>OZ012704.1:3816906-5149362 GCA_963942595.1 Cylloceria caligata
AATCCGTACAATCCCTCTCACGAGCTGCGTTTCGCGGATCCTCGAGCGTGAGGCGCCGAATATAGAGTCCCGGCACCTCCTCCACCAGGAGACGCCTTCTCCTGTAACCAGCCACAGTGTCAGCCAACCGCAGTCAGAAGTTCAGTTAACCTTGCCAGTCAGAGTTATCTTCGTCAGCCTGTCGGATCTCCTCGTTGGTTAATCGCAATCATAATTGTTCAAAGAACATTCTCAAACGCATGTACTTTATCGATGATCGGACATCACAGATATACCCTGAATTATCAATTTAACGATATGTCGTCACGAGTCTTTGTCAACCGGTCGATCGTCAACCCCCTTGACAACCGAGGTTCATCGGCAGGCGGATTCAAAACTATTACAAAGTTAAAACGTTATTGCAACTACCGAGTTCTCTAATTTTGTCAATTGAAATCTTCGACTGACTATGACGACCGTTATCAATGTCAAAGATATCTGCAATCGTTGATCTCAAAGACAATCGATGAGTTCATCACTGTTGGAGATTTAATTTAAATCACAACTTCCGCAAAGTTGGAAATGCTGAAGTATCGTTGGTCAGTTGCCTTTCCAATTCAATGTTTCACATTCGCCATTCGTCAGCCAACATACGTTATTACCGAAGCGGTGTTGTATGCAATGCATTTAATCTACGTTGGGTCGAGTTGCACAGTCGTCTTCATTTCACTCAAATGTCCTAGTCAGTCTTGTAGTATCAGTGGTATAACTGCAACCGTGCTTGGTTAACCGACTGGCCGGTGAGTCCCTCGAGTATCCCACGTTACTGTAGTTCTGGTACAAGCTCTAGTCATCTGGCATGTTGCACTCCTAATCTACTGATTCAGAGCCCACTGGTATCAAAGCACCTTGAACAGGAGCAGCGAACGGTGGCAAACGGCCAGTGGGCATGTCCTGTCGAGGTCAGATCCGGTAACTGTGGTTCTCCTTCTGTTTCGTAGGTCTGCTTTACCGTATTACGGCCACGATTATACCGTCGGGCCTATCGTAGTTGTTTCAGTCGCGTTTTATCGAATATAAATGCAGATCTGCAGCAAATATAAAAAGAAATCGACTTATTATTCTGATTTTTCGTTGTATTATCGCGATTTCACGGTTCAAATAATTCTTTTCATTTTTAATTTTGTCTTTAACGCTACTACTACAGTCTTATCTGATTGGCAATTATCCAATCAGTACCGAATCTGCAAGAATTTTTATTACGATTACGCTCTTCGAAGTTGTAAGTAATATATTTGAGTTTTTAAAAAATTGCGTAGTGATTTCGTGATAAGCGAAAAAAAATATGAAAAGAATTGGAAAAGATATTTTTAAAAAAACGTTTGATTGAATTTAGACCAAAATATTGTGGTGTCGATAAAATTTTTATTACGATTTTGTCATCGATTTTTGTAAATTTTTCTATCTGTCCATTTAACTTTTGATTTAATTGTTGCTTTGCTGCTTTCAAAATTCTCGATCAATCTCAAAAACAAAGATAACAAAGATAAAACAAGAGCAGATGAAATTTGTAAAAAACGACATTTTCAAATTTTGAGAAATTTTGAATGGAATAAAAAAATTCATAAAAAGAAGAAATCGTTGACTTTGATGAAGCATCGAGGTCTTATCCGATAAGGAATTTTCCGCTTATACAACCGTCACACGTAACACATAAATATCCAATGTGAAATTGGACATTTGACTAAACGAAATTTACTCACGCAACTTTCATCCGATCGACCAATCAGAGTATTAATAAAACGTTAATAATGTCCTTCGATACCTCCGTTATTTTTGGAATAATATTGTTCGATATAAACACGCAATGTTATGATCGAATGAACCGAATCTTGTTTTTAACGCTCCACAGTCTCTCGAATTCGTTGAGAGGTGGACAGAGGTGTCTCGCGAAGGAGGGTGCTGATGCGTATATAATGTGAACTTGCGAGAACTTTCAATAATTCGACAAAAGCAGCGTCAATATGCTAGCGAAGCTGGTAGAACCGAGAACCCGATCCCAGAGGGTGACAGACCCTACGCAAAAGGCTACGGGGTACGAAACGTCGTTCGAGCGTTTCTTAACGGGCTGTTTTGAATTTTTATTCTCTCTTTGGGCACCCCATGCCGAGGTGTGGGATAGATTAGTTCTCGCTCACATGGTACGTCAGCTACTTGCCGCGAGGGCTGATTATCCGGGTCTGTGAGTTTGCACACCTTCACGATATAAAGGACGAATATAACTGACTTCCTCTTCTATATGTTTCCCTCTGATTCGGACGGTTGCAGTGTTCGTGGCCTCGTGAAATACGACAGGTTCTATAGAAGGTTATCCGGACCGGGTTAGTCGGACCTACCACGATGAATCGCGCGATGACAGATTCTTGGTAATCCGATTTATCGCTGATTTATTGTCACAATTATATTGAATTAATAAACGATAAGTATAGTTCAGTGAGATGACAAATTGTATTAAACGTGTGAACCAAGACAAAAAATGTTAATCTTAATCTTGTTTTTTTTTTTTTCATATGTTTTCACTAAATACGCGTATAAATAAAAATTAGCCAACGGAGATCTACATTTAAGTAACATCGATCAAAAGTTAATCCGCCAGGGATTCGTTAAAGATGTTTTCCTCGATATCTCAACGAACTATGGATAAAAATCTTCGAAATTTATACACATTTCAAGTTAAACGAAACTGAAAACGTGGAGCAAGGTATTCAAGAGTTGTCAAAAGTTTAAGCATCCACCTACTCTTGATTTTATAGAAAAAAAGTACGATGGATAAAAAATAAATATAAGGACATACGTAAATACTCTTCACCTATACATACCAGGACATCGTGAAACAGCAACCGATCGACCTATCGAGTTTCAAAGCGCTACCGATTTACCTATGACGACGATGGAAGCTAGAGGCCAAGCGAGCTGGAAATTACCCTGACAACTGGTCGACGGGAGTCGATCGAGCGGATCGTCTCTGCTATCCGGAGCTCGCACGGCAGCACGATTATGTATATGGTATGGCATACATACAAAATACGAAGGTATACCAGCGACATACACAGTGTATACTCAATATATATGGCGGTATATCATTATACGTCAACCTGTGGCTGCCGTCCGAACTAGCATATTACGCTCCGCGTTGTTACGTGCACGTCATCGAATGACACTCGGGAATCGAATCTCCGATCCACCAACAGACATTCTCAATCGAATCACGCAACTCTGCGTGCGTTCTCGCTCAAGGGATTAAATCTCCGGTTTGTAGAACAGCATCGACTAATTCTTGTCGAATTATTTAAGGCGCTTCGACCTTCGGAACGCGTGGTATGCGTGCTCGCGGATCTCGACCGAACGAGACAATGTGAATAACAAAAACGACAAAACGACGAAACGCACCTACGTAAATATAAAAAAAATTTGTTTTAAATATGACATTGACGAGTCTCTGTCTTCGAATCCCAATACTTCCTCGTTAGAAAGGCCAGTGCATCACAGCGGTAGCTCAGTTTCGTGTCAACATTCCCAGTGAACAAACAAATACATAATAAAAATATAATAAAGTACAAGAATAAATAAAAGGGAGAGGTTTTGGCGGTGAGAAGGAAATAAAACTGAGTTTCGCGGGGCAAGAGGCAACGCTTCGCGGAATATGTTTACATTAACTTGAGACCCGGACGAAATGAGAGAACTATGAAAAAAAAAGGAGAATAAATATTTAAAAATAATACGTCAAGACCGCAAACTGCTTAACGAGTTATTATACGCGTTTTACTCTTTTTATCTTGTATGCGCGTGACCGAACTGCACCGTACGCACCGGCACGTACCAGGATCGAGTATCCGCGGTTGTGTTGGACCACGTATTCGACTCTATGAAATGCGTGTTGGTGAAACGAACGATAGTTGCCGCCAGTAACCACGAAAATCGTGCTTCAAACGGACAACAATGGGAAAGACATTAGAATCCCGAGGGCATATCGATGGAAATACAAATAAAAAACTGTAAATTCTCTAACAAATTGTACTTTTTTTTTGTCGATACGAAACTCTGGAAATACTTTTCATAGATGTACACGAGTATATCATTTTGATAAGATTTAAACTATCTTACACGATGTTGACAGGAGCTATTGAAATTCGTATGCCAGCCGAATCGATTCGGTAGCGTCAGGACGGCGTGACCGACGCGACACGACACCGTAAAGCGAGTGTGGAAGTGATTGCCGGTAGCAGGAAACACGTGAAATCGATATAAAAGGACCTCGACCTCGAGGTTACGACTTGCTACCCCATTTTTCATACATTTACGGACTACGTTAAATTTAACTTTTTTTTTTCTCAACGCTTCCATAAGAACGCGCGACACACCCGTGCGATCTTATGGGAGAATGTATATACGACACGTGGGTGGAAACTGTGATTCACGAAATTTCTGTCGGCAAACGCGAGACAAAGAGAAGATAGAAATAATTGCGAAAGAAAAAAAACACACACACACACACACACACACAAAGTTGCCATAGTCGTTTCGCCGAAAATTCGTAAATCAGAATTCGATCGTTCGAGAGTAGCCATGCGCCGTTGGCTATGTGTACGATAGTCGGTGGACCCACGAGCCGATGATTCCTTACGACGAAGTCTCCCTTTTTCGCAGGCTCAAGAAGTAGTCTGGTACCTATAATTTGATTCGGTATTCCGCGAATTCCGCTGAACGATAATTGACTAAATTGGCAATCCTGCCAATCAATCGTTAAAAATCAAGGCCTTGCCGGATCGTAAGCGTCTCTCGGGTCAACGTTGGTAACATTGATGAAGCTGTAGAAACAGCGCAAGTTCAAGTTCTCGTTGTTATCGCCGACTTAATAATTCACAACGACATTAATTCTTGATCGACGATAGGCGAATTTCGTTTGTCTGGAAAATGAACGAGAAGAGAATATAAAATTGGTAAAAACGCTGCGGATTTATGGTCTGAAAAAATCAAATGAAACCTCTTCGGCTATTCATGTAAATTAGTCAAACGATTTTTAACAACTCGCGCATCGTATCGTTTTTAGGATAAAATGCCGTAGCGCAGGTCGCGCCTCATTACCTCTCATCGGGTCTACAAAAGGTTGTTAAAATGTTTTTAACAATGTAGCACATATTCGATTGGTATATAGCTTTGGCTACCTTAAGAACCGCGTAGCTTCTCTTCGGTTCAAACGTTCCCGCGACTACTCATAGCCAACGCTATACTCGTAACTCTCGGAGGGCCGAATAAATTTACGAAAAAAATTTCCGGGAAATAAAAGAACGAGGCGAGGAACGTTCGTATATGTTATAGCGTTGGTTAGTCAACTTGATGCCCTCGTCACGGACTCAAATGCTCGCGGACGGCCGGCGGCCTTTCTGCGCGTCCTCGCACCGCCGTCGCCTTCCGCTTCTCATAGTACTGCTATAACTATACATATATATATATACGTATATACACCATGCATCGTATAGTAGCATATAGTATTCTTTGGCTGATCCTCTCCTTCGATCTCGCTTCTCTTATTCCTTCACCCGCGCACAGGCTCGCCGAACAGGCGTGCCGTTATTTTTCGAAAAACACGAGAGAGCAGCGCGGCGCTTACGCAACCATCGCGATTCGTCTCGATAATCTTTCGCGCTCTCTTCCTCTATCTTATTTCATTCGAAGATCAGGAGAGCCTTTGTTTCGTTTCAGCCAAGAGCCAGAAGGCGCTTAATCGACTTTAATTTATTTAATCTCGTCTGACGGCGCCAGCAGCGGATCTTCCTTCGAAATCATCACGAACGAAGCAGTGGAGAATTTTTTTTTTCCTTTTTTTTTTTTTTATATCGCCCACATCAACTTGACGCGGTACATTGGTACATCGGTACCTTAATTGTTTGAATATTTTAATATTTTAATCATCAATGATAGTAACATTTTATTGAAACACCGATTATTCAGGAAATCGTTATGTAAACGTGATTTCATATCATTTTTTTCAATTCTTAAAACCATTTATCGTGGTGAAATCGCGGCAGGTTTATCACTTTATCGCGTATTTCAATCGTGTCGTATTTCGTTGACTTGGAAAAAGAAGCTTGCGCCTCGAGTCACGTCTCAGCACGGACTGGCGTGCCACGAGCGAGCACCCCCGCAATTCATATCCACACAGGCGAACACGACTACCCTCGCGACGCCTGCATTATCGAATTGTTACCGTTACCAGCGGAGCTTTGTGTGTACACATCTTAGCTGATTTTCGATGCGGAGATATGCGGGAACCTCGTGATGGTTGGAAGCTAATTTTAATTCGTATCAGTTGTACTTGCCGACCATGAGAAAGTGCAGTGAGCGAGCGATGTTTATGTTACAAATTAGTTAAAACTTAAGGTGATAAACTCCCTCTTTGTCGATTAAATTTTGGTTGAATTAAAGTTGTAAGCTATAAAAGTGAAATTGACGTAAAACTAAACCAAACTGAACTTTTCATTAATGTCGAACTAGATAGGGCAACACTACAACAATGCGAACACTGATTAGAGAGTCGAAGCTCTTACGGCAAACGAGATGAGGAAATACCGTCTACAACGAGAAATCCAATATGCAAAGTTGCACACGGCGAACCATCGTGGTTGCACTCGAACTAGCGTTGCGGTGATTAGTTAGTTTGCACTAAAATGCTCTCTATTGCCACAGAACCAGTTCGAGAGTAGCCACGAGGTTTCGTCGCATGGAACTTTGAACAGTGGAATACACGGAGACGACGATTGCAGTTTTGACCATCTCCCCTCTTCTTAACCAACCACTCGCAGTTAACCACCATTGTTCCGTTTCAAGTAGCAGACCGGTAAAACTACTGAAAAGCAGATTCGTCACGGAGGGGTTCTTAAAGAATATTGTTTCGTCACGGAGGGATTTTTAAAGAATATTGTTTCGTCAAAAGTAGGTTGATGGATTCCTATTAACTTCAAACGGAAATGAATTCATTTCCTATGGGATTATATTTAATTTCTAGTCGGATCGCTATGGGGAGCCATAAAGATCTTTGTGATCTTACAAATCGAAAAATGATTATTACAGTGAACGTGTAAAGATCCTTAAAATTTTTGCATCTGTCAAGCTGTTTAGTTTAAAATTTCACTGTACTTGCAGTTTATACTAAAAATACTATCAGTTTTGATAATTTAAGGTGTCGAGTGAGCTAAAAAATTAAGATTTTGTGTGTGATAATTCTTTGTTAAGCAACATGATCAATTTTATTACAAACCTGTCAATAGAGGACTATGATGACGAATTTTTTCAATTTATTAAAAAATATTTTACTTATAAAAATATTTCACTGTTTTGGGCTTGTCAAATGTTATTTTTCTTATAAAGTTCTAAGTTTTCAATTCTACAGTTGCAAACCATTTTATTTTAATGATTTTTCTTCGTCACGGGAGATTCTTAAAAAATATTATGTCATTGTCAAAACTCTTTTACCAAAAGTAGGTTCATGGATTCCCATTGACTTGAAATGGAAACAAATTCACTTCCTATCGGATTCTATTTCATTTCTAGTTGGATCGCTATAGGGATCCATAAAGATCTTTATAATCTTATAGATCGTAAAATGATTATTACAAAGAACCTGTCAAAATCCTTAAACTATTCGCATCTGTCAAGTAGCTTATTTAAAAATTTCACTGCACTTTCAGTTTACACTAAAAATACTGTCAGTTTTGATAATTTAAGGGATCGAGTTAGCTAAAAAAATTAAGATTCTCTTTGTGATAATTCTTTGTTTAGAAATGTGATAAATTTTATTAAAAATCTGTCAATAAAGAGTTAAAATGGCGAATTAAAAAATAAAATGTATTGATATATATTTCACTCTATTATCAAGTTCCAAGATTTCAATTGTACAATTACAAAATATTTTACGTTAATAATATTTTAAGTGAATCGGCTCTTTTAAAGCAGATTCCAATTTAAAAGTACAAATGTATCAAAGAAGCTCCGCGTGTTTTCAGTAATTAGGAGCCGAGCCTACGAGAAATATCACGAGAACTTTTTGAGGTAACAAGTTTATCCGTATAATCTGAGCGGAATAATTTATTTTCACCCTGTCCGAATGTTAAAATAATTGTAATTATTGCTCTGTCACAACGACAATACTTTGCAAATTGCGATACCGGTACTACTGGTAGATACACGCGGAAATGAACAGCAGGAAATTATTCCGTGCACGGAAACTTCGCCGATGCTCGAGCTATATAATTTACGGCGAAGGTACATCAACCACCGAACTCGAGGACAAAAGTAGGCAGTGTAGGCGATAAAGAATAAAAGATAATGACGAGAGACGAAAAAATAATTAGCTCTACCAGTCGAGCATCGAAATAAATGAAACTTTTATTTATAAACATTCAATAAAATAAATAATATTATAATCACGACTTAAAAGTTATTCGACTGTTTGCAAATATGTGCATTATACATTTAAGTACATAACTGCACGATACGGAGTAATATAAGATAAGATAGCGAATTGCTCTAATTTTTAAAGAGAAACTTTACACGTGATTACATTTTTTTTATCTCCTTTTGAGCTGTAAAATTGCACCGACGTATAAGTGTGGGTTCTTTAGGTTTCATAGAAAGTTAATGCGGTCATCTTATTCAAAGTTGCACTATTCGTGACATTTGATCAGCTCACTTACAGTTTTTCAGGCGAACAGGTAATTGAGGGACGTTTATGAGCTCGGTTATTCGTTTGTGTAATAGATATTCGATGTTCGTGCAACACTGTTGAATACACACAGGCTGCGAGATCGATTGAACAATATATATAACAATCTATACTCATATATATATCTCGTAGTTGAAAGCAGCAGCAAGCAAACCTTGTATATCAGCTGATAGGCAACTGCCAAGTTTCGCACGATAATTGCTCGCAAACTGGGCGCGAGTTATTACTTCTTTCTCGTCCATCACTCAACTCACTCTCGGCGTTTCGCTGTTCTCCGGACTTCGGAATTGAACGGTTGCTCATTCTCCCTTGGCCGATTCTACAGGCGTAAAGGGCAGCGCCTGGCACGAAGAACCTCGGAAATATAGTATAACGAAGCTATATATGTACCCGCTTAAGGCACCTATCA
The DNA here is from genome assembly GCA_963942595.1 of Cylloceria caligata. Classification (NCBI taxonomy): domain Eukaryota; kingdom Metazoa; phylum Arthropoda; class Insecta; order Hymenoptera; family Ichneumonidae; genus Cylloceria; species Cylloceria caligata. The sequence continues at coordinate 3,826,077 of OZ012704.1, forward strand.
CGAAGCAGATAACTGACTGGTGCACTGAGCTCCAGCAATATAAAACAAGAGACGAAAAGAGCAATAGAAATAAATGTAATATTCTCAGTTTTGAATATATGTTTAAAAGATTAAAAACGAAAAGTAAAACGAACGAAACTGTTCTATAATTGTTCAATCAGATCTGTAAAACATGATTAATTTGTTGGACGACAGACGCCCTAACGAGAGAAATTAGATAATTTCTATATTTTTATCTCTTCAACGTTGTTTCTACTTTGCAGCTAATCTAATGTGAATTTTTTAAATTACACTATTATACAATTGTATTTGTTAATTTACTCTCTAATCGTTAAAATTTTCTGCCATGTTCAGCCAACTTTACTAAAAAAAAATCGTTTTCCATGCCAAATGTTATTCATATTTGAATTGTAAGGATAATGAAATTTGTGAATTTTGTTCGAAAGCCGAAGTCTGAAGTCGCTTGTTTCCTTCGTTTCCTCCTTAAAAATTTTGGTTACACGCACGATGCATATTTCTTATCATTTGCACTCTTACTTGATGTATTTCAATATATAACGGAAGTAACCCTTCGTATTACCGATTATCGTAGTGCTATAAACGGGTTCGATAAAACGATAAGAATTAATTCGTTGTCGTATGTTAAGCTGAAAAGAAACCTTCAAAACTTTTGGAGACTTGTGCAATGAAAAATGATAATTCGATATCACTTTTCCACCTGCAAAATATTTTCAAAAATAAAAATAAGTAGGATTATGGTAGAGCTGTGTTTAAATGCTAGTTGGCCATATTTATTTCGAAAAAGTATGCGAAAAATTAGCTATCGTGTCAAAAAGCATATTTAACCGATTTACGCATAAGCAGTATTTTTTCATGCGTCTTAGTTGACAGCACGGTGACAGCTTTGAGCAAATTACTACTGCTACTTACTAAAAAGTGCCATTTTCGTCACACTTTACCAGTCACGAAATGGGAAATTTATTTTTTTTTCATTCATGAACGTGAGATTCAGTTTTTATTCCATAAAAATCAGAAAATTTTACTTGAAACATATTCCACCATGATATACCGTGCTTTCCAAGATGTACAAAGCTACAAAAATTCGCCGCAAATGGCAGCTTAGCGCGCAAAGTCAATATCCAGTTCGAACGGACCTCAACGATGTATGAAACAAGAGAATCGATTCCCAACGCGTACAACTATTTCTTCACAATTGAAAAGCGCGTTCCGTTCTCTGTATTGATACAAGCTGTACACAGAATCTAGGTTTCATCCCAGCTTCAGTTAGTCGTTACGTATTGAAGTCACGTAAACGGTAGAGTCTTGTTATCGCTGAGAAACCATCCCTCGATCCGTTGTCCCCCCCTACCCCTATTCGCTCAGCTTCGACTACCCTCGGATCCTCGACTCGTTTGGTCTACTCACACGCATGCAGTAAATATTCTCTGAACGTTCTTTTCGTTCGTGCGTTGATGTTGACACGCGATGTCTGCACGAGCATGCACGCCTTTAAGATATAAAATGGCATACGCACACAGGCAGCATCCGCACGAGATGGTACTCGCGCACGAATCGTGTGATCCAACAAATGTCGTGGAAGACGTCATCAAATACGTTCCACGTACGATGAAGATTGGAACGAACGTAGAACATCCGTAGACCACAGAGAGAAATCATTTATCGGTTAAAGACTTTTAACGCTGACTTTGTTACGTACGACTATAGTTTGACCGTACGGATGCACGAATCGAAATAGAAGCAGGACATCGACGATCCGTCGGAATCGAGAAACTAGAAACTCTGGGACAACTTGAAATAAGAATATTTCAATACTTTATTTAATAACAGAATTTTCAAATATTTTATTGAATTATTGTAACGGTGATGTATCGGTCGCGTGAATGATTAGGTTAAAAAGCTTCGGCAACCAACGAAGCTAATCATTTATAAAAAGAATATAAAAAATATTGTTTGATCGTAAATCATCGAAAGCAAATTTACGAATAATCATTTTTCTCTCAGACAGATGAAAGTAGTGTAATAAAAAAAAAGTCGAAATTAGCGAGATGTTCGCGAATAAGACACACGTATGAGAAATCGCAACGCCGTATCACCGGCACGCACTTAGTCTCCGCTCCAGAGTCGTTCCCAGTGGAGCCTGTATAGCTATAACCCTCTGGTTCTCGTGTCTTCGTGTCCGGCAGGTTTGGCTAGGGTGAGTTATATCCGCACTCGGCGAACAGCTTATGGCATTTATTAGCCGAGAAAGCCTCGAGCTTCGCGGACGAACGCGCGGGGGAAAAACGAAAGAGACGGAAGGATGTCTTGCGTGGAATTACTGCCGCTACTATATCTTCTTAGCTCATTCCCTGTCCGTAATACGTGCGTCCTACTCACGCTTTCGCCCAACAACTCCTTTTTCATTTATTCGCCGGTAAACGGTCGGTCGTTATCCGTCCGACGCGTCGGATCGTTTTCTGAGATCCACTTGGCACGCGCGCGCCAACTCGCGAGCGAGCTTACAAGGGGGTGGTTATAGCGAGACCCATTTGTTCCTAAACGACGAGAACGATAACCTTCGGGAGATCACGAGAGACGCCAACGATATGACGAGATTGATATTTTTCACTCGTTTCGATCCGAGCTATATGTATTGCTTCCATTAATTTTTATTTTTCTTTCATTTCAAACTGACGTTAGATTTTATAAAAAGGACCTAGGAGTAATATATTAATTTCTCCATTTTAGAACAAAACGCGTCGCTCAGGGATTGGAGTTGGTTTGATTATTGGATTAATAAGTAATTTTATTTTATTTGCTCACTTGTAAACGTAATGACAATATATTATAATACAGTTACAAGTTAAACATTGATTATTTAAATGTTCAAATTCACTGCGGTGTTAATAATAAAGGTCGGCCCTCGGAGATGAACTGCAAAACGATGTTTTTAAACGTGGTCGCACCACACTGGTCAACGCACGAAGCAGAACTAACTTTAGATAATCAGAAAAGTAACGGATTCGCGATCGTACAATAACATCACGAAAACAGGTAGAGAATTATTAGCGGGACGCAGTTCGTCTCCAAGATGTTCCGCGTTCAGCTGGTCAGCGCAGGACTGTTGACCTAAGCAAAAGGTACTTACCCAGCAGTGATAAGCGCTACCGAGTCGCACGTTCAAGAGAAAATTTTACAATTAATTCGCAATAATTTAATGCACAAAAATTCATAATTAGTCCGAACGTAACAGTACGATTACTCGAAATAAATACTTTGGTAACAATTATCGCAAGCAATTAACACGTAATTTTTATTTAGATATTGCTACAGGATGATTTGTACCTCTGCTGTTTACGTAAAAGTGTCTTTACTTCGATTATTTAAGGGTGCGCAACACTCAACCATGTTAATAAGCAAGGGAGAAAATTGGTCTGTAAGTGCTCCGTAGAGTGCTCTAGGAAGCTCTAAAATCCGATAATTGACAACGCAGCGAATGCTGCTTTGTAAGGTACTGGTACTTATCAAGATGAATATTAGTAGCAAGAGTTATTCACGATGAGATGACGGGAACCACCGTAGGATTGTCATGCAACATCATCGATAAATCACTGCTCCGTAACCAAAGATAAAGCAATTTTTTTGCCTCTTTATTAATTCAAAAACCGTTTATAATAATAAAAAATATAATTCAGGTTTGAAAAATTGAAAAAGCACAAAGGGTTCAATTTAATTTTGAAAGATCACTCTGTACCTTTTTCTCCTTTGGCATTGATAACGAACGATATGTACTCGTATAGAAACGACAGCGACGAAGATGAGCCTGAATCAAACGACATCGACATCTGGTCCAGAGCTTTGATCTTACGAGAGGGGAATCGAAGAGGGTGAAGAAGTCTAACTGGCACAAAGGATTTCGTTAGTTCGACAGACTCCCCGGTACTTCCCCTAACTTCGTGAAACACATACAAATCGCTACACGCTAATACCACCATAAAGTATTATCTATTGTAGAAAGTACAAAATGATTCCTTACATTTAAAGATTTTGTACGACGTTACAAGCATGACAGATATGACATTATTTCCATTATCCCATAACTCTCTGATTCGTATTCTTTAAACCATAGATCCAAGATACCGTCCGATATCATTTTGTCATCCAAAAGGTTTCCTTTATCGTCCCGTGGCTCAGATCGTGTATTCGATTTTTGTCGGAAGAACGGATCCGCATGGCTAAAAAAATTGCGAAAAATTCTCGTCGAAAGTCGAAGGATCTTAAGCTTAGCTATATAGAAAAGAACGGAGGTACATACATATATTTATGGTGATACGACCCGGATAATCCCGCTACCCCAGTCGCGAAAGGAGCATCACAGTATAAAACGTGCAAACTTTTATCCGATCGAAATTTTATAGTTGATCCTATCCGTGCGGTCATAGGTAAGGATGTATTTTGAAAAATATTCCATAAGATTCGGGATTTAAGAATGTTCGTTTATCTATTCGCGTCAGGTGTAATCCTCTGAAATCTACTCAGTTAAAAATCCAACGTGTCAAAGAGTACGATAGGTGTCAACTTTTGTTAAATGTTGACTCATTTGATGTTAATACACCTTTCATAGATTTAAATTCGCATAAGGAAAGGCGTTTAAATGATTCGATAACAACCTTAAAACTTTCAAAGCATTTGTCTTCGACACGAGTAGATAAAAATAAATACATTTTTAATAATCAATGCAGAATTATGGAACGAATAATAATTTTAATATTTACGCAATTTTATTCGGCAATTATGAAGAAAAATATATTGAAAGTTTTGAGGTTATAATAAAAATTTACACCAGCTGTTGAACACTGGCTATTGATAAGGTTATCAATGGCCATTCTTATGAGCACCACGCAGGATTAATTATACAGATTGCATTTTTTTACAGTGTACGTTTATCTTTTTATCCACAAAGATCCGTTCTGTCAAGATCAATTTTTATGCGCTTTTGATCATTGGCGTCGCCCAGCTGAGTAGACAATAGAGAAGTTCATGATGAGCAGCTATTCTTAAAAAAAAAAAAAAAAAAAAAAAACAATTTAATGATTAAGAAGCGGTTTATCAACCATTTACTTTCTTTGTGGAACATTTTTAGAATGTAAAATCAGTAAAAGTTGATCAAAACCAAATTGCAATGAGAAACGCGGAACCTTACACCGTAAGGCTCCGCATCTATCGAGTAATCGATACGATCAGTAATTTTGTAAGATAAATCTCTCGCTGTAATCTTGTGAACTCATGAGGATAAACAACGATGCAAGGGTGCAGCGATAACTCGGAAGATTGACCATTCGTCGTTGGTCGAATGGTACGAGAAGCTAACCATGTTAAAAATATATCTATACGTAACGATCTCTAATTGGAAGAAGGTCTCTTACCGAATCGTTAACCTTTTATATTGGATGGAGAAAAGAAAAGCTAAATCAAAGGAAGTACGAGTATAGGGACACGGATAAGTAAAACCAAGCCATGAATCGAGACGATTCGAGTCAAATACTACGAAGGGTTGCCATTCAGGGTAGGTTAACGACCCCTAAACATATTTATGGTTGAGGTAGATCCGGGGCAGGGTTTTTCCTCCGACCAGGGGTGAGGGCGGCCCCTACCTAATTCGTCATAACGTTTTTGTTTCCCGTCAATGGGCCGCTAATACCCGAAATCCTGGCAGGTCCATCTTTCTTTTTTCCCAACGCGTAGAACGTCTCTCCGCGTCCCCCTACCTAACCCCAACCCCCGTTCACCCTTTCCACGAGTTGGCGTTATCCTTCTCTGCGTTGTGACCGTCTTCGTCTCTCTCTTCCCGACGGGTCAAACTTTATCGCCTGTTAAATTGGGATCCCGTTAGGAGTGAGAAGCCTCGAGATAAAGTGCGATAGCGCTTCGAGTCGAAAGAAGAGGGAGCCACATAAACGGCAACCGATCGAGAGACGGAGAACGATATGGAGAAACAGCGAGAGAACGAGAAAGAGAGTAAACGAGGGGCAACTTCGGGATTTTATGACACGATTAAATATGTCGGGCACTAATTGCTTTTTTACTGGCGGCACCGATCGCCCGCGGTTGAGATACCAATCGGACCGAATAAAGATCCGGCGCACGCGTTACATTCTTCACGAATCCCTTTCACTGTCTTACTGCCTCTCGTCTTGATGAACCAAACGCTACAAGTGGTTACTTAGTAATAAAATAAAAGTAAATTTTGCAATAAAAAGAATATTATTAGGAAATTCTAATGAGCGCTACGAAATACTGTATATTATTTACGATCCTGTCACAATTTTAATAACATGAATTTAATATGATATTTTTAGAGCTTTTCTCAACAAAAAATAGTTAATTCATATAACCTTTCAATCCCTGTAACAAAGTATATGTGTCGTCATCGTGAATCTAACTAAAAATTTACCACGATAAAATACGTGAGACTTTTATTTCATTTTGCGAAGTAGCGCATTTTTAAATAAAACGGTAATACCCAGAACACGATGCGGAGTGCGTGAATTACACGAGAGTAGTAATAAAAAAAATATTACGAGGCAACGAAGCACGCGATGTACTTATCGATGATTCAACTCTATTTTTATATCAAGCAAATAACAAGCTATGAATATTTGAAGAATTCATTATTAGGTTGTGATGAATCTGAATATCGTCAATGCCAATTTAACTGTCAAACGTGCGTAATGAGTCTCGCTTGCTCAATACCAAAGAGCTTATTATGAGATTCAATCCTCTTCGGAAATTGGTAAATTCCCTGACAGCGAATTGCGCAATCCTACAAATTTCGAAGGTATGCGACAGAACGGTGAAGCGCGTGTTACGTTGGAATGATGGCGCGCGGGTGGTATTCCCGCCAATTGAGGTGAATTGGACAGAGTCATGCGAGCTGTTCTCCGAGCAGTCTTTAATCGGCGTTGAAACGCCTCGCCATGGACTACGCGGTAATTCGTAGTCGTCGCCGTCGTCGTCGCCACCGCCGGAGCGAAATCGTGTGCGGCCCGAGCTTAAACGTAGCTCGCGAAATGCCGCTCACCCAGATTCCCGCAGTTCCCGGAGCATTCGGTAGCTGTCAGACACGTTCTTACTTGGAAATGACATGCGTTTTTTCGTCTTGTACTGCCACTTATCCAGAGGCGGTGAACCCCCGCAAGCTTCGTCACTTGAAATCGTTCCTCACATTCTTTTATACTTCCAGACTTTCGTAATCTTTTCGCAGACACAATCGTCGGAACGAAACCGCATTTTGTCGAAAATTCCACTCTATCTTATGGTATTGGCTACTACGATCTGCGTTTCTCGCTATCTCTGTTATATACTCTTGATAAGGTAATCGTAGTTGAATACTCTGTTAAAAATCCACGTTGCAAGGCGTCGTCAATATGGACTTTTCGTTGATGTTGAAAGAACCAATTAACTGGTTGGCAATCGACTGACTATACAGCTGCTTCGAGCGACAAATCCGAATCTTTTCACGGTGTATTACATCGAAACTAACATTCGTTATGAATACTCTTGGGGTTTTGTATTATCGTGATTATCTATTTATATTACTAAAAAAAAAAAAACTAAACATAAACTAGCGATTCCGCGTTACAAGAACATGCGATGTTAACTCAAGTAGCATCGTCAACGATCGATCTTCAATGAATTTTGTGGACGTTCCTTCTCTCGGTAATCTAAAACCAGAGTTGGGCAAGGTACTTTAACGTGATTCGCTATCAATTTCTGTCGGCCTCGTTCGCTGAATCGAGATCATCAATCGCGCTATTGCACTCGCACTCGTGGTGGCTCAGTCGGTAAATAACGGGGAAAAACATCTCGATCGGAGCTGTCGATGGAAGCGCTCTGTGTTGATCTTCAAGAATATTAGTTTTGCGATTGGTTAGACATGGAACATAAACAAATGCGTCATTTTTCCGCTTAAGTATGTCAGTAATTGCATGTAGTTAATTACTGTAGCGTTGCTAATGTTAGATCGTTGCGTGTTGACAATGCCTTCGCTGTCGAGATCGATCTTCCGCGATTCCTCGATTTTTAAGAATCAATCACATTTATCCTACTCGATAAAATGTTGCCTCTTTCATAAACGTATCTCACTTTTCACTGAGATCCAGCTCGAGCTTAAAAGTCACGTTTGCTTTCTCGAGCCACTTCAGCTGAAACGATGCTTGCGAAATCGTTGTCACTGTATGAACGTCTTCCTCCATCTTGGAAGAAACAGGCTAGCAAAGCTATTCAGACACGACTCTTCAAGTATTTTACAGTTCTGGTTGCGGATAACCCTCAGGAAATATCTAAAGTGTGCGCACAAGTTGTGTTAACTCTGAAGTTAAGTTTGGAAGCAGTTGATACGCAGAAGTTACCGAGGATATTTTAGTAAAAAATGACTGTGTTAACGAAAAATGTATTACAATAGGGAGAATATCTTTTGCGCATGAGCTTTAAATGGAAATTTCTATACTCGGGCCGGACCGAGTCTTCGTACAAAGAGAACAAGACCTTACAAATTCATTTTGATCTATCGATGCAAACAATACGACAAAATGAAAATGGAAAAAAAAAACAGTTTGCACGGATCAACTGGGACACAAAAAACATATTTTACTTACGAAGATCTTACATTTTTCTGTGCTCATCAAATGATATTTTTTATTATGTTGCAAGAATGTATTTGTGCAATTGCAATACAAATTTATTCTCATGATTTTTCGGTTTTCCAGCGTCATTAACGAATGTAAATATATTCCGAATTCTATGAAAACCGTGACCAAGTTACGAAACTTATCTGTAACTGTTGCTACAATTTTTTGAATACTCCATTCCCTTTCTTCGAAAACAAAAGGGTAACACAACGTTTCCATAAATTTGTATTTGCTTATCGTTAAAAAAAAAAAACCATAAACAATCGACGATTTTTAAAAATTTGTTGTTTTTTGGTATCATTTCGGGCAATTATTTAAATGCAAAAGTATAGAAGATTTATGAATTGTACTTTCTACATTTTTTAAATTAAAAGTACTTGGACTACTTGCGGTATTTTCAGTATTTCAATTACGCGTATACATGACCAATAGACTCGAACCAATAAACACAAAAAAAATTAACGTTTATTCGGCATGTTAAGATGCAAACAGTGTCGAGGTATTGGAAAATTCTGGTGAAATTCTCGATTGAGAAGTAAATAAATGGATCGATTTGTAAATTTTCTTAGTCGAAGATGGTGGACTTCCGGTGCGTGGTCCGGTCAAACGGTGGCGCTCTCTGACGAGTTTCTGGCCAATCGATACGACGTGTGAGGGGGGTAGATGTATTTTCGAGATGGGGGATTAGGGTGCGGTGACGCGGGCCGTTGTAGGAGGTTCGTGGCGCGCTGCTCGGCGATGTGCTACGCCGAGGCTGAGGGGTTGTGCTCGAGGAGATGGCAAAGGAAGGGGGTGAGAGGGTCGATGCAGCAGCGCGCTGGACCAAGGTCCGGCACTCTCACTTGCCGCGAGGGCTCTAGGGGGGAAGAAAGGGCGCGTGAGGAAGGACAGGGGGGTGCTTACCCGCTTTACGTCCGTCGGGGTGAAAGATGGAACGAAGAGGAGTCGAACGCTAGTCGCGAGACGTGAGAGAAAGCGAGAGAAGCAAAGTTTAAGGGGATAGCACGGGTTACAGGAGTGAGAGCAAATCGAGAGCGAGAGTGAGATGGCTCTCCGGTGGGTAGTACGCCAAGGGGCGAGATGCCAAAGGGTTCTCCTCCATGAGAGAAAGTGAACAGTGGTTGCCAACTGAATTCCATTCAGGGCCATACAATTTCAATCCTCCGAACGGAGTCGGATCGACGGGAGATGAATTTCTTCATTATGTCCTGTGACACAGCTGTACGTTTTTTTTTTTTATGAATAAGTAAAAAACAACTTCTTTCCTTCGCACATACCTTGTGACAATCGTTTTCTGGCAATAAGATTATATTATTACATTCATTAATCGTATTGACATTTATTATTATTCAAATGCATTGCGCACGTAGTTCCTTATTCCATTTTTTTTATGAGAAAGTGATAGATCAATGTATCTTGATCACCGAACATCTTCCTACATTTGTTGATATATGGTAATAAAAAAAATTAAAGAAGAATTCTCGTAAAATAGCAGTAACGTGGACTTGAGAAAACGCATATTTACGAAGAGGCTACCGTGTATATCCAATGTACACCGAGAAATTACTTAACCGCCAAGTTTCGTCTATTTTAGCGTGTTTCACATCTTGGCCGTTAAAGTAGACGAGGGTTTAGTTTTATGGACTATCGTGCTCTTATAACTCATCATTTCTCCATATAGTATACAACCGTCGCGGGATTAGTATAAATTGCTTCGTGCCTTGAGCAGGTGCAACGAAGTTTGTTGGCCCGCGAAGCATGCAATTATCTTGTTCGTGCGAGACATGCAAATACAAGCGAAGCCAAACGGCAGAAAGCGAGTACACCCGTCATAATTTGGCTCTCTAGTTTTAGCGTGCTCATAATTTTGACGCTCGTTAACTCCTTGGAAGAGCGATCTCGTTACATACAGATAGAGAGCTCGATATTCCGTATCAGAGATACGAGGTTGAGCAGTCGATGAGAATAAATCGAAATAAAAATATATTGCGAATCAGTCGAATAACTTGAATCGTTTGAAAAAAAAAGAGTATTTTATTGTTAAAAGAACTTGAGGGTGTTTAAGAAATCCATCCGAAAAATGGACAGACGTCTCCGTCTCTCCAGCACCTTTTACTCGTTCGCTAAACGATATTAACACGGTACGAGGCATTCGAAAAAAAAAAACACCGCCAGATTGCTGTGGATTTGATTGACACGATTTCGCTCTTTGAAATTCCTGAATCAGGGTAAGTCGCTACTGGACTAAAAAGACTAATAAGATATAAGAAAGCACGAGACGCCGATAGAAACGGAAAGACGCAAGCGAGACCGGTACGAAAAGAAAAATGAACCGCGACGAGTGCCCATTAGGTTTCGAACAAAAACAATGAAGCTCGTAACATCGGCGAAAATGTTCGGAAGATCCTTTTTAAGAAACTCCTTCGTGTATCCGTATTTCTCTTCGCCTATCAGAAATCTTGGGATTCTACTTCGGAAATCGTACAACTCGGATTCTCCACCTGTATCCACAAAATATGTGATTGACGTGACTCCTCGATGAGAACAAGATGAAGGGATATTCTATTAAATAGTTCTCTACGACGTGACTCGATCGATCGATGGTACTTTATCTTTCATTTCGTAATTCATACTACAGGCTGGTGCTTGGACGATTACAGGGGCTCGGTAATGACGACATGGAACTGTTCTATGCAGGATTATCTTTTTTTGTTAAGAGAACAATGGAATAAAATGAGATGAAAACGTTTTATGTACGCAATGGACGTATGGATATACCTCATGGGGTTTGAAAGAAAGACGAAGGGGGCTGATACTGCTTTTGTATAAAGATGAAACGCGAACGACCACTGACGATGAAACAACTGACCGAGAACTTGCAATAATTCTCTATATTTTTCGAATTGTTACAGTAAACTTTTGTGTGTACGTCTTGTCTTCCGTGTTTCAATTTCACAAGTTTATCGTCTACGTAATGGGAGCGTACATAGATATTCTTGAACGGAGTGCCTATTTCGAAATACACCTTTTGGTACATATAAGACGAGTGGAAATAGTACGAAGTTGTGGATAAACTCGTTGCCTACGTGCCGCATGGTCTCTATATACGAAGTCCGTATTCGTCGAAGCGTTCATCCACCCTCATCCAGCATCCTTTCCTACTTTTCTGCTGTATCTCTATCCACCTCTGCCGCCCTTATCCTTCTCGCGCTTGTTCGCTATTCCTTTTCACCCTCTCTCGTGAGAGAAGCCAGCGAAACTAAGGGGAAATTGACCGATGAGACAGTGGTTCTCCGCCTCGGCTTAAATTCGTGAAAAATACAACAAGAAGAATTTTTAATTTCAGTAAGAAAGCAAAGTAATAATGAATAAAATGTATCAACGCTTATCTCTGTATTTTATTCATGGTATTCTCCATAGATCTTACACGACTGACGTTTAATTATTATAGAAAATAATTGATACTTGTAAAATGTACAAATGCAACGAGCTAAGAAATTAACTGCGTTTTCTTGAAAACTGTGATACATATAGCTCGTTGAATTATACCGGAAGTTGATGAACATCCACGGTGCCCTTGCAAACTTGCCACGACGGTGGCAAACCATGCTATTCCTTCCCCTTTCCAATTACGGTAATGGACCCAGAGATGCTTTTATCGTGGTAATGATAATGGTAGATGTACGAGTTTATACTGTACACAGGAAAATGTAGAGCTACGTACCTACCACCTGAACCTTACTATGTACGTAAAATACCGTATACATTGTAATGTCTTCTGGTACGCGAGTCGTTAAAAAAAAACTTAAATAAAACCCGTGTTTCGCAAAGTCACTGCAGACCGACGAAAAGTTGAATTATTCCAGGAACGCGGAAACGCGATATCGTTATCGTAATGAGACAATCGGTTACATTTGTACTATTTGATATATTCGAAATATTATTTAAATATTCAAAATTTGAATATCGTATTGATGCATTGGTAAATCTATTGCGTCTCCCCATATTTCTTCTACCAGAATACAAAATAAAAGTAACAAAAAAATAGAATGAAAAAGCAAACGAGATCCGTATCTTCGTTTATAGTCTGCAAGAATTACATAGAATTTTAGAATTACGTATTTTGTCGGGGCACATACTTGGCAATATATCTCGACGATGTGGCGTGCAAACTCTCCTTGACTTATCGTAGTCCAGGGGGAGATAATTAAAAGGGTTTTTTTTTCAAGCCAACCCTTCCCAACGGCATGTAAATCGTGGATGGCAACGTGCGTCGAGAGCAGAGAGGGTGGATCGCGAGCACTTTTGCCGATGTTGGTGCGAGGGTTGCGGGACGCCGCTGTCTCTTGATCGAAGACCCGACGAATAGAAGGAAGCGAGACGAAGAGAGCAATAAAAAAGTTAAGGACGAGGGAATGAGTCGGCGAGTGAGAAAAAGAGAGAGCGAGAGAGAGAAAGAGAGAGCTCGAAGGTGAGTTTCGGAACGCAATGTCCGGCGTGGTCCAGCCACCGTGGAGATACGAGTATTGATCTAGAAAGCCGAGAGACCCTAGCGCACAACCACCTCCTTCGCCTCCTTCGTCGCGTCCTCACTTCCTCCTTTGCCTCCGCATCCGTGCCATAGCTCCTTCTCGTCGTACTCGACGGAAACCCCGGCGCTCTCTCTCTCTCTCTTTCTCTCTCTCCGACAACCTCCTGCGGGGTCGCCTGTCCGAGGGAGAGCAACGAGCCAGCAGTCGCTCCACTCGATGGAAAGGAGTGTGTGTACCGTACAGTGGAGAGGTTGCGCAACCTAGGGGATGCCCAAAGTCCGGCGTTCCGTCCTTTCTTCGCTTTCTATCCCGCTCACTTCGTTCCTACTATATATTCCACCGAGCTACCCCAGTGCGACGCACGTTTCACTCTCGCTCGCGGGCTCTTTCTTCCGCCAACGCAACCACCGCCTCTTTTCCTCATCCTCTCTGTCGCGTAGCTCTTAGATACTCAACAGTGACTCTCAATCTTCACGTCCGAATTATTTTCTCTGGAACATTTTTGTATTTAGAAATTTACTACGAGATCTTTGACACACGATTGTCAAATATTTATTTCGCAAATATACTTCGTAGACAAAATATTTCAATACTTATTTTACATTATTATTTCATGATAAATATTTGTAAAGGAAACAATTGCAATGTTGATTTATTTATTTTTATGTAAAATTATTCGTGGCACTAAGCTGCGCGTGTTATTTCGTTTTTGGACGCGTGGAAAAGTTATAAAATTCGATTTTCATCTGCATGAGGATACCCTGAGAGAAACTGGGGGGAGGCTCGACACACCTTGACACCGGCGTCACGTCCAAATTTCGCTAAGGGCCAATTCAGCCATCTTGCCTGAATTGTCCGGAAGGAACCGAACTCTGTACCTTCGTGGCTTAATATGGCAAGAATTATTTTGTACGAGAAAAACATTTTCAAGCGAGAATTTTTCTTTTTACTTTCGTCCTTTCGCAGATAATGTTTTTTTCCATCCTGAAGAAAATTCGAGAACGCGATTAAGATCGAGAGATGCAGAGGTAGATTCAGACCTGACGCGATAATGCCGGTCACGCGTATTTCTTTATCGTCTTTGTGGCGTTATCGTATTGTGGAAAGCTCGAGCGGTGATTCCGATTCGGGAGAGGGAGAAAGAAAAATGAAGAAAAGTCAAGAACCTACCCCACGCGCCATCGTTTATCGCGCATGAAACCAACCGCGGTGGCAACGGCCCTGCGCGCCCTTCTTCATCATCTTTTACTTCTTCCACTTGGAGCTTGTCCACATCTTCCGACCTGACGCAAGGAATCTCCTCGTTGGAAGTTATTAGAAGCTTTCTGAGAAAATCTCTGATCTTTTGATTGAAATTGATGGAAACATATGAAAACCATAATCCATGTGTATCAACATAATGGATATACTCGTACTATTATATGTTTGACACGACTGCTATAATAACCTCAGCTTATACAGAGCAAACAACAGTCAACATCAGATTGGCTAACTAAGTAAATTTAAAAAGTTAATAATTATACTCCAGCTAAAGAAAAATAGAACAAAAATATTAAATAAAAATCATGCATTATAAAAGGTGTCGACAGAGATAAAATTCCATGTTTGTAGTTCAACGTACGGTTCCTTCGATCGAACCAACGATTCCTTCCTAACGATCCAATTCGTTATTCCATTCTTTAGGTAAATTTCGAATTTCTTTCAATAGGAATTTTATTTTTTACGCAAAAATTTTTTTTTGGAATCGACGATGCGATGTGCCAACCGTACTGCGTATCAACGTCCGGAAGTAATAAAGAAGATAACCTCAACATCTTCGTGGTGTAAGAACCTCCAAAAGGAACTCCTTATATAACAGGAGAATCGGTAAAAATGAGCGTCACGATGAAAAATCGTCTATCATCACCCTTCGAGAAGCGAAAGAGCTAGCGAGAAACGAGTGGTAACGAAGAAAAAAAAAGACAAAAGTGAAGAGTATACGAGGAAAAGGTGTGAGAGTATCATTGGTATCACGGAGACATACATATATAGCATATAACATAGAAGCGTATAGCGTAGTGCGCCGGAGAAGATCAGCCGGGGAGCCAGCACGGCGCCCCAGTCCTCGAGACTTTGACCCACATCATATCGCTCGTTTTTGCTTCTCCTTTGGGTCCACCCAGCCCACGACCTCCCCACGCTCCTTCGCAGCCCTCCCGAGACTATTATCTTAATCCTATACATCCGCTTTAAGACGTTCTCCTTACTCGCCCCGCTTTATCTCGCTCTCGCACGTTCGCGACGCTCAGCTTTCTCGATCTTTCTTGAGGTTCGCTCCCTTACTCGCGTCTCGAGTCGCGAACGCTCACGGAGCAAGGACGCCCGGGCGTTTTCCCTTTCCGAGAGGATTTCCTCAGGTTCGAGGGCATCCGCGCAGTGGGAGATCCTCCTGCTTTCCCTCTTCTTCGCGATACGACTTTCGCCTGGCCGGCAACCCCGCGAGGAGTTGCGCGGCTTTTCCGCGCATTCACGACCTATACCTATACCTACTACGTACATATATACCTATCGGTTGTGTATAGATATATATATATATATATATATATATATACTTCTTTGGGATCAAAGTATATAACGTCGCCGCACTTTCCCAAGCCTGACTTTCTTCCTCTTACACTTTCGCCACTGGGTACTTCTGGGATAACCCTTCGAATATAGGGCAAAATGGAAGTTCATTGCCACAATATCACAATCGTCATTTTACTAATTATTCGTAAGATATTTTACCAAATCTCATTGATAGATATTTCAGATTGAGATTGTATTATTAACTTAAATTTCTTATCGTATCGTGTAAGAAAAAAAAAAAATTTCTAAACGAAATATTGAAAAACCGGTAAAACGATTTATGGATAACGATTCAAAATATGTGTAACCAATGTCTCGAAGACTCAATCTCTCGAATTGCATTTTAACGAATTGCATCAATCGTTCCTGTCGGTCAAAAACCATTCGAAAGATTGAGTCTTCGAGACATTGATTATCACCCTTCAATATTATCTCTTGACAATCGTGACTCGAGAAACAACCTCCCTCGTACACGATTGTTCACAGAACTGTTATCAAAGAAAGGAATAAAATTAAACAAATAATTTATTTCACAACGAACCTACTTCATCTTACTCTGACAAACCCTGCAATACTAATTCCGAAAATATACCATCGTACATTTGATTTACAACTACGTGCGACAGAAAAATACAAGGATACCGAAAGAGACATATAGTACAAGCTCCTCGTTAAATTCACCCGCTTCGACCGAGAATCCTCTTCGCTGAGTCTCACCCGTTTTTTTTCCTTACTTTTTTCCCCCGGAAAATCTTTGGACTCTCATTTCTCTACTTTCCTACTCACTGCTCTTTCTTCTTCTCGACATCTCTGTTCATCCTTGCGATCTTTGTCTCAGTCCATTCGATCGGCGTCTGCCGAACAACTATAAAGATCACGCGGTGAAACCATTGGGTGGTCCCAGACGCAAAGATATATATATATAGATATTTATGTATAGAAATCCGATCAGTCGTATTGCAAAAAATGGCTAATTATTTTGACATTTCGAAACTTTAAATCTCGAAAGCACTGCCACAGTATATTTAAGTACAGTCAGTTTGTGCATTCTACCGAAATAAAAGCCTGGATGACAAGATAATGACGATTCATCGACAAAACTTTTGTATACATCGCATAATATATAATATTCACATAATATAAATATTCGTTTAAGCGTACATTGCGTAATCGATTAGGTGTACATAACGAACACACAAACACATTTTACCACACGATCATAGATTTATACGTTCAAGAATATATATATAAATACATGGATTATTATATTACATTGACGAATGGATTTTAGTCTTTAAAGTGTGTAGGAACGACGCATAAATTAAATTAACATAAATCCAGCAGCTTATAATATACAACAAAGTAAAGCCGCTGCAACATAAGAACACACAAGGAACGGACAGTGTGGTATATACCAAAGTTCCGGTGACTTTAAATGCCAACAGTCGAAGACTTATCGCCACTTAATTCCTCCCACTTTCCCTCCAACCACGAACGATTTTTTTTTTCTTTCTTCTTTTCGCGTACAAATTTATAAACACAGATCGTCAAGTCTAGAAACATAATAAAGAAGCTGTTCTTCTCACGGTAGTAAATATCCTATGAGTCAATCGTAGTGCACCCATTTTGTTCGACTACATATATATATATATCTCAAAGACAAAGTTGTAGCCATTAAAAACGTTAAACTTGGTAATAAAAAATTTGTGTTAATTTAAAATGACGTTACGAATGTAACTATCGATCAACTGGTTGAAACGCCCATATATTTATCTTCAAAATGTTATAAATTTCACACTGAATTGAAGTAACTTAAAGTCAATCGAGTCGAGAATATATCAATTACAATAAACCTTGATATTTTGATAAAATTTTGTGACAAATATTTTTTTGTAAAGAAAGATAATGATTTATTTAAATGAGGAAAAATATCTTTTTTTTAATCAATTAAAAAGTTCCTTCAATACCAATTTCTAAATTCACATTTGCAGCAGTGAGGACACACAATCTGTTATCTCGAGTGTTAATATAAGAAAAAAACAAGGTCTAGAACTTTATCGTGGTTCAAGGATCCATTGGAGACCCTCTGGAGACATCGCGAAGATAAATCGTCATAAAAAGTAGAAGGTCCATCTCTCATCCGTCTCAACGACTGTGTCGGATCGTACTCGGATCTCAACGAGGTCAAACTTCTCATGGGAGCTAGTAGGGCGAAGCGAGGAAACTCATGTTCTCAGCTGATTGACTTCCGGAATACGGAATCCTATATCAATGGTTGTATCATGAGCGACGATAAAGCTTTAATTCCATTTACAATTTCTAACGACAGAGATGAATTTGCTTTGTCTATCAACTCCATAATAATTACTATTATTTACTTATCTATTTAATTGCTATATGCCAAAACTCAATCGATTAATATGACCACAGACGGAGTGTCGCGACTAAAACTTCCTCCAGGTTAATTGATTTCGGAATCGGAAAGGACAGGCAGGAACCACGCGTATCAATCTATTCGGTTTTTTCTGTCTTAAACACGAGCTGCTTCAGTGGTATACGTGTGCCCGTAATCAGGTTGAATAATCACCACAAATTAATCGTTGGTCGAGTTCGACTCTCCGTTCGATGGATCGTCGCGGTAGCAGAGACATCGGGAACCGCACAGGGGTTCTTGTAGTTGTCAGAGTTGTAATCTCGCACACTGACCGACATTTTTGCGGTTGAGATGCGAGGAATGTCCGGCGAAGGTGAATATACCGAAGCGAGAGTATAAGCTGTGGTGAATTGTTTGAGACGCGAGTTGACTCACCGCTAACCGGGCGGTATATAAATG
Source organism: Cylloceria caligata (assembly GCA_963942595.1). Classification (NCBI taxonomy): domain Eukaryota; kingdom Metazoa; phylum Arthropoda; class Insecta; order Hymenoptera; family Ichneumonidae; genus Cylloceria; species Cylloceria caligata. The sequence goes on from OZ012704.1 coordinate 3,844,739, forward strand.
CCGACGAAAGCAGACGTCACGCTGGCGTGAGATTAAAAATCGTCTACGAAAGTGAGATCGGTTTAGACGAGGACGAAGGTGGCGATGCTGTGGAAGTGAAAGAAAGTTTAAAGACATCGGCGGATCTGCTCTACTTGGAATAACCAAATCGTTATAGCGTGTGCTGCTATCTATATTCTGCCATACACACGTATCAAATTACCAACCAAACGCCGGACGGAGAAAGTATTTGTTTTACAGCGAACATTCGTTTTTCAAACTCGATGATCTCCTGCCGAGTGAAATTAAACAACGCGGCTCTTTCATACTTTTTTTTACTTCTTTTGTTATCAATGTTTTCGATATGGGACAGCGAAATCGTCAACCAGCGATTTTTACAGTAGATATATCAGGCTGATACCAAAATATTTTGCACAACGTACGAACGTTGGCTTCAGACCAACGGGACGGCTCAGCTTACAATTCGATATTCGTTCTGCGTACAGGACGCTCCCCCTGCTAACGTAAATTAGCTACGATGGCTCTTTCACACTTTTTTTCTTTTTTTATTATTTGTTCTTTCGTTATGATAAAGCAATATCGTCAACTATCGATCTTCGCGGTAGATATATCAGGCTTATACTAATATATGTTGTATAACGTACAATAAATAACGCGTAGGTCCCAGATCAACGGGAACTACTCGGCTTACGATAACCAAGTCAATTATAGCGTGTCCTGTCACCTATTTTCTATCAGACGCCGAGAAAGTATTTCTTTTATAGTGAATATTCGTTTTACGTACTGGGCGTTCCCCTGTTGACTGAAATTAGTCGAGGTGGCTCTTTCACACCAATTTTCTTCTTTTGTTATCAATTTTACGTTACGTATAACGTATAATTTCCGGCCCTAGACCGTTATTGTCAATCTCTGTTAAAACCTGGAACGAAAAAAACTGAATAATTTGCAAACAACCGTCCCCGTCTTATCAACATTTTTACATACGCATCAAGCGCATGTACAGAGGGGATGCAGCTGATACTCAATTTACTTGTTAAGGCGTCGTGCATCGACTCTGGTGACCATGATCCTGCGTGGCGATCTGACAATTAACATGAAAAAAGGAAGTCGAACACGCCCTTGGGCGAGATTCGTGAAAACGTTGAGACGGGGTTTCTCGGTATAGGAAACCGCAGGTGCTACAAAGTATCAATTCACTTTGTTGCACGCACTCCACTTTAGCTGCCACCGGTTGTCCATTCTTCCAAACTCTTTTTCCTTTTGTTCTCTTCCCATCGGCGTTTATCTGTCCCTTGCCGTCATGGTTATATCCTCGTGGCTTCTTATACTTTCCACCAGTTCTTCTCCCTCGTTAATCAACGCTCATTTGACTAGTGTTCAATTTTACCTTAAGGGTGTTTTACGTATACATTCTCAACTAAAAGTTTGTACCGATCAGAATTTTAGTATTTTGGGATAAGAGAAAAAGTCGTTTTAAAAATCAACCATGCCGAAGATAGTGAGAACATACATTTTTAATAATATCAATGTCAACTTGTAATTAAACCTTTACAAGTCCCACCACCTAAAACCGTCCCAGGGTGGGACTATGAAGAGCAAAGTGGGGGTAAAGCATTGTTATGGTAGAACCGAGGAGTGGGGATATCCTTGGGACTTGTAAAGTTAATAAATAAGTGTAAAAAAAATGATTTAACAAATTTTCAAAACTTAATGTTCCGTCTTATCCCATAAACTGGTTGATTTATCTAAAAATAATTTTTTTTTATACAACATTTCACGTTTGTCAAATTTATCTTTAAAAATTAAATCAAGAAATTGATTTTATAAAACGACGAATAAAATTTTCGGAAAATTTGTTGAGCAATTTTTTCGAATAATTAAATCAATTAGTGAGCATTATTGTTATTATTCGAAATCAATATTTTCAGTATCTTCAATGTGCTTGATTTTTAACAGTTTTTTTTCTCGGAATCGCAAAGTACGAGATCGATTCCGATCGAATCTCACTTTTGGCTGCGAATGTATAAGCGAAGCATCCTTAAGCTCATCACCCGATTTTTTTCGTTATGGCGACTTTACCGAGGTGTCGCGGGCAATCGTAAAAGCTGCTTTCGCGGTCGTCATGGTATTTTTTTCTAAAGGTACTGGTTCTCAGCATCATTGCCGCGGCTTATTCGCGTATCCTTTGCAGGATAAAACGCAACTTTCAACGACGACGAAGACGATGAAGCGAGGACTAATTATACAGCAATTTTTATTTATTTATTTATTTTTCCAATAACGATTCTTCTACGAACTTTAGGCAATGAAACTTAATTGACCCTCGGTCACTTTGCGCAAACGCATGAGAGTTTCAAAGTCAACCGGTCGCGGTCTCGTAAAGTTTCTCGATAAAGAGCTCACTGGTATAGCGAGTCCAATGACCTCCTTAAGCTTGTAATTTTTATTCCTATTCCTCAACGAACGATCCGTAGAAGAAGAAGAAGAAGAAGAAGAAGAAGAAGAAGAAGAAGAAGAAGAAAAAGGTCTAGAGGGTGAAGTTTGTTATTCAAAATGATATTTATCAACGAGACTAATTTAATTCTTCAGTCGACCCTTTGGCAGGTACTTCAGACTTAATATAGCATTAATTAATACGAGACCTTGTCTTTTTGTTCTTCCGGTAAATCCCGAGCGCAGTTTATTATTTACTTTTTAATATGAAAATCTTTGATTGTTTATTATTCACTGAGAACAAAAAATCACTCGAATATACAGAATAAGCTGTCACGGGTTGCGTACAAAATATTTGCTTGATTGACAGAAATAATTGTCATAACAAATGGAAAAACAGTCGTTAATCGTTTTCTTGATCGGCTAACTTATTTCTTTGATCAACAAAATATTTTGTTTACCGGTACATTCGAGTAATTTTTTTTTTTCAGTCAATAAATCCAAATTATTATTAAAAATAGGAAAACGAATAAAGGACCAGTATTTTTTATGCTTTTACAGTTTGTCTTTACTGTTACATAATTGGAGATCTGATCGGTGTCGACTCTACAGAACGCAGATTGAAAACAGTCCTCTGGCCAGTGCGATTAGCAGATTGCCGAGGAGCGATGACTCCCGGTGCTCTTTAAAGCGTACGAAAAAAAAATCCCACGGTGGGATCATTCCGCGAATCTGGCAACACTGGTCTCGGTTGAAACATCATCGAGTACGGCTGTAACGCATTTCAAGATTTAAGGCGACGCTAAACATGTACGTGTCAACGAGAGATAGAACTAAATGAAGCATCGTATATTAAAACGAAAAAGAAATATCTAATAAGTGCAAATGCTTGAAATTATGTTTCGCGTCAAGGTGAGATTCGATACCGACGATTGGCTACAAAAGTTTCAAAGCATTTTTCATAAATTCTTGTAAACAAGTCGGAAGAGTGGAACTCACTGGGTGAACGGGGTACGGAGTGAGCCCTACAAATCGTAACTTTATCGGGAAACCTACGTCCGAGAAAAGTCTGTTAGATAATTTTAGATCTCCGTCTCTCTCGCAATTGCGGGTCGGACGGTTACGTGACCCGAGCCTTTCCTCAAAATGATTGATACTTTGTTCAATGTACTCGACTCGACACAACAAATTCGTATTGTTCACTTGGCGAATGCAACGATATATTAAAAATAATTGTTTATAGAGAGTCTTTTGTTTTAAGGGTTACGACGACCCTGGCAAAATGTTTCTCGCAATGTTCTTCGGTTTATTCAGTCGGTACCTTTATCTACCCTTTATCTTCCATTCCCTCGATCTCCGTTTCGCCATTTACCCTCAGGACTTCGATGTTTGCCGACCTCACCTCATTTTGCTAATGCGCTAACGACCGTGTGCGCGATTCAGGCCCCTCGCAGCTTCCATAGCACTCTCTGAGACACCGAGAAATTGCTTTGGCTTCGGTATTGTGGAAGCAAAACGGCACAGAGTCCGCACGATTACAAGTTTGAGGTAGCCGCGCGCAGGATCGCAGCAGCGGCACCGGACGACGCCAAGCGCCCTCGACTCTCGTAAAATTATCAGTAATAAAATTGTGATTTACGTTCGCGTTCCAGGAAAGCGGATCGGCAAAATGTTCATCGTGACGCCCGGGCCCCGCGAAGCTACGACGAGGTACGCGCCTTCGGTCGACTGACCTTTCAGCAATAATTATTATTTTCGCAAAATTTTGCCGACGAACGCGCCAAGTCCTCGCACCATTCGTAGCTCTGAGCTCATCTTAGTTGCTCGCTTTAGATCCTTCCAGAGTTGTTTTAGTTTCGACTTTGGTACTGTTAGCGATGATGGGTGTACCGGAAGACTGAGTCAATGACGACTCTAACGATATTCAGTTGCGTCACGTTAAAAGTTAGATCGATAAATCTAGAAATCGTAAATTCTCTTACAGGGATTATCGAGTGAACCTTTACTTCAATTTTAACTAAATGAACCTTCGAATGAGCGTTGAGTCATTTTACAAAATCCAACATCCGCGTTATAGGTCCGTAACACAGATTGTACAATCGACTCTTGAAATAAACCTATTTCTCGGTTGATCGTTTAATTAAAAATATTTTCAATGCCACCGTAATTCTTCGGCAAACGAGTGAATAATTATTTGTTTACGTATAAGCCACAGTGCAAAATCTTCGTGTAGATAATTTTGGAGTAAAAGAAACGCGGCCTCAGGGAAAGAACGCCTTGAAACGCGGGTGGTGGTGTTACAGTAAAGTAGAAGAAGATAGCGTTGGTAGTGGACGAAGGGTGAATTTTTCGATTTCGTTGGCACCACGATGAAAGAAGAAAGATCATCTTCGTTCTCGAGAGCGAGCTATCTCGCTGGTACGATGAGGGACGCGCGAAAGCGCTCTTGAGACACGTATAGGACGTAAACGCAAAATAGAACGCACGACACCCGTGAGTAGTCGTAAAACGAAACTGTAAAACTGAGGGAGCCGTGTGGGAGATCAGTTCAGCACTGGTATTCGGTATATTCGAGTCCCTCTCCCTCACCGCCGTATACCAATTTCCTACGCGACTCTGGCCTCCGGGTTACTAAACAGCCCCGAACTCTCTACAGGACGAGCGCTCCAAGCGTTGGATTGAAACGATTTCGATTTCGGGACGAATTTTGTTAGACAATAGCGAGAAAAGTATTTTTTACTCAAAAGTTTATAACGTTTTATGTCATTAGAAAAAGAAAAAAACGTTTTTTTTTTAAGAGAAGTTATACAAGAGTTTTGAATCTTTGACATCCGTTGAGCTACTTGCAACAAAATTACGTGAGTAATTGATTTAAAATGGTACTACAAGCTATTCAGTTATAAGTTGATTGATACAGAAGTGAAAATGGGGTTGAATAAATTTCCATTCATTTTACAGGCTATCGTATATGTTCCGGTCATTAAAATTTCGTTATAAAATGCATGTATGCGCTGCAATGAAATATCTGTCCAACGTATGATTATCAGAGACGCGTATTATTATTGCGAAAGCTGCGTACACGGCATGTAGTATAAAAGCTGCGGTCACGAGGAAAACCGAGACATCTCTCGTGGCCTGGCAAACTTGGTCGTTTCTTGCATCTCACCCTATAGCACTCGAGACGTTTCTGCTAGAAAATTCAATCTAGCAAAGTTTTATGTCCGTCGAGCGTGTTGAAGTAGAAAGAGAATATTAGAAACGAACGCATTTTATTAAGGCTGGTTTATAGCCAGAAGCGTGCACGCCCGTACCTACGTTATAGGCACTACATGTACCGCGTGCTGAAGCGTAAGCACTTTTGTCCAGCATCCCGTCAACTCCCACGAGAGAGAGAGGCAGAGAGAGAGAGAGAGAGAGAGAGAGAGAGAGAGAAAGAGAGAAAGAAAGAATTTTACTTATTGTTAGTTTCACGTTCTTCGAAGTTGAGCGCAGGGAACGTGCGAGAATTCAAGCACACGCCCGAAAAGTATATTCGTTCCACTTTTGAGATAATTACGTATCCCTTGCGAGCAATCATCTTTTCTCTCACAGGATTTATGGCTCCTTTCGCGCACTCCTGCGCGCACACTCATACCGGAGCTTGATTTACCAAGATAATCATTTTTGTCTAGGAATTCCAAGAATTCATTAATGACCCATTACTCGAAATTATCTAATGACGGTATAGAGAGCCCTGGTATATATATATAAAGCGTACTTTACCGATATTCCGAAAGAGACCTGGTAATCTATAATTTAACGTTAGAAATATTTAGACATTTGGAGCGCCGATATATTATCCGGTTCGCATCCAAGTATCTATAATTTAGCCCGGAAAATAAGTTTACCGTTACAAATGGAAGTCAAAATTGTCAACGGTCGGTAAGTTGCCGAAGAAATGCTGCATTTACACGACTATTTCTCTTCGAGTAACCATACATGAGAAAATAATGATTTTACCATTAGTTTATTTTTAATCGAATATCATTGATAACATAATATATTTACATTGTCGTGTTGCCCTGTTATTGAAATGTAATTACACGTATTTGTTAATATTGAGAAAAATAGGTTTTGCCAATTTTTTTATTACCAAAGTTTTTGCAAAATAAATATTATTCGTTTATCACAAGAAATAAATAAAAGATGTAATTGCAATAAATTGCAATTTCATCGAATATAAATATTTCGTTCAAACGACAATCGATTGATTAATCCTTTTTTTCTCTTATCAAGATCTCTTTTTATTTTCTAATACGTCAAACTGAGTTTTGATAGGATCCGTCGGATTGGAATTAGAAAGAAATTTATTAACACCGATATTTGAAATATACCAAAAATTTATTTACATAAAAACATGAAACATGACGTACCCATAGTAATTCAACTGCTGCGCATTTTTATTTATTTATTTCTGATGTCGGATAGTCGAATAATCGACGCGTCGACTATCAGAAAATAAAAGTATTGTCAAGATTATAAATTCGACCACACTCGATAAGCTGAATAAACTCGTAAGAATCTATGTCTAGTCTATCAAAGTATATTGGATTATCTATGGGTAGAGAGTTCGTACAAAGCTGGATATACGAAATCATTCGTTTGCTTAGGGGGATACAAATGAAAGCACATGGGACGTGTTTTTAGTCGATCGAGAAATCGTTCTTTTTTTTCTTTCTTTAAATATCGATTAACAGAAACGAAGGCTGGCGAGACCGTCGCTTAAGCTCGATAGAAAAAAAAAATTCATATAATTTTCAAGTAAAATCATTCTTCGCTACTATCCATAAATAGTGTGTTTATATTAATCCATCGCAATATCTTCAATAGTAATGTTTTTTTTTTCTTCGTAGTACCATTCGTTACAATATTTACATAAACATACGTACAACTTAGGAGATTAAGATTTTTTTTTTTAACGTAAAGTAGGATAATAAAAATATGTCGTTTACTATAGATTAATTAGAATTTCAATTAATGCATCTGCCAAATTGCACTAAACGTTCTCGACTCTAAAGAACCAACACGAATTTATGAATTTCCTAAATTTTTCTTGCAATATTTTTCAAGTTATCTATTTATTTATCGACGACAGAAAATTTTCGTAAGGATTTACATAATTGTTTTATTTTGTTGTTGTTGTTGTTGTTTCTTTTCGTTAAAATTTCGTTTAATGTTTACCGATCGATTATCGTTTGGCCGTACTGATGATTCACACTTTTATTTCCGTTAGTGTTAAATATCTATGAAACCTCCCGATCGAGCTATATCGCCGAAATTGACAATAATTACGAATCAACAGCGGCAATATTATATCAAATTGATAACTATCTACTTACAAACGTTGACGCGATTACGAATTTTTCTACACAATACGGATAGAAAAAAGATGTTTGTTTATCGTGCGCTTGTACGACGAAGTACATTTTTATATATACGCAGCACGATATTTATCAAATGCATAAATTGGTACTTTTAAAAATTCGTTTCAGTTTCATTATTTCAATTATTGGCTGACGTTGTTTTCTTTTCTTTTTTCTTTTTTTTTCAAACGACATCGTTGGTTGTGCACGTAAAGATAAATTTACGCTCACTGCGTTAAAAAACCACATTCTTTCGTATCCAGAGAAACAACGATAAATGCAACGTATCGCTGAAGAAACGATTTTCATTCGCGCACGATCGAAAGGCAATGAAAAAGTTAATTTGTAAGCGTTACAAAAAGAAGAAAAAATATATATTTCCATATGAAAAAGAAATAATACAATAGCCGTAACGTGCCCTTCGTTCAAACAAGCTTTTGAATTATAGTTATTCCAAGTAATGCGTTTCTTCGCTCTGGCAAAATTATCGCAATGACACGTAAACACGTCAACACAGAGTACGGTAATAATGATACGATAGAGACGTGCACACTTAAGTGACGAGAGAAGTTCTTGGGAGCTTCGCTATACATAGATAGGTTCTCGAACATTTCGATTAATCGGTTTATAAATGCTTAAGAGTTAAGATTTTCATTTCTTTTACATTTTCGCATTTTATAAATGTATATCGTTATCAAAAAATGGCATTAACGAGATCTGGATTATAAAAGGAGTGGTTCGTGTTGCGAGAGACAATTCGCGTCGTCACACTTGTCTTCGGATATTAAAAAAAAAAAAAAAAAAAAAAGAAACGAAGGAATAAAAGAAAAAGTTAGATCACACATTGAGGTCCACGTATATTTACGTAAATTCTATTATCGCGCTCGCGTCGTCGAGCATTATAACTGTACGATATACCTATACATACGATATTACGTTAATTACGGGGAGAGCGGACATATATATATATATGTATATATATATATATATATATATATGTATATGTAAATGTATATACCCGTAGAATCGGTTATACATATACATGCATTCAGTTATTTTCCAGTAATCGTAAGTAAAACGTCACAGTGTAAATGTTCGTATATAAAGCACCTTGATTACAAAATTTTCTTTTATATGCATTGAAAAATATAGAAAACGTAGCAGGCCTAATGTTCACAACCGTTCGCATGGACAGCGATCGATTTATCAAAGTTTATTTTTTGTGTAAATTATTAATATTATTATTTTTCTTTGTTTGTTATTTACTTGTGCACATCGGACTGCTGAGTTTCGTGCCGCTCGATACTTAATTTGTTTGTGCGTTGTTGGCGTGATTTTTCTTGAGAGAATGTGCAATTAGTTTTTTTTTTCTTTCATTTATTTGTTTGTTTTATTAATTTTTTTTTTTATTTACTTTTTTCGTGTATCAAGTGGTGAGCGATGTGCCTCGATTCGTGAGTTTTCATTGCATAAGCTGGCTTACGATTTATATCACATTCTTAACATGTGCGGCAGTAGTTCTTAGAAGCTAAAATTTGCATTCTCAACCCTAATCGAGAGAATCTTATTCTCTCGTATGATTCGTTTACTAGAGACTACGGTTTTTTCATTTCTTTCATTTTACCTGTATTGTTCGCGACTGCATCGGTTGGCGTCACGCGCCGCTTAGTTTACGGCAATATACTTGTATAATTAACAAACACAGACGAGAACAGTGATACCGCAACGTTTGTGCGATAAATAACAATTCGCGATGCTCATCCATTTCTCTCAGCGATATACGGAGAAAAAAATGTGCACGCGCTTACGTCGACAGCTACTGGTACCATCGAGTCATCGAAGCCGAAAATAAAACGATAAATTATTACGCTACGCTTGTCGAGTTCGTGCGAAAAATTCTAGAACTACGCCTTCGTTCGGGACCACGGTATTCGATATGGTTGCGAAAAGCCTAATCTAACCATCTTTAACTCGAATAACGTTATTTCCATAAAACTCTATAGAAAAGAATTACAATTTTTGCAATTACTTTCGGATAAAATAAATTATTGTTTCGTTACCAATTTATTTTCTTGATTTACGAAATGACGATCATCTTGTAAATTGAAAACGATTGCCAATTTTTTAATAAATTCTACACTCTGATTCGAGTTACAGAATTACATAAAATAAAAAAGTGTTTCTTTAATATTTTTAATTATCTAAAATTTTACGGATAGCCTTGAACTTTTCTCGTAGCGAGTTTTGATTCAAAGAAATTAATCGACGAAAAGATGGTAAAACAGAGCACTGACATTTTCGTAGACGTAACGACAGTCGATAGTGACCCAGTGACAATCCCTGCGCTATTTCCACCAGCGACAGAAGCAGCAATACCATCGCCTCTCGCTGTGAGGCTGTATTATCTGCTATTGTCAGTGCATCGCGCGCGTAGTCAAGTGAGTGGTTTCCGCTCTTTTTGGCGGTGGCGGAGGGGGTCTTCGTTTGCTGGCAATGGCATTGGCAATGTTCATGCTACAATTCTCATCGGCGAATCTGACGGAATTTTGTCGAGTCGGGCTTGTTGCGTACTCAACAGGAGCATTCGGATCGGTCGCGTAAACGTTTTCGTAAAGATTATCGGTGCCGTAGTGCTCTTGAACCCAATTCGACACGTTGGTTTCTCGGTAATCGGCGATCGCCGGGGGAGGATCGCGAAACCCGAGTACTTCGTGAGGCGTTGTCGTAGAGTCCAATTTGCACTTTTGTGCGACCTGCCACTTTTTTCGCATTACACGTTGAAGATCCTTGAGAAAATCACCGGGTGGTGCCTGATCGGAAGCCGCCAATTTTTTCGGCGACGTCAGTCTCGTGCTATCCGACCTTCTCGGTGGCATTGGCTTTCTCTGAGGGAGCGCGGGGCTTCCGGGTTCTTGTTGAGGCGGTAGATTAAAAGATATCTTCTTTCCGGTGCCAGTCTTCGATTTCGGTGAGGTAGGAGGTTCCTGAATCGTGACTCTTCTCTGTGGCTGAGGGCTGGCGGCTGCTTTGAGTTCCGCGAGATACGGAGGCGCCGCGTAATGACCCGAATTCTGTTTAAGCGCGCTTCTTCTTACGGTATCCATATTGGGAGTAGCTCTTATCGCCGATCCCCCGTAAATCGGTTCAGTTTTTGAATTTTGCCTCGAGAGCTGAACACCGCTATTCTGCTGTTGCTGCTGTTGCTGAGAACCATAAGCCGGGGGAGGTACGAAGGGCGGCGGAGATACAAAGCTCGGCGAGCTCGGTGCGTACGTGGGAGTGCTGGCGTTCGAGCCGGGATAAGAATTGTGCGGTGACGATGAGTTTCTCATGTTATTCGTGTAGATTTGATTGTTCTGCAGTGATGAGGTGGTATTTTGATTACCGTTCGTTGCGTTTGTACTCGCGTAGATTTGATGATTCGCGGATTTAACGGGCGTGTGAGTCGGTGTGATCTCCGGTGACATCGAGTTCGTAGGGGTTGACTGCTTGGGCCTCGCTCGCCTTATCGTACCGGTTTCGCCGACCAGCGGACTGGGGGGTGGAGGTAACGAAGCCAGACTTAGACAGGAGCCCGTGAGATCGGGGGTATTGCACATCGACAACTCGCCGGGAGCTGGCGGTGGTGGCAGCGAGTCCAGGGACAGATTCGACCTGAACATCTCCGGAGGTGGCGGCGGTAGAGGCTCGCCGTCCGACTCGGTTTCTTCCGATACTCGGGGTGGCGATGGTGGTGGTGGCAGCGAGGTAATCGAGTCCATCTACAAAAAATTTGTTACGTATACAAATAGAACAGCTTACGACGGTAATTGTGAGACCGGGTTCAAACCGCTTTAAGGAAAAACTATAGACACGTTTTAATTATTCACAGATACGTATTTTTCAGATCGTTCCTTCTATTACTTGGTAAGATATCTAGGTACAAGGAGAATTTTCGTTTTAAATTATCGGTCATTCGAATGTTTAGCCATCAACGATTATAAATGTGATTGTTCTTGAAAAATCATCTTGACACTCACCATACACGATTGTATCGGGCTGGTCGGTGTCTTGGACTCCTGACTCTCGGTCCTGCTGTATCCCATGGGGCTGACTCTTTCCCTGATCGGTGTACCCGGAGGCACAGGACTGACGGGTGTAGCGTTACCAGACCTGTGATGTCTCTTGAGTGTGCCAGAACTGTCAGAATCCGTGCCGCTTCTTCTGCGACTGTGTCTTCTGGTGAGTGTGCCGGAACCCGAGCTGGTAGGACTGGGACAAGAGTCCGGTTCATCGCGTACCGTCTCGCCGACTTCTTTCAATTGCCTCGTAATCGAGGTGAGAGGTAGTTTTGGATTCATCGAGGGTTTCCGTTTTATCGTGCCAGTCGGAAATTCACCGCATTCGAAGGCGACTTCGCAACTGCTGGGTGCGCCGTCGGAGAGACATCCGCTCGAGCTCGAACTGCTGGCTCTGCTCAGTCTACCGTCGTTGTTGTAACTCTGCCGTTGCTCCGAGTTGTAACTCTGTCGTTGGTTGTCGTACTGTCTCGTGCTATTTTCCGTGCCGTTGTGCCTGTTCATTTCTGTAAACTGTCGAGCGTTCTCGTTGGTTGTGTTGTACTGAGTCTGCGATGACGGTGGGACGGCGATCGAGCTAACCGAGCACGATCTCGCGTGCGCCAAAAGATCGAGGTCCTCCTGTGCGAGCTCATCCACCAGAGTTCGGTAATTTTCCATCAATTGTCTTCCGTACTTTGCCACTCGAATACCAGCCATCCATCGCTCCAAGGCGCCATTGTCCTCCGCGCAAAGAAATTTGATGTATTTTGTTGATTTTGGCTGCTGTAGTCGCGGATGCTTCACAGCGAAACAAAAGTCCGACGGTGCTTTGTATTTCTTCTTCCATCCCACGCCGTAATACACTTGATTAACATCGAAGGTCGCCAGACACACAAGATCGCGAGCCGTTCGTGCTTTCTCTTTCGGCCAGTAATAGAGACCCGATGCACGGAGTATGAAGTGATACTTTTTCCAGCCCTTTTTCCCATCCGACTTTAAGTAAAGCGGTCCTTCGACCTAGATAGAAGAAAATTAATTGAAAAATATGAAAATAACGTCAACAACTGGGTTACGGGTGATATATATTGCCGAGGTAACTCGTTGGGATAAAATCTTTTCTGGCATTCGGCCCACAGCGGTTTCATATGCTGTTGCTAGGCGCAAAACTTTTATACAAAGCTTGTGTTACGAAATAGTCGATATAGTTCTCGTATCGTAGTTACCTCTGTAACACCAACGTTGTTGCTGGAGAAGAATTCCTCAAGAAGTATATTTCTCGAGTGATCGTCGTATTCGGTGCTGTTACTCCTGTCCGAAGCGCCGAGAAGATATCTCTCAGGCATCAAGAAAAGTTGTGTCTTTTCCGGTCTCTCGACGAAGAGCAATTTATTCTTCGAGTCCCTCGTCCATAACAGAAGATTCTCCACCAGGAGTTCGTGGTCCTCGTACACCCTCTCTGCGTATAGATAAAAAATTCAATTTACAATATGTTTTCATCAAAGATTACAAATACTACGATCGAAATAAATATTTTTGTTACTAAATATTATTTATTACATAAATAAAGCTTAACTTTTATCTTTCGGATATCAATCCGCTTCTCGAAGATTCGATATAATATTTCAAAGATACGTGTGACAAATGTGAATAAACATAACGCGGGTATCGAATTTCTATCGAAAATAATAAATAACTTACCCATAAAGAGATCAGGCAGATGCTCGACGACAGCCCACTTGGGATCCATCGCGACATGATTTTTGTCAGCAAGTAGACGACATACGTGAGCAACGCTCATGCCCTCGTCAACCAGGAGACTTTTTCCACTGCCGTCCAGTGTGAACGCTTTGATGAAGAGCTTCTGTACGCTTGCCTCTCGCATCTTTTCCAAAGCCAATCGAATCTTTTCGGCTTTTGCTCTGCTGGCAGCATCTAGAATCGTGATTAAATCAGTATAGAATTCTATTTTCAATATTGCCAAATGCAATTCTGCTGTTCGTATCGTAATGTATTTCGCTTATTGTTTGGCGAACCGAACAAGTTCAACTTACCCATTAGTTGATGCGATTGCTGTTGAGGGACTGTGTGCATGGCGGTCTGAGGTGGTTTGTGTCCTGAACCACTGCTACTTGCCGAACTCTCGCTCGACAGCATCGATACCGTGTCCGAGAAGGCACTGTCATTGTCCGGACTGTCCGTTCGCATAACTGAAAGACAAATCAATCGCTCGATACAAATCTTTTCAAAATCATCGAAACCCCATAACCATAGTTAATTCTGTTTATTGTTTTCTTTATATTTGTATATTGCTATAATAATCAATGATATAATTTACTTATTTTTATGAGTAAATTTATTCTCGTATCGAGTAAAGCTCGGTGCACTTACCACCATCATTTTTTCCAATGTCCGTGGTATCCCCGGCAGTGATTCTGGCGCTATTCGGTCTTCCCGATCTCTGTGAATCCGGTGCTGGCCCGGTCGAAGCGATATCACCATCGCATCGTCTCTCCAGAGCGCAGAGTTCACCAAGAATTGCATCGAGGTCGACATCCTGAGAATCTGCAACACAAAAAAATGACATTTTTTATGAATACAAAATATATAAATGCGCGTTCGCGAGTCAGTTAAAGCGGATGGAGAGGGGGGGGGGGGAGGGGGGGTGTCTAAGGAAAAGTAGAAAGATCGTCGAACGACGTCCCTTTGAGAGGATCGAGAGGTAACGAATGCTAAAGCATTCGCATACTCGCGTGCTCGAGTCGCCGGTATGATTCTCCGTCTCTCTTCTTTCGAGAGCAAACCAGTTTTACGCTAATTGCCTGGACATTTCTAGCGCATTCAAGTTAGCGGGGGGATGATGCTGGGTGTTCAACGGGAGCTGCCGCTCGGTTGAGCACACCCAACGATCCTGGAGAGAGCCGATGTCCAGCTCTCGTAGCAGAGCGGATAACGACCCACTCAACGGGGCACTGCGATCCGGTAACCGACCTCGCACAACTCTCCTTCTCACTGGCTTCTCGGTTCTCTTGGTTCGTTCGATGGTCAGCGAGGCAACAGTCCGCAACAGTAGGAATCGACAGTCTTCTCGATATATCGAGAAGCTTCGAGAGCGGTGTCTCAGATCAGTAATACACATACAGAGCTGTACGATGAAATTGGCTACGATAATTACTCAACTCTCCCGTAACTTTCTGGCGTAATTATTGATAATAATTTGT
Organism: Cylloceria caligata; assembly: GCA_963942595.1. Taxonomy (NCBI): domain Eukaryota; kingdom Metazoa; phylum Arthropoda; class Insecta; order Hymenoptera; family Ichneumonidae; genus Cylloceria; species Cylloceria caligata. The sequence continues at coordinate 3,859,832 of OZ012704.1, forward strand.
TTCTATATAATTTTTCATCACGTGTACAAACAATAATTGTGCTAAATTTACCAGAATAAATGACAAGCGCGTAATTTTTTTTTATCAAATATACATATAACTTTTTTCAAGTATATAATTACTCCATCAACGATTGGCAGATTACTCTCGACCTCTGTATAAGGAATCGAAGCAATTTGAGCTCAGCTAGGAAGTGCTCGGAGCTAGCTACGTGTACCTCCGAATGGCAAGAACGTTATATACATAACATAATTATAATGACCAGCAATTCCCTTGGTTTCAAGTATATGTTGCAGCTTCCTCGAGTCTGACATTGTACCAGCCATCGTCAGTATCGAAAATAATAGTTCTCCGCAAACCGATAGATGCGTTGAAGCTCTTCGCTCGGCCCTCGCTTCCAACGATCGATGAATATCTCGTGTTTCCTCTTATCCTCAAGCTCCACTTTGCATCTCGTTAAAACACCCCTCGAAAGGACCCCCATTTAGCCCGTAACGGGGCACTGGCCCCGCTCAGGGTGTTGTGTGCTCTTACGGAATTGAGGGTAATATTAAAACTCGAAATTACATAAAAGGAACCGAAGCTGTATCATTAGCAGCCAGTGTGGCGTATGCTTACTACGGACAGGCTATGCACGATATGGCTGGTTATCACGACCGACAACGAGCTATATTTGCACAAGTTGCGGAGCACAGAGACCGGCTCTCGTTACCGTAATTAATGAAATTAACTTTATCGACTAACTCACGCGTATTAATTATATAGGACACACGCATACATACGAATAACGATTTGAACGTGAGGATCGTTTGCAAACAACGCGCAATCATTCTTCGACATATCGTAAATCATAATTACGCTATTCCCAAAGTATGCGTAATCGTCTAATATTTGATCAACTCCAGAAAATGTTAAATAACGTTAATTCGCAGCTATCACCTGGTTAAACGGTGACTCGACAGGATTTTATCTTTCCGATAATTTTGTAATTACAATTCTTATCATAAATATATATATTTTTATAATTATTGAAATGAATAATCGATAAATTGGTCGATCTGTGTATTTTCGAAATTAGGATATCGAGTCAAGGTTTAGGAAGTTCCCGTAGAACCTCGATAATTTTGTCGTAATTATTTTGAAATTTACACGGTACCTTTATAAAAAATCTACTTCCAGGCCTCTTAATCGAATAACGAATATCGCTGTAAAGGCTCAAACGCGTTAGAAATTAGTATTCTCTGGTCATAACGAGGAAAGTCAAAAACCGTGGAGGATACTTTAATTTATCTTCTCTTCCTGGACGCACAAGAAGTAGCAATCAACACGCGAGTTCACGAAATGAGCTCTAGCGCTTGAGAACGAAGGCGTTAAATTCTTACGAGACGCGGACAGTCGACTCGGTGCTTGTTTCAACAGATATTAGGGCGCGTTGAGCGTAGGCTCAGGCAGATCTGCTTCAACGCGGCTGTACACGCCGACTTGGACTCAGCTTTACCACGAAACGTACACGGTGCGCACCACGTAATTCGCATAATGTTGGGTAAAATGGTACTCCAGGGTGTGTTCGAGCCAACCTGAACAAACTCGAGGACTTATCTTTCCGTAAATATACATAAATATATATGTGAAGAGGCAAAGTGTAGCTCTGATGTATTCCACGCCATATTCCATGAATTATTTAACTCAAGCTGTTGCCATATTATACGAGATAATTTCACGCATTCGCGATATAATTTCTGTCTACTATTACCCTAATACAACGTGTTTAGCGTAGCTTAGTTTCCACAAGTCTACATAACCCGACAGCCTACACCGAAACATGAAAACGACGTGCTCAACGGATCGTCGAAGTATCTTTATGGCACACGCAAAGTAAAGCGTCGGTACATTCTCTTGGCGGAAATCTATCTGAAGATACCTATCTCGGTATCTGTCTCAAATGTTCTTTTGTCACGTGATTTTGTGCGACACGAACTACTTTTCGTATCTATCTAATGCATAATGAGTGTTTCAAACGAAAAGCGTACGATGACGATACGTGGATGGAATGCTGCGATAACTGGAGAGAATTGTAAGCGGTGACGTGATCGGGAATACGGCATGTCAATTGTCGCATTTCCTCCATTGAAATTGATGGTATATACTCGTACACATGGGGAGTTCGAAATTACGAAATAGGATAAAGCGTGGAAAATTCAATTGAATTTTTAATGAAATATCACTAATATTCATGGATATCGAATCCTACTTTTTTTTTTTAAATGAAAAAAAAATGTTTTAAAACAGTTTCACCTAAATTTCTACAAACGACATTGTTTTCCTTGTAGTTTTTATTAATTTGTACCCCAGGGGAGTTACAGTAGTGTTTTCGAAATGAAATAAAACTGTAACTCTGTAATATTAAAAGATATTTAAGATCTACGAGAACAGAATCTGTTTCCTCATTGTGTCGATAACCCACTTGTACCTTTCTGTACATTATTTATTTCGATTGCAATCACCGACCGACCAATCGTGACACGAAGAACGGAGCAACCATCGGCTGTGTAGTTTTATATTTATCTTTTGTATGGTAAGAGAATAAAGGAATAACGTTTAATAGATTTTTTCCTCGGAGACACCTGCGAGTTGGAGATAAAGCGCCGAGAAAAAATGGAATGTAGCAGCACGAGGCGTCATAAAACGAAGCAGAAAGTGCGTAAGGCCACAGTTACAATAGCACAATATACCGTTAAAAATGTTATATACACGCGACCAAAGGGGAGAACATAGCTTATTCGTTTTCAATGAAATCGTGTGCTATAGTATTATAATAGCTGTGGTTGAAGGTATAAGGTAAGAGGTATAGGAAAAGGTGCAGCACCATCGGTGTACCCGGGGTTTCGTATTCTCGCGGCGTTCCTCGACATCGTCGAGTGACAGAACACAACTTTGTGAGTCACACTGTAGCGTAGCTTCGAAGCGCACACGTTCGAATGATGCACGTCTCTATTCTACTGTACATTGACGCGTCGATGCGCTTGTGGGTGACAAGAAGAAAAAGAAGAAGAAGAAGATGAAGAAGAAGCAACGAAACAGCCGGCCGCCCTATAGCAATGGGCATGGGCGGCCAGCGTGCAGTTGGAGGGAAATAAAAAATGACGATGATGATGACGAGGTACAACGAGCGAGAGTTACACACAAGCCGTTAACGTATACGTATAGAACATATAGCTTCGTTTGCACACATAGAACGGAGTACACGAGAGTCGGTAACAAGTCCGGTTGGGTGGGTCATCGACACGACTTGCCGGAAAATAAATATAAAAATAACACAAAAGGCCCAAAAAGGTTAGTAATATTTTTTTTTCTCCTGACTCAGATGTTTGTCATTTTATATCGAGTTCCAGAAATTAAATTGCCGCATCGGTAGACCCACGAGGTGTAGATTCAATACAAAATCCCGTAATTGTTTGTATTAAAATTAAGTAAAAATAATAAGAAATAATAGTCAAAGTCTTTGCTATAGTTTCATTATGGAATAATTATTTGATGGAATTAAAAAATCTTCCTTTTTCCGCCATCCTCGCAAATTACTTGATGTTTTGTTCAATTTTTTTAATGACAATTTTGGCAAAATATAAATAAATCGTGGAATACCTCTGCACGAGTAGTAACCAAGAATACTCTCGTTGCTACTAAAGTGGCCGAGCATTTTTTGAGCGGTCGTTCCGCTCTGCAACAGATTTCCACTGTACCACGATGAAAGCTCAACGCGATCATAAACGATACCTGCTCAGTCACCTGAGCCGTACACTTTTTTTTCTTTTTTTTTTTTTGCGCTCTCGTACTCCGCGGGATTACAGCGAGTAATCTCCCGAGAAGCCTTTCGTAAAATTTTCCATGTCTGCTTGTCCTCGTTATAACTCAAAACACCTGTGCAATCTTTCTCATCCACGTAATCCACGCGGCACTGTACGCAAAATGTTATTGTTTTTTTTTTTTTGAAAATTATTAACATACACGATTTTTTATGAAACACTCAAAAAATGTTAATCCTTCACTGCACTGTAAAAAGTAACAATATCTTCCGTTAAAACAAATAACGAAAAAGTCATTTTGTGAAAGAAAATAAAACTTTTAATCACTGATCACTGTAATAACTTGGAAAATAAGAATATTTGTGCTTAAAATTTGTTTATTTAAACGCAAAGATATAATAATTCTGAACTAACAAAGGCAAAAGATAGAATGGACGGTGATGCTCGCGGCGCGTGCGACCGAGCTTGACTAAAGGCCTTAAAGGTAAGCGGCATAGGAGTAGTCGTCTCTGGTTCTCGACTCAACTCGACTAAGTTCTCCCGCTTCTCTCAGCGTTTTCCATGAGCGTAGCCCATAACACGCTAGCTCAGTCAGTGAACAGCAGCAGCAGCAGCAGCAGCAGCAGCAGCATCATCATCAACGTGCAGTATAGTGTAGTAAAATAAAGGTTCTTCCACGTCATAGTAGCACGTATAACTGCAGAGAATGATGTATACGTATACAAGGACACTCTTTGAAGATAAGGGACTACCGTCCATAGCGTGGTAGACGACATAAGCGTCGATAACGACACGTTCATAGCGTCGAAAAAGTGATTCTCAACTTGAATGAATTACCGAAAATCGACTGAACGTCACGTACATAACCCGAATTGAGTTATCAAGCGAGCGAGGTTAGCATTGAAAAATATTAATCCCTTTGGTGGCAGAATCGCATCTAAGATTATAACGTACCAACGTCCTGTTGCATTAAGGGGAGGCGAAAGACTCGCTCCGCTGTATCTAATTTTCGGAATACACTTTCTCGTTCTACACTGAATAGAATTGATGGAAATTGGGTGAGTAGACTGCAAAACCGTGAATCCCGGGTGAAAAGCAAAGAATTGTTAAAATTGAAAAAATAGAATGTTTAAGATTAATTATCCGCAGTTATCTGTAATGAAAAAAATCACTTTTTACAATGGTTTGGGGCACAAAATGAAAAAAAAACGCAGTTTGTCACCCGGAAACGAGCACAAAAACACACGCGGAACATCCATTCCGATTTTGATTTAGAAACTAAAAAGCACCTAAACCGTGCACGGAAAGAATCGTTGATAATGTGGAAAAATAAATTCGCAAGACATGCTCGATGCCTCATCTACATTACATTTGCACGAGTGCGAAAGAGATAGACCTAGTATAGTTCCACCTCGTCTCAATTCCGCGAGAGGCGCTGGTAGTAATTCATGTAGCTGTCTCTCTCACACACCAGTAGAGTGAAATATTATCGTTTATAGTTTTAGTTACCCATTGAGTAGATTTTATCTCCCCTTAATACCATCCAAGGTGCTAATATTAATTTTTTAATTTACTTTGTAAGGCAAATATAATTTAGTTACAATATCAACATTTTTAATCTAATGAACCTACGGATCACTGTACAGTTCGATACCAATATAATAAAAATAAACTTTGTATCGTTTCCTCGAGAAAAAATCAAGAATTATCTGTATATTAAAAAATGTACAAAATGAAGAAAAATATTTGGTTTATTAACATATTTTTATCAATTTGTAAACACATCAAGGTGTCAACATAATATTTACCTTATAAAATAAATAAAATATTGATATCGAATGCTAACCTTGCTCGCTTTGTATCTTAATTGCGGTTTGTCCGTGTCGTCCTATTATAGGTTTCGAATAGTCCTATCGAAGTTGAGAGTCACTTTTTTGTCGCTATCGGTGATTATGTCGCCTATCACGCTATGATCAGCGGGGTCGTATCTCGTAATAAGGCCCCTGGACGTGATTTCCGCAGTGTGGATGGTACTTTAAGTCGTGCAAGTGCTGCCAGTGGTATGCTCGAGCATCCGTAAAGTGTTCGCGGTTGCACTCTCGCGATATCTACAACTAGTACACGATATGTACTGATATTACTAGCAGACCCATGCCGGTCGTCGCGCCTTTTAATACGCGCACGCAATCGTGGCGTATCCATGCTACTAAAACGTTAAGTCAGAGTTGTGACGCGCGCTTTCAACTTGCATCGCGACATGGGAATATCGCTAGTGTTAGTGCGTGTATCGTCCACACTAGCGCTGTACTCCCGTTACGCGAGAACCAGTCACATTCGTAGTTACAATTAATTGGACGTTGAAATGTGAATGACTCAAGGAAGACTACAGAGATGTTACAACTTTTTACATCTGTTGAACTACTTACAAAAAATATGCAACGTACATCCAGTTTGGTTTAATGAAAAATCTCTGTAAATTTCGTAAAAAAAATATAAACTACTCAATTATCGTGACTCATAGATGCTTTTTTCTTTGATGTATTGCATTAAATGATACGAAATCATTACAATAATTATGCTGATCGATCTGTTGCTGATGCGCTACGACAGTTCGTTCACTCGGTTGAAAGTGATTGCACGAGTGTGTCGAACGCTTATTGACGTCACGGTTCGACGTCCGTTCGATCTTTGAGAATTGGAACGATGAAATCACGAACGTCACGATATATGTAATTTATTGCGTCGGTGTACAGTTGCGTTGTATGTTGTAATAACGGCGTTCGCTGAATTTAAACAGCATTATACAGTAATATGACTCCAAGTAATTTCTTTTTACTTCAGAATATATTATCAGCTGCAAGGCCGCGTTGAGTCATCAAACCGATTCTCGTATCCTCTTTTTAACTAAAATTTCTTCGAAGCATAAAATTATTTCAGTGCTTTATACAGTCATAAACGTATACGAAAGATAAGTTATCAGGGAATGCAAAACATGGGGAGAGACGATCAACTTCGTTCCTGAAATCTTGTGTCGTCGTCTATACTATAACTAGCGAGAGACGGAGATATATTCCAATCTTGTAAGCTCTTCTTCGTATTGCATTCACTTATAGATGTCAGAATGCTGCGTTTGCCTATTTCATTTGCAATTTGCTCTCGCACATTATACTTGAAGCATTTAAAAATTACAACCCTGATATGTAAATCGATACATCATCGTGTCGATACAGATCTTGTACACCGGCAATTTCTAACCCTCCCTGATTGCATATCTCGCGTGTTTTCCTATACTATCCAATAATTATCCCCTGCTGCGCTTTAATTAACTAATTAAAAGCTTGACAGCCCTGTTCACCGCGTGAATATTCGTTCACGTCACGTATGTCATATACGACAGAATTATTCAAAGCCTGTATATTATCCTCTTGTCGTCATCTCAATTCGCGAAATCCTCGAGAACTACGAGTGTGCTTGAAACTGCGATATCAATTTGAAAAGTTGTGAGGAAAACCTTGCCATTTCATTAGTGAATATTATTATTATTAATAATAATTAACATATAGAAACCTTCGAGGTTTAAAAAAATATATTTTGGTATTTATTTTAAGAGACACCATCAATCGAATTTCCTTAACTTTACCTTGGCATAGGCATGAAGTTGCTGCTGTCATCGATTCGAATAAATCGGTTACATATCGCGTATCATTGGTTTTTAATTCTTTATAAGTCACTAGAATACTCCTCGGCTCTACCGTAACAACGAGTTACTCCACTGCGCTCTTAATAATTCCATTCCGGGACGGTTTTGGGCAGTGTGACTTGTAAAGGGTTAAGGTTTGTGTAAGTTAATTTTACTGACTCGTAAATTGATGTCAATCAATTGTTATTTAATTGATTCAAGGCATTAGAACCGATATTTATAATGATTCGCAGATGCGGAATTTAAGTTAGGCCTCTCATTTTCACGCTTAGAGTCGCGATCGCTTATCTCGCACCCTGAGTTGTGTTTTGCAATAATATCCATTCCACTTACCGAACGCAGACGCTATGTCTATATACAAAAATATTAAACTCATACGGTCGCTTGCCTAGAATTACTATCGTGTAAAGGGTTAATTCTGTTTCTATGATTACAAAGCTTGGAAATAATTGTTAATCTTATCAACTATTATAATATATTGGCATTGCAATGATATTGCTTCTCTTAATGTCACTATGACTTAAGAAAATTTGGCACTCAACGACCATTCAACTCAACGGCATTTCGTTTCTGAGTCGAAAATTATGAGAAAGAGTCTCTTGTACGAATTCCTCTTGTGAGAAAATTCCCATATTTTCTGTAGACGGTTCATGAATAAAGCGTATACCCAAAATCTCAAGAGTACACAGCTCGGTAAATCTTGGCGAAGTGGAGTATATGATGGAATCGTCGCATCAAGCGTTTCCATGTTCTTTTAATAATAATAATAGCGTGGGTAGAGATTGGGGGATAACACTAATGACGTCGGTAAGAGGGATGTACGATTCTACGTCCCTTTTTCTTATGAAAGACACGATTTTGTATTCAGAACGAAATATTTCAGGGAGTTTTCCCTCGACGTGTAAAAATCTAATAAATATCGTCGTTATAACGCATCAACATTAATGGGCGAATGCTATCTTTGGTTGATTCGTGAACGAATTGCGGCGCTCCGATTATTTTATTTCTATCTTTTGTCGGTTGATTATCATGGGAAAAAGAGTGAAGTCTGATAAGAATGATGAATCGAAAAGAAAAAACCCGAGGAAGAGAAATCTCAGTACGGTTGGTGAAATAAATCGGCTCTGCTAGTTCTGCAGAAGTTGCAGCAAGGATGTATCAGAGCAAATCGCCTTTCTTGTATATTTACTAATTTTTCAGCTCGACACAGACGAGATTGCTACTCCCAAGATGGGTTGCCTCGACAATTCTCTCCAGCTCAATTTATCCTGCGCTAACTCCTGTATGTTCGTCTAGAGATTTGCTAGACGAGAAGTAACAATTTGTCAAAGGGAATAATAAATTAGCAGTCTGAAAACTAGACTGAGATGGATACAGACGATGAAGCTTTCAAAGCTGTTTGAAAGCGGGAGCTAGTTCTAGAGCCGGATAAGCAGAAAACGAGGAATAGCGTTTTGCAGAGACAGAAACGATATCAACCGAATTGCACTCTGGAGAAGTAGAAAGAATAATAAAAGAAAAAAGCTAGAGTGACAGTCATCTGGAAAAGTGAATGAGATATAAATGAAAAAATATAGAATTGAGAATGTAGCGTGAATTAGGTGTAAAACGATTTTTTTCTGATCAACGCTCTCTATAAATCCGTGTCATCACGGATGATGACCTACACGAAGCGGCATCGTACTCTACATGAACCCTTTAGGGTTCATCTAGGGTACGATGCTGCTTGCCTTTGATTATCGTCGGAAACATTTGTCGACGATACTTTTAGAATAGAAAAAAAAAAGTTGTCTTGTTTACGACTATAAAAGATTATTGCGGCTTTTCTAGTTTCGCAGCTTCCCAACTGGCACTGATGCTGATGATGGCCTAAAAGAGACGAGTGAAAAAAGTTTCGTAGCCAGTGAGTCGAGAAGTTGACTCCACCTTCAGCAAAAATTTTTTCTGGTTGTAGCAAGCGCACGGTGTAAGCACAAGTTTTACATCGAATATGAAAAAAATGATTTCAGAATTCGTGAATATTATTTTTATCGTCATCAGTATTGTTCTTGGAGAGTTCTACACGGAAAGAAATGGGATTGTCGTTATTAAATCAAGACAATAGTAATCTTCTTGTAGTAATTTTTACATGAATCGTGGTCGTTATAACTGCAACGTATATCTGAAATAACACTCGCTGTTATAATATACAACGTTAATGCTGAAGTAATATATTTATTTTAAATCTTACAAGCTAATGCAATACTCGTGAATAAGTTTGTAGCAAATTGTACTATTTACGTAGCTAGGACAGGCTGAGGAGTCGGAATAACTCGTTAACTTCTCCTTGTAACAGCGACCAATAGCATATATTGCTATTGTAGAGTAGTACATTGAATCGTATATATGGAAAAAGAAATATCTACTAAACTCATTGTCAGTAGTAAAATGTATCTATTGGACGAAATCTAATTTGTCGTCGAATGTAGTAAATATGCGTTTGTGATGCTTGTGATCGCACACATTGCGTAGCACGGAGCCCTCTTTCTCTCTCTCTCTCACTCTCGTGTGTGTTGAATTATATTATTGATTAAATTAAATGTAACTTCAATATTACGTTTGATTTGAATTAAATGAGAACACATCTCGTACAACTATTATGCCATTTAGATGTATTCGATTCAACGATAATCGAATGGCGTAGTCGGGTAGCATCAATGTGCCAGGTAATTAGCTAGGTAAGTAGGTCAGAGGTTCGAATCCTTGTACAGGCAGAACATTTTTATTCGGTGAAAATCGCTACCCAACGATTGCCAATGACAAAATATATTTAACCCTTTGCACTCCAGCCTAGTAGGGCATAGAGGCTTGAATGTCGCAAATACGGCGACAACGGAGTGCAAAGGGTTAAAAAAACTAATTCCCGAGTCGGGAATATATGTTTTTGGTTTATACGTAATGCCACCAATATATTTTATCATCATTTTATTAAGCCGCATACACAACAAAGGTCCATTCCCATATTAATCTATGTAGCAAACGAATTATGGTAAAAATGACCAAAGTGGGAAAGTAGCTACAACTAACCTTCGAACGTTATACGTAGCAAGAGTTTGATGTTTATTTAATTTTTGACGCTGGTTATTGTAGTTACAATAGTGATTTTACTACAATTACGTAGTATTCTTAACCACACGCACACATATTGTTCATACATTCTCTATTGGATGTAGTTTAAGTTACTACAATTCCTGATATTATTTTTTTTCTTTCCGTTTGAATACCGGAACGATTCGCAACGTTCCAATTCTTTTCTTCCAGTCTGCTTCCACGTGTATTTCGTCTATTTCTACGTGTTCTTTTTTACAATCACGTACGTATCGGTGTTAGGTTTGCATTCAGCGACGACAACCACGCGACGAGAGAGTGGCTTTGTAAGCGATACAAGAGCCGGCTAGAATAGGTTTAACAAGCACAAGTCGAGCGTGATGTCGAGAAACGTGTAGAGACCCTTGAAAGCATACTTTGCCCTCTTGTCTTAGGTATTAGGCACGAGAACATCCAATACCTTGCTTCGATGGTACAGCACCGTTGCTCATCGTGCCTCGCAGAATCTTCCTTAGGTAGAAACGTATATCTCATGTACCAGGCGAGGAGAATCCACTATCGCAAGTACCTGCTAGCTAGTCGCACTTCTACACCTCACGATACAACGACTACAGCACCCGCCGGTTAGGTATTTAACGCCTAAGGGGTGAATGGTCGACTAATCGACCAACGCGCGGGCGCAACTTGTACCGTCGTTCTATGAACACTCCTAGCGCAAAACCATCACGAACACGTTTATTACGACGCGATTGCTAGCACGTGTAAAAGAAAAAAAAATGTTTACTTGGCGTTGAGTACTTTTTATCACTCACTTTTATTGTACACAATTGTTTGCCTGGTAAGAGCAAGTACACTTACTGCTTCCGATCCTTTATTCAAAGTCGTGGACTCGTCAAACAAGTATGCGAAGAATCTTGCTATTTCAAAAATTCCTATGAAGTCTGAGTGATGTATGCAAAGAGTCTCACTGTCTGAAAAATCTTACGAAAATATATAGGCAAAGGATCCAATAAATCTTGTACTTTTCAAAGTATTACCAACGCGTGTACTACTGATCTGCATATTTAGAAAAATCCCAATTCAGTGTCTATCCAGTTTTTTATATCAACGCCCTGTCGACCGGATTGCAGTTCTCATCATCGGTCAGATCACTGTGAGAAATATGCGAGTGATATACCGCGCAGAGACTAAAATTGTTAAAGGGGGAGCGTCGCTTGTAAAAACTCTTTAGCAAATGTAATAAAATTTATTTTTGAAACACATCCTTCCTAGAGTCTAACTTATCGCTTTTGACGTTGACTCAATAATATTGTACGTTTTCGATGCTCGAACCGAAAGTCAGTCGAGAGCTTTAATAGACAAATTCTACCGCAACACTAAACTGTCTCACCTATTCGACGAAATTTTTTATTGATATTAATCGATTCCATTTGTATCTTCGCCGGTATCCAGCTGCGCTTTCGTATGTGTACGTAGTATCAAAGGACAGTAAAGATTAAATTTACAGCGAGGTGGGTGGCCGAGCGTGAACCATTCGCTTTCCAGTGTCATGACAGGCGCGTGCGTGTGTACACGTTACGCGTATACCTTTACTACATTGAACGATGCCTGCAAGATATCAGTTGTCGCTCGCTTCTATGTCAACGATTTTTCTCCACGCGCTCTTCCGGTTGTCGAGCGACTACCGACGAAGCTTCGTGAACGCCAGCCTGGCCGAAAAAACCACGAAGAACCAAACGGCCGTTCGTAAAATACAAGCGGGAATAGGTCGCGTGGTGAACAAAGCGTGAAGCTTGTGGCACCAGTGTCACGCTTCGTTTATGATACACTTAATAAAAAGTTAAGATACACGAAACGCTACGGCAAAAGGTTGATACGTAAAACATAAATAATTCGTTTGTTTCACTCGCTTGAAAATTCAGTGAAACTAATCGCGGCCTCGTTACAGTCTTCGTTACAGTTCAATGACCTCTCCTGCACAGCGCTGCAAACTTTGCAAATATATTATACTTACTACCCACTGGTACATTAAGTGGGTATAGCTGGGTAGTATGTCGTTGCTGCTGACTCTTTGAGGGCAATGTTCCAGGAAAAATCTAGTCGCATCCGCCTGCCAGCATCTAAGTCAAGGCGCTGCTGTATAATTCGCTAATACGTGAATCATAGTGAAAGATATTCGTGGAAAGCAATCGTCAATCGATTCGACGATTGTGTCAATCAATCACCAATAAAAATTGTAGAATTTAAGGAAAAAAATATTTTTTTTAACGTATGAAAATTATTTATTTATTTTGATTAATTATCAACGAATAAAAAATGTATGATTGAATTAATTGTAACGTATGTTAAAGATGAAGGTAGTAGAAGCACGTACTTAATTATAAGATACTTGACTGATTTTTTTCATACGTTAGAAATAATGCAAACAGAAGCATATCGTGTATACAAATTGAAACTTGATAACCGGCTATTTAAATAAATAAATCCAGAGTCAATAGTTTTAGCATCGTTTCTTAGGAAAAAGGCATTACGATTGTCCATTCGATTAGTTTTATTTGTATTTCCCGATTAAAATTTATTTAGGATGCACGTACACTCAACATGTTCCAGAGGAACTTCATTTCAAGGGACATTTCAACATTTTCATAATGCAGATCTCATTTGACTCTAACTTTTGCGCTCCCGCTACTTTAAATAAGAGAATACGTTGTACGCATCGCTTAAAGTTGCGCTACATGTATGCAACGAGAATTGCGATACGAAACCAAGCGTACGCAGCGCACTCTGTGATCGTATTTCTCGGGTAGAGCGTCACGTGAAAAGGGGTAACGCGAAGAGATTCCCGTTTCCTGCGACTCGTTGTTATACGAGATATCAAAATGATAAAAAAATGTTAACGGAGGTAACAACGCAGAGGTTACCGTCGTTCCATAAATTATTAAAAGCGTGAGACAGCCAGAAGTGATATTTTTTAAATACTTTGCTTGTCAACGTTGGCAAAGATGAGGAGAAACGTGTTGATTTTCTAGACAGCAGAGAAGACGACGAGTATGCAAGAAATCTTTTCGTTTCAGTATCGCACTCTGTTAGTTCTAAAAGAGAAGAACGACGTTACTGCTCTCCCTTCGTGCTCATAAAAATGGCCGTAAAAAGAAACTCATGTTACTCGTAAAACCTCAGTCAGAAAAAAGGGAAGTGAAAGCAGGCATCAAAAACGATGATATCGTCCTGTAGGGCTCGGGCTAGGATGAAACTTGACTTCCTAAGTGTATGCGTACGATGCGTAGATGACCCCTGGGACATGAAAATACCACGAGTACTCGAAGATTCAATCCAATATTATTTAATTCAAGTATATTCGATAGTTTTTCCGGAAACAATTTTTATCTTTAGGTTCTTTTCTTTAGATCGAACGGATCTACTCAAATAAACATCATATTAACTCGATATACGATTTAATTGATTGAGAGTTATTGTTCTACAGTATCAAAATCGTTATCATAATTATAAAAATGTTACTACAAGACATATCACTCTTTATTTGCATAATCTTGCAATGCTGATAAAAAATGTTGTTTGTTTATGTCTTAAATAAAAAATTGTAGAGAAATCGAAATTTTTTAAAATCAATTGAAAATTAATTTTTGAACTTCATTGTTTAATTTTTTTCCTACTGATACGTAGGATTTCTATTGAATTGTATTACAGACGATACAAAAGACTTTTTCTGATCAAGACATTACATTTTATTCGACATAATCATAAAAATGTAGAATTAATGTTACTTTGATCTGCAAGGTACGATTCCATATCACGAATAAATAGCGAAAGTGGTTATGGCTGATGACTGGACTTGCATTGTACAGATATTAACAGCAGTTCCTCCCTCGTTACTTTATAAAGGGTGATTTTTTAAGAGCTTGAGAACTTTTTTTAAAAAAAAAACGCATAAAATTTGCAAAATCTCATCGGTTCTTTATTTGAAACGTTAGATTGGTCCATGACATTTACTTTTTGAAGATAATTTCATTTAAATGTTGACCGCGGCTGCGTCTTAGGTGGTCCATTCGGAAAGTCCGCTTTTTTATCGACAAATTTTGTTCAGCGATGAGGCTCATTTCTGGTTGAATGGCTACGTAAATAGGCAAAATTGCCGCATTTGGAGTGAAGAGCAACCAGAAGCCGTTCAAGAACTGCCCATGCATCCCGAAAAATGCACTGTTTGGTGTGGTTTGTACGCTGGTGGAATCATTGGACCGTATTTTTTCAAAGATGCTGTTGGACGCAACGTTACGGTGAATGGCGATCGCTATCGTTCGATGCTAACAAACTTTTTGTTGCCAAAAATGGAAGAACTGAACTTAGTTGACATGTGGTTTCAACAAGATGGCGCTACATGCCACACAGCTCGCGATTCTATGGCCATTTTGAGCGAAAACTTCGGAGAACAATTCATCTCAAGAAATGGCCCGGTAAGTTGGCCACCAAGATCATGCGATTTGACGCCTTTAGACTATTTTTTGTGGGGCTACGTCAAGTCTAAAGTCTACAGAAATAAGCCAGCAACTATTCCAGTTTTGGAAGACAACATTTCCGAAGAAATTCGGGCTATTCCGGCCGAAATGCTCGAAAAAGTTGCCCAAAATTGGACTTTCCGAATGGACCACCTAAGACGCAGCCGCGGTCAACATTTAAATGAAATTATCTTCAAAAAGTAAATGTCATGGACCAATCTAACGTTTCAAATAAAGAACCGATGAGATTTTGCAAATTTTATGCGTTTTTTTTTAAAAAAAAGTTCTCAAGCTCTTAAAAAATCACCCTTTAGAAGTTATAATAACTCGTAATAAGCGGCGGGAATTCACGGTGCTTATCTGAGGAATGTCCGCCGGCGGCACTTGACTTCCTCGACGGTGGAGAGCTCGCATCGCTATTCTCCGGTCTCTGGTACATCGTACCTGCTGTACATTGGTAGCTCTTGCTACACGAAGTACAGAGATGCCCTCTCATTCCGTATCCACGCGACGAACGAGTCAGTATTTCACGAGGAGAACATACCGAGTGCTCGAGCAGGCGCGCGCAATGATTGATTAAATCTCTCTCTTGCGTGTAACACACTCGACACGCATCGCGACACCGCTCGAGAACGAAGGGATTGCTGGTTGTAATGGAATACGTCACCCGGAACCGACGTCGCCGAGTTTTTCCTCGGCATTCAATTTCCGAGAACGTCATCGTCTTGGTTTGCATCGCCCCTCTGGGCGATGGCTGCACGCAGCTTCGACGACGATGATCGTAGCACCAGGAAAATAGATTAAGTTTTCTCGGTGATTATTCATACAACGATCGAATATACGGTTCCCCACTCGTGAAAGACATACATTTCTGTATGTACTATGATATATCTACCAGTTACCGATCAATTAGACTTGTAGTATACGTAGTGACGTCGAGCTAAACTTTGGTGAAATAATAAAATACAAAATTAATTCTTCATGTTTAAACATTTTGAATTCTTTGCAATAAAAAAAATGGTTAAATTTCATTGAATAAACACTATACGCAAGTATTAATGGTCATTTAATTTACTAATGGAAAAAGTTAAACTTTTTCGTGATATTATGATTAAGCGGAAGCCTGTTGGGAATAATGGTTCGTGACATTTTAAATTGATTTATTACCCAATTATACCGAGAAATGGATAACAAAAACGGCATTTTTTTCTTATTTGACACTCAAAGTTTTGACTGCACGTATAAAAATATTCATAAATGTGATATTCGCAAAAGAATAAAAGGATAATGGCGTGCGAACGAATACCAACCTTGTAACAAACATACGTTTGTTACGACTCAACTTTATTAGGTCGTATCTCAGAACTAA
Source organism: Cylloceria caligata (assembly GCA_963942595.1). Taxonomy (NCBI): domain Eukaryota; kingdom Metazoa; phylum Arthropoda; class Insecta; order Hymenoptera; family Ichneumonidae; genus Cylloceria; species Cylloceria caligata. The sequence goes on from OZ012704.1 coordinate 3,876,305, forward strand.
ATTTTAAGTATTAATATCGAACAGTTAAACTTGATAACAGAGCCATCTACCTCACGGTCTTCATTCTTGTGATAAACGTTTCAATAGCTACCTACGAGTATTAGATAGTTTTTGAAATCTCGGTGAAACATCGATGCGGCGATGAGAAACAAAGGCGTACGAGAAATCCAATAATTCTAGGCAGAAGAGAAGAGACATCGGTCGGAGATTTTATCTTCCGTATGGTTGTGGATACTATCGCATGCTGATGCGAAGCTTGAGGTACGTTACGAATAAGTTCCGCGAGTACTCGATCGAGAATTCTCAACGCTTCCCACGTCCATTTGTGCCCGTACAACTGGCTACGAAGCTGTTGGAGATCCGAGGCCAAAACACCCCGTAAGATTCTTACCCTCTCTCTCGGTGTGTCGTTACTAAAGATTTATCGTGAGAGTTCGATCTTTCGAAACGAGACACCGCCCTCGCGACCGATAAACGCGAAAGCGCGAAGATTCCCCGAGAAGAAAGAAAAGGATAAGTAGGACCATAGTCTTCTCCTATATACGAGGATGTTCAACGGTTTGCATACCGTGCACACGGCTGTAGATCTCCTCGAACTTTCCTCACGTTTAGCAAAGTCGTAATGTCAGGAAAGAGCATTATGCAAAAGTGGAAAGTACGAAATTTATCGCACTATAAGAGAGGACAAACGTGTAGAAGGAAAGAACATGACTTACCGATCGTACGTTCCATTTCAGTCGTGACAAAGGAAATGAGAACATAGCGAGATCAATAAGAATTTAAAATTGCAAAGGATTCGAATCTATGAAAAAAATTATCCGAACTCTCATTATTAAGGTCCATCTAATAATTTATTTAGAAATATTTTGTCACTCAAAGTACATGTAATTGAATGTATTATCCGAACGCTTGTGGAATTTAAACGAGATTAACCATTTCCAAGTTTAAATAATTACAATCGAAGTTGGCACGATTAAGAACATGTTACTTCTGTACAAAAAATATGCGCAAACGACACACGTTTCTCTTTCTATCGTCTGAACGAGATTTAAGAATTGTACAAAAAAACGAGAATATTTTTAGAGGATCATAAAACGAATATCCCAAACAAATTTGAGATTGGTGTACCGTATCCTTTTTTTTTTAGATATCATAAATTAAATAGAAATGTAAAAGTGTAAACCTTCTGTGCTCAAAAAATGCTGTAATTCGTGAAAAAGCATGTATATGGATACAACTGGTGTAAATTTAAAGTTTGTAATTATTCTTTTTTTATTATTATTTCTCAGAGGAAGTTTAGCATTTTTATTGTGAGAAGTACAACGTATATTCTATCACGAGAAAAATTATGCAACAAGGAGGTTGTTTCAATAGTTATATCTCTAACCGCAATCCTTTAAAATTGGTTAAGAGCCGATTCCACGAACGCGGTTTGAATCTGTTTCCATTTTTTTTATTTAGTTTTAACATAGGGTAACCAGTGTTTAAACTCTAATCAAAGTTTATGGAACGGCACCCAAGGGATTGCCACAATCGGTACATCAGCTCTAGTTAAAATATGGGAAACAGTATCGCTTCGAATGATTGAAATACGAGGTTGATCGGTACAACTCTATAGTTAAAGGACTGTAGCGTGCAATGAGCAATGGTTGTAAATCTTGTCTAAATTTTCCCACGTTTGAAGAAAGCAAAGGAATAAAGTGAGAGTATTTCGGAAGGGCACAATCTTCGCAGAACCTCCTCCTGCTGCCGCTCCTGCTGCTGTTGCCTGCTGTTGCTGTGTATATATTTGCGAAAACAAACGAGGCCACATGGAGCTTAAGAAATCGCGAGTTCCAATCGTGCGGGGGAGAGAAGAAAGTAAAACGCCGCGAGGTAGATTAAATGCAATGCATGGGATCGGTAAACGTAGGTATATACAAAGTGCGAAACAGCCTCTCGAGGGCAAAGGGAATATCACAAATGTACTTTTGCCACACATGGCATGGCAATAGATTAATATCGACGGATTTCTCGTTGTCTACGTTGTTGGAGCTCGCAAGCATAAATTCACTGATACGACGTGAAAGCCGCGAGACGCATTCTTCCGCGACGAGTAGAGAGGTCTTGCGAGGGAAGTTAGTTCGACGATGCCAGATAAGAAGCGCGAGCGCACAATCGTTTCTACGTTCTTTCTTTTTACCCTCAGGCCAATCTCAGGATATACAACAAGCGCCTCGATTTACTCTGGAAATTTCGAAGCAAAGCCAGCGTACATGTTCACCGTACCGAAAGTACAATGGGAGGACGGGAACGGAAAGAAAGTGACGTCCATCAATGCGATGCTGGTAAAGTGATAATCGTTGAGCTAAGATCCTTGTATTACCAACTGACAATAGTGTCAATTGACAATCGTGTAAAGAATTTTATTTTATTATACGGAACATTAATTTTAAAAAAAAGAAATTATATATTTACGATTTTACACGTTTTATGATTTTATATTTATCGAACGATCCTGCAAGCAGCGGATAAGAGAAGTATCGATTGCCATCAAAATGGTTAAAAAAGATTTGCATTCATCCCAGAAAAGAACTCGATAAATCGCTCTTTTTGACAGACGTAAACCAAGGCAAAAAGTTTTCTTTCTTATCGACCCGTCAGAAATTGCCTGGTACAATGAAATCCGGAAATTCGAATTCTTTCTTCTTATCCGGCAAAGTATCATCGCAGCTTTTCATCATGGAACGTTTGATGGCCTGACTATTTTTTTTTAGGTATCGGGGCGAAAGCAGAGAGGCGATAAAGGTAAAAAAAAGAAGAAGAAAAAGTGGTTGAGTGATCGACGGAAATCGGTCAAAGTTGGCGAACGCCCCTTCTTCCGGGCCATTGGTTGGTATACGAAATAAGGGAAGTGTGCCTCGCTATAGTCGTGGATTCTTGTGTCGTGGGCGTAAGGGGAATGAAACGTTGAGAGTGGCTCTTCGTTCTCATCATCGTAAGTATGCATTAGAGAAGGGTTGCTGCTGCTGCTGCTGGTGGTTTTTCGTGTCACGGAGAGCACGGTGACGAAGGGCACGGGATGTGACCGAGAAAATTGCAAGGGTACATAAATTGTACGACGTTTGCTTCTAACTTTCGACCAAAAAAAGAGGAAAAATGATAAAGAGACGCGAGCTCTATGTATATAGCACGATGAAACGTTATTTTAGATACAAAAAAATATCAATTTGCTCAACGTCGTATCCAATTTGTAACTTACCCTCGAGATTAGCCATCGAGAACCTATAGCTGTCGATTCTTGGTGTGTTGATGTCCGAATTGAAGGGCCTTAGCGTGGCTGAGCTCACATTGTCCAGACCCTGCAACAAAAATATAAAAAATATGTTACAAATTAATCTTTCCGACTCTCAATGTAATTTTGTGTAAAAAACAAAAGCATATTTCAATGTTAATAAGTTTTTTAATTAGCAGACTCTGTATGTATATGCAGCTGTCACGCTAAATCGTTAAATCGTGCTTGTGGAATCCGTTCTCTGGAAACCTTAATAAAAACTCAATCCTCCTTCCGCAACGAGCAAATACCATTTTTTTTTTATCTAACTCTGTCGAGAGCTTACGCAGGTCCTCGCTCAGCGGCCAATTTCCGCGATAAGACGCGGACTAGCCCGATATAGCTCTGCTAAATCTCTATTTTCTTCCTCTCTTTCGGTGTGCAACCTTTCGATGTATTATCCGAAGCCGATTTCCCGGCAACCCGTATCGGAACACGGCAAGATACTCTGGCTTATTCCAATTACATCGAGCCCGCGCCCGGTAAGCCTTAGCTCGGTTTGCGTGGCTTTTTCCTTGCTCGCAGTTTCCTCACGAGAAATTCCTCGTTATACGAGACGCGTTGAAACGCTAAGAGTTTCCAACAAGTCGAACAAATCGAATTGGGGATTCGAGCAGATTTCGAGCGTACGTATCTCGCTATACTTATGTATCCTACTATATTTACGAACCCCGATTGATCAAAGTAAAATCATCCGCGGATCTTACATCGAATGGCCCAAAACTTTTTCCAGTATTTAAAGTTGCCGTTGAGAGGTACTTTGAAGTTTCAAAAAATTCTAATTACGTTTTAATAACATCGAGAATATAATAAATTCTCTTATATCACGTGGATCACTTTCGATGAATATTAAAGTGTCGAAGATTTTTATTTCTTCGTTCGACACAAATTATTTTGAGGCACACGTCGATGGTTACGTGCGTGTAGGGCTTTGTGGCTCTGTAGGGCTTCCGCATTTTGAGTTCCATTAGCCGTAAATAATGCGAGCTGTCATCATGTCCCTCGGCGAGACCGCTCTCTCGTTCAGGGCTCGTGGTACGGTTGAGCGGTCAATCAAGCGAGCGAGAAGAGTTTGCACACAGCTGGGCGTGTTATCGTGTCCTAATATGTAAGCGAGATCGTGATGTATATGCGAATGTAAATACACTCTATCATCGACTCGATTCTACATGGAATACCATATATCTTTCTGTCACGTTATAATTCACCAAATAATTATTAGATAATTGTTTTATTCTCAAAAGGCGTTATTGTTCTGAAAGCCACGTGGTTTGGATCTTCGTGATAAATGTTTTCAAGAAAAAATAAAAAACTAATAGTTTTAACAACATGGATGATACGTTTTGCTGACTGAACCCATTTTTTTTTTCAATTTCTATGTATCGCATACTAAGTGCATCGATAGAAAATTTTTAAAACATTTTTTTTTCGAATGTAAACATTGGAGATCGGTCCTCGACGGTGGCACTCCAGCAGAAGCTGCGTGTCGCCGGTGAAGCACGTTCACACGGTCTCCGCGCGACACGGTGTCGCATATGTGTATATAGTCGGGATGCAACCTGTGTATATACGCAAAGTTTATATACCGAGAGCCGTGCAAGAATCGGTATCGGCGGTCTAGCATAGTCAGTATCCGACTATAAGTGTGTACGACATGTGGCTGGCTAGAATAGTTCAATACAGAAGTCCTTACTCATACATCAGTCTGTGTACGTATGGGTATGTGTAATGTGTACATGAGTGAGTGGGAGAGAGAAAGAGAGAGAGAGAGAGAAAATGCATACTATAAATTGACGATACAAAGTATAGTGTACCTACGAAACCGTAGAGGACCTGGCGATTCGCTACACTCCATTGTATACATGGGTAAAGTACTTAGCGAAGTGTGTACTTGGGTACTCGGGCGGAAGTCAATAAGGATCTGCCCGTAATCCATGACCGCCCCACAAACACACCAGGATCTATACCGTACGTTATGGTACTATGTTTGTAACTATACTATGATCACACTTACTCGGATTATACGGAACTACGTGGATGCTACGGTGCAACCTTAACAAAGACAGAGCCATCGGACACACACACACACACACGCGCACACACACACACACACAAAAGATGTTGCAGAACGGGTTATCTTCGCGTGCCTTGTACCCCGTCGAGTACTAAGTACACGCTAGGGGTATGTGTACTCACGGTACTTAGGACGAGTTAAGAGAAGACTTTGTCCGGATTCCGGGCGGACAGATTTCCCACTCCATCTACCTCGTCTCTCACACTTGAGATTAGAATATTGCGTGTTCGCTTGTTTATTCATAACAATTTAAGCTTAATATGAATACTTCAAGTATTTTGAGATGAAACGAGCCATGTTTTATCGTACAATGTACCGGCGATTTGTGTGAGGACTCATTTCTGTGTGTTATTTGATGTGAAAATATCAGATACCGTTTGAAGTGACCGTCGAGGCTATTTATTTAAGGTTATGCATTATTATCTTGAACGAACAAAGCGAATATTCATACTGGACTCGTCTCAGATCAAAAACTCTCTGGTAATGTACAACGCGCGGTACTTTCCTTCGCGCTTACAAGCCTTTGTAGTATCGCGACGGATACCCTCGCGGATAACTTTAGTATTGTACACTTTATGTATATTACATGGTCTCGAACAATGTCGTAACTCAACCTGTTGGAATATACATAATGTCGAGCCATAGAGACACAACGGTAACGCCGATTCATAATCCATGGGTTTTGTACAACGAGGGGCCATCGTAAAACGACAATACCTTCCGAACGAGCTCATATACTCCTTGGTCGTGTACATTGCGGTAAAATTTGCGAATATACCGAGGAATGGCTGCCTCGAATTGCAAGAATACGCGATGAGAAGGGTGGCTTCGAGATATGATACTTCAAGATGTTACATTATAGAAATATTTGAAGTGGTGCCATCGTAGGTAGAGACTTCAATCGTGAATGATAGAAGTTTTTAACTGCCTGGCAAGTTATCACGGATACTCGTGTCCAAGTACACGTGGTGTTTGTTGACAAGTCATCTGGAAGTTGAAATTTGGTAAATTCAATAAGTTATACGAGCAATAGGAGACCGCGGGGAGAAAGAGAGAGAGAGAGAGAGAGAGAGAGAGAGAGAGAGAGAGAGAGAGAGAGAGAGAGAGAGAGAGAACAGAATTCATAATGCAGTATTGTTATCCAGAGTCTCGAATCTAATTCCCATTGCATGAAATATTCACGAGTATCTCGTATTGGTAGAAAGGGAAGACAACAACAAAAACAACAACAACAGCGACAGCGGTACATAAGGAAAACGTTGGGTTCGTTGCCTGTTCTCTTCGGTTTGTATATTGTGGCCACCCACAAGATTACTCCACCTTCGAGGAAACGTGTATACCTACGCCTTCCACTTCAGCTATGTAATACGCAATAAGACGACGAAGACTATGACGTCGTACAGCGACAAACACGTAACGCTTCGTGTCTTTCGGCTGTGGTTACCTTCGTATTCACCTTCGCACACACTTTCGTGTGTGCGAAATTGTTCGCTCACAAGCATACGTGTAATTGCAATTGTGATCTCTCACATTGTATTCAGTTGATATAGGAGATAAACGATGTGCACTTGGCTGCGGAGCATCGGGAAACGAATTCCGGGTTGTGTGAGAGTAAAAGTACGATGAGACGAAGCAGGGAATCATTAAGCTTAAGCACACAGTGGGCCACATCAACAACAGCAGAACTATATATAATCGCGATTCAACAGTCACAACAATTAGATCCGCTAGAGGATAAGCTGGCTCTTCCTGGTAACGCGAACCTCGTGTGGACCGTGTCCTACCGCCTATGATAAGCTCTGCTGAGAAAACTACGAGTCGAGACTGATAAACTAATTCAATTGTCACTTGATTGGGAGACTAGACGTTGATTTACTCAAAGTCAAATGATAGGTGTGAAAGTATTTATATAGATCAATTCATAACGATCTCCATAATCATCTTTTCATTAAACGAAAATGTACAATCATTTGGAGAAGAATTAATTCACTAAAGAAAAATGTCATTGATTCGATAATAATTTCATCACTGGTTGCCACGAACATATTGTGTGATACTAACTCTAATTATGTTACATTTTCATATGAGATTTAAACAATAACACATAAAATTTCAAAGAGAATATGTTATTGTTGCAATCCAAGAAGACACTTGATGAGAAGGTGCAATTAAATTAATCTAATTAAATTAATAACGATCTCCCTAACCAACTTTCCAAGAGATGAATGTACAATCTCACTCGTATAATAATTAATTCACCGAAGACAAATGTCATTTATTCAAGAACAATTATATCGCACTGGCTATCACAATCATATGTTGTAATTTCAATTCCATTTCTAATTGTTACATTTCCATATGAGATTTAAAAAATAACTCGTAACATTTACAAGAAAATATTTTATTGTTTAACCGTCATAAGGAATGGTAATATTTAGAAATAGAATTGAAAATACAAAAAAAAAAAGATATTTGTTTGAAAATGTTAACGGATCGATGATACACTTTTTTTCATTGTTGAAATAAAAACTGTAAGAAGATGGAAAGAAGAAAGAAAGAAACTGAAAGAAATAAGCTGGACTCGAGCCATTCTATTTACTCATTTTTTTCTGATCATAAATATAAAGATATTTTTGTAGCACTCGCTCAGTGACTTACGCACTCGCTCAGTTTCCCTTAGAAAGAATAATCCGCTAAGAGATGATCACAAATAACTGCCATCAATTTATTCTGGGTAAGAAGAGACTCTGATACAGCTTCAGTCACAGATTTCTTTCACGTGCCCAACCACGAAATGACCGATTGTTTGTAGGATATTGTTCTCTTTTTTGTCTTAGTCCGTCTCTCTCTCCCTCAATTCCTTCGTCCTCTGTCACGTCTCAGAGATCGTAAGCGAGGGATGAATTTTTTATATCATCCTCGACCCCTGTACTATCGCAATATCTACACGGTGTTCGCAGAGTTGCCAGCACTCAACCTCCCTGTAAAACTTTCACCGAAGTTCATTGATTTTCTCCCGATTAATTTTCATTGTAAATGCATTTCTCCTCATTCGTAACGATGAAATCGAGATTATACGAGTTCGTAATTAATACCGTGACTCTGGCACTTTAACGTGATATCGGTGCAACCGTATAGCCACTTGATAACGGTTATCGAAATTTATTATTTAAATGCTTTGGTTACCACCGGTCTGCACCAGCGTTCAAGTTGAAAGCCAATGTTTACCTGGGCCTAGCAGAGTAGATAAAATGGGTTTGAGAGGACGTTGATGTAATTCGCAGTGAACCCGAGTGGTCGCTTAAATTTTTCATTCTTCGGGGGATCCTTTCGTCGTACCGCAGGGGATTTCGCATGCTACCGTTCTGGCTTGCTGTTCCGCTTCGCTATGCGGTATGCGCCGAGTCATGAGAAGACCTCGGTTTGCTCGAGAGTCGAGTTTGCTCTCTGGTTGCACTCGTCATTTTTAAGTTTATTTATCACTCCCTTCGCGGTTAGCAGACCTTTGGGATATGTACTTAGCCAAGTCAAAATGAAATGAAAGTTACAAGGGACCCGCATTTTCTCAGGAAAAATCCTTTGACATTTCCGCTTGTATTATCATCGCGTAACTTTGTCAAAAATCAATCTTCCGGAAGGTTGAAAAACCTTCGTACATTTCCAAGAGCAACTGACGTTACATTTTAATGGCTTCCTGGCTGAAAATACAAACCATTTCCTCTCCCTCGACTTATCGCGGGACGTCACATTGTAACGTGTTTTCACTGGAAACGACTCTTAAGAATCAACCCTAACTTGCTTCTTCGCACCACGCGCTTCTCCCTTATCCCACATAAGCTGCGAATAAAGGGGGAAGAAGTGATTCTTACCGGGTATTAGCAAAGTGCCACGGGGAGTCTTCGTCGTGCAGGTGTATTTCAACTTGTTTTTCTTACTTTTTTTCTCCAGAAAAATGGATATACCACGCCTAATCACGGCTATAACGTATACATAAGTGTTATCGAAATGATAACTGAGTGAGTGTCAATCGATACGTCAGCGATCTGTTTTCTATCGGAAGTACACATTTTGCAAAATTAAATGCACTGTTAAATATATTTAAAAAATTAATATAGTTATAAACTTATGCATAAATCGATGTATTAAATTTAATATTCAATTATAAAGCAATGTTAAAGTACTTGGGTATTAAATATTACATTTCGAACGCGTTTAGTATATCGTTTATGTACAAATGCCTCATATTATGCATAAACTGTCAACATTATACATTATTTGATATTAATTTTGATAAAAAACATTTTTTTCAGTCTACACAAAGCCAGCGATATATCCGAATAAGTTTGTTTTTAATTAACAACAATAAAAAAAAAAGTTAGCATAGAAACAATTGTCTTTCCATTAAACGCGTTTGACTTTTCAAAGACAATTTACTCTTTCGTTACTGCTTGAGGTTCTTGATTTATTTTAGAAATTACCAGTCCGGTGGAAGATTTTCTTCGAGCTTGAAGTGTACCGAGTCTCGGACAAATACCCGGTCGGTAGGGCAAAGTGTTAGCTGACTTTCCAAATTCCCGTGGGAGCCGCAGAGCGGCCAAATACGCTTTGCATAATAGGATGCAAATGAGAGCACGCGCGATAAAATACTTCTCTAGGAGTTCATGTGGTATATATACTCACCTCGTCGTGGACCTTGTGGCTCTTCCAACGAAATAATCTGTCCATATTTATTAAATTTTCTTTTATAATTCACGTTCTGTCGGGTATCTAGCAGTATCGTACGCACTGACGTTACTTCCGGTAATTACTTCTCCATTTTTTCCCCTTCAATCAACGTCGGGCTTCGCATGATATCGATTTTATAAAAAAAATTTCTACCGGCCATCACCGGTAGAAATATACTCCGCGAACGTATGTCTCTGGGAATTCACTGACGTACTCTTGACGAATTCGTCGTTCCAGTTATTTAACAGATGAATAAAAATAAAATGTTACTAGGAAACTATTTAATTTAACTTTTAATTTATGTAATGCATCTACGGGGATGAATATTATATAATTAAGTCTGAAGTTTCTTAATAAATATTTAAAGATCGATAGTCTCATTCGCCAATGTAATATAACGCTTGGAGAATCGTCTCAAAAAGTTTAGCGAAGATTAAAGTGGTTACGAAAGTCTTACGTACGATAAGGTACGTAACACTGAGCTTCGGGCTTTGAGCCCGAAGATCTCGAGGTACAATAGTTCTTAAGACGACGTCGTTTTCCACTTCTCACGGAAATGAATAGTTGCTAACAGTTTTTTTTTTTTTTACTAAGTAAAGCGCAGTGTCTTTATAATCTTTAAAATAAAAAGTAAAAGAGTGTCCTATCTCGACGACGCGGAGGCTCTCCTGTCGTCGCGTTCATTGAAATCCAAGTGGAATACTCTTCGCGATGTTCCATCGTCAACACCGGCCTTGAACCACAGCGCACGACCGACTAATGACTTTAATTCGTTCCGCGTGCACGATCGAATGCCATTTGCAAACGCAAATGGTACGCGCGACAATGAATTTTTCGTACTAAAAAGAAGCAACCTGAATCTACAGAAGTAATCGAAGTAATCTAAACAAAATTATCAAAAGTCTTATGATTAATTTATTTTTCTATTATTTAATATATTAAATGAATAAATAAATAAATAAATAAATAAATCACACTGCAACGAACAGGAAATGATGTCAATTTAAAAAAAATCATAAGTTGATACTCAAAATAAAATAAAAAGTAAATTAAATGAAAATCGTTAGAAAACGTGACAAGTGCGTGGGCATGTTTACTACGTGTAGTGAAAAATAATGTAGCGCGCGCGGAATGTTAGGAATAGCGATGGACGGTCAGCGCAACCCTCGCGGCCGATGGTAGCTCGACCGAATACTGGATGCTGTCCCGCGAGGGATTCAGCGTGGAGCCTTCCACCAGCAGCACGTCCTCTTCGTTCTCTCTCCGACTCGGCCGTTTATCGGGTCTCTCGCGCTCGCGCGATTCACCGTTGAGCTTACAGTCGAGCGAGGTACCAAGCGAGCAAGGTTGCCATGCGCATGTGCAGCTATTGATTCCAGCACCGGTTCCCGCAGGACGTATACGCAGGGTAACACAGGAAGCCGCCGCACTGCTACCACTCACACACAGGATTTGCGGGCGTTTGTCTTGTGTACAGGGGTGCAAAGCGCCTACGGTAATACATCACGACAGGTGTAGCACCTACTCTGTGCGGTAACTGGTAAGAGAAGCTGAATGTACCCGACTATCCTCAGGATTGATTCTCCCTCGGTCGGATATTATACCGATAAGAAATTGGTGGTTCCGGTTGATCAAGGGATCCGGAGAACTTTGAATCTAAGACTCACGATGAAAATGATTTTGATGAGCCAGCAAATGTAAAAACGCCGTTCTCTCCGTGCGATAGATGAATTAAAAAATGAATCCCCGGGTGAGTTTTTACAACTACAGCTCCAGAATCGCGGAAGCAGTTCTGGTCCGATCCTGACCGAGTTCTGGTTAGAAACTAGCCAGATTCGTATTCAGGTAAATACTGGACAGGATGACCGTAACTCGAGTAGACGTAACGGAGCTTCATTTAATTTTCTCCGGTGACTAAAAGTCCAATTTTTATGATAACGAAGTAAAAGCTCATAAAGCTAATGCGAAGATAGAACAATTAGGGATTTGGTGTTGGCATGCGATTTACTTTACTCGCGTTGCCCGTGTGGCACATTCACCACGCGTGTTATTCCGACGACGAGGTGCGTTCCCGAACAAAACGAACCAGTTACGTTGCGTGTACTTGCTGTGCGATCCTTCCATGTCTCTCTTTCTCTCTCCGCTATACCGAGTGAACAAGTTGAAACTGACTGACGTGGCGCAATGCGTGCTAGGGATGTCTGTAACGTACACTGTAGGAAGCGTATCAGCTTGATCCTGCGGATAAGGCGCATACGTATACTTGTGTACCTTGTAGTTCTGGCTCTCGTTGTACCTTTCGGTCACAACTCAGCCAACGAGTAACCCGGTGTACCGTTGGTTAACCCCCGCAATATCACCGGAGGCAGGAGGCGAACCAACGCAACCGCGAGCGAAGCTCGCATACACCACGCGTATAGGATTTGATGCAGCCGCTCAGGTACTGCATTGGGATCTACTCGAGCGTGGGATATGGAGGCCCTGGGGGTGAACTGCTGATGAAGTACACGTACATACAACGTGCTATATCAGATTGTACTGTAGCATTATACTATACTGTTATATATGTTGCGTATATATACCGAGTACAGTCATTCCCGGTTTTGTCGCGTTTGCCCCCTTTTCTCCGATCGTCGTTAACTCGACAACCGCATCGAGACACGAGAATGAACGTATAATGTTGAGAGGATTTTCATTATAGAACATTTATAATGAAAAAAAAGTAATTAAACTTGTAATTGAAAAAAATTCAAAAAAATTATTCACCGATACGAATGAGAATTTCGGAGTAGGGTTTGTAAGTGGCGCTGCATCGGTCGAAGTGGTAAGTTATCGATTCTTACGCGAGATAGAACTGTGCGTCCCAAGTTCCTCTCTCTGTTTTTTTTTCTTCTACTTTTTCCGATAAAAAAATATGTCTCGACATCTTTTTCGTCCTGAAGTAAATATTCGAATTTTTTTTTTTAAGAGCACAATATTTGCCTACTTTTACATCCGTCGTAGTTGACGTTAACGCGATAAAAAGAAATAATTGGCACGTAGAATTCACAAACGTTGAATTAATTCGAGGCTTCAAAGGCCGCACGAGAGTCAACGAACGAGGGTGTGCAACCTGACGCCTCTGCGTAATGGTTCGGAGGTTCGATCGATCGAATTCTCGCACGTTTAATTGTACTTTCGGTACAGACATGCAACCTATCTGCAGCCTCACCCTTTCTTTTGCAGAAACGCTTTCTATTCCACTCTCATTGCTGTCTCTCTCTCTTGCTCTCTTTCTGTATTCTCTATGCGTTGTGCAGAGCTTTCATTGAAAGGCCAATTCACACCGAGATTACGCTTGGCCTCCCTCGTATCGTGGTCTCTGCCGGTTGGTGTCCAACAGGAAACGAGGACGTCAAACACCGGCAGCATCGAATACCGAACACTCTCCTTTCTTTCGTTTCTTTACTTTTTCATTCTCACCTCTTTCCCATTTATTACAATACTACGGTACACCATTGGTAGAAGCGTGTATTTACATTTCTCCCGATTTAAGGTTGCGCCATAAGTGCATTTTACCAGCCGAGCATTAAAAAAAATGTTGTTCCTCTTTTTTTTTTTCGAGGAAAATCTCGTTAAGCTCGTCGTCGCTCGTTTCTCGTTCGTCTCTTTTTCAAATCTCACATCTACATACCATTTTCGCCGTTAGCATGTTGAGTACGCCATGCAGTGTACGCTGTATAACTGTCGTGATCGCGACACTGAACTTTCTTCGTTTTTCGTCTGGGCCGCGAACTTTTCTCGTTCCGAATTCGGGGTGAACGACGGGAGAGGAAGCCAAGGCTTCGCGCGCGAACCTCAACCCAAAGAGAATCCAGAAAACGAAAGTGAGTAGACTGTGCACATGAGAGCGAGCCTTGATTCTCGCGAGCGTGCAAGTTCCAAGTGCAAAAGAGAAGAGTCACTCTCTCGTGTCGACGTACGCTAGCAAAGATACAGAGGGAACATATTTATAGTCGAGTCGTCGAGCGAACGAGCTTAGCTTAGCGTGCTTTTGAGCACGGCTGTGAAACTTGAATCGCTTTGCCTCCAGGGCCTTTTTCGCCGATTTCGTCCTCTTTGGGAATACGCTCCGGTGCGCTTCAACAGTATAGGTAGAACAAGAAAAAGTTACATTGAAAGAAAGACCCCTGAGGTAACATTTTTTTTTTCCTCTGACTCCTCGAAAGCCCCGAAACCACGCATGATTCGCTGATTCGGATACCGCATTGAATAAATAATAATTCAATGATTTCCTTACTTTTTCGTCGATTCTTTTTCTTATTTAAGGGACTGCACGAATGCCGGAATGTACACTTTCATTTATTATAAATATTTTAAGTTTTAGGAATCGTTTCCCGATAGGTGCAATATAGATAAACATTTGTACATATAATATCCGAATGAATTTTCCCTCATTTTCTTCTCTGTTTGTCCTTCGTTCTCTCAGATGTTCCAAACGCTTTACTTCGCAGTTCAATCTCTGATACTCGATTGTAAGAAGGAAACATTATTTCTCTGCTAGAAGTATACGGTATAAGAGTACACGATTTGCTTACCAACGTGGCACGTAAACAAATATTTGTGAGAAGCATTATTTCGACGAAAGCTTCGGAGGATATACGTCTGCCGAGAGGCATGAAAGAAGACTTTTCTGGATTCTCGTAGATATTCGCATGATGTTTCCGGAAGAAAAAAGAAAAATTTTACCGGCGGTGACATTGTATATCGATACAGAAGGATTCTTGAATTTGATGTAGAACGAAACTCCCCGGGGGTTTCCGCTTTGCGTGTGCAGTGAAACCACCTGTCTTCTCTCTCTGTACGAGGACGTATGTAAAAACGGTAAAGTACAAATGATTTCGTTGCCACAAAAATAAATTTCATTCTCGTCATCTTCTCCTTCGAACAGAGAACCCAGTCGCGAATATTCCGTTAATTGCCGCAGTCATCGAAGCATTTTATTTTATTCTCTTTCTCGATAAGAAATCACGTTGTTAATTCAATATTTTCATCGCACAAAAGATCTTTTATTAATACGCTGCCGAGAGCCTTTATACTAACATAAAAAATATTTATAACGTAACAGGAAGTTGCAGCGATGAGAATAATGTAGAACTTAACCGATAAACCGAGATTCAGTCTCTATCTTTCACGATTACAAGTCACTGACTTTATCCTCTCTCACGTGTATTGTACGTGAAGTGATGTACTAGAGACTTGCACGGGTTCGCACGATGTCATCTCGCGTGGTACTCATACATGTTTGTCTCACGGGAGCCAAGTGTACGCGTAGTATGTGTATATATGATTTCAGAGACGAGGGAATTTGTAAGAGGAGCTAGTTACGCGTGTTGGTACGTTGAGACTCGAGCGATCCTCCCTCGAGTACGTCGCACGTCTTTTATCTCTATCATCTACGGGTCGAAGGCGATGTCATCAAATTCTTACGCGTAAAAAAGAATTTTTAAAAGTGAACGATATACGCGGAATTGTATATATAAATTTAAAAATTATGAATGATCGTGTACGCAAAGAATTAGATGATCGGTTGAAAATAATACGAATTATTCTCTGACAGTAGTCATCCCCGGAAATACTACTGCGAGTTTCCAGTGTGGATAGACGATTAAAGAGAGTCCGAGACTTTCATGTCCGCCGCCCTCCTGCCACCAGTTCTGTTTATCGTGTCATCCGGATCGAAGTGCTCGGATGCTTGAGTCGTTGAATGACCCACGAGAATTAGATCCGATCTATCCACACTCTCCGACGTACGTTGTATCTATATTTGCTACTCTAACACGATTTTAACCCCCTTGAAACGTTGACAGAGAATTTAATGCCGAGTTTAATCGATCCTCCAATCGACCGACTTCCTTCTCTATCGGTACCACAGTCATTGACATGTGGGAGAACCCGGTAATTTGTGACACGATCGATAATTTTGAGGGAAGGATTATCTAAAAATCAATAACTTCATTCTACCGAAAGTTATAGAATCCGCATTATGCGGGTTCGATTAGCTGTGAGCGAGGACTACACTCTGTAATGATAGACAGCAACATCACTGGAGCTAATTATTATATTTCCACAAGGTCGATTACCGAGACATATCACGTCGTTCGCAATGTCTGCGAGAGATTAACACGCAATCTATATATAGCAAACAGTAGAGTATACGAGAGTATAATTCCATTTCTAAAATGACAGATCTGCCTCGTTGTTGCGCACAAACCGTGAGGGTTTACAATCAACTTCTGGAAGTACGCGTCCCCCAATTTCTCAAAAGCTCACACTAATTCTCTCGCTGTCGAGCGGTATCTCCGCTAAAAACTTCAACTTCCTCGTCAGCCATATTCTACAATGAACTAATCACGCAACGATACGAGACCCCTGGTTCGGTAGACTTTGATTAATCACCGTAAAAGCTAAAGCAGAGCATTATAATAGCTTGGAGTATACGCGACGAAAAGTTGGAGGTGAAATAGGCCATTCGCAAGGGTGTACAAAGCTGTCGGAGCTTTATCTAATTGTTTGAATCGGTGCGTTTCTCGTTTCTCGCAAGGAAATGAATTCGACGATGGAATAATGGAATAAAGAGCTGGAACTCACACGGCGAGATATAAACGGGACAAATGATTTTTTTATCGTTCTGGGTCATCCGATAAGAAACGACTTCCTTGACGATGCACCGCACTAGCATATTTCGCTGTTATATGGAAGCTCCCATTTACAAATTGGCAGATTTTTCCGTTTCGATAGTGCTGACGCAGCGAATCGGCTCTCCGTTGTGTGCCAGGTATCGCAGTTTGCACTATTGCCACAGAAACACAACCAAATTATCCTAGATCCGTGTCATTCGATAAAATTTACGCAGTAGATAAATCTTCGTGAACCATCGTATCGGCATTTTTTTTTCTCACTTTGATCGAATCTCCCTTGCCGTTAGGCGTAGATGATTCAACATAGAAACCGATAAATGATTATTTCCGATTCAATTCCCTCGAGTGCCGAAAGCAGCAACCGATCAGGGTACACGGTAGCTGTACAGTTCTATGTATTTAATTAATTTAACTGTTGTGTATATATGTATAAGCGTATATACATCGCAGTTAGTTTTATCGTCCTTCAAACAGAACCATTACGAACTGAGACACAGAAATTTATTGGAATTCGGTAAGAAGTTAAAGATGAACGAGATAAAGAGAGTGGCCGAACGAACGCTGAGGAAATTGAGCCATGATCGATGGCTAAACGAGAGAATGAACTCAAACCCCAAACATAATAAATGGAAATAATATATAGTCGACCTCGTAGCTCCATGCAGGCTCCAGCATTCTTGTTGCGTCTACGTATACCGCTGCTATAAGTATCTGCCGGTATAGTATCCTGCGACTATACCGAATAACTGCGATGCCGGTCGGTCAGTTACGACTGACCAGCATCACGGAGGGAAGGCAGAAAAATCTGTCGCGAATGACGACCGGCGATAAGGGGATGCGTGTTGGAAATCTCGTCACTCGTGTTACACGGATGAACACTGTGTGTATAGAGAAAATCGGGGCGGAATAGCACAATGATGAAGCGGAATATTCGTCGCGTATACACATTTGAGTAATTAAAAATTCTAAAAAGTTCATATATTACATACTAACTCAATATAGATAACGAAAGATCTCTGAAAGATCAAGTCTATTGATTCCAGCGTTTGCCATCTCTCGTAAAAATTTAACGAAATGAATCTGCAATATATCAAACTATTAGCTTTAATTTTGTCGCTTTTTCGCTAAGATATTTCGAGAAAGTAAAAGAATAAAATTATTCGAAGCGAGGTGAAATTTAAGATCAAGATATATATATATTTTTTTCTAATCTTCGTCCGACCACTTGACAGGGGAGACGAGTGATCGAAGTAAAATCGTGACAGGTCGCCCCGCCCTCCTTCAGTACACGCAAAAATAGCAGAAAAACAAGATGTATAGGAATGCTGGATGCTTCCTTGACCCATCGAGAAAACAGGACGATACCTATCGGTAACATACACCACTATGTTCTCGTATATATATATCTATATATGTAGTTGTTTCTATATAGCACGAGGCGATAAAACGCATCCACTTGCTTCGTCTATCCGGACGTTCAGGCTCTTTCATTTTTATTTTTGGCATTTCAACGGTTAAATTATTGAAACTCTCTGGCTTTTGCCCGGGTGAATGAAATTTTTCAAACTATACAATGGGTACTTCTGTTATAACAGTTACGCGGATATTTTTCATCGCATTGTACGGTTTTGTGGATTTGTTTTCTCATTTTTTGTTTTCTTTTTCAACCGCTTAGGTGATTAACCTGCGCCACATTAGCTATCGAAGCACACGGAGCTGAATATAGACGAGGAAAAATGCCTTTGTTCGGTGAAGACTCGACAGAGTGAAAAATGATAAAAAAAATGAAGATACGCGGGTGTGATGTGTGGATCTTTTCTGCTGTGCTAAGCTCGGCGTTATACGGTGATACCAGGAGGTTCGTTATAGTTATAGAGCGTAAAGTAGAATGTAATGAGACGCGCAGCCTGATTTTTTTCTCTCTTTATTGACCACGGTCGGCCTTTATTTATATTCTCAATGACGTTATAAGCTTGATAAACTTTTAACTTCCCAGTTGGTTCAGGATTACAAAATTTACTTGAAAAATTGGAAATCATAAAAATATATTGGAGGTAGAAGAAATAAGTATTCGTTGCGGAAGGCCGTCAATATTTCTATGTTAAATACATTGTCGAAGAATAAAAGGAAGAAAGAAGAAACCCTAGGTGCAATAATAGGTAGAACGAGCTGTTGATTGCTTTTTTACGACTGAGCGAGGCTGTACGACAGAACTATATCTGTCTATGTGGATCCGCAATCGAGTTCGACGAGACGGCGACGTCAGTTCCATTTAAGAATACTGTCACGTTCGGAAAAGTGGTCCAGCACTTGAATAGCACTATAGCACTGGAGGTATAACCGACCTTTCGACTTTGATACTGCTGCAGCTGAGAGCAATGCTGGAATCGTTAAACTGCAGAGCTGGTGCAGTAGCCAACTTCAACCGCACCCTTACCCTGGTCTACACGGTCGTTCACCTCTATCTCCAAGTATCCTAATCGAAACGATCAAAGATACGAGAAATATTACCAAGAAAATTCTCCTTTCGATAAATGTATGTCAGTCCTAGAATTTATACTTAATTTTTCACGCGTCTACAAGACTTCCAATCGTTTCGTGTATCGTGTATCGTGTATCGCGCGCGCGCGTGTGTGTGTGTGTGTGTGTGTGTGTGTGTTTTATAGTGAGAATAAATTCGCTGTTGAAATGGCAACGAATCCCGGAGAGCTAGTAGCGAAAAGCCATCAACTGGCTCGCAAACCCATTCACGTCCGTTTCCTTCCTTTTCCGAGCGAGTCGTTCTCGGAAAGTATCACACAAAAAAAATGACATTTATCATAAAAGTACAGAGGAGACGACGCAGAATTGCGTTGCTGTCTTCTGGACGAGAGAGTTTAAAAAATCGTCGATCGATTTTCGGTACTCAATCTTATTTTGGTGTATCATATTGTTTTTCTTTTGCTTTTTTGAGAAAACCATCAGTCATCGGTTCGGGGAAGTTTTGATGGCAGCGAGACTCGTGTCTTCGAGGGCTGATCGGCCTTTCGTCGTTATCTGGGTCATGGACAGAGCACTCGTAATTCAAGACTCGACGTTTTAGCACGAAGAAAAGACTCATCCCTCGTGGAGGATGATCATTTCGCTCGCATCGATCATAACCCTCTTTCCTTCGATATATAGCTACACAGAACATCGCATTTATATTAAGTAATACGTGGAAAAATGAGGAAGTTGTGGAACGAAAGAATCTTCGATCAAACGTGAAATTCAAAATGTAAATTTATTTAGGAGTGTCATCATCGATAAATTGTTTGGAAGGAATCATTAAAGTTTTACCGAACTCAACTATATCTGCAATTGCAAGTGGTAAATCGAATATTTAGTTAATCGAATGAAATTCTTTTTTGATCAATTAAATATTCAATCAAAAAAATGTTCAGTTCGTTCGATCGACTAAATATTTTGTTCGCTACTCTGAGCACCAGATTTCATGTGGCATTTTACTAAGATTTTCTCTCCTCGTAGATCTATTTCTACGTTTTTTAACAGAAAAAAAGAGGAAAAAAAAACAAATCTACGCAGAACTCAAGTACACGTAAGTTCCGCGAAGAAAATTGTTTGTGTATTTCGACGATTTTTAAAATAGGTCGTACGTGTATCATCGTCGGTATTTTCCCACAGCTATTACAAGAAAAAACGCGGCTTCTCCGTTCCGGTGGAAGTAAATCAACAAACTGAAAATATCAGGATGCGTCGTTCATTTCCTGTCTACAAACGGAGACCTGAAAATCAAAACTATTTTTAGTCTTTGAGTGAACTGAGAAGCCCGTACTGCCACTTCCTGCTTTCTTTGCTATCACTGACCGACGCGTGTATCAAATCTTTATTAACAATACGTTCAGAGCCAACTTAAAACTCTTCTGATAAAAAAAAAATCAAATAAATTATATTCAATGGTTAAAAAATGTTGCATTATTCGTTCGTTTAAAAATCTTCTTTGATATCACAGAGATTAATCTTATTTATTACAACGAGTTAATACCGATAGAATAAAATTCTAAAACTCGAGTCCGCCCTTACTCGCCTGGAGGCTGCAGTGCCCTTTGACTTATTTCAGCGAATATCCGATTAGTAATATCGATAAGACAAGAGAGAGTAGAGAACACGCGATGAAAGAGACACAGCTGACGCTTCTAAGATTAGCCGAGAGTGCGAGAACCGCGGATCTATATTTAACGTACTTGCGCTGAGGGCCTGAGGCGCAAGAACCAGTGCATTATACACTTTGCGACGCTTTGCACCGCGCCAGAGTCAAGATACTATTCTCGACTCTCCGTTTCCGAGGCGCATGATTCAAGAACGCGCTTCGTCATTGAGCACTAACTATTGCATTCGTTGAAGCTATCCCGGTGGATATTACTTGGAATTGCGAACGGTATATCTTCAATTTAAATACAAAAAAATCTTCATAAAATACTTTTTTATTTATATTGTACAGTGTAAAGGTAATTAAACATCACACTGTACAATAATAATAATAAATTAACATTGTAACTTGTATATATTATCTGAAAAATTAAGTGGATGCTCGATAACCACTGTTGGTGTATCGAATCCTTGTTAAAGAATGGACGGTAGTCGATAAATTTCCGTAATTCCTTTCCAATGGTAACCGAAACATCGATGACTCACTAACCAATATTTCTTTCTTGGCCGCGTGTTCCACCATTCATTCCTTATTTTATTGAAAACCTTGTTCACGGTTGTTATATGGCTACGTCAAAAAGAATTTTCCACGGAGTGTTGGTATGCTCGAAGCGCGGTGTATTTTTTATTACGAGCGTTTTTATTTTTATGACCGGGAACACGACACTAGGTGCCTAATTGAAAACGAGATTTACGTATTGACTTTTAGGTACTGTAGTACGTGTAAAGCACCGGTTATTTAATGTCACGTGAATAATATATTGAGAAAGTTCCGCAATTATATTTCGTACTAATATAGCATTAGGGTGCCATTCCGAAAACAATTATTATTGGTTACGCAACGCCGGTGGGAGAGTGTTCATTCGAATTTCTCAGTCGCTCATAAGAAATGATCTTAACATTTCTACGAATTTCAAAAACACGTTGTACACTCGGTGACTAACAACCGATTCCTCGAGTTACGTGAATCGATCACTGCGTGATCGGAAGTGAAAGATATAAATACTCAGGGCTTACGCTTAAACGAAACAGACGTCTCCACAGATCTCTTTAGGATTTTTTAAAACACTTATATGTTGAATCAATGAATCGATCATGACCTTTGAACTATTATGTAATTTTTTTACTATACGATTCGATCTTACTCGAAGAGCCTTTCATATTCTTTCTTTTGTTCCAGTTTATTTTGTACCAGCGACTCTCCATTTCTACAGTCTATGACTAACCAAAGGTCTTGAATCGTTACAATCGGCTCTGGACAAAGAATCTCGTGCAGTTTTCTTTTCAACTTCTGCGAAGCGTTGAAAAGTCGGAGATCTCTTAGACGATCTTTGTTTGCCGCTGCACATTCAAAGAGAAAGGTAGAAACTGATGCACCAATATCCTTAAGCCGAAAAAAGACGTCGTAGGTCTGTTACTTCGAGTCCTTAGGAATCCTGCTGCTCGACCAACGCGCAGCTTGATTTTTGTCTTCCTATTAGCCTCGGAAATTCTAACAGACGATTATTCTGGAGCAGTGGTTGCAATATACCGAAGCAAATGATCGTCTATTCGTCTTCGTCTTACTTTATCGTGACGAGGTGTGGTTCGCCCTAGGCGCTTTTACGACTTTTATAAGTACACGAAGGGTCACCGTCAAAGAGACTTCTTCATGAGAATAATTGATGCAACTTCTTTAATTATACAAGAAGAGAATAAACTGTAACGCGAAGTGCGCTGAGCACCATTTTTATTCCAGAGGAGGTATAAAAATTTTATCGAAAAATCTCTCCTGTTGAAAGCGTTGAAAGTGAATCTCGTACAATGTAAAATATTTAATACAAGGGGAATCCTTCAAGAGATAAATCGGCAAAAGTTTATATCAACTCGTAGCTACCTACTTCTACGTATTAAAAGATGAAATTTCATTATTTTTATTATTTCACTTTATACTTGATCCGATCTAATAAAAACTACATTTCCATTTCCGTTTTTAAATCGTTAAATTTGTAAAGAATCCAATATAACAGTAAATCTATAGTTTCTAATGAATATAACGCCTGTATTTTTACTGCATAGAGAAAAGGGTGTGGAGCCCTTCGGACAAGTTTACAAGCTTCGAGGACCTCTGGGGTTCATACACGAGAGGCCATCAGGGTGCGGTAGTATACCATGGACTGTTATACGTGGATGTGTACATTACGGTGTAACGTAGCACGAGCCACCCACGAAGGGCGGGACGAAAGAGATTGTGGAAAAAAACATTTCACACCGAGAAGGCGTGTGTGTTTGCCTCGTAAAGCTCCGTTGGCTATTCGTAGTCGTGAAAGGGCGGTTCGTGTGTCTTCTAAACCCCCGCAAAATTCGTAGCACGACGAGAGAGTGCACGAAAGATGGAAAATTAATGGTCGCCTTGACACCGTTTTGACGGAAGCCCCGATTTTTTTCTTCGTAATTCAACCTTTTCATCTCAAAGAAAGAAAAAAAAACATCAACGTTCCTCACGAGTACAATCATTCTGAATTGCGTTATTGTTTTGTTGTATACCTTAATTCTGGGTATGTCGTAAATTATTCTCAGAGAGTATACAACACAAGTAAATAATGATCTTTTGTACTTCTTTTGTTTTCAGGAAACTCGATGGTCTATGAAATAAAAATATGAAGAACGTTAAAAGTGTATTGAGCATGAAAATAGAGCCTCGGAGCCTTTAAATCGTTTTCTCATTGAATCGTCCCTCTTTTTTTATTGTCGATACGGATGGAAACATTTTATTCAGATCACAATGGAAAAGCGATAATTAACAATTCTCATTACCAGCACTTTGTTTGCACTTCCGTTCGCGCAAGCACATTAAATTGATGCAATGGCACGATTGCGCTTTGTAAAATATAAATAAACAATTATCGATCGGCCTTTTCGTCTACGTGTCTCGAATTCTCTGTGTAGGTACACACTGGTCAACTCGATTCAACTCAAAAGTATCGAGTATTCAGAGACTGTCTATCCATGTACCGAACAAGCTACGTGATTGGTTTTCCGATGATCGCAGCACCGAAAGCTGCGGAGTCTGCGTCGATTGTGGGAATGTATCGATACTCGCATTATTTTTTTCATCTTGTTAACTTAGTCTTAACGCTTTCATAATCTTAATCATCAGTCTACCTTCCAAACAATTGTCATAAACTAGATTACCATGAACGAAAAACAAAAGTAGTTGCGATAACTATTTCCATCAAATGTTGTGTCGCGAATTAGTTACCGAAACCAAATCGAAATAGTATTCCCAACTATTTTAGATTGGTTAACAAAAAATAATACCGAAGACCAACGACTTGATTCCTGTAACTAATCACAGTGCTGTCGTCATCACGAGCTGTCAGATGATGCGACTAACGTCGGCGGTAGTTGTTGCGATAGGCATTTGGATAGTATCGGCAATCCACGAGTTGGTTCCCATTAACAATCGCTTTCCTTCTATAACCAACCGGTTGATACGCACTACGAGTTAAACTTTTCACGAAGGCAAACGACGCCATTGTTTCAAGTGACAGGTGGTTGTGAATGAAAGAGTAGTTCCAAAAAATATTAATGAAATCCATTGAATGCATGGTAAATGTACAGTTAAATATCGCGAATAGATGACCTTCGTCCATCGAACCATCACGCGAAGTACGCGCTGGTTCTTGCCACTGTCAAAAAAAAAAAAAAAAAAAATACGAAGTTCCGTATTAACCTGGTTTTTTTCGTACTACGCCGAGCCGATGGATTGCACCAATCAACCGGTAAGGTGAAGGTTCCATCTCAGTTGGTTACCATTAATACCAAAATTTTACCAACGACATTGTAGTTTCTTGAACCAACCGAGTAGTTGAAGTTATGCTAACGATTCCGGATAGTTGTCGGAACCAATGTGTCTGTTTCCTCAACAACTTTTTTCTTTCCGTGAATACGTTTATCGTGTATATTACCTTTTTTTGTCTTAGACACAATTAATAATTGAAACTAATGTTTGTTTTTTTTTTTTGTGAAGATTGATCGATTTTGAAAAGTTTTTATAAATATTTATGTATTTTTATAATCCATTTCATCAGAATGCATCGAAGATGGAAAGACCGTGGAGGAAAAGTACGGATTTGGTACAAGATTTTTCATCAAAACATTTCACCGAGACGATTGGATGAACTCGTCGACCACCAGGGGCAGCCCATCCACCCGCGATCACTTCAATCTTCGATTTAGTACAAGCTATTTCACTGCTGCACTCGGAAAATATCGGTCGTAGAATCGAAATCACAGTAGCTGTGGGAGTCGTCTGTACTCTGGGAAAATTGCTGGTTCGCATAACGGACGAGAGTTTGGTTTTAAACTCAAACCGTAACGTTGGAAAAATTGGATCGTTGCGGAAGAGACCGAGACCAAGATCAATATAACGGGACGCGGTGTCATTTTTCATTCGTCTTCCGTTTGCTATATAGATGTATTGAATACACACAAACACATGCTGCATAATACTCGCAAGAGCGGAAGGTAACTTATTCAACGTTCCGTTTCGAGATCCACCGAAGTATTTGCTTTCCGAGCTCTGTATTTTCCGTGCTCCTCTTCGCTTCGCTTTATCTTCATTCTTTTTAATAGCTGTCCTTTTTTCCTTCTCTTTATGATCCTACGGTACCTGCGACAGCCCACATTCATCTAACGAAGGGAAATCATTTGTATAACTTATAAAGCCGTAATACACGTTACGCGTTTTTGTCTTGCCCTTCGCTATATTCATTTTCTTTCCTCTGTTATTTATTTGTTCTCTCTCTCTCTGTCTGCTCTTTATCATCATACGACTCTCAACCGCTGGTCCTTTTCCCTTTCGCTTCAGAGATATTACGCAATCTATGTATATGGAGATAATTTTACATGAGAAATGTTACGTAAATTTATTTACGTTACAACTATTTTTCTTTAAATTTGTTAATAACGGTCTTCAAGATTTATTTAAAAAAATCTTATTTGACTACTAAACATACCGCTGATCCTATGTACGACATTGAAATAATTGCCGTACTTTTAATCTTAAATTAAAAATATGATACTTATTTCAATGCAATTTTCTCTATAAAAAGTATCTGTGCATATACATACGCAAACGAGTCTGTCTAACGTATACGCTAACACACACACGAAGCCATCTATTCTTTGACGTTTAATTTGACGGGAGCTCAGAGCTTTGTCAGCCCTTCATCGGTGCTCGTTCTCCGCATTTCGTCCCTTTGCATTATCACTTCACTGGCGAGTGACTGCAGGGCTCGCGAGTTTTTTTTCTCAATAGTCGAGTCGCGACAGAAGCTCCCGCAAAAACCTCCGAATGCTCCGTTTTCCACAGCCATTGTCGAAATTCTCAGCTTTATTTGCGTTAAAGCGACGCTCTTGAAGCGCGTGGCTCCGAGAGAGCCTTAAGCCGCGGGCTTTGCGTCCTCGTTCGAATAATAAAAGAAGACTTAGCGATTGTACAATGTATAAAGTGAGCTTGTGCGTACCCACACCGTGTCTCTTCGAGAATAATAGACTTCACGTCGACGGAATACGTTTATTCTTAAAAAAATGTTGCCAAAATTCTTTCATCATGCAGTTTAATCCATACTGCTATTATTATTTTTTTTTACAAGACACCTAAAGCGTTGAAAAAATGTTTGATTCGTATGAATTTATTACATATGTATGTAACTACACTGTAAAAAATTCAGAGTATTAAAGGCGATTGATGTGGATTCTTGACCAGCGTTGACCCATTTGGTGTTAATTTTAACAATTTTCAGAGTGTTGTATTTACACAAGCGATTGTGTTATAATCATTAGGCTCCGTGCTTAGAATATCTCATTGAAACCGATTGAATCTCATGAAATGGACAGAAATTACATTGAAAACTAATCGATTCCAATCGGTTTCAATGTGGTTTTTTAGTCCGTTTAATTGGTTTCAATAAAAAATTTTTTAAACATAGATTTTTCACCTCAAAATTTACAACATATGTATATTTAAAATGAGTGGATAAAAATCAATAACTTATCAGCAATCAATACAGAATCATGCTACGAATATAATCGAATTTCATTCACATATTACTTTAAACACCTAAAACGTGTTTAAAGTTTTGAGGTTATAATACAAATCGATACCAGCTTTTCAACATTGTTCGTTGACACCAGTCGTCAGTGTGAACTCGTATGAACACCGCGCGAGGATTAATTGTAACACCGTATTTTTAACAGTGTAATTGTACATTCTTTTAATAAGAACCTAACCATACACCCTTCGCTATTGCGTCGAACGATGACTTTAACGATAAATTTTGTTGTTACCCTGTGAAGCATATATTTTTCCTACGATTAAAAAATCCAAAAAGTAAAATGATTTGGATTGAATACGGTACGTGGGGGACTCAGTAGTCGTTTATTATGAATCTGAACTCAACATTTAGTCACCTTCATCGACCTGTGCAGTAACGAATGAAAAGAAATAAATTCCTTTTCAAAAATCGTTAACTATTCGTTAAAATTTCGTGTATTTTAGCGAGAAGCTTGCCTAACATTATATAACTGTAATTATACATATATATACAAACGATTCGTACGAATGAAATTTTTTTAGAATCATTCGGTGCCTTGTAAAAAAAGAATAATACGAATTGTAGAAGAAATCCCATGCTATTCGAATTGGAATCAATAGGAGGTTTCGGTTCCTTTTAAGACTACAACGTTGGAATTAGGTCAGATGAAAAAAAATCTATTATGGACGGAATTGTTCAAATTCGCCAATATATCCATTAAGGATCACGATGCTACACTCTTAAAAATATTCGGAAGATTAATGTACTTGCGTAGAAAGTTTTTTTAAACCCAAACCAATATTAATGTCATATTATCATGAAATTATCATCAGTCAATATTAATGTATCAAAACTCAAGGGGTTAAACAACATATTTTACCATGGTTATCGGTGGTGGATCGTTAATTTTACGTCATACTGGTACATTAAATTTAATATACTCGTTGTCCGCGAGAAAAACTTCCTGTAAAAATATATTTATTTGTACGAAGATAATGTTTATAGTGTTTATCAGAGTTTTGTCAGAGTTTATCAGAGTG
Organism: Cylloceria caligata; assembly: GCA_963942595.1. Lineage (NCBI taxonomy): Eukaryota > Metazoa > Arthropoda > Insecta > Hymenoptera > Ichneumonidae > Cylloceria > Cylloceria caligata. The sequence continues at coordinate 3,904,405 of OZ012704.1, forward strand.
TTGTTTACAGTTACTTAAACTTTAAATATTCGTATCACTCTTCAGCATCATAGTTGAAGATTTGTTAGGGTGAAATTGATATAATGATTACTTTTTATTAAATAAACAACGCAACAAACCGAACGGCGAGCTCATGCGTTTACACTAAAATTTCGAAATTGTATTGTTTTTTTTTATTTATGAAAATAATTGCTTTCATGAGAAAAATGGTTTGTCGCTTGAAGCATTAATTAGAAAAAGGTGTAAATGGTTTTATTGGACCCGGAGCGATTCGTAATCAATCAGTTGGTGAAAGTGATTACCCGAAACGTAGAGGGACTCTCTCTCTCTCTCTCTCTCTCTCTCTCTCTCTCTCTCTCTCTCTCTCTCTCTCTCTCTCTCTCTCTGTACCTATTCATCGTTCCTGCACCATCAAAAATTTTCAATTAGCCAGGAGTTTGCCCAACATCGTTCATCATCGCGCGAGCATACCAGGGGTAGGTATTCGATATCAGCTGCTGCTGTTGTCGCTGCCGTGCCAACCCTTCGCTATACTATCCACGAGGGTTGCCACTTGCTCGGTCGGAAAGTTATGCTTCGCGAGGAAACCTAGCGGGGTCGTCACCAGTGACAAAGCGCGTGGGATGCGTTGTCGGATCGATGAATCGATCGCAAAACCGTTATTGGCTATCAACCATGACTATCCAAAGTATCCATGGAAAGGTCATGAGAAAGTATAAAAATGATTCGGTATTGAATAATATTATTTTTTGATTAAACATATTTGAAACAATGTTAGGTTTTTTATTTTTACATAGAAATACCGAGTAAAATAAAGATGTCCGACTCGTTTTTTGGCCCAAAATGAAAGTCACAAGCAAACACCGTTATCTCTTTTTCTTGTTAAATTTCGAGTTTGAAAGTTATATAATAGAAACTAACCAACTAATTCGTGAGTGTGAATCAAGGGTCAAGAAAAGATTCGAATTTTGAAAGCTTTAATCTCTCCTGAAAAGGTTAATTACCGCCCTTTCAAAAGGGGTCGTTGGTCGCAATGGTTGTGGTTCTGACGGTTGCGTGCAGCACCTTAACTTGACATCGTCGGTAACACGAAGGAAATTATATGCGTAAGCACGTGCCGCGTTGGTACGCATACGGTTTACCAAATTTCTGAAAAACGTCGTGTTAACGTGCACGCGGCCGGCACGCAACCTTCTAATTATTTTAAGTCGAAAGGTCTAGATTGCTGGCTAAGTTAAACGCGCACGCATATCTAACGTACACGGTTGAACATAAGTTACGTTAAAATATAAGGTTGCATCGGAAATTCCATAGTGCAACTGCGTTGTTGGGACGATATGTCACGGTAATTGAAGCGACCGTGAAATTCAGCTGTGACTACTGAATTTCGAACTGACCAAAATTAATTAGGAAGTCGCAGATGGCGACAGGAAGTTGGGATCGTTGATACGATCGCCAGAACGATGCACCAGTGTTATTAGAAACACGATACATACAGCGCAGGACAGACAAGGGTGTCGTAAGAATTTCCTGCAATATGTAAAAAAAAAAAAAAAACTATATTTTAGACGGGACAATACATCGTTGGCCTTGAACATAAATTAGTCGGGCTTCATCCTGTTTTAAAATGTCTAGAAAAAACCATAGAGTACCATCGCATAGCAACAAACAACTAAGTGAAATGCCGAAATATGTATTAAGAAAATTAAACTTGTGAAATGTTACGAAATCAGTAAAGTTAGGCAAACCCGCTATTTGTTGCTTTTATATTTATTTAAAAAGTCTGCGAGTACCGATATACTCTATCATTATAACCAATTTTTTGGTACAATTAAATAATAAATTATACTTGAACTCGTGGAGTAAATGGTTGATGGTTTTCTGACACATCCTATCAAGTATCTGGGTAGTGACCTTTCTTTTTTTTTTTTTTAATATCGTTACCATCAGTTTTGAAGAAGGGCACTGAGAACCCCTGAAAGTTCAAGTTTGATAAACGGCTCTTCCAATCGATCTAACCGATGCAATAAAGAGGTGAAGCGCCCTTCGTAATCAGGCCCGATCTGTATATAGAGAGGCGTGTGTCAGTTGAGTTAGTTTCAACGTTGCGGGAACTCCTGGAATTATATTTCTGTCCTATCTATCTCATTTTCTATCCTCGTCTCTCTCGCTTATGCGAGCCCCGCCCTTTCGTAACAAACGTACGCGCATATATACTATAAGGGAACTATAGCTGCTACTACTATTCATATACAAGGATACAATAACGACACACATACACACGAATATACTAAGCTACAGTGCGGTATAGTAGCGAGACTCTGCGGTCTAATCCGAATTTAGAACGTTAGCTAGGCTTTACGATATGACGTCGATTCTCAAAGACGATGCTCAAGACGAAGCAGGGTTTGCCAGAGCCTCGAGATCTTCGAAGCGTTAACCTGCGCGTCAATGGTTAAACTTATTACTACACCGTTACAAACCATACCCGCATAAATTCCCGTATTAATGGACCATCGAACACACCCCCGCACACTCACCCATACGCTTCTGATACATAACGATCTTACCGCTGAATTATTTCCAGGGATATATTCTATCGTTGAGGCTACCTCTAGTTTCCACATTATACAAAAGTTTGAACTGATTGCGCTGGTTAGCGGATGGAGGTTGAATATCTATATTTTGCTAAACGACTGGAAAATAATACTCCGTATAGTAGCGAAGAACAATAAAGTCTGGTGAAAGGCGACAAACGGATAGAGTAGAAAGTGTGCGTGGATAGATATACGTTTCATGGCAAAGTGCATAAGAGGCACTGTCACAACTCGGAAGAGCATTAGGAGTACCTGAGCACGAGATTGCTCTGTACAAAAGCTTTTAAACTACAGTCAACCCCATAAGTTATTTTGGAAGACGTTGATCTTTTATATTTTATACAATTATGGTAAATTACAAAGCAAAATATATTCAATGGCGACAACTATGATATAATTCTGTTCTTTGCGTTGTTCATATTATCAAATTATCTAGGAGCTTTTTCTCTTTGTTGATCTTCTTTCTCGCCTTAATTTATATATTTTTTTCGATAAAATGATTCAGTTACTGCAATTCTGATAAACTGAGAAGATCCTGTAATTACCAAGACTCATGCGAATCATCGAACGTCGGAAGTAAAGGGTGATTTGTTAAGAGCTTGAGAACTTTTTTTCAAAAAAAAACGCATAAAATTTGCAAAATCTCATCGGTTCTTTATTTGAAACGTTAGATTGGTCCATGACATTTACTTTTTGAAGATAATTTCATTTAAATGTTGACCGCGGCTGCGTCTTAGGTGGTCCATTCGGAAAGTCCAATTTTGGGCAACTTTTTCGAGCATTTCGGCCGGAATAGCCCGAATTTCTTCGGAAATGTTGTCTTCCAAAACTGGAATAGTTGCTGGCTTATTTCTGTAGACTTTAGACTTGACGTAGCCCCACAAAAAATAGTCTAAAGGCGTCAAATCGCATGATCTTGGTGGCCAACTTACCGGGCCATTTCTTGAGATGAATTGTTCTCCGAAGTTTTCGCTCAAAATGGCCATAGAATCGCGAGCTGTGTGGCATGTAGCGCCATCTTGTTGAAACCACATGTCAACTAAGTTCAGTTCTTCCATTTTTGGCAACAAAAAGTTTGTTAGCATCGAACGATAGCGATCGCCATTCACCGTAACGTTGCGTCCAACAGCATCTTTGAAAAAATACGGTCCAATGATTCCACCAGCGTACAAACCACACCAAACAGTGCATTTTTCGGGATGCATGGGCAGTTCTTGAACGGCTTCTGGTTGCTCTTCACTCCAAATGCGGCAATTTTGCCTATTTACGTAGCCATTCAACCAGAAATGAGCCTCATCGCTGAACAAAATTTGTCGATAAAAAAGCGGACTTTCCGAATGGACCACCTAAGACGCAGCCGCGGTCAACATTTAAATGAAATTATCTTCAAAAAGTAAATGTCATGGACCAATCTAACGTTTCAAATAAAGAACCGATGAGATTTTGCAAATTTTATGCGTTTTTTTTTAAAAAAAAGTTCTCAAGCTCTTAAAAAATCACCCTATACCACGGTACTAGACGGAAAATGGAAGGACAATTTGTAACGAGGGATAGGACTATAGCGAACAAGAGCTTGAAGCATCGACGCGATTACATACGAGGCAGCTGCGCGACATCTGCGGATTACGTTCTCTTCGCGAAGCTCATTTCTCGCCCGCACATCGACTCGACGCTCTCACATTCAACGAATCAACCGAGCAAACTACTGTAAACTACATAGTGGGAAGCTCGATTAAAGTTTGAATGAAATACAGCACGTTCGCGCCGTTCAACAGGAGAACGCAGAGTTGATAATGCGTGACAGTCTGTCGGGCGTATCGCGTGTGCGTTAATTATGATAGATATAACGTTTGAAGACTGCTCGAATTACTTGTCAAAGCTGTTTCGTCATTTAATTCTCTCGTCGTAGCCTCAATAGCTAAATTGTGCATTGTTCGAAAGATTGCTAGTCGTTGAAATTTTTCCACTTGTATAGATCACTGAAATATCTCGTTATCTCGTAAAATTTTCGTAACAAAACGAGAAGCACATTGTTGAGTCTACTAAATGCATTTTGGGTACACGTTGCGATGAATGTAAAGGAAAAAAAAGCACAAAAAGTCTCGTAATAGTTTTTAAATATCTACTGCAAAGAATCTATTTTAAATCTCGTGGACGATAATTATTTCAGCTAAATATTTTTTATTTTATTAACGGAAAAAAAGAATTTTTAACGATCGTACAAAAGGTTACACTGCTGTTTCAAATAGATTTTTTTAAATAGTTTCATGTGAAATTAAACTGCAGTGACTTCGTGGAGTCATAAAAAGTCTCATTACTGTAGAATTCTCTATAAAACGAAAAAGGGACGACGATTTCTAGAGGGACTTTGACGGACGAGACATATTTTTTCGTCAAGCCTGAAGCTTTTTCCTTCCTTCCTTCACCTTTTTATTCCAATTAGAGGATACGACGGAAGTTTCCCGAGAGACTGGAGAAAGCTCGCTGTAATATAACAATGTAATACAACAAGAGAGCAGCTAGCGTAACGCGGTGCTGTGGTATTGTACCGTCGGGTAAGCAGGATAGTCTTCTTCTCTCGAGGACTTGGCACTTCCGAAAATAAACAAGATTTCAAGTTGAGAGAACAAGAGAGAGAGAGAGAGAAAACGAAGTTCATTCTCTCTTACCAGCTGAGTTTCAAACTCAGCTTCGTACTCCGTGTAATGTCTGAAAGATATTTGCACGAGGAAATGAGATTCTACATTGCACAATGACATGGCGTGCTCTTATAAAGCATCTAATTAAACCTCCTGCTTCGTATAACAATGTATTAATATATTTATTACTCCTCGTAAAATCGTAGATCCATTATAAAACGATTTAAATGAATAGTATTTATAAAATTACTTCTTCTTTCTTTTTTATTTTACTGTTGTTACGTTTTACTATGTTTAAGGATAAACGCAGTGCCTGATCATTAACGTGGATCGACTTCATTTCACAGATCCTCTATCAACGTACGACTACACAGAACGCACGTAATGTACTTTTTTCTGTACTCTTAATGGCTGACAATAGAATGTTTTAAAAGTCCTTGTCCAAATGTATACTGAAAGGATTCCTGAGGATTGCGCAATTGAAGCATCGCTATACGTATACAACGTATCACTTTCGACTGAGGAGTATACCGCTCTTTCACCCTGTAGGGTAGATATTTCATGGTGATGCATGTTGCAAAGCTATGCTCTTCGTCTCAGAGTTTCGAGATTAATCCGCGGCTTTCAGTCGAGTGTAGCATACCGCGTAGTCAGTGTGCATCACCCTTTTTACCGGAGAAAAACCGACGGAGTGCTTCTGCTACTGGGGTACTTGGACACGATGTTAGATGATACGCTCAGTACCGAAGGAAACAGAGACAGAGATAGAGAGAGAGAGAGAGTAAGAGAGGAATAGTCGCATTAGCGATAGATAGAGATTCCAAGGGAACAAAAGGGAGGAAAGAACAGAGGACGAGAAAACGGAAAAAGGGTCGAGAGTGAAGAAGCACGACGACGGAGAAAAAAAAGAGAAGTCAAGACCGCGAGAGGTATAGATGTAGAAAGATAGAAGCTGACGTTGCGTCAGAAGAATTAAATGAGTCAGAAAAAAAAAGAGCAGCAACAGCGTTAGATGAAGAAAAAGATTAAAGGAAATGCATCACGCGAAAAGGCAGAGAAAATGTTTGAGCATCGCTACAGAGTGGATGATTGTATACAATGTAACCTTATGCGGTTACACCATTGGATTTCTTTTAGATATCTCGGAAGAAATATCGAAAACAATTGATCATGGAAAAGTTGTTGATAATCGGATACGCAGTCGTTGATATTTAACCCTTTGCGGACCGAGCGCTCTTCACCGTTTCGTTCTAGCAGGTCCGCGCTGAATCGCAAGTGCGAAATGCGATGTCGAGCCACACTCGACATAGGACCGCAAAGGGTTAATGAAAATATCGACATCTTGTATTTTAAAAAATTATGTTATGCCTTTGTATGGCTCGTGCGTCACACGCGCTCTTAAATGATCATTCAACATCCTTTGTCCCCATCGTTGACACCTGTCCTCCGACCCTATTATCGAACCTACCGTCTCAACTTAAACCTTGGAGGGAGACTCCTAGAAGGACTTACGGTTTTTCAAATTGACGCGAAAAAATTGCTCGATGTTCATACGAGTCCACACTGGCTGATGTCGATTTGCTTATAATCTCGACATTTTCAACGCGGTTTACTTGAAAATAGGTGAATGAATTGCAATTACATCTCTTCATTACATTCGTATCATGATTCTGTATCGATTGCTGATAATTCATTGATTTTTATCTATTCATTAGGATATATAGGTTGTAAATTTTGACGTGGAACCTATTGATTATAAGACAATCGCTTGTGTGAATTTAACACTGTGAAAATTATTTAAAATTAATACAAAACGGGTCAACACTGGTCGATATCTACACTGATCACCTTTAAAATCCTAGATTTTTAACAGCGTAGTATGTCTCGGCGAGTGACCGTGTTCTTTCACGCAAAACTTCTTATAATATAGAGAAAATAAGAGACATCATTATTATTATTTTATCTTTATTACGAGATACGTAATACTCCAACATGTGGATTCGATCACGTATTTTAAGTTTGCTTAGTGATAACACGTGTCTCGTTTATCGTCTCGGCAATTAAAACATATTCAATAGGACAATATACCGTTTTACTTATTCAATCGAGAATTCGGTTTCAAGCATGTGCGTCGTATTCGCTGTGATAGACTTTTGGGAGTAGGCCTCGGCGAAATACTGTTGAACGCAATTCTCGACTCTCCTCTGGATTTCCAACGACTCCAGGCGGAGAGTGTTAATTCCGTTGGTAATAGCGCAGTTATCGAGAGACGTTTGAAAATCTATCAAAAGTGAGTCGAGTACATCGATATTAAACTCTGGATTGAACTCACGGGCAAATTTTTCTGTTCTTCGTTCGACCTATGCGAAGAAGAAATCATTTTATTCACTTTATCTTATGGATCACTTGTCTTGTGAGTGCATCGCATTATTTCCAAATATTAATAAATGTTGGTGAAAGTGATAGCAAAAAATTATGGAAATAAAGAATGGACTCACTTGTTCGATGCACAACATAGCTTCGATAGCGGTTATCGAATTAAACGTGACATTCTTAACGCAGTGTTCAGCCGCCTGCTCTATTTCTTTAAGTTTATGGAACTCGTCCACATAGAGTTTATCAATTGTTGCGATGTGATTAAAGGCAGTTTTCGAACTATTGTTGACACATTCGAGCATATTTAAGAAGACGGTATATCCAGTTTCGTTCAAACAGTTGGATTGCTTGAGACAATCGGAGATATCGATATCAGTGTATTCGAGTCTGAGATGGGCGTCACTCTGTGAAATTAATTTACGTCAATCCGTCATAAATACATTGATAAAATTCAACAATCCAATCAGACCGTGACAAATTATTATATTGTTTATCAATTAGTTCACGAAGTATTGCGAGACATTACCAAACGCATTCGTATCAACATATCGAACGAACACTTGCTGCTGAATTCGTCCATAATGTGTGTCAAGTTCGTAGACATTTGCGCAATAATTTTTCCAGCCTCTTCGTATTTCCTATCGAGCTTTAAAAATGTTGCGTTGAGTACTTCGTACGTGTTGCGATGAGACTTAGACGTAACACTATGAACTTCATGCATATAGGTAACCGTACCAGCTGACTAAAATTTATTCAAAGAAATGTAATTATTACAGGTAAGTATGAACATTATATGAGAAAGGGCTTTCTCAAATGACTAATTTTTGTATTTTATCCATTGATCGCTTATTGATTTTCTATAGTATACACTTACCGATGCACCGAGCAGGGCGTATAGAATGATTACGATTTTTGACATTGCGTCTTGGGTGCTGGACGTAACGAGTTTAAATTATGGATGTTCGAACAGCGCTTATATATCAGTTTTGGCTATAAATTATAATGGAAGTAGGAGTAATTGGGGAAAAAACTAAACAAATGTGGGGCCACTTGTGTGAATTAGTGTCATGATTTCGAGGCTGCTATCGTTTCTTGTAATTCTTGGAAATTTTTATTCGAAATATCATTCCTTCCAATATTTTATCATCCAAATACGTAGTATTTGTACTATTGGCTTTACGACATCAGATATAAATTAAGTCGCGTGCAATTACGTAAGACGTAATACGCAATTGTTTCTGCTGAGAAATTAGAGTTTTAATTTGGAAAAAAAACCTTTTTCCATTGCATTTTTATTATTGTCACCTTCAAAATAACTTTTACGAAGTAATTGAACTGATAAAAGAAAATAATTAAAGAGAAAAAGAAAGAAAACGTGCACACGAGGCGAACTGATAGTGATGGTTTTGGTAGCCTTGGGGTGACCCAAAAAAAATTACTCCGCGCGGTACAAGTGGCCTGGTAAACTGCTGAAAAATGGAAATGAAGCAAATATAGACGAATCGAGCGCTCTCTAAAATTAATGAACGGATATAGATAAGCCGGAGAATGGTTGTCTTAAGCATTTTACAGACTAATTTCTGATGACACGACGTGCAACACACGTGATAATATTGAAGAAGTAATAAAGAAGGAAGTAATAAATTAAAAGAATAAATAGTTATAAATGACGCTGAAGCTGGTAGATCGATCTGGCAGACAAAACCGCCCGGCGGCAAGTAGGTCTTGAGAGTAAACGGAATAAACCATACACCGTTTTATTCGTCTTGACCCACAAAATGTGTGTATAAATCTACAAGACTGTGTGGTCATGCGTGTGGAAGTACTGCTCAGTTCCACGATTCTGAATATTTACCAGATACGCTAAAAAGAACTACAAGCCTATATATTTTCTAAACTTTGCCATTTTTTTTTGTTATTAACAAAGGCCATCAACGGAATAAACCATATACCGTTGTATTCGTCTTAACCCACAGAATTTGTGTGTAAATCTAAAAATCTGTGTGGTCATGCGTGTCGAAGTATTGTTTAGTTGCAAAGATTGGAATATTCATGCGTCTCATGTATCGTATTGCACGCACAAAGAACTACGTAAAACTTTTGCGCGAACAATCTCAGCCTTTTGTTATATTGCTTAATATTATTCAAATTTAGGTAAACAAATTGCACTTCTATTTATCCCGTTGATTACAATTTATTAATAATAAATGGACGTACGAGCATCTGTACCCTAGCTCGACCGAGTAGGAAGCGGCCATGCCTGCCGTGTGCTGTAGCGCTAGTGCGAACCGTACAGGCACTCTCAAAACCTACTTGCAGCCGAGCGGTTTTGTTTGCCAGATCGATCTGCCAGCTTCAGCGTCATAGTTATAAAGTACACTGTTAAAAATCCAACATGTTAAAGGCGATTGGTGTGGACTTTCGACCAGTGTTGATCTATTTAGTGTTAGTTTTAACAATTGTCACAGCGTTAAATTCACAAAAGTAATAGCGTTATAATCATTAGGCCTCACCTCAAAATTTACAAGATATTTATGTTCGGAATGAGTAGATGAAAATCAATTAATAATCAGCAATCAATAGAGAAATATAGTACGGATATAATAAAAAAATATCATTGAATTTCATTCACTTATTTTCAAGTAAGACGCGTTGAAATTTTTGAGGTTATAATGCAAATCGACATCAGTTATCGATATTATTATTTTATTTATATTATGCACGTGGTCTTTTATAGTAATTGGCTTCCTCAACGATTACTTTTATTAATAAAGCGGATGATGGTTTTTATTACAGTGACGAATGTTGGATTTAATGATTGTACAAGTAAAAAAAAAAAAATAAAATAAGAATTCAAATTTGCCATCTTTATTAATATTCTTTTTCTATGAATTCTGATTCACAAGTTGAATATAAGATGGCAACGATGTGCATAATCGTATTTCGAAAAATTACGATAGAATAGATAAAATAAATTTATGGCTCTGTAATTTTTATGAAGATGAAAAAATACTCAAGTACGTTTTTAAACGCATGGTAATACGTTTTCAAATTATCTTTTAAAATGTTTGTCTTTGTACCGTGTATGACTATAACTGTATTGAAACACTTTGAGAATAAACCTAAACTGCTATTGCGGACAGAAATTGCGGATAGAAATGAAATTATCAAATCAGAAGGGAGACACGGAGTTAGAATTGGGCACGAGGCTCGCCTGCTGTATAGATAAGGACTTTGTGCGAGCACGTGTCCATTCGCAGACCCATTAGTCGTAGACCCACGTGTGTGATGCGAGGCCATGTGAGGCACAGACGAGCACACAGTTCGTTCGGCATCAGAACTCTGTCGACTGGTAAAGTTTGACGACCATAAGTGCCGCATACTGTAAGTACACGAAAAATATTCTATTTCGGGAATTTCTCCAAGTACTTTGGCTGCACGCGTGTAACTGTCCGTGACGAGCGAGTAGCTACGCCTTCGACACGTTTGCCTTTATCGCTGCACTATATATGACATCGAAGGGCGACGAGTAGGACCGCATAACGACGAAGAGAGGATTTACCGCGTAAATTTCTGACTTTGTGACGGAAGAACGAATGCACGTTCGAGGAGGATCGTTTGCGTAGCAGGAATTGTTCCCCAGGGGAGAACAATTTATGACTCTGAAGAGTTATTTTCAAACAGCCTACGTATAGCGCATTCCTCAAAGATTCAATCAAATCTGGGACAACGAAAGCGATTAAAAGATGCGTCGGCGATGAAGAGGTTCTCGTTACCGCTTAAATATTCACTCCATAAATCCTCTTAGGCTTTACATCCGCATGGTTAAAATTCTCACGAAGAAGCGGCTTTTCGAAGAAAATTTAGTGATGTGGCACGATTCTTCGGTGTGGATTTACCGGTATGAGAAAGAAACGAAAGAAAAGAAAGTATATGGGGAGTCCGGACGATGATGGCAATCGCGTGGCATGTAATTGGTCGCACCGTGGTATACAGTGAGAGTATAGCTTTTGCAATTTCACACCCGTGTGGTCCCAAAGGCATTGAGTTTGGTCGGCGGCAAATACGACTCAGGGTTCTTCGATCCCTGGATCCCGCTGAGCGAGTGAAGACTTCCCGGACTCGAATGGATCGGCGTACCTACAAGCGTTTCAACGTTTCTCCGTTTCTAAGACAGTTCCGAGGTATCTCGGGCGCGGAATTATTCTCGTGAAGCTCGTGACAAATGGGATTCCTACACCGCTGCGGGTCTAATCAACATAATCCGGTAGGCGAGCGGCAAACGAGACTCATCTTCATGCGCGACTCTGCATCCGACCTTTTTCTTCCATCATTTGTTAGGGTGTATTCGTAATTGTAGAAATAAGGAGATTGGGAAAATTGATTATCCAGCATAGGACTATAGCCCTGGAACACGAAGAAAGATCGAAAGTCGCTAGAACTAATTTCAGTATCAGGAATCGAATAATAGTTTGGTGACGTAACTTATTCTTTGGGCCAATCAACTTATTCGTTGATCCAACAAACCTGTTAGTTCGTTCAATTATTATTAATTTTCTGGCATCGCACTATTTTCCTCCGTGTAGCCAATTTACAGGGTTGAATCGGGTACAGATCTATGATCCATCCATCCATCAATCCATCCATATCTGTATCAGACGCAGCACATTACGATGATACTGACGGCCGTAATTGTTATCCAACATTGGTACGACGAATGTATCGGATGACGACATCATTTACTGGTACATAGGATTATCTTTAGGACGACTATGAGGGTAGTGGCAAACCTTCCATCGAGAATTAGAAAAAAAAAGTCTAGATATCGATCTGGAGGCTGTTCGATGATGGAATACGAGGTACCAGGGTGCAAACCAAAGGGAATGGAAGAAGAAGGATCCGTTGGAGGATTGAGAAAGGATAAGAAGGACGACGCAAAGCAGATGAAGAAAAAGAATAATAAAATGGATGATGGTCGAGCGGGAGTGGGAACTACGGGTCGAGTGAACCGATCTAAAAATATCTCAACCTTACTTATGCCTCGCGGGCATGCATGGAGCAGGCTTCGTGCAGCTCGTTCTGATAAAACTTCTCCGAGTCGAAAGTGCTGTTGCGCTCGATTCTTCGGATCCTCGGTGGAAAAGGAAGGATAGATGGGTGGCAATGGTTCGTCATCGGTCATTGTCCAAACGTTCCGTATTGGTTCATCGAACCGTGTATATTATGATACGAAACTTTCAGTGTGATTGGACTTATCGCTCCGACATCTCGATACTTCAACGGTGAATAACCGAGAAGATGCGGTCAGCCTTGGATTTTTTACAGGATGCAACATTGTATTTTTATTTCACATGGGAGTTAATTAAAGTGAATGATCCGATGCCTTTCACGTACAGTTTATTGACGAGTTAATTACCGCAAGCGTTTTACTTATACGACAGTGGATAGATTAAAAATCAAAAGTTATGTTTCAATGGCTACCGCGTCGTTTAATATTGAATTAGTTTTTATGTCGACGATATTTTATTACGCGTCATTATTCTAAACCTCAATCGATTTCTTCTGGTCTTCGTCGTCCTGCGATAGTCATATCTCTTCCTCTTCATTCCGTTTCTTCTCCGCACCCATCTGACTTCACTTTTACTCTTTTATTGCTTTGCCCCGCTTTACCAATCCTTTCCTCTTCATTTCCATTTACCGCGAACAATTAAAATACATTCCAAAGTCATTTATTTTTCGTTTCAGAGCACTAATTTCGCCATTAGTTTTCGACCATCGAGTCTTCATAATTTCAACGGTACTTCGGTTCCTCGTTATTACATTCCTCGCGGATAGTCGAAACTCATCAAAGCCTTCGTTGCATTGAGTTTTTCCAATCGTTTTCAATGTTAGACAGATAACTGGCTCGAAATATACACGACCGCCGGTTTAATCAGTTCCGGCGGATATGTTTACGAGTGCGTGGCATGCGTGGAACGAGTTTGAAGCGAGATACGTGTCCATCCACTCGCTTCGACGATCGTAAAATTTTAGCGAAGCGATTCGACGCGCGAGCGACGAGAGTGAATCCCGTGTAAGTCGAGTCTGTATACTAACCACGCGCTAGCCGAGTTCATGGGAAAGGGGACCGATATTTTTTCGCACGAGTGTACCCACGTTGAAATCCTCGCATGCGGCGAGTGAGAAGGAACGAAAGCAACCGAGTGGTAAGTCTCGAGGTCCGCGGTCCGCGCCGCTGGCGCCGGGCTATAATAACCGTTCACCCACGCGAAGCCACGAGTTTTTTTTTTTTTGCGCTGCACGCACAGCTCCAGCGAAAAGGACAGAGACGAAGAGCGGGATCCAGCTGAACGAGCGCTAACCTCTTTTGTATTCCATCCAAATAGTCAGGAACTTTCGATCCCTTTATACGCGGCGACTATAAATCGTTTCGAACGAAATTGAAAGGAAGAATTTGTTCTCTTTCTGACTCACCGGCGAGATTTTTTTTTGCTCCGTAGAGGGAACAATATAAAATGTATATAACTGTATATACACGATTGTTCTGTTGGCTACAAACAGAAAAGGATCACCTATCACCCTAACCGGAGACGCTCCCTTTCTTTAGCGTTTCATTTCTTGCGTCAATATTGGCAGATACATCGATCGGTATCGCAATACGAATCATCAGAACCCAGGCGAGTGACCATTTATTTCACTTGTGTCATTTAAATTTATTTCTTCGTAATTATGTTGTTCTTTCGAAATGTACTCTTAAATGAATCCGAGTGCTCCATTCCGCCCTGTACGTACTCCGGACATTTTTCTTCGTTTTCTATGTAATAATCAATGCTCGATTGACAATAATCGATGCTCGAAGTAAATAATACGCTAGGAAGGTTGATGAGTGGGCCATGTAAAAGTGAGGGCGGGTTCCTATTATTCGGATAAATGAACTCGAAGTATCGATAATAACGCGAGGGGAGGAGAGCGTAGCACTTCCGTTAAGAGCTCGTCGCCAAGAAACGCACCCTTAACCGTAGAAAAAGCGACTAGTGGTAACTCCAGTGTGGACTACGTGTGCTTGGCAATGAAGCAACCCTCGTGCTGCACTGACTCGTCTCTGCGGAAGACATAAATCGACCCCGTGGTTTCCCCCCCACAACCAAACAGCAGTGGCATCGGCAACCTCCCGCGAGTTTCTAATCTTGTTTCGACATCTATGCTCGTTCGTCAAGTCTCGTGCTTGAGCGGCAACCCCCGCTTCGGTTATATGGGCCTCTGTTACGTGAATATACTATAGTTACCGCTGCTACGTAACGTACATGCACAATTTTCCAGATGCCACAAGCTGGAGTTAATGCTGGACGCCCGCGACCTCGTTATATGTGCACGCACGCGCCTCGAGGCACGGGAAAAAGATGGATCGTCGGTTTACGAGGGTGGAACGACGAAACGAAAGTAAAAAAAGTCAAAGAAATGTAAAAAAGCGAAGCAACGACAATGATTCGTTCGCCACACGCTCGATGACGACGCGTATGACAAGCAGAACATTTCCGACGCATTCTTCATCGTAATGTACTTTATTTTTCACTTTTTCAACGAACCAATTTTTCGCTTCGTCGCTCTGACACACGTGCCCGCGACCTAATTAAAGTAATTCACGAGAACCGGTTAATGGCTCCCAAAGAACTCGTCCTGCTGGAAATTGCGCAGCTGCGTTAAAGAGGCGAGAGATAAATGTAGCGCGATTTATTCACTGGCCTTCCGGGACGACAAGGTCGGGAAGATAGGTACATCCTATAAAGTTATAACTTTCGTGATTAAGTGGAGAACATTTATAAATCTTATCACTGCGTAGATATTGTTTTGAATCCCATTGAAGCATTGAAAAAAAAAAGGAATATCAAGATAAATATATTATTTTTATGAATCGATGTACTAAGTATAAGAGCGAAAGATTGGGCGTTGCCCAATTTATTTACCGTCGCATCGAAAGGGCAACAACTGAAGCAACCCATACAAAGTTATAATTTTTACAAACACATGAAGAATATTCATATGCCCACCCTCCTCCATAGCTTGGAGTCACATAAAGTTTTTTTTTAATCTGTCACTCTGCAGGTATCTATCATTCTCGGTACAATAGAAGAAAATATACAGTACGTCCAGTCTTCAATGTACAACGACGCATGCCCTAAAAATATATATAACATAATAGATGTAATGGGCTGTACCATGTGCATCGATCAATCGCCCGTCTCTAATCCATTTCTAATCTCCATTGCATCCCCATAACGGGCTCTGCTCAACGTTTGCGATACAACGAAGCGATGACTCGAGTCGTGCCAATGCGTCACATAATATCGACTCTGACACCTGAACCGTATACTTTTCGTTTTTTTTTTTTCGCCCTCAATGGTACAGAGACCGGTGAGTTTTAGCACGAATTATGATAATTTTCTTCCATTTCATCTACCCCGAGTACGAGCGGGGATTCACACGAGGGTTTTGCGCCGGTGAATCTATATAGCGTGCCATTGGGGGTTTCATAAGCGATGAGGGGTGGCGAAAGGACGAGAAGCGATGTGGAGCAGGAGGAAAGGGAACCAGCTAGGCTTTTGGGGTGAAAGTCGTGGCACGAGGCATGCGTGGCATGGGGTGCCACGCTGGTGAGTCATGCTACATCCCCCGTGGCACGGGAGTCGGCTGCATCGTCCCTTCCACTCGGTTTTCCCGTTCGTTTCCATCCCCTTTCGCATCTCGATGTTCTCTCTACACTCTCGAGTGTACCGCACGGTGCATAACAGCTCGTCTGCCGATTCGGCATCCTATAGTGCTTCGGAGTGCTTGATTGAAATTATATTTCTTAACTTCTACCTTGCACTACGGCTATTTCCTTTTCATCCCCTTCATAGCGTCCACCTTATCGAACCTTCTTCCTAAATTACCTCGCCAGTTACCCTTCAAGCTCACGCGAAGTTCGAATATATCCAGAAATAAGATAAAACTCAAAATCTTACTTTTGAAAAGAATATAAAATATAGTACACGGTTAAAAGTTCTTGAAAAATTAATATATTGCTCCAAAATTTATGCATAAACAAGTATATTAAATTTAAGATGCAACGATGGAGTAATATTAAAGTATTTGTATATTAAATACATTATTTTCAACGTCAACAGTTCATTCGTTTCACACAATACTTGTATATTTAATTTAATATACAACTATATGAAGCGATATTAAAGTATTTGTATATTCAATGCATCCTTTTCAACGTCTACAGTCAACAGATAATTCATTTCACATAATACTTGTATATTTAATTTAATATACCAATTTATGTATAAATGTATTCTATGCAAGTGTATTAATTATCATAAAGAATATGTTTACGTTGTATACTTAAACCAAAGCACGTTTTGAAATGATAAATATATGAGGAAAAGTGTGTATATTCTCTCGCGTCTAGACTGCAATAAACCATCGCCTTTCTAAATTCTAGTACGACAAAGAGACAACTATAGATTCAGCTCATAGTCTGGTCCATAAGGTGCGTCAGACGCATGACATTATGGAAATGTCATGCGTCGTGTCATTCGGCGTTAGAATGACTCGGAAGGTAGAGAGAACCCTGAATTTTTAATTTATTTTCAGATTATTCAGGGAAACGTTTCGGGTCTGGCAGGCTCTCAGATCTCAGAGGTACCGGGTCCTCTCGAGATACAGCTGGCGCTGAATCATCCGCGGGCAGGGCCACAACCACCACCACCACCACCACCACCACCAACACCACCATCGCCACCAATACCACCATCGCCACCAACACCACCATCAACGTACACCACATCGCCATCTCGTCGAAACAAACGAGCTACGCGGCTGTCCGTCCAGCGTCTCAAAGTTTATGCGGCTGCGCGGTGTTGTCACGTTTTCCAAGTCGAGGATATACCGTGTTACTGCTCTGTTACTACGATAATTCGTATTTCCATCGTAGTGCCCTTATTATCGTACTTCTCTATCGGATTGCGGTGTACGTAATACGTATACTACCGACCTCGAGTGAGTGACGTAGGGAGAGAAAGAGAGACTCATGACAACCACCGCACCGCTGATACTCTCTGGGCTCGCTTCGTGGCCCGAGCCTCTCTCCACCGTCCTCGTTACTCTTATCTGCTTCCACGCAATTTTCTCTCGCTCGTGTTCTTCTCTTTGTTACAATCAGGATGTTTCGACTCTACTTGTACAGTACAAACGAAAACAGATAAAACGCTCTCTCCGCAAATACTGCTCTCACTTTGATCGACTTGAATCGTTCAGCTGGCAAATACTACACATTTCAACAGACAGATGGATTGAAACATCATTTATGAAAAATATTATCGTGTTTCGAACTTTTTTTACTTTGATAAGATTTATAAGAACAATTTACGAATTGCAAAAACATTATTTTCACGTTTATAATATTATTTTTGGCTTCAATGAAAAGAATGCATTATTGTTTACATTACACATTACTATGTTGATAAATAATTAAACTCAGATTGATTATCCAAACATCATTTATGAAAAGTATTATCGCTTTCTCAACTTTTTAGGCTTTGATAACATTTTAAAAAACAATTTTCGAATTACAAAAACATTATTTTTAATTATTTTTGTCTCCAATCAGTTGGAGAGTATTTTCAAAATGCATAACATTGCCAATTAATTTGTTAATCAGTAATTAAACTCGGACACATTATCCATTTTTTGTTGCCAACAAGACATTTATTATTTTCACTTTACGTTTATCACAACTTTTTTCATCTTTAGATTCTAATCCAAGTGGAATTATAGAGATTTTAGCGTGAAATATAAACTGTGACGTTGTTATTAGGAATTTATGTCGACAGCTATCGATTATTTCCGTCCATCTAATATAACCTAGAGCCATAAAAATCCACGAGAGCCATTAGTTAAACACCGAATATTTGCCAGTATTATAGGTGTCCGTAAAACCACAACATTACTTCGATGGCGAGGATAGTAATTCCTAAGTACAAACGCCTGGATGTTAAACTTATGAGCCATAGAGTCTCGGAACTGCTTTGCACGGTACATTTATACTGTATACGTACTACATGCAACAGTGCATAATGTGTTGCGCACCAATATCTCTCAGGCGCATGCTCGTTACATGTATAGATATGATCCAAGCGTTACCTACGGTATGTGAATCACGTACACAGACAAATATTTGTACCTCAACATATATTTACGTGTATGTTTCTGCCCAAAGCTACACGAGTCGAGTACAATACGGTGTAATGAAGTACCAAGCTCCCCAGTGGTCTCTCGTTCGGTTATTCTCGATTCTTCGAGTACAGTGAACATACACAACGATATATATATATAGATGTAAATATCGCTATACGTGTATCTCTTTAACAAGTATGCACGTACTTATAGCTAGAAGATAACCCTGTAATATTATTACCGCTGTACACATATTTATTTACGTGTTACAGTATCTTACATGTTAAAACTCGTGTCCTGTTACTCTAGAGCAGGGGTCTCCAAACTTTCCAGCCTCAGGGCCATACTGATTACTCCAGTAAGTTCCGAGGGCCAAAACCATATTATCATTGTTGCCGGTGGTAAAAAGTGAAATAGTCCAAAATCTGTCCGCGGGCCGAATGTGGCCCTCGGGCCGTAGTTTGGAGACCCCTGCTCTAGAGGACTCGAAATATGATGCAAATGAAAGTATTTTTTAATTAAAATTCGTGGCTCGAATGGCTGCAGAATTAATCGTTAGACCGTGGGCATTGAGCGTGGAAAATATTTCAAATGAAATTGTCGTATGAGTGAGAATGAAAACGCCAAAATAATATAATGTGTATGTTACACCCGCGATACTATTTCGTTTTATTCACGGTTTGGCCTACTGTACGACACGAACGTATATCTTTTGTATCTATAGAAATGCGTGTGTGACGGTGGGCACGGGCCTTACTGCTAACCGGTGTCCCCCTGTAATTCAAGCAGCGGCAACCACTTCTGTGCACATGAAAAGCCGCGAGCTCGACAATGAGCTCACTGGCTCCTGGTGTAACAGTAGATTCTGCGTAACTTTAAACTCGAAAGTATTTTCGCGCCACCACGACGAGACCGGACGAACTGGATTTTTTCAATGTACCGTTTTACGAACGCTAACGTTGGTGTCTCCCTACGAATCGAGTTTCTAAGAACCTTTTGAAAGAGCCCTTCTCCCGACTCTTCGATCGATCGAAATAAAAAAATGTTTAAAAAAACAAATATTTCAGACTCAACAAACCGTGTTGTAAACATTCCTGACGCGATTTTAATTCTTTAAAATTGTATCTTCGCTCAAGAAATAAAGATAAAACGAGAAGCCAAGAGATGAGTAACGTCGAAGGAATGCCTTATCGAGTAAATCGGTAAGGCACTTACGAGTCCCGAGTCGGCACTTGGCTCTCAAAAATTTAATTAGTTTACCAAAAAACAAATCAGGCACATTTCTATCGCACTGACACGGTTCGTTTGAACCACGACGGAATCAGCGAATCTTGATTTATGGCAGAGATCGTGACTCTAGCGATTACCATGTAATCCAGGAAAAGCATTTTCCCTGTAATATCACGAGCAATCTTATCGTATACATAAAAATAGCTCAGACGATTATTACAGAGCCAAGGGGAATTCGTAATACACAATCTATATTCTATACATATGCGTATACCATAGTTATAGCCTTATAAATAATAGTATAGTGCTAGGATGATGAGAGGAGTGCTTTCTCGATTGAAGCCGAGTCACGTACCATGCCCTCGTCGATAGAGACGTCTTCCTCGAAGTAACACTCGTCAGCTTCATCCGGTGTCAGCACGGTACGAGCTTCCGGTGACTCCTTGATGTCCTGTTGTTGCTGCTGCTGCTGCTGTCGCCTTAGCCAATCCATGATTATATTATTACTGTTATTTTTATTATTACAACGCGATAGTGAGGAATCGCAATGTCTTCAATGTTCCCGGTTCTCCGTCATTCAAAAAATTCTCGTTTTTTTTTCTTGGTTATTTTAAATCGCTTCGTGAATCACATGGCGTCGATGGCGTTGAAACGCGGGGGTTGCGCGAAGAAGGTGTGATTGCAATTGAAAAAAAAAAAAAAGGAAAAATAATTGGAGGTAACGACACGAAAGCTCCACGGGATCGTGAGAGAGTCAAGTGCTTATCGCTCCGTTCGATCGCAAACGAACCATTACAATTGCGCCCACGAATCGTTCGCGCTGTTCCTCGTGAGTGTTCCAAGTTCTGTCTTGCTCGCTCCTCGTTTCTTTTACCTCTAAACGTCGTATCGTGACATTTGCGCGAAATGTCAGTCTCGCTTAGTCGTTTGGTTCCGCACCGGTGAGATACACACGAGACTGCGCAGGGACACGCGCTGTTATAGAAGCGGGATATCTCGAGAGTGAGAGTTTTAAGAATTAACGCTGGATTTCCTCGAGTATATCACCCAGCGTAATATATCATTGATACCCCGCCGAGCGTCGGATAAACCACTGTACTGGATCACGAAAGTAGCTTGGATCCTTCTCACACTTCCGGTTTGCGGTACACGAAGTGAAAAATAATTTCGATACATTCAACGATATTCACCGTCACTGACACTCGAACTTTCGCGTTTTATTTTTTTGACTTGCATAACTATTTCATTACAATCCACTAAGTTTTATCAAGATATTTATCGCTACTGTTACACCAATCTATAGAAAATCGCACGAATAAATGTCACCTTTCATCGCTGTAGTGTTTTATTTAAATATAATGTAAAAGATAGTGAGAAGTACGCGAACTCTGTGTTCTAGTCTGTGCGCTACTGACAAACCGAAGAAGAAGCGTGTGCCGCTCTGGAGGATCCACGCGCGTGCGATCGAGCCGGTGCAGCTGCAACTGCGGGCGACCGGGGAATGCTGGAAGTGGTAGTACGGAGGATGACTCGGGGTACCACCGCTGCTGCTGCCGCTGCTGCTGGTTCGAGAAGCCGGCCGGAAAGCGACGGCTGCTTCGTGTAGCCTGGTCCGGTTAGTACGGCACGCAGCCGGAGAACCATAGAGAGTATAGGTATACGGCGAGAGAGCGAGGGAGATCGAGAGATGGATCGTGCGAAGGAAGGGGAGAGAGAAAGAGAGAGAGTACGAGTGAGAGAGATATAGAGATAGAGACAGAGACAGAGAAAAGCAACGGGAGAGACGGAGCAGAGCATAAAGACCACGATAAAAGGGGACGGAGACAGCAAGAAAGAAGAGAGTACGAGGGAGATCGAAATACGAGGATAGAGCGAGCAGGGGATGGCGGCAGGGTGAAGGGGCAGAACGAGGCATTGGAATCGGCGGGGGCGTAGAAACGAGGGTAGCCATGCCGCGAGGGCTTTGCTCCTCTCCCCACCGTACTTACTGCTGCTCTCTCGCTCTTTCTTTAGCTTCAGATTTATTATTTTTTTTTGTTGGTTCCTATCTCACTCACCGTTTCTCTTCGGGTCTTCGCGCGCTTCCTCGTTTTCGTCTCTATTTTTGATTCCATATCGGTTCCTGGTTCATTTGTTGGCTTTCATCTCGTTTTCTTCCATTCCTATGCATTTCTTTCCGACCTTGTTCTTTCAGGCACTTGCCGCTACTTTTATTATACTTTTTTTATGTGATGCTGCTGCTGCTTTTGTAGCTCGCTTTAATTGCCACTTCAATAATTTTCTATCTCTCGCTAGTACTAGGTATAACGATTTTTTTGGTGTATTTGTTATTTAAAGAGGTTCGATTCACCTAAATATCAAAAAAATTTTATTGAATTGCAACTGAACACATAAAATGTTGCAGCTTGATAGAAAATACCACTTTAAAAGCACAAGAAATTATTAAATATTTTCAGCAAGAGGTACGTAGGAAAGTTATTGTTAGTTAAAGATTATTGTTTAAAGTAAAATTTACTGCAAAAGTGTATCTTTTACGCAAGAGATTCAAACGTAGCCTGAACACCATCACAAGTTCAAATTTTAACTTATGAAAATATTGTATTTTAAAATGTTTTTACGAGGCATTTTTGATTAAAAGTTGCAAGTTTTCGTCCCATAAAAATGCAACATAATTTCCTTTTTATGATATTCAAGTAACACAGCTCAATTAATGCGATATATATGTCGATTTTGTATAGATGTTCAGTTATTATTGCTTTAAAAAATACAACTTCAACGTGCTTCCGCACAATTGTAGTTAATCATGCATTTTAGTTGTCTTTTATAAAGTAACAGTTACAGTGATATTTTTGTTTATGAATTCCGAATTTCCTGTTTGGATCACCTTTTTGTATAGTTCGCACTATACGTGATATCATTTTCTCATTTTCTTCCATGAACTTTGAAATTTCAACGCTTACGTATCATGAAGGGAATCCCCAAAAGATATTTGGAAGGGCTATCGCGACAAAATGTTGAAAGTTTGATCCGTGCGGTGTAGACTACCGAGATTTGACGGGTCAACGCGTCCAAAAAGAATAAGAAAGGGTCCTGTCCCTGAAGAGGGTGAATCGCGCAATTGGTTGCTGAGAGACGCTGAATAAACAACCCCATAAGACGAATTGCTATACTTCAGTTCACGAGGATTTTCGGCTTAAAGAAATATAATACTTTCGTCTTTTTTGGGATTTTCTCAATAGAAATATTGTCTTTGTCATCGATAAAAATGTTACCTGCTGTACATTTCAAGAGGGATCGAGAGGTAAGCCATCTATATTGGATCGTAAGGAAAGAAATGAATCACCGAAATACGAGTCAAGATAAACGAGGTCCGTGCTAAAAGAAAAATAGCAACGAAACTATATTTACCGTTTCCATTTACGCTAAAAATGACGACAAAAAATATTGAGAGAAATCCAGACAAAAATACACGTCACTCGTTGTATTTCCATACTTTTTGTACAGAAAAAAAGTATGAATCACAACGAAACGTGATCAATTTCTCGAGTAAGAAGAGGAAGGGTTATGTACTAGGAACGATATTCTCGTTGGCAAAGGTTCAAGAGCACTCCCTCCCGAACAAGCGAAAGCTGAAGCAACAGCAGCACGATATTTCGTTGGTCACGGACGGCTGCCTCTAATGAAATACGGGTGATACATCCCTGGGTTCGTGGGGGACAGAGTCTGGTCCGGCATGGCCTTGTCTGTCGGATGACGTGCGAGACGAACGAGTGCGAGAGTGATGGAAGGATTGAACTTGTTTGCGAGGGAGGAAGAAGAGTGAAAAAGAAAGGAAGATGGACAGAGCATGTTGAGACTATGCAGCTAGAGACGACAGGAAGGTTGTGTTGATGCTGACGCATTTGTATAGCCTGGCGAACAGGAGTGAAAGCGAGGAAGGACGAAACCATAAGAAATAAAAGGGTAATACGTACACCGCGTACCGAGACAACACGGTGAAGCCGTCGAGCTGAATGTATCCGTTTGGTTTAAAAACGTTAGCAACCACTGTAGCTAAATGGTCCCCTTCGGTATGATGGATAGGCTACAGAGTTGTTTTCCAAGTTCCATTGATTGGCCGCTATACCGAATATCGTGTGAAATCATGTATCATGATTGTCAGAGAGAGAGAGAGAGAGTTAGATATTTGTGCCGATAACTGTATCAATCGACTGTAAATTAAGGTTAACGAGGATTCGTTTTGTTGCTGCCTGAGTGGGAGCTTCATAATTTATTTCTACAATCATTTTTGTATTGCGATGAATAAAAAATATCTTTAAAAAAAAACGTCTAAACATTATTGAATAATAAATAATTCCGGTATAATATTAAATCCATCTTGAAATATATTTGAAAAAATACGATATCCTCTTGTTTCATAAGTTCCACTGCTTATTAATCGTGTGGTGAATCACTGGACTGTTTAGCTCAGTGTGAATAAATTCGGGCCAAGTGCGAAAGTGCTGCGGAATATATCGAAGGGTAGCGTTGCAACGAGAGAGAAGGGGAAGCGGAAAGGAGAGATGCGTACGGGCCGAATAGAAAGGATAAAAGGAAAACGGAGAAACTCGAGGGGGTACACATCGAAGTGAGATGGAAGTTCCGCGAGAGGGAACCTCGTGGTTCTGGGATACGCGTTAGTCATGGTTGCCCCTGGCAACCCACGCAGCGGCTTATGCTCTAGCGCGAGAGTTTCGTTGGATATAACCGCGGTATTCCGACTGTCCTTCTTCCTCACCGGTTCACGTATATTCCCCTTTCTTCGTCGCTTCGAAATATGCTACACCATGGGCTTTTGCTGCCACCACACCGTGGCACCGACACGAGCGAACAATCGTATCTGTACACATATACGTTCGCTTGCTCGAGATTGTGTATATCCACCGGGTACCACCCCAGCACGTTTACGGGGGTTGTACGAGCGGGTTAGTTAATTGATTTCCCTTTTGCTGCGAGCGCCCGGGCGAGGTGCACACGATGTATTCTCGTCGAGTCGATCGTCGATGCGTCTATACATGCCAGCGCTATTGCTGCGCTGTCGCTTCCGCTATTCGCTACACGAAAATTGCGTTATCAGCTTGAACAGGGTAAACTGCGATAGGGTAGTAAAGGGACTGGTTGAAAAAATGGTACAGCGATTGGTCACTTTAGCGGACTCAAGGATGACGGTTATTGGCATATATTTCTGCTCATCTATTTCGTACGATTCGCTACAGAGATTGCGTACCAAATATGGAGGGTGACCAATAATTGAACTCGAGAGAAGCGAGTACACCGCACGATAATAAAGAGGATAAGCGGTAGTACGCACAGTCGTTGAGATTGCTGTACTGCAGAACTGTTGTAGGTGTGGATAAGGAAATGAAAATTAGAAAGAGACAGCGAGAGGAAAGCAGCTGCATCTAGCTTTGATAACGTCGTTCTATCTGCCGGCGAGTAGTACGCGTAGTATTTAAATGCGTGCGTGTGAGTGTGTATCGTACAATCGACGTATAACTATGCCGAGAGCTTATCGGCCGGAAGTGAATGGCCGTATAAATTCTCTCGAGCATTCGGTTACGAAAGATTGCGACGGCCGTGTGACCAGACATTATATCGGCACGCGATATGTCGCGCTAAAACTACTGTTGCTATATAGTTAACTTATATATTACTTGTTTATGTCGATCTGTCATTAAACGTTTGCGAAACGGCTCTGATATATCTCGAATGGCATGCAAAAGAGGTCAACATGTATTTTCTTCATTTAGCAACGTCATTAAGACGCTTTTGATTCGTAATTTTTCACGCCGTTAGTATTTTTTTTTAATCTCTCATCCAAATGTAATAAATCTGTTACATTTTTTTTCATAAAAATAGTTAATTTACAAACAATTGTAATTTCAATTCCTATTTCATTGATACGATACTCTGGTTGCTTCATGTTTGTTTTTTTTTTTTTACAATATCAAACGAATTATAAATTGATATTTCGTCAAACGCGCTTCTGAATTTCCATCGAGTTTATACGAATTGCAACAAACAGCGCCACCCTACTACGCGCGGACACAGATCGAAACCTCAGCATTTTTAGGGCTGGGAAAGAGGGTCGATTGTAACACGCGCGCAATAGGGTGACCCTCTTGAACCTTTCTTCGCACCCAACTTACACTCTATTCGACTCTAGCGTCATATTAACCTTTTTATATGTTTTTTTTTTCTTCACTTTTTCGTCGCAATAGCGTTTTATATCTTTATTAACGAGATCGGTTTTTTTTTTTTCATGTCCATTCTTCCCAGTCCCTTCCGCAGATATCTGCAGGTAGACCTCCAATTCACATGCGTACACACCTGCCCAGTGTATTTATATACCGAATGCTGATTGCGCCGCGAATACACAGCCACTGATTAAGCGATTAAATTCAATTCACGTGATCCCTCTTCCTCTACCGTATAAACACGTCATGCACAGTTGACTGGGTTTACAATTCATTGTATCCGCGGTGTTTCAAATGATCAATCCTTTTTTTTTAGTTAAGCTCTACTGATGTATACACATTGACGCTTTGTGCATATTGACTATTCTGTCTTTTATTGAAACTAGTATAATAGGCAAATGGCTGTAACACCAACAACGTTGTTATCGAACAGCTCTCTCTCTGCACCTAACCAAACAAAATGAACGTTGAACGTCTGTTTGATAAGTTTTATGATCATCAAGCGTTTTCAATGGTGATAAGATTGATAAAAACTTCATAAATTGTGTGAAAGTAGTTACAGATATAAAAATATAGATCAACACTAGGTAAACAATTTTTTTTTTACAAATGAAATTGATATACAAAAATAAATGTTGAATTTCCAATCGACTTGGTTGTTAAATTAATGGAAATTTTGATAATTATTTCAACGATTATATTTTCAAGAGGTAAAATATATTCGTAATTTTACGAAATTATTTTATGCTCCGTTGGTGAATCGGCAATTGTTTTTCTGTTTTAAGCCGATTGTTGCACGGTGCAACGTTCCACGTGTTTATGGATCGCTGACTATGCGCCGGATGTGCATTCACCGCGTGGGCAATGGTCAAGCTCAGTTCGTAGGCCCTTCGCGTGAGCACCCGGCTCGCCAATTAAGAGGGTCTCAACGCCGTAATCTGGGATACTTGGCGATATGCAAATGGAAGCTGCCCGAAGGGGATGAGAACGAGTAGAATTTCCAATGCAGATCGCCGCTCTCGAGCTTTTAGTATTATGCAGTGCGAGGTAGATAAAAAAAGATGCGACGGTGCTTGCTCGGGATTTTGCAGGACGCCGGTGATTGTTATCGAGACGAGATATATTTTTTTTTCTCTTTTTTCGTTATGCAAATATAGATATATACTTGTGTACCATAAGATCTACGGTTATAGTAGAATTGGTATTACGCTATAGCGAACAACCATTACTCCAGGGTTATAACGTTCCGTCCTGATATACCGTACAGTGCGCGGCGTAACCGCACGATGTAATAAACGTCATGACGGGCTTGAAAAGCGTCTCCTTCTGCGAGTTGCGTCGTAAAAAAATGCGAGCGAGTACATGCGAAGAGCCCTGTCAGTTCGTTACTGCTGGTGTTGTTGTCGTCTCCGTCGTCAACGTTCTATAATGGGATTACTATACGTCAGGCATCGCATAAAATCGTTCGCTCGATCGGTAAAGACATACACGAAACGAATAAAATTGCTTCACGCGAGACCGGATAGCATAAGAAATCTACGATTATTTTATTAAAAATTCTATAAGAATGTCAATTGTACGACGAAAAGTGTAATAAGTGTTTTCAAACCTCGTTCGATTTTATCACCTGGTAACACGTGTCTAAAAGTTTATAAAACTTCTAGAAATATCAATAAAATATTCTCCACGGTTAATTAAAAAAAACAACAACAACAATAACAACAACAAACGAATAACAATATCAGTTTGAGATAACGAAGATGCAGTAAGCGGCGCTACGTATAAACAATATAACGAGTTTCACTTCGTATCTCGTATCATGTATCAAGGTTAAGTTAGTTTGTACATCGAAACGATTGTAGCCTCTGATGTCTGGGTGCGCAACCTTACGATGATAGGATATTGCGAGCGTCAGTACTAGATATCACTATAGCGAATATAGTACACGGTACGTAAGAAGGAGCGTCGGCATGTTAGATTTCGGTATACGTACAAATATATATAGTTACGGTGCTTTTACCTAACGTTCCGCACCGAGCGGTTATCTCAATGTTTACCGGATGCGAGCGCGTTATGGCTCCGTTACGACCCCCTCCGATGTATTCGACGCCCCCGGGGCTCACTCGAAGGCGCATCGCACAGTTATGTCGTCCGCGATTTAACCCGTTCTCGGTGTGCAAGGCAGTCGAGAGAAAAGATGAAAAAAAAAGGGGGAAGAGGAGACGGAAAGAGTACAACGATCTCGTGCGTCAGGAGTGCGTACTCCTCCTGGCATAAGAGTTTGTGCAAGAGGGATCGCACCTTTCTCTTTGAAGAAGAATTAAAAAGGACGATTATTTTTTATTCTTTTTTACGAGAGCGTGAAAATGCTCAAGCGGTTAGCGTTTCTTTTTATCTTTCCATCACGGGCTGACGGATTTCAATTGAAGTTTGAGCGGGGAGGTTTTTATAGGATAAATGAACACTTTTGTTAGGTACTTTACCCACTCGTTAACAAAGTAGATGGCTTGTTAGCACCGATTTGCTTTGGTGAACAATTATAGGGCAAGCGGTGGAGTTGGTCGACATTAATCTATAAAAAGTTTTGTATAAAAATCAATTGGAGCCAAGCAAAACTTTTTGTCAGATGCTGATGAACTTTCGCATCGATTACAATTTAACAGAGAAGCGAATATGACCAAAGGTCCCTGACCGGGAAAGTTAATACTCCGGTAGTTGTTATTTATACGTGATGTTATTAAATGTTACGTCGAACAGGCTTAAACAATAAAACAATTTGGATAACGAAGTGTCCGGAAAGTCTCCGGATATCCTAGTTCTGTATCACTTCCAGTGCCATTAATAAGAACATCCGAATCCCATAGTGCAAAACCCTGCATCGACGGGGCGCTCCGGATCTCTTAATTCCGTATGAGTGCACTGTCTCTCATTGTATTACATAATGTTATTTGCACGAGGGGACATTGTTGTGGTTTAAATTTGTGTTTGAATTGAAACTAAATTCGGATGAAAAAAATGTATAATTAGTCATCAAATTGTGTAAAAAAAAATGATATTTATAATCCAAGAATTCTTTAAATATATCCAAACGTAATTAAACTAAAATTTCGTTGTTTAGGATTTTTTTAAAAAACAATTTATGTTCTATTCATAATTTATTTCTACAGAATTTCTCTCTCTTTGTGCAGTTATTCCCACGAGGAAAAGAAAAAATATATATAAAAAGGGCTCTGCAGTGGGTCGACGTCACTCGAGAATAATTATTATCATCTCGCTTTATTTTCTCCACCTCGAAAGCTTGGCACATCGTCGTCCGAGAGGTTCGTGAACGCGCTGGGCCCTGGACGGTCGGTCTGACCAAGAGTTCACCGAGCGGTGATTTGCATCTTGGACAAGGCAAGGTACGCGTCGGCACGTTACGTGTACACTTGCATACATACACGGTACAACGCGCAGCCTCCATCGGGTAGGTACGTAGACACGGTTGAGAACGGTGCATGCGAAGTCACTCGTGAATTTTTCGTCTTCCGAGACTGCACGTACATAGGTTCTATAGAGAAGAGAGTCTCGGGTCTCGAGTCTCAAGAAGGTAATTCTTACAGCAAATACCTACAGCGAAGAACCCACGGGTACGGATCTTATGGTCGATGTTCATCCTTTCGGTGAACATGAATACGGAGACGATTCTCCATCTCAATAGTAAATAGTGGTGGGATTGGTATCTTAAATTAATGAAAAATCTTGGAAATTTCAAAAGTTAAAATTCAGTTCAGTAATATTTTAATGCCAGTGAACTGTAGAGATTTTTTCTTGAATAATAGACAAAGATGGTTGAAATGACGGGGTTTAGCCGCCGTTTATTAGCAGTAATTAGGAGGGATATGTAACCGAGTGGTGAGGTTGGCGCTACGAGAGACGAGAATTGGCATCAGAATCGCTCGGGACGTCGAATTACCGCTGATGCTACTGCCGCACGAAGCGAAAGAGTGTGAGACGCGTACTTCGTGCAACGCCCTGGAACTGCATGTTACTCGACCGCGTGTGATTGAAACGAATTGCCTTGCTCGCTGTCGAGAAACGAAATTGCAAAAGCGACCGAGCTGGCTCTTTCGATCCGAGTTACTATATATATGCGGTACACTATATCCTCCATCGCACACTGGCCGAGATAGCGATCTCGGCACTTTCGTCCAATGAATTATCTCGCGTTTTCTCGAAGCTCCCGCTTTGTTAATGTTGCTACTGTTGCTGCCTCGCTGCACGTGGTCCCGAACACACACACACACACACACACACACGCGCGCGCGCGCGCACGCACGCACACAAAGCACGCGGGCACGTACAAAAGAGGATTCTTCGAAAGGCGGGATCAACTCCACGATGTTCCGCGCCTTCGACCGAGCGACTAACCCGATTAAAAGTTGCTGCGGTAATACGAACTGATATCAGCTTTTATGCCTGCCGATCGTTAGGAGAATTGTACTTGATAAATTCGCAGATCCGAGAATTCTATGAAAATCGCCGCGAAGAATGACCTCGAATGTATTAAACACGGACGAGTGGAATTGGAATTGAAGATACGATAAAAGCTCAAGTTTCTTGAGTTCCGGAAGACGGGGTGCGTAAAATTAACAATTGAACTGCTATGAAAATGTGATACAACTGGGTGGATGATGGAGTACTAACGCTGGAAGGAATAAAAATAAAATCAACGACGTAACATGGTCAGTCTTGACCGCACCCTAAGCCACGTGGAATCCTCGGGACGATACAGAGCCACGCGATCACAGTTCGTGTGAGTTCGGAACGATGCAGGCGAGGAATGCGCGGATATTCGCGATGCGGTGAGCCTCGGTTGAATCTCGCCGTGAGGTGAGACGCGCAAGGGGTAGGAAAATAAAAGTTAAATAAAAAATTAAAAAGAAAGAGGAGAGAAAAAAGGAGAAGCGAACAAAGGCTGGATCGAAGGTACACAAATTGCTACGGAAAAAAAGCGGCAGGATGAGGGCTTGTACCGCGTTATTCTTTTATTTTACTTTTTCTATCTTGTACTCGCTTCTTATTCTCTTCCTCTCATCGTACTATCTCTCGGGTAGCTCGCTTTCTCGCTGAGATGAACCTCGCTCCAGCTTCGATTTTTCTTATTCTTTTTAGTCTCTTCGTTATCCTCTTTCACCATTTTTTTTTGGCTCTCGAAACTACAACGAACTCTCCTCGATTCTTGAAGAAATTTCGCCGACCATAAAAACATATATATGTATATCCTACAAACTTGTCACATAAAAACTGAAGCAACCCTCAACCGAATGATCTTAGTTTTCGCGCGAGGGGAGTATAAAATTGCATTCGTTATATCTACGTATTTCTTTTCACGAATCCCGCCCACTATCTTTCACGTTCTTATCTCTTGCTTTCTCAAAGTTGAACAACTTCTTCGTTTCATTTTTATCTCTCGACTTGTGTAAGAAACGAGGGACATGCTGTCTATAACAATTTATCGACGAACATTAATCCTCCTGAGGTTTCAAAAACAAAAACGCGACATTTATATTTAAATGCAAACAGTTAGTTTGAGAAGATGATTGTTTTTTGGTTTCTTTCAGCTTTACAAAAAAAAAAACACTCGATATTCGCTAATATTCATTGCGTAATATCCAATAAAATAATAGTGTTCGACAAAATAGATCACGACTATGTTCAATAAAAATATTTTAAGTATTTGGTTCATCGGGAAAAATGTGCTTTGGTCGATACAGCGATGCCGGTCTCATGGTATTTTATTTCCGGAACGCAGATCCAGACATCAAATGCAAAATTTGCTCAAAGGTCGTTGCCGACGAGAAACATGGCGACAAAAATAAATCCAAACGAATGTAAAACAAAGGAATCGAGGTGGACAACGACGATGTCCTACGAGGTTGAACGCACATCTTCCCGAAAAGGACGAAGCCTTATAAGGCGAAACTCGTGCGGTTTGCCGCACCACGTTGCTATAACGAACCCTAACCTGTCTACACGTACATACACCGTGAACAGTACCTTCGCGTATCTCGTGTGGTTCTTCTCGTGGCCACGACTACGCTGCAACCACCGCATGCCATAGGTCTCTTTGGTTTCTCTCGGCGCATCGTCTCTTTTCTGCAGTGCGAGCGAGTAAAAGCTTCTTGCCGCGACCGGTGGGCGCCTCTGCGCCGGATTTAGACTGAAACAAGAGCACCGCGACGACCACCGAAGTCTTGGGAAACGACAAGGAACGTGAGAGTCGAGCCCAGGCTTAGGGCTCTCGTTCGAGGAAAGGTAGAGTAACCCATTTGAGAGTTACTGGCATATACTTTCGTCTCTTTCCATCCAACGGGCCTTATAGACAATTCACGATGAGAACCAATCACTGGATGGTGGCCAACGACTCCTATCGGTTGATCTAGCTACTAAAACGACGACAACGACGACTCCGAAGACGGAGACGAAGATGAAGGAGTCGAACGTCGAGGGCGAAGTACGAGTATGCGTCTTCCTTCGTCTACTTCCATTTAGTTTGACTTCCTAAGCCGTTTGCAAGAAACTTCGGACTCTAGCCTCTCGTGCAATCCCTTTTAAGGAAGTCGGTAGAGTCTCATGATTTAAATGTTAAAGGGAAATTATTATTTATACAAACTTCCAAACCTCCGTAAATCTCCTTGCGAATTTTGTATACGGAACATCTTTGTTTCTTTTTTCTAATAACCGTATGATCCGAAAGTTTCAAAAGGATTATCTGATTCGTTAAAACTTACCGTTTGCAGAAGCTCCGTGATGAGGGACGTTCTGGCGGAACTTATCGGTGTGGGAAACTTGGCTCTACTCCTCGATGATATCTGGCCACTACCTTCCTTGCAAGATATCACCCTGGGCAGTGCTTTCGATCTAACAAGACGATACTCATCCCCTGGGTGCCTTCTCTTCTTTCTGAACGAACCGCACAGCATTATTGAGATATTTGAATCCACACTGAGTTCAATTCCTACGGTTTACGAGTTTTTCACCTCTTTTTCAACTCTTCCCGATGCTCGCGCAATTTATTCGATATCCAAGGGAGCAGGGTACCATCGAGACCGTCTTCGAGATAAGATGGAAACACGACTGCTTTGGATCGAAGTGACAAACGACTCGATCGGTAATCCACGTCGTCGTTTCTTTGACGCCGTGTCCCGTCCTATCTGGCCTCTTCTACTGTTTAGTCAAAAGTCGAGCCTATGCAGCTGCGTTTCTTAGTCCGTTCGTGACGATGAAAAATCGACGTAAAAGTAGTGACTAACGAGAACGACGAGTCCTAAAAATAACTTATCGTTCGGAAGATACAGTTTAGGATCTCGAACGTATATATCGATGTCTGTGTAGAGCCAACGACGAATACACGATGTGCCATTTGAGTAGCTCAGAGCCTATGTTTCACAAACTCGTACGTACGGTTCAAGATCGTCCGTTTTATTCGCTCTTTATCTCACCGTCTCCTTTCTTCTCGTGCCTCGACTTGTTTCTCGTGCAGCGCGCTGTGGCGCCAGTTTGAGATTCCTGCATCTGCTTAATACGTTTATTCGTCCTCGCGGGGTCTCAACGACCCCTTCTCTCTCGGTCTTCCTCTCACTCGGCAGCGCGCTCCCTCTCTGACGACTCTTGTACAGATGAATATGGTGATTTCCCTCTCACTCTCGTTTAACGTTGTTTGACTACAACCTCTTTCTTCGTACTTTAGTACCGCGATCTTAGCACTTTCGGCTTCTTTGGAATCTTTCCACTTATTTATTCATTACGTTGGATCAAAGAAAAGGTCTTGCTTATAGGGGAACCCTCTTATATTAAAAAACGAGCCCGATACCTTCGCAGCGATTTTCAAAATACTGTTCAATTGATTATCCACTACAGAGTCATCATCGATGTTCACAAAACATTTATATCCAGATATACCGGATCCCGTGCAGAGGATGGAAATTCCGTGCGAAAATCAAAGTTGCTTCCTGATCTGTACACCAATGTAGAAGTCGACGACCACCGATATCGGTAGCACGACAGTGACCCCTCGTTGAACTTTGACCCTGGCCCCCGGTGTTCACCTCACCGCAACGACGACGACAACGAATCGAGTTCACGGTTGGCCGCGGTTTCTTCTGTCTTCCTGGCCAAACCTGTGTCGCACACCCTCGGCTCGTTTATCTCGTACGGAGGGCGCGGGATGAGCCACGACCTTTGGTCCCCGGATGACCGGGAGATCGCGGGATTCTCAGACAATTGGACGGTAGTTATATATATAATCCTGAGACTGAGTTCGCGGGTTGCCAACTCGGACGCTACCTCGTCTTTTTGTATTGCCGATGCTGATTGATCTGTTTACAAAATTTCTTCCGATGCTTATCGGTATCATGCGAAAAATTATCCACTAGAATATTTTCCTCTTGATGTACGCGTTTATTTGATTCTAACTGTAATTTATACTTAAGGAAATAGTAGCTGCGATAGGTGGTGCATACACCTTTCTGATGTTAAATTAAACGAAATCTCAGACTCGCCGCAGTGAGTGCCGAGAGTCGACTGAAGGCATAAGCCTCCACGGTTATAGCGGTCGAAGGAACCCCACCACGTTGATTTCAACAACACCCGGCAGCAGCCGCCGGCGAGCTGGCCGACCGGACGACCCGGTCGCGTGGCGCTCGTCGGCACAGATACGCAGTGTCTCTCAAAAGCATCGAGAAATCGGAGGCTGCCGCTGGTGCTACTCCTTTTCATCGGTATCTCAGGTACAAGACCCGGCTGCACTTCGTATTACCTGGTTTCCTAGCCGGGTGTACCGCCTACCTCTGATCCACACCCAGGTACTTCGCAACGAGATACAAACGATGGAAGCTACCCGTTGGTTCCGGATACTGACACTTTGATCGACATTCCGGTAGACTTTCCAAGCGGGTGGGTAGATTGCTTGATGACAACTTATGTAAAACGATCACCAATCAGGATCAGGGTTGTTTATTTACGTTCTTAAGGTTAATGTCCTAATTGCAAACGGATCAGAAGTCTTATTACCGACGAGAGTTTGTATTTCATGCTAAATTAATTCTGCTTCACTTTCCAACAAAGTTTAAGTTACTGACACTTTGATTGACATTCTGGTAGGCTTTCCGAGCAGGTGACTAGATTGCTCGATGACAACTCGTATATAACTACAACCAACCAATACCTGGGTTCTTTATTTACGCGTTTCAGGTTAATGTCCCAAATGCAGACGGATCAGAACTCTTATTACCGACGAGAGATTGTATTTCATGCTAAATTAATTCTGCTTCACTTTCCAACAAAGTTTAAGTTACTGACACTTTGATTGACATTCTGGTAGGCTTTCTGAGCAGGTGACTAGATTGCTCGATGACAACTCGTATATAACTACAACCAACCAATACCTGGGTTCTTTATTTACGCGTTTCAGGTTAATGTCCCAAATGCAGACGGATCAGAAATTTTATTACCGACGAGAGAGTGTATTTCATGCTAAATTAATTCTGCTTCACTTTCCAACCAAGTTTAAGTTATTGACACTTTGATCGACATTCTGGTAGGTTTTCTGAGCAGGTGAGTAGATTGCTTGATGACAACTCATGTAAAACTACCACCAACCAGGACCAGGGTTGTTTATTTACGTTCTTAAGGTTAATGTCCCAATTGCAGACGGATCAGCACTCATATTACCGACGAGAGATTGTATTTCATGCTAAATTAATTCTGCTTCGCTTTCCAACAAAGTTTAAGTTACTGACACTTTGATCGACATTCTGGTAGGTTTTCTGAGCAGGTCAGTAGATTGCTCGATGACAACTCTTGTAAAACTACCACCAACCAATACCTGGGTTCTGTATCTACGCTTTTCAGATTAATGTCCCAATTGTAGACGGATCAGAACTCTTATTACCGACAAGAGATTGTATTTTATACTAAATTAATTCTGCTTGATTTTCCAACAAAATTTAACTTACCAACAGTTAAAACAGATGTTTAATTCAACATTGCTCTTTAGAAACAAAATGTCAAACTCTATTCTCTGTATATTTAAATTAAAATACAATTTTTTAACTAAAATCTAATCTAATATGTCGCACCGGAATGAAAAGTCACTAATTAGTTTGCTGAAAATCACGTAAAATAACGAACCCAGAAACGATACACTTTTATTTCAGAATTCATTCTTTGAAACGCGATAGGAAATGTTCACTAACAATAAGCCTACAACCAGATATTCGTATCTTCTATAGCTATGCCTGAATGACGTAGGACAAAGTTAAACAATGGTGAAAGGGTTAGATCTAGTTCACGCATTCACAAGTTTTATTTTCAGCATTACACAAACTGAGTAAATGCATATTAGTTTCTCGGTCACGTTATATCCATTAACTTCGGTGCGCGCCTAAGAGTAAATAATTAAATTAACCGGTACGACTATGTTCTCTAGGAGGAAACAGTCTGTTAACCGTCTATCCTGGTATCGGTATGACCCGGTTCAATCTGTTCATACTCGAAGGCCTTTTCATCTTACGTTATAATAGTTAGTGCGTGGGAGACGTTCGTCACAGGAATATCCTTTTCTTGTGAGATTTCACGCAGTTTCAATAACGCGCGTCTGATGCTCACGACGTTTCGCATTAACCATTCAACATTTTATGTTTAAAAAGAAGTCGGAATGAAATTGTTTTTGTTTGTTCGTTTGTCACAAACTCGCAGTAAATTTTCTTCTCCGCGTTTTGAATTTGCAACAAGACTATTAATGCTCGAAGGTGAATGCGTACGCCTTTCTAAAATCTCAGTTACGAATCGCGTACAAGGATCTCGCTAAGCTCGACGTCCTTCGCGTTACGCGATAAACATAAACATTCAACAATTACACGATCCTCGTATTCCTTGGACTTCGTTACGTGTCAGTCGCGAAACGAACATAAAAAGACAATCAATGTACTTCACTGATCTTCGCGAGTTTACGTAATGCCTTCATTTTTATTTATTTTATTGTATCACTTATCACCTATCGTTGTATATCCATTGAAGCACTCGATTTTATGGTGTAACGAATACAGTTGAAAATAATTGTAAAATTAGATAATTTGTTATTTGTTCAAGAAAAACACAATATTTCTTATCTAATAGAATTTCTATTTAATGTTAAAATCATATATATATATATTTTTTTATTTTGTAAGAATATTTTTAGAAATATTTTCAACTGTTCGAACGATAATACAGCCGAGCGAAGTGGTCAGTTGAGAATCGCGAGTGTGACTAACAGAAAATTCAGGTGAGCCGTCGAATTTGCATGAGAAAGAGACCTAACGCTGTATACTTATCAACGCGTACGCATGTTACACGAGTCAACTGTAGCACAAATATATAACAAAAAGGGGTCGCAGCCCTTTCGTCGGATAAGATGTATATAATTTTCTACTGAGTCATACACGCGACGAGTTCATGTGCCAACCCGACCCCACTACATCGTGCAATGTATTATATATCCGCGACGAATTACCATGGCAAGAATCACACGCTCTCGCGCAATTGAAGTCGATTAGTCAACGTCTCGCCCCCTCATTTAAACGTCACTGATCTATACTGTCTTAAGATTGTTTTTATATTTTTATTTCGTCTGCTATCAGACGCGTTCATTCCATCTGCTCCGATGCGAAACGTTTTTGGTACAGCCGCAAGTTTATTCCGTGGTCTTTCTTAATATTTTTATTATCTTTTTAATAGAAATGATAAAGTCTTTAATTTAATGGTTCGATCGCTCGCGATCGATCGCGTAAAAGGATGAGCATGTTTCTATGGAGACGTTGCAAGAAGCACACTATCGCATGACCATAGAATCGGAACGAAGGAAGGTTGGGGTATGAGATAAACCGCATCGTTAGGATGC
Organism: Cylloceria caligata; assembly: GCA_963942595.1. NCBI lineage: Eukaryota > Metazoa > Arthropoda > Insecta > Hymenoptera > Ichneumonidae > Cylloceria > Cylloceria caligata. The sequence goes on from OZ012704.1 coordinate 3,942,626, forward strand.
TCGTAAATACGCTCGTCACTCGAGCAAGCACGTGGCTTCCGTATGATACCGAGGGTGGTGAACGCTCATGGTTGTCATCTCCATTCGTCCACAGATTTATCTTCAAGGAGAATAATGTTGTTATCTCGGTTGTTATTTATCGTGGTAAATAAATTGTTAATAATTGCCAATACGGCGCCAATAAAATGACAATAAATATTTTTTATTCGCATTGATTTATTAAACGCTAAACATAAATATAATTGTAGATAAATTTGTACAATTTATTAAAAGATAGGAATAGCATTGAAACAAATGAATGAAAAATAAATTAAATGTAAACAACGTTGTACCGATTAGACGCAAAAAAAAAGTTCTTTTTCATTACGAATTATAATTAAATTGAGATAACATTTTTTTATTAGTCTTATTAATATTTCGAAAAACTAATATTTCATGATGAAAAATTAGGCTGAAAATAATTTCGAGACTTGAGAATCCCTGTTCGGCAGATTTTACCTGCGGGATACGCATGCGCTCGCGCGAACACCGGCAGATGTTTCCTCATCGCCAACTGTTGCTGATCCTCGGAGCTCTCGTAGTGTTCGAGGCTGCTGCGGATCTGATTTGCCCGTGAAAGAAAAAAAAAAACGTAAAGAAAAGAAAGAAGGAAAGAAAGAAACAAGACAGACCTGAGTGCATCACTTCGTATACCGAACTATAAGCGTTGTCCTTCCGCATACACTCCGCGCGCATTCGTCCTCTCTCAGCGAATAGCGTGTCGAAGTATCCATGAGCATCGAACCTGCACGCCCGTTCTTCAGGTTCTTTTTGTTGTCAAGACTTATAGGACACCTTCATTGTAAAGGGGATCTCTCGAAAAACTAGCCTCAGCTGAACGTAAAACTCGAAAAGAAATCGAAAATTAAAAATACTTTTATCCCTCGACTTACACCTCACGACACCGTCCGTCGATGTCAATTTCTCGCAGATTTTTGGTAGCGTAAAACTATTTGGAAAAATACTCTTTCGTTGAAATTTAAATGAACGCTTATCTGATAAATTAAAACAGAACATAAGATTTTAAAGATTTCGCTAATATTTATTCGTCTACAAAAAAATCAAATAATTTTAACTTATTTGATGAATGATTTAAATATTGTAATTAAGTTGAATTGTCGCATTGTCCACAGATATTTGTTTTATTTATTATTTCGAACTACACCGTATCGTAAAGTTCTCTGACAATGTCCAAATAAAAAATGGCCACGAGGTAGGAGCAGGTGACAGGTATGCTGATGACGCTGACCGGTTTCAGCGCGAGCCATCGAGTAACTTCACTTTGCTGCTGGTTAATAAGCCATAATGAGGAGGCAATCGCGGAAGAAATATAATAAAAAAAAAAAAAAAAAAAACAAGCGTATCTGTGTCGAGAATCCGACGATAAATCTCGTGCGTGAAATAATACGCGAAATTGCGATACAGTCGTCGTGAAATGTACAACAGAGACAGAGACCGACAAGCGCTGCCGGTTTCGAGCAGGTGCAACACGAAGAATTCTGTATTCGCTGTAATATGTATGGCCGTGGCTATACACGACGAAACTAAAACGATGTTGCCATCGACTTTTGTATTCTTCGTGGTTTCTTACTATACTTTTTCTCCACTTTCGTGGTTGCGGTTGCCAATTCAACGTTACGTGCATTTTGGCATTGCTCATAATTTCTCAAGCCGATCGTGTACGATGAATAATCAATTTCTTTTTTTTATTATACACAAACCGCGTAATACTTAAATAAAATAAATATTTAGTTCGAAATTAAATTGACAAAGACGGTTTATATATTTGAATTCTTATTGATGATTCATAAGTTTTTATCGTTAAGATAAAAATGCTGTATTTGTCGTTTGTTTAGATTAAAATTGTATTTGGAGAAGAAACATTTACATCGTACTTTAAGAAATCTCCCAATTGTTAAAATAAATATTAAGAAGTAAAGATCATTTTTTAAATGAAAATTCATCTATAAATTTTGCGATATCGTCCGTACGACCGAACTCACTTAAAATCCACTATGATTTCTTAAGCAGAAAGCAAGAGTAAATTTTGTTTTTTACGCATATCATGTTCCTGATGTATTTTTCTTTTTGACGTTTTGCATCTTGCTATGATCTTTTCTTTGTAGACATCTTTCCGTGGTATTAACGCTGTAGAAAATCTCAGCTTTTGGTGTGAGGGGAGAACAGCGATTGCTTAACAACTTGGCAACCACCTGCCTGGTTGGAACACGTGCGAGCGGACTAGCTGGCCCTGGACCCGGTGCAGAGCGTAGCCACGGCAGAAGGACCAGAAGGGCAGCTGTTAGCAGGGCTGCCTGTATCTCTTGCAATCACCACCAACACCAACACCACCATCGCTATCAGCATTATGACCGGATCCACATTTTTTTTTGTAGCTCTACTGCTACAGATTATGACGATGGCGATCTTCGTTTTCGACACGCGCGTTGGAGCTCGTAACCGAGGTCACGCGAAACGAGCAAACAACTGCACTTAGAGTCGCAAATTTAATAATATATATTATATTAAATACGTCATGAATCCATGATGTTGAATACCATTATAAAATGGAATAATTAAATAAAACTGCAGGTAAAAATATATAGAAAGAGGATTAAAATTAATGGAATACACGGAAAGAAAAAAATTGTATCGGGAACAACAATTGTAGTAACTTAAACTACAACCGTTGGAGAATATATGAACAGTGAGTGTGTGTGGTTAAGAATACTATGTAATTGTAGTAAAATCACTATTGTAACTATTATAACTGGCGTCAATAATTAAATAAACATGAAACCTCTGCAACGTATAACGTTCGAAGTCTGGTTATAGATACTTTTCCACATTGATAATTTTTATCATAATTCGTTTGCTACACAGATTAATACGGGAATGAACGTTTGTTGTTTGTGCGGCATAATAAAATGACGATAAAATATATCGGTGGTATTAAATCTAAACCAAAAACACATTTTTCCGATTCAGGAACTAATATTTTAGATATATTTTGTCATCGGCAATCGTTTGGTAGCGGTTTTCACCGAACAAAAATGTCCTGCGTCACTAGAATTCGAACCTCTGACCTACTTACCTAGCTAATTACCTGGTTGGCTAATTACATTGATGCTACCCGACTACGCTATTCGATTACCGTTGAATCGAATACATCTAAATGGCATAATAGTTGTATGAGATGTGATCGCATTTAATTCAAATGAAATGTAATATTGAAATTATATTTAATTTGATCAATAATTTAATTCAACACAAACGAGAGAGAGAGAGAGAGAGAGAGACGGCCCCGTGCTTCGTAAAACGTGCGATCACAAGTATCGGAAACATGTATATATATACTACACTCGATGGCAAATTCGATTTCGTCCAATAGGCACATTTCACTAGCAAGTATAGTAGATATTTTTTGTCCTATATATACGATTCAATGTACTACCCTACAATAGTAATATACGCTACTGGTAACTGTCATAAGGTTCTTTCTCTCATAACTCATAAGCCTGTGCTAGTGAGGTAAATAGCAAAATTTATTTCAAACTTATTCGCATGTACCGAATTAACTTATAAGTTTTAATATAATTATTTTATTACAGCTAAAACTTTATACTAGTATACTAGTATATACTAGTATATTACAACATGGGGTTTTATTTCTGATATAAGTTACAGTCATAATGACCATGATTCATGTAAAAAAAAATTACAAAAATATTACAATTATCTTGGTGTCATATCGACAACCACATTTCTTTCCGTGTAGGAGTATTTGATCGAGAATTAATTAAATGGTTTCCTATACTAGAGACTCAACACTCGCTATCTTTGCTCGCACACAACCTCCGGAAATACTCGATTATAATTTCGCAGTTCGATACATAGCTCGCGTGCTGTCAATAATGTTTGGTCTTACGGGCTTGACAGGTGGAGTTTGCAAACGCGTCTGCATAGAATATAAATCATCAGATAGTAAATGCAGGTGTAGCACTGCCGATAGCTAACAGGCATTATAATATCCTAAGCTTTCAACGTAAGAGGTTTGTTGCATCTCTCACGAAACATCTAAAAACGAATCGACCTCTCTCTCTGATACATGACAGGATCGTCTATAGAGAAGGGCGCAACAGATGGTAGATAGGACGCGTGGCTGATTCTACGATACGCGTTATACATATCTACCCTCGTTTCGACCAGTAATTCAAAGGAGAGATCAGGGAAAGGAAAGTGATTTTTCATCGTGATAGCAGTAACTATCCCAAGCCGCTAAGTATTGTTTTGATAGAAATAAAACGATAAAAATAAGGATATTAAATTAAAGTCTATACATCGATAAATTACAATATTATTAAACAAAATAGTGATTTCTAGTAAAGTTCTTTGAGAGCATGGACACATTGATAAAAAAACTTAAGAAATATCGCTTAACTTGCGATTGCGGGTTACGAACTAAATATCTAAACTAATATAAATATTTTTTAAATCACAATTAATATACTTAATAACTTAAACTTGATATGTAAATATAATGTTAATTTAATTTACGATGTACTTAACGCGTTAAAACAGTGTTTAATCCTTTTTAAGTCACAAGAATATCCCCACTCTTCAGTTATACGATAACAACGCGTTACCCCCACTCTGCATCATCATAGTCCGGAATGGTTTCGGGCGGTATGACGCGTAAATGATTAATAAACGTTTTTAATATTACATCATATTTCTATATTTGATTTAATATACCAGTAGTTTATGAATAACGAATAAAATTTGCTGTACAAGTATATTGGTCATTTAAATATTTTTAACAATGTAATTAACCGAACGAAATATTTTCTTTATATTTTTGATTTATCAACTAAATATTCAAAAGAATGTTCAGTTAGTTCGATCGACTAAATATTTAATTTGCTATCCGCAACCCTGGATTAAGACGATTTTTGCTAAGTTTTTTTTATTGCATAATTACACAGAGAAATAAAAAGGTTCCGAAAAAATATTGATAGCGATAAATATGCAATAAATTTTTTTTTTTTCAATCAATTGCTTCTAATAAATTTATTGATTATTATATTCCTGCTTATTTCACATCATAAAAACGTGTCTTGTAGTATGGAAATCAGCACATCGAGCCGTCAAAGTTCGGGAAATCTCATCAACGACAACTGTCGTATCATCTGCATCAGCAGCACCGGTAGCACGCGGATATCTGTACGCGGAAGCGAGAGTATCGGTTTACGAGGGTAGGCGTATATATGTAACGGTAAAGAAAAATATGCGGACACCGGTGGATCGGCTGTCATGACCAAAAACTGCAGCTGTCCATAGCAACGACACCGGGCACGTGCAGACATGCACAGCAGCCTATCACAGCTCTCGTTCGTTAACTCGAGAATCGTCTTTTCTTTCCTCGACGAGACTACTTCGACGTCAAGTTTCTAAAGTTTCGGGATCCTCTCCTGCGGCAATAGCTATCTTCTTTACGCTATACGATTTTGTTTTTCGGGGGTGCTGCATACACGGGGCGGCTGACATCAGCGAGCTCCAGACACGCTCTTCGATGTGCATCCGGCTGATCGCATACGTTGCTGTTCGTGTCTCCGTAGTTTTTAAAATGAGCCAAGAGAATTAGAGAAACGAAGAGAAATTAAAGTAAAACGAAAAAATTTGGAGAAAAGAAGAAAAAATAAATAAGGCGTTCTAATGGACTAGGAGAAGCGAATGCGAGTTCCACTTCTGAATGGATTCATTGTGCGTGGTGCAAATTGGATCTAACGAAGTGTTGGCACGCGAACAGACTCTTCGTTCAGGTCGTTTATGTATCAATGAAGAAAAGCCCGGAATCTTCGAGTATCTCTTCGCCGATCTGTCTGCTAAGAATTTCGAACCGCTCACCATTCGGTTGAGTCAATAATCAAATTCCGGAGAGTGGTTTACGTAATTTATCGGTCAATTGTGTGGTAATTGCTACGTTTACTGATAAACTTTATTATCATCGATGATTGTATTATTGATGATGAGATGACCTCGCGAGGAATTGAGTAATGGAACGCTCTGTTTGATGAAAAACAAAAAACGTTTCGTCGAATGCGGATGCTGAGACCAATCGTATGAAAGGGCTCCGAGTTCGCAGCGCATGAAGCATCGAACAGAACCGGAAATAGTAATGCGCGGGACAAAGCGGACTTCCATCAAGCTGAAGCTACGGCGATGTCACGTTGCGGGTCTTTCGCCAGCGCGGATGTGGATACAACGAGACCCGCATAATAATCTCGCGGCCGGAAACCCTACCAAAGCCATATTACGGCTCTTCTCGCTATTCCTAATGGTAAAGAGGCTTGGAAGCTCAAAATTCTGGAAGAATCGAAGAAATCGGAAGGTCATTGTTTATAAAACCTGGTAAGCGAACAGATTTATACAGGAAACTGTAGTTTTACTTTATAATATCAGTTTTTGTTGTTACCGATTATAGCGTAACACCTTAAAAATCATTTTAATGCCAGTGACACTTTAAAAAATTAAATTAAAAAGAAAAGAATGTCCCTTCGCTACACCCAGTGGCTCCAAGGCAATGACCGCGGGAGTTTGCCGAACCTGAACGCTTGTACCGTGTCGCACACTAAATAGATCGCTAAGTTACCGGCTGGAGAGACGCTCGGAGTTCTGCAGTTTCTCACGGAAGCGCCTCGAGGAGCCAAGCTTATCGTCTGAAGATTAGTATTCACCCGAAGATAAATTACCATCAACGGGAAGTATATATTTTTAAAGCGTATAATCCTCCAAGTTTTACACACATCTCTCATAATTCCAAGTCGCGTATGTTTTTTTTTGTTGACCTTAGTTTTGCTGACGACAGTTTAAATGTTTTCCATTGTACACAATGATGTCACCGTCGGAAAGTGGAGCTTACAAAACACTTCGTTATACCATTTCCAAACAATATATAATTGGTAACAAATCTTTCTGACGAGTCATCGAATAGTTAACGATTCGATTAAACGTAGAGTCGAGCCACAAAGAATAGAAAATTTATATCTTCGCGAACCTTCTCTCTTTCTCAAGTTTCATTTATTTAAAACTTTCATAAGAATAATAATCGAGAAATCATTTAATCGAAATTTATAAAGAACTTGTATATGCAGACGTTTGTTGTTAACCTGGTATATTAAATTAAATAGACAACTATAAAGCAATATTAGTGTTTGTACATTAAACACAACGTTTTTTATGTGTTTAGTATACTGTTAATTAATTTTACGTCATACTCGTAGATTAAACTTTAAAAAAAAACCAGTTTATTATTCCTATACAAGTTCCGTAAAAATTAGGTCCGTTTAGTTAATTTCCGTAAATAACATTTCAAGTGTAAAGCAATTGCACGTTTAATAAAATTAATAATTTTTACAGTACTGTAACATAATTTCCAATACAATTGAAATCAATGTTAGAATACAATCGTATGCACGACGATTATCAATAAAACTGCAATTTATCGCACGAGAATTTAAATTAAAATGTAAATATGGGTTTATCGTTCACTTTATCTATTCCATTTCTTTTCCATACACGAGCGAACTTATTCATACGATCAGATGGTGTCTTACGTGAATTGCAGTGCTTGCACTTGGTTTTCTTATCAAAATAAAGAATAAACAGTGAAGCGGTAGACGGTACAGCGACGTGGAATCGAGTACAGTAGCACAGAGCGCAATACAATCCGCGTTTAACGATAATCTCAGGTTACGAGACGGTCTATCTATGTGTTTCGCGTGTTGCTTCGACTCCTGGAGATTCCGTTGGGACGCACACCGCAACGTCAACGAGAAAGGAGATAACTCCGCGGTTGGTACTGTACCGGGTTACGTGCGACGCGCCGATGTCAACCGACGTACAAATAAATTTTGCGTTTGCATTCGGGGAACCCGCGAGTGACGCAACTCAGCACCAACCAGACTTTGTTAATCTCACGGGTGCTCGGGTACGCATACAAACTCATCTTCTTACAGACCACCACCACCACCACACGTACATGTTAACCATAGATTCTGGTGCGAAACGTTTTGTGTAAATCGCGAAACGAGCAAACCGAGTTTCGAATTTCTCAGACTCGAGGAAATGCGCGAAATTCGAGAAACGATTGAGTTTCGCTTCGAATTTATTTTTGCTTTTGGCTTCGTCGTTGTGATAAAGAAGTTGAAACGAATCTGATAATTGAATTTTCGAATAAAGTCGATAATTGCGTAGAAACCGGTGGTACGAGGACCTATATAATATACATAACGTTATAATTTCGTAATATTTATTACAAATCTCTATTAAGTAAATATTTTTTTATCGTTATACGAAATAAATAATTCTCAAACATTTGAATAAATATGTATTATCTCACCAATTAGCGTAGTATCTTTATACAAGGGGCTTCCGATAAAAAAAAATTCAACAAAAAAATCTATATTTAACCCCTTTGGCGGCAGAATCGTATCTAATCAATTATTTTAACATTGCTCAAGACTGATTTCTTTTGATGAACGATGGTCCATATCAACCTGAGCAGCATCCCGCAAGTATATTGTTAAATTATAAAAAGGTCTACAATTGTACAAATAATATGTATATGGTACTCGGTACATGGTACATCGGTACATTGATACCATACATTCGTATATCGGTACATTCGTACATCGGTACATTCGTACATCGGTACATTCGTACATCGGTACATTGGTACATGCTATATAATGTAGAATTACAGCTCGAACAGAGTCTCGGTAACTCATGGGAGAGGTCAGCGACCAGTAGCAACAGTACGAGTGTATAACTAGAAATGTACGGCACCAGCAGCACCAGCAGCAGCAGCAGCAGCAGCGGCAGCGCGTTATCCGTTCCGCGTTGCCAGGTTATCGATCTGCAGAGCCGCCTTGACCGACCTCCGCGGGCGAGCGTACCAAGTCCAAGTGCAAGGGCTCTCTTTCACTACCCGATGCTGGAAACCCGGTACGAGACTACTACGAGAGCCAAAATTCAATTGTCCTTGGTGATTATACAGAACTGCTGGAACTGCAGCGCACATTTCTGAATTAATCCGGCCTCCGGGTTTCCAATAATTCACTATGCGACCTATTCGTAGCTTATCACATTTGATTAACCGATCCATCGTTCCTACGGGTTCGTATATGTACTTTATAGCATTTTCAGAGTTTACGTTTCGTTTAAAATGATTGTACCTTTTATGATACCCTGGATGTTTCGCTCAAATTCAAGTTAAATAAATGTTTGTCGAAAAAGTATTTGACGGAGCATCATTAATCTTCAAAATGTCATGCTGCAACGAGTTCGTGGACGATATTTTCATTTTTAGAATCTTTTCTGTCACTCAAATGTATGATCGGTTGAAATTTAACTGCTACCCAGCGCCATACGATTCCTTTCTTCGCGACAGATAATTCATTAAAATATTTATTAAAATGTATCGCGCAATGCTAACATAATAATTCAGCAAATTTTTTTAATCTACTCCTTTGATCGTATTTCACAGATAACGAGAAATAATTGTAATTTACAATAACGATCGTAGATAAATGCATTTATAGCGTGCGAAAGTGTTTCAGTTTGTCAATGAAATTATCGGAAGCCCGGTATTCGCGCAATCGTAGATAAATTGGTACAGGTAGAAACACCTCGAGTGATTCGGTTAGTATTCATGTGTAGCGCCGGGCGGACGACAGATAAAGGAGAAAATGAGCAAAGTTTCAATCGCGATCATTCGGCCACGTCAATCGTCGAGAATCACCGGTTTCCTGGTCTCGCCATTATGTTCGAACTACCGAGTACAATATATATAATGTCTTTATACGTGTAACAACGACTACGTTGCTATTCGTTGAAGCACGATGAGACCGTCGCTTCGAACATTACATATCGTAGGAACCATTGTTCGTAGTTGCTCTGCATATTTGCGAAACGACGGAAATTCATAGAGCGGTAAAGCCCGTACGAATAAGTTTGTATAGTACGTATACGTACATGAAAGTTCATTCGAGCGTTATTCGATGATTCTCGATGCTATAATAATTCGCATTCCATACACTGGCATTTGCACACTCGCACACAGAGTTCGGCTTAACGTGTGACTGATCAAACACTTGCCCTCGCGCTCTTTTATCTCGCATAGCGATGATTCTGCCGATATACGCGCACTCGGTGCAACCAACACCCGCACGAGTTCATAGGAATGCTCGTCCATCCGCGTCCCCGGTCCCTCTTCGTTCGTCGATTATAGTGCCCGTCGGACGTGGCTTTTTATCGCGACAGCTATACGTACGGCAGCGAATTATTTGTACTTAGTGCGCGCATCAATTGACACCAATTGCGAGAGTAAGGAACACGAGCGAATGTACTTGAATTCATCATCGTTATTTTCTCGCGGTCGAATAATTGTAAGATCGTTTATTCTTCTTATTCAACAAAGCGCTTTTCACTTTAAGATCAAGAGTGATATGTAATCGTCGATTTTGTGAGTTTATAATTAATTATTTCAACCGTAAACGGGACGACTCGACTGAACGACGTGTACGGTAGATTAACGATTGATATTAAAGTATATAAAGTGTCATTATACTTGTTATTATTCCAATTATATCAAACGATCGGATTCAACGACTTGTATGGTAAATTAACGATCCATATTAAGAAATATTAATTGTCATTAGACTTTTTTGTTTTAAACCAATTATATTAAATCATCAGCCACTCGCAATTTTTAAAATGTTAAAACCATTGTACCTTGTCGAATAAAACATGATTTTAACGATCAGCGCGACTATCGCGAACGAAGAGTATTAATCCTTTCGCCTGTTATAACGAGATGAGCAGATTAAAAAATCTCACTAAAAGATTTAAAGCGATTTGGAAGTGCTAATGGACTTACCACTGTGAGACTGTCGAGCTCGCCGAGCCATTCGTTCAGAAGCTGCTCGGGATCCGTCTCGTTGTCGCTGTCATCACCGCCATCGTCCTCGAATCGCTTCATTTTCACACTCGTTCGCGTTCCTTTGCTTCTTCGAGTAATTTACACACGCATGTAGTCACACACTATCGTATGACTCTACCACTATATTTTTCACTTTCGTTCCGAGCTATCCGTTGAAACCTTTCGGCGCCAGCCTGTAACAGAAACGAATAACATCCTTAACATTCTATAATGTATATAGTACGTAGTATATTATGTTGTACTATACGTGTACGCGTGTACTACGTACAGAACCGATGTATAATATATATTTGTGGCGTCAAGTTCGCGTTAATGAACCTGCCCGAGTTGCTCGATTCGCTCGAGCGAATAATTGGAGTCATGCAACGATGAGCAGACTGCGTTTACGGGCGGTAAAATAGGTGGGCACGGTGCACTATCTGCGTCTCTTTCTCTCTCTGTGTGTGTGTGTGTGTCTATATGTATATAACAAAAAGTATTCAGAAGCGCGTTGCATCGGTAGAGCAAGTACAGCGGTAAAACACGCGCGTTGCATGCGACTGCACGGAGTGTGTGCAGTGTGCACTGGTACGCGATGGTAGGGACGAATGGGCACGAAGTCTGTCGACGCAGGTGAGTCTGGTGTCGAGTGTCAGGTCGAGGAAAAGTGGTGACGACCATCCCCCTGATGAGACACCGCACATAAGGTGAGTCTAGCGTGCCATGGGGAATCCAGAGAAGAGTCAAGAATCTTGTCTTCGACACTTGCCTCGTGTACCGTTCCTACGTGCTCTCTGTGTACACAACGTAGTACGTTTCGTCGACTTTTTTTATTCTTAATGACCTCAATTACTGGGATTGCGTCCTTGTTCCGAAATGCACTCGACGAGACACAACCAGCACTTTGGAGTCATTTTAATCAGTCACGAAGCTCTTTCGATGCAGTCAAAAAATTTTTTTAAAATTATTATTTTTCTATTGGCGTAAAGATTTACTTTTTTGTATCGGATTTCTGTATCGTTTTTGAGAAGAAATCAATAAGATTAAGTTGTTCCGACAAGAATTTGTTTGTTACTTTGATGAGAAAATGTATATTTGTTTAGTTTTCAGAGCTATCGTGATCTTAATTGGTGCATTCGTGTAACTTTGGCCACGAGTTTCAGTCTCTATTTCTAATAATATCGATTCAAGCGATCCGATAATTAGATAACGAAGCGGCAGAGGACGAGTGATCGAGAGGGTGGGCATTTTCAAGAAGTTTATCTGATATCCGAGGTAACGGAAGAACGATCGGAAGCGGAAATTACCGATAAATTTAAAGAGGAAATAGGTCGGTGCGTCTCTATCTCACCTTCGGAGGTGACGATGCTTTCGGTAAATGATATATTCGTACTCTTCGATGGTTGGATCTCACATACCTTAATAAATATTTAAATCGATAAATATTTATTTAAGAACAGAACTGCGTCTTGCTTCGAATCAACGAAACAAGAAATATTTTATATTATGGAGAAATTTATTCAATTTCAGATAAAAATACTTTCATAGCTAGCGAACTTGCGAACATATTTATTCCATCAACTTACATTTTTTTATTAAGTGAATCTCAATAAATTTAATAAAAATACGTTTTTTATGACTTTTAAACTGAAATGACTTTGTCGGATATATTTAAAATTGCAAAAGCAATGTAGCACGAAGAATTTATATGTTTGTAACGCGTTTGCCAAGTTAATTTATAACGATGACTCTTTTGTCGCGCCACTGGTCGTGATGATCGTGATCGAGCGAGTGTTAACAACTTGCCAATGGGAAAGCACGTACTCGAGAGACTCGTATAAGGAGTTTTTAATACATTTAACTTTTTTAAATACTTGGCATTGAGACGTCGCCGCGTCTCTTAATCGTTTTTAGTTTAATCCAAGTATGCGTGTTGACGGTGCACCGTACGCACGAGACGAGGATTCCGAAGGATCTTATACAACTTTGCTCCGTGACATACAACTTTGTAGAAGCTTCACTTGGTTAAATGCAGCACGGACAATTTATTATAGAGAAATATGCTGGCGCAGCATTTGGAATGGTTTTGCGTCTTCGTTCGACGTACGTAACAAGTCCCTCGAAAAATTTTCGGCGGGAGAAAGTTGGGAACGCACACGCCTTCCGTATGTAACTGACACCGAAGATTTCTGATGCTCTTGTCGACGACAACGAGGAACTCTTGTGAGATCGTAGTGTATTTACTCTACCCGCACCATAGGTCTTATGAAATTGTTGTTTTTATGCTGTTGATCTTGATCTCGTGTGTCCCGTTCGAACACTTATCATTATGGTTCAATATAGAAAGGACGAAGAAAATACATAAAAGGAGAACTATAACGACGGTCTCGAAGACTCGGTTAATATTTTCACGTTTATTTATTATCGAGATATGAAAAATCGATAACGATTGGACAGATATTAAATTCCGTTATTGCGTCGCGTCTGTTCCGTTAACTCGTATCGTACTATAAATTTTAATCAGTTGTTATCGGACTGTACGATTCAAAAAGTATAGTTTTCTTACACTTGTCTCTGTAGTCTCACCTGAAAAAAATCTTTTTTTTTTGTTGTACTATATTGTTGTATCCGCGTGAATAAACAACGCAGATAGTTTATTGTAAGTTGAGTATATTTATTACAATATCCATCCCGAAACGCGATACGGACGTACACGATGATGTTCCCGCCAAAATTAATATTAGTTCGGATCGTTGCTGTATCCTGATCGTATCTCGTTTGTCAGTTGTCAATTTATGAGCTGTAGTGTAGGCTTTCCTGATGTATTATTTATGATAGTTCTTGCAAAAGATATTGCACAATTTTAAATGATACATACATGAATTAATCATATTTATCTATTTACACGTCATATTTAACTATTTTAATATTCACGCGGTATCGAAAAATTCTAAAAACTGCAGGAGATATCTTAGGATGTTGGTTATGTATGTGTCCAATCACCAAATACATAGAACGGGGTCATTCCGATTTTTCTATAAAAGAATGCGATAAAGCTCTTGATTAAAAATATTTATTTATATTTTGTAAAGTGTCGGTAACCTCAACTTATTTGTTATTGTAGAATTATCCTTTGTTACCGTACAATTACCATTAACAAATGCAGGGACCCGTTTAATATTTATTCTTATGAACTACCTTAAATGTGCAGCAATATATTTTTTGTACAACTTTTTTTTTTTGTACACGTGTTCTCCATCACTGTACACTGTACAGAAAAGAATTTATTAAACGTAATTAAATCTATGGTTGTGTAAAGCGAAATAAATGTTTAGTTATTTTAATCAAATTTTAATTCGGCTAAACAATATTGATTTGAATATAATACAACTCAAAACCATTTGGTAACAATTAACAAAATCTTATTTGGTTCAACTCTCATTTGATTACAATAACTAAACATTTATATCGTTATTTCCAACTCTACATTTATTAATATTAAATTCATAATTTTCTCAGAGTACCTTTAACGTATAACAAATGGAGGTACCCGTTTAATATTCATTTTCACAAAAGGAGTACATTACATGTGCAACAATATATTTGATTGTAAATAAATATATTACGCTCGTTACAATTTTGCCGATAAGGAAGAAAAGAATCGTATCACGTACCGGAGATCGCTTCGCAATAGTTTCGACTACGTAGGAGAATAATATCATCCAACGACGATCTCGTATTTCTCAATTTTTTGAAAGAAATAGAGTATTTCATTTTTCTGGAAGCTAGTTCAACGTATTTTCACAAACAACTGCCGTTTACCGCAACAAGTGCACTGTGCAACAACTGCATAATCTTTCGATCTTTGTGGAGATATATATCTACGAACAGCATCGAGCACGAAAGAAGAGCCGCATCTGGCAAACTCTGACGCATTAAGAGTTCGCCTGTGACTCATTAGTCACAAAGATCGTAATCCTCTTGCTCCGGTAATTTCCTACAGGATGTAAAGGAAAGTAAAGGTTTCTGCTTGCGCCATTTTCGCTTTCGAGGAAATTACATCAATACGTATCACTGTTATTGGAGTTAAGAAATATTTTTATCTTATACCGACAAGAGTTAATAGAAAAAAAGCAGCTATATAGTCTCATGTAAAGTTGTACAATCAAGTCGAAGACCACTCCACCCTTTATTACACCACGAAATTGCCCGTTATTTATTAGAGCGATAACAAGTTCTCTGTGTCACTGCTACACGTCCTTCCACTAGAAAATTATATACCGAGCAAAGGTAACGTTACAGCAGGGTACGAGATCTCGTTTGTGATTCCCTTATCATTGGGCAAACTCCATCAGCTTTATTCAATCTACCGGTTTTTCTAGTTCTCCGTAATCGATCGCTCGCTCCGTCCACTTTCCACTTTTCTTCCATCTTTACAAGTTTCCTATCGAAGGTACGCGCGACAAAAACGTGTCTTCTAGAATTTATTAAAAATTTAACAGCAATGACATACGGAGGAAGGACATTCGATTTATAAAACTCTCTGCATCATGTTAATTTTATTACACGGGTCGGATTACGCGTGAATTCAAGTATAGTACGTGCACTGAGAACGCTCTCCCTTTTATGGTTTAGCTATATAGCGCATGTACCCTTCGGTTAAACCTCTTATCGCTATTCAACGTTTTTTCATTCACTCCCGAGTTTACAACGTTGTTTATGTACTCTTCACGCGATAAGATGCTTTGTAACTGACGTTACACCGCTTTCGAGTAATTCGTTCTGTATATAATGAACGACAAGGTATAACCTTCGTGATTTCTCGAGCACAAGGAACGTGTGTACGCAATCTCCTATTCAATTCACCGTATGAATAGTGTTCGCATATCCAAAATGAAAGCTAATCGTTAATCCTTGCACTCACCATACACATTTTTATGCATATCATATAAATATTTATAGAAGTGCTTCGTTTGTTAATTCAAATGATTGAAGCTTTTATAATTGACGAATCAAAAATTGTATCAATGTGTGTGATTAGACAAAGTATTTAAATAAATATTCCTATTATCCTGATTCAATTTATAAAATATTGAAATCATATCAATAACGTACAGTTTCTGTTGATCAAGCTTCGATATCCGATCGACGCCAATAAAATAGCCAACGACGCGTCTATAGCTCGCGTCGTCAACTCGCATCTCGATTTGCAATTATCCTGACGTCATTTGTAACGAGCGTGCACATCGTTTTCTATCATAGAGGCACGAGGCATTGGAATTCCACGGACGTTTCGTCGCCACGCGGAATGGCTAGCGACTCTTCTACTTTTCTCGTTGTCGTGCCATTCGGGAATTCTTATTGCAATGAACCTACGTACCTATATCTATAGATTTTTTTACAGTAGCTCTTTATCCATCATTTACACCGTAAATGCGCCTGACGCTCACTTTTATAGACTGATTTGAGCAATAAAATAGGACAAGAATCAGATTTTTAAATTGCACAATTAAGATTTCTCAGTTGAACGGTGGATTGATCTATGAAAAATCATGGTTAAGCTTCCGATCGGTAAGAAAATTTCCGATCGGATAGACGCTTGAAACTCATTAGAATACATTTCAAGTTGCTGTATCTTTAATTTGGTTTGACAGGTTTTTATTTATTTTTTTCAATTTTGAAAGATCCACTTTGTCGTTGAACTATCTAAATATTTTTATTGTTGTCCCTGTAAAAGCATTTTGAAGAAAAAAACGGCACAAAAGTGGAAAAAGGTATGAAAAAAATGATTAAAAATCGGTTATTCGATTTTAAAAATTTGGAAAATGTTAAAAGAACGTCGTCGCCTCACGAATTCAACGTCTTCAACGATTGAAGGTTGCACAATTGCGAAAAGAATAAATACCGAACCCAGACATTTTAATAAACCTTACAATATTCGTCACAATTGACAAATAAAAGAGCGCGCAAATTTGAATCTCGCACAGTGCTTCCTCGTGATTCTCGCCAATCCACACTTTACTACGTTTACAACTCTGGCTTCCTTATAGAGAAAGCGGTATTAAATTTTTTAATAGAATTGAAAATTAAGTAAAATTGCAAATTTCATAAAGTTTAAACTCCTTTATGAATTCTCACTAAATTAAAGACCAAGTATTCTTATCTCCTAGCCAATTTCTATGCCAAGTTTCAGTTTGATAGATCCAAAATTAAGAAAGTTAGAGCAAAAATATCGGTTTTTTTTTCCCGAATTTCGAATACAAATATGCGTGATTCAATAAAATCTGATCATCTCGATCGATTCATGCCAAACTCAATACCGAACAACCTTGTTCCCTGGCCTATTATTGTAGATAGTTTAAGTTCGATAGCTCTAAATTTATAAAAGTTAAAGAGCGTACAACCTTTTTTTTTTAAATATAATTTGTGAACGTTCTGGAACATTTTAAGTACTCTGACATCAAAATCTCCAGAAAAATGTTTTTCACGAAAACAAAGCATTCTTTATGAGGAATCAAAAAATGTATATTCAAAAGAAATATGTTTCACGATTTTATCTCGATAAATATCAACATTTGTTAAAGAAACTTTAATAAATATGTTTTTTTTTTTTAAATAAAAGTTGTTCAGTTCTTTCACTATAATTTATTGAGATTTTTATAAAAATTCTACCAAATTATTTAATCAATTTTCTATCAGATTCAGGTCATAACAATAACTTACGGTAGTTCACTAATAATTGGTTAAAGTCAAAAGAATCGCGCTAATAAATTTTGAGGTTATTGAAATCTGACATATAAAAATGATTAATATTTACAAATTATAGTAAAAACTCATTTAAGTTGCACTTTTATATTTATTATTCATGTCGTTAAGTAGGTAGAAGTTACAAAAGCTTCGTTTCTTCGTGAATTTACACATATTTGTCTATAAAAAAATGGTGAAGACAAGTTTTATTCGTCTCAATCGAAACAGCAGGCTGAATTTGCCAAGTGTTTATCGGTAAACTACCTTAAAGTAAAAAAATTCAACCATACGAGACCTTTGGAAACTGATTATTCGTTGAGATATTTAATCTAAACGGGTTTTCAAAAGTTTCAATTTCTGTTATTCGCTAAGTTACGTAGCTTTCCTCAGTTTTTAATAATTCGAAAACAAACAAAAAATCGTTCGGTATTCGTTCGAAACTTAAGCTTTATATTTTCTACGTAACTACCGTTGAATCCCGTAAGGCACGCGATTAAGAAAGGAGAAGACCCAGAGAGTTTCGTGGGCAATCGCGGATGTAACCGTTCGTCGCGGAGTCAGCGAGTATATATTCGTCGCAAGAGTTCGTCTCACTGTATTTGCGCGCCGAAAAAATTCTCTCTGAAGAGAGAGAGAGAGAGAGAGAGAGAGAGAGAGAGAGAGAGAGAGAGAGAGAGAGAGGACGAGACGAATCGGTTTAGCGGTACGAACGTGCGATTTGCCGAGACTCTTAAGAGACGAGGGACAGGCGGAAGAATCAACAAAAGGACCAGCATCGAGCGACGAACTCGAAGCGATAACGACGAGATGACGTTATAAGGGAGACTCGGAGTTGCCAGAAAAAAAGATTTATTCGATTTCAATATATCGAATCAAATGCTCAATCAAATATTCAAATCATACACTTGAATCGTATAAAATATATTTGAATCTCGAACCCATATTTTCTACACATTTATTAATTTTTTTCTGGACCCATTTTCTTAAATTTCAAAAATAAATTTAAAAACTTAAAACTAATGAAAGTTCTATAGAAAAATTGAATAAAGAGATTCTGAATTAATTCGCGTCTTTCAATGCACTTGGAACACACATTTTCCAAATATTATTTCCAGTTATGAAAATGTATTCGCATTGAAGACGAGTCGACGATCAATAGAATTCGGGGTCATTACTAGGCTGAGTAATAGTTTATTCGAGTACAACGCGATGTACTATATTCAGAATAAGATAAGTTATATTCAGTCAGTTTTCTATAGCAGCGCGATACTCAAGGGCTAAAACCCTCGGGCTATGCGATGGTTATAGTAAATGTTCGTAAGTGCTTACGACTAAGCGAGCAGCCGCATAGACTAAGATATCGATTTGCTATATTAATAATGCAAGCTTTTCGTCGTGAGCCAAGAGGAGTCTACGCGGTACCCATGGCATTGAGTACGAGCGCAATGATATTTATACGACCGTATCATTCTCGTATGGTAGTGCCAGCTGAACGGATTATTTTTATGCAATTTATGTTCAATTAGAATCATCATTCTCATATTCTTGACTACGGTAAAACAAAATTTTACATATATTAATATGACGCCCTATCCATCGGTCGGTAACAAAAACTGTAATGAAAATTTCTCTGCTACGATCGATCTTTCGAGTAAAAGAGAAGAACGGTGGACCGTGTTTTAAAATTCTAGAGTTCATCGTTCTCGTTTTTTGTCCGAAAGATCAATCATGACGGAGTAATTCGCGACGGGGAAGTTCTCCTATCTCTCTCCGAGGCATGGCGATCCAAGAGAGAAAAACGACACGCGGCACGTAGTCTTTAAGGAGAATAAAATAATTTGACGACGAGAAAAGTTTCATGTCCTACGCATCTCAGATTTTCTAAAATTCTTTGTACGATCATACACACCCATACATTTCGTTGATACAGAAACAAGATGTATAGATTTCTAATTTATTTCCATAAGAAAAATCAATTAGAAATTGAAAAAAAAAAGGTCGACGAGAACCGACTTGGCATAAACAAAAGTAGCGATAGCGTTTGGTGTCGGTAAAAATAATAAATTTCTTTTATATTCAGCTTCGAAATGCTACCGCGTCTATCGACCATTGATATATCAACTGTAAATGATATTTTGTATGTAAATAAATGAATGAATAATTGTGCAATTTATACAAAAGGTAAATACCTTTATCCTCGTAGAATATTCTAAGATTCCTCATTCTTCGAATTCGTACAAGTGTGGAGAAACGTCTGCACTTAGCGTAATGTGTGGCAAGCTAGAATCTACAATGCGAAGCGAACTAATGAGAAGTCTACACTAGAAAACTTTTCTCCTCTGTGTATACATTTACCTTGAGGGAACGGATAGGCATCGGACAAGAAAGAGCTACTTACTACATCGTATCACACCACGAGAACGTATACCTGAGCCGAGATCCTCGCGTGTCCTGTTACGGTGAATCGTGCAACGCGGTAGCAATCGGTGTTGCGGCGGCTTTTCCGACAAGTGGTACACACGGCACGCGGTAGTAATATGTAATACTCTGTGCAAATGAAACTATACCTTGCTCACTCTGTTTGTACTCGAGTGCGTTAAGCGCGTGAAACCTGCATCCTATATCCCGGTGGACGATTATTTCCCTTCGAAGGCAATACGAGACGCCACACGAACGATTGCCACGTAGTTTGATACTACCGTGCATTCTACTATATCGCGAATCACGCGATCTTCCGTAGTTCCGCCCATCCGACACCCATGAGATTGTTCCTTTCGCCATAGATTCATGATCGTTGGTCAGTAGTGAGCTCCGCTGAGTGAGATTTATAAATATTTTCAATAAACATCAGAGACAAAATAACGTTCTCGATAAATATTTGACAATTGTTAAATAGTAACAAACAAGTTGATCGATGTAACAAATATGTTGTCGTATTTGGATTACAGCTTTATAAATATTATTTTTACTTGTCGCGTATATTTGTTTCGTTGAATTCGAGAATGTATGCAAGAGAATTTAAGGAGATCCGGAACGCACTCGTGCACGCACGTACGCACGCACGTTCGCGTGCAAGTAGAAAAAAAAAACGCTCGGTGCATCAACGAATGAGGTATAGAGAGAAAAGAAGAAGCAAACAGCAATGCTATGTACGGCGGATAAGGTGCGTACGTTACTCCGTATGATATTGATCATGAGGTCTAAGGGCTCTCCCTATTCTAGATCGAAACGCATCGTAACGCGGAAACACAGCAAAATACGAACTAGAAGGATTCGTTGTGATAATATACGAGAGTACGTATGTGCACGCGCTTTACGAGAAGCCGGGTCGGTCTCACAGGGATTCGTCCATCTCTATCTTCGCATGAATATTTCATACGCGTACCATAGGATATATTATAGGTAGTACGTGAACGTATCTACCGCTAACTCGATGGGATTAAATGCTCTGTCGCATCGAATAATAATACAACAGAGTATGTATAATATATTTCTTGTATGCAGGATATAACATTATATGTAACTCTGCGGCAACGTTAATATCTTACAATTTGAAGATAAACGTACTCGCCGGTTTTGTAAATTAAATAGATTATACTCGTAATTTACGATGAATAATAAATCTGAATAATTGTGTATTCATAATGATGCATTGAGTCACATTGAAACATAAACAATCAGGATTTTGATAAATGAAAAGTAATTTAATACAACTGACTCGAGATTAAAGAGAAAATTATCATTTTTTCAGGCTCTGTAACATCGATGGTCTAATTCTTTTTTTTTTTTTTGTACGGTACCATTTCTTCTGGATCTTGAAGACTTTTATAATAATACAACGAGAGAAAAAGTTTTATCGAATCAAAGAGATTTCGTTGAAATCTTGGCCTATGAAACTTTTATTTGCCGTCAATGAAAAAATGTATTTAAGTTAATACTATCTTTTATTTGATTGATCGCGAATCGTTATAAATGCGGTGGCATTGAATCAATGAAAATGGTATCGAAGCCTGCTAATCACTTTTATTTACTTCGATAAAACTTTTATTTGTTGTTATCTCATAACGATTAAATCTCTCATTCAACGTTAAATCTCTCGAGCGAATCTCACCGCATTCCGTTCACTTTGGATGTTTGTTCTAACTTTAATTTACTTTAAAGGAGTCAAGGTTAAGGTGTAGGCAAAAAACGGTGTTTTATTGCTTTTTTGGCTTGGAAATCTCGCGCTCGATGCGCGCGACACACAAGCAAACAAGCAAACAAACAAGCAAAATTACATTATAGATTGTTTTATTTTTGTATCCCTACCGCGCTAACAGAAGAAAGGTTCGAGGATCCGTTTAATATTCATTTATTATTGGATACCTTCGAGTGAAATGACGTATTCGCGGTTTCCAGCCTCTTTCAAAAACTTCTACATTTGGATAACAATTTAACAATCGGCCTTCCGCCGGTTTTGCGCTCTTGATACAACGTTGTTAGAAAAAAACAAACCACGTTTCCTGTCAAGCGACAGCGGGCGTGAGACCGTCAAATAAATATCTCTTTGAAACGATCATTTCAAGCATACTATTCATTCGAATAAAATAAATCGTTTCTTTGTCAAGTACTATCAAATAAATATTTACTCGAAGGCAATGAAATATCCTCATCGTGATTCAAGTGCATCGCATCATTGGTATCAAGTAATTATTTTCATCGAATCAAATTAACGTTTACAATTGATTCGATGAAAAAAAAATGTTAATGTGCCGATTTATTCGAATTATTGAATTTTTTTGCTCTCGGTATACTTGCAAACATATAACCGTTTACGTTAGATCGTTGATATCGATAATCACCAAAGACTGCGCGTACGAAGAAAAATGTATTTATGGATTGGTACATTATCGTTTAGACAATGGAATATCGGTTTTCCTTATACTTCGTCATAGCTCTTCTTTATCCAGGAAACCCACCGGAACAAGGATGCAGACCGGCCAAGCACGTCGTAAGAGGTACATAGCTTCCATAGGGATGTGCACTCTTGCACCCTCTTCTACCTCTTTACTTTCTCACCGCAGCAACGCCCCGATTCGATCGATCCTCTCGGTTTCTCTCTTGTACCATCTCTCTACGCTATATAGTTAACGCTACTGCGATAGACGTTCATTTTCTTTCTACCAGGGCTTAGGTGCAAGTATATCAAAGTTTCCTTGACGCGTTCCCTTCCTACGTAATATCGTAGCCATTTCTACTTCGGGACTGGAGCGACTCCGGCAAACTCTGCTCACGTTGGCACCGAAGAATCCGACAATCCTCGTGGCATACTAAAACCCCATAGGTAGTGGCAATCCCGCAAGCTTCCAGTAATCTCGAGTTATTTCGATCAATGATACTCCAACGAGGTCATTGAGACCAGTGACTGAATAATTATAATTGGAGCTTGTGTAACACGAGACAATCAATAAATAACGACGACCTATTTTTAAAGAAGAAAATCAGTAAGCGGTATATAAAGAAAAACGATTTCCACACTGGAATTTTTTAATGCTGATACCATATAATGTTTTCAAGATAAATAAAAAAAAAAACGATTTTACTGCTGTCAATTCTTAAACGTTGTGCACATATTTAGAAAGCTCAATGTCATATAATTTATATTTACAACCAGTTTAATACCTGTCGTCATGAGAAATTTATACAATTTGTTTAAACGTGTCGTAACGAACCTTAAGTAGTCAATATACACGGTACGATTTATCATTAAACTTTTTGCCGACTACACATTTTTCGTCTTCCGGTAAAAGTGTCTTTGGTATTACGACGTTTTTATAAATCTACCGGATAAATATGGATATGTTTACAAATTATCATACACTTAAGGAAAATACGCTCGCGATATTCTTTATTACTAAGTCTTCTGATCTTTTACACTTATCTAAGAACTTGTACTCAGGTTCCGTGGAATGTGTATCTACTGCAACAAGATCGCGGAACTTTGGTAAGATGTTCGCTCGGGAATTCCCATGGCACATTAGAAACACACAGTCATCTAAACAGATAGCGGAAATGAAACGTTTCTCTCTCTCTCTGACTGTTCGCACAGTCCTCCAATTCCTCAAGACCGAGAACCTCGGTAGACACACCATGAACATATATATTAGACCAAAGTATCTCAGGGCACCTCGAGAGAATGGGGCTTCCTATAGATCCAACTCGTGATTCACGTCGAACTTTCCTGCATCGAGCAATCACTCTTCTCAGTCTTCCTTTCCCCCTTACAATGGAGAGACGAGTAGAGGGGAAAGTAAATGGAGTGTACGTTCGATTAGATTCAACGAAAGACAAATAATCCTCCAGCAGAAAAATGAACATTCTCATATCTCGAGGGATTTCAACTGCACTCAAGATGAGCGAAAGAGCTTAAATTCAACATTTTTATAAATTATTTTCACCTAAAATAAAATTCTCGTGAAACGTCACAAAATCAACACGTTTTAATGCTATGCGGAAGATTAAGAAAGAAGAAACCGTTGAATCAATTAAGAACTAAATTGTTATCGCTGTCATGAGATCAGTGTTAAATCATTGAAACTTAAAGAGTGACAGGTTGAACCCTCGAGTAAAGCATGCGAGACTGTCGAGAGGTCCGAGCGGCTTATCAATCGCGAGTTATATCCTCTTCTCATTCGCGAGTCGCTGCATACGGATATCCGGGAGAACAGCACAGCAGGGCAACGAACGATGGCAAGCGCGTTTTAAGCACCGCGAACTCGCGACTCTGAACGAGAACAGCGGAGAGAGTACAGCTTGAGTGTGTATATAAACGATGCCAAGAGAGTAAGAGTGCAGAGATATATAGCTAGTCGAGTTAGGTACTTGGCAAAGGAGTCGCTCGATAAACTGACGTTGCCCTTGGCAATGCAAAGTAATAATGGCCTTTCAACGTACCTTTGACAAGCTACCGTACTGTACGGTACTGTAGTATTTATCCAGTTCATAACGAGTACTTTAAACGCGACCTCTACATATATTGTACCACTCGAAGAAAACGATTAAGTTGAATTTACATGAAGGATTCATGGAACTTTGTTCGAACGTGAACATCTCAAAGTCCCGTATTAACGGTGATAAAAATGTTGACTTAATTGACCACGGTAAATATGTATAAGTTCGTTAAATAACTGTTATAGTTATTTATTTTACCTAGAGAGAACGACGGAGTAAGAAGTTTACTTGATAAGTGCTTTGTACCGTCGATGTACAAAATTTATTAAATTAATTCTGTAAATGAATTTTTTTTCATTCCAAACCGAATTATCTCGTTGATAAGGAGAATAAAAAATTCCAAAAATGGATTTCTAAAAGTTTCGGAATGACAAGAAGTAACATTTATTCGACACGTATAGATAATTATTATTAATAGTTTTGATTTATTATGGGTATTATTGATTTTACAATGTTAAATATATGATGTTAAAATTAACCCTTGCGCGGTGTTCATACGAATCCACAGTGACGACTGGTGTCAACGGCCGGTGTCGATTTGCACAATAACCTTAGAACTTTCAACGTATTTTACTTGAAAATAGGTGAATGAAATTCAATGACATTCAATGACATGTTGGGATTATATTCGTGACATATTTTTGTATGGGTTGCTGACAATTTGTCGATTTTCTTCTATTCATTTCGAACATAAATAAGTTGTAAATATTAAAGTGGGGCCTAATGTTTATAACACTTATCGCTTGTGTGAATTAAATACTGTGAAATTTGTTAAAATTGACACCAAATGGGTCAACACTGGTGAAAAGTTCACACAGATTGCCTTTAACCCCGTGGATTTTTAACAGTGTAGTCGTTTTTTTATATATTTTTATTTATCATGTATATTATCCAACGACTAACAATAATAAAATGCCTGTGAAATTTATCGAGTAAGCCGAATATCGCTATAATTTCTCCGGAACAATTTCTCGAGTCTTTCTATTAAAAAACCAGTCGGAGATGTCATAGTAGCCGAAAAAAAACCCGTTTTAAAGCAACTTCCGCTTGCTTATATTCTCATTAGTAAAACAAGGCGTCTTCTTTTGCATGTGCTGCCTTCTTCCTCCTACACTCGACCCAACACTACCGCGTAAGAGCCCATGCTTTCGTCATGCCCTATCGCGTACGGTGATTTATATCAATCTCGAGAGAAAGTGGGGTCCAAGTGGAATAGCTGTATCGAGATGGCGAATCGTTTCACGAACAGGGATTACGATCTTAATCGACTTCAATCCACTTCGGACAATGTCTATACTACATCATTCAAGATTGGTTCATTTGTTGTTATAAAAAAAACTCCCACGCCTCTGTAAAATATCACAGATACGACTCAACCGTCTTGAAGTGAATAACAATATTTTCTATCTCGTATCGATTAATTTATATTCAATCGTTTGACCTCCTATATTATTCTACCCCCATTCTCTTGTACTCAACACAGAGAACTCTTAGTGATATTGCGTATGATATCAAGTATCTGCTAGGCACTCTGTTCATCAGTTGGGACTGTAGTCAGCTAATGAGTTCAAATGTACTCCGTATAGAATGCTTTCTAATTCGAATCTTGGAAATGTCGTGATAACATTGGACACACGATAGATATTCCCATTTGTGAACAAATGACGTGTCTCGAATACTTTCTCGTGTATACTCCACTGTCTTGTGTTACTTCTGCGAAGGACTCCCACGACATTTCGGTTTGAGTTCCTCGATTACGTGCAGAGGTGGAACATGCAACGATTCGATGCGCCTATCGAATATCAATGTCAGTATGCGGTACGACGGTTTATGTAGTTTCGGGTCGGTGTCCAAGACGTACGAGACTTTAGAATCGCGTGACTCGTGTTTCATATATTCAGCGGGTCGCTGACTCCTACACCAGACGATAGAGATCGATAGATGGGACGATGGTAAAGCGAGAGAAAGATCAAGAGTGTCGCGCTCTTCATGAATGGAAGTATCGGTAACGGTCCGAGCTGAAAACGCACCGTCCACGCTTTTCTTTATAGAACGACGTCGTTCCTAGCGTGGCTTCCGCTTCTCTTCACCAGCATCGTGGATCCCGGTTTCTTCGACGACGACCGGCGTCGTAAAATCATTTCGACCCGCAGGCGCCAGACGGGAAAACGAATGACTCGATAAAAAATAATATCAAATGTTTTGAGTTGAGCCGACGCGGTGCGGCAAAAAATCGAGAGCGGAAGGGACGAGGTTTAACAGGATAAACGCTACAGATACGATTCGTGTATCTCCAACTAACTATCGAATGTAAAGGGTGATTTTTTAAGAGCTTGAGAACTTTTTTTTAAAAAAAAACGCATAAAATTTGCAAAATCTCATCGGTTCTTTATTTGAAACGTTAGATTGGTCCATGACATTTACTTTTTGAAGATAATTTCATTTAAATGTTGACCGCGGCTGCGTCTTAGGTGGTCCATTCGGAAAGTCCAATTTTGGGCAACTTTTTCGAGCATTTCGGCCGGAATAGCCCGAATTTCTTCGGAAATGTTGTCTTCCAAAACTGGAATAGTTGCTGGCTTATTTCTGTAGACTTTAGACTTGACGTAGCCCCACAAAAAATAGTCTAAAGGCGTCAAATCGCATGATCTTGGTGGCCAACTTACCGGGCCATTTCTTGAGATGAATTGTTCTCCGAAGTTTTCGCTCAAAATGGCCATAGAATCGCGAGCTGTGTGGCATGTAGCGCCATCTTGTTGAAACCACATGTCAACTAAGTTCAGTTCTTCCATTTTTGGCAACAAAAAGTTTGTTAGCATCGAACGATAGCGATCGCCATTCACCGTAACGTTGCGTCCAACAGCATCTTTGAAAAAATACGGTCCAATGATTCCACCAGCGTACAAACCACACCAAACAGTGCATTTTTCGGGATGCATGGGCAGTTCTTGAACGGCTTCTGGTTGCTCTTCACTCCAAATGCGGCAATTTTGCCTATTTACGTAGCCATTCAACCAGAAATGAGCCTCATCGCTGAACAAAATTTGTCGATAAAAAAGCGGATTTTCTGCCAACTTTTCTAGGGCCCATTCGCGGTCAACATTTAAATGAAATTATCTTCAAAAAGTAAATGTCATGGACCAATCTAACGTTTCAAATAAAGAACCGATGAGATTTTGCAAATTTTATGCGTTTTTTTTTTAAAAAAAGTTCTCAAGCTCTTAAAAAATCACCCTATAAAGATAGGTCGCTTCGGTGATTTAAAAGCTTCAAAAGTGCCACTTGATTCATCAGGCTACAACTATTTTTCAATCATTAACACATTTTTTAAAGTCGGTAAACCCCATTTCTGGTGTACAACGTAAGAATTTTTCTATAATTTCCTTAATTTTATGAAGTATCGCTTGAAACCATCAGAGATAATCGTTTCGAATTATCGTCTTACGGTTAAGCACTCGCATTTCTTCTTGGTGCATTCTCCATGGAAATAAAATATAATTTCCAATATATTTTTCACGATATATCTGTCGGATATATGTCAAAACATATACAACATATACAATTTGTTCCTGTTTTAATTAATAATAATAATAATAATATATAATAATAATAATATATAAAATATAATAAAATTATATATAATATACGTAAAAATATAATTTCGCATATACTTTTTTTTAACGGTGGACATAAAGATTTAAAAATGAATCGCGAATGTATAAAACGATGCTTGTTCGCAGTTCAGTCTGATCAACAATAACAGGAGTAATTTTCCTCTCATTCCCATTTATATTACAATATAAATCAGTTATTTCATTTAGCAACTCTCGGATGTAAAAAAAACAACGTATAACGAAGTTCCGACACCGCAGTCTATCGAGCGAAACCGCATTGCAATCTCTCGGCGCCACCACTTATTACATTAGTTATCATTTATATTATAGTACGATGTGTTCTCGACGAAGTGTGAGTTGCTGACATGCGTCGAGGGAAGCCAAACGGATACTCGTAACGGCGGAAAATCTGCATCGCGTAAATGCACGACATTTGTGATTCATGACGAGCGCCGCATCCATTATGTTCTCTTTTTAACGAACCAACACCCTGGCTACGCGATAAGAAGCTGCGAGGAACTCGCGATAAATTCAGATGCATCGGTGCACTCTCGGCGCCTGATTCTTCCGACAGAAAAAATCATTGAAGAATTATCCGACTGACAGTCTGGAAAGACGTTAATACCTCGAAACACGCTCTAATTCTCTAACGGATAGATGAGAATTGCAAGATAGCAGACTTTCGCGGTATGTTTTAATCGACATTCCATTTACGCTGATATTTTTCTTTATGCCTAAGCGTAATTACCAGAGTGAAGTCTCGAGAAGAACAAAATTTAACGTGACGATTTACGTTTACTTGTTAACGCATATATAATTTTCCAGTAGTTAAAGATTTCCCTCTCCAGTTGGATAATTATTCGTTCGCATTCCTCGCATGTGCACACGAATACGCTCTGTACTATGAGAAACTTAGCTCATATTCAGTCGCTAATTTTTTAGCGAGTACGTTTTAGCTCCGTAGGCGCCATCGGAACGAGATCTACTCTTTCCTTTCGTCCCGCACGAGTGCGTGGCAATCTGGCTCGTTCGGACTCTTCTCTCATACATATAATGTCTTACATGTATACATAACGTAAATACGTTTATTCGTCTCTTCGCATCACGGAACTCGTGCTGGTAAATCTCGATTTCACTAGAGAACATCGACCTCCTTCTCCGGCATCGACCGACCAACGCCAGACCGAAGCTATCATATCTTCTTGTTTCCCTTTATAATAAGACGTATCTGCTCGATCGGAAACGTACACTTAACTCGTTTCACTCTGTGTGAATGCTTCGCCTGTTCTCTATAGTAATTTTTGCTTCTCTCCGATCAAACTCAACGAGAACTTGCAAGAGTCAACACTTTTTGTCACAGAATTATTATTATTCAGTCAATGATAAAAATACATTTTTTATTGTATATTTTACTCCTTGCGTCAAGAAATAAACATTAATTTTATTATTTTCTTTCGCTCTTTACAATACTAGAGAATTATTTATATTTACAAAAATATAATATACGAAAAGCAATAAATTCTCATGAAATATTTTGCTTGAAAGATAACGAATAAGTTTGACGTGTCAACGGTAAACTAACATATCTGCTTTTTATCTTTATTTTTGTATTTTCAATTCTACATTTTGTTCGTTTTTTCTTTCGTTTCTATGTACCCATTGCATTTTTCTTGGAGAGCAGTGCCAGCCGCAAAGTTATTTGACCACGAACAAAAGTTATCGGGGCGCAAATAAATATATTATCGACGACCCGCACACTCGATCGTGCCAGGATGACGCAAAGGGGAGGCAAAGTCGCTCTCCAGACTTTTCCTGTTCTCGCAAAACGATATCGCATGCTCCACGAGAAATCAGGCACCAGTCACAGTCACAATCAGACGCATGAATCGGTCCTTCGTGATTCATTCGAGAAATATAATGTTAGCGATGATACGCGCACAGACTCGAAACTCATTTCCATTTACGCCCACGCACGACAAGCTTTATTTCTGGCGCCTACGCATACACGAGATCTAGGCGCCTCTTCGACGTATATATTTCTTTCGAGAATTTTCCGATTTTCATCAGTGTTTATTTCATTTTGCTACCGTTCGTGAAACAAATGACAATATTTTTTCAGCTGTGCTTAATAAATTTGAGACGCTATCGTAATAAATATTTTTCAAAAGGCGATTTTCCGCTATTTTTTAAACCTCGAGACACAAATTATTCAGGGTATACTTTATCGATGAAAAAAAATTTAAAGAATATTCGTCGTATTTTCCTTCGAGTCATATCCTCATTTTGAATCTTTACTTTTGTTAGTCATCGATTTGTGCTCAGTGTTACAAAAATGATGAAAATGTTAATTAAAACGGTGCCAGAATTACTTAAAGATAGATCATATGTAACGATACACTTGGTATTCCGAACGATTTATGAATGATTCTTTGTATACACTAGAGATGCAGATGAGTTACGGTCACTCTTGACCAGCTGGAGTATTCACAGTCGAGTCAGTAATTACGTGTTACCACTTGGAACTTAAATAAAAACTGCGGAAGTGGTCGGTCAATCAAACACGTCATTGTAATAATTTTGTAGCGCAACATTTTTGCATCGTTACGTCTACGAATCGATGGGGATGCGCAGGAGGTTCGATTTAATTATTTTCTTTGATAGATATTCGACGGTTAAAATTTATAATCCAACAACCATGCAGCGTGAGATTTTTAATTAAAAAGTTGTAGTTAACACATCACTTGTATAGAAACGATAGCTCATGTACTTATTTTTTCAAACTAATTAAAAAGTTTGATTTCGATGCCCCATCTTTCGATATTAAAATTATAATGTTCGATCAAACATTTTCCCAATAGTTTCCAAGCGCAACGTTGTTGCATACGAAACGCTGACGATGATCAAGCAATCGGTAGGTTCGGCTACTTTGAAGATTACTTTGTTATAACTTCGTGAGTCACGTCGTTGAGCAACTGAAATGTCTGTCGCAAGGAAAACAGAGTGAATAATGCGCAGTTGTATATTAGTGTCGCGCTTAGAATATCTCGTAGGGAGCGTAGAAAATGCAAATTATTTGACAGAGCGTTAGCTTTGAAAATCGGTGCTCGGTGTACATTGTAAAAAAGACTTTGAATGTGGAAGGATCTGGGGCGAGTCAAGAATCGCGCGCGTTGCGAAACGTTCTTAGAATCATTACTCTCTCGGGAGCAGATTTAATTTTGACGCGAGAAACGTCCGAGAGTAATACGCCGAGAGATGATAAACGAGATAAGACAGAGAGACAAGGGTCGATGAAGAAGAATTGCTGGAACGCGAGACCGTACGGACAAGCGAAAAGGAAAAAGATACGAAGAGAGTGAAGAAAACGAAGCGGCACTTTACTCCTTCGTATCTTCTTCATCTTTCATTGACTGCGTACCGTGATTCGCAGACTTGACCGACACATTTTGCGCGCGGTGTGATCCCTTTACAAATAATTTGAGGTCGCTTCGTCGGTTTCGCTCAAGACACGGAGCGCTCGAATGCTTTTGGCAGTTGCTACATTCCATTGGGCGTGATAAATGGCGAACAATTGATTTACATGACAGTGCAACGCTGCACGCATCGTATGACGAAGTTTGCTAATTAGCGGAGCTATGGAATTCACGAAGAGAAATTAAGCGGTCGGAAGGAGGGAGTAACAAAACGTTTAGTCTCGAGGCCACGCTCAACATTGAGTTCCACGTCGAGATATTGAGCGTACAAAAAATATTATTCTAGTTAGAAAAATGATACGCGGTAAAGGCGTCTGATCGAACATATTATTTATTCAATTATTATTAATTGAACGAAGATATTCCTTGTAATGTATCAATAATATAAATAACTGGCAAAGGCACCGGGATAAATATGTACAATCGAGTCATTGTTCGAGCGAATCGTTTACTTTCAGATATGAGAATCAATGGATTTTACGAGATATTAACGAGCAATCGTCGAACAGCACTTGTAAACACAGAGGGTGCTTTCCACTGTTTGTGGCTACCGACACTGTCGATATAATTATCATTTAAACCGTACGTGATGTATATATTATTTGTTTTTGATATTTTGTTACTCATAGAGAAACTTATGTTATCAAGATAAATCTTTTATCAGTCAGCGCGTGTTAAAACTTGGAAAAATTCAGACTTTTGTATATCCGCAATTACTCAACCGATCGGACTGAAATTTTTTACGCAGACAAAGCAAAAACATCTCTTTGTTCGATTATTGTTATTAATCCAGTTATCACAAATGTTTAGTTACTCATAAATTAAATAGTTCTTTACATATAGAGGAAGGTTCAAGTACATTCGAGATTAAATTTGAGCGAATTCAACAGAGAGGTCTGCAATTTTACACAGTTAAAAATCTTTTCAAAGTTTTACGTTAAAATTTTCTACAGAAACGAACTATAACGTTCAGAGGTGTGTATTCAATAAAATTTTAACAATTGAGGATTGTTTCTACCTCCGAAACATCCAACGAATTGAGATATTATTGTAGTAAATTGTTTAATTATTTTTTATCTTTGACAAAGATTTCTTTATTATAAAACCAAAAGGAATCAACATGCTTTCTCATAGAGTTGACACATCTGTCGAAGGTGGAAAATAATGAGAACAATGTGAAGGGGCTTTGCATTATTTTTAAAAAATTCTTTGGTGGTTCAGTAACATTGACACGAGGTGTTAAATAAACAATAATTTCGTAACGCGACAGTTAAACTTTGACATCTTCGAATGTATGAATCGCAATGTATCGAAATATCTCGAAATGTTTCCTCAAACTGAATAACGAGAGCGTACAAAGTGGCACGCTCCGGACCGCGCGTTCATTTCAACAATAAATATAGAATCTCGATGAGCGTATGAACGCACCGCGTGTACCTTGGGTACAACATCCGGTCGAGAGCAATTCTGGAGGCTCGCGCCATTAACCGTAAGAACTCTCCCTCTACGTATTCGTTCGTATATACGTTCCCTCGGTATTTCCCTTTTACCACTCTTTCTCTCATTCTGTTTCCCTTCGTTCAGCCACTGGCTGGAATCCGGTCTTATTTCTATTTTGGGATTTTGTGCGATCCTCCAGCGTGCCTTTTACTTCCAGACGAATGCGCGTTCAAAGAGCGCAATTGCAACGACGTTGTACTTGTGTCTATGACAAAACATAAGAACTCTCTAGGTATTCTTGAGCGACTATCACCTACGAAAAAAAAAAAAAAGAATCTTCCCGGCAGGATACATTTATACATAAATACCGGAAGTTCTTTCGATGTACGTCATCGTCAGTGGGTGTCATTATAAAGGGTGGCAACAAAACCATATTTTCGATTCTCACGAAAAAAATATCTGGATTAAAATTATTATTACTAAAATATAATTAAAGTCCGAAACACTTGTCGTACACAAGAATGTTCTAAACTGAAATACAGGGACTGCGTATATATTATTACGAGTCAGCCAAAAATGAACAAGATATTATAAATAAAAAAGAAATTAACAAAACTTCATACATCTTCCCTTTTTGCAGAAATTTTGCAGATTGTACTGTCCTGCAAAAAAAGGTACATTGACCCTGAGAGAATGGATATACTTTTAGCGTTGGAGTAGCTTGAAGTTTCACTCTTTATTCTCTCATATAGTATTTGTCCACGACTGTCGACTCTCATTCGCAACGTTTGAAGTTCACTTCGCTCACCACCTTCTTCTAGCCTGTGCGTCGGTTCATTGTCGTCGCGGTAGTCACCGGTACGATGTGTTTGAAGTTCCACTTTGCATTTACTAACTATTGCAACCATGTAGATATAGGATATACATGCCGGAGTGAACATATATTTACTGAAGCGTTGAAAAAAAAAAATCCTCTTGCCGCTGTTATCCGACGCAGTATCATCGTTGCACTTCTGTTTGGAATCTCGGGAGACCACTGCATCCCCAACGATGATACTCAGCGATGCGGTAGATGAGAAAAGGACGCAATGGCACATGAGCATGAATTGTGAAACGCGTGAGGTTTAGTATCTCGTGTACCGGCGTCGTTCCGACACCGGTGATCACGCTTTTTACGTGTACACACCAGATTAATGTTGGAATAATCTTATCCATAAAAGTTCTCTGTACGTGAAAACACGTGGGAGACAAGAGAACGACACGATTATCGATCTCTCTCTGCTTCAGAAACAACGTGACGAGTCTTTATTCCATTAAATTTAACATTAACTTTGATCTTGTATACTTAAACTTTATCTTACACTTTCAATGAGACTGATTGATTACTTATTTATTTATTTATTTATTTATTTATCGATGATAGAGAAACTGTCGCAACCTGCCACATTTGGCACATTCACTTTGGACGCTTGTCCTACTTTATCGACCTTTAATGGGTTTAAGATACCATAAATGATACAATAAAGGATTCTTAACTAACTGACAATGTACAGCAACGATAAAAAAATACGCAATTAGTCAATTGTAATTAGTAAAATTATCATTTATTATTTTCCGGCATTTTTGTCTTAAATACGTATAGAAAAGTGATCAGAGGTAGAGAAAGTATTTTTTTATGCTGAAAAATAGTGTCCGGGACTAAAAAATCATTATAAGTCGGTAAATATATTTTGTGTGACGTTTTATTTCACAATTAATTTTCATTTATCCAAGACGGTTATTTTATTTTGAGAAATCATCGGGCGGAACGTCAGTTCAATATCTCAACAAATGGAGATAATTTCAACCTCGTTAGTCGACTTGGCTCTCCTCGAATCAGATGTTGCGAAACGAGGATACTCCTCGTGCGATTTCACTTGGCAGCGTGCATGACTTTGCCGATAAAAGCTGCACCTTTCAGCTCACTCGTGGACCATAAGCGCGTGCACCTCGTGTTCGTGAAGAATATACGGTAATTAACTGTGGCGTGGACAGGGAATAAAAGAGCTTCTAAACGAGTGAAAGAAAAAGAAAAAAATAACATGTCCAGAGAGCTGAAACGAGCCTCACACATGCCAAAGGCGTCCAATTTATTTATTCGACACGGAGTTCTCGAGACACAACAGTAGAAAATGGATCGCGTGCCCACCGGCCAAGAGAATATTTCCTTTCGCGGACGATTCTCGACTTTGTTTTTCACGTTATCTGAATTAACGGTACAGACAAAACAGTCCAAGATCATCGGTGTGCTACCGTGTTTAGTTAAGAAAGAATTTTCTGATTTCTTAAAATTCTTTCTACATTATCTTATTGTACAGTCAACGATACGAGATTAAAGTTGGCACTCTTTTGTTTTTTTTTTTATAACAACGAGTTAAAAATAGCATTTTATTCGGGCACAGTAGAACCAAAAGTTTCCTCCGGAACGAACATCTCGAGTCTTCGTGACTCAAAGCGCTTCTTTATAGTGGATATGGGTACAACGCTGTCAGCCTCGCGAAGGTTATTTTTTGCATCAATCAACATTCGGCGAATTCCGCGCCATATACGGTGAAAGAACGCGGGAGACCGCGAAGGAATCCTCGCGGGATTCGCGACAGACCCTACAGGGCGGCACGGATTCTCCGTGGCTTTCGGATCAAAGTATGCGCGTAAGAAAACAATTTGCGAGTCGAGGAACACCAGATTGCTATACGCCGAAAACTGAGAGTCATCCCTTTCGGCACATGGACGTTCTTGTACGTGATCGGAATAGGCGTAAGAAGATGATTGCATTCGATAGTATTTCGTTCAGTCGTATTGCCAATGATCCATTTGATGGACGATTCTCAGGACGGTATTCATGGACACAATGTTGGAAGGCATTGATTATGAATTTTGTGAAATAATTTAACTGTATGGCTCGTTGATAAGCATAATCCCATTGTTTCCTACATCGCGAAGTTAAAACAGAAGAAAAATGTCTAACGACACACAGAAAAAATAAGGATTTCGTTGGGACAACTAACAAAATGATCCTCCGAGGAATTTCTCAGTTGTTCCGATCAACTTATTTATAAACCCAACAAAGGCGTCATTGCATTTTACATGGAATAAAAAAAGCAATAGCGATAACCATTCCCAGCATACGCTGTATCGCGAATCGGTTACGAGAACCAAATCTGAATAGTATATTCTCAACTATTTTTGATCGGTTAGCGAAAAATAGTACCAAAGACCAACGACTTCATTCCTGTAATCAATAACAGTGATTTTGACACCACAAGCTGTCAGGTGGTGCGACTAACGTCGGCGGTAGTTGCGACACGCATTTGGATAATACCGGTCATCTACGAGTTAGTTTCCATTATATCTATCGCTTTCCTTCTATAACCAACCGGTTGGTAAGCGCTAACGAGTAAAACTTTTCACAAAGGCGATCGACGCCATTGTTTCGAGTGACAGGAGGCTGTGGATGGACGAGGGCTTGCAAAAAATAAAAGTAAAATCCATTGAATTTATGGTAAATACACAATGAAATATCGTGAATAGATAAGCTTCGTCTATCGATCGTCGCGGAAAGTACGCGCCGGTCCTCGCTACTGTAAAAAAAAAAAGCAATATCCGTATTAATCTGATTTTTTTTTCGTATTACGCCGAACCGATGGATTCCACCGATCAAACGTTAAGCTGAGGTCACTATCTCGGTTGGTTATCGTTACTTCCGATATTTTTCCAACGACATTATAATTTCTTGAACCAATCGAGTAGTTGATGCTGTGCTAACTATTCCGGTTGATTGTCGGAACCAATGTGTAAATTTCTCCAACTATTTTTTTTCATTCCGTGTACTTTGACAAAAATCATTAATTACGAATAAAATGAACAATTCAATCCTTTAGATTCAATGACATTGTTTTATTAACAAGGAGATTGCACGATTATGTGATTCACCGAGACGAAGATACATAGAATCAAACGCGCTTTTATCGCCGTTAAAGTTTAGTAACGTTCCGAATTGACGTACGGGAGAACAAGTTTCATATTATCTTTGATCGTCTATGTCGTCCTTCGTACATTGATACTTTTCTTCCCGTCAGCGTAGATGCTTCGTAGCTTTTAGCTCTTTGCTTGTTTTCTTTTCTTCTTTCATTATCTTTATCTCTCTTGGAGGTTTACCGGTCTCGTTTCCTTATTTGCTTTTCACGATCGAGAGTGATTGAGGGAGGAAGAGGCAAAGTATCTCCCGCAATCGAGTGGAGTAGCAGCAGCAGCAGCTATGTAGCCGCAATCTCGCGATGTCTCACGACTGTTGGGATGAATTCACGCAAGGAAGTATCCGTAACTGAGCAGAACGATCGTAGGGAGTACGAACTATACGTGTACCTACAATCGACATCGACGACGACGACGACGACAACGACGACGACGACAACGACGACAACGACGACAACGACGACAAGTACGTACTTAAATCGACTCCCGTGAATGTTCGATGGGATCTGTACAGAGTACCAGTGGTAAGTACACTCTAAAGTACGTCTTCAACATATGGAGCGTTCCAAGTCAAATCGACTCAGAGTAAGCTAACCAATTCCGTGCTCGATACAATTTCCTCATTACAATTTATCCAATACAAGTTTCTCATGTGAACCGGATAAAATAAAGTTACTTCACAACAACTAACATTGGTTCTACGATTGAAAAAAATGTAAATGTTATAGGAAAACTTGAATTTAATAATTGTCAAATAAATTATCGTATTCGATACAATTGGGTGGGAGCTCCTTCAAATGCTTTTGATGAATAAAATATTATTCGTAGAGGATCATCTCGACTTGGTATAAACTTCGCTATATACATATGTTGTACGTGTATGTAAATGGATAATTTAATATGTAAGAGAAGGATGGAACGAACCGTTACGTAATTGAGCGTAAACGATAAGTGGTTCGATAGTTCGTCAAGTGGACTAATAGGATGCTCTTACAAGAGATATGACTCTGTGGTATACACGATGTGGTACACCTAATGTGGTTAACGATGGTTGGGATCGTCGCAATAACAACGTGAGAGAGTAATTGTGATTTACACTTTTTTAATTTAAGCTTGACATCATTTTTTATAATTAAATTACATTTTAAGCACGAATTTCAGTATTTTACTGTGTGAACCTCGGCTGTTCAGTGTTTTTTTTTTTTTAAATGTCAGTTATTTATTGTAAGTACGTAATGTGTACATTTTACTTCTTAAAGATTTAAGAGAGCCGCGCAGTGCTCGTAATATAATTATTATGCAGACAGTTACCGTGAGCTCACACCCGAGATCCTGCTCGATTACGAAAATGAGAGATCGCTTTCGTAACACCCTCGAACGATGCAATTAACGCTCGTTCGCTTATTTCATTGAGTGAAGGGAGTCTCAGGTCAAAATTCCTGATATTCGTTGCGGAATATCTCACTTATTTGGCTGCTGGTATTATAAGATAATAATTTATATCGTTTATCTCCTAAAACACAATATTTTTTTAACCCGTGGTAGAAACGTCTAATCGTTGGAGGCAATTTACTCTCAGTTTATTCGTTTTTAAAACTCTTTGGAAATTCACAAGAAACTACCAAATATTCAAAGACGTATCCTTCTGGCATTAATATATATTTTTTTTGTTCTTAAAATTGTTGAAATTG
Organism: Cylloceria caligata; assembly: GCA_963942595.1. Taxonomy (NCBI): domain Eukaryota; kingdom Metazoa; phylum Arthropoda; class Insecta; order Hymenoptera; family Ichneumonidae; genus Cylloceria; species Cylloceria caligata. The sequence goes on from OZ012704.1 coordinate 3,981,615, forward strand.
TAGTTCTTCTATGAAGATTATTTCTCAAATTAACTGTTCGAGGCTACGGCGTTTCCGCAATTTTGTCATTATCATAAATCGCAACATTTACGCAAGAAGGATACATATTACGCAGAACTAAGAATTCTTTTTTTTGGCAGTGTCATTCTCTTTTGAATGTATTATTTTTTTAAATAATTTTTTGCAAAGAGTTTTTGAAATATAGGTTTTGGGAAGAACGATTTAAAGTTTATTTTTACAATTTTTTCTCAACGAAAAGTACTTGGTTAGATTAACTCTAAGTGAATACATAAGAAAAAGTACACGAATGTGTTTTCTTTAATGACTAGTCGTCACATTTTTACTTTTTATTGTTATTTAATTATTATTTACTCTACGAAAATTTTACGAATTCAATGTACTTAATGTTTATTCGAATACTTTTTTGTCAATTGTCGTGTCAGTGACATGACGCATTATTTTTTTTGTCAATCATATTTAGAAAAAAGGAACGTGCGCGCCTCTGTGTGTGTGTGTGTGTGTGTGTGTGTGTGTGTGTGTGTGTGTGTGTGTGTGTGTGTGTGTGTGTGTGTGTGTGTGTGTGTGTGTGATGAGCATGTAAAATTGCAACGGATACATCTCGAAAACGGGTTACTTCATCATCCTGAAACTTTATACACGAATCGGGTCGCGATCCCCGTCAGTTTGCTGCAATTTTTGACCAAATCGTTAACGATAGTCTCATTTTACGGTTGTTTGAATTTTTCGAAAAAAGAATATCCGCTATCTAACTTTTGTAAATTTTTAGCTATCGAGTTAGAACTTTCTACAAGAATACGCCAGGGAACAAGGTTGTTCGATATTGAGTTTGTCAAGAATTAATCGAGGCGTTTAGATTTAATAGCAATATGAATTTTAATAATTTTTCGAAAAAAATATATTTTTCTTCTAACTTTCGTAAATTTTCATCTATCATACTGAAACTTGGCATACAAATTGTCTAGGAGACGAGGATACTTTGTCTCGAATTTGGTAAAAATCGATTAAGGGGTTCAAGCTTTAAACTTTATCATATTTGCCATATTTCCTTAATTGTTAATTTCATTGAAAATTTGAATACTACTTCCTCTAGGAGGAAACCAGAATTAAGATAACTATTGCGAGTAGAGGAGATGCTTTGGGTTAGCGAGAATCATGAGAAAGTGATGTGCGTTCGAATTTGCACCCCTTGTTTTAGAATTATTTTCTAACTTCGTGATGACGTTTTATTTTACTTTAATTATCACGATGTAAGATATTGCTTTATAAATTTTCAATGCTTTCTGTTGTCACGTGGTGGAATATTCAATATATAACAACAATTCGAATTTAGTGTGGTTAGCAGTTTGGCGTAGCTTAATGGTTAGAAGAGTCGACGGGTAATTGAAAGATCCCAAGTTCGAATCCCACTTCGGACGGTCCGTATTTTTTTTTCGGATTCTTCCTCGTATATTCCACCTTTTTTGGGTTGTAAAATAGCGCGACTAACACGGGATGACCATTAACTCTAGACACCCACCCTTGTTGATCAACAAAGATAACAAGAGGCTATCGAGTGGTCGCATATCTCCTCCCTTAAATCCCCGTTCTGAGCTAGACCTCACTCCCTCCAGGCAGAGTTCCGGCTCCAATCGTCCCTCTGGCAGTCCCAGCTTGAAGTACCTCCCTCGCCAATCGGCTTGTATTGTATCGGTTTCTTTGTATCGGTTCGACTCGTTCAGAGCCGAAGTCGACTCTCGCACGAGGACGATTTGGACCAAGTGTGGTTAGCGACCTGGAGCAACTTGGTGGTCAGAGGACAGTCGACCGGCAATCGGAAGGTTCCACGTTCGAAACTCAGCTAAGACGCTCCACGCTTTTTGTGAATTGTTCCTCATACGTTCGACTTTTTCCGGGTTATACTATTAACATTACACATGGGATAAACAATTCGTAGGTAACAGATGACAGCTTGTTCGTCTGCGTACGTTCGGTTGCGATAACATCGAAGTTCACGGCGTATCGAGCCGTAGTTGTGTTTCAAAATTTCGTTGCCAGAACAGCAACCGTGCAGTGGGGAATTCATGCCCAGATTCATTTTGAGCTGTTAACCCATCCTCATTATGCGTAACCTGCGTATATAGCGTGTAGTCTAAGATAAACATTCGTTTAACATTTTGAAAATGTATTTTCTTTGGAATAATGCGTGGTTTAGGGTAACTAAAAATAATAATTAATAAAAAATAATAAATAATAAATAATAAAATAAATGAATATTCAACTTCTTCGTCGGTATAATTGCATCATAACCTTTAGCGTGGATGCTGCACAAGAAATGAATTTTAATTCATTTTTAACTTTAAAAAATTTTTAATGAGATATTTTGTAGAACATGAAAAAAAAATCTAAATTTTGTACGCTACTCTATAAGATGTTATAATTATTATTAATACAGTAGTAATATTATTTCTTATTTTATACTTTTATAAATTTCTATTTAACATTATTGATATTATATTATAACGGTGATAGTAAATCTCACAAGAAGTCGCGTATCAGTCACGCTCCAGTCGTTATTTGAAGCACCTATCGGGTAAAATAAAAGTATGTCATCCTCTTATCATTCCTCAACGGGGCGCAGTATGGATAAATCCTTGCGCAAAAGGGCAGATGCGCAACGGGTTCGACGCTTGGTGCAGGAACAACGCGGAGATAAAAAGTCGCGAGAGGTGAGTCAGTCACCAAATATAATGCGTACACTGTAGCGTTTGAAAGAGCAGAAGAGCGAACCTCGTTTTTATCAACGTTGCGCACGTTTTACCGAGTCGACTGTGCAACTAAAAGGGTTACCGTCGATCTCCCTCGCTCTTACCGTAGTTACACAAGCTGCGCTGCCGAACCAGAGTCAAGGGAGCATACAGGGCGACCGTAGTAACGTTGATTCGCCCTGTATGTTTGCCAACTTCTTCGAAGGGGAAGCACTCTGTACTCGACACTCGCTCATTCTGACCACGAGTATACAGACACGTTGCACAAGTACCTACACACTCGAGTTACTCTTGTCTGATGAGCAACGCGACGACGACGACGTACAACAGGAGAATGGGGCATAACGCGACTGTCTTAATATTACTCCGTCTATCGTCTCTCCGCAATGTTCTGCAGCGTGCCGGAGGAGCTGTTTGGTCTGTCGAGGCCTGTTTGACAATGTTACGTATAGATGTACGTAGTCCACTCCGAGAGCGAGAACACCGAGAGGAGGATGAGGCTATCGATTCGATGGAGCGGAGATTCGAGCCGCGAGGGTTTCAACTCGATTATAAAGCGATGCCTATCGATCCGATATTGTACCGTTACCACCAATGCGATTGATACACACAGAGTTAGATTGTTGAAACGTGTCTCTGGAAATTCACGGTTGCGCCTGGGTGCGATAGTACGATTTTACAATATAAACTCAACGTACGACTGATAATAATCGTATCGTGGATAAGAATATAAAGCAAACGCCTGACCATCAGCAAAAAAATCACTGAATATCAGAGAATTTTATTTTTTAGTTTATAAAATAAATAGTTAGATTTTATTCATTGAAATAAATTAATATTTTATAAATTGAATTAACAAATAATAATGTGTACGCATTTTTCTGAGAAGTTATATACGTGTCCAGGAATATTAAATAAAAACTATGAGTTATGAAGCTATTGATATAAAAATGGTTAATCCGACCTGGAATTTTTAATCCATGTTAGAGCGTCGCGCTATCTTCGCGCTATGAAAAAAGGTTTTCGATGTTGAACACGAGACATCTTCCGCAAGATAATATTTGACGGAGGAAAGAATGCATGGCACGCGTGCGACATCCATAAGACTATAATTAAATGAAAGAGGCGGCCTCGCGGGGGATAAGAGCAGAGAGTTTATTCGATAAATTATATTATTGCGTCAAGAAGCAATATTCCAAGTCAGGACCACCCGGTTCCGAAAAGTCTCGAACGTGTTTTCAGAGTCCTCCGCACCATCATAAATAACCGCCTGTTCCACCCACGCATTGAGTAGAACTCATACCAGCGTCACTATACCGCTCTATGTTTTTATGGAGAACCTGTGTGACGAAGGTGTGTTAATCGTAAAGGATCGGAGAGAAGGGCGTTTGACGATGGGCGCCCTGCGTCCTTACGGCGTGCCGGGTACTATAGAAGAGAGGACCGCTTAATACACGCACGGGAGTGGCTCTCCTCTCTGAAAGGGTCTTTCCATGTGCACTGTTCTCTCTGTGGTGAACAAGCAGCGTACCACGGGCCCTTCCCGTGTGCACACTGCACTTCGTTGCTCCACACGGAGCAGCCATACAGCCCTAAAATAATAAGGGGTTCCCGCACTATCCATCGAGTGTCACTCTCGTAAAATTAGGCTTAACAAAACACAGAGATTTTTTATGTAAGATTGCATCGACACGGGTTCGCAAGCTCTCGACTCTCGCGGTAATACATTATATCATGAATATCATAATAAATATTAAAATTTTATGGGGGACAGTGAGATTGTATCAGCACCGAATTCCAGTGATTATTTAATTTCTTATATCCATTACGAAGTAGCTTTACAAGCTAGAGTCTCAAGCGGTAAGTTGCATCAGAGTCGAACCAGCGGAGAAGTTATAGGTTATATTTAATATGAATATGCAGTAAGCCAAATGAAACGTCATGAAAAGCCCTCGGAGGTCCACGCCCGGGGTCCCGAGGTCGGCACGAATGGAATACAAAGCCTCGTTAAATCGGTACAATAATATAAATAATAATAATGACGATAAGAAAAAAAGGAAAACGATATGAATAAGAATAAGGAGATGAATAATAATAAAGAGGAAGATCCAAGAGCGGTGACCGAGAGTCGAGAGAGCTCGCGCTGGTCACTGCTCCCGTGAACGCGCGAGCTAGTCCGGCTTGCGAGCTGCTCTCCGCTGCAACAGGGTCAGCTGAACACACGTATATACATAACCTACCTATCCATGTTCAACTCCTCGCTGGCTCAGCGGCCAAAGCGATAAATACACCTACTACAGAATTGCGTCAAGCGCACCCGAAAGGACAGAATATTGTGTTGGGTTGAGCTGGTTCTACGTGGGACGAGATTGCGTATCCGGCACTCGTCGTCTCCACCTCTGTCCCTCCCCAGTTACACGAAAGTCTACGTATAAACCTAAACGAGCACTCGAGGTTTCTATTGACACTGAAGAACTAGAAAACTAGGAAATCTCGTACTCCACTGGATTTTACGAACCGCCGGATTCACCGTGCTTGAAAAACTTTTACCACAGGCCTGAAATAATACATTGCACAGCTTGTTTCCGCTTGGAAATGTTCGGCTACCGTATTTTCTTCGACTAATTTACATAAAAATATCTGAAAAAAAAAAGCAAAAAAATGTGGACCGGAACATCAACGCATTTCTTCTCGACGAGCGTAGCTAATTCAAGCTACGATTTTCTATACGGAGAAAAGGTTTTCAAAAAAATTTTAAAAATTGTAGTCTCTTAAGTTAACAGGTATTTCTCTATGCTTTGTTGAAATTATTATAAGCACTCTACCGAATTTATTATAGGTGTAACTCTTATGACAAAATTATCATAAACCATAATCGGATTACTCGAGGATAAGGGTTGAAAGAAACACGCTTTCGGGCATCGAATTCGGATACTCGGTGACTACGATACTTGAAATAACTACACGTTATTCATCATTATACGAAGCACGAATAATTAATGAACGTGTTGGGTGGGGAGATTGAAATGGGTAGGATTCCCTTCCAACCCGCAATAATGATATACGTTTGCAAACACTGTAAATACTTATGAAGGTGTCGGTACTCTGTGCCTACAACTAGCTGTACATCCCGTATATGCATCAGCGTTAAATCGTGGGCCGTCCTAGTGAATTGAGTATGCATCTCGCGGTGCGCCGATAAACTCTACGCGCAAAGAAACAGAGAAAAAGGGAAAGGGGTACTCGCAGGAAAACATCAAAGAAAATCTTTTGCTGCACTATGCAGCCTCGCATTCTGTAGTAGGCAGAGAGCATACATGTCTACCTTTGGTAATCGTGCTGCGCCGTGACACAGAGGAAAGACGAAGTCGACGACGAAGTTCCACGTCGAAGCAACGAGAAGAGTATTAACAACGTGCACCGCGAGTCCGGAGATTTCGCGTTACACGGACTCCTCTCTCGTATAATTACATCTCGTTCGCGCATAAATTATAATATAGCCGAGTGCGCGACCGAGTCCGCGCTCCGCTGACTCTTCGGCATATTATGTCACACGCCACGAAAAAGTGCAGGCGTCGTGCGCTGCGGTAACGGAAAAAGCCTGAAAGTCCCTGACTCGGTGGAGAACTTACACTCTCGAAGCAGTGAATTCAAGAGAGACTTGGTATACGCTGTGCAACCTCGTGGTTGCACGACGTTGAACAACGTTGAACCGAACCGTATACGGCTCAAAGTCCGTGGGGTACGAGATACAAGCATTCGAACGCTGTGTGCGCCGTACATTGCTTGTAGCATTGCACGCGAGTGCATTAACGCGCTCTCGCCGCAACTCACATATACCTGTACGTGTACGCCTATCGGTGAAGACCACGCATATGTAATTTGCGTGCGGACTAATCTACGGCGCAGGTATATGTACAGCTTTGGTCATTAATAGCGTTTATGGGAACCAAGGAGACTCGGCGTCCTATTGGTTAGTGGACGATCATTCGCGCTTATGGGATGTCGTAGCCGTGTATGCTTGAACGGCCATCTGTTTTCAACCACCATTTTGATCACCCGTGCCGTGCGCATATGCGCAGCGGCAAATGGCACCTGCACATGTGATAAATATTAGAGTTGAAAAGCCGCTTGGTACGCTAGTGTCAATATTTTGTCCGTATTATATTCCATTGATTTGTTAATTTTCACTGACTCTTCGACGAATTCTGAGTCGTCGTGCAATCAAAAATTAATAATCGTTAATGTTATTATTTGACGGTACAATGTTTTTCTTTCAACGCTGGGACTATAGTAAAAGACTTCGATTTCTATAGTTCCAGAACGTCCGTATAGTATTCCACTGAATAAAAGTTCCGTTGAAACGGTGCTGCGATCGAGTTTGTTCTAATAGGCGCCATGTATAAATTATTTCACGGTATCATAGAGAATGCGGTATCTCTGTGCGGAAACTCGCAAAATAACTTCACTGCTGCGACGAGAATGAATATAATTTCAGGTCTACTCGCGTCTCTCTTTAATCTAATGCTAAGAATATAGTAATGTAAACCATCGCCATAGTGATTGTGACACGTTTTACAAAAGTATTGAGTGTCGGCGTTGAAAGCTGAACGCATGCGCGCAGATCGATGAAATTTCCGCCAGACACTTATCTTGACGCCAAAAACAACAAGCATGGCTTTATATTTTATCCCAGAGACGTAAGTAAGAATTTTTTAATAATTTTTTGATCCCAAAACCTCGAGACTTTCTATGCGTTGCAAGCGAGTATTTCGTAAAAGGTGCAAATTCATCGATAAAAATGTACATCTTACATTTATCACAATTTTCTTATTGAAAAAAATCACTACCATGCTGCTCACTATATTATATTTATATTACTATATTGTCAGGATTAGTTCGACGAGAGCGACCCAGGTAGTGAAATCTTGAGTATTGTCTCAATGTGTAGTGCGGTGGGGCAGACGTTGCCGGTACGCAAGAGGTTATCCCTCTCCTTTCGCCTAATTACGTCTACTACGTCTTTCCCGTTAACGATACTTCACACCGATCACACCAGATGGCGCGTACCGGTAGTCCTGATTGGATAAAAGCAGTTTTAGACTAACCAATGCGATTGGCCGATCGTCTGCAACGGTCAGTGTAAAATATTCTACATTACCAAACCTTACAGGTTTTCATGTATATAGATATTGCACAGTGCTGCACGAGCTTCTGCGAGTACTGCACAGTTACAGAACAGTTTAGAATCAATCGGATATAGAGTGTCGCTCGTGTGCAAAGGAGTGAGCAATAGTTTTTCATCGACGAAAGTCTGTTGTTATACGTAAGTAGTCTTTTTAATTTTGTCAATCAGTTTAAAGTGTTGAGTTTCACCAACCAAGCACGCTTACGGAGATACGTGTACATTTTTACATATGTAATTGTGAACGACGGGAGTCTCTTTGTGAAATATTTTCAGACCGCGAGTCATGAATATTCCGTCAAATCAACAAACTCCCGGGGATACGGCGATGAGCCACATGTCTCAGCCAACCAATTCCCAGATGACTCAGGGTCAACAGAGAGCTACACAACAAAGTCAACAACAAGCTCAACAACAAAAGCCAGAACAATCTCAACAACAACTGCAAAAAACTCTGCAACAACCACTTCAACGACAGCTGGAAACAGACGAGAACTTGCACACTGTTATTCCAAAATTATATGCCAAAGTACAATCTTTGGTGGGTCCGCTTAGAGAGACCTTGACTTCTCTCGTAAATACAGCGGCTCTGACTCTTCAACAAAATAATCTACGAGACGCGGGATCCTCGAGGAATACGGATTCGCTCGATAAAAGATTCAACAAGATCATGGAAAAGTTTTACTCGATTTGTGATCAAATCGAATATTATCTTAAAACTATGATAGAAATACAAAATCAGAGCTCAAGTTCCGAAAGATATATGCCATTGCCTGTGATTACCCCTCGAACTGAAAAGGCCATTGGTCAGAAACCTGCTTTGTCTTATGCACAATACTTGATGACTATTAAAAATCAAGTTTCTTACGCCAATGAGGTTCACGACGCTCTCATGTCCGCAGCTAACTCGTTGGCAGTGGAAAACTGGTAACTGAAACATTTCGACTGCAATACTCATTTTATAACTCAAATTCAAAGACAATGCCGCGATACCTTGTTACTTTTTATTGTGCAAAATTCATTATTCTTTGATAATTTTCTTCTGATCTTTCCGTCAGTGTCCGACACGTCATCAGTGACTTTTCATAATTTGACCGAATTCTCGAAACTGTTGGCTATTCAAACGTTGGGTCTCGCTACCTGCACTCCATTCAGGACTGAGGGTCTAGGACAATCGTCAGTTTCGGTATTTTCTGGAAGCGTATCCTTTCCCCTTTTATTATCGCAATCTGTTTACCTTCGAATGTACTTCGAATCCTTTTAGAATAATTAACCAGCGAATAAGCAACTGATGTAAAAACAATGTAACTACGCGTTAAGTCTACGTATCGAGTCGCGTCGTTTACAATCGTTAAGAAATATATATCAAGTGACAACATAATTTCTTTTACATATTGTTGAAAAGTAATTTTCTACCGTATTAACTTTTCTCGTCTAAAAACGTCTTCTTGGAAACCGCTATCTCGCTAATCGTGCTGTATCTCCGTTATTCTTGTTTAATAATAAAAGTCGTGATGCAAATATTGAACCGATATATTGATTTATATAAAAAATTCACTAAACATTTTATCAACCTCGTAAAAATCAATTTTGTTTGTATCTACCGAATCATCAGCGTTGCCCCGGTAGCGAATTTTTCGTAAAAGATGTTTTAAAACGCTAATGATTTCAAGATTTTATAATAAAAATCAAGTCGCTACGATTTCTTCCGGCAGAGGGACACAACCGCGCGGCAATTCTTCAAATTATACGTCTCTCATTGGTCGAATAATTCCGTTAGAGACTCATTTATGTTCAACACTGTACGTACAAACGTAGGCAGACACAAATACAGAGACACGCGTTCACGTGACTCAGATTCAATCCGTTCGCGGTGATGTATACGAGAGACATACGTAGGTTGGGTTGGTGGGCCAGAGAAGTCGTGGGGTTCTCGCATTATGCATGCGTATCCGCGTACACCAAGAGGAGGGAGGTCGAATACGTTTTAGGACCACAAGATAACCCAGAGGTAGCTAGTTCGACTATGGCAGCGGTGCATTAATTCAACGTACGTACGCGTATTTACCCCACGAATGGGAATGCCGGCCGGGCGCGTAGATAGACAGCGAGGAAGATATATAAAAGCAAAAAAAAAAAGAACGTACGCTATTTCGTTTCGCGTTGCTTACTCGCACACTCGACTTTGGTACAAGCGACATTTATTTATTTTCCTTTTCGTAATTGTATTCGAGGCATTTGAAAAGTCCACGTGCGGATTCAGCGAGCGGGTTGCACGATTGTAAAGATGTTTTGTTGTTGTAATTTCTTGTTTTTTTTGTTGTTGTTTTTTTCGTTACGCTCGGTGTAGCTGATGCTTTAGATTTATAGAGCGTGCACTTGGTATGCGTCTGGTGTATTGTCGATGCAAGGGTCTCTTGATTCTTACGAATTTTTATGCGAACGGTATAACCAGCGTGAGTTTTGTCGTCGCGATGTAGGTCCCAACGTAGATTCAACATTATATTAACTCGCCGAAATGCAGAAATATGAAAAGGATTTGTGACACTGGCGAGAGCAGCTGTGACTCACGCTAGTTTTACTTATAATGCAAAATACAAGTCTTTTATAACATGGCGGTTAAGTTAAGCGTACGTTTTCTTTTTGTCATTTTATTATCTACAACGGAAATACTTGAAAGAAGTATTTCGAAATAATGAACGAAAATAAATTATTTAAATATCTCTCTTTTATATTTGAAATATTATTTAACCCAGCATTGATCGTATTTATTCGAATAAGCGTATACATCTCGTACTCGTGAAATTTAACGAATAAAAATGAATGTAGAGATTTTAGTTCCGGCGTTTTTGCATTTATTTTTATGTAGCCGACATCTCGATTGTTTCGCAGCTTTCACAATAACGAACAAGTTTCGAAGGCTCTTATAAATAATTATTATTGAAGCGTCACGTTCGATTGATTCGAGAGGATACAGTTTCTAGATCATTTTTTTTTTTTCGTAATCATTTTCATCTCTTCACGTGTAATTCGACATTGAGTGTTGATGATAGGATGCATGTACATCGATTGTGGGACGTTCATCGTTCCCCTTGGGCTGCCTTTTATCGTACGGCTCGTTAATATTTTCTAGTGGCACTCGACTAACCCCTCGGGGCTTCGCGATGATCGAAAAAAAATTACTATATCGGTATACGGTGCTGGCGGAAGAGTCGAATATGTTCTTTTATGCAACGTTGAAGCAGTCACCAGGGATTCAAAACTAGAGTATACGCGCGACGCAGAGATAATTGACTTCTGAATGCAAAGTTAGAATAAACGAAAAGTGCAGAGTTTTCGAGACCAGACGTAGTCGTATTACGTTCAATCATCCGTAATATCTGAACAGTGTCATAAAATATATTTCTGTAACGCGAGGACTCACTGGGAAAGTTGTTTGATTATTAACAAACAATAAAAGTCATTAATTAATCAACCGATCGTGCGGAATAGCACAGACTGATCCAATAGTTTCAACGATTTCTATTATTTTTTATAAATTATTTAATTTAAGATGGACTTGTCGTAATGAATTAAATAAATGTCGGTTTAGGGTCGGTTTATTGAATGACACTTTTTAAACTCTCATTCTTTGCTCTTAATAACCGAGTAGGGACACTAAAGAGAGAAGACAGAAGGAAACACTGGTTAATGCAATTTGGACGATAAACCGTGAAGACGACGTAGCATAATGAAGCGTAATAGCGCGTATACCCGAAACTGGGGTAGAACATTTAACTACCAAGGCAGAAGGATGAGAGATGAGTTGGCTCTGTTGCCTATTTACCGGTGAAAATTCGCGGTAGATCGAGTTTATTAACCGTGGTCGTGTCGGTTTGCCGCAAGCTCACCGTGCGCTTATGGTATCGGTAATATTCTCGTCATGGAACACGGAGAGGAAATAAACGGTAGCCAATGGACCACTTGGCTTCTTCCTCCAAGATTTCTCAGAAATTTCTCTCGATTTATCCTTCCGTGCGTTCCAAACATCCTCTCCAAAATGTATTATCGTAATATATGTATATTAGCTGCAACGTAAAGTTCGCCAGTGCTGCACGACGCTATCCAGTCTTCCTGCCTCCGTCTCTTGTCGGTTTACGTTAAATTAATTATTAGATCGTTTACAAAACAAAGACATTTGAATATGTTTTCAGAGATGCGTTAAAAAGATGCGTGCGTATTGATGCAACGTTCGTCTACGGAGAGAGATATTTATCCGTGGTGTGATATCCGAAGTCGCGAACACGGCCCGCTATTTACGTGCTCTCCGAACCAGCGTTGAGAGACGGAACGGGTTCGTTAACCGTGGTCACGTTGGTTAACCGCAAGCTATCGTGCTTACGGAACGTCGTCGTACAAAGCCGCAGGAAATCGACAAAAGACAGATGTTCACCACCTTTCTCGCTGTCTCGTGTTCTTCGTTCGTCGCATTCGCGTCCTCTTCGCTTTGATTTCACCAACGTTGAATACCGTCCGTGAACATCTCAGCCGTGTACCTTCCGTTCGTCTCAATCAAGGCTCAATCGATTATCGGAATCTTCGAAATCGTTTCGATCAACCTTACGCTCGTTAGATCGAATTGGTGATTAAAATGTCAAGTTTGGTTGCTCGTAGATACTAAATTATCGCCTTTTCAAATACACGACTCACTATTTAGTAGAGTAGAAGAAAGTTTTTTGTCAACTACGAACAACAATAAATCTATTTTCAAATTAAACATTTCAACTTGCACAATCATCATTGGCGTTCAGTTATCTTATGACTAACTACACTGTGATAATGTTCTTCACGTATATTAATATACTTGTGTAACAAACATTTATGCATAAGCTGGTACATTATATTTAATACATCGTTGCACAAATATTTTCCATACAATGAGCTTAAACTGTAAAAATGTTATTTATCAGTATTAATACATTTGTACAGAAAGCTTTTATGCATAAGCTCGTATATTATATTTAATATACAAGTGTAATGTAAAATTAACGAACGGTATCTCAACCACGTTAAAACGATCAAGTAATTTAATATTGCTTTATAATTATATATTAAATTAAACATACGCAATATGCTTCCTGTACTGATATATTTATTTATCAAATATTATCAACACTGTATCAAAGTTGTTGAAATGTATAATCTTTCTGTACTTTTATTACTATCAGTACTTCAAACGAATTACCGTGGACGTTGCAGATATATTTTTTAAATACAATTATGGTAGTTAAGTTATTAAAGTTAAATTGAAAAATAAATCGGACGCTGACAAGTATTCGAAACTGAGGATCCCCAACGAAAAAATACTCGCCGACAAAAAGAACGATTGTCCCTTGATCGTAACTCAAGTAACTCTATTAATTAGTGAGAAGACCCTCTTGCTCGCGAAGTTCCGACTCGATAATTCTCCTTCATCTTTTTCTTCTCTGTCCTTAGTATTGGTTCTCGTCTCTCTCGCAATTCGGCTCTTCAACCCTCGTATATTTGATCCTTCCTGGAATGCCACTCGATATCTCGATGACTTACCCATCCAAATTCTTGATTTTCGCACCCTCCTTTTCATTTCTATTCGTATTGGAATTTTCTCATTACTATTTCTAACTTTGCAAACTATATAACTATTTATACAATATTCCTAAATAACAATTAAATTCCTTGCCCTTGGTTTACAAAAAAAAAGTTTATCTTTACAACACATTTAACGTACGGTGCAATATACAATTTTATAAAAATGTATTATTTCGTTAGTTGAGTTGTTTATTTAATTTAGATAACTGCGACATATATTGACAATAAAATAAAGTTTTTAATAACATAATTTTACTCTTTATCACAAAAATCACGATGTCAATCAAAAGGAAACTGAATTTGCGAGTGAGATTAGTAGTTATTATTACTGGTTCCCTAAAATCTCGGATTATTCGTTTAGATAACGATAATATAATCTCAAAGTAGCTAGCCGTAGTAACGGTTATTAGTATTCACAGAATATCACGCCGCTTTCATGTGAATTTTATCGACCGTTACGAAATTCCTCCATTAGTCCGAAGTCGGTGAGTACCGGATGGTACCGCACCCCCCGCTGGTGCGCTGGTAAAAGATTGTACCCCGACGAAAGCTTGGTCGTTTAATACGAAGGCGCACGAAAAGTATGTCATTACGTTCACGCGATGAGGCGTGTCTACCCTACTCGATCACGGATTTTCTTTCCTCGTACTTCGGAACAATTTGAGGAATAGAAAAAACTAAAATGCCAAAAGCAACAATCATAATATAATTCTTCATGAAGGGTGAATCACGCGAAAAAAAACCACGCATTTTACACCCTCCGAGTCATACCGATGTTTTTAGTATCGTTATCATCATTATCGCGGTTACAGCATTGCCGTATTAAATTAAGGGGGAAAAGGTTTATCGATTGAAGTAAAATATTGTTTTTTTTTATTACGGTAAGACAACAATCAAAAAATCCTCACGATTAATTTTTCGTAACGGTCTTCCGATCGTGTAAAAAAATCTCCAGATCGAAACATAACAAACTGTAGAAGGAGTTTCATTATTTTCAACATTATTTTATTTTTAAAAGAAAAAAAAAATTCCTACAGTTATTTGTAATCGAGTCTGGAGATTTTTTTTAACATAAACGGAACATCGTTATGAACTACCGTTTTACTTTAATCGATGATTCCCGATTTATCGTTTCTATTAATTTCTCGTAATTAATAAATAAATCTTAAAACGGAATAAAAGTATAAATATACCGACTCATGCTACGTTATCAATGAATTTTAGTTAAAAATCGCAGTAAACTCTCGAAAAACAAGAAGCCTACTGTGGAACGATTGCTTTACAGATCGAACAAGTTCGCATCCTGTCGTGAGGTTTCACTGTGCACAGGATTATTTCAAGATCGACCACAAGTATCGAGTGAACGAGGCACGCGATGAGAGATACCAACGTAGCAACGCCACGACACCTACATCCGCGACAGTAAAGTCGAGAGGTGGCCGCGGGCACGTGGGCAAACGTGAAATCGTTGGTTCCAGTGTTATGTGGGAAGATCTGAGAAGGCCAACACGACGAAGGAGAGAATGAATAGCGAGCGAAACTTGCCATATTATATACTCTCGTGCAACGAATGGCGGATTTGTTACTTTCACAATTGAAGAAACTGGATACTTCGAGATAACGTTGCAAATGCTTTAAAAAAAAAAAAAAAACAGTGGGATGAACTAAACCAAAATTATTATTCAAAGGAAGGATATTATTACAAGCTCACGTACTTATTTCCATTCGCTTAATACAGTTTCATTTATATGTCACATTTATTTAACGAAACATACTTGAAGAGTTTGCAAAAGAGAGTCTTGCCCTTTGCTTCCTCATTATTTTATAACTTTCACAAAATCTATGAGGCGTTGATCGATTTTGACTTTCCCATAGAGGAAATTTTGTAAAAGATGATAAATAATTAAGAAGCCAGATCTACGTACTTATTTACATTCACTTAATACAGTTTCATTTATATGTCACATTTATTTAACCAAACGTACTTTGCTTCCTCATTATTTTATATCTTTTACAAAATCTACGAAGAAATACGTTGATCGATTTTGACTTTCCCATAGAGGAAGTTTTGTAAAAGATGGATAATAATAAAAAAGCCACGTGCATGATTCCACTTTCCAAAGTTGTATGAATACTCTATACAGCTCTTATCTGATTTTCTCAACTTTTAACATCATTTTGCGTATCCTGGCTTCAAATTCATAGAATTTTTTTCACGATAGCAGAGCTATTTCCACGAGAAAAAAAGGTTAAAAAAGATAAGTCAATAAGAAGTTGTTAAAATCATTGTTATCTCCAACCTCGGAAGATGAATTTCTTTCTATCGAATTATGATTATACCAATCAAATGAACGTTCGGCCAATAAGTTCTGCTGCAATAACAATTGACAATGTTATGTTTAATAAAAAATAGTATAAAACTATGCAGAATAAGAATAAATTTTTGTGTAAATAAATAACAATTTACAAGAATGTGCAATAGATGAATTTTATTTTTACATATTCCATTGATACTGGAACGCGAGGGAGAAAAATGATAAAAAATTTATAATATTATACGATGCAGTCAGTAGAAATGTAGTTTCATGCACGTTTCTCAGTGATGCTACGAGACGACTGTCGAGAGAGCGTCACCGTCTAAAAATTCAAAAGCTTCGGATTACCGGCAACAAGATCGAATGCGATTCAAAGCAGGCGCACAACGCGGTGCATCTATGCACCCGCGGATAGAACTCGACGGGATCCGTCTGGTGTGATCGAGCCAGTTGGAGGGCCCATGTATACCGCTGCTGTGTTTGCACGTTGCATTCCACGACGAGGGCTTTCAACACCTCTCTTCTCAGTCGTGTCGTCGTGCATGCCCTCCTCCTATAGTCGTTGCGGCTGTGTAGCTGTAAAGGTGCACGGTAAGATCGATAAGTCAACGCGACCAAGAGGAGAAACGCCCGTCGCCTCGACACTCTTTCTCCTTTTTCGTACCCTTTTCTCACTTGCAACGCAACGAAAAGACGAAAGAAAATAGTTTTTCTGCCGCACGAAGAATAAATAACATTCCCAACCGTAAGCAACACTATAGAAATGTCTGTCAAAGAAGTTTATCATTGAAATAAATGTTTTATGGTTGAGAACATTGAAGTTCCATACATTTACGAAGAAAGAAAAAAATAAGTGGCACGATTCTTAGATAAATCTCTTTTCTCAACAACTTCGGTAATATTTTAATGAATAAACATTCTTGAAAGTTGAAGTGTTGAAAAATTGACAATTCGATAAAATCTTTTATAGTTAGATTAGAAAGAAAAAAAAGACGATTTTGCAGCCTTCGAAACGGTAAAAAATTAACGAGAACTGCGCAAAGTACTTAACGCGGAACAGTGACATAGTCTGTGGCAATGGCCACAAAAGTAGGGCGAAAGAAAAGGACGCTGAACGATAAATCGTTGTGCCCGAGAGAAAGATCGCCAGCACGGCACTAACTTAAAACGATAAAAGGACACTCGACTACAAACTATATCACCTGGTTGCAATTGGTCCGTGAAGTAAAAACGATAAACCACGAATCCTTTGGCCTTGGTTAACTCATTTAATTACAACGCTAACTCCAAGCCGATGGTTACCGCGAGGTTATACAGGGAGGTGAACGCCACGAGTTTCAAAGTTTCATTTCGTGGAAAACCCTCGAAGTTATGTTACAACCACTCGCGCGATCTCCGGTTAATCCAATTTTGTTGTACCTTGCTTGGGGAACGAAAAGTAACTAAGTTTTCTGTGTGCTGCTAAAAAAAACGGACGTCGCAGGGAAAGTTCTGCAGTAAGCATTTTTCTGGGTGTAGAAAAGAAAGTCTAAAAACAAAAAAAAAACTTTATAAACGAGGTATTTGCAGCGGAAGTACTCGGCAGCGAATTGTCAGCAATTCAGGAAATTCTGTAAGCGCACCGCTTGCTCAAAATCACAAAAATAAACAAGCTCTGCATATTAAAAAATGGTAAATGAATAAAAATGTAATAGTTATTCGTTGTGCAACGTATTTTATTCTCGAATGTACGCCGCGTTGCAGCTTTTAACACACGCAAAAATTAATTGGATAAATTTGTTATATTTGTAAACGTTTTAGTAATTATACTACTCGCTTGATTTACTTGTGTTTTGTGGAGCAATCAGTACATCTCAAACGAATGTTACATCGAGATAAAAGATTTTATTCAATCGAATAAATCGACACATTAAAATTTCTTTCATCGTATCAACAAAATATTTCTTTGATTCAATGAAAATAATTAGTTGATTCCAATGATGCGATGCATTCGAACCACGATGAGGATATTTCATTGCCTTCGAGTAAACATTTATTTGATAGTACTTGACAAAGAAACGATTTATTTTATTTACATTAATAATATATTTGAAATCATCGTTTCAAAGAAATATTTATTTGACGGCGTCATCCGCGCCGTCGTTTGCCGGGAGACGTAATTTGTCTGTTCTAACAGTGTTGTATCGTATAGCGTAAAACCGGTGACGCCGATCGTTACATCGTTATCCAAATAGAGAAGTTTGCGAAGGTGGCTTGTATCCGTGAATATTACATTCGAAGGTATGTAATAATAAATGAACATTAAACGGATCCTCGAACCTTTCTTCGGTTAGTACGGCAAGCATGTAAAAATGATACATAACCTATAATGTAATCATAGATGAGCATTACGACTTATTCATAGACACATAAAAAAGTGCCGCGATATGCATAACGCGTACATCCTCTGACGCCAAAATGCCATTATAGTGTTTGTTTGTTTGTTTGTGCGTGTCACACGCATCATGTCAGCGATTTCCAAGCCAAAAATGCAATAAAACACCGTTTTTTTTGCAATAACAATTGGTTCATTGTATGCTTCTGTTACTACACCTTAACCTTAAAACCTTTAAAGTATTAAACATTTTTTTTAAACACTTTTAAACATTTTAAACTCGAGAGATTTAATGTCGAATGAGAGATTTAATCGTTATGAGACTGTGCAACAAATAAGTTTTATTGAAGTAAATAAAAGTGATTGATAAGCTTGAATACAATTTTTATTGATTCAATGCCACCGCATTTATTACAATTTGCGATCAATTAAATAAAAGATAGTAACAAGTTAAATATATTTTTTCATTGACGGCAAATAAACGGCATTGAATCCAAGAGATTTTATTGAAATATCTTGGCCAATGAAACTTTTTCTCTCGGCTATACCAGTGTCGCGACCGCGAGCAAGAAAATGGATTTAACTGTGTGTAGGTAATAAAAGAATACAAAGGAAAGACAGGTTGGCTTAGGTATTGCAATGCAATTATTTATCAATCGATAATACTCTGCTTTACCGTATCTGCCTACTGCAACCTGAGCATAATCGTTGCGCGCCCGGTAGCTCAGGGCTTGTTCGCGCGTAGGAGGCTTGCACCAGGTCCGCTCATGCATCGGAAAACAACTCGTTCGTTCTCTCGCTCGGGTGCTTCCAAATGATAAGATACGACCGCGGGGTAAGCAATGCGACTGACACACGGTGTGCATTGCGAGATAAGCGAGCTCTGGTGATCGAGTCGAGTCGAGTCGTAGAAACTGGGACAACGACAACGACTGATACATCGAACTTCACGCGTAATTAATACATATAAAGTGTCTGGCGATAACGGGAATTTAGTATCCGTCACCTTGTCGCAGTTCCAAGTATTGCAATATTTGCCGTTGTGCTTCCCAGTTTGCAACAAAATTCCTCACTTTGCTCAGTCGATTTTATTTATATTTCTCACCGTCGGTTTACATTTCTTTTACTCAAGCAACTGTACTTGTTTTCAAGACCGAAAGGAAGTTTTACCTTTTGTCGCAGAGTCACGTATATACCCCTCTAGTATCTCTGGAGGGAATATCGTCGAGGGAGCATCCAGCACGGTCGCGCTTCCGCTGTTACAATTGCAGACAAATTAATTTCCCACCTCTCTTACCTCCTCTCCTTCCTCTTCTTGTTCTGTTGTACGCTAGATATTCTGCGCGACATTTCTCTTCGAGTGCCTCGAGAACTTTCCCCGCGACTTTTGATTGAATTCTCGTTTAAATTAAATCTTTCAACCGATTTGACTAAAACGACAATGTATTCGGTTTATCGTATTCAGTTTTTATTCACCAGTTATTAATTCCAAAAATATTCGCACAGTGCATTCTCCTGATGTACATTTTTAATATCGTAGAAACATCTCACGAGGTACTACCGCATACAAGAACGAAACACACGCGCAATCCCTCTCGTGTAAAGTTCAAAACTATGCAGACGTGACTGAGTAACATAAAAATCAACCGTAAAGAATGAAGAGCCAACATAAACACGGTACCTGTATAGTAGTAGAGAATATAAGAAGATGAGGGGAGAACTAAATTCAGAAAACTCTTAATGACCCTTGAACACGCTTGACTGTAGGGCTGTGTATATATACATATAGACACACCTAACAGGATTATTCCCAGTGACTTAATCTGTAAACTTATCTGATGCTGTTCAATGGGCCTAGCTCGATTATTCGACAAAGTTAATTCCGCTTTCAGAACATAATAAACTATCACGAATTAAGATAGAAACCATATATGTATAGAAAATCCATTGAAAGTGTTTACACTCGAAGGAACATCGCTCGATCGCTCGTACTTAATTGCAAGATTGAGATTGACTCGTCAACTCGAATATTCTCGGTAGAGTCCATATAGCGCGCCCTCGGCTACTTTTCAATCGGATATGCCCACTACACGATATGAAATATGGATGCTAGTTCCAACATCTTACTGTTGCACGATGTGTATATCTCCCCACGTGTATTACGACGTTAAAATATGCTCTACAATCTTCGACTGTTACCTGCATGCTTCTCGTATAATGATGCAGTGATTGGTACTCTGTAAAATCGACTTCTATTGCTATAAATATTGACGTACTTTCATCTCATTTCGTCCGATATGTTCCAAGATCATTCACTGACAGATGCCAATAGCTGTACAGTAGTCATTTTCACGTAAGAACGTTGTAGTTATTAACTTATATTCGCTTCTCTGTCTCTAATTTACGATAAGTTGGATATATTTTACCGGATGAATCGACTATACGTCCGTAGGTAGCTTCGTGATAAACCAAACACAAATTGTACAAAACAATTTTGTCGTTTGATCGAACAAACAGTCGACGGAACAAATTTACTACATGAGTGGAAAAATGATATTTCTTTTTAAACTGTATTACGATTTGGCGCTATTTGATTATCAGAGGGACGATCGAATTGTTTGATACAAAAATGAACTTCGTTTACATGAAATTGATAAAAGTTTAATAGAATTACGTCGCAAGATCGTCATTTTAGCGTAATAATTTGAAAGTGACTCAAAGTGACGGTAATTTTGCATCACTGGATAACACATCATCTTAAAGTGTCAATCACTGGACAGTACCGTAACGATTACCCTACAGCAACAGTGCATAGTCGGTACTTAAGTGATTATGTTACCGTTGCTGCATACTAATGTGCATGTACACGGTATGACCAGCTCGGAAATACGACTAAACTGTAAGATAGAAGGGCGAGTGTGTGGGCAATTTTTGTCGGCATTTTATCATTACAGATGGTGCGCCCAGAGCACAAGTTCAGATCAAGTTGTACAGCTCTATATGGATGTAGCTACGTACGAGTATCTACCTAGTTCTCCAGTTAAATCGTTCCTAATCGCGGTCCACGCGTTGAAAGTTGCGCCGCACCTATCGTAACAGTAATCGTTTTAAACGGACACCAACTGGTTCCTACGGAAAGTCACTATAACTGGCTCTCATAATAATTTACATATTATATTAGAAACAGTTTGTGTACTACAGGCACGTTATAACGTACATAACGCTGGGTTTGAATAAGCTGACCAGTTTATATAAAATCGATCTATAGAAAAAAAAAAAAAAAAAAAAAAAAACGTAACACGTCGTGTGATTATTTCTTTTTCATTTATTTTGATAATTTATAAAAGATCTTCGTTAACAAAGCAAGTATTTTGATGAAATTGATATCGAAAACGATTATTTTACTTCCACAAAGTTATTAATTATGAAAAAAAAGCATTTTTTCAATAACAATCATCTCAAAATGTGTGCGGTACCCTCCAACATTATTGCGACTATGCACAGAGTGTCCACCATTGTCGATCGCTACCGCAAGGATCTTCGAGATTGAATTCCTATTCAACAAAGGCAAGGGAAGGAATTGCGAGATAAGGACTGAGAGGAGGCGCTTTGCAGTGACTTCGAACGAGGCGCGGATAAGGCGTAACGATAATGTCGCAAAAGAGCGGGCACGAACGTACAACGACAGAGTCGCTCGATCTCATCGCCAACTTTTCTTCGACGTTCAGGAGAAAAGAGAGAGAGATATATATATATTCTTTACCTTGGTCTTGCGCTACGACGACAATAGGGCGTTGTTTGCAATGGGTTATCGATCGCTTCCGTGCTGCCAACGTGCACGAGGCGGCAGACCGCGAGAGCACGACGAATGCACGAGAAAGCTTCGTGACTCTCGCGTTCTTCGCGATATCTTTGCCTCTGTACTCGTATAGTTGTAGTTAAATGTCGGATTTGTACGGTGAAACTGACTGGATAACTGCAGCAACCAACGGGGAACCCTTGGCGGAAGATATACAACTATCCGGTCAACTTCACTGTGGATTCTACGTGCGGTATACGATTGGTAAGGTACCATATAGCTTCGGAGCAGGTATATACTTAAGGTAAGCTATAGAGCTCGTTTGAGAGACGAAAAACTATCTCGCCTCGTGATCGAAGCGTCTGCGGTACCTCGTGTGTCCTGATGTACAAGAAAACGATTGCACCTTTACCCTTCGTCTTCGCAACCGCTAATAATAGACTGCGAATGACCGAGTGCATTAAGAGTCTACTTAAAGTGAGTTTTTATCTTGGTCGAACCTTGTTCCTGGCAAATAATTATAGTTCAATTGAATTTAGGAAAAAAGTGTGACAAGATTTGTCGTTTGTCGGATTAATAATTTATAACAATTCGTTATTGCGATAATATCCGAGCAACATCGCCGTGCCTTATGACCTCTCACTGATGAACTTGCCCCATACGGATATCGGAAAAAAGACGACGGAAACGAAGGGGAATACCGAACGTGCGGAGTAAATATAGGAGGGCTTGCTCACCAGCTGTAAAAAAAAAAACCATACAGAGAGTACGCTTCCCTGGTGCTCTAGCCCTGATGGAAGTATGCATATACAGCTTTTGTTAGCCCGATGATTCGAATTGACGTGCCCCATGTAACGAGGCGACATCAACGGCTTCTATAGATTATTCGGTGATCGCCCTCACGCTCCCAGCGCATTAATTATCTCTAGCTCTTTCTTCGCCTCCGGCAACACGTGTTTCCGACGAGTCACAACAACACCTCGCGATGATTAATATCTTTGAGGTTGGATAGAAAAAAAATGACGAGTGAACGAGGACAGTGGCAAAAAAAAATAACAAATTGTCAAAGAAAATGTTTTCGATGAAACAGCGTTGTCAAAATTTATGAATAATTAAGAGGTTACAAGGTAGTGACTTCAACGCGCATGTCTCGATGTCAATATTTTCAATATATTTGCTGAATTCCCGTCTACGATGTCATGAATTGTCATTGTGATGTGGAATTTTATATTTTTGAATTAAAGTTAATTTTAATTGAAGTTATGCTGGTTGAAAAGCTTCGTATCAATGTAATTTACATAACTACACGACGAAGTTATTAATTATTTTAATTTGGTAAAACACTTTCAGCTAATGTCTCAATCCTTGATTAATAATAATCGACTTGATAAAAATACATTTAAATCGTTGCAAGCTTTTATTATTACGGTATTTTGGTATTATACGATAACTGTACATACTAATGGTTTCTATAGACAGTTTTTTTTACAATTTCAACACCATACAAACCTCAATAATGCGCGTGAGCCGGGAAAAGGGACATAAAGTAATAGAAAAATGGAGCACGGGGATGAGCCAGAAATATGGGATGATGCGAAACTGGAATTTCAGTAATAGCTGTTGTATCAAGAAGTTTACGTGTAATTGATTTATAGCGTAAATTTAAATGCGAATTGGGTCGTTGGAGTGGACGTTTACACGATTATACGAATCATTTCACGGTTTACTGTTATCGAGGGTAACGGGATTCAGACTTAAAGCGTCCAAAATCGGGCCGACTAGCTTAGAGCTACTTCGACTGTTCTTATTTTGTTCTAGAAGTGCAATGTTCGTACAATTCAATCAGAGTCATTGAGGTTCGAGG
This sequence comes from Cylloceria caligata, assembly GCA_963942595.1. Lineage (NCBI taxonomy): Eukaryota > Metazoa > Arthropoda > Insecta > Hymenoptera > Ichneumonidae > Cylloceria > Cylloceria caligata. The sequence goes on from OZ012704.1 coordinate 4,005,524, forward strand.
TCCTGTTGTGAGATAGATTTTACATTTCGCCGACAGACGAAGGGTTGCTAAAGTTGTCACGATACACGGAAACTCGAGGGTGCGCGAAGATACAGTCTGACTTTGCGAGCATTCGAGATAAACGACTGAAGCGTTTTCTCCCCCGTGTTTTACTGTACAGATGTACAGTGTATATGGGGATCCGAAGTGTCGGGGCGCTTGAGTGAAGAAGAAAAGAGAAAAGGCACGTGCTTGTCAGACAAGAATGAAAAACAAAATGCATTGATAGTCAGGTGGGGTTGCTATTGCAAAGACGCGACGGCAACGAGGTTACTTGGTGACAATGCGATATTGTTGCTGAACAATAGCAAGCCGTATGGTACGATACAATTTCACAATACAATCGTACTACGATATAACCTAGATAATGGAAGGAAAAGGAGATAGCGATTTGAAACTTTTACCGCCAGCTGCGTTCCTGCAGTCTCCGCAGTCTATGTCTAAGCTTCAAAGCAACATTCGTCGGCAATAATAAAGCCTTCTGACCTATAAAAAAGAAAACTTCAAAGAGAATGTATCAAAGAGAGAAACATAAGATCCACAGTTGGAAAATAACGAGTGTTTTGTTATCGGTAAAACTTTGGTGTTTCAATGAAAATCTAGGTAGTCGCACAATCTTAACTAAACGATAAGAATATTTATTTATTATTGTTGAATGATGTTGTAATAACTTAACGATGTATTGATTCTCGGTGAAGGTCTTAAGATTTTTCAATCAAGCGGATGATGCTGATATTTCCGGTAGTCGTACCTACAGCTTTACACCAAATGATAAATAAATCTCGTCACAAACTACATAAACAAATGTCAATAATATTTATACGACAATCTTTAATTCTTCAAATTAATTATTATTCAATTTTTATCAACTGTTATTTAATTTTTCTTAATTTTCTATAGCCGTTCACGTGTCTATATTAAAAAAGATATATATAATTTTTTTATTTTTATTCAAAGAGTATTTTCGCAAAGTATCGATTTCAACTACTTGAACGTTTCTCCAACAACTCGCTCGCGTGCATCGCCTTCGTTTAACATTCGGCAGTGTATCTACCTACTTATGGTGGCTCCGAGGAGGAGGCACCGTAAATTAAACGCGAGAAGCCCTGTACTCGGAGCTCGACGAAACGTGGATGGGTTACGATGCGGCACGATCGCACACCCGCCGTCATCCAGCATCTCTTTCTCCTGGATACCACTTTAGGATTTATTTTTATTGTACATTTTTTCTGTCTGGTGCTGAGCCAGGCGCACGAGCGTGGCAAAGGGGTGTGTTCCGTTCATGGACAAGACACCGTCGTGAGTTAGCACCCACGCGCTTTACTCTCAGCTACATAACTGCCTACTACGTAGGTAGTGAAAGCATATACGGTGTATTCGTGCGTACACCTCATCGTAAGATCTGGCGTACGACGACTCTTGGTTCCCTCAGAGTTTGAGCTTGAGAGCCGAGTCTTGTCTGCCGCCATCGCAATAGCCTTAACGCACCGCGACAACCATGGTGTTCTATTTATAGTAGACGCGGGGGTTATTTCGGAAGCCGGAGCATCATGAAGCGGGAGCGTCGGTGTATTCACGCGGTGTCGGTGGAGTCACGAGGATAGGCCGGGAAGAAAAAAAAACAGAAAAAGAAGAAAGAGGGCAAAGTTCAAAGGAGACTCGCGCGAGTCGAGGTACATGGTTTAAACAGGATAAAAAAAATGAATAAAGAGATGCGCCGAAAGGAATGGGACGGAGAGTCGGATTGATGGAGCAGCATCGATCGGATCGATGTATCGAAACGATACCGGGGCTACCTGCCGAATCGTTTTACTCACGCGTGGCACGCGAACGGATATTTACGTCGTTGCGTCATGTCCCAAACGGGACCTACGGCTAATCAACATACCGTAACCGATAGAGCCGACGATTCGTGTAGAGGTTGACACGTATTTTGATGTAGCGTGGGAGGCTAGTGGTCAGTTGGTAATACAGCGTATCATCGGCTCGTTTGGAATGTTCAATAATAATAATTACCATGTTGGGAGACTACGTTATGCTTAATTTCGTGTAGTAACCCAGTCGTTGTTTTTATCAGTCGTAATCAATAAAATTTTTCTTATCGTAGGCATGTTACTGGAGAAATAATATCAACAGTGAATCCTTACTTCATTAGTTGAAAAAAAATGTAATTCCTTCGTCGCAGCAACAATAATGATCACAATTTATTATCCAAACGTTATCTTCCATAGGATAGAAGTTTAATATCGTGCTTCATCCAGCTTTAGCCGATTTTAATGTTGGATCAAAGGACGGCTGGCCTGTCAAAAAGATACCACGATCATCCGATCCTTCCCCCTCACCCTGAGACAACACTTACGGTGCACGCTACGTTCAAGCTTTTTGCTGCAGATTTCAGTGGGCATCGAAACGCGATAATAAAGTAAGTATCCCGTGCGTGTCTTACTCGAGTGACAGACCCGTGATCACCGAACGATCTAGGGATCTGCACCGATAGCGGCAGCATTGTTTATTTTTATTTTTATCTTCTTTACGTGTCCGGACTACGGAAGTGGGACGTGGGACGAGAGGCAATCGCGATGTCAACTGGGACGAATTTGTAGAAATTCGATTCGTCGCAGAGGGGAAAAAGTAGGAGTAGACGCTACGAGTGGTTCATTGTATATTAGTGTGACGAGAGGTGATCGTGGCCACGTGGTATCGCAACTTATTATTTTTTTTTTTCAAACTATAGTTCAACCCGTTATTCAATAGATATATCGTGTAGAGACACCCAAGTTAACTTCACAATCTCATAAAGGAGATTATAATTGATAATCATTATTATTACAATACAAATAAATAAATAATAATTGTTCGTTTGTTTATAGATTTTCTCTTTATATTATTATTCTTGTTATCATTAAACTAATCGATAATTCGAAGGTAATATACATACACGGAAGTAAAATTGGACTGTTGTTATCTTTATCTATCGCCGGGCGTAAGTCCAATCGCAATTATCGACATAACCTAATATTCAAATGTCCATGAAGGAAACTGGTTAAGGTGCTTCGCACTGAAAACTCATTACTAGGAATTGGGTAATAAATAGTCTGTCTCGAGCAAACAACTATATTTGTATAAACGTTAAGATGCGATACAGACACCTACGTACACGTATACATAAACGTATATATAAATATAGCGTGAGAAGCGAGTTTTTCACTTTACGAGTTGTATCATTCGTACATCAAACGTTCTCCTGGTCTCGAGCTGCTAGACTCCGATTAATCTTCGTAAAGTTTACCGATTTGTCACGCAAAACCCAGCGCGTAAACGATATATCGAGAAAAAAGTAGTAAAAAAAAAACAGGAACATCGAGAGAGAGACTTTTTACAAATGGCATTACGATTCAGCGATCCCGCACCAACGTTTGGGCAACGACACGGGACGAGTTGCACATCCGAACGGAAATCGATGTCGAACAATGTCGCATCCAAGTTACTCTCGCACAACGTTGAACGCAACGACCTAATCGCGGATCATAAATCTAAATCGATGGAACGCATTCGCAATAGCTTTGTCTTTATTTTTCTTGTTGCGGCCACAACGACGTAACCCCGTCCATCGATTACGAATACACCGGGGTTTATTCATGGCTGTTGCATCCACGTTGTAAAATCATATCAACAACAATCTTTGATTAAAATATTTCGTTGTTGGGATGATTGAAGAAATATTTTTTTCATACGTCGTACACGAAAATGCTACGACAAAAAAAAATGGATGACGGAATCGTCGTTAATGTTAATCAGTTTTCTAATTATTAGATTGATACAACAGCTTAATAAATAAGTTAAAATATTCTGTGACGTTTTGAGAGTTGTTTCAGGTGGTTCGATGCGTGTACATTACAAGTACGACGCTTTCCGATATCGTCTAAAACTCTGACACATCACGGTTATCTATACGTCCTTGATTGATATGCGTAATTTACTTTCTATAATTCGTACAATAGAATTTAAATTAATATTCGTAATTTAGCTTCTACAATTCGAATAATAGAATAATAAAAGAACGTACATAGCTAAACTGAAATAAAGAGAGCGTCAATCGAATTGCTAAGTATCGTCTTTGTTGGGCCAATCGTTGCAATATTATTTTAGATACGCGTTACCACAAAAATCGTTTGATACGAAAAATTTGTAGAACAATCGAGTGACGTTTCCTGGTTGAAGGGACAGAAGTTGGCTCGGGTACCGCGTGCACAAATGCACGGCATGACTATCGGCGCGCGTGTTTTACATCGCGGAAAATGATACGATAAGAGAGATAAAATAATATTTGGTAGGTTTACTCACAAATTTTCGATAGATTATCCTCGACGAATTTGAGAGGAAACCAGTCGTATCTCACCACTGTCACTCGATAAAACTATCATGTGGACACGCACTTGTCAATGTACCGATTGATCGTCGAGTCGAGTGCGACAATCGCACGCGCCGCACGGTCGGGACTCGTGTTACCTCGATTGGCTATCGAGTGCTATGGGATATGTGTTCGAAGGGGCTCGGGCCGCCATGCACTGACTTGCTCGACGTGTCTGGCCTTCTCGGGACTCGCGCATGCCTTCATCGAATACGCGCGGGCGCTCTCGTACTTCTCCCCGTACAAACCGCAGCCAAGACTCGTCTCGTTCTTTCTTTTGCTTGAGCGCTCTCGCTCTTTCTCGAATGCTGCGACCTCTTTTTACGACTCCGCGAAGGATATGACGAAGAACGGGCAGATAAGTATGAGTTCTGTAGTAACAAGCGACGCGCGATGATACAAAATGGAGGATGGTACCAAAAGCCGGTAAAATCGATTCGATTGGTTCTTCTCGCGATGCATCGAGAGACACCTGGTGAGCAAGTATTACCGTCGGGGAATACAAAAGCGGTGTCTTGATCGACTGTATGTATCGAAACGAGGTTCCGCTGGTGGGTTTTTCTTCTTATCGGAATCTTTCTTCTTATTCGTTGATCTGCGGTCTAAGAGGCCAGCATTCAAACGTGATACAAGTGCCCGTGAAGTACGTTGCGTCCGAAACGCTAGGAATTGGTTCAGCTACAACGGATATAATAAGTCATCATGTCTTTAACCAACGAGGAAATCGAAAACATCCCAAATCCCGAATGTACGGGATACACGTATTCGAAGGTCCTGCAATTCAACTACACATGGAAGAGAGAAAATTTCCGTAATGATCCTTATAAATCTTATGATTCGCCAATATTCTCGCCTGGATACACTGGAAATATTAAATTGTGCTTGCAATTAAACAGTAGATTGGTCGAAACAAACCTCTACCTTCTGCCATGCAGTATACCCGAGATTAAAATAAAGTGTGGTGTTTAAATTTCCAACAGTAATAAAGACCAATTGTACAATTTAGATACAAGTATTGAAAAATTCACACTATCGGCAAAAGAAAGATGTAGAGTCGGGCATTTTAAGAACGAGAACAACCGATACGGATTAAAAATAAGCAGGGAGATCACACTTGTATGCCGTGTCGAAATTCACATAATCGCGTCAAGTTGCCCAAGGGACAGTCCCGTGATTGAAGTGCCGAATTGTGAGCTCAACGACAACTTAAGACATTTGCTCGAAGCCCAGGATTTCAGTGATGTCACGATTAACGTTTGTGGACAGGAGTTAACTGCGCACAAAGCGATCTTGTCAGCGCGTAGTCCCGTATTTTCAGCGATGTTCAAGAACGAAATGACTGAGAAACAACAAAATCGGGTGAACATAACCGAAATGGAGTTCGAGGTGTTCGGAGAAATGTTGCGGTACATCTACACGAACCAAGTGTCGAATATCGAGACAATGGCAGATAAGCTACTAATGGCGGCTGAAAAGTACGAACTTGGCAGATTGAAGGTCATGTGCGAGGAGGTGCTGCGAACTAACCTAACGCCTGAGAATGTCGTGGATACTTTGATACTCGCTCACCTTCATAACGCCGATCGATTGAAAGAAATGGCCATACGGTTCATGACTGCACATTGGCTGGAATTGATAGAGACACCAAGCTTCAATTCAATGCTTGATTCGTATTCTTCCTTGAGAGCTGACGTCCTACGAGGTCCGGCCAAGTATTTCGTTTCTTAGTTCCGTGCGTAATCGAAGATTAGCATGCACGCCGTCTTTTATCACGTACGAATAGAATAACCTACAATACGATTGCACTTATCTCGATAGTTTGTAACCCGTTGTTATGCATAATAAAAATGTTATCAATGATTTTCAGTATCCAAGCATCAATATTGCAAAAGCGCCGTCTTCACTCGGATTCGCGGACATGTCATCGTACGAAGCTGCAAACAAAACTTAGTATATCTTATTCATTTATATATTTTTCTATGTGAATGCATTTAATAACCTATCTACTTATAATGTTTCGTATATATCTAATATCTGTAATCTACTTGCGAGAATAAAAAGAATAATATTGCCGAAGAAAGATTCTTTGTCAATATGTTTATCGTAAATATAAATGGGATGGAGATAGCATCGTAATATGTTGGCTCGAACAAAAGATAGAGGCTGGTAGGAAGAAGCCGGAAACTGTAGATGGCACTGGTCAGGTTAATACGTAAGTTTCAGTATTCAAATGCTACAGCGTCAATAAAAAAAAGTATGCGACCAAGAACACTGCACATTGCTTCTTCAACATTTTTCATAAAAATAACTGTACGAGGAAGTAAGTTGATAAATTTTGGCTTTCTCGTGGAAGAAACTGTATGAAAAACGAAAAATTACGTAATTGCTTCAATTTATTTTACCGAAAGTTATAGCCAATTGACAATTAAGACGTCAGATATATCATACCGGTACACATCAACAGCGGAAACAGTGCACAAAGACGTTCTTGTCCCTAAAACTTTTGTACAAAAATTAAGACACAATATTGACTATCACTTCCTCAGTTAACGAGGTGATTGAGCAGCTTGTCGATATCGTGAACGTAAATGACACTACGGTGTGGTATTAACGAGTGACGTAATTTGAAAATTGTCTTCGTTGTATGAACCACCCTCGTTATCGACTCGTAGCAAACAAAAGGTAAACAGACTTAAGGCGAGGCGAAACCTCCATACCTATACAGATGTGCTGCTTGTCTTTCACTCCGTCGTGTCCGCCATACTGGTTATACATCTTTCGCACTCATGGATGTTTCGCCAGCTCTTAAGGTGAAGCGAAACCCCTATATTCCACCCATGAGTACTGAAGACATAGGTTAGTAAGGTGCCCACGGCGGAGTGAGAGAGAAGCAGCACATCTTTGTAAGTATGGAGGTTTCGCCTCGCCTTAAGGATATTCTTACCAGAAATAAACGGGCGGAACGAAAGAGGTGCGAGAGGGGACTTTGATGAATTAGTTACCGTGAGACAGAGAGAGAAAGAAACTCGTGCTTGAGCGTGAGAGAACTAAAAGGAGATAGACGCCAGAAGTCTTTCGTTTATTCTATTAACCTCAAAAGTTAGACCATGAATCGTCATCAGATTTGGGCACAATCTGTCATAAAGTATCCTTTTCGTTCTTTTAATTTTTTATTTGGAACGAATGGAAAATGGCGGATAAAATCGTTGTCAACCGCTTTGAGCACGTTTCTACGTAAAAGTCCGTAGAAAAAAAATTCAGCGTCGTTTTTAACGGCTTAATTATTCTAGAGAACTTTCATAAGAATTTCAAATGAATATCAACAAGGTAGTTAGTATGGGTGTATTATTGTACGACAAGATATAAACATTTGTTACAGAAACAATGTGTAATGTAGTGAGTCGAGGGGACGAATATCAGTTTGGGAATAAATATAAATGATGAACAATAACGAGTCTTTATTTCCATGTGAGTAATGACTGGACTGATACAAGCAACAGCTAGGTTACGACTGACTCTCGGATAAGACGCTCCGAGCTTATTGTTCGCGTTTAGGCAGAGGTGCCAAATCTATACGATTAAGGTTTGCGCTCTGACGAGCAGCGATGTCACATTTCGGTACATTACACAATGTATAAAAACAAAGTTCGAATTATACATATGTGCACTATGACTCGTCTCTGTAACGTTGCAGGTCCTGGGGGGGATCTACTTTTTCGCGATAGGGAATACTCGCCCAGAATTCGACTCTGTCCGAGAAAAGATTGTTACACATTACTAAATTCTTCGAATTTCCAATGTGAAGATATTCGAGCTTCGAGGTTCTAACTGGTTTCCATTTGACTGGAATTTCCGGTGTTATCTCTGGAGTTGGATTTCTAAAAAGTATCAAACAAATAATTAAATAAAAAAAAGCTTCTCCAGAAAAATATATTGTCTTGATGTTTCATTATGATTATAGAACGAACCCCGATTTAGCAAAGTTTACAAAAAGAGTAGTCATCATGTCCACCATTTTGTAGTCCTCATCGTTAAATGACTTGTCCGTGAATAAAATCTCACTCCCCGAAAAGAGATACTGGAGATCGTCGACGTGGCAAACTCCATAATCATTTTCAACATCCCCGAACACAACGCTGACCGAAGTACTTCCTTTATAGGCAAATAAGTAATAATAAACAGGAGAGCTGAGTGCTTCTAGATGATATCTAACGGCGTTGTTAGCTGAGATGAAGAAAAACGCGTCTGTGTACATCTACAAGTGTGCAAATATATTTGTAAAGTTTTACTAATTATCGTATGTCTCTTGAGAGTAACAAGATTTTTCTATTCTTACGTCAATAAGCTTCCATTTCATGGACTCGTCAATTTTATTATTACTCAAATAAAATTCTCTTATACTCTTCGTCACATTGTCTTTCAATTCTTCAGGACACGTGTGTTCGTACAATAAACTAATTGGCGCTAGTTCCATGAACTTTTCGTCGAGTAGCTTGGCATATCCCTTATCCTTTAGTCCGAAGATAGCTGAGGGCGTAAAGAATTATTTTACTTAAGTTCCTGGAAGTAAAGATAAAGCTATTGACTTACCCGAAATTTTCATGGCACCCTCGTGAGAATTTACACCCGTCATCCACGGTACATCGGCCACATTTCCTGATTTTATATACTGAGCTGGCTCTTTCGTGATAAACGCACCTGGATGATCAGGCTCGATGACAGGTCTGAATGGAGTTAAGGGACAGAAGTCGAATACCTATTTTCCATTAATTTCATGAAACGAACGTTGGTTTATCGGTGATGGTACTTTTTTTTTTCTATCGAGATACATGAGAAGAGAAATCTCTAATTACCAGAAATGCATGATCTGTCGCGATAATATCGACTGCATTTTTTGTCCTCAAGCACTCTACGAGCGCTGCGGAGTTGTCAGTAGGACAATCGAGAAGTTTTCCAAGTCGTATAGTTTGGTTCCTGGCGTGACCCGGTACGGGACTCAATGCCCATCGATCAAGTGCCGTGCCGCTTTGCGAGATAGCTCGATGGAAAAGACCTATTGGAAAAAAACCACCCATCATTATCAGTAATACTAATATAGAAATGCAACTCTAAGCGTCTGTACATAATCTCGGAGAAGTGACAAAAATATAACTTTTCTAAGAAAAATAGAATTTGAAATTCGCACATTACTTTCTCGTGTATCTCGCCCACCCATTTATTCTCCTTTATGGGTAATAGTTCTCTCAATTCTGACTTCTTTGTAGAGGAAGTGGCATGAAAATTTTCAATAACATTAAAAATTACATTTTTTCTAAATATGTTTTCTCGACGTTTTGAGACTTTTTAAGTATTCCGATATCAACATTTCCAGAAAAATGTTCTTCACGAAAACATAGCATAGAGGAACAAAAGGAATAACTCGACTGGCACAATTATGCACTCATTGTGAAGTATATCTGGTTGTTGATCCTGCTTTGTTGATTTACATATAAGTAATTATCGTCAACTTAAATTTTCTGGTGCACGGAGCGAATAAATTCACGATGAGATACATTTAATTTTATGCTGAGTCACACGTACCGGAGAAAACGAAATTCGGAGTATGGGTTATCAATGGGATGGTCACCCCTATTGAAATAGCTCCAAATAATCGTAAATATTAACGATTTCGCCATACAATTTTTAACCAAACTTGTCACAATGAAGCAATAGCGAATGATCCATCAGCGTTCCGAATGTCAACCAGTCGCTTCGAGTCGTTCTCTAGTTATAAGAGTGTCGATGTATCGATATTGACGTATATATTTGTCGATATATACGTCAGTGACACTCAAGGGGTTGAATTTACGATAGATACTTGTGAAAAAATGTCAAATTTTGAATCGCTTTACCGATTCTGTCCAAACGCAGTACGCAAGGGGGACGGCACAGCTCGATGGTTTGCATTTTGGGACAAGTTAGCGTGTTTCTATAATTTTACATTTAAAAACGAAATGTAAAATCTCATATTTGAACGGACCTATTGATTTTTATCCTTACAAGTTAATCTCGAAACTATTGGATACGACAATAAAATACTGAACCTCTAGAAAGGGCACTGATCATGTGGTAATGGACGCTAGCTCCTCCGGCGCTTTCCCCGAAGATCGTAACGCGATTAGGATCGCCGCCAAACGCAGCTATGTTTTCTTGAACCCATTTGAGCGACTGTACCTGATCCTTCAATCCTTGATTTCCCGGGGAGACCATATCTTCCGTGCTGAGGAATCCTAAAGGCCCAAGTCTGCAATACGAATTGATAATGTCATTATTATTCGTTTGTATACGAGAATCGATGCATCAGCGACTGAAATAGTTGAATCGATGAACCGTTTCATCAAGAACATTTAATTTTTATAAGGGACATGTGGATATTATGGTAAAACAGTATGAGCACACTTAAGTTTACTATGCAAAGTTTCGAACCAGTTACCGATAAATAACTTTACATAACTGTTATAGCGAACGTATGCAAATGAAAAAAGCAGGAAACAACAATGATTTATAGAGTGGTCGACCGTTTACGGTAAAGATTTACATATCGTCTTATACTCTTGACTCCTTCTATTCTTCACTTGAGGTTAAAAAGAAAGAATAATAGCATAATAGAATTCATCTTCAACGAAGGAAACAGATAATTAATGATCCACTTGATTTAAAATCTAAATATACCAGTGATAATAGAAAAATATCTTCAACGACTGATCTTATCAATGTGACAAGAGGGTTCTGCATTGTATTTAAAATTAATTTAAATTTAACATATTCATTTATTTTTCAATGATAATTTACCTATAGTTCGGGGCTACGAGGACAATGTCATAATCGAGAAGGAACTTGGGTCCATACAAATTCAAGTTACCGGCACCAGCGAGAAATCCACCTCCGTGAACAAAAATCATCACTGGATATTTCGTTTGATTGGCATCGATCTCGTTCGATGGCAACATCGGAGTATAAACATTGAGGTACAGACAATCCTCAATGCCTTCGACTTCCGTGGAATGTATAAAGAGATTCCGTTGGGTGCAGATATTAGCTTCTTCCTTTGCCGAACGTACTCCAGTCCAAGCGTCGAACGGTCTCGGTGGCTTTTTGCAATTATATAAATATGAAAATGAGAAATCCTACTTTGCAGACTTTACTTTTTGTTATACGCTACGAAGAAATAAAAGAAAAAAAAATGCACGATCAATGCTTACCTCGAATCTGAGTTTGCCAAGAGGTGGTTGAGCGTAGGGGATTCCCCGGAACGCCACAAATTCTCTGCCCTTTCTGCTCTTCATAAAGATACCTTCCAGAGTGCCATTTTTTATTTGAACTATTAGCGATGATTTGGCAAGAACCTGACTGTCATTGCACAGCCAGAAGATCGACAAGCAAGTCGTTGCAGCGATTGCTATCCACCAGCTATTCATTATTTCACGATTTTTCGATAGATTCTTACGATATTGAAATATCTAAATAAACAGTAAGAATAGAACGACGTATTGATCATCAGCGATTCTTAGTTAACTTCTAGTTGTTTATTTTTCGACTAATGATTAAGGAGGTCGATCAGCTACATTGTGGTCAAATGACGATTCGTTTAGTAAGGCGTTAAAACGGATTAATACAAACGTTGTGACTATCGAAAAAATTATTCTAACAATAAAGTCGGAAGAGTTTAATTCGGATCATGTCGGAAGAGAATTCATCGAATTTTAATCAGCTGTCAAGAGCTGTCGATGCGAATATGCCTGTCACACACTGCATTCTGTGTACACGTGAATATTCGAATCTGTCCGGTGTACTCGAGTATTGTCCTATTTATCGCGACTATGGCCAATTTAAGCTTTATACCTGTAGTTTAACCTAAGATATCCATAATAAATATTCGGTGAGTCCCTCTTTTTAGGATCACGTTGAAATCTTTACAATTTGATGTACAAGTCGCGAGTTTATTATCTGTGTCAAGAATTGCAAACGGTATTAACTGTGTAAATAATTGTAGAGAAAGCCACGCGTTTGCCTATAAAATAATCTGCTAAATTCTTTATATTCGCGTTGAGATTTCTTGTAGAAAAGATCGGTAAGCACGGTTGAGATTTGATAATAGCAAAGTTTGACATTTCATTTAATTCAAATTTTTTATTTAACACTTTATCTTATTACTACGTGCAGCTGGTCAACCACCTTAAGCTCACCCGGCAGTCAGTAGCAGCCGTGAGCGTATAACTGCACGAACGTTAAAACGCGACTGTTCACGAGTAACGGTGAATCGTATCCTTAAAACAACGCGAGAATATTCCGCGCTAAGTAAAATCTACATTGCCTGTGTAGAAGGAGAATTACAATTTTTACACATAGGAGTGACTGGGGTTACATGACGCATGTTTCTCATTAAAATAATTTCATTTCGTAACGGAACGCCCAAATAATTCGATATTTGTCAACAGAAAAAACAATTGCCGAGTCGCTTCCTCGATGGATTAATTTAATATAAACTGACAAAGTCAATACTCTCTCTTCCCACGTGGGAACGTGAGAACCCAGACGTGAATGATGTTGATCTCAAAGTCGCGTTATATGATTCCACGATTAAATCTAACAAAATGATGTTTTTAACGTTCACTCGAGTTTTCCGATCGGTGTTTGAGCTCATTTATTAACTGATCATGTTACTTCGAACAAGATACATCGAGTTATTCCGTAGAATGTTGTTCTTACGCGTTGTATTACTTGAAAGTTTCGTATTTAACTTTTCTTTTTCAATGAAAATAAATGCATGCTGTACACTTTTTAGTGAATACGCCCCTTTAAGGTTTAAGACGTATTTCGAGTATCCTTGTACACATTTTTCTAAGTTTTTGCAGATTTTTATTTACCGTGACAAAAGGTAGATATTTCGGTAATGCGTCAAATAACCCCTGTCTGTTCAAAAGACTCTTTATTTATTATCAATTTCACTTCTTATACATATGTAGATATATGTTTCACGCGCATGTAAAATGTAAAGAGAGAATATTTACAAGGTTGTTAACGGAAAGGTAGAATAGGGAAATGGGAGCCATCTAACGATGAGTCAAGTACTAGAGTAGAAATATTTATCAGTATTTATCATAACATTAACAATAACGATTCCGTATTAAATTAGTCGGGTCCTACCTCGGATAACCTCATTCTCAGGTTAAAGAATTCAATTGAGGAAACCTTCCTCAATTTTATCCACTTACACAAAGCTTCCTATGCGAGGAAGTCAAAATTGATGAATATACTTCTTCGTAGGACACTTTGTGAAAAGTGCAAAACGAAATGAGAAAAAATGGTTTATTTACGAAAATAGAAACCTTGGGAACATTAAAGTTCCCATGCAGGTTGGCATCAATTTCAGTGTTATCGAACGCAGTGACGTCTTTGAGCAATATGCCGGCTTCCTGTGATAATCGGCAGGCACTTGACTTTATTGTTAAGGAGGACGGACGGATCTTGAACGCTCGTGTCCACCATGACAAAGCTTTTGACGTTCACTACGCATTATCACACCTATACGACCTTATAGGTAATAATTGTTTCAGCGGCTAAGCCATGTGCTTGATATGTTCGTAAATCGTTCAACAATTCAAATATTTGACTTTCCGTGATGTCTGGCTGGTTATTAAATTTTCAAGTAGGATGAAAAAGTAGTCAGCAAGTGACTTATGGTTACTTCAAAGGTTAAAAATTCTGTATAACCATCCTTTGTGATAATGTGAAAGAATGCGGCAAAAGAGAATCAATTTTGTTAAGTAATTTTGCTAAATTTTACCTCCGTACGAACTAAAAAGCGAATTTTGTGTCAACGAAACATTATTTTTGCAGTTATATCATAGTTCAAGTTGGATGAACATCATTGTACTCTCTGGGCCTTGGGATTATGTCAGGATGAATTGATCTTATCAATGAAAACCAAATAGTTTCGACAGTTCCTGAAGAATGATAAGGACGGACGTTCAAAATGGGAGGAAGGCAATATCAATAGGCACTTTTGACATATTTTACAGTGAGTGTCTAATAAAAAAAACATTCCAAATTTGGGGAAAATTCAAGACATTAGTAAACATTTATAGAACTAAGGGTCCTCGATGAGCCATCAAAGATATTCGTAGTTAAATGTGACGATGAATCGTTTCACGCTGTCTGGTAAATATCCGTTAAATAACGTTGATGAAACCGGAGATGGCGACGTGAAAATAAGTCAAATAACAGTTTCAGAATTACCATTATTATAATAATGTGTTTCTTTCTTCAGCCCTTATCGATAACTGAACATGCGTTTTTATTAGTAATAATATTATTGAAATGTCTAAATGTACTCAACTATTTGATTTGTTGAGAAGAAGAAGTTGAGAAGTACTCAACTATGTAGATCCTCAGCTAAACGGCCGAGGTCGCAACGTACCTGATCCATTCCAATCGGATAGTATTGATGGCCGGCATTGTAACAACCAACAATATTTCAGAAATTTCTATAACCTACGGGGTTAGTATCCAATGTCACGAAGACTCAATTTCTCGAATTACTTTTGACCGACAGGAACGACTGATTGTTCGGTACGCCGTAGGAGGACGCTGATAGCGAAAAACCATATATATAGCGTTCTGTCAGGATCGAAGCTTATATAACACTAATTGGGAGTGACCGGTGGGGGGCCGAAATAAATAAATAAATAATAATTTTCAGATAGCCCGAGAGCTTTGCACCGGTGATGATAACGTCGTCGGTTTCGCGTAGAGTTTAAGCTAGACGACCGGGATGACCTGCGACTTTACTGACCAGGTCATCCCGGTGCGGGCTTTGTTAGCTTTGTTAGTGTTCCTCGTCGTCCAGGTGTTCCGTCAGACTGTTCTCGAGGTCTATAGGAAAGTATAAAATGATAGTTTAGAAAAATTAAAATATTTTATATATGAGGTAGTGCATTTTAAGTGGTGATACCTTCTGCCCACGACAATAAAGTACAATAAAGGTATAAAAATTACGAGAATTAAGGTTTATTCGAACTATTTAGACAGTATTTCCCGATCGACAGCACCTTCTTATTGTCCTCGTGCAGCCTGGAATAATATAAAAATAAATAAAATAAATGTAAATACATAAATAGTTCGAATAAACCTTAATTCTCGTAATTTTTATACCTTTATTGTCCTTTATTGTCGCGTGCAGAAGGTATCACCACTTAAAATGCACTACCTTATATATAAAATATTTTAATATTTATGAACTATCATTATATATTTTCCTGTCAAGCTGGATCTCGAGAACAGTCTGACGGAACACCTGGACGACGAGGAACACTGTCCGGCCAAGCTAACAAAGTCAGCACCGGGATGACCTGGTCAGTAAAGTCGCAGGTCATCCCGTTCGTCTAGTTTTGACCCTACGCGAAACCGGCGACGTTGTCATCACCGGTGCAAAGCACTCGAGCTATCTAAAAATTATTATTTATTTATTTATTTAGGGCCCCCACCGGTCATTCTCAATTAACGTTATATAAGCTACGATCCTGACAGAACGCTATATATATGGTTTTTCGCTATCAGCGTCCTCCTGCGGCGTACTGAACAATCGTTCGTTCCTGTCGGTCAAAAGCAATTCGAGAAATTGAGTCTTCGAGACTTTGATAATCACCCCACCTGGTGAGCATATATTACCGTCCGGGAATACGAAAGCGGTATCTTGATCGACTGTATGTATAGAAACGAGGTTCCGCTGGTGGGTTTTTCTTCTTATCGGAATCCTTCTTCTTATTCGTTGATCTGCGGTCTAAGAGGCCAGCATTCAAACGTAATAAAGTGCCCGTGAAGTACGTTGCGTCCGAAACGCTAGGAATTGGTTCAGCTACAACGGATATAATAAGTCATCATGTCTTTAACCAACGAGGAAATCGAAAACATCCAGAATCCCGAATACACGGGATACACGCATTTGAATACCCTGCGATTCAACTACACATGGAACATAAAAGATTACCTTGGTTCTGCTAATAAATCTTATGATTCGCCAATATTCTCTCCTGGGTACATTGGAAATATGAAATTGTGTTTGCAATTAATAATTAGATCGAACTACGTAAACCTCTACCTTCTGCCATCCAGTATGCCCGAGATTACATTTATAAAGTGTGATTTTTCAATTACCGACACTCAAGGCCAATCATTGCACAATTCGGTTGAAAGTAGTAAGCAATGCAAACCACTCTCAGACGGAAAATGTACACTCTTGGATTTTTATTGCGAAAAGCTGTTGATAATACGTAGGGCGATCGCACTTGTATGCGATATCGAAATCCACATAATCACGTCAAGTTACCCAGGGGACAGTCACGTGATTGAATTGCCGAAATGTGAGCTAAAAGACAACTTGAGACATTTGCTCGAAGCCCAGGATTTTAGTGATGTCACGATTAACGTTTGTGGACAGGAGTTAACTGCGCACAAAGCGATCTTGTCAGCGCGTAGTCCCGTATTTTCAGCGATGTTCAAGAACGAAATGACTGAGAAACTACAAAATCGGGTGAACATAACCGATGTGGAGTTCGAGGTGTTCGGAGAAATGTTGCGGTACATCTACACGGACAAAGTGTTGAATATCGAGACAATGGCGGATAAGCTACTAGTGGCGGCTGAAAAGTACGAACTTGGCAGATTGAAGGTCATGTGCGAGAAAGTGCTGCGAGCTAAACTAACGCCTGAGAATGTCGTGGATACTTTGATACTCGCCCACCTTAATCACGCCGATCGGTTGAAAGAAATGGCCATACAGGTCATGACTGCACATTGGCGGGAATTAATAGAGACAGCGAGCTTCCAATCAATGTTTGATTCATATCCTCTCTTGATAGCTGACGTCCTACGAGGTCCGGCCAAGTATTGCGTTTTTTATCAGGTACGAATAGAATAACCTACAAAACGATTGCACTTATCTCAATAGTTCGTAACCCGTTTTTATGCATAATCAAAATGATATCAATGAATTTCAGTATCCAAGCATTAATATTGCAAAAACGTCGTCATCAATCGAAGTTACGGACATGTCATAGTACGAAGCTGCAAACAAAACTTAGTATATCTTATTCATTTTTATATTTTTCTATGTGAATGCATTTAATAACCTATCTACTTATAATGTTTCGTATATATCTAATATCTGTAATCTACTTGCGAGAATAAAAAGAATAATATTGCCGAAGAAAGATTCTTTGTTAATATGTTTATCGTAAATATAAATGGGACGGAGATAGCATCGTAATATGTTTGCTCGAACAAAAGACAGAGGCTGGTAGGAAGGAGCCGGAAACTGTAGATGGCGCTAGTCAGGTTAATACGTAAGTTCCGGTATTCAAATGCTACAGCGTCAATAAAAAAAGTATGCGACCAAGAGCACTGCACATTGCTTCTTCAACATTTTTCATAAAACTAACTGTACGAGGAAGTAAGTTGATAAATTTTGGCTTTCTCGTAGTAGAAACTGTATGAAAAACGTAAAATCACGTAATTGCTTCAATTTATTTTACCGAAAGTTATAGTCAATTGACAATTAAGACATCAGATATATCATACCGGTACACATCAACAGCGAAAACAGTAGTGCACAAAGACCTTCTTGTCCCTAAAACTGTTGTACAAAAATTAAGACACAATACTGACTCTCGCTTCCTGAGTTAACGAAGTGATTGAGCAGCTTGTCGATATCGTGAACGTAAATGACACTACTATGTGGTATTAACGAGTGACGTAATTTAAAAATTGTCTTCGGTGTATGAACCACTCTCGTTATCGACTCGTAAGCAAACAAAAAGTAAACAACGAATGAGTCCTACAGCGATACCATACTTATCAAACAACTCGCATATTGGATAAGGACATGAGGCGAGGCGAAACCTTCATACTGACACAGATGTGCTGCTTCTCTTTCACTCCGTCGTGGCCGCCATACTGTTTCTACATCTTTCGCACTCATGGATGTTTCGCCTCCTCTTAAGGTGAAGCGAAACCGTATATTCCACCCATGAGTACTAAAGAGACAGGTTAAGTATGATGCCCACGGCGGAGTGAGAGAGAATTAAGCAGTACATCTTTGTAAGTATGGAGGTTTCGCCTCGCCTTAAGAATATCCTTACCAAAAAAAAACAGGCGGAACGAAAGAGGTGCGAGAGGGGACTTTGATGAATTAGTTACTTATCGTGTGAGAGAGAGAGATAGACGTCAAAAGCCTTTCGTTTATTCTATTAACCTCAAAAGTTAAAGCACGAATCACCATCAAATTTTTTATTTGGAACGAATAGAAAATAGCGGATAAAATCGTTGGCAACCGCTTTAAGCACGTTTCTACGTAAAAGTACGCAGAAGAAAAATTCAGCGTCGTTTTTAACGGCTGAATTATCCTAGGGAACTTCTATAAGAATTTCAAATGAATATCAATAAGGTAGTTAGTATGGGTGTATTATTGTATGACAAGATATAACCAATTTGTTACAGAAACAATGTATAAAAACAAAGTTCGAATTATACATATGTGCATTATGACTCGTCTCTGTAACGTTGCAGGTCCTGGGGGGGATCTACTTTACCGCGATAGGGTATACTCGCCCAGAATTCGACTCTGTCCGAGAAAAGATTGTTACACATTACTAAATTCTTCGAATTTCCAATGTGAAGATATTCGAGCTTCGAGGTTCTAACTGGTTTCCATTTGACTGGAATTTCCGGTGTTATCTCTGGAGTTGGATTTCTACAAAGTATCAAACAAATAATTAAATAAAAAAAAGCTTCTCCAGAAAAATATATTGTCTTGATGTTTCATTATGATTATAGAACGAACCCCGATTTAGCAAAGTTTACAAAAAGAGTAGTCATCATGTCCACCATTTTGTAGTCCTCATCGTTAAATGGTTTGTCCGTGAATGCAATCTCATTCACCGGAAAGAGATACTGGAGATCGTCGACATGGCAAACTCCATAATCATTTTCAACATCCCCGAACACAACGCTGACCGAAGAACTTCCTTTATAGGCAAATAAGTAATAATAAACAGGAGAGCTGAGTGCTTCTAGATGATATCTAACGGCGTTGTTAGCTGAGATGAAGAAAAACGCGTCTGTGTACATCTACAAGTGTGCAAATATATTTGTAAAGTTTTACTAATTATCGTATGTCTCTTGAGAGTAACAAGATTTTTCTATTCTTACGTCAATAAGCTTCCATTTCATGGACTCGTCAATTTTATTATTACTCAAATAAAATTCTCTTATACTCTTCGTCACATTGTCTTTCAATTCTTCAGGACACGTGTGTTCGTACAATAAACTAATTGGCGCTAGTTCCATGAACTTTTCGTCGAGTAGCTTGGCATATCCCTTATCCTTTAGTCCGAAGATAGCTGAGGGCGTAAAGAATTATTTTACTTAAGTTCCTGGAAGTAAAGATAAAGCTATTGACTTACCCGAAATTTTCATGGCACCCTCGTGAGAATTTACACCCGTCATCCACGGTACATCGGCCACATTTCCTGATTTTATATACTGAGCTGGCTCTTTCGTGATAAACGCACCTGGATGATCAGGCTCGATGACAGGTCTGAATGGAATTAAGGGACAGAAGTCGAATACCTATTTTCCATTAATTTCATGAAACGAACGTTGGTTTATCGGTGATGGTACATTTTTTTTTCTATCGAGATACATGAGAAGAGAAATCTCTAATTACCAGAAATGCATGATCTGTCGCGATAATATCGACTGCATTTTTTGTCCTCAAGCACTCTACGAGCGCTGCGGAGTTGTCAGTAGGACAATCGAGAAGTTTTCCAAGTCGTATAGTTTGGTTCCTGGCGTGACCCGGTACGGGACTCAATGCCCATCGATCAAGTGCCGTGCCGCTTTGCGAGATAGCTCGATGGAAAAGACCTATTGGAAAAAAACCACCCATCATTATCAGTAATACTAATATAGAAATGCAACTCTAAGCGTCTGTACATAATCTCGGAGAAGTGACAAAAATATAACTTTTCTAAGAAAAATAGAATTTGAAATTCGCACATTACTTTCTCGTGTATCTCGCCCACCCATTTATTCTCCTTTATGGGTAATAGTTCTCTCAATTCTGACTTCTTTGTAGAGGAAGTGGCATGAAAATTTTCAATAACATTAAAAATTACATTTTTTCTAAATCAAATTTCTCGACGTTTTGAGACTTCTTAAGTACGCCGATATCAACATTTCCAGAAAAATGTTCTTCACGAAAACATAGCATAGAGGAACAAAAGGAATAACTCGACTGGCACAATTATGCACTCATTGTGAAGTATATCTGGTTGTTGATCCTGCTTTGTTGATTTACATATAAGTAATTATCGTCAACTTAAATTTTTTGGTGCACGAAGCGAATAAGTTCACGATGAGATACATTTAATTTTATGCTGAGTCACACGTACCGGAGAAAACGAAATTCGGAGTATGGGTTATCAATGGAATGGTCACCCCTATTGAAATAGCTCCAAATAATCGTAAATATTAACGATTTCGCCATACAATTTTTACCCAAACTTGTCACAATGAAGCAATAGCGAATGATCCATCAGCGTTCCGAATGTCAACCAGTCGCTTCGAGTCGTTCTCTAGTTATAAGAGTGTCGATGAATCGATATTGACGTATATATTTGTCGATATATACGTCAGTGACACTCAAGGGGTTGAATTTACGATAGATACTTGTGAAAAAATGTCAAATTTTGAATCGCTTTACCGATTCTGTCCAAACGCAGTACGCAAGGGGGACGGCACAGCTCGATGGTTTGCATTTTGGGACAAGTTAGCGTGTTTCTATAATTTTACATTTAAAAACGAAATGTAAAATCTCATATTTGAACGGACCTATTGATTTTTATCCTTACAAGTTAATCTCCAAGCTACTGGAAACGACGATAAAATACTGAACCTCTAGAAAGGGCACTGATCATGTGGTAATGGACGCTAGCTCCTCCGGCGCTTTCCCCGAAGATCGTAACTCGATTGGGATCGCCGCCAAACGCAGCTATGTTTTCCTGAACCCATCTGAGCGACTGTACCTGATCCTTTAATCCTTGATTTCCCGGGGAGACCATATCTTCCGTGCTGAGGAACCCTAAAGGCCCAAGTCTGCAATACGAATTGATCATGTCATTATTAATCGTTTGTATACGAGAATCGATGTATCAGCGACTGAAATAGTTGAATCGATGAACCGTTTTATCAAGAACATTTAATTTTTATAAGGGATATGTGGATATTGTGGTAAAACAGTATGAGCACACTCAAGTTTACTACGCAAAGTTTCGAACCAGTTACCGATAAATAACTTTACATAACTGTTATAGCGAACGTATGCAAATGAAAAAAGCAAGAAACAACAATGATTTATAGAGTGGTCGACCGATTACGGTAAAGATTTACATATCGTCTTATACTCTTGACTCCTTCTATTCTTCACTTGAGGTTAAAAAGAAAGAATAATAGCATAATAGAATTCATCTTCAACGAAGGAAACATATAATTAATGATCCACTTGATTTAAAATCTAAATATACCAGTGATAATAGAAAAATATCTGCAACCACTGATCTTATCAATGTGACAAGAGGGCTCTGCATTGTATTTAAAATTAATTTAAATTTAACATATTTATTTATTTTTCAATGATAATTTACCTGTAGTTCGGGGCCACGAGGACAATGTCATAATCGAGAAGGAACTTGGGTCCATACAAATCCAGGTTACCGGCGTCAGCGAGAAATCCACCTCCGTGAACTAAAATCATCACTGGATATTTCGTTTGATTGGCATCGATCTCGTTCGATGGCAACATCGGAGTATAAACATTGAGGTACAGACAATCCTCAATGCCTTCGACTTCCGTGGAATGTTTAAAGATATTCCGTTGGGTGCAGATATTAGAGTCTTCCTTTGCCGAACGTACTCCAGTCCAAGCGTCGAAGGGTCTGGGTGGCTTTTTGCAATTATATAAATATGAAAATGAGAAATCCTACTTTGCAGACTTTACTTTTTGTTATACGCTACGAAGAAATAAAAGAAAAAAAATGCACGATCAACGGTTACCTCGAATCTGAGTTTGCCAAGAGGTGGTTGAGCGTAGGGGATTCCCCGGAACGCCACAATATCTCTGCCCTTTCTGCTCTTCATAAAGATACCTTCCAGAGTGCCATTTTTTATTTGAACTATTGACGATGATTCGGCAAGA
This sequence comes from Cylloceria caligata, assembly GCA_963942595.1. Taxonomy (NCBI): domain Eukaryota; kingdom Metazoa; phylum Arthropoda; class Insecta; order Hymenoptera; family Ichneumonidae; genus Cylloceria; species Cylloceria caligata. The sequence goes on from OZ012704.1 coordinate 4,028,266, forward strand.
ACCGGACTGTCATTGCATAGCCAGAAGATCGACAAGCAAATCGTTGCACCGATTGCTATGCACCAGCTATTCCTCATTTTACGATTTTTCGACAGATTCCAACGATATTGAAATATCTAAATAAACAGTAAGAATAGAACGACGTATTGATCATCAGCGATTCTTAGTTAACTTCTAGTTGTTTATTTTTCGACTAATGATTAAGGAGGTCGATCAGCTACAATGTGGTCAAATAACGATTCGTTTACTAAGGTCTTAAAACGGATTAATACAAACGTAGTGGCTATCGAAAAAATTATTCTAACAATAAAGTCGGAAGAGAATTTTTCGAATATTAATCCGCTGTCAATAGCTGTCCATGCGAATATGCCTGTCACACACTACATTCTGTGTACACGTGGATATTCGAATCTGTCCGGTGTACTCGAGTTTTGTCCTATTTATCGCGACTATGGCCAACTTAAGCTTTATACCTGTAGTTTAACCCAAGATATCTATAATAAATATTCAATGAGTCTCTCTTTTTAGGATCACGTTGAAATCTTTACAATTTGCTGTACAAGTCGCAAGTTTATTATCTGTGTCAAGAATTGCAAACGGTATTAACTGTGTAAATAATTGTAGAGAAAGCCACGCGTTTGCCTATAAAATAATCTGCTAAATTCTTTATATTCGCGTTGAGATTTCTTGTAGAAAAGATCGGTAAGCACGGTTGAGATTTGACAATAGCAAAGTTTGACACTTGATTTAACTCAATTTTTTTATTTAACACTTTATCCTATTACTAGGTGCAGTTGGTCAACCACATTAAGCTCACCCGGCAGTCGGTAGCAGCCGTGAGCGTATAACTGCACGAACGTTAAAACGCGACTGTTCACGAGTAACGGTAAATCGTATCCTAAAAACAACGCGACAATATTCCGCGCTAAGTAAAATCTACATTGCCTGTGTAGAAGGAGAATTACAATTTTTACACATAGGAGTGACTGGGGTTACATGACGCATGTTTCTCATTAAAATAATTTCATTTCGTAACGGAACGACCAAACAATTCGATATTTGTCAACAGAAAGAACAATTGCCGAGTTGCTTCCTCGATGGATTAATTTAATATAAACTGACAAAGTCAATACAATACAAGATACATCGAGTTACTCCGTAGAATGATGTTCTTACGCTTTGTATTACTCAAAAGTTTTGTATTTAACTTTTCTTTTTCAATGAAAATAAATGCATGCTGTACACTTTTTTAGTGGATACGCCCCTTTAAGATTTAAGACGTATTTCGAGAATCCTTGTACACGTTTTTCTAAGTTTTTGCAGATTTTTATTAACCGTGACAAAAGGTAGATATTTCGGTAATGCGTCAAATAACCCCTGTCTGTTCAAAAGACTCTTTATTTATTATCAATTTCACTTCTTATACATATGTAGATATATGTTTCACGCGTATGAAAAATGTAAAGAGAGAATATTTACATGGTTGTTAACGGTAAGGTAGAATAGGGAAATGGGAGCCATCTAACGATGAGTCAAGTACTAGAGTAGAAATATTTATCAGTATTTGACATAACATTAACAATAACGATTCCGTATTAAATAAGTCGGGTCCTACCTCGGATAACCTCATTCTCAGGTTAAAGAATTCAATTGAGGAAAGCTTTCTCAATTTTTTTCCCTTGCACAAAGCTTCCTATGCGAGGAAGTCAAAATTGATGAATATACTTCTTCGTAGGACGCTTTGGGAAAGGTGCAAAACGAAATGAAAAAAAATGGTTTATTTACGAAAATAGAAACCTTGGGAAGATTAAAGTTCCCATGCAGGTTGGCATCAATTTCCATGTTATCGAACGCAGTGACATCTTTGAGTAATATACCGGTTTCCAGTGATAAGCGGCAGGCACTTGACTTTATTATTAAAATGCACGGACGGATATTGAACGCTCGTGTCACACCTAAATTACTTTACGGGTAATAATTGTATAGGTAAATAATTATTTCAGCGGCTAAGCCATCGTGTGATTGACTGTATGCTCGTAAATTCTTCAACAATTCAAATATTTGACTTTCCGTGATGTCTGGCTGGTTAATACATTTTCAAGTAGGATGAAAAAGTAGTCAGCAAGTGACTTATGGTTACTTCAAAGGTTAAAAATTCTGTAGAACCATTCGTTGTGATAATGTGAAAGAATGCGGCAAAAGAGAATCAGTTTTGTTAATTAACTTTGCTAAATTCTGCCTCCGTACGAACTAAAAAGCGAATTTTGTGTCAACGAAACATTATTTTTGCAGTTATTTCATAGTTCAAGTTGGATGAACATCATTGTACTCTCTGGGCCTTGGGATTATGTCAGGATGAATTGATCTTATCAATGAAAACCAAATAGTTTCGACCCTAAAGAATGACTATGGACGGACGTTCAAAATGGGAGGAAGGCAATATCAATAGGTACTTTTGAGATGTGTTACAGTCAGTGTCTCATAAAAAAAACATTCCCGATTCGGGGCAATTCAAGACATTAGCCAAAACTTATGGAACTAAGGGTCCTTGATGAGCCATCTAAGATATTCGTAGTAAAATGTGACGATGAATCGTTTCACGCTGTCTGTTGCTTGACGACGGAAAAACTTAAGGTAAATATCCGTTAGATGTCGTTGATGAAACCGGTGATGGCGACGTGAAAATAAATCAAATAACAATTTCAGAATTACCGTTATTAAGTTTCTTTCTTCAGCCCTTATCGATAACTGAACAAGCGTTTTTATCAGTAATAATATTATTGAAATGTCTAAATGTACTCAACTATTTAATTTCAATTATTGAAATAATTGACTATCCGTTGATGACTTGTAGATCCTCAGCTAAACGGCCGAGGTCGCAACGTACCTGATCCATTCCAATCGGATAGTACCGATGGCCGGTATTGTATCAACCAACGATATTTCAGAAAATTATGTAACCTACGGGGATAGTAACCTATGTCTGAAGACTCAATTTCTCGAATTGCTTTTGCCGACAGGAACGACTGATTGTTCGGTACGCCGCAGGAGGACGCTGATAGCGAAAAACCGCAAAAATAATTGTAGCAGAAAAATGTACATTACAGTTTTTGCTGGTATCCAAGGGGTAGCACTTCATTTTAAGACGAAGGCTGGTAATCGTCGCAAAGTAGACACAGAAAATGTGTTCCCACATTCTGCTTGATAAAACTCGTAAATCTCAATTGACTGTGATCTACGAGATCTCTATGATGAACAGAATAATTGCAACATTTGGTGATCATGAATAAGCGCACGCAATATTGAAAAACCGTACCTGTGTAGTAAACGTATCTCATTACCTCTGTCTCATTTTTCGACCAATCCCAGCCTTCGTATTCTTTTGTAGCCCAGACCGCAAACTTGTTTTTTTCTTCTTTGTTTATTTAATTTTCATTTTTTGCTTCCTCACAGAGAAAGCTCGACGGCTTAAAGATTGTAGGTGTAAACAAATATTTTTAAATAAGTGGAAAACCACGTAAAATCTTAATAATTGCACACATTTTACTGACAATTTGAACGAACAGTAAAGAATGAACCCTCTATCGGCGTGAAAAATGTTAGCTTGATTGTTTAAGGCGTTTTTAAGTTGCAGAGGGAGAGCCAAGTTTTTATTTTTGGAGTCTGATACGCACACAGGCGCGCGCGCGCCGGTTTTCACACACATTCAGACATTTTGTTTCTGGATGTCATTTTTGAATGATTGGAACCTGTCAACATAAAAGTTTGGAAGACAGTTTGTAACGAAAACAGTTTCATTGATGAGGAAGTAAAAATAGTAAATTTGCAAAAACGAAAAAACGTTCAACTGCAAAAAGCTGTAAGAAATATGCAGTTTTTAAATCGTGAAATAAATAATGTGTTTTATATAAAAATGAATGTTTGGCTGTCTGTCTGTCCGGCTATACAAAGCTACACGCGTTAACCAATTTCAGCCAAACTTTATACCAATATTGATGAAGACCAAAGGAAGGCGACTGTATATATCTCACCCCTGAAAACCACACCCTTCATCCCCTAAAAAAAATTCTTAATAAAATCCACACGCCTTCACCGATTACAACCAAACCAAGCACAAATTTTGATAAGTTCTAATGGAAGGTCACTGTATAAATATAGCTCACTTCTTAAAATCGCGCCTTCATCCCCTAAAAAAAGTTAGTTTTTCTGCCTTAACCGATTTAAACAAAACTTCACAAACAAAATAGAAACTCACGCACTCTATATATCTCACCCCATAAAACCACCCCCAACGAAAACAATCTTTATCCCCCACTGAAAGTAATGTGGTTTTTTTCAACTTTTTTAAACACCGATTTAGCTGTTATTCCCCGTATGATGTGGCACTCGGGTAACGTCGGGTAAATCAGCTAGTTATTGTATAAAACCAGAAGATCTATCTATCCACTGTTTTTCACTTTGTACAATCTTTATCAAGAAATTAGTTATTACGTCGCAACAAAACATTTCTTCTTTTTTTGACAAACACGGGTTTTACGAATAAAAATCGATTTTTCTGATAATTTTGCCATAAGTAATTAATTTTATTAATCTCCGTCTATAAATCGAAACCTTAACTTTTAGAGAGAAGGCCATTTTAGGATCGTTTTCTTCAAGCTTGGGCAACAGTTTATCTTGAAATAATTATCGATAATTAATTTTCTTTAATCTAAAATACATTTTATTTTCACTAATTTATTGAATATATCGGAAATGAAGATTCATTTTTTTTCCATCTTCATGTTAGTAAAAAACGTGATGACAGTGAAGAGTGTAACTCTTTAAATCACCCGTCAATAATATTTCAATTATTGAAAAACGAGTGGTCGTTACAATTCTGCATGTTCCTACTTTTTTCTATAATAGCGATTGCATGTTTCTATGTATGAATAAATTATTTTTTGTTCTTGCAACAAGTAATCGATGCACACCCGTTTCCGATGTAGTCCGCGGTCACCACACCGACTTATCGACTTTAGTTTTATGGACTATTCATAAAAATCTATAATATGAAGTCTACCGTCGAACAGGTAAACGAAAAATATAAACCTCAAAGATACGGTGATAAAATTGAGTACAACTTTTTGTTGATTATTATTTACCTTCATTAAAGTAAATGTTTCATCTCGATTTCGTTTTACAGGGAGAAAAACAATCGTGTCTATGAAAAGTATTGTATGCAGCTCTTGGTGTAGCTTTCATACAACGTTTTGTTTTTTATAATTTATTACTATTATTATCCTATATGAACAAATGTATAATGGAACGAGTCTACTGCTGGTTTGTCTCTCAGTTTCAATGATCCAAATGAAATCTAATAATAAATATTATTTACTGATTATAATACTTTTTTTTAAAATGTTTTAAGTAAGGTATCAGAAGGAATTGTGCAATTGTACATTGCAGTACAATACCAAAACTACACTTAAAATATGTATTTACAATAAAATATGAGTCGATTTTTTTGGATTATAATACTTTCTCTCATTACATACTTGGTATGTGACGAGGAAATGAAAATGAAATTAATTACAAATTATTCGCCGCTGAATCGTTAACCACTGTGGACACTGTTGTTGCTGGTATCCTCGTGAGGAGATTGGACAAGTGGACCACGGGCATCTTCCGGGCGGACTTTACGCTAACTAGTACTGCAAATAAGATTTATCATTAAATTAGCTTATTAGAAAGAGACGCGGCAATGTTTCAACGCCATGTAAGAGATAAAGATACAACGTAGAATCTTGCATATTGCTTTCTCATAATTTTCAACCTTTATCTACGAGGAAGTACGTTGCGCGATTTTGGCTTCCTCATCGAAAAAACTTTGTCAAATATAGGAAATAATTAACAAAAACAATGTAGAACATTTACTAATATTGTGCATTTAATAAAATTTAAACCCCTTAATTTATTGTCACCAAATTGAAGACCAAGTATCCTTATCCTCTAGCTAATTTAAGTCAGATTTCGGTTCGAAATTGGTGAAAATTTACGAAAATAGAGCGAAAATAGTTTTTTTTCGAAAACTTGGAACGACTCATAATTTCGATTCCAGCTTAATGTTCGTGCTCCTGTTATGTAAAATAATTGTTAAGTATTACAAATGTTATTAACAATTAAGAAATTTTGGTGTTCTCATAATAAAATCTTATACCGAAGGTACTTTCGCTAAACGAACGATTAATTTGAGAAATTTGTTTCTCCCAAGTTATTCGATGTTTCGTACCAATAAAGAACGATTTAATCAAATCATCGTTCGAGGACCGAATGCTTGTTTCATCTACCGATCGGTCGATAATTAACAGATTTCTTTGCAACAGTTACTGAATTTATATTTGAAATTGACACTGTCCATTAGGTAGCATGACTATTATGTTGATTGTCAATCGTCGACCTTGAGCGGATAAGTTCGGTATTACGCGACCGCGACGCCATCACGCCACGCTTGTAGCTTTGCAATCCGAGTGAGTGGAAAGTAGACTAGTGCTGCATAAAAATTGAAAATTTATTAGAATTATCTGCACGCAAAGTCGAGGAAACCCCTTGAACGTAAGTATAGAAAATATTAATTAGAACAAGTGCTTGCGATAGGTCTGTTCAGCCTCTGTTCAAAGAAATCGATCTGACGGCACATACAATTATATGTACAGTTTTCTCAATCTATGAATTATTTTCTTCAAATTATAACAAAAGTGACTATTAATGAGCATTTTCTCATTAACACCAATGCTATATGTTGAGTCGTCATGGTGTTTATCAGACTATAAGGAAGCAACATTTCATTCGAATATTCATTTAATAACCGTTAATAAATAATTATCTGTGCCAATTCAAGGGTTCAAACAAACGATTTGTTTATTCTTACAGAATATTTATTTCGGCATATCGAACTTTACCATTTGGTAACAGTCAACAAATCCTGATGCCTACAAATTCTCGTCGGTTTACTGCATTTTTTGCCCAAATCGTTAACGGGTGTATCATTTTGTAGTAGTTTTAATTTTTGGATAAAGAGGATCTTTTACGATCTCTCTAACTTTCGTAAATCCTGAGCTATTGAGCTAAAACTTTCTACGAGAATAGGCGAGGGGACAAGGTTATTTGGAATCGAGCTTGGTATAAGTCGATCGAGGCCTTCAGATTTTTTGGAATTATGAGTTTTTGTAATTTTTCGAATCAAAATCTATTTTTGCTCTAACTTTCCTAAATTTTCTAAATTCATCAAAGCGATCGATCCCGAGTTTGCAACTTTTTGACATTTTCAATTTTACTAAATTGTCAATTTTTGTGAAAATTCTAATATTACTTCCTCTATGGAAACCAGAATTAAGAATTGAGATACCGTTCCCCGCAGAGAATTATCTGTTATTGGGCGAAAATCACGAACAAGCAAATATGAAATTTGCACACTAATTTTTCATTTCTGATAGAACCAACAGGGTGATGGCATTGATTCCAAATCACATTGACTGTCGAACCGAGTTTTGTCCTATAAAGTTGATTTGTATTACAGATATCGACTTCCGATATCAGAATTAATTGATACCACAGAGTTCTGGTTTGATTACGCTTGTCATAAACACGATAACATAAGCTATTTGTGAAATTTTTTCGGTATTTTGGGCCTTTTTCTTCAAGCCGAAATATTTTTAGCTAATAAACATCTCGAAATAAACAACCGACATTGCCACACCTTGATAGATAAAAGAACCGTTAATCGTATCGGAGATTTTGGAAAAATACCAAAAACCACTTCATTTTTTAATCGACCTATTGTATATTGACACTAACATTTTTTAAACAAAAATACTTAATACAGAGCTGTTTCACGTACTTTTCTGGTGAAAATATTTTTCAGATAATTTGTTCGAAAAAACATAGTTTTATAAACATTTTCACAGATTTTCCGATATTTTTCTCTGAATTTCTCGGCTATTTGCTGAAAACCTTTTCCATAATCTCCGCATAAAACTCCGAGATAATATTTCTGCAAAAATTTTATTTTGTTCCTGAAAATTTCAATATTATAATTTTTCAGTCATTATCACTTTTTTTTTAACGTACAGCCACGGACGTTTAGAGATAAGATACTGAAATACTTTGATGATTTTTTCCAACAACTTAAGTTGAGAGACATTCGGAATGTAATGCCAGTTTTCCGCATCGTCTGATTCACACGAGTATAGTAGACGACCTTAGAGAAAATAACATTTTCTTTCTGATAAGTCAATGTTGTTTCGGATAATGGGTTTGGTCCGAGAAAGAACATTCTCACGTTGGTGTCGATAGTAGACTTTTCTACAGAAAATAGGATTTTTTCCCTGAACAATACTCATTTTCTCGTATAGTAAGGATTCGTCGATATAAAAAATTTGTCGGCAAAAAACAGTTATTTATCCCACGTGTATAGTTCTCGTTGGATAAACGTCTGTTCGGAATCGCTCGCGCTCGATCCCTTTTCATTCTTGGACTCGCAAGCTGATGGACTTCGCGCTTATCGAGATATTATTCGGGCATTCCGCTTCGCGTCCCGCTGTCATGTCTATATATGATGTTCAGATTATGTTGGCCAATAGAAAATATGAGTGGTATTTTTACCATGTAATCACAGTTCCGTAATCCTGTTTTGAATTTAAACTTTCATTTAAAATGTTTTGAATTTAAGGAAAGTGTATTTTAAAGTGCTATTTAATCAAACTTACGAAAAATTAAAAACGTTTTTGCGGATCGGACAAAAGTAATAGTAAATAAATAAGATATTGCGACAGGGTTTGTTTGGCACCGGTCACAAAGTAAAACATCTCTTTGGCTGACACAGGTGGTGACCTCCTCGTTCGGCCAATACTCCTTTCTGAAGGGATCCAACAGCGCATTTTGTACGGCATATCAGCACTCGTACTAATTTCGTTTGGTTTTTCGTTTTATTTCATGTAACTCCCGAGCGTGCGGCGACCTAATCGTCGCAATGACATCGGGACGAACGGAGCTACCGCTGATATGGACTTTCTTGCCGACCGGAGGAAAGATTTTGAGCAACCGGATTGATATCAAGCCCGGAGTCTGAGCAGTAACGGTGACGCTAGCGCTCTCGATCGAAGAAGCGCGTAGAAAACCATCTCAGGATCGTACGGTCGGGAACAGTGGTTCCAACCACCCTTGGAAGCATGCGTTCTTCTCCACGCTACCGTGTCTACGATGTGGTATTCCGGTGCCATCCTCGAGTAACGTCGGCTCCCGCTACGGTCTACTACTGTGAGGTAATTTCAATCGCCTGAGGGGGTCACTGGGAGCACCGATCTTGAGGGAGGCGGATGGTCCGCTCGAACGTCGAGATTCAACGTGTTTTCGGGGACGCTTGCGTTACGTATCGGAGATACAGGACGTTACCACCGCGATTCTGGACCAGTGCGAGATTTCTTTTCGAGAGGCTTCAGTTACCGCAAGCCCGTGTCGTAAGGCCATCGTTCGTCTCTGGCTTGAGTGTGGGAACTTGGAATTATTTTTGGTGAGAAAATCCGAGCGATATTGTCGCGACGGCACGCAATCGCTTCATTTTCGCTTCACGAGAACTCAAGGATCGTCGAAAGGGTTCTAATTATTGTACTTAGTCATAATAAATTTGAGCGCGTTGGAATCCAAGGATGCCTATGCGAGTGTAGGAAATAACGAGAGAGATACTTGTCGTGAGAGACGCCTAGCTTTGATTTTGAAAGAATCGTTAGGAGAATAGCTTCTCTAGTTGAATCGTTGAGTGTCATTTGTTGTTTTTTTGACCGAATTGGTCTATTTTTGTTGTTGTCGAGTGGGTGTGCCGAAAGTAAATTGCCAGAGCGACGATCTGTCACGAGCTAATCAATTTTATTTATTTTATCGCGTTCGACCTATTTTGTTAGCTATTTTATTTTCTGTTACTTAATTTATTCTTGACTTTTATTGTACTTATTGAGAATAATTTGTTGTTTTTATTGTTTCATCCTATTTTGGATAATAAGTTTATTTTTCTTTCATTCGCGTCAGTTTCGCTCTATTTTATTTTTGTTTTCCGAACCGGGCAGATCTCGTAAGTCGAGTGGATGTGTGCAAGATTGGTGTAATTGTGCGTTCGTCTGGAATAATAATTGTCGTGGCCAGTAAAATATCTTTTGCAAAATCTAATGAGCAATTGAATCGAAGGAAACCAAGCACGCCGCTATCCTTCGCCTCACGATCGTGCTTTTCAGATTAGTGACGTTGATCTGTGTTAAATACTATTCCGACATAAAATTAATTATTTTGTTCCAGCTTCTAAAACGACGCGTTGAAATTCACTGCGAGAAACCCTTGACTGACTCCTCCGCTCTGCCATTTACCAAGGCTTCAGCGTAGTCGAGCCAATCTCGTGTCGTTTTCCCGCAGATCAAATTTGTCTCCCGAAATATTTTATTTCGAGGGACTGGGGCCCCTCGCGCTACGACGCGGGACTTTTGTGAGCATGTGTGTGCACTCGTGTGCTTGTGTTGGAAAAATACAGTTACAGTACATAAATTAATCACAGGTTTCCTTAATAATGATTCGACGAATTACAGCATTTGAATACACTAATTAATAATGACAAATCGTGTAAATTAATTAAAAAATCAATAGGAAACCTTTCTATTTCGATTGAGATTTCGAAGAGCAAAATTCGTTCTGAATTACAGTTTTATCATCGAGAACATCTGTCGATAACCCTGTATCCACTTTTCTGCTAATCCCAGTGTTTACTACTAGTCGTACTTAATAAGTACCTGTTTTCATGTCGCGTAGACTAATTAATATTGAGAAAATCTTTCAATCAACCTAGCATAAGCATCAGGGAACCTTTCTGCTTCGATTAAGACATAGTAGAGGAAAATCGTTTTAGATTTACAAGTTTTATCAAGGAGGACGCAACTTATTGCCCTGTGTCGAAGTGATTAAAAAGTTACAGTCAAGTTTGCAGATTATTAAACAACAATCAAGAGTCGGTAATAAAAGTTTTATACTGGAATAATTTATACTGGAACAGAGTTGAGTTACTATTTTTTCGTAAAATGCTTCTGTCGCCAACGCGAGAAAATTGAAGAAAAAAAACAATTGTGTTGATTAATTTTGTACTCCAATACTCTTGCGACTAGTATTGTTATCGTAATCGATGGCATTATTTTTTTTTTTTCAGGGCAAACCTTGTATCAAAATTTAACTCGTAGAAGCGCAGCTACGTAAGCGCGAGTACGGGATCGCCGAGAAAATTTGATTTGCCGCTGAGCACCCAATCACGGAGGCATCTAGGTGACACGAAATTGCTCGCCAGTAAGTTATCGGGGTTCGGGGGCGGTTGCGGGTAAGTTGACGATGACGTGGACCAGGGTGAACTCTCGTGTCCTAGTCCACGTCACCGTCGAGGAAGAGTCACGAGAAGGTGCCCGTGAGGGTTACTCGAGCGGGGTATTCATCGACTGAGCGAGCTCGTGGACTGTCCAAGCGAGGATTAGTACGAATCGAGACGTCAAGTGACAAGGAACGTTAAGGACGGCAGAGCACGACGTTTTGACGAACGAATACATCGACGACTACTCGGTGTTCGGTCTTGAATTTCGTAGGAGGCGAGATTATCGGGATATTAACGGATACATAACAGTTTCTTCGACATTTTATCTCACTTAATTGAGTTTAAGAAAAAAAATATATTGTTGATAATCAGTGACAAAAAAAACAATTTAAAAAAAGGTATGTAACAAGTTTGCGTGATAATGTTGTTAAACTAAATAATGTTTTTTTTTTCATGTATTTTTAATTCCATTAAAACTGATTTTCAGTAATATTTTACACTAAAAATTATGTGACGGGCTTGAAATTTTGGACATTCGTTTTTTGTATTGAAACAAAGAAAAACTGTGAAATTAATGTAAATTCATATAGCAATTCATATAATTTTATGCAATTCATATAAGTAGTTTTATTTACTCGAATGGGCCATTACTGTGTATGAGAGTTCATCGTCATTATGTGAGAAAGTATTATACAGAAAAAATAATTCTGTTCAGCATTCGACGAGTTCTTGCGTGACACGGACACAAAATGAGTGTTTTAGTAAAAAAAAATAAATAAATATAAAACCCGGCGTTACACGTCGATTTCAGGATTAAAAAAAATATGAAAATGAATCACGTCACCATGAGTATCCTACTCTGATTTCAGCAGCGGTAATCGTGTAAGATTGAAGACGAAAATTTAGCTGTACTTTCTTTAAATAAACACAAAAAAGAGATGGATCTGATTAAAATAATCATTATCTGTTTGGCGTTGAGCGCGAACGAATCTCTCGCTAAAATTATCAAGGCTAAGACATCAAGCTCCGACAAATCGACAAAGCTTGTGGAAGCAACGGTAAGGTGTTCCTCAAGCTTTACATGTATATGTTGTAAGTGTAAACGGCAAGTGCAATTCCTTATTTTCTAGACGGATATCTTGTTATCGTGTTACGAGAAAGATCTAAATACGGTGGGCTTTGCTGGAATATCTGAAAGTATTCTCTTAAAGACTCTCTGGTCCAAGCGACTCGTTCCTGTGACATTGATCGCCAACGATACGACTGATGTTATTAATGGCCCCGTGGATAAAGTATCTCGTCGCAAGCTACAAATTTTCATGATCACGACTTCCTCTTCAAAGCAACTAAAGCCAATTCTCGAACAGATTAAGCGTTCACGGTGGTGGAATCATCTGGCGACTTTTCTCTTCCTCGACTGGCAGTCAAGCACGAAATACGTTGCTTCGAACGCGTTTCTATTTTCGAGGACAGCCTGGCAAATGAATATACTGAAAGCGGTATACGTGGGTTTCCATCCAACGAAAAGACTACTGATATACAGTTACAATCCTTATACAAGCCAGGCACCTGAGCCTTGGCAGCTCGAAAGTACATCCAGGGCGGAAAGAGGTCACCCTTTCGCAATGTTTGTGCGAGAGTATGGAGACGGTGCACAAATCTGCGAAAATCTAGATTTTGATAAGACGAACAATCTCGGCGGTTACAAAATCTACGGCGTTAATAATGCTCTAGTTAGAGATTTATCCGCACCTGGGTTCGTTCCAAGAGCCCACCCGTTGGACCTGATTACAGCTGATGTTCTAAACGCCACTCTTTTGGTTGCTTCAAAAAAGTGGTCGGTTAAAAGTCCAATATTGTATAATCACAGTTACATCTTTCAGTTCGCGGTGAACGGTGCCGCTGATATCATACTGGAACCTCAGTATTATCTTATTGCAGAGAATTTCTCGACTTCTGGTGTGGTCATGGAAATGGGTATGATTGTTGTAACCCAGTATAGTGGTTACATGTCACAATTAGACAAACTCATAGCTGTTTTTGATAGACGTACGCGTATCGGTTTGTGTCTGGTTGCCGTGAGTATTGTGATCTTCTTCAAATGTTTTCGGCGCGAGACTCTTTCAACGGCAATTACAAACCTTTTTCGCTTAACTTCTAATTCGGGTCTTACGAATGTACCCGAAAACCAAGGAGCGCGAATTTATTTAGCCGGTGTATTTATTCTTACGGTTACCATTCTGGGGGTTTATCAAGGGATATTTGCTTCTTTACTGACGAATTCAAAGTCACTACCGAACATAAAGACGATGCAAGACCTTGTTGACTCTGATCACAAAATTTATATACGCCCCTCGATGGCTTCTTCCTTCTCGAACCCTGTACTTAAAGGCCGACTTAAAAAATATAATTTAAATGAATGTATGAAGTCTCTGCTGCGTGGTTCTTCGGTCGCTTGTATTTTTTGGGAAGAGGAGGTTTTTAACAGGACGCTGAAGGCGAAGCTGCACATCTCGAAACCAATCGCAAAATTGTTTCTGGCTCATATTATCCGAAACGACTGGCCCCTCGAAGACAGATTCAACATGGTTCGTGAAACGATGATCGAGACTGGCATAACTCGATACTTCACATATGATTTGATAGACAAAAAATCGCGTGAAGACGATTACTATGCAATGCTGGCGGAAGATCCACCGTACCGAACCATATATTTGAGCGACTTAACCTTCATTTTTGCATTTCTCGGAATTAGTTTGGGTTGTGCAATTGTAAGTTTCGTTGTCGAAATAGCAATTAAACGAGCTCCTTCAAAAATCAGAAATGTTTTCGGCCATGTTCGAACTCGACTTGGAATAAAATAAACAATGTTACGACAATTTAAAGACATTTTAATACCAATTTCAGTGTCAATAATGTAAGGACATCGACTGTAAAGAAACAGCATTAAATTTACGAAACTAGGGATTGAAAATTACTATACGTGAGTATTAATTCGATCACCTTTAATAAAAAGTAATATTCAGTCTGATAAATTGAATATCCGAATTAGAATTTAATATATATTTCCCAGTTTCTGGATTCGAAAAAAGCAGTCGCATCCCTGAAATTTCATCCGCGTGGATGCATTAAAATCAAAGATCAATCAAAGTCTTTTAAATAGTCAATTGGAAACGAATAATTTATCGTCACTGAACAATCACAATCTCTTTTACTTATGTGAACAAATGTTACTTTAAATTTACATTACGCATATGAGATTTACTGACACGTGTACATGGGTTCGATCATTAAGGAATCTGTGCATGAAAATGAATCTAAAATTTCGTTACAGTTAATGTCTGCTTTGAATTTGAATGTACTTGTAAATATAAAAAGTAGCGGTTAAGGATCGTTGTAATTTCCGTTGGAATGCTCGAAAAATAAAGTACCAGACCAGCATTTCAAATATAAAAATGTATTTTACATTAGACAATTGTTATTAAATTGCAATAAAGGAAACGACACGTGGGCTTACCGTTTCTCATATGTGAAACTGGACTTGTAAAAGTCAACGACTCGTAGTCTTGCGTCAATTGAACTTTGTCCATCTACACGTTATAACGTTATTGACTCATGGATTATTTATCCTTCTCTCGCGGTAGGTGAACACACGGTGACCGTGTGCGTTGTCATACACAGTAACCGTGAATTATGAAGACTCATGTATTTAGTATTGAAGATGCAACACGTGTATATACATTTTTATCCAAGAATGCAATGCAGTGATACTAACTTGTATGTGACTTTTTCTCCACTTTATTCGCATAAATTCAATTGAGTTTTTTAAAATGAAAATACAATCACACATTAATGTCAAAGGTAAGTATATTTGTATCACAAGAAACTACAACATTTTTAAATAATTGTTATATTAAATATGGAAGATGAACGTCTCTGACAGGTAATATAGGTTAGTTCGTCTTCAATTGGTATATCGGGTATTCCATGATAATTTGACCTGACATTAACCATAATATTAATTTTTTAATGGTGAAAATAGTACTTATAATATATATTCTGATTTTACAAATTACTGTTACGGTGTTCAAAATTCTGAAAGACAAAAAAATATAGGAATTTTTAAAAAATATTCCTCAATGCAGTACACGATTTGTTAGAAAATAACATTTTTAAGACCACCACGAAGGTCGGCGCAGCCCAAGTGTAAATGATAGAAAAGTCAATGAGTGAAATTAAAATAATTTATTCCAGTTTCCGGTTTCCATTTTTTACCAGGGGATAACGTCCCTCGGTTAAAAAGCTGATAGCATGTGGTCCCACGTTAAACAGGAATCGTCGAAGCGAACCCAGGAACACCATCGCGCTTCAACCGCCGAATAGTTAGTCCCGTGGTGGAGATATAAATTGGTAGAGGAATATACTGGAAGACGTGTTTTCCGGAATGAAATTGCGGTCGCGATGTTTTTCGTAGAGAAATCTATGGATAAACTTACAAATGTGATATTTCATTGACGACAGATTTTAGTGGAATTCATTTCCTGGGTCTCCTAAGTAAATTGAATACTGAAACCTGATCTAATGTCAAGATTAAACATTCATCAATCGAACTTGATGACGTATATCGTGACTGCATCTTTTTACTACAGCGACGATTCTCAGAATAATATTATATCATTTCAAACGATTCTTATTTCTTTAAAAATCAATAAAACTTATCTCGATCTGTTTTAATTTGTCGATTAATATTGCGTGTGTCAGACAGGAGAAGAAAAAAGAACGCAAATAAAGATTAGTGTTGTTTCGGTTATTGTACGTAGACTTATGCCGTTAAGAGAAATCTTTTATATAACTTGATAATAATCCAGATGTAGTAGGACATGTTTCTGGTAGCACTCTCATGTGCTTATCCATCGTAATCTCCGTTTATATCCAGAATCCTAGATATTTGAACTCGTTGACCACTTCTTTTATTTTCTCAAATTCCTAGCTTTTTCCCTGCGGCCTCCTTCGGCCTTTTCTGAAAACTATGATAATCATATTATCCGCATTTACTTCCATTGCCGTGTTGTTCATAAACTGTTTAAACGACTTGAGCGTCCTCAAAAGTGAAAATAATCTATGAATTATTCTCCTTAAATTATTGCAATAGTGACTAATAATAAGCATTTTGTTATTAATACCAATGCCATGTTGAGTCAACATGCTTATCAAACCCTAATAAAGGAACATTTCATAAAAATATACATTCATTAATTGTTATAAGTAATTATTAGTACCAATTTATAGGTTCAAATAAATGATTTGTTTACTCTAACAGACTATTTGTTTCGTCATATACTATACTTAACCATTTGTTAACCGATAACAAATCCTGGTGCCTACAAATAAACTCTTTTATCAGTGTATACATGAAAAATTGAAACAGCTGATACATCTCCAGAATGGATCGATCGATCTTCCTGAAACTTTGCACACGAGATGGATCACAACCCTCATCGGTTTTCTGTACTTTTCCTAAATTGCTGAAGGCTGCCTCATTTCATGGTTACGAATTTTTCGAAGGTCAGTTGTTATCTCTCTAACTTTCGCAAATGTTAAGCTATCGTGTTAAAGCTTTCTACGAGAAAAGGCGAGGGGACAAGGTTCTTTGGTATCGAGTTTGACATAAATCGATCAAAGCGCTCAGATTTTATGAAATTATGAGTTTTTGTAATTTTTCGAAAAATAAATCTGTTTTTGCTCCAACTTTTCTAAATTTTTATTCATCAAACCGAAATTTGGCATGCAAATGGGCTAGAGAACAAGGATGCTTGGTCCTGAATTTAGAAAAAATCGATCCAGAGGTTTCAACTTTATGAAATTTGCAATTTTACTAATATTTTTATTTCATTGAAAAATTTTACATCACTTCCTCAATATGGAAGCTAGGATTGAGATAACTATTTCCCAAAGAGAAGAATCTGATATGGGGCGATAATCACGAACAAGCAAATATCAAATTTGCACGCTAATTTTTCATCTCTGATAGAACCAACAGTGTGATGGCGTTGATTCTAAATGACATTGACTGTCGAAACGAGTTTTATCCTATAAAGCTGATTTGTATTACAGATATCGACTTCCGATCTCAGAATTAATTGATACCACAGAGTTCTGGTTTGTTTACGCTTGTCATAAACATGATAATAAAGGGTGTCCCAGCAAGAGCGCCGGATTTAAATTTGCCGCTATTTTGTTAATACGAGTTGTACGGTAATTTTTTTTTGACATTTGTCACGTACAGACCACGCGATTTAAGAATATGGAGAAGTATTCAAACCAACAACGTTTAATTATTGTAAAAATACATTACAAAAATGGTGAAAGTTTTGCGAAAACAGTTCGCCAATTACGTCAAGTTTTTGGTCGCAATAATGCGCCAAATGTATCGACAGTGAGGCGTTTAATTACAAAATTTGAGACCAAATTTGCGCTGATGGATCAGAAGATCATTGTTCCTCGTCGTCCTTGTCGGTCACTTGAAAATATAGCCACAGTAACGGAATCTGTGGTCGAGAATCCAGGAACTTCCATTCGGCATCGTGGTCAACAATTCGCATTAATTTGATGATGTTCCAACACCCAATCTGCAAATTCACGGCGCTGCGCATGGTCCCTTGGGTTGATTTCTTGCACCAATTAAACCTTGTACGCGTGCAAATGCAGATCTTTTACCAAAATTCGTTGCATACCGCTACTGGAAATGTTTAATCGTTGACCACGATGCCGAATGGAAGTTCCTGGATTCTCGGCTACAGATTCCGTTACTGTGGCTATATTTTCGAGTGACCAACAAGGATGACGACGAACAATGATCTTCTGATCCATCAGCGTGTAACGAATCGGCCCTGTAGGCTACCGGGTCGATGTTATTCGCCTTAGAAATAATTCAATCCTCGGCGTACCGTGGATTCACCGTTGATCCCCTACTCCTTGGCGGTCAAGCGTATCAAAATATATTGTAATGAGAGTAATGGATTTTGCGTGATAAGGAGAAAGTCAGTCGCTGCGAAGCAGCCGAGCAGTCCGCTTGCTCCAATTTATATATCTGTAATATAACCTGAGTCGCCAAGTAGCCACCGACGGCTACACATTTATAAGGCTCCAAGTCGTCTCAATCATATATAATAATTCATCTATAAAAATCTCGTATGATAATCGAGATAGGCTACGCGATATTCTCTGATAATACTAAGGAGTTATATAAAGGCACGATGGAGCCGTTTTTCTGCGAGTGACTATTAAAGTCACGATCAACATTGATTGGAATATTATAACTCACTCGAAGACTATCATACTCGGTAACCTGGAGGAATTTAACGTCTCCAACGCCACCGACTCGAAGGGGAACTTCAGGACCATTGCGGTCGTTCCATGGGAAACAAATAGGCCTGAGTATCGCCTGTCCACCTATATATCTATATGCAGAAGACACATCTAGCTGCATCTATATCTCTGTGCACATCCATACTTTGGAATCAGCGATGTATACATACATATTCAACCGTCACCAAGAGCACCTGCGCCTGCCCCGCACACCTTCTACACCGGTGATCGAAATTTCGTGGAATGTCAACAACGCAATATTAAGATAAGTCTTACGTTTATCTGATAGAATTATATCATGCAAACGCCTAGACATTGCCACCCCTAGTTAGATAAAAGAACCGTTAATGGTATTAGAGATTTTGAACAAATGCCAAAAACCACTTAATTTTCTAATCGACCTGTTATCAATTGACACAAACATTTTTTAAACAAATAAAATTAATACAACGCTGTTTCTCGTACTTTTCTGGTGAAAATATTTTTCAGATAATTTGTACCCATTTGTACCACCTGGAAATTTCAAGATGTAGTGCTGATTTTTATTTAAAATAGAGTATTATGATTGTAAAGTTGGTATAAAATTGGAAGAGCATCGCTCAAACATTTCGAATATTACAAAATTTGCATTTTTTCGAAAACTCCGAAAAAATAATCGAATTGCTATCATTTTTGCAAATTTCGATAAGAAGAAAAAGAAGTTACTCAACAACCTTTCTCGAGATTTCGCACGACACTCAAAGCTTACTCTACGAGGAAGCTAAAATTAAGAAAGTTAGATCCTCGTAGAGAGAACTTTGAGCACCATGCGGAATCTCGAGGAAACAATAGCGTGATTTCTTTTTTATTTTATCCCGCAACACACACACACTCGTCTGCGCACTTGCCCACACACTCACTTGTTCATTCGTTCACTTATTCACACATTCCTTCGCACACTCATTCACTCACACACTAACGCACTCGCTGACACGCACGCGCGCGCGCGTTCGCACACCTGCTCACACTTGTTTATGCACATATTGCGCACACATTTGCCTACTCACTGACCCATACGCTCGCACACACACTGGTGACACACGCCCACACAAATACATGTGTGTGCATGACCGTGTCCGCAAGATATTTTCCATTACAAGTAAAAACGCATCTGGATAATAAACTGGTAAATTTTAACCGGTTGTGCTTTACGAGGTTTTAACCGAAGCAAGATGGTGCACTAATGATTGTTAGAATAATCGTGACATTTGGTGGCATTAGCGTACGCAATATTGCAAAACATTTATTTACATTTTTTTATTAAATGATATAATTATATTATCAATTGTAACTATAGTTAATATAAATTAAGATATAGAAGTTTGGTTTAAAAAAAAAAATTACCAAAAGTTATAATTATCATTTAAATACACCTAAGGATTCGTTTTTTTTCTTTCAATTTACATTGAAATTTTTGTTATTGATTGAGGGGTATCGAACACATTGCGATGATGTTGCGTAGCGCTGCATCCTACTAACGACGATTATGAATGCGCGAGCGATGAGCCGAATGACGAAAGCGCTTCCTCGACTGGTTAAAAATTTGGAACTTTGGCTGTCACAAGAGGCCTGATAATCTGCACTTTTTAAACATTCGGATAGAAAACGATATAATGATGAAACCAAAAATACAAGAGACAATTGTTTTGTAACGATTATTGCATATGTTGTTTTTGGTTTCTATTCCAACGGCATTAATATTTTCTATCGGAATATGTAAGCAGGGCACAAAGTTTTTCTCAAGTTCGATCGGTATTCTTTTTTATTCCCGTTATCACATACAAATAAAATCTTAATAATGCTGCTCGTTAATTTTAGGACCTGCCCGGACGCTTCGTATTATCATCGTACCGAGGAGCAAATGTCGGCTTTACTGGCCCAGTTGAAAAAATTAAAGGAAAGGCAACAACAGAAGCAATTGCTGAGGTCAGTAGTTTAAATTTATTACTCTTTATTTATTTCCATCATCCGGTTTGCTCGTTAACCAATTTTGGATTTCAAAAGTTCTGCGCGTGATTGACGTCGATTGACATTCCATTTTCTTAGCAACAATATTGTACACCGGTTTAGTCGAGGAAAATTCTTTTTAGATCACCAGATAGAAGCAATCGTCTTATTTCAATACTGTAATATGCTACTTTGATGTTTACAGTGATGTAGATACCACTTAACCGATGTTCAATGTCATTGCAAAGGAAATGATTGGTCATACAGTGTATCGTCCGTTATACAGTTTCTTCTGAATTATGTGGACAGTTGAAAAAGCAAAAAATTATGAACAAGGAAACGGTTTGATCTAACATTTCCATTATTTACCTTACCTCACTCACTTATTGAGATTTTTACTCTCGACTCCTTTCCCGCATCGACGACAGTATTTTCACGATAGACAATATCTTCTTGTTGTCCTCGTGCAGCCTGGACTAATAGAAAAATAAATCAAATAAATGTAAATACATAAATAGTTCGAAAAAACCTTAATTCTCGTACTTTTTATACCTTTATTGTCCTTTATTGTCGTGTGCAGAAGGTATCACCACTTAAAATGCACTACCTTATATATAAAATATTCTGATATTTATAAACTATCATTATATACTTTCTTGTCAAGCTGGACCTCGAGAACAGTCTGACGGAACACCTGGACGACGAGGAACACTGCCCGGCCAAGCTAACAAAATCATTACCGGGATGACCTGGTCAGCAAAGTCGTAGGTCATCCCGGTCGTCTAGTTTTGATCCTACCCGTCATCCGAAACCGGTGACGTTATCATCACCGGTTAAAAGCTCTCGGGCTATCTGAAAATTATTATTTATTATTTATTTATTTAATTATCGCCCCCACCAGCTACTCCCCATTAATGTTATGTAAGCTACGATCCTGACAGAACGCTATATATATGGGTTTACGCTATCAGCGTCCTCCTACGGCGTGCGAACAATGAGTCGTTCCTGTCGGTCAAAAGCAATTCGAAAAATTGAATCTTCGAGTCATTGCTTATCATCCACCTACGGCAACTGAATGTCGATAAAATAATGTTTGATATTGAATTTGGCGAGCATCAGTCGGATTGTAAAGTCGATTATATAATTAATTTCAATGGATGGATTGATAATTGAGCAGATTGTCAGCAATCACTGTCTCCGGGATATAAAAATCTTAAATATTCAAACTGAGTTAACTAAAAACATGTTTAAAAGGCAAAAAATGTAACAGTGATTTCTGTCAGTTCCACAGAGGTCGCTGTCCAAAAAGTTGAGGTAATGGATGAATTCAATAAAAAGTTGCCTCTTACATTTATAAGTAGAGTGTACCAGTGTTATCCAGTGATCAAAGCCACAAACGTTTTGACCGCAATACCAAACACATCCTAACCACAAACACAAGCCTGTAGCTTTGCATTAAACTGTCAGTTCTTTGTGATTGAGCTGTCATCTTAACAGGTTGTGCAAAGAAGGAGACTGTTTTCATTCCCCGCATTCCTGTCATTAATGAAGATGTTGTTGGTTTCAAAAAACTTCAGTTTCCAGTCAAACCTTCTTTTGCCATGACCATTAACAAGTCTCAAGGACAGTCTCTTAAAGTATAGCTGGAATCCATCTTGAGAGTCCCTGTTTCTCTCATGGGCAACTGTATGTAGCTTGCTCTCGAGTAGGTTCTCCAAAAAATTTCTTCATTTTTGCACCAGGAGGCAAACCAGTAAATATTGTTTATCAAGAAGTAGTTTAAACTGTGGGAACAGAAGGAAAACTGTAAACCCTCAGCTCTGAGCCTTAGTCATTTAACCCGGGCAAAGCCGGGCACCCCACCAGTTTAATACAAACTGACAAAGTCAATACAATACAAGATACATCGAGTTACTCCGTAGAATGTTGTTCTTATTACTCGAAAGTTTCGTATTTAACTTTTCTTTTTCAATGAAAATAAATGCATGCTGTACACTTTTTTAGTGGATACGCCCCTTTAAGATTTAAGACGTATTTCGAGAATCCTTGTACACGTTTTTCTAAGTTTTTGCAGATTTTTATTTACCGTGACAAAAGGTAGATATTTCGGTAATGCGTCAAGTAACCCCTGTCTGTTCAAAAGACTCTTTATTTATTATCAATTTCACTTCTTATACATATGTAGATATATGTTTCACGCGTATGTAAAATGTAAAGAGAGAATATTTACATGGTTGTTAACGGTAAGGTAGAATGGGGAAATGGGAGCCATCTAACGATGAGTCAAGTACTAGAATAGAAATATTTATCAGTATTTATCATAACATTAACAATAACGATTCCGTATTAAATTAGTCGGGTCCTACCTCGGATAACCTCATTCTCAGGTTAAAGAATTCGATTGAGGAAAGCTTTCTCAATTTTTTTCCCTTACACAAAGCTTCCTATGCGAGGAAGTCAAAATTGATGAATATACTTCTTCGTAGGACGCTTTGGGAAAGGTGCAAAACGAAATGAAAAAAAAATGGTTTATTTACGAAAATAGAAACCTTG
The DNA here is from genome assembly GCA_963942595.1 of Cylloceria caligata. Lineage (NCBI taxonomy): Eukaryota > Metazoa > Arthropoda > Insecta > Hymenoptera > Ichneumonidae > Cylloceria > Cylloceria caligata. Next base: position 4,051,544 of record OZ012704.1, read on the forward strand.
GGAAGATTAAAGTTCCCATGCAGGTTGGCATCAATTTCCATGTTTATCGAACGCAGTGACATCTTTGAGTAATATACCGGTTTCCAGTGATAAGCGGCAGGCACTTGACTTTATTATTAAAATGCACAGACGGATATTGAACGCTCGTGTCACACCTAAATTACTTTACGGGTAATAATTGTATAGGTAAATAATTATTTCAGCGGCTAAGCCATCGTGTGATTGACTGTATGCTCGTAAATTCTTCAACAATTCAAATATTGGACTTTCCGTGATGTCTGGCTGGTTAATACATTTTCAAGTAGGATAAAAAAGTAGTCAGCAAGTGACTTATGGTTACTTCAAAGGTTAAAAATTCTGTAGAACCATTCGTTGTGATAATGTTAAAGAATGCGGCAAAAGAGTATCAGTTTTGTTAATTAACTTTGCTAAATTCTGCCTCCGTACGAACTAAAAAGCGAATTTTGTGTCAACGAAACATTATTTTTGCAGTTATTTCATAGTTCAAGTTGGATGAACATCATTGTACTCTCTGGGCCTTGGGATTATGTCAGGATGAATTGATCTTATCAATGAAAACCAAATAGTTTCGACCCTAAAGAATGACTACGGACGGACGTTCAAAATGGGAGGAAGGCAATATCAATAAGTACTTTTGACATGTGTTACAGTGAGTGTCTAATAAAAAAAACATTCCAGATTCGGGGCAATTCAAGACATTAGCCAAAACTTATGGAACTAAAGGTCCTTGATGAGCCATCTAAGATATTCGTAGTTAAATGTGACGATGAATCGTTTCACTCTGTCTGCTGCTTGACGACGGAAGAACTTAAGGTAAATATCCGTTAGATGTCGTTGATGAAACCGGAGATGGCGATGTGAAAATAAATCAAAATAACAATTTCAGAATTACCATTATTACAATAATGTTTCTTTCTTCAGCACTTATCAATAACTGAACAAGCGTTTTTATCAGTAATAATATTATTGAAATGTCTTAATTTACTCAACTATTCAATTTCAATTATTGAAATAATTGACTATCCGTTGATGACTTGTAGATCCTCAGCTGAACGGCCGAGGTCGCAGCGTACCTGATCCATTCCAATCAGATAGTACCGATGGCCGGCATTGTATCAACCAACGGTATTTCAGAAATTATGTAACCTACGGGGATAGTAACCTATGTCTGAAGACTCAATTTCTCGAATTGCTTTTGCCGACAGGAACGACTGATTGTTCGGTACGCCGCAGGAGGACGCTGATAGCGAAAAACCGCAAAAATAATTGTAGCAGAAAAATGTACATTAAAGTTTTTGCTGGTATCCAAGGGGTAGCACTTCATTTTAAGACGAAGGCTGGTAATCGTCGCAAAGTAGACACAGAAAATGTGTTCCCACATTCTGCTTGATAAAACTCGTAAATCTCAATTAACTGTGATCTGCGAGGTCTCGATCGAAGCAGGAAGATCCACTTATGATGAACAGAATAATTGCAATATTTGGTGATGATTAATAAGCGCACGCAATATTGAAAAACCCTACCTGTGTAGTAAATGTATCTCATTACGTCTGTTTCAATTTTCGGTCAATCCCAGCCTCCGTATTCTTTTGTATTCCAGACCGCAAACTTGTTAATTTCTTCTTTGTTCCTTTTATTTTTATTTTTTGCTTCCTCTCAGAGAAAGCTCGACGGCTTAAAGATTGTAGGTGTAAACAAATATTTTTAAATAAGTTGAAAACCACGTAAAATCTTAATAATTGCGCACATTTTACTGATAATTTGAACGAACAGTAAAGAATGAACCCTCCATCGGCGTGAAAAATGTTAGCTTGATTGTTTAAGGCGTTTTTAAGTTGCAGAGGGAGAGCCAAGTTTTTATTTTTGGAGTCTGATACGCACACAGGCGCGCGCGCGCGGGTTTTCACACACATTCAGACATTTTGTTTCTGGATGTCATTTTTGAATGATTGGAACCTGTCAACATGAAAGTTTGGAAAACAGTTTGTAACGAAAACAGTTTCATTGATGCGGAAGTAAAAATAGTAAATTTGCAAAAACGAAAAAACGTTCAACTGCAAAAAGCTGTAAGAAATATGCAGTTTTTAAATCGTGAAATAAATAATGTCTTTTATATAAAAATGAATGTTTGGCTGTCTGTCTGTCCGGCTATACAAAGCTACACGCGTTAACCAATTTCAGCCAAACTTTATACCAATATTGTTGAAGACCAAAGGAAGGCGACTATATATATCTCACCCCTGAAAACCACACCCTTCATCCCCTAAAAAAAAATTCTTAATAAAATCCACACGCCTTCACCGATTATAACCAAACCAAGCACAAATTTTGATAAGTTCTAATGGAAGGTCACTGTATAAATATAGCTCACTTCTTAAAATCGCGCCTTCATCCCCTAAAAAAAGTAAGTTTTTCTGCCTTAACCGATTTAAACAAAACTTCACAAACAAAATAGAAACTCACGCACTCTATATATCTCACCCCATAAAACCACCCCCAACGAAAACAATCGTTATCCCCCACTGAAAGTAATGTGGTTTTTTTCAACTTTTTTAAACACCGATTTAGCTGTTATTCCCCGTATGATGTGGCACTCGGGTAACGTCGGGTAAATTAGCTAGTTATTGTATAAAACCAGAAGATCTATCTATCCACTGTTTTTCACTTTGTACAATCTTTATCAAGAAATTAGTTATTACGTCGCAACAAAACATTTCTTCTTTTTTTGACAAACACGGGTTTTACGAATAAAAATCGATTTTTCTGATAATTTTGCCATAAATAATGAATTTTATTAATCCCTGTCTATAAATCAAAACCTTGACTTTTAGGAAGGAGGCCATTTTAGGATCGTTTTCTTCAAGCTTGGTTAACAGTTTATCTTGAAATAATTATCGATAATTAATTTTCTTTAATCTAAAATACATTTTATTTTCACTAATTTATTGAATATATCGGAAATGAAGATTCATTTTTTTTCCATCTTCATGTTAGTAAAAAACGTGATGACAGTGAAGAGTGTAACTCTTTAAATAACCCGTCAATAATATTTCAATAATTGAAAGACGAGTGGTCGTTACAATTCTGCATGTTCCTACTTTTTTCTATAATAGCGATTGCATGTTTCTATGCATGAATAAATTATTTTTTGTTCTTGCAACAAGCAATCGATACGCACCCGTTTCCGATGTAGCCCGCGGCCACCACACCGACTTATCGACTTTAGTTTTATGGACTATTCATAAAAATCTATAATATGAAGTCTACCGTCGAACAGGTAAACGAAAAATATAAACCTCAAAGATACGGTGATAAAATTGAGTACAACTTTTTGTTGATTATTATTTACCTTCATTAAAGTAAATATTTCATCTCGATTTCGTTTTACAGGGAAAAAAACAATCGTGTCTGTGAAAAGTATTGTATGCAGCTCTTGGTGTAGCTATCATACAACGTTTTGTTTATTATTATTTGTTATTTTGTTGTTTATTATTATTAATGGAACGAGTCTACTGCTGGTTTGTCTCTCAGTTTCAATGATCCAAATGAAATCTAAAAATAAATATTATTTACTGATTATAATACTTTTCAAAAAAATGTTTCAAGTAAGGTATCAGAAGGAATTGTGCAATTGTACATTGCAGTACAATACCAAAACTACACTTAAAATATGTATTTACAATAAAATATGAGTCGATTTTTTTGGATTATAATACTTTCTCTTTTTACATACTTGGTATGTGACGAGGAAATGAAAATGAAATTAATTACAAATTATTCGCCGCTGAATCGTTAACCACTGTGGACACTGTTGTTGCTGGTATCCTCGTGAGGAGATTGGACAAGTGGACCACGGGCATCTTCCGGGCGGACTTTACGCTAACTAGTACTGAAAATAAGATTTATCATTAAATTAGCTTATTAGAAAGAGACGCGGCAATGTTTCAACGCCATGTAAGAGATAAAGATACAACGTAGAATCTTGCACATTGCTTTCTCATAATTTTCAACCTTTATCTACGAGGAAGTACGTTGCGCGATTTTGACTTCCTCATCGAGAAAACTTTGTCAAATATAGGAAATAATTAACAAAAACAATGTAGAACATTTACTAACATTGTGCATTTAATAAAATTTAAACCCCTTAATTTATTGTCACCAAATTCAAGATCAAGTATACGTGTCCTCTAGCTAATTGAAGTCAGATGTCAGTTCGAAATTGGTGAAAATTTACGAAAATAGAGCGAAAATAGTTTTTTTTCGAAAGCTTGGAACGACTCATAATTTCGATTCCAGCTTAATGTGTGTGCTCCTGTTATGTAAAATATTTGTTAAGTATTACAAATCTTATAAACAAGTAATAAATATTAGTGTTCTTATAATAAAATCTTATACCGAAGGCACTATCGCTACACGAAACATTTATTTGAGAAATTTGTTTTTCCCAACTTATTCGATGTTTCGTACCAATAAAGAACGATTTAATCAAATCATCGTTCGAGGACCGAATGCTTGTTTCATCTACCGATCGGTCGATAATTAACAGATTTCTTTGCAACAGTTACCGAATCTATATTTGAAATTATCACTGTCCATTAGGTAGCATGACTATTATGTTGATTGTCAATCGTCGACCTTGAGAGGATAAGTTCGGTATTACGCGACCGCGACGCCATCACGCCAAGTTTGTAGCTTGTAGCAATTCGACTGAGTGGAAAGTAAGCAAGACTAGTGTTGCATAAAAATTGAATATTTATTAGAATTATCTGCACGCAAGGTCGAGGTGCACCCCTTGAACGTAAGTACAGAAAATATTAACTAGAACAAGTGCTTGCAATAGGTCTGTTCAGCCTCTGTTCAAAGAAATCGATCTGACGGCACATACAATTATATGTACAGTTTTTTCAATCTATGAATTATTTTCTTCAAATTATTACAAAAGTGACTATTAATGAGCATTTTCTTATTAATACCAATGCTATATGTAGAGTCGTCATGGTGTTTATCAGCCTATAAGGAAGCAACATTTAATTCGAATATTCATTTAATAACCGTTAACAAATAATTATCTGTGCCCATTCAAAGGTTCAAACAAACGATTTGTTTATTCTTACAGAATATTTATTTCGGCATATCGAACTTTACCATTTGGTAACAGTCAACAAATCCTGATGCCTACAAATTCTCGTCGGTTTACTGCATTTTTTGCCCAAATCGTTAACGGGTGTATCATTTTGTAGTAGTTTTAATTTTTGGAAAAAGGGGATCTTTTATGATCTCTCTAATTTTTGTAGATCCTGAGCTATTGAGCTAAAACTTTCTACGAGAATAGGCGAGGGGACAAGGTTATTTGGAATCGAGCTTGGTATAAATCGATCGAGGCCTTCAGATTTTTTGGAATTATGAGTTTTTGTAATTTTTCGAATCAAAATCTATTTTTGCTCTAACTTTCCTAAATTTTCTAAATTCAACAAAGTGATCGATCCCGAGTTTGCAACTTTTTGACATTTTCATTTTTACTAAATTGTCAATTTTTGTGAAAATTCTAATATTACTTCCTCTATGGAAACCAGAATTAAGAATTGAGATACCGTTCCCCGCAGAGAAGAATCTGTTATTGGGCGAAAATCACGAACAAGCAAATATCAAATTTGCACACTAATTTTTCATTTCTGATAGAACCAACAGTGTGATGGCGTTGATTCCACATCACATTGACTGTCGAACCGAGTTTTGTCCTATAAAGTTGATTTGTATTACAGATATCGACTTCCGATATCAGAATTAATTGATACCACAGAGTTCTGGTTTGATTACGCTTGTCATAAACATGATAACATAAGTTATTTGTGAAATTTTTTCGGTATTTTGGGCCTTTTTAATCGACCTATTGTATATTGACACTAACATTTTTTAAACAAAAATACTTAATACAGAGCTGTTTCACGTACTTTTCTGGTGAAAATATTTTTCAGATAATTTGTTCGAAAAAACATAGTTTTATAAACATTTTCACAGATTTTCCGATATTTTTCTCTGAATTTCTCGGCTATTTGCTGAAAACCTTTTCCATAATCTCCGCATAAAACTCCGAGATAATATTTCTGCAAAAATTTTATTTTGTTCCTGAAAATTTCAATATTATAATTTTTCAGTCATTATCACTTTTTTTTTAACGTACAGCCACGGACGTTTAGAGATAAGATACTGAAATACTTTGATGATTTTTTCCAACAACTTAAGTTGAGAGACATTCGGAATGTAATGCCAGTTTTCCGCATCGTCTGATTCACACGAGTATAGTAGACGACCTTAGAGAAAATAACATTTTCTTTCTGATAAGTCAATGTTGTTTCGGATAATGGGTTTGGTCCGAGAAAGAACATTCTCACGTTGGTGTCGATAGTAGACTTTTCTACAGAAAATAGGATTTTTTCCCTGAACAATACTCATTTTCTCGTATAGTAAGGATTCGTCGATATAAAAAATTTGTCGGCAAAAAACAGTTATTTATCCCACGTGTATAGTTCTCGTTGGATAAACGTCTGTTCGGAATCGCTCGCGCTCGATCCCTTTTCATTCTTGGACTCGCAAGCTGATGGACTTCGCGCTTATCGAGATATTATTCGGGCATTCCGCTTCGCGTCCCGCTGTCATGTCTATATATGATGTTCAGATTATGTTGGCCAATAGAAAATATGAGTGGTATTTTTACCATGTAATCACAGTTCCGTAATCCTGTTTTGAATTTAAACTTTCATTTAAAATGTTTTGAATTTAAGGAAAGTGTATTTTAAAGTGCTATTTAATCAAACTTACGAAAAATTAAAAACGTTTTTGCGGATCGGACAAAAGTAATAGTAAATAAATAAGATATTGCGACAGGGTATTTTTAGCACCGGTCACAAAGTAAAACATCTCTTTCGCTGACACAAGTAATGACCTCCTCGTTCGGCCAATAGTCCTTTCTGAAGCGATCCAACAGCGCATTTTGTACGGCATATCAGCACTCGTACTAATTTCGTTTGGATTTTCGTTTTATTTCATGTAACTCCCGAGCGTGCGGCGACCTAATCATCGCAATGACATCGGGACGAACGGAGTTACCGCTGACTTTCTTGCCGACTGGAGGAAATATTTTGAGCAGCAGGATTAATATCTCAGAGCCCGGAGTCTGAGCAGTAACGGTGACGCTGGCGCTCTCGATCGAAGAAGCGCGTCGAAAACCATCTCAGGATCGTACGGTCGGGAACAGTAGTTCCAACCACCCTTGGAAGCATGCGTTCTTCTCCACGCTACCGAGTCTACGATGTGGTATTCCGGTGCCATCCTCGAGTAACGTAGGCTCCCGCTATTGTCTACTACTGTGAGGTAATTTCAATCGCCTGAGGGGGTCACTGGGATCACCGATCTTGAGGGAGGCGGATGGTCCGCTCGAACGTCGAGATTCAACGTATTTTCGGGGACGCTTGCGTTACGTATCGGAGATACAGGACGTTACCACCGCGATTCTGGACCAGTGCGAGATTTCTTTTCGAGAGGCTCCAGTTACCGCAAGCCCGTGTCGTAAGGCCATCGTTCGTCTCTGGCTTGAGTGTGGGAACTTGGAATTATTTTTGGTGAGAAAATCCGAGCGATATTGTCGCGACGGCACGCAATCGCTTCATTTTCGCTTCACGAGAACTCAAGGATCGTCGAAAGGGTTCTAATTATTGTACTTAGTCATAATAAATTTGAGCGCGTTGGAATCCAAGGATGCCTATGCGAGTGTAGGAAATAACGAGAGAGATACTTGTCGTGAGAGACGCCTAGCTTTGATTTTGAAAGAATCGTTAGGAGAATAGCTTCTCTAGTTGAATCGTTGAGTGTCATTTGTTGTTTTTTTGACCGAATTGGTCTATTTTTGTTGTTGTCGAGTGGGTGTGCCGAAAGTAAATTGCCAGAGCGACGATCTGTCACGAGCAATCAATTTTATTTATTTTATCGCGTTCGACCTATTTTGTTAGCTATTTTATTTTCTGTTACTTAATTTATTCTTGACTTTTATTGTACTTATTGAGAATAATTTGTTGTTTTTATTGTTTCATCCTATTTTGGATAATAAGTTTATTTTTCTTTCATTTGCGTCAGTTTCGCTCTATTTTATTTTTGTTCTCCGAACCGGGCAGATCTCGTAAGTCGAGTGGATGTGTGCAAGATTGGTGTAATTGTGCGTTCGTCTGGAATAATAATTGTCGTGGCCAGTAAAATATCTTTTGCAAAATCTAATGAGCAATTGAATCGAAGGAAACCAAGCACGCCGCCATCCTTCGCCTCACGATCGTGCTTTTCAGATTAGTGACGTTGATCTGTGTTAAATACTATTCCGACATAAAATTAATTATTTTGTTCCAGCTTCTAAAACGACGCGTTGAAATTCACTGCGAGAAACCCTTGACTGACTCCTCCGCTCTGCCATTTACCAAGGCTTCAGCGTAGCCGAGCCAATCTCGTGTCGTTTTCCCGCAGATCAAATTTGTCTCGCGAAATATTTTATTTCGAGGGGCTGGGGCCCCTCGCGCTACGACGCGGGACTTTTGTGAGCATGTGTGTGCACTCGTGTGCTTGTGTTGGAAAAATACAGTTACAGTACATAAATTAATCACAGGTTTCCTTAATAATGATTCGACGAATTACAGCATTTGAATACACTAATTAATAATCTCAAATCTTGTAAATTAATTAAAAAATCAATAGGAAACCTTTCTGTTTCGATTGAGATTTCGAAGAGCAAAATTCGTTCTGAATTACAGTTTTATCATCGAGAACATCTGTCGATAACCCTGTATCCATTTTTCAGCTAATCCCAGCGTTTACTGCTAGTCGTACTGAATAAGTACCATTTTTCATGTCGCGTAGACTAATTAATATTGAGAAAATCTTTCAATCAACCTAGCATAAGCATCAGGGAACCTTTCTGCTTCGATTAAGACATAGCAGAGGAAAATCGGTTTAGATTTACAAGTTTTATCAAGGAGGACGCAACTTATTGCCCTGTGGCGAAGTGATTAAAAAGTTACAGTCAAGTTTGCAGATTATTAAACAACAATCAAGTCGGTAATAAAAGTTTTATACTGGAACTTATACTGGAATAATTTATACTGGAACAGAGTTGAGTTACTATTTTTTCGTATAATGCTTCTGTCGCCAACGCGAGAAAATTGAAGAAAAAAAACAATTGTGTTGATTAATTTTGTACTCCAATACTCTTGCGACTAGTATTGTTATCGTAATCAATGGCATTATTATTTTTTTTTCAAGGCAAACCTTGTATCAAAATTTAACTCGTAGAAGCGCAGCTACGTAAGCGCGAGTACGGGATCGCCGAGAAAATTTGATTTGCCGCTGAGCACCCAATCACGGAGGCATCTAGGTGACACGAAATTGCTCGCCAGTAAGTTATCGGGGTTCGGGGGCGGTTGCGGGTAAGTTGACGGTGACGTGGACCAGGGTGAACTCTCGTGTCCTAGGCCACGTCACCGTCGAGGAAGAGTCACGAGAAGGTGCCCGTGAGGGTTACTCGAGCGGGGTATTCATCGACTGAGCGAGCTCGTGGATTGTCCAAGCGAGGATTAGTACGAATCGAGACGTCAAGTGACAAGGAACGTTTAGGACGGCAGGGCACGACGTTTTGACGAACGAATACATCGACGACTACTCGGTGTTCGGTCTTGAATCTCGTAGGAGGCGAGATTATCGGGATATTAACGGATACATAACAGTTTCTTCGACATTTTATCTCACTTAATTGAGTTTAAGAAAAAAATATATTGTTGATAATCAGTGACAAAAAAATCAATTTAAAAGAAGGTATGTAACAAGTTTGCGTGATAATGTTGTTTAAATAATGTTTTTTTTTTTTTCATGTATTTTTAATTCCATTAAAACTGATTTGCAGTTATATTTTACACTAAAAATTATGTAACGGGCTTGAAATTTTGGACATTCGTTTTTTTTATTGAAACAAAGAGAAACTGTGAATGTAAATTCATATAGCAATTCATATAATTTTATGCAATTCATATAAGTAGTTTTATTTACTCGAATGGGCCATTACTGTGTATGAGAGTTCATCGTCATTATGTGAGAAAGTATTATACAGAAAAAATAATTCTGTTCAGCATTCGACGAGTTCTTGCGTGACACGGACACAAAATGAGTGTTTTAGTAAAAAAATTAATAAATAAAACCCGGCGTTACACGTCGATTTCAGGATTAAAAAAAAAATGAAAATGAATCACGTCACCATGAGTATCCTACTCTGATTTCAGCAGCGGTAATCGTGTAAGATTGAAGACGAAAATTTAGCTGTACTTTCTTTAAATAAACACAAAAAAGAGATGGATCTGATTAAAATAATCATTATCTGTTTGGCGTTGAGCGCGAACGAATCTCTCGCTAAAATTATCAAGGCAAAGACATCAAGCTCCGACAAATCGACAAAGCTTGTGGAAGCAACGGTAAGGTGTTCCTCAAGCTTTACATGTATATGTTGTAAGTGTAAACGGCAAGTGCAATTCCTTATTTTCTAGACGGATATCTTGTTATCGTGTTACGAGAAAGATCTAAATACGGTGGGCTTTGCTGGAATATCTGAAAGTATTCTCTTAAAGACTCTCTGGTCCAAGCGACTCGTTCCTGTGACATTGATCGGCAACGATACGACTGATCGTATTAATGGCCCCGTGGATAAAGTATCTCGTCGCAAGCTACAAATTTTCATGATCACGACTTCCTCTTCAAAGCAACTGAAGCCAATTCTCGAACAGATTAAGCGTTCACGGTGGTGGAATCATCTGGCGACTTTTCTCATCCTCGACTGGCAGTCAAGCACGAAATACGTTGCTTCGAACGCGTTTCTATTTTCGAGGACAGCCTGGCAAATGAATATACTGAAAGCGGTATACGTGGGTTTCCATCCAACGAAAGGACTACTGATATACAGTTACAATCCTTATACAAGCCAGGCACCTGAGCCCTGGCAGCTTGAAAGTACACGCACCGCGAAAAATGGTCGCCCTTTCGCAATGTTTGTGCGAGAGTATGGAGACGGTGCACGAATCTGCGAAAATCTGGATTTTGATAAGACAATCGATCTCGGCGGCACTGGCATCTACGGCTTTATAAATGCTGTAGTTCATGGTTCATCCACATCTGGATTCGTTCCAGGTGTCCACGAGCTGGACCTGATTACAGCTCGTGTTTTAAACGCCACTATTTTCGTTGGTGCAAAAATATGGACCAATGAAAGTGTAAAATTCTATGATCGGACTCAGATCTTTATGTACGTGGTGGACGGTACCACTGATTTCATAGTACAACCTGAGTTTTATCTTATTGCAGAAAACTTTACGACTACTCGTGTGATCGCTGATATGGGTCTGGTCGTTTTAACCCAGTATAGTGGTTTTATGTCACAATTAGACAAACTCATAGCTGTTTTCGATAGACGTACGCGTATCGGTTTGTGCCTGGTTGCCGTGAGTATTGTGATCTTCTTCAAATGTTTTCGGCGCGAGACTCTTTCAACGGCAATTACAAACCTTTTTCGCTTAACTTCTAATTCGGGTCTTACGAATGTACCCGAAAACCAAGGAGCGCGAATTTATTTAACCGGTGTATTTATTCTTACGGTTACCATTCTGGGGGTTTATCAAGGGATATTTGCTTCTTTACTGACGAATTCAAAGTCACTACCGAACATAAAGACGATGCAAGACCTTGTTAACTCTGATCACAAAATTCATGTACGCTCCAGGGACGCTGCTATCTTCTCGGGCTCTGAATTTAAAGACCGACTTATAGACAATAGATCAGACAGAAAATGTGTGGAGCATGTGCTGCGTGACTCTTCGGTCGCTTGTATAATGTATGAAGATGAGGTCCTTGACAAGACGCTGGCGGCGAAGCTGCACATCTCGAAACCAATCATAAATTTATTTTTTGTTTTTGTTATCCGAGAAGACTGGCCCATCGAAGAAAGATTCAACATGATTCGTGGAACGATGATCGAGACTGGTATAACTCGACACTTCACATATGATTTGATAGACAAAAAATCGCGTGAAGACGATTACTATGCAATGCTGGCGGAAGATCCACCGTACCGAACTATATATTTGAGCGACTTAACCTTTATATTTGCATTTCTCGGAATTAGTTTGGGTTGTGCAATTGTAAGTTTCGTTGTCGAAATAGCCTTTAAACGAGCTCCTTCAAAAATCAGAAATGTTTTCGGCCATGTTCGAAGTCGACTTGGAATAAAATAAACAATGTTACGGCAATTTAAAGACATTTTAATACCAATTTCAGTGTCAATAATGTAAGGACATCGACTGTAAAGAAACAGCATTAAATTTACGAAACTAGGGATTGAAAATTACTATACGTGAGTATTAATTCGATCACCTTCAATCAAAAGTAATATTCAGTCTGGTAAATTGAATATCCGAATTGAAATTTAACATATATTTCCTAGTTTCTGGATTCGAAAAAAGCAGTCGCATCCCTGAAGTTTCATCCGCGTGGATGCATTAAAATCAAAAATCAATCAAAGTCTTTTAAATAGTCAATTGGAAACGAATAATTTATCGTCACTGAACAATCACAATCTCTTTTACTTATGTGAACAAATGTTACTTTAAATTTACATTACGCATATGAGATTTACTGACACGTGTACATGGGTTCGATCATTAAGGAATCTGTGCATGAAAATGGATCTAAAATTTCGTTACAGTTAATGTCTGCTTTGAATTTGAATGTACTTGTAAATATAAAAAGTAGCGGTTAAGGATCGTTGTAATTTCCGTTGGAATGCTCGAAAAATAAAGTACCAGACCAGCATTTCAAATATAAAAATATATTTTGCATTCGACAATTTTCATTAAATTGCAATAAAGGAAACGACACGTGGGCTTACCGTTTCTCGTATGTGAAACTGAACTTGTAAAAGTCAACGACTCGTAGTCTTGCGTCAATTGGACTTTGTCCATCTACACGTTATAACGTTATTGACTCATGGATTATTTATCCTTCTCTCGCACACAGTAACCATGAATTATGAAGACTCATGTATTTAGTATTGAAGATGCAACACGTGTATATACATTTTTATCCAAGAATGCAATGCAGTGATACTAACTTGTATGTGACTTTTTCTCCACTTTATTCGCATAAATTCAATTGAGTTTTTTAAAATGAAAATACAATCACACATTAATGTCAAAGGTATATTTGTATCACAAGAAACTACAACATTTTTAAATAATTGTTATATTAAATATGGAAGATGAACGTCTCTGACAGGTAATATAGGTTAGTTCGTCTTCAATTGGTATATCGGGTATTCCATGATAATTTGACCTGACATTAACCATAATATTAATTTTTTAATGGTGAAAATAGTACTTATAATATATATTCTGATTTTACAAATTACTATTACGGTGTTCAAAATTCTGAAAGACAAAAAAATATAGGAATTAAAAAAAAATATTCCTCAATGCGGTACACGATTTGTTAGAAAATAACATTTTTAAGACCACTACGAAGGTCGGCGCAGCCCAAGTGTAAATGATAGAAAAGTCAATGAGTGAAATAAAAATAATTTATTCCAGTTTCCAGTTTCCATTTTTTACCAGGGGATAACGTCCCTCGGTTAAAAAGCTGATAGCATGTGGTCCCACGTTAAACAGGAATCGTCGAAGCGAACCCAGGAACACCATCGCGCTTCAACCGCCGAAGAGTTAGTCCCGTGGTGGAGATATAAATTGGTAGAGGAATATACTGGAAGACGTGTTTTCCGGAATGAAATTGCGGTCGCGATGTTTTTCGTAGAGAAATCTATGGATAAAATTACAAATGTGATATTTCATTGACGACAGATTTTAGTGGAATTCATTTCCTGGGTCTCCTAAGTAAATTGAATACTGAAACCTGATCTAATGTCAAGATTAAACATTCATCAATCGAACTTGATGACGTATATCGTGACTGCATCTTTTTACTACAGCGACGATTCTCAGAATAATATTATATCATTTCAAACGATTCTTATTTCTTTAAAAATCAATAAAACTTATCTCGATCTGTTTTAATTTGTCGATTAATATTACGTGTGTCAGACAGGAGAAGAAAAAAAAACGCAAATAAAGATTAGTGTTGTTTTGCTTATTGTACGTAGACATATACCGTTAAGAAAAATCTTTTATATAACTTGATAATAATCCAGATGTAGTAGGACATGTTTCTGGTAGCACTCTCATGTGCTTCTTCATCGTACTCTCCGTTTATATCCAGAATCCTAGATATTTGAACTCGTTGACCACTTCTTTTATTTTCTCAAATTCCTAGCTTTTTCCCTGCGGCCTCCTTCGGCCTTTTCTGAAAACTATGATAATCATATTATCCGCATTTACTTCCATTGCCGTCTTGTTCATAAACTGTTTAAACGACTTGAGCGTCCTCAAAAGTGAAAACAATCTATGAATTATTTTCCTTAAATTATTGCAATAGTGACTAATAATAAGCATTTTGTTATTAATACCAATGCCATGGTGAGTCAACATGTTTATCAAACCCTAATAAAGGAACATTTCATAAAAATATACATTCATTAATTGTTATAAGTAATTATTAGTACCAATTTATAGGTTCAAATAAATGATTTATTTACTCTAACAGACTATTTGTTTCATCATATACTATACTTAACCATTTGTTAACCGATAACAAATCCTGGTGCCTACAAATAAATTTTTTTATCAGTGTATGCATAAAAAATTGAAACGGCTGATACATCTCGAGAATGGATCGATCGATCTTCCTGAAACTTTGCACACGAGATGGATCCCAACCCTCATCAGTTTTTTGTACTTTTCCTAAATTGCTGAAGGCTGCCTCATTTCATGGTTACGAATTTTTCGAAGGTCAAGTGTTATCTCTCTAACTTTCGCAAATGTTGAGCTATCGAGTTAAAACTTTCTACGAGAAAAGGCGAGGGGACAAGGTTCTTTGGTATCGAGTTTGACATAAATCGATCAAAGCGCTCAGATTTTATGAAATTATGAGTTTTTGAAATTCTTCAAAAAAAAAAAGTGTTTTTGCTCCAACTTTTCTAAATTTTTATTCATCAAACCGAAATTTGGCATACAAATGGGCTAGAGAACAAGGATGCTTGGTCCTGAATTTAGAAAAAATCGATCCAGAGGTTTCAACTTTATGAAATTTGCTATTTTACTAATATTTTTATTTCATTGAAAAATTTTACATCACTTCCTCAATATGGAAGCCAGGATTGAGATAACTATTTCCCAAAGAGAAGAATCTGATATGGGGCGATAATCACGAACAAGCAAAATCAAATTCGCACGCTAATTTTTCATCTCTGATAGAACCAACAGTGTGATGGCGTTGATTCTAAATGACATTGACTGTCGAAACGAGTTTTATCCTATAAAGCTGATTTGTATTACAGATATCGACTTCCGATCTCAGAATTAATTGATACCACAGAGTTCTGGTTTGTTTACGCTTGTCATAAACATGATAACAGAAGCTATTTGTGAAATTTTTTCGGTATTTTGGGCCTTTTTCTTTAAGCGAAAATATTTTTAGCTAATAAACATTTCGAAATAAACAAACGACATTGAATTTTCAAACATTTTCAAACATTTTTTAAACAAATAAAATTAATACAACGCTGTTTCTCGTACTTTTCTGGTGAAAATATTTTTCCGATAATTTGTACCCATTTGTACAACCTGGAAATTTCAAGATATAGTACTGATTTTTATTTAAAATAGAGTATTATGATTGTAAAGTTGGTATAAAATTGGAAGAGCATCGCTCAAACATTTCGAATATTACAAAATTTGCATTTTTTCGAAAACTCCGAAAAAATAATCGAATTGCTATCATTTTTGCAAATTTCGATAAGAAGAAAAAGAAGTTACTCAACAACCTTTCTCGAGATTTCGCACGACACTCAAAGCTTACTCTACGAGGAAGCTAAAATTAAGAAAGTTAGATCCTCGTAGAGAGAACTTTGAGCACCATGCGGAATCTCGAGGAAGCAATAGCGTGATTTCTTTTTTATTTTATCCCGCAACACACACACACACTCGTCTGCGCACTTGCCTACACACTCACTTGTTCATTCACTCACTTATTCACACATTCCTTCGCACACTCATTCACTCACACACTTACCCACACACATTAACACACTCGCTGACACCCACGCAGCGCGCGTTCGTACACCTGCTCACACTTATTTATGCACATATTGCGCACACATTTGCCTACTCACTGACCCATACGCTCGCACACACACTGGTGACACACGCCCACACAAATACATGTATGTGCATGACCGTATCCGCAAGATATTTTCCATTACGAGTAAAAACACGTCTGCTGAATCTTCAAGTCATTGATTATCACCCACCTACGGCAACTGAATGTCGATAAAAGAATGTTTGATATTGAATTTGGCGAGCATCAGTCATATTGTAAAGTCGATTATTCATAAATATTTAAATTCAAACGGATATTAAGGGGGACAAAGATATTTTTGAACATTCAATTTTTTGTAAAGCGATTTTCTAGCTCGTCTTCTTTCTTCCAGTGCTTCGCTACCCGGAACAATCATACCCATAAAAGCAGCCGAATAGTTGCCAATTCCTGGATTGTCGAAGATCACTCTGTCATCGATTACCCATCTACCATAACGGATCTCCGATAATAGTTGAAAGCCCAGATCCGTTGCCAATTTTTGACTGATACCAGATGTGAAAATTCCAGCGATAGCGTAAAGTTTGAGGCTTGCACTGATCTGAACGCAAGCTTCCAGGAGAGCAGTCGCTAAACCCTTGTTGTGATAACTCGGATGTACGCACAAGATATAGATACGAAAGATCGTATCATTCTTCAATGCGTTATAAGGATAAGCTTGCTTTACCAAAGTACTTTTAAGATGCATTATCTTCTGTAGGGTTTTGCCTTGAAAAATCTAGTGAAAACGTTTGAATAGAGAAATTATTATTTTTACGTTACAGATATCAGAGCTAATTGCATGTAAAGATTAGGAAATTAAACCTGCACACGTGAATAAGTGTTGGTTCTATCGGAGATACTGTTGACTCTTGTGATTGCTGCGCCTATCACCCGCCCACTGTTTGAACTCAGTGCCACTATACTCGTTGAATCTTTTATCCACACGCGAACGAGGTCCAAATATCCTTTGACAGATTCAAAGTCATCGAGTAAAAAGGACGCTTTGCACATTGTCTCTTCTCTGAAGAAGTGATGCTGCGATAAAATAAAATATAACAATGACACACTATATACACGATGACAAATTATTGGCTGAACCTTTATCAGACGAATGACTTCCTCGTAATGAATTTCTTTGAGATCGACGATTTTTGCGTATGGCGGAGCTTCCCATCGAAGAGGTTCAGTGATTCTGCTTTGTATTGCTAAAGCAACTTCGTCCTTTCCTGCTTCGGAGGTCTCCATTATTCAATTTTTAGTTAACTTATTAAAAAGTAATCAGTCTTAAATACTAAAAATTTTGTGAATCTCCAACGAATAAAATGTCGGTGCATGTTCATGGTGGTTTCTGCGATCTTATTCGATTGATATTGAGATACATTCATACGATACAGCCGCGGTACACACTGTCCATAAAAAAATCTTCCCTAAAAAGTGATTGTTCTGTTGTGAGGAAACCAAGATTCTTCAAAATTTTCTCCTCATTTTACGTGATTTGCTCTGTGCGTGTATCACGTGCTATCGTGCGCTGTTAATTTCACCATACAGACCCGATATTTCTTGTATAAGTTAAAATCGTGTATCAGAGCTCCGAGGCCAGTTCTGCTGAACCAATCGTAGTGAAAGTGAATTTGCCAATCAATAAGAAACTCTGTGCGACGGTGGTGTAGACAGTTCGCATGAACGTAATATAGTAACAGGCAGTGTATGTTAATGAGTATGAGTACATTATATCCGGCTCGAAGGACCAAAAAATGTTATGATAATGAGTGTGAGACTGAGTTTTAATTTGAAATTATTTTTTAATCTGTCGACAGGTAGCAAGTCGATACATTCACACGTAGCATGTCAAGTGACAGATGCGAATAGTAAGATTAAGGATCCTGGTGACAAGTATAAATAATTAAAAGCACTCGGTAATGAACAATAATAAATTCAACGTTTATTGAAAGTATGTAACATTGGCTGCATGAAAAAATACCTGTTGATTGTGTTTAATATATTACTGTGATTGGTCTGGCCTGCGTGTTGATGTACTGTTGGTGATTGGGTCTCAGGCCTGTGAGTTGCCTTGGTGATTCCGTGTGGTTGATCCTGGTGATAAGGTCTGATTGTAGAGCTCGAATAGTGCCACACGGCAGTCTATGAGAGTCCGGACGCCGATGATCGGTGCTGAGCAGAATGGCGTCTGTGCAGCCAACGCGCGAACCACGCCGTTGACGTTTATGTGATTGGTTCTGTGGTTCTGATGATCTGCTGTGAGTTTCACTAACACTGAGTTTAAACACGGGTGATTTGACCAAGAATGTATTACACTACAGAAATGAATCCGCACTAGAGTGATTAGAACAAGAGAATATCTCCGTGAGCTTTACGCGGGAACGTGTACAGCGAGCGACTCGAGTGAGAACAATGGCCACATCCGTCGACCACGCGGCAGAGTATCAAGAAGACGGACGTGCGTCACGGCTTGCTTGTGATTTGCTGTCAGCGATGGAAGGCGAGACTTATGAGTGGTCTTGCCGATGGGGCCACGCTAACAGCGTTGGCCGCTTGAGTGAGCTTCGATCGAGGATGTGAGCAGATGGACAATATGCATGAGTGCGCGGTCGATAAATCGATATAGCATACCTGCGAGCTATACCATATGACGCGAGGCGTCAGATGATTGTGACTGTAGCGTATGCATGAGTTGAGTGTGTCTGGTAAGCGTGAAAACTGAACATTCCGCCCGCCATCAGCAACGGTGTTGATGATTAAATGTGATCTGTTCTTCATTCAGTTTGAGCTGGTAAGATGGCGAGCTTGGTGATTGGTCGAACGAGTGTTGTTGTTGCAGTTTTAAGTGACACTACCCTGGTCAGTCCATCCTTTCCTGGATGGAGTTGAGTGACTCTGGCGAGAGGCCATTTTGATGGTGGAGACCTCTCATCAGTGATCAGTACTAATGAACCGACCTTGATGGTGTTCGATGGATGATGCCATTTCGATGTAGACAGTTGGCGCTGGAGATATTGAGTTGACCATTTGGACCAAAAATATTGAAGCCTTTGTTGTATTAGTTGCCATCGTGATAGTCTAGTAACGTTCAGATCTGTGAGTGATGGCTCTGGTATGGCTGTGAGCGGCTCTCCTATGAGAAAGTGAGCTGGTGTGAGTGCTGAAGTATCTTCAGGGTCTTCTGTGAGTGGTTGCAATGGTCGTGAGTTGAGCGTTGCTTCGATCTGGATGAGCAACGTAGTTAATTCCTCGAACGTGAGTGCGATGTCTCCTACTGTTCGGTTCAGGTGATATTTTACTGATTTGACTGCTGCTTCCCATTTTCCTCCCATATGTGGAGCTGCTGGTGGGTTGAACTTCCATGTAGTTCCATCACTGGTGAGTGAGCAATGCAGTGAGAGTGATTCTGTTGTACCTTGAGTGAAGAGTTTGGTGAGTATGGCATCTGCTCCTATGAAGTTTGTGCCGCAATCACTATAGAGAGTGTTGCAGATGCCTCTGCGTCCAGTGAACCGTCTGAATGCAGCGATGAATGAGTCAGTTGAGTAGTCACTCACGGCCTCCAGATGCAAGGCCGAGGTGACGAAGCACACGAAAATGCACAGCCATCCTTTATGTTGTTTGGCGCCTCTACCTTTCCAGGTTTTGATGGTCAGTGGACCAGCGTAGTCCACACCTGAATAGAAGAATGGTCGTGCTGGGGTGACTCTCTTGGTTGGTAATTGACCCATGAGTTGTTGTGCTCTGACGCCACGTTGTCGAGCACATTTCATGCAGCTGAGTATATGCGACCGTACAGGAGCTCTACCACCAATAATCCAGTACGATTGCCTTGTGTAGTTCAGGGTGAGTTGAGTGCCTCCATGCATGGTTTTGTGATGTGCATCTGCTATGATGAGTGTAGTGAAGTGAGAATGTCGTGGGAGTATTGCTGGGTGAATTGCCTCAAGTTCCAGTTGTGAGTTGGTCAATCTTCCTCCAACCCGAATGATGCCTTGAGTATCGATATAGGCAGTCAGGCGATTGAAGGGATGAGCTGTTGGTAGTTGAGCTATGGTGATCAATTTGAGCTCTGTTGAGAAATATGCTGCTTGAGTTGCTTTGATCCAAAATACTCTTGCTCTCTCAATATCTTGTGGCGAGAGAGGGTTAAAGAGCGTTGAGTTTGGCAATTTCTTGATGAGTTGACTTACTCGAAAGCATATTGCGGTTACTCTGAGTAGTCTAGTGAGAGAAGAGTGTCTGTATATCATCTCCCAATGATATACGGCTTGATTTGTTGCCACTGTGAATGCGAGCCCCGGTCGCTCTTCCTGATGAGTCTGTGAGTCTTGTTGATAGTGTTGAGTTGGCCATGAACATTGATCGCCTGTGAGCCACTGTGGTCCTGTCCACCACAGGAGGTGCTTCTGGAGCTGGGAGATGCTGATGCCCCTTGAAGCACAATCGGCTGGGTTGTCTTTGCCAGGAACAAATCTCCATACGCTGTTTGGAGTTAGTTCTTGAATTGCTGACACTCTGTTCCTGACAAAGTCCTTCCACCGTGATGGGTGTGAGTTAATCCAGGTGAGCGTTACTGAGGAATCAGTCCACAGGAACGTTTGAGTGTTGGCGAGTTCCAAGGTTGTTTGCAAGTACTTCATGAGCTTTGCTAAGATCAGTGCTGCTGTGAGCTCGAGTCGAGGGATGGAGAGTCGCTTGAGTGGTGTTACTTTTGATTTCGCGCAGATGAGTGTAACCTTGGTTTCTTCTCCTGGAGCTGTTGTTTTGATATAGATAGCAGCCGCCATTGCTATTTGAGATGCGTCGGAGAATCCGTGCAACTCCACAAGTGTTGAGCTTGTGAGTTGAATCCATCGTGGAATTGAGATTTCATCGACTTGAGTGAGCTCTTGTCTGAGCAACGTCCACTTGGTGTGTATCTGATCTGAAACTTGATCGTCCCAGCTGAGTTTCTCCAGCCATAATTCTTGTAATAATGATTTGGCCTTGATGATGAATGGTGAGAGAAACCCGAGTGGATCGTAGAGTTGTGCTGTTTCAGACAAGATGATTCTCTTGGTGAGCTTGGAACTTGAGCATGGAGGCTTTGCGTGGAACTTGAATACGTCTTCACGAGGTATCCATGACAGGCCGAGTAACTTGGTACTGCTATCTTCGAATGAGTGTGAGTTTGATGGTGAGTGGTGGTCGATATGCTCGATGAATTGCTCTGTGTTGCTGTGCCATTTTGCTAGAGGCAACCCGCCCGCCATGCAGAGCTGGGTCACTTGATTTGATATTTCGATGAGTGTGTCAAGCTGATCAGCTCCTCCAAATATGTCATCAACATATCTGCCTTTCATGAGTGGTTCAATTGCGAGCGGGAAGCGATGACCTTCGTCTTCAACTAGTTGAAGCAATGATCTGATTGCTAAGAATGGTGCTGAGCGAGTTCCATACGTCACTGTTGTTAGGTGATATGGCACCATATTGAGTTGGTCATCTCGCCATATGATTCGTTGCAAATCCCAATCGTCCGGGTGGACTTTGATTTGTCTGTACATCTTTGTGATGTCTGTTGAAAAGATGAGTTTGTGCTGTCGGATCCATAAGAGCACGTCTGAGATGTCACGTTGACATTTTGCTCCAACATGCTGGATGTCGTTGAGTGATACTTGCGACGTCGTTGGGCTGGATCCGTTGAAGACAACTCTCAACTTTGTTGTGATTCGATCTTCTTTCAGTACACCATGATGAGGAAGATAATATGGAGGATGAGCGTAAGTGTGTTCTGACAATTGATCTTCCGAGACCCTCAACCCTCCTGATGCTACTGCATCATGTGCCAAGGTCGTCTCGGTTTCACAATAGTCATGAACAGATTCGCTCATTTGAGTTGACTGGTGGTAGGATGGTACACGTATCATGTGACCACACTCTTCATACTCTTTCATGAATGAGTTGTATAAATTGGTGTATGAATTATTTGTTGAGAGTTTCTTCATGAGTCGTTGTAGACATCGTTGAGCAGTGAGTTTTGAGTCTCCTAGACTCGATGGTGATGATTTGAGCGGGATTCGCACGATGTACCGTCCTTCTTCGTCTCGAGTGTGAGTCGTTTGAAAATGCTTTTCACACGCTTCTTCGTCTGGGGTGAGCTTGTGATCTATTGTCGATGGTGTTTCTTCTTGAACCCAGAACTGCGTGAGAAGATCTTGAATTTCCTTGTTTGATGATTCTACTGTGATGTGGTATGAGTTGCTTGGTGTTGAATAATTCTCTGGGACTGGACCAAGAATAATCCACCCAAAGATTGTTGATTGTGCAATCGGTAAGAAGTCCGAGTGTTTCTTGATGCCAGGCTGGATGATGAGCCCGTATGAATCAGCCCCGACGATGATATCTACTGGCCGTGGTGTTAAGAAGTCAGGGTCTGCCAATTGCAGTGATGAAATGTGTGGCCACTGCTGTGGTTGAGTGTGGACTGAAGGCAATGTACTCGTCAATTTATTGAGTATTTGAGCTGCGATGGTAACACCACGTGATGAATGAATTGATCGTAATGTTAATGTGGTGGTACCTCTGGTTTGTGTTGATCTCGTGTTTCCAATGCCAATGACTGGAATTGATGAGTGTTGACGAGTAAGCCCATGATCCGATACAAGTTGTTCTGAGACGAAGGTGAGCTCTGATCCTGGATCAATGAGTAATCTGACTTGGTGAGTGCCGAAAGATGTGATGAGTAATGCTTGACACGTTGCTAGTAGAACTGCTGTTCTACCGTGTGAGTTGATGAGTTGGCAAAATGGCACGTCAATTTCTCATTGACGTGAACTGGTGCTTGGATGAGCTGTGGCAGGTGTAGCTGAGGTGCTTGGTTGATTTGACTTTGGTGTGGTTCTTGCGGTGGATGGCAAATGAATCATCGTGTGGTGTTTGGCACCGCACGTCTTGCAGTTGATGGTTGATTGGCACGAGTGGAGGTTGTGATGACCAAAGCAGTTGAAACACAGTCGGTGTTCAGTCACAACTTTGTGGCGATCTGCAGGTTGTAGCTCTCTGAATTTAGCACAGCTCACTATGTAATGCGAACCACCACAGTGATCGCATGGATATTGGTGTGTCCTCGGTTGAGTGGACGCATGGTGAGCCGGTCTTGCTGGCAGAAGTGCAGATTTTGTTGAGTGCTTCGAGATGTTGCTGGCTCTGTCAGCCGATTGATCAGGGTTGATAGGGATGACTTCTAAAGCCCTCGCTCTGGATTCGATGAATCCCATCAAATCTTCAAACGAGGTTGGCTGCTTGTGCGCACTCCGTTTGTATTCCCATGCTTCACGCATGGATGTATCGAGGCGTTGAGCGACTACGAAAATTAACACATAATTCCACGATTCTGTATCAATTCCGAGAACGTTGAGTGCGTTGATTATTTCCTTCGTTGAGCTAACTAATGTGTTGAGTGCGGCTGCAGATTTTGCCACTGGTCGAGTGTTACTAAGGAGTTTCTCAATATAAGACAGGATGAGTCTTTCTTTGTTGTTGAATCTGTCCTTGATTATTTGCCATGATGAATTGAACGAATCATTGTTGATCGGCACATTGGAGATCAGTTGAGCGGCTGATCCCTTAAGGCTGATCTTTAAATAGTGTAGTTTCTCTACATCACTGATTTGGTCATTGTCGACCACCATTGAGGCAAACAAGTCTCTGAATGCCGGCCATTTTGTAAAATCACCGTCAAATTCCGGCAACGTTATTTTTGGCAATGTTGATCGGTGCTGACTTGGTTGACTCTGTTGATCAGTTCTGCTTGATATGGTCTCTTGAGTTGCTGCGATTGCCTTCTTTCGCAGGATGAGTGTGAGTGCCTTGAAGTAACTATCAAAGCCTGATTGGTACACCTTCTCTGTAACATAAGGGTGAGTGAGAAAAGCACGTTTACATGTTTCTCCTATTTGATTATGTTCATTACAAAAACACTCCCAAGTGCGATTTAAAATCTCTAAATGGCCGTTGAGTTCTTCGAAAACGCAGCCTGGTGAGGTTTGCAGGTGATCGTGTAGCTGATTGATCATTGCTATCCTCGCATGCTGTGATGCGACCTTATACTCCATGAGGTTAGCGTGATTGGTGTTTGGTGATGGTGATCTGGTGCGTGGTCTCTGTACCGTGGGTGGTACATTAAGTGTCTCGGTGCCGCCTGTTGCTTCATCGATTGCTTCCACATCACCATCATGTGAGTCGCCTTCCTGCGAGGATTTGCTTTGGTCTGACTGCGCTTTCTTATCGTCAGCCATGATTTGAACTAGTTGAGCCTGTTGAATGGTTTACAATAAATGATTAGCGCACTTGGGTGAGTATTTTATTATTATTGAGCATTGTCTTGTATCGATGCATGCTGAGTTGCGCAATCTGTAGTGTATTACATGTGTTGATTGGTGATTTATGTGAGTATCGAGGCATAAAATTTATATACTTGACCAGGATCCGGCTCGAAGGACCAAAAAATGTATGTTAATGAGTATGAGTACATTATATCCGGCTCGAAGGACCAAAAAATGTTATGATAATGAGTGTGAGACTGAGTTTTAATTTGAAATTATTTTTTAATCTGTCGACAGGTAGCAAGTCGATACATTCACACGTAGCATGTCAAGTGACAGATGCGAATAGTAAGATTAAGGATCCTGGTGACAAGTATAAATAATTAAAAGCACTCGGTAATGAACAATAATAAATTCAACGTTTATTGAAAGTATGTAACATTGGCTGCATGAAAAAATACCTGTTGATTGTGTTTAATATATTACTGTGATTGGTCTGGCCTGCGTGTTGATGTACTGTTGGTGATTGGGTCTCAGGCCTGTGAGTTGCCTTGGTGATTCCGTGTGGTTGATCCTGGTGATAAGGTCTGATTGTAGAGCTCGAATAGTGCCACACGGCAGTCTATGAGAGTCCGGACGCCGATGATCGGTGCTGAGCAGAATGGCGTCTGTGCAGCCAACGCGCGAACCACGCCGTTGACGTTTATGTGATTGGTTCTGTGGTTCTGATGATCTGCTGTGAGTTTCACTAACACTGAGTTTAAACACGGGTGATTTGACCAAGAATGTATTACACTACAGAAATGAATCCGCACTAGAGTGATTAGAACAAGAGAATATCTCCGTGAGCTTTACGCGGGAACGTGTACAGCGAGCGACTCGAGTGAGAACAATGGCCACATCCGTCGACCACGCGGCAGAGTATCAAGAAGACGGACGTGCGTCACGGCTTGCTTGTGATTTGCTGTCAGCGATGGAAGGCGAGACTTATGAGTGGTCTTGCCGATGGGGCCACGCTAACAGCGTTGGCCGCTTGAGTGAGCTTCGATCGAGGATGTGAGCAGATGGACAATATGCATGAGTGCGCGGTCGATAAATCGATATAGCATACCTGCGAGCTATACCATATGACGCGAGGCGTCAGATGATTGTGACTGTAGCGTATGCATGAGTTGAGTGTGTCTGGTAAGCGTGAAAACTGAACAGGCAGTGAGCTAAATAACTCGGAGTAACATGTCCGCGGAAGAACAAGCAACTTCCTGTACGCTCGTACCAACGAATAATTTTTATTAACAAACATCTCGTATGATAACAGTTTCTAGATTGGATTTAACGAATCCGTCTAAAGTATCTTATGCAACGTGTATACATCGACGATTGAGAAAAACGATATTTAGAAAAAAAGGAAACGATAGAGAAAGTCAATAGGAATAAGAAGGATTCTTTGACTTGTATGTTCAGACAGAAAAATGTTGCAGTAACGATTAATGTCAACAAGAGCGTTTAAAAAAAATAAAAGCTTCAATCGATGCTTAACGATAATTCACATGGAAATTGAAGCAGTTGGCAGTTGGTTATTGGCGAGTTTCTCATTGAGTCAATGTCCTTAATGCGAGTCCATAATGTCATGATAAAAATTGGATTTCCTCCAAATCGTATAAACTTTCATGCGACAATTTTAGATTAGTTTTCTTCTCATGACTCATCCGATCATTTTTCATTTGAACTTTTAGTTCACTTTAAAATATAGTTTGCACTATAATTCGTCTCTGGCGTGATGAGCATCGTGGGTCAATTCAATCTTGCCACGATGTGGAATGCTTGCCCAGAAGTTGACTCTGTCTGACAACAGATTGGCAGACATTCGTAGATTCTTCGAGTTGCCTATGTGAAGATACTCCAGATTGGAGGTTCTCACTGGTTTCCATTTTAGTGGAATTTCCGGTGTTTTCTCTGGTGTTGGATTTCTAAAAGGAACAGAAAGAACAATAATTATTGTCAAATCGTGCATTGATGTTGTAACGATGTAACGCTTCATTCAGATTATTAAACGAACCCCGATTTAGCAAAGTTGACCCAAAGTCCTGTCATTACATCGATGATTTTGTGATCCTCTATGCTCAGTGGTGTGTTTGGAAACAGCTGTTCACCCACGGGGAACAGATACTGAAGTTCATCCGCGTGTGATACTCCGTAATCCTTTTCGGTATCTCCGAATATAGTGCTGAAGGAAGCACTACCTCTGTACGCGAAATAGTAATAATAAACTGGTGAACTGAGAGCCTCGAGGTGGTCCCTAATAGCGTTATCAGCAGCGATGTAGAACCACGCATCGGTATACAACTGTCAAAAGGGAAAATACGTTAGGAAAATGATTTTTAAAATGTTTAAAGTAAGTTTTTCTCCAGTGAATGACTGATGACTATTGACTGTTTGAGTACTTACGTCGATGATTGTTGATTTCGTCGACTCGTCAATCGCTTTATCGCCTAAATAAAATTCCCGAATTTTCTTACTAACATTGTCCTTCAATTTTTCGGGGCACGTGTGTTCGTACATCAGTGTCATTGGTGCAAGTGCCATGAATTTTTCATTCAGTAGCTTATCGTATCCTTGATCCTTCAATCCGTAGATACCTGAATGGAAACAATGAGTTTCCTTTTAGTATTCGTGAAAAAAATCGCTAATTGCAAATTCAAAAGAAAATAAAATATAGAAATCGTTGACTAACCGGCTACTTTGATGGCACCCTCGTGCGAAGTGATACCCGTCATCCAAGGTATGTCGGCCAAATTGCCAGATTTCAAAGACTGAGCTGGCTCTTCATTAAGAAACGCTCCTGGGTGATCAGGTTCGATGACAGGTCTGAATGGAATCATCGGACAGTAGTCGAATTCCTGTATATCATTGAGACGAATAGAATCAAAGCTAATTTATGCAGAGTTTAATTGATGTTAGGGTACATTGGTGCTGTATTAGCACCTAGGCCAACCTAGGCCAACCTAGGCCAACCTAGGCAATGCGTAAGCTAGGACCACGCGCAATGCGACGACGTCAAGCTACGTAATCACGACACAAACGATTCACGCGAAATTTGCGATTACGTTACAAGCTATTCGCACCGTTGGGATACGATTTACTGGAAAAAATGTCCATCCAAGTCTCGAAGAACACAAAAAGTCTTTCCATCATAGATCAACAATTACGTCGTAGCTTCAATGTAACTCGAAGAGGCGAATCAATCGATATTAAAGCGTTAGTTGTTGAGAGACGGAGAGGCATTGAAAATTCGCAAAATGTTTTAAGGTGAGTCGTCGCAATTATAAAATCGTTGATTAAAAAACTCCGGACCTGAGTTTCTTATCCGTGTCATAACGGCATCGCCTTAATGCTTCAGCTACTTTGTGTTGCGAAACAGATTAAACAAGAAATATCAAGTTCGACGATGTTATAAAAAAATCGTTCGCAGGAGGGGAATCCTGATATTATTGTAATCTGATTGTCATGACTGATACTTCGTAATAAATGTTTTTCGAAATATATTCTACGTTTTATCGTACTGTGTAACATGATGAAATATTCAATATACGTGGAGAATTCGGATTAAGTGTGATAAGCAGCCTGGCGAGTGATATCGCTTGACAATCGAAAGTCCCGGATTCGAATCCCGGTCCAGACGCCCAGCATTTTTTTCGGATCGTTCCACTTTTTTTATGTAACAACTGTAATTGAGTCGTGTACCGCGATGTTGTTATCGATGGGGAAAGGGAAAGGGGCGTCAATTTAAAATTGGCTTTGAGGCAGTAGTTTCAAATTGTCTTTGGGGCACAACTATTTCTAAACCCGCCCTGCGATATATGAAATATCGTCATGACTAATGTGGAATTTTGTTTACTTCGTAATGACTGAACACTTATTTCGACAGAGTTGATCACTATCCCGGCAAACTAGGCGCAGCGATCGTTTAGCAAACCCGATACAGAAAATAGATTGATTATAATTTCCAACGTGTACACACGCTGCGTACACGTGGATTTAATCGGCATCGTGTAAACCAGTTAGTCCGCTCCCACGATTCGAGGTCGGGAATCTCAAAGTTCTAATTATGTACTGATTAGGAATAAAATTCTACATATTTCTAATGTTTATTTCTGTAATTGATAAATCTGACCTTTCTGGTAGATTGACAACAAACAGAAAGATATTATTTAAAATAACTATTATCGATTGAGCATCGTATGTCACCGATTTCATCACAAACGTGTATCATTAATATGTCTTTGGAATACTCGTCAATCGTCGAAGGAATTTGTTAACGAGGGATACTCGTTACGCCACCCGCCTAAGAACTTTACGCTCTCATAACATTTCATTTATTACTTGTATGTGAAATCGAGTAGTACGTACGGAGATAGACATGCGATAATTATACCTGTGGGACTTGCATGGACTGCGATTAATTTACGAATGATAAGATAACGTGTGTATTCTGTTATTAGATCTGCTGATGTTAATTTGACAAAAATTGGGTAATGCAGCATACGTTCGGTAACAGAAAGTCTGATTTTTTATGTGATTTCGAATACATTAGTGGCTTGTATAGAAATTAACATTCGAGCAAGACGTCGTTTTGCATTAGCAATAAATAATCAAAGTTATATAATGAACCTTCGATGTTCTCCATATGAATTTATATTGGTACAATGTAATACTAAATAAATAATATCGATAACGGTGCTGTTGCCGTGTATCGAACAGGTAGCAATGGCTTCGTCAATTGATCACGACTAGCTTCTACTGGTTTTTATGTATAGTTAGCGTAGTGCTTTTAATTTGAGAAGATTTCAAGTAGTTGGGTATCAACCTTTCCTGTTTTCATCGCGGTAAAGTTGATTAGGCTATCGGTAAGGTTATATAAATAAGCTTTGATCAGTGAGAGACTTTGCATCACGTTTCTTCGCATGATTTTACCTTTTACTATATGCCCTCTCGTTACCGCAATTGGTATGCATACCTGAAGGGACTCACGGTGTCAATAAGTAATTTTAGAAGAGTTCAAGTAATTGGGTGTCAACCCTTCCTGTTTGCATCGCGGTAAAGTCGAAGCTATCGCTAAGGTTATATAAAGAAGCTTTGATCAGTGAGAGACTTTGCATCATGCTCCTTCACATGATTTCACGTTTCATGCCCTCTCGTTACCGCAATTTCCGTGCATACCTGAAAAGACTCGCGATGTCAATGAGTATTTTTAGAAGAGTTCAAGTAATTGGGTATCAATCTTTACTGTATGCATCGCGGTAAAGTCGAAGCTATCGCTAAGGTTATATAAATAAGCTTTGATCAGTGAGAGACTTTGCATCATGCTCCTTCACATGATTTCACGTTTCATGCCCTCTCGTTACCGCAATTTCCGTGCATACACGAAAAGACTCGCGATGTCAATGAGTAATTTTAGAAGAGTTCAAGTAATTGGGTATCAATCTTTACTGTATGCATCGCGGTAAAGTCGAAGCTATCGCTAAGGTTATATAAATAAGCTTTGATCAGTGAGAGACTTTGCATCATGCTCCTTCACATGATTTCACGTTTCATGCCCTCTCGTTACCGCAATTTCCGTGCATACATGAAAAGACTCGCGATGTCAATGAGTAATTTTAGAAGAGTTCAAGTAATTGGGTATCAATCTTTACTGTATGCATCGCGGTAAAGTCGAAGCTATCACTAAGGTTATATAAATAAGCTTTGATCAGTGAGAGACTTTGCATCACGCTCCTTCGCATGATTTCACGTTTTATGCCCACTCGTTACCGCAATTGCCGTTCATACCTGAAGGGACTAGCGTTGTCAATGAGTAACTGCTCGTTTTATAATGAACTTTCAATACAAATTGTTTCAAATTCTCTCGTGAGACTATTCGTGAGGTTTAATCTGAGCTTAAATCCCAGTATTTATTTTATATAAATAAAAGCAATTGAATTTGTATTTTATTCTCAGGACACGAGCGTTTACTCTTCATCATTTCGAATGTATGAAATAAGTTACAATGAGCGTAGCAGCCTATGATTCGAGTCTCAAAAATGACAATCGCAAAAAAAAAATCTGAGTGTAATGGTGATGTATCACGAAACAAAAGCAAATTTAATTATTACCTGGAAATCACGATCGGTGGCGATGATATCGACGGCATTTTTTGTTTTCAAACACTCGACCAGTGCGGAGGATGCATCGGTAGGACAATCAAGCAGTTTTCCAAGCTTTTTAGCTTGTTCCTTTGCGATTCCTGGTCTGGTCAGTACCCAGGGACATAGCACTGTTCCACTCTGAGAGATTCCTCGATGAATAAGACCTATCGACACACCCTCTCGTTATTATCATATTACTTATTTGGGCATCCACAATTCTATATTTCCCGTGTAATCAGAAATAATCCAATGTTGGCTAAAGAAAATTAAGTATGCGACGCGACGTCAAGGTCATCTGGTGCATGATATAATGTTTAATCATCGTTATTTCCATCGCGATGCGTGTCTGTGCCCACCTGATCATGTAGTAGAAACCTAGAACCACAATTCTTTGATGGAAATGACCCATCGACCCATATCTACTCGTTGTCTTGTCATATTACCAGAAATTTGAAATTGACTCGGACTAATGAAAATGAAGTACGCAACGTAACGTCAAGGTCATCTGCTGCATGATATAATGCTTAATCATCGTTATCTCCATCGCCATTCGTCTCTGTGCCCACCTGATCATACAGCAGACACCTAAAACCACGATGGGTTCTTGTCCTATTGTCTCACTCCGAAAGATTCCCCAAAGAAAATTACCCGTAGACCCATACCCACTTACCAGAAACTCGTATTTCTGTAACCGATTCTATACATCTTCATCGTAATCGAAAACGATTGATCGCTGAATAAAGAAATTGAAGTACGCAACGTGAAGTCGAGGTCATCCGCTGCGTGACATAATCTTTTATCATCATCGACTTTATGTCCGTGCTTCCCTGTACGCGGTTTTCCGTGTACGCAGCATACATTTATTTCATTCCAATCGACTGTAATCGGTCTTTCAAATTATCCACGATTGCATCAAATGTACGAACTCTCGTAGAACTACATTCCGGTTATGCAGTCGAACCGCAATGACGAAGCGTTCTCGTAATATTAAAAAAAAATTCATAAAAAAATACGCGACTGTGACAGGATGTCCATTGATTAGCATGTTATTAATCATCGAAGAAAATCAGCATAATAAGATCGTCTACATAGACGAGGATATTGCGCTTTAATCACCAACGTTATAGATATACTTTGCCAGTTTGCACGCTCTATTCTTATATGAGAGTCGACTGTGAGGCCCCTTATTAATTTATTAATATTCCCAGCATACGGCGTCTCAATGTGAATTAAAGTGTCTTAACCATTCCCATCATCGCGACTTTTAATTAATACAGTTATCACCGGACTCTCTATCATAGAATTAATTAATCTTAACAAACGTTTTAGTATTTAAAAATTACTCAACCTAAACGCCCAGTTTTTATGCCACGCTTTATCGCAATAAATATAAGAAAAATACTCGAAAGTGATCGCAGCTGTTGTATAATCTTACTGTAATTGCTATACCTTTGGAGAGAGGACTGATCATATGATAGTGAACACTGGCTCCACCGGCACTTTCGCCGAAAATCGTAATTCTGTTCGGATCACCGCCGAATTCAGCGATATTTTCGTTTACCCATCTTATCGACTGAGCTTGATCCTTCATTCCTTGATTTCCAGGTGATACAAGATCCTCCGTGCTGAGGAATCCCAGGGGTCCCAGTCTGCAATAAGAAATCAAAGTAATCATCATCATCAATACTGTCAAGTTTATATCTATACAAGAGTTGTATCGCGTTCTTGCGTTAAGATATAAATTCATTTGCATTTGAGGTGTTTCGCAACGTCGATTTACCTGAAGTTCACGGTCACGAGGAGGATGTCATGATCGAGAAGGAATTTTGGTCCGTAGAATGCGGAATGACCGGCACCGGTTACCCATCCACCTCCGTGGAACCAAATCATTACTGGATAACTTGTTCGAGGTGCATTGACCTCGTTCGATGGTAAATTTGGAGTGTAAACATTGAGATACAAACAATCCTCTCCGCCAACTATTTCCTCTTGATGCGTGTAAATGTTACGCTGAGTACAAATGTCGGCATCCTCCTTTGCCGAACGTGTTCCCGTCCAAGAGTCAAACGGTTTCGGTGGCTGTAGGCAATGTCAATGATATTGAAACATTAACATGAGGAAAGCGGCGATCTTTCCATATACTCGATAACGTTCGTATGCTAATGATATAATTTGTCGGTGTATTTACGTCTCACGTACTTCTTCTGAATTCTAACGACTTTATACGCGAGTAGTCGGAATAACAAGAGATTTTTTCTTATATACGTTTGAATAAATTTTGAAAGTAGCACGAATAGTCGATATTACGATGAAACTAACCCGAAGTTTTTTTTATTTAAATGCGTAAACATTTTCTTACATAAATAATCACGATACAATCAGCAATATAATTTTGCAAAGAAAAATCTTTCTCTTCTAAACGGTAATCGATAAACAAATGAAGAATCGATGAAGTTCTAGGTTTGTGATTGATTCTTGCGATTCATAAAACAGAAACTAAACTTTCTTTTTATCTTTTCTAGAAATTAAAAAAGAAAATATACATTACCGAACGTCGATTATCTGATTATACAAATGAATTGTACTTTTGACTGATTTTTAGGTTAATCGATTATTATGTGGGTAAGTTTTTTACTTTTAAAAATAAATCGTTCGAAAGTGAATTGGAGTTAAATACTGTGCCATTTACTTTCACTTGTATATAAGAAAAAAATAAATCAACCCGTACTAACAATATTTAAGTTTATTGATTTGGGTAATTAAAATGTATTTGATTTTTTTCAAATCGATCATCCAAAACGTAAGAAAGGTAAATAAAAACTAGTAAATAGTAATACTACAATAGTAGTAAAAAAATTAATGGATCAATCTGTACCAATCATTTTTCATTTCATAAATTTAAGTAGTTTAACTTCATTTGATTTGTTTCCAAAAATATAAGGAAGGTAAAAAAACTAACATAAGTATAAAAAATGAGATCTTTTATACTAAGCAACAAAAACCAAAAAGCAACGTTTTCCACCCTATCAGAGTATTTATTTATATATATATAAATTATTTATAAAGGGTGTTTCAACAGGTGCGCTTCAACTTTTTTCCGATAGGGACGGCGAACGACGCCATATTTTTTATTGTTCTTTTGTCATTTGGAAACTTCATTAGTATACATTTCATCATGGAACGCTACACACGTGAACAGCGATTGCAAATCGTGCAAATTTTTTATCAAAATAATCGTTCTGTTGCTGCTACTTTAAGAACATTACGGCCATTTTACGGTCCATTTAACAAGCCAGCCCGTTCGACAATCGACCGTATAGTGGCAAAATTTGAGTCTACGTTTTCGCTACATAATGTTCCGGTGCCCTCGAGAGCAAGAAGTGCTCGAAGTGTTGAAAACATCGCAGCCGCCAGGGCTTCAGTTCAAGAAGACGCGAATGTGTCGCTCACACGACGTTCGCAACAATTGGGCCTTTCTGTGACATCATTGTGGCGAATTTTACGTAAAGATCTTGGCCTACATCCGTATAAGATCAAGCTGACACAACAACTAAAGCCGTTTGACCATTTGAAGCGACGCCGATTCGTGAATTGGGCAAATCGAAAATGATGCAGATTTTCACCGAAAAATCATCTTCAGCGATGAGGCTCACTTTTGGCTAAATGGATTTGTCAACAAGCAAAATATGCGTTACTGGGCAGGAAGCAACCCACACGTGATTCATGAGGCACCGAAAAAGTCACTGTTTGGTGCGGATTACATGCCGGCGGCGTCATTGGGCCATATTTTTTCATCGACGATAACGATCGCCACGTTACTGTTAATGGAAATCGATACCGCGATATGATAAACGATTTTTTTTGGCCGCAATTGAATGGAATGGACTTGGACGACATGTGGTTTCAACAGGACGGGGCCACATGTCACACAGCACACGATACAATCGCGTTATTGTAGACTAAGTTCGATGAGCGTGTTATTTCGCGAAATGGGCCCGTCCAGTGGCCGCCGCGCTCGTGTGATTTGACACCTCTAGATTATTTTCTTTGGGGTTATGTGAAGTCATTGGTCTATGCCAATAAGCCGGCGACGTTGCAAGGGCTCAGAGCCAATATTGAACGTGAAATTGCTGGAATTTCGGCCGATTTATGCGAAAGAGTGGTCGAAAATTGGGTTCAAAGATTGGACTTCGTAAAACGTGCACGCGGTGGTCATGCAAAAGAAATCGAGTTTCATACTTAAATGTATATGTTCAAATTCGTTAATAAAAAAAAAGTTAGTTCAAAAGTCGAACAGTTTGTGTTTTATTCAAAAAAAAAGTTGAAGTGCTCTTATTGAAAAACCCTTTATATATATCATAGATTCGTTAATTACAATCAACAAAGATAAATGATTAACGGGAAAAGTTATCAGTTCGGCACTAATCTTGAGTTACCATTATCGTTACGTCGTCACGCGAGTAACAAAGATATTACCATGGAACCGAAAACTAACTTCCAAAACCTCGATATTTTATCTATATAATTCCAACGTGAAACAAATGGTTAAAATATCAAACGGTACCTTGATAATCTTGTTCTTCCTTTTTTACAGTTTACTTAAGATCGAACAATCGTTTACCGTTATAAATGTATCGTACATGTCCTTATGGCCTCGTTAAATGTTCAAGTCGCGAGAAGGTACAAGGCCATGGATAAAGCAGTGCAATTACCACCGAGATAATTACGCGCGAATCTCTCTAATAAATTCGCTCAATTTCCTGTACGCTAGACGTTAAAAAAACATTGCGTCTCTCATTGATTTACTTCGGGAAATACCGACAAAGTAAGTGATTCATAACGAGGATACTTCGCCGTTTCAAATAGAAGTATCGTTTAATTAATTCAAACTATGTATGAATACATGATTGAAAACTTAATTGAAACTATGTATGTTCTATGTGTCGTCTCAAACTTAAAGATGGCTCTGTCTTATTGTGAATTAATGTCTTACGAAATGTTTTTTATCGTCACACAAAAGAGTCAATAAAATCAATAAAATGTTGTACGATGGCTCACCTCGAATCGCAATTTACCGAGAGGTGGTTGAGCGTATGGGATTCCCCGGAAGGCAACGAATTCCTTCCCTTTTCTGCTCTTCATAACGATACCTTCCAGAGTACCATTTTTAATGTCAACGATCGTAGATGCTTCGGCAACAACGAAACTATTGCTGAACAGCCAGGCGATCGTTACGAAGATCGATGCAAAGATCGACGCGGACCAGTGACCCATCATCGTCACCCGATTGGTTAAACGAGTCTCTGCGATACCGACACGATAAATTATCGATGAGAATACGAGGATGAAATTATTTTTTGACGATCACCGGTCGTTAAATATCAAACGTTCAATCGTCGCGATCGAATTTGAGGCGATTTCTCGACTAATACATATTAGTGCGAAGCCCGGTGACGATCGCAAACACCTCGCGCCAAGGTAAAACGACGACTGTCTCGAAAGTGAACGTGTATCCTATCATTAAAGCAACGTGAAGCTGCTGCACCACTCTCGGCAGGTATTTTATACATTTCCGCGTGGAAGGAGGAAAGAAGAGTCGACAAGCCACAAGTATGAGCTGTAAGACACGTTGGTGAGACTCGCTCGATATATTTCATACGCGACGGGCATTCACGTGGCACAAACACCAAGGCATACGTCATCAGAATCTCTCAGCATGCAGGTTGCTTTCTCATGTAGAAAGCATTGTTACTCAAAATGGTCTAAAGCATTAAGAAAAGTGCATACAGAACGAGATGTCTCGTTGCGCGTGTGTGTCGACTTCATTGTCACGACTCTGATTCTCGAATTTTTTGAGACACACGATTCACCTTTGGTTCACACGTTGGCGATCCTTAAATATAATTTGGGATTGAATTTGGCACGAATCGATCAAATTGTTCAAATTTTATCGCTTTCCGAATGTTTTTAAAAATATCTCCAACGATCTGTATCGCACAAATGTCCTAAGGGACACAGATTAACATTGAACACTGATTGGTATAGAATTTATCGAGAATGGATCTAGTTGTTAACATCTTTGACAATAATTGTGATGTTTCGAATTTTATTTACAATTATTATCAAGACAGAGTCAATGTCACAATCATGAGATTATTGATCGTAATGTTAACTAGAACTTGATTAATTTGATGAGAAACAGCGGAAGACCTCAAAGTTTCTTTTACTTTCCTTAACTATTACAAAACTTTCTTTACGCCAAAGAAACTAAAATCGACCAACATATTTCGTTAGAAAGAAAGGTGAAAAAGAAAGAAAGGTGGCTTTGTGAAAGGTAGAAAATAATAATGAAACAATGCCTAAGGTTCTACTATGGAGTCTTTTCTAAAAATAAATAATAATTGTTATAATGATAATATAAATTGACTGTTAACGATGGAGACTAATTGGCTGTTAGCTTTCGAATACGAGTTAAATCCAATCTATGCAAGTAGAAAATCTGTAGACACATCAGTCACGAATTAGGTACTGCTAAGATCCTATTAGGACAGATCAGGACCTTGGTAGAACCTGATGAGTGCCTGATACAATACTACAACCTTTTTACTCAGATATTTCGTGAATTTATAACTAAAACTTGACAGTCTCACGAGAAATCTAATTGCGCATGACAACTAAAATAAATTTATCATATTTTTTCAGAGAATCTTAATTATAAGAAGCTTCAGTGATACTAAATGCAACGGATACGAATGAACTTGTTAGCTAATACTAAATTGTTTGATAACTACTTACTCGCTACTTTGTATTCGTTGCATCACAGATATTTTTTTACAAATATATCGAGCGTCGACCATTTGGGTTTGATTAAATGCACAAGAGACACGTGTTTACGACCGTGCGTCTGTATTTATTCGAGCGTGCATTAGCGAGATCGATATGTATGATTATAATTACACTACCATAGCTGAGAAACAGGTTCCCTGATCGTCGTGTCCTCATGTTCCACGTGGGTACACGCACGTTTATGAATCCGATTTATGGGGGAGTAAGCGGTGTTACCGGTCAACTTACAAACGCAAGTCGTATAGTTCTATGTGAAAAAAAAAGATTTCCCTATGAACCAAGCATCGATATGATTTATAGAATATTCTCTATGTTCGTGTGGCCTTGATCGGTGTAATCATTGCCAACGTTTGCAGTAACCGGTTCGATAAGTGTATTTATGAAAATTTTGAGCTTTGAGCATTGGGTGTTCACAAATGTTTAACGGCTAATTGTAAGATAAAGTTTTTTACAAGGGCCAATCATTTTACCAAATAATTCTATGTGTTTTGCAAATAATAAATTTTGCTTGCGAAATCAAGGAGAACCGATCCATACGCGATCGATCGAAACTGTGACCGGTCATACGTATACAGTTAGTTATATCAGTTAAGTTTAAAAGTCAAAACAAGTCACGTTATATTGCTCGTTCGTTTAACATTCTTAGCGGTTAGTCATTCGAGATACTTGTCAGTCACGCTAATGTCATGTGTCATATAAAAGTATACGTACCGATTTACCGACATTATTTTTCGTCGAGTAACCGCATGATTCCGTTTGTGGAACGCGAACTTTCCGTATTTATTTATCCGACACACCCTCTGGTAGAAGTGACGGAGAATTTAATATGCAACAGGCGGATATACGAAACGTCTTTACGAATAAATCATTAACATTATCTTTGAAAAAAAAAAAAAAAAAAAAAAAAAAAACAATATCCGTCAATTTTCTGAATTATGCTGAAAATGTATCGTTAACTCGTGCAATCGGTATGACGTGTTTCTGCGATATACGCAAAGCTCTCGATCAACGAGTTTTGTATTTGTTTTACATATGAACGAACTCACAAGTATTTTTGCAGTCTCATTGCGTTTATGATCAGACAAGAATGTATAAAAATATCTCCATTTTTTAACCTTCAACGTAACACGAGGATTAAAAAAATAAGCAACAACGTGGCAATTCTATAATAATCTTACCACATTTTTTCTTATAAGGCGTTGCGATAAGTCGTTTACGTGATTTTATAATTTATAACTATTTTTATCGAAGTCAAATTGTTTTTATTTTCAAGCCGTCTTGCATTTTAAATTGCATCTATTAATTTATTTCTTGAAACATTGTTCATCAATGCACTTGCACAAACATCGTTTCTTTGGGTTTTAATACTTTACATAGCAATTGAAATTAAATAAACATTTTTTATTTGTATTTGTTTGTTATGCCGCGATCTTATTAATTAAAAATATTTGTTTATGGTTCTTCATTATTGGATGGAGTTTTTGGATAACCACGTGTCGGGCGTGAGTCGTGACAACTTATTTTATAAATGCTTTGGTAAAGTTTGAGAATTACAGTCGATACAATAGATCGCTGCTAACCGCTGATGTTATCTACAGCAGGACAAGCGTGGGAGAGAGGAAAGAGATTCCCCTGGCTATCAAGAGGACTTCTGAGATAATAAAACTACGCACGGTAAAAAAGCCTGCAGCTTACGCACTTAACAGGAATTGTAATAGATGGCGCTTGTCTCTACGTCGACCGATGTACCATTCGGAATATCTGGAATTATCTGAAAGTTTTTCTCGGAAAAGCTGTAGCATTCACGGTGTTTCGTTGTGTCGGACCCTTTCAGAAGGGTGACCGTCTCTTGAGATGGGTGTTGTCACGAGGGTTTACACCCCTTTCATGACGCTAACCATGATTCCTCCGGTACCTTGGAATTGCGACTGCCATTTTGCTCTTTGCCAAATCTAAGCGCAATTCGTGGTATCTATTTGCCTAAAAACACTTAAATTACTAAACTTGAATCGCTATTTTTCGAAATTAATTTTCAGCAACGTATTTCTTATTTTTCTCATCAAAATGATATGCACCGGGCTATATATATTTCAATAAAATTAGCCCGAAATGTGCACATTATGATTTAAAAAATCGAACGAAAATATTCTTCGTTAAAAACGCGCATAGATCCATTAAACTATTTGTTAATAATTTACTTTCGCTGTTTTTGAATATTAACGCATGGTAAAGTTTAGGGCGATTGATGTCTAAGAGTGCGTGTCACTTATTTTAGAAAATAAGCAATTATTTCATTATTGCGTATTGAAAAAGTTACATTAATCTCTCTTTTCTACTGTTAAGGTTATACGAAAATATTATTTTACTCAATAAGCAATTCTTTTGAATGGGTAAAAGATACTTCGAGAATTCCACTTGAATGCTTCATTCACGTTCAGAGTTATCTTCTATCACGAGTAGAATCATCGGTGATATTATCTACAACAACATCCAGATAGCGAAGTCTACGGGAAACTCCAAAATCTGTTAAATTTGTAGAAGTTAAACACTGAAACCAATGACGCTTTCCACTGATGTACCGAGCGTGCATCGTGTCCAATTTTCTGAATAAGAGAAAGTGAGGTAAGTGTACAATCAGAGCATGCATCTTCCGCATCTTTGCATATTAAACGTGGACACAGTTTTAGTGGAAAGCGCTATAAAGAAAAAGAGTGTTTATCAAAATGTCTTCCTTCAAATCTTCACTCACGAGTGCCGAATCTATGAAGAGAATAAAAAAGAAGTATAGCTTTGTGTTTACGTATGAAAATCTGATTTTTAATGTTAAATTTATGTTTAAATAAAAAGCAAAACGTTCAAAATACTTCGAATGAAAGAGAGAGAGAGAACATGTATTTTCTACGTCGAGATCCAACTCGTGGCGCCTCCGCTCATTCGGCAGTTTCTCGAACCATCATGACCCTGAAGAATTCTGCATCTGCACTTTTTTGTACATTGTCAGCCGTATCTTTTTATCGAAGCACCGAATTCAAAAGTGTCTCAGGACTTTTTTCTTTATTGATCGATTCTCTTCAGACGGGTATTTTTTTTATTATTTTTAATTTCCTATTTTAAGGCACTTTGAGCCATTTTTTTTCCGATTTTGCCAATAACGTTACCCGTAACTTTTTCCTCGTGGGTCATTGAGGATAAAAAAAAAACATTCACAAAAAAAGAAATGAAAATAACCGCTATTCGAAAATAAAAAAATGGAATTGAAAAGTCCCGGGACATATTTTGATTGGATCCACGGGAAAGAAGTTTTCGAAAATCGGACAAAAAATGGCTCAAAGTGCCTTAAAATAGGAAATAAAAAAATAAAAAATATCCACCTGAAGAGAATCGATCAATATAAAAAAAAAATCCTGAGACACTTTTGAATTCGGTGCTTCGATAAACAGATACGGCTGAGAATGTACAAAAAAATGCAGATGCAGAAATCTTCAGGGTCATAAACCATCACCACCGCCATTTTATTTCATTCTATTTCGCAGCGTGATCTACGTTTTTGTACAGTGTTGTCGTGCATACGGAGCTGCGGTTAAATACATCAAAACTGTCGTTGAATTAAATTTATCAATCACGCAATAACATTAATAAATATATTAGTACATGTAACTACTGATATACAATATAACATTTATTTTAAACTTTAAAACTTATGATATCTTGAAATCATTCAATAAAAAGGGAAACATTCTCTTCAGTTTCTATTTCTCTTGAAGAATCGTTATTATTTTATTTCTTTTGTCTTTCTTTCATAAAAGAACGATAACGAATAAAATGATGATTCGACGATGAGACGAATCAATTTCCGTATACTTTTTATCACAGATTCAATCAATGATATTAGGTATTCGATACCATCGAGAGCAGATAGTGAAAATCTCACTTATTTCCTTTTCAGTAGCGCCTCCGAGAACCCTCGCCACACTCCAAGTAACCTGAAAGATACGGATAAATTCTTGAGAACGTAGGGAGTAACTCGGAAGGGTCTCCCACAATTTTATCGGTTGCCATAGGCAACGCCTCAAGTATCTTCTTTGACATAGTCTGCGGGGGGGGGGGGGGGGGGGGGGGAGTATCGCGTAGCTCTTGTTCATCATGTCCACGGAAAAACTCGAAATGGATTGAGGAGTCGGAGAAAAATGCTTCTTAATTTAGATTTCGCGTAGCCAAGTCAATTACGTAAAATTAGATCATTTTTATCTGAAAGCCCGGATTGATGTAGATACGAAAGTTGAAACGTCTCGAAAAGTAGTTCATAAAGTACAAAATCTTACATTTTAAATGATATTTTCGACAGAGCTATAGGATGCCTTAGATTTATTACAATTCATTAAACAAAGAGAACGTTAATGATCGAAAATATATCATTTGGTGAAATTTTTAATTAGTTCAGTTTGGTTTTAGAAATATACTAATTTAACAAAATCTTTTAGTCAGTTTGACCGAACGATCTATTCGTTGTACATAAAAATTCATTGTAAATACAGAAAAATCATTAATTTTTTTGGAATTCGTGTCTTTATCACATAACGGTTTTATTCTGAATAAT
Source organism: Cylloceria caligata (assembly GCA_963942595.1). NCBI lineage: Eukaryota > Metazoa > Arthropoda > Insecta > Hymenoptera > Ichneumonidae > Cylloceria > Cylloceria caligata. The sequence continues at coordinate 4,093,813 of OZ012704.1, forward strand.
CTTTTAAAATGGAAAAAAAAAATGTTCCGTATAGCTTGAAAAATTTGCCATGAACGTCGTAGAAGCGATATAGCAATAGAGAAAAGGAATGGGGTTTCATTTGAAGGGAACGACTTCCGTACATGCTGCTGGCGTCGTACACAAAGAGTTCATCGACCCTCCATTGCTGGTCGAGAAAATGCCGAGGGGTCGATGTAACCCCCCTCTATCTTTATTCCATAGAGAAGGGCGCCCCCTACCATGAAAACTCAATAGCAAAACGGACATTACAAAAGCTTACATCGTCGGTATCCATTTTCAAATGATGATGTGCAACGTATCGGTTTAAAAATCAACTGTTAAACATTTTTTTTAAACGTTCAATGTCACCTTCAATGACAATTTGTTATCCAGAAAGTGTGAAAAACTTAAATTTCAATCCAAAAAAAAAATTGTTATTCGGCAAAAGTCGTTTAACGGGCAAACTTATTTGGCACAATCAAGTGATTACTTAATTGACACAACTGATGAGTAATCTCAAGTACAACAAAATAAAATTTAGCTTCGGTCGACCAAACATTTTTCGTGAATGAAATATTCGTTCGAACTATGTTACTCCCCATTAATGCGATCTTCGAACGAAGAAGATTATCCAACGATGGCGGCAAATAAATTTTCTTATTTACGCCATTCATCGGTGTAATAAAGCCGATGACCCAAATTCGAGAGGGCTAACGACCCCGAAAAAAGGGAATCTACGAGGCGTACGGGCGATCGTGCAACTCCTGCGAACCCTTTCGGCACCGTTTGTTCGTACGCTCAGTTATTTTTTTTTATTTGTCTTTGATCTCTTCACGAATGGCGGGGCCTCTCTTTGAATTTCGGCGACCCTATGGATGGAAACTAGGACGTTTTACCTGTGTTGGTAAATAGGACCCGTTGCGGGTTTTTCTGTTGCTGCTGCTTCGCAAAGATTTGCTTCTGGAGTAGAGGTTACCAGTTATATTACGGAGATGTATAAGCGGTACACGAACAGCATCGATGTGTGTGTGTGCCTAAGCTATACCATCAAATTATATACTTGCGCATTCATCTACGTTCTTTACCTTCTCAACACACTTAAACATCACAGATTTACATAGGGCTTTGAGCATTGGTGACCAGTTTCACATGAGAAGATGTACGCGCGTCCTATTGGAATATGAGAACACCCCCTGTAACGTGTTATTCGCACGTGCATCATCGAGGTTCCTGCATCAGCGAGGCCAACATTTTTACGACAGAATACTTACAACATTGAAAAAATGGTATTAAACAAAAAATCATAGATGAAATCAAACAAACACTCTGTTGTTTCATTAAAAATGACATTTTTAACTATTAATTAATTAATTTTTACTAAAGTGAATATTACACTTAATTAAAAATAACATTTATAATGAACTCAGTTGAAAATGATAAAAATATAATTTTTAATAAAAATGTTATCTAAATAAATGAAATATAAATAAATAAATGTATTGATTATAAATTACAACGTTAGTCTCGTTAGAAGTAATGTTTGTCTCACGGCAAAATACTTGATACATGAAAAAATTGTGTTAAACAAAGAATCAAATATAAAATGAAAAAAACACTCTGTTAGTTAATAAAAAATTACATTTATAATAATAAATAATCATTAAAAATTATATTTTTAACAGAATATTAATTATTTTTTACTAAACTAAATGTTACAATGATAAACATGACATTATTAATTCGTGTTGTCATTTTTTTTTTAAATATTACGACGTCAAACACAATAAAAATAAATAAATATATGTATTGATTCCAAATCGCAACGTTAGTCTTGTGAGTCCTAATGTTTGTCTCAAAATTTGCCAACGAAATGAAGTTTATTGCAATAGAAAATTTGTTGCTCAAAGTAATGACAAAGGAAAATGTATGATTTGATTTAACAAAGGTATATTTTGATGCTGGAATGTTACCAATAGATGATAGTTGAGAAACGCTGCATCCCTCGGTGCAAGGGGCTGATGTGTGCATACGCCATCAACGTTAGAATCTTGGTTATATATATTCTTTACTCGTGTAACGTATATATTCCACATGAGGAAAAAGGGAGATCTGTGTTGGTCCCGTCAGTCATTCACTGTGTACCGCCGGCCATTCAACCCCTTCTTCTTCTGCTTCTGCTTCTTTTCGTTGCCTCTGAACCACCCTGCTCCGAGCTAGAAGATTCTTCGTCCCTCCTGGCAATCCCAGCTTCCGGGACAATTGGATGAACTTGTCGGTTCAAGGTTCGTTCCATAAATCCCATCGAACTCGACTGAATCTTCGCACGCATTTTCCGACTCTTTTATTTAACAACAAATCATACGAAATCCTGTTTGCGTTAATAAATTTAATGAAAAATTTTTATCAAAATGTATTATGGAATTTATAGATTCGAACGAATGGAATATTTCCTTTTTTTCTTTATATTTTGAACTTTGATCTATAAAAAAATATGTGGTTGAAGAATTTACGTTATCAACACGAAAAAAAAAAAAATGTTTTTTCATTCGAATGGAAGAAGTAAAATCGTATTTGAAAAATTTATTTCGCTTTTCTTTTCATTTGTGGCAAATCAATTATCAATTTGGTTATCAACTTTAGGAATCTAACAAAGTGAAACGGTTATCGTGACCGATGGATCCAGACTTATTAAAGTGAATGACAAGGTGGATAAACCGTTGATAAGATTAGTAAATCCGAGTAAATTTATAAAGCCACTGAGGCCAAGGGCCTCGGAGTTTCCGACCCTACCCCGAATTTTCGTTGTTGGGTCGGAACGAACTTACGCTCAACGAACCCCAAACGACCTCGCTTCTAGGAATCCAATGGCGTAGGATCAGTTCTATTCTCTAGGAGGTATGTGGTAGCTCTATATTTTTCTGTATTCGTAGATAAATCATCCTTACAACGATTCTTCCATTTAATTCAAACAAAAATCATGATTTACGTTAACGAATCATTTAGGAAATTCTAAAAAAAAAATTTTTAAACGAACAAAGTTAATTTTTCTTCTACGAGTTATCGATGATTGTATAAAACATGCGGTTTCTTTATTTATTTTACAATTGTTTGTAAAATTATTTCCGACCGTCCTGTATACCGAACAACTCGAAGATGTAATTGAAATTTTCTCTTTTTCCACGAGTATCATGAGATAAAAACTCGTGTGCCATGGTTGGAGAAGGGTTCCGGGAAGGCCGGAAGCTCTCTCGCCATTTCACTAGCGTGCACGTGCTCGCCCCGAAGACCGGTAGGGTAACACCAAGTGGGGTGCGAGGAGGTGAGAGGGTATAGAGAGTGACCGAGATGGATAGAGCGTTCGTACTGCGAGAGTAAAAAAGGAAGCTCGAGGAAATGAGAGGGGAGAAACGAGAGACAAAGAACGCGCGGTAGCGAGGAAACGTAGCAGGTAGAGAGGGAGATTGAAGAATTTTCCCAATGCGTAAAAAATAAATATATATAACCCCCCGCCCCATCCCTAGTCGTAGTCACGTTTCACGCAAGGGGGTGGTTGGGGCTGAAGCGTTCGCGCGCTTTCCGGCGCACCCCCTGTACGACCGTGTAATTGGTCACCGCAGTGGCAGCCATCTTTCAGATGGGCGTGCCTACGTCGTTGATGCAGGGGTGATTCACCCTTGCTTGCTGTGTCTCTACCAAAAAGACTGTGCCCGACCACCGACGCTCTTACGCTATGTACATTCGTATATACTATGTACAAATACCTCGAGGACGACTCCCTTCCTCGCTTTGTCTCTCTCGTCCACCCCACTTTCCAACATATTTCTCTCTTGTCCGCTTCTACTATTCTTTAGCTGCTTTTTCTCGCTGTAGAAACTTGCTCTCGTAGAATACAACTTTTGATATGCTATCTGCTTCTCAGTTTATCGTTTGTCTATTCGTTATCGGCACATGACTAAAAAAAAAAAAAGATGAAAAATCGTTTTAATCTAATCGCCGCTAGGAATTTGTTTTTTTTTTTTTTTTTTTATACGTAATCACCTAAGCGAAGCTTCATACGTGGAACGATACTGGGCCAGTCTTGACTGCCGAGGCTTCTTTATTGTACCAAGACTCGTGACCAATATTGGTACAAGATTGGTACACGTGCGAAATGTTACCAACGGCCCAGCGCCGTATATCGTCAGTGCTCCGTGAATACCGGCGATGAATCTTGGACCGGTGCGTACCACGACACGGTTTCAATCCAGTGATGATACAAGGCTGGAGCAAACCTGGTTGTCGGTAGGAATCTCAGACTTTGAATAGTTTTACACAAACGTACACCGGGATAACCGTATCTGCAAGATGGTCCATTCACTCCGTAAGAAGTTCAAGCGCGAATCTCAATTGGCGCTGCACTCTCTTTCCGTGGAACTCAAAAATGTGCGGTAAGATTTTAAATAGTGCGGTAAAACTCGTCTGTGATGTATTAACGCTGTCAACTTTACACAGTAAAAAATATCTTTATGAAAATGATTACACTTGTATAGAAAGCAGTTAGATATAAGCTTGAGTTATATTCAATTTGAAAATAAATAAAACTTGAAAATAATTTAATGGAATTGAATGACATTTTTGGATTATATTTGTGGCATAATTCTGTATTGATTTTCTTCTTCTTATTACGCACATAAATAAGTTGTAAATGTGAAGGTGGATTCTAAAGATTATAACATAATCGCTTGTGTGAATTAAACACTGTAAAAATGGCTTAAATTGACACCAAATAAGTCAACACTGCTCAAAAATCACACCAATCGTCTTTAACAGTGTACTGCACTGTTAAAAATGCGGTGTTAAAATTAATCCTCGCGCGGTGTTCACACGAATTCACTCTGACGAATAGTGTCAATGGTCGGTGTTCGATAGCTGGTGCCGATTTGTATTATAACCTCAAAACATTCAACGCCTTTTATTTGAAAATAGATGAATGTAATTGATTGACATTTATGGATTATATTGGTGGCATAAGTCTGTATTGATTGCTGATAATTTATTCATTTTCTTCTACTCATTTCGAACATAAATAAGTTGTAAATGTTAAGGTGGGGGCTAATAATGATTATAACACAATCGTTTGTGTGAATGGAGCACTGTAAAAATTGTTAAAATTGACAGTAAATGTATCAACAATGCTCAAAATCCACATTAATCACCTTTAACATCCTGGATTTTCAACAGTGTAACTCTGTAACACATTATTGGAAACATGCTGCAGATGTTAAGTTATAGTTGTACCAATCAAGGCAGCCATTACTACCATTATACTATTCGCTTAACAGAGCCTGTTTGCAAATAGAATAGCAAACCAGTTCCAGGCCAGTGTTAGCGCCACCAATTGGTACGATTGGATAACACCATTTTGTAACAAAATTGATAACATTAATCGGCAAGATTTTGCCGCTTGTTATATTTCGAGGACACGCACCCAACGTGATGCCGTTCGTTACTGATTTTTCAACACCAACAAACCGTCAATTGCAGAAAGTTGGAATATATTATATATAACTCGAAGGAAACTGAAAAACCTTATTCTAATTTATTCATTTGATAAAAATCGACTTACAATACAAAATGCAAAAAGAATAAAAACGAATAATATTTGTTTTTTTTTTATTCATTAAATTTTTCTTTAGAAATGTGATGTCTCCTATAGTTGCTTCAACAAGTTTTAAAGATTTATTTAGAAATTGCCTAATAAAAAGGTTTCAAATCTAAAGTTTCGATCCATGGAATCATCTTTTTTTTTTGCTCGTTTCGCCTATTTTTTATTCTTAACTATCGATGATGTTCTGGTGTCTCGTTTCTTTCACTTTTCTGATACCTCTTTCCTCCTCCGCCAATACGTTATCTTCAACTTCTATCTTTTTTTATAACATATTATACAGAATAATGGCAAGTAGAACCTTCTCTATCGCACCTGCCGGATATATTTGAATGCTCCAACACCGCCTCTACCATCACTTTTTGTTATTCCTTACAACAGCTCTCCTTTTTCTATTCTTTGTGCTACGATATCCTTGTAAACACTCTCCCGCATCATTTTAATCCCTTCAACCCGCTCTTTCTCAGCGATCCGCACTTGAACGGCTCTCTCTCTCTCTCTCTCTCTCTCACTCGCACACTCCCCTCGGGTCTTTGAGCTCTTGCTTCCTGATATCCCTGCTATCGATGAAACGGATTCCAGCAACCGGCGTTAGTTCGTCGTGATGGGTGGTTAGAAGTGGGTGAAAAGACTCTTTTTCTTTTTCTCGAACTATATCGGTGGTAGGTCTCTGTCTTTTGCTTCTTGAAGACTTTGCTCGAGTGCGCGCGAGGTCGATACTCGCTGGAAAAAAGGCTTTCCCAGTCCTGGCATTTCTTCAACGGTATAACGCGTGTGTGTGTATGTGTCCGCGTGCGTGTGTGTGCGTTTGAGTATGTGTGTACGTTGAAGTGAAAGCGCCCTTGGCCATTCCCCATTTATCGGAATGACGAAGATGGAGATAAACTACTTCGGTTGCTGCTGCTGCTGCTGCTGCTGTTGCTGCTGCTTCTGCTTCTTCTGGTGGGGTCGATCGAGGGGTCGTGTTCCGGGAGCCACCCTCGCAGCGAAAGCACCAGCAGCCTCCGACAGCGGAGAGTCCTTTCCTTCTCAATCTTATACTACAAACTACAGTGTAACTCTCGTATGTTTCCGAACTTGGCTGAAAGGAAAGTGAAAGCATTTCCGACTAAGGCGAGAACCGAGCGAGATAATCGTGTAAATGGAACGTAGTTTTTTCCATGAATGGCAGACATGTAGACGCCGAATGTCAGGTTCCATTAGAAAATACGAGAGCATTGATAAAAATAAAATTATACGTTGTATTCTATGTGTAAACATTCCAAAGAAATAAGGTAAGACACGTGTTTAAAATATCCAAAAATGTCACACGATAAGGCATTAAAATACATGCATACTGATAATTTGTTTCAAAGCTATACAATAGATATAGTCGGAACGTTGAGGGCTCGAGTATTGACGGCATTCCATTGAGCTCTGTCGAACCATGCTGCCAAGTTTCAGTGACACATTTTACCTCGGTTTAGCATCATTTTCGAACTTTGTGAAACCCGATGACGTGGTCAGTCCTTGAGGCAAATGATCGGTCAACGCGAGGCTGTAAATTTATTATCCATCGTTCGTTCCGGAGTTTTCAGATCTTGATTTTCCACAGCAGCTGTCAAGGCCTGATGCAAGAATGAAAGAAAAAAAAGATTGGTCGATTTACTCGAGCGGCACCAGGTATTCCACCGGGAAACGTTTATTTTCATGCGAGGCACCGTGGCCTCTGAAGAATGCATCGAGAAGAAAATGTGTGCGCGTGCCATTGGTGAAGCTGATGGCATTTTCGATTCCATCCCCTCGAAGGTTCGCCTTCTCCGAGCGAATGATACGCGAAGCTGAATTCCCCAAGACGTCGCCTTAGATTCTAAAAGCATAATCTTCCAATATACCAGAGAGGAATCTGTAAGCGGAAACGTGTGGTAAAACTCGGAAGCCGCAAAAGAGTAAATACCAAGTTCCGCTAAACTTGACAGTGCGAATACGGTACAGGTTCGAGCTTTATTGCATCTTCTTAAGCTTTCGAATTATATCCATAATAATTTTATAGTTTTACATTTCTTAGGTAGAAAAGGAAGAATAAAGTTTATTTAAAAATCCCTGTCACACAGAATCCACGAATCATAACTGATTTGAATTTTTTAAGTTTCATTTTAATTGTTATTAAATTAGCCATCGATCTAATATACCATTTTTTAATATAATTTATTGTTAACGTTACAATGTTGTTAAAATTAACTCTCGCGCGGTATTCATACAAGTCCACCCTGACGACTGGTGTCAACGCTCAGTGTTCAATAGCCGGTGTCGATTTGTATTGTAATCTCAAAACATTCAACGCGTTTTACTTGAAAATAGGGAAATTAAATTCAATCGCATGTATAGATTATATTCGTGGAATAATTCTGTATTGATTGCTAATAATTTATTGATTTTCATCTATTCATTCCGAACATTGTATATACGTTGTAAATTTTAAGGGGGAGGAGGAGGCTAATGATGATAACACAATCGCTTGTGTGAATTTAACATTGTGGAAATTGTTTCGTTTTCGACTACATCCCTTCGACGGTTCGCTTTCTCCGAGCGAATGATCCGCGAAGCTGAATTTCCCAAGTCGTCGCCTTATATTCTAAGAGCATAATCTTCCAATATACCATAAAGGAATCTGTAGGCGGAAAGGTGAGGTAAAACTCGAAAGTCGCAAAAGAGTAAATACCAAGTTCCACGAAACTTGACAGTGCGAATACAGAATAGATACGAGCTTTTGGTGATGCTCTTAGTGCTCGATGGATTATCAATGGCGGGACCGTCTCTCCTCGCGCGTATGATAAACCTCACCTCGGTATAACCAATTTCAGGTATACCATCGTCTTAAGCTCGTTGTCAGCAAAATGCTGATTATCAACTGAACAGAGCGTGTCGTCTCATTTAATAAAATAACATACACGTTTTAATATATAACGCTTCTCGAACTAATTTTCATACAAAAATTGATCTCAATATCTAAGTACAAGATCAAAATATTATCACCTTAAGGAACAGTTCGAAGAACTCTTTTATTGCGAACAGCTTACATCGATGTCGGATAACGAAATTTCACCCCCAATAATTGACAAAAAATGATCTAACGTCTAGTTACCGAAGACTAGCTGAGCTTAAATTCCTTTTAACCCATAAAACACTTATAAACAATTTTAATAAATATAAAACGAAAAAAAAAAGCGTCGTAGAAACGCGCATCTGTCGCATTGGTACAGCGTACGAATGTCCGCCAAAGAAATAAAGTATATATACGTCGTGGCACGATGCCGAGGGGGATCGAAGAAGGAAGAGAACGAGTGAGCGGGCACGCGTTGCACAAGGCGACGAAAGTGCATTGCCCCCCACCTGTCTCATCTGCACCAGGATTCGCGTATATAATACATATACTCTTCCAACGATGCACCGATGCGTCTCCCCCTCTTGCGGTATATCGTTGCGGCTACGCCAATCGAGCGACGAGTTTGAAATTCACGCGCGATTCATCGTACATAAGAGCGTTTGGTACGCGCGTGCTAATAGCTGCCGCATCCGTAGCTCCGAGCGGTATATAGTTATCCGCTTCGCTTAGTTTCTGCCGGATTGACGAGCTCAAAGAATCCACCCGCGTCAAAGGAGGGGAAAGCGAAGCTTGGCAACGCACGGGATGCACTCGTGTATCCGTGTGCGCGATATAACCAAAAGTAAAAGAGGGGAAGGTATGCGTTGTTGCATTGCGCGAAGGGGAAATGCTGATAGGGCAGCGTCGAAACGGCAGAGGGGCAAATTATCTTACCGACTGACCAATCGGAATGCATCCACGAGGCTCTGCTTCTTCTTGTTTCCTTTTATATAGATATATTGCGCTGTACATATTATTTTTATTACATACTACGCGCTTAAAACATCGAATCGCGTAATCCACGTATGCGTGCGCGCATCGCTTATTTTATTGGTCGATCCGATGGACGAAACGCAGCGTTGCATTAACCGTTCGTGTCTCTTCGGCCATTGTGCCAATTGTGTTGCAATACTCTATGCACTTTAAAACGAATGCAGAGGGGACACGGCAACGTATTCCCTTCTCTTGGCCGGATTGCGATTACGAATTTTAATACCGTACCGCCATTCGGTCGGGGTACCCTACTCTCAACGAAAAGATCAACGTCTCTTAGGTATTTAAGTATATAAGTTTCGACCTGATACTAATTTTCCGCTACATTCACGTTTTTCTTGACAATCTTTAAACCGTTGTTCAGGATGCCGGAGATTATGTGAATGCCGTAATTGAAAAAACGTTTTTCCAATGTACTACAATGGACTACAGCGGGATCGAAGATTTAGAAGAAAATAAATGATTCCTTATTTTTTAATTCTTTTGAAAAAATATGTAAACTATAATAATTTTTTGGAGTTTTTGGATCTTTTGAATTGTTTGCATCATAATTAAAGAGTTTTACATTTTTTAGGTAGGAAATGAGAAATAAAATTGATTAAAAAATTTCTGTTATGCAGAATCCACGATTGATGATTGATTTGAATTTCTTAGTAATTTAGTTTAATTGTTTAATTGTTTAACTCAGCGATCGATCTAATACACAATTTTTTAATACATTTTTACAGCGTTACACCATTGTTAAAGTTTCACAAAATATATAAAATGTCGACACTGACGACCGGTGTCAACCGCCGGTCTTCAATAACTGGTGTCGATTTTCATTATAATCTCAAAAGTTTCAACGCGTCTTACTTGAAAATAGATAAATAAAATTCAATTACATTTTTCGATTATATTCATGGCATGATTCTGTATTGAATTACAATAATTTAATAATTTTTATCTACTCATTCCGAATATAAATATGTTGTTAATTTTAAGGGACGGCCATAAATAATTATAACACAATCGCTTGTGTGAATTGAACATTGTAGACATTTTTTAAATTAACACCAAATGGGTCAGCACTGCTTAAAAGTCCAGATCAATCGCCTTTGACACGCTGGATTCTTAATAGTGTATAAGTTTCTAAAGTAAACACAATATGCATTCTACCTTTAATCAGGGATGTTCACCATTGGAATGAAAATTAGAATTTCAATGGTTTGCCATTTAAAAAGTATTTTTATTGTATTTTGAATTAGTTTTTCGAGTGGAAAATCATTCCAATTGTAATTTTGATTCCAATGTTACCTATCTTTGCCTTAAGCTATATCTATAACTTTGGCAAAAAAATAACTATTTTTTAATACAATATTTTGCTAATTTTACACTGTTGTGAAAATTAACCCTCGTACGGTTTTTAAACGAATTCACCCTGACGACTGGTGTCAATGATCGGTGTTCAATAGCTGGTATCGATTCGTATTATAATCTCAAAATATTCAACGCGTTTTACTTGAAAATATCGAAACTATATTCAATTACATTTATGGATTATATTCATGGGAGAATTCTGTATTGATTGCTGATAACTTATTGATTTCCATCTGCTCATTCCGAACATAAATATCTTGTAAATTCCCAAATGGGGTTTAATGATAAAAACAAAATGGTTTGTCTAAATTTAACACTGTAACAATTATAAAAATTAATCGCAAATAGGTCATGACTGTTCAAAAGTCCATACCGATCGTTTCTAGCACCCTACATTTTTAACGATGCACTACACTTTTAAAAATACGGTGTTAAAATTAACCCTCGCACGGTGTTTTTTCAGGTTTGCATTATAATCTTAAAACATTTAACATGTTTAACTTGAAAATAGAGATATGAAATTCAATTACATTTTTGGATTATATTCATGGCATAATTAACACGAAATGGGTCAACATTGGTCAAAAGTTCACATCGATCGTCTTTGACGCTCCGGATTCTTAACAGTGTGTAACTTTCTAAAGTAAACATAATATGCATTCTAAATTTGATCAGGGATGTCCATCATTGATATAAAAATTACAATTCGAATGGTTTGTCATTCAAAAAATCCTTTTAATTGTATCTTGAATTAGTTTTTCGAATGGCAAAATCATTCGAATTGTAAATTTGATTCCAATGTTGCCTATCTATGCCTCGAGTAACCTATACTTTTGGAAAATATTAATTCCTCATTTTTTATTTTCTTTCCTTATTAAATAATAAGTTTTAATATTTTTTTACTGAAATCCATCGCACATACGAATTATTAAAGAGTGCAGAATGCCAGAACCGCCATTGGTACGGTAATATGCGCTCATGACAGAGCTAGGGAGAGTGCGTGTGTGTTTGCGGAGCTGCCCCTCTTCGCGCGCCAATAAAGCGCATGCACATGTATATAGATATAGACACTATACCAGAGATGTCTAAAAAGACCAGAGAACCGTGAAGCGATGGGCCCTCTATTCGTAAAAAAAAAAAAAAGAAACGAAATACTCAAAACCTCGCTTCCTGCGAAAATGCACAAAGCAGCTAAACGTCGTTTTCTTATTGTCCAATAAATAAGTCACGATCGATATCGATTTATAAATAGAAAAAAAAAACTTTAAAATCATTCCTTTATAAGTTCCTTTGTTCCTGGTGAATCGATGAAAAACATATTGACCATGACAACATTTACATCAAGCTCTGTGAATCAAAAAAGCGAATATTAATAACAAATTTCGTTGGAATTAGTTTTGATGCTTTAAACAAAAACACTATTTATCATTTTTTTTAATCTTTTAGTGCAAGCAATTAAATTTTTTCGTAAACAAGCAGATGACGATTCTGAACCGTTTTTTTTTTTTTTAGATCTAAATTATGATGTGAGAGAGTACAAAGAGACTCCAATAAAATGTTTATATCATTTTAAACATCTTCATCCGTGTAAAGATGAAAAAATGTATGATCTCCGATTTATAGAGATTCGCAAATGTAACTTGACACGATTACATGTCAAACCGTTTGTCGTAACTGAATAACAAATATAAAAGTAACCCTGCAGTCCTACTAACCTCGAGAAACGTAATTACCATTCAATCATTTTTTTTTCTCCATCCAAATGTACAATTTTTTCTTAATAAAACGGTGGCTTCCTATTCAAATGTAATGTCTCGGTACTCGACGGGTAACAATTTTAACTAAGACAGGCTAACGCCGGGACCACGTAAACAATGGAGTCAGACACCGAAGAGAGACCGAGAGAGAACAAGTAAAAAACATTAAGATGATATGTCGCTTTTGCTTTTCATCCTGCAATAAAATTCTAATAAAACGTTAAGAGTTTGGAGTGCGGAACAGCGCTTTGTGTTTTATGTATAGTATGTTGTACCTTCTAGGTTGTAGCTCGCGCGGTTAGCCGAGTCTTCCTGGTTGGGTATAGTGCACCCTTGACGCGAAGAGGTCCGTGTAATCCGGAAAGAGGGCGAGTGTGGGTATAGGTATCAGGTAAAAATATATAGATATACCATTGGTTGAAGAGAGAAAAAGAAGGATCGTACTTTTAGCCACGGTTCTCGCTTCTCAAAAGCCCGCTCACGCGCGCGCGCAACTTCCCAGCCCCTGAATTTTGTCATCCTCGGATCCTCCGTGAGATCCGTTCCTTTTGTGCCGACAACGACGTTTTTTTTTTTCGTTCTTTTTCTTCTTTCCTCCTCATGATTTTACAGTGGGCATAATGGGGGATTCCTTGATCCTTTGGATGCGCTCGTTATCCTCGCATTCGTAACGCTTGCAGCTGTCGCGGCGCGAGGAAACGACAAATAATGAAAATGAGAATGTTGAAAAAAGAAGCGTGAAAGATCGGAGAAGGAAGAATAAAGAGAGGAGAGGTGGTACCGAGATGAAGGATTCGCGAAATACGAACAGATAAATCATGGAGATCATCTCCTTGGTGCGCAAGGTTTTTTTCGGATTACCTTCGAAAAATAGTTTAGTTTCGGGTTATCGTTATTTTTTATTATATTTATTGTCTTTCAACCGTTTAACTAAATTTTCGATAAGTGTGATTGTGCGTCGACATTTATAATCTTTATTTTCAATTCATTCGCACTGTACTTTGAATTATTTTTAACTCGAAGTCTTAAAATAATTGACAGCATTCCAATGTGCCATGATACGTGGATACACTGTATAAAATCCAGAGTGTTAAAAGGCTATTGGTGTGAAATTTTGTCCAGTCATGACCCATTTGGTGTTAATTTTAACAATTTTTACAGTGTTTAATTTACACAAGCGTTTGTGTTTTAATCATTAGACCCCACCGCAAAATTTACATCATCTTGGGAATGAGAGGATGAAAATAAATAATTTATCATCAATCAATACAGAATTATGTCACAGGTATAATTAAAAAACGTCATTAAATTTCATTCACCTATTTTAAAGTAAATTGCCTTGAAAGTTTCGAGGTTATAATGCAAATCAACACCGGCCATTGACACGAATCATCGGTACGAACACCACGCTTGGGTTAATCTTAACACCGTATTCTTAACAGTGTACGAAAAACAAAATTTCGTAAAGAAAGAAATTTCGTAAAGAAGAAAAATCATTATTTTCCCTTCATCGTTTTAAGCATCGGATCTGTACAGTTATATACAAGTGATAATAACAATAATAACAATAATAATATACAAGGAACCGCATAATTGTAAATTGTCATATTTCAATACGTATTTGTAACATCATTTCAATTATGTCATTTTCTTTGTAATGAAAAAAAAAGTTAATAATTTTAAATAATAGAAACCGACAGAATTAACGGCAAAGAAATTTGATACATTTTTCCAAACGACCCAATTTCGTTTGATTTTTCTTTCAAGAGTTCGTTGCTACTTAGACTATAATGGGCGTGCACATAGCATATTAAACAGGCAAGGGCAATATTATATTTTTCCTAGGCCTTACGGGAGCAGCAGCTAGACCAGAGCCTAGCTAAAGTATTAAGAAATAGCAGTGGGGCTAGAATCGTTGGAAGCAGGGGAGAGCGACAGGCACTGGGAAGCCAGCTGCGCTACCATCGTATAACAAGCCTAAACGCAGGCACCTACTTCTACCAATAGGAGCCAACTGTTCATTAGTCTGTTGGTACAGGCTGTTCCAAATTATCGTTGCCTTAGGTTCTTGGTTTTGTATCGAGCGTATCTTCTAGGGTAAAAAATTGTTAGATAAAAGATTCTCTCCCTAGTTATAAAGAATTCGTCATAATTTATAGAGTATCGCTTCAATGTCAATTTGCTATTAATATTATTATCAAAGGGTTGAGAACGTTACCTCGGTTTTAGAATTTTAAAAATCTCAACGTCGTCCGTGAGAAAATATCGAGAATTTTTGTTATTGTGATATCTATTTTTCTAAAAAACTATTAAAATTAACTTTGGATGCAATAAATGTCTTATCGCAATTTTATTAATTATTTTCTGCAAATAAAATATAACTTTTAACATATTTTTATGGCTAACGTAACCTATAGCTCTGATTTATGATCATCAAATGGAGATAGCACGCGTTACAGTTGTTGATTCGAGTATTTTTAATTGTAGAATCTATATTTCCACAACGATATTAAAATTAAATCTAAATGCAATAAACGTCTTATCGTATATTTATTAATTATTATCTGAAAATATAACTTTTAACAATTTTCTATGTCTGGCATGACCTATCGCCCTGATTTATTTCCATCAAATGGAGATAGTCGCACACGTTATAGTTGCTAATTCGGTTCTAGGCAATTTCATTGGTAAGATTGATAACACTGAAAGAATAATGAAGCTGAAGGAATTCAGCGACAGATGCTAAACGAAATTTCGAAGCTTTTCTATCCTGTGGAGCAGCTGTTGTGCGGGCAAGACAGAACTCTCCTAAATCAGGTATTACCGACCGTGAGATGGTAACGCTACAAATATTTAAAAAGAATTTACCGTTGATTAATTTTTTTAATAACAATGATTTCTTTTACGTTGTAAAAGTTAATAAAATGTATATCTTTATTAATAAAATAATTTCTCAAAATATTATAGAAATAAAAATGTTGTATTTTGTCGATTTTTAAACTTTGTTTATCCGGAAAAAATTGTACACGTTACTCGTTTGTATATTCAAAAATCTTTTGAATCTTGAGTCCACATTTATGATAATCGAAGTTAAAAGAATATTCGGAATCATTGAAATAAAATAGAGGATGCAAGAACGTTCGGCAACCCAGCAGATTCAACCGCAACAGGGTATAAGAAGGGAGATTATATTTTCGAGAATGAGCTCGAGGGACAGAGAACCCGGTTAAAATGATAATGTGCCATCGAGCAGAGGAAAGGCAGCAGCAGGATCGGGGCAGCTGCGCAAGCCTCTGGGATTTCCATGGGGCATTTTCATTTTCCCGTTACGGGGGTGTGTGACGCACGCACCCTTCGGCTTGCCACCCTCGTATCGCGGCACTAAGACAGCCACGTGCGTTCGATTGTTGGCGCCGGGTGGATATGAAAAGCGACCACAGCAATACGAGTGAGGAAGAAGGACCGTCTATGAGGGATTGGTATTTGCCTACCGGCGAGAGTGAAAAAGATTTCTAGTTTACTAAACGCGAGCACTGGTATTGTAACTGTCTTGATATATATAGAGTATCCGTAGAAAAAAATATCGAACGAATCTGTCATGGAATCGACATCTGCCGTGTTCGTACTCCAACCTTATAACCTTCCATGGATCTGGAGTTCCATTATCTTGGCATCGAGGGAAAATCCTTGGGATACCCGGTGTGATGCACAGCGACCGTTTGCGAAAATCCAGGTGGATTTCCTTGGGTACGCGGAAACTGTAGAATGGTCCCTCGTGGTAAATCACGAATGAATAAAGCCCCTATACATTATAAGTTATACTACCTGTGGTGTATTGTATGCAATACGGTGGGATCGGTGCAGTCAATGAGGTTGGGGGTTTTCACGATTCAAAATTACCATTTTCTCTACAATATCAAAATTATTCATCTAAGAGTAGATTAGATATTACTGCTTTTCATCTGTTAAGATATTGCCACTAAAATTATAATCTGTTTCAAGTTAGTATCAACTGTAAATCGTTGTAAATTTTATAGCAGTTCATCCAATAATTGCGAAAATAACTAAGTACAAATGAGATTGTTTTTTTTTTAAATTCCTTCAATGTATTGTACGCAATACTGCAGTATTAGTAGTGTCATGGTGGTCGGGGTTTTTCAAAATTCAAACGCGTAAAAGTGAAATTTCATAACATTTTATTCAATAATTGCGTAGATAACTAAGTACAAAAGGAATTGTTTTTTTTTTTTTAATTCCTTTGGTATATTGTATGCAATACTGCAATATTAAAGCAGTCAAGGAGATCGGGGTTTTTCAAAATACAAACGCTTAAAAGTGAAATTTCATAGCATTTCATTCAATAATTGCGGAGATATCTAAGTACAAAAGAGATTGTTTTATTTTTCTTAAAATTCCTTTGGTGTGTTGCATACAATACTGCAGTATTAAGTGCAATCAATAAGTTTGGAGTTTTTTCACAATTGAAAACTGGAATTTTCTCCACAATATCAAAATGAAATTATTCATTTAAGGGTACATTAGATATTGCTGCTTTTCTTCTGTTGAGATATTGACACTAAAATCACAATTTGTTTTAAGTTAGTTCAACTGTAAATCGTTGTAAATTACAAAGCATTTCATCCAATAATTGCGAAAATAACTAAGTACAAATGGGATTGTTTTTTTTTTAAATTCCTTCAATGTATTGTACGCAATACTGCAGTATTAGTAGTTTCATGGTGGTCGGGGTTTTTCAAAATTCAAACGCGTAAAAGTGAAATTTCATAACATTTTATTCAATTGCGGAGAAAACTAAGTACAAAAGGAATTGCAAAAAATCACTATCTGTTTTAAGTTACTTCAACTGTAAATCGTTGTAAATTACAAAGCATTTCATCCAATAATTGCGAAAATAACTAAGTACAAATGGGATTGTTTTTTTTTTTAAATTCCTTCATTGTATTGTACGCAATACTGCAGTATTAGTAGTGTCATGGTGGTCGAGGTTTTTCAAAATACAAACACCGAAAAGTGGAATTTCGTAGCATTTTATTCAATAATTGTGGCAATTCAGTATTAATGCAGTCAAGGAGGTCAGGGATCTTCAAAATATAAAATTACCATTTTCTCTACAATATGAAAATTAAATTATTCATTTAAGAGGATAACGAGAAACATTTATACTTTTTATCTTTTGAGGCATTATCATTACAATTACAATCTGCTTTAACTTATTTTAACTGTAAATCGTTGCAAAATTCAAAACATTTAATCCAATAATTGCAAAGATGCTTAGATTCAAAAGGAATCTTTTTCTTTTAATTCCGGGACGCAATGCCGCTTGAGAGTAGAGAGCTAGGGAGTAGAGAGCTAACAAAACTTCGATCAAACCTCCAAATACCAATATTTATCTTTCAATAATTAATCCAAAAATATTTGTTACATTCCCAATACGTGAAATGAGAAAAATCTTTGCTAAATAGTTCAACTTCAACGAACAATATCTTCTGTAGCTTTTTAAATTTATAAAATTAAATGATACAGTTAATTAATATTGCGGTTTACCAATTTATGTAACAAATTTCAGTAAGATCCATCGACAGGTAATGCGATAGGAATTAAATAATTTTTTTAAGAGCATTATTCAAAGAGTCTCGTGGGTTCGAGCATTAACTTCGTGGCAAAGTTTCTCGGGAACGGGGCCAAAGTCCTTGGCTAGATGATAAATCGACTTTTGGGTTACGCTGGTTCGGCCTGAACCAAGTAAACTCTCTTGTACCCTAGCCAAAGCGTTCAAAAGGGCAACCACGCGAAGGGAGAAAGTAGAGCGGTTGCGAGTGACCTTGAGATATTTAAGAAAGATCTATCGCTGATTCGAAAAAGGAAATGGGGATGGTTGTTCTCGCAGATTCCCGCGCAACTGGCCTTGCCCAAAAATTTTTCTCGAAGGTTCAAAGGTCTACAAGTTCGGTTTCCATGCTACAAAGTTACTCGCTACTATGGTGTCTTGCCATTCTTTTGATGCGCGAATATCATACGATGAATCTGTTATCTTTGACCAAGAATCAACAATATACGACATGATTAGAACTTTCCACAAACTGCTTAACTTGTCATACGCTTTCATCGAGATCTTTTTTATTTTAAACAAATAGTTTTTGACATAGAACAATATTTTGACAAATATCAAATACTTGTTGGATACATCGTCATAGAGAGACGAAGATTGTTCTATTTTTTAAAATATTCTGAACTATTTGTAAAAAAAATTTCACTTTACTTTCCCATTATATTTTGACATTTATCGAAAATGTCAAATCATCGTAATTTTTTCTATCGTTGTAAGAAAATTTTCATACAAAATTCATAAGTTTTAATTCAATGTTGTTTCCGTTACTATAATAACGTTAACGAGAATCTATTAAAAATGTTTTGGATATCGTTGTAAAATTCATATCTTTATTAATACACTGTCATGAGAATAGTTCGAGTGGCATCAAGCTGTTACAAAGGGTATACACGTGAGAGACATTTTGAAACGGTAAAGCCCAGCACGAGTTCTAAAAGGTTGCGCAAAAATAAGAAGGGAAAGATGGGGGGCTACTAGCTAAGCTTGCTAGCTCACGAATGGAGACCGGGAAAACCGGAAGCCAGTGCCTCTAGAACTGAATTAGAACTAGATGGTATCTCGAATCGATACAGGCACGATCTCGAGACCCGGAGCCTCACGCATCTCAAGGTTTTCCATTGAGCACCGGCAATACCTCGCGCAGAGACAAGAAGGGATGAAACACCGCCCTTAAAGTTGCGGAACCCTCCAAGGGGACTACCGATTCGTTGTTCTCAAAACACCGTATAGATGCTGCAACGGTGCGAGCAAGTAGGTTTCAACGTAACTGAGAACGATGCCCGCAGCACCGACAGCAACATCCACGAGCTCTCTTCGTATGGTGAACAATGGCGATACTGTGAAACAAATCGCACGAGCGTGTATCCTCGTCAACTCATAAATTCGTCTATGCATAAGCGTCAAGATACATTTTACTTGTACATTCTTAACGTAATTTTATATTTTTCACTACGATCAATATTTTTTATTTATATTTTATTTGGATGCGTTGAATGTGCTTTGAAAAAAATGTTGCAACATCTATTTAATGTGTACACAACATGTATATGATCAACTCTCAATATATACAATTTCATAAAAGTCTATGTATACTCTTCGTTAATTAAACGTTAGCTGTTTGCAATTTTAAATCTCAAATCTCTGTGCAATACTGACTTTTGAAAAAAATACAATATTTTTTTTATTCTGTGATATTTATTGTGGTTAATTAAATTTCATTATTAAGAAATTACTTCTATGGTGGTAAATGAAACTCTTGTAGAGGGATGAAAAGTTAAGTAATTTATCATTAACTCTTTCGCAATGGCCACCAATTTGGTGATTGACGATACATTTATTTCAGTCTAATAACTTTTATATTAAAATGTCATTATGTTATTACTTAACATTTTAATTGATGAATTGAAACGAAGACTTGTAACTACGTTGATGTAGCTAAAATTTTATTAAAGAATTTACGGACGAGAAATGTTTATCTATTAATTGTTCCAAGTTATGGAGAATATTTAAAAAATATTTTAATCGTCCTCAACGATTAAAATTCATTGAAAGACAGTCGAAGTAAAAACGAACCGAACCAATGGAAATGTGCATTCACCATTAGACGGTTATTAATAAATGTCCCGTTGTGAAATGGGAAACGGTAATCATAGATACCTATAAGTATTAATCATTTCAATTAACATATTTATGTTTAATTTATAGTTTATCACATGCCTTGATTGTGATTTAAGAAAATTCTTATATCTATTTAACGTCGTCACAACATACGTATGATCTGCTCTCAATATATACAATTTAAAAAATGTGGAGTTCTCAACGATTAAGTTTCATGGAAAGACAGTTGAAGTAAAAATAAATCGAACCGATGGAAATTTGCATTTACCATTAGACGATTATTAATAAATGTTCCGCTATGAAATGGGAAACAGTAATCATAGATACCTATAGGTATTAATCAGTTTAATTTATAGTTTAATCAGATGTTTTCAATGTGCTTTGAAAAAATTGTTATATCTATTTAACATCTACACAACATATGTATAATCTGCTCTCAATGTATACAATTTAAAAAATGTGGAGTTCTCAACGATTAAGATTCATGGAAAGACAGTCGAAGTAAAAATAAATCGAACCAATGAAAATTTGCATTCACCATCAGACGGTTATGAATAAATGTCCCGCTATGATATGGGAAAGGGTAAACATAGATACCCATACGTATTAATCAGTTTATATATCTCGAGTTCCGTTATTTTTCAAGTATCAACTATTCTTTCGTATACAACTGCTTCAAGATCGTGATCAAGCTCTTCCAATCTTAAAAGAAAACTCCTCAAAATAGTTGAATGTAATATATATTCTTTAGTTATATCTTTCTCACTGAATAATATATATTTTTACAGATAAAGAGATACATTTTTTTCGACATGGTACAATTGTATTTATTTGTTTAAGTTATTGAATTTCAACGTACGGTATCCTTCGTCTTATACAGGTCTGCTATCATTTCTCATGAAGATACATTCTTTATCACCGTTATTTGTCACGTGACTTAATCGTATAAAAGCATATACGAGCCCTCCAGTGCAATATTTCCTTCTTACAAAATGAACTTAATCCGCTTATTACATTAATTTTAATAAAGCTGCGTATTTACTCCTGATTCTGCAATATTTTGTATTACGTAGTACGCGCGTACTCTTAACCCTTTATCGTGAAAAATGGAATGAAATCCTCGTGAGAAATGACGGAAATTCGACAAATTATCTTCCGCGAATGTCTATAAAAGATTTCGTACAAAGTTATCATAAAATATTATTTATTTGTTTTATAACATTACAAAAATTTGCAGGAGATTGTAAATTCTGTTCCCGAATAATGAATGGAACGAATGGTTAAGCGTCATTGAGTAAAATAAATTTGAACAATTAATAGGAAATATACGAATTATTCCATCATTTATCGCCATTACGCGGTTCTTCCCTACATGTGCCTTTACGATTGTAAATTGGCTTAGGGTCTTGGCATGATGCCCTCGAGCTCTTTGCGAAGAAGCATTCTTATAAATCCAAGGTCTGTAAGGCTCGGTGCGAAGGGCCCTTCCCGCCGAAAACACCCGGTAGATTTTGCAAGAGCGGTGCGCGCGCGGGCGATCACGCAAAAGCCGAATCTAGCAGCCGCAGCAGCAGCAACAGCAACAGCAACAGCAACAGCAGCAGCAGCAGCAGGAGCAGAGGTGCGCAAAACCGGCATGCGAAATTTCTGCCAATGGGGAACAGAGGCGGGAGTCGGGGGGCGCCCACGTGGTGCCCCGTTCTACCAATAGGGGCTCATGAATTCGCGGATTTCAAGCGGGCCCGCTTGTCGTCGTCGAGCCGAACGAGCCCAAAGAAGAAGAAGAAAAAAAAAACGAGTTTGCATCGCATAGCGCGTCGTCCGAAGCCGGGCAGGAGCTAGCGGACGCGAGGCAGCCGTGTTCGAGTGCCAGAAGTGCTGGAAGTAGAGTCCAGGCTACTGCTGCTGCTGCAACATACGCTCGGCGTCTTTTGCACTCTTCTGTCGTCAATAACGCCGAGAAAAACCAAGATATTCGAACATTCCGTCGATATCATCTTAATATTTTTTAATTTTTGTTTTGTTTGTTTTTTTAATCGTTTACACACAAGTTTCTGGCTTCACCGGTGAGATAAATAAAAATAATAACATTTGAGTGCTCCAAGTGGTGAACCTACGTTTCGGTTCCGGCGAATAAAAAGACAAGAAAGTCTATAGATAAAGCGACAGAAGAAAAAAAAACGTTAAGTCACTATTACGTGGCCCGAGGACGAATAAATAGAGTGAGAAGAAAGCGCAGCGTTGGGGGAGGGAGAGAGCGAGAGATAGGGTGACGCAGAGAGAGAGAGAGAGAGAGATAGAAAGAGAGAGCGAGAGAGAGCGAGAGCGAGAGAGAGAGAGAAGGTTAGGGTAACGCAGAGAGAGAAAGATAGAGAGAGAGAGAGAAAGAGTTAGCAGAAGAAAATTCGTCGATGCGCTCGAACCAGTGTGCTTCAACATCCGCGCGCGGAAGTGAAAAGGAGGCACTGCGATAACCGACGAAAAAAAAGGAAAAAAAGAGCATCAACGAAAAAAAAAAAGACGACTCAGAGACCATCGACAACGTCACTGAGAACACAGCCAACGCTATCGTCGAAACGCGATAGACAGTGAAGAAAAAATCATCAAACCCGCAACTCCTCAATTCGTCTGGAAAATACCATATAAAAAGGCAGCAACAAAACGCCCGCGCACTACGAAAACCGCTAATATCCGACGTTCAATCAATTTTCATCGAGTAACGTAAGAGAGACCCGTCGTGAACTCGACCGCGTCAACCACACGCTCGTACAAAACTCGATAAATAGTAACCTGTGTGACATATATACTCAATAATATTCGTGAAACGGTCCTTGAGTCGCGTCGTGAAATAATTCCGGGTCACGAGGAATCGTGTTAGAGAAAAAAAAAAAAAAAAAAAAAGAAAGAAAGAAAATCATAGTTTCGTTCGTACGTATTAAAATTGCGTTCTTTTACCGAGTCGCGATACAGATATCGCATATCCGAAAAGTGTTTGAGAAGGCGGCTCGCTCGAGTAACATCGCAAAGCAAAGAGCTCCGAGCCACCGGCAGCAACAACGGCAGGAGGAAGCGAAGCGAGTGAGGGCGAAGAAGGCGGCGGCGGTGAATTGAGTGGAGGCCGCAGCAGCGGCAGCGGCGGAGGTGGTGGTACCGGCAACTATCGCGAAAGCGAAAGCAGCGGCATCGTCAGCGACGTTACGACCGTTACGACGAGACGAGGAACCAACGGGTCTCGTAATCGTTTCGATAAGAACCACGTGTTGTCCGAGATCAAACTCGGAAAAGCCGCCACCATAGCGTCCAGCACGAGGGAGACCGAAGGTCAGCGGCAAAGCAGCGCCAGTAGCGGCGACAGCGCTACGATCACCGGTGTGCATAACCCAACGGGGAACAACGGTTCGGAGACGAACACCGTCACAACGATAACCACGTCCGCAAACAGCAACACAATGTCGAAGTTGTACGTGGGCAATCTACCGTCGGATTGCAACGAGACCTCGCTCAGGCAGCTATTTCAAGTTCACAATCTATCGTGCACGACGATTCTCGTTAAGCGGGGCGGTTACGCGTTCGTTGACTGCTCCGATCAGTCGACAGCCGATCGAGCCATCGACAAACTTAACGGTGAGTACCGTCTTGTCGTTGATTTTATTTTTTATTTATCTTCTTTTCTTTAATCTGCTACAATGCCAAATGTTTTGGAACAAGATACCGTAGCATTGAATCCAGTGTTATAGAAATATCTTGAAAGATAAGTCAACACAGTTTATCGCAGCTTGCGTGTCACCAGCGCTTTTTTTTTTCCTTGCTTTTATGTATCGTTACCTGCTTTCAGAGATCACACGCTTTTATTCGGCACCGACGAGGGACACGATCCGATCTCGATGCATCGCGATACAACCGCTTACGCTTACCCCTACCCCTCTTTTCATGCTTTTTAGTATTTTTGTTTTGCAGATTTTGCTTTCGCAGGAATTTTACGGACGGAAACGCGGGGCGGTAACGATGAAAAAGTTGGGAACCACTGTACGCCTTCGGCACTTTTTTTCTATGCGAAGATTCGGCGCGAATGGTGCCCGCCGTATATGTTTTTTTTCTCTCTCTCTCTTCCTCTCACTCTTTCTATCTCTCGTCGACGTCTATGCTACGCCTTTGCTAGTCTCTGCACTCCCGATCTCCTCCTGCTATGCTATACATACGTGCTTTAAACGTGGAATAGTTTTGCTATTCTCACCCTCGGTTCCCTGTCCGCATTTCTCATTCATTTCAGCCGCAGCAGCGACGAGAAAGCTTAAATAGGCATGCACTCGCTATATATTATCGTACACTATTTTCCGGAAAGTGTTTTCTCTAATTTTACGAGTTCTTCGCTCTGGTTGTACATTTTTTGAGGCAAGAAAAAACCGTGGTATTTCCGTGGTTACGCGAGGAAAAAGGCTCTTGCGTTGCTTACCAAAGATTGGCACGAGTGTCTACGTATATATAGAACAGTCGAACAGCGAAAGGAACTTTAGCTTTCCGTTTATACACGGGTTAATTCGTAGTACACGCTAAAAACTCGTAAATCCTCGAGTCTTGAATTTCTTGTCATCCGAGAAGGGTGACAAGAAATACGTACATCGGTGATACATAGCGCAACGTGTACAACGATGTCACGGATATTCTTCGTTTTACGGAGCTTCAGAAACGATTTTACATCCGGTCTTACGGCAAGAATGACCGACTAATCGCGTGTCACTGGGATTCGATGCAGGAAGATTTTATTCGACGCTTAGAACTGTTGACAAAAGTCAATGCCGCGTATTTCAAATTCTCAAAAATGTCATAGTTGAAATAATTTATAAAAAAAAAGTTTGAAATTCAATAATTCTCATATTCATAAATTTGATGAACATCGAAGAAAAATATATAAACTTCGTGATAAATCGAATGATATTTTTTTTCATTAATTCCCAATCTTTTGAATTTTAATTGCCAAATTGTAACAGTAATTTCAATCGCGTAATAAAAAAGATTATTTCCATATACGAAGATGTATATTTAAATATTAAGGACGTAGCTACTAAGGTATACGAATCTATGACGAAACATAATAAAGCAAGGACCTATATATTCTTTTTCATTCATTCATCGCTTCGACTGTCGTACTCTCGTTGCATATTTGGTTCACGTAACGTGCACGTGGTGTCTGTGACTCTGTGCACGGTCCATATAATTAATCGGTTATATACGACACACGAATGCTCTATATTTTTGGAACCTCGAAATCTTCGCGATTACGAAAATAGCCGAAAAATGTACGTGTCACCGTTGACCAAACCGTACGAAACGTTCTAATTTTGGGATCTCGTGTGCACGACGTACACGCGTACGTACGTATATACACGTGTGTATACTTATAGAGTAGTATAATACGCAGCGTATAGAGAGCGAAACGTCGAACACGCGACCGCGCTAGCAGCTCTATCGGTCTCGACCATCTGCATAACGCCTCGCGCGCCGCGCGGCCCCCGGCACAGCCGTTCGTTTCTCTTCACCGCGACGAGCGAGGTCTCGTTCGTGTGCCCGGCTTGGCCCCTTCGTAAGCGCACCGTGTGTCCTGCCAACCAACATTTCGCCTATCACATAGCACGCTAAACGACTGAGAACCCCTTAGCGCGACCTCGGCAACGTTTCCGCCGAAAAAAGTTGTTTCTCTTTCTCACTCCTTGGTCGCGATCTCTATCCATCTCGCTCATCGCGTTCTCCATAGACCCAACGTCCTATCCCAGCGCCGTGCACACATTTCCCTCTTGGCACAGTACGGTATAATTTTTGCCCGCGCATTCGAAGCTTCGAATGCGCGCGCGCGCGGAAAGATCTTTGACAAATTTTTGTTCAATTTATTTCTCCGAAGAAGAGTAATTGAACTTTTTTTTTTTTTTTTTTTACACAATTTTGTATGTTGATGTTTTTTTTTTCTCGAGGGAATTATAATCTTGCAATTTTTAATAACTTGTTTAACTGGGTTTTCATCATGTATTATTTATTGTTCGATAATTATCGTTTTATCAGCGAAACGCGGTTTCGATCATTTTTATTTCTCTTTTTTTCATTTACTTTTTTGCGCGCGATCTATTTCACGCCGTTCACTAGGCCTCTCGAACTCTCTCGACGTCTCTCTTTGCTCAGCCGCTGGGGCATCAAGCGTAGAAATATCGGGGACGGTCCCAAGTCCCGTGTTTCCAACTCTGGTCTGTTCAACTCCCACGCACAATTTTCTATCTATAGCATAACGATATAGATATGTAAATCTATATGCGAGTCGCATAGTCGGGAGTTGGAACGATGGGACTTGCCACCGTTCCGAAAGATTGTTTCATGGTGGGAATGGCCGTCATGGTGTCGGCGTCACCGATCGCTCCGAGCTCCCATAACATTCGCCATCGCACTCGAAGCTACGAGAGCGACGAGGTAGCGCTCGCACGGAAACTTACGCGTTTCGTCGTCGCGCAGATAAGTTCCTGATAATATTATTCGTCCGGGCTTATGGCGACACGACTGTACCTTCGATACAAGCACTCGACGATCAAAGCACCGTGTGTGAATCATTGACGATTCACCAACTGATAACGAAACACGTGTTACGATGATTGCATTTTTTAAAAAGACATTTGTTTTACGGTATCCGCTATAAATTGAATCATTCTTCTCTTACTAAATATTTCAAAACGCCTAATATTTTATATCCATTTTTATGCCAAATCATTTACCGCTTCAATAATGTCAATTATTTTCTGTCTTGCCATGCCAAAGGGCTACACGTTAATGCGGTCAGCATTCCCTACTCTTTCCTTATTACGTACAACTTGTATTGACTTATTACGTACAACTTGTAGCATCCTCGCCGCAAACCTAACGGTAACTTACTTTCCGATCCCCGGGTGCATCAACGAATATTCCGGATATATTTGGAGTGGGGAGTATTCAAGGTTCAATGGCTATTTTAGCTGAGACCTCGGTCAGCGGATAATGGGTCTTCCGCAGAAGGAACGAGCGCGTGTGCGCACGGTCAAGGTTGCGTGTGGCAGAAGATGCGAGCGTGCGCGGTTGATTCGCGGTTGAAATTCGCGTGAGTCGAACTCGAAACTGGGCCCCACTCGTTGAAGCGAACGAGATGATGATCGCGACGATGTACTTTGATGCTGGAGGGAGGAAGGGGGGTGGGGGGGTATCTCCAGCAGTCGCATCTTCGCGCTAAGCGAGCCACCGCGATGCGTAATCGCTTCGTCACACTCGTCACGTGGTCCAGGAGTCGCAGCGGCAGGAGTGGAATGGCTAAAAGTGCCACGAGAGGTGGCAATCCAGATCGTAAATTCTGTGACGAACGCGTCGCCGTAACTTTGAGTGTTCTGGCTATACGAGTGACCATAGTGGGGTCGACGAAGGCTGAGAAGGCGCAAGAAACTCGTACTAAATAGCTCGACGATATTACTCCACTGTACAATGTCATCGTGTATTCTCGTAATCGGTAACAAAGTAGCCGAGGGACACGATGTTTTTTTTTTTTTTTTTTTTTTTTTCAGGTCAATGAGTCGATTGTTCTGACGCGCATTCAGAACGCCGAGTGAAACCACAAAGCACTTATTTATATTACAATGCGCTATTTTCAGCTTACGTATATGTTTCGCTATTCAAACTGTTTGCTGCAATAAATCTTTGAGTTTAATTAATAAACGCTTTTATGTGTTGTTTGCTAGCTTCATCATCATTGGCTTCTTTCCTGTACTTCCCAAAAATCCTGCATCATTTATCATCCAGCTTTTCGCACGTAACACAATTATAACAAATATATTTTCAACATAATCAAATATGTTATTATTAACAATTATAAATATATTGTTCGATATGTTAATCGATTACCGCGAAACAAATATGATAACTGATTATTTCGAGTCAGTCGATAATCATCTAGACTCAACGATTGTTACTAAAACGATGAATAAGACATTATCCAAACGTAACAACGATTGGGCATCGAACAACGCTCAGATGTTAAAGAAATTCAATATAAATATCGCAAATTAACAACGGAAGGAAATAAACTGACGCTAGGGTTGAGGTTACATTCTTCGGTGCACGGGTAACTCGAACAATCGGGATAGGGAGCAGCACCTCTGTATCTCGATCTCCGTTGCTCTAACGTAAGTTTCGATATAACGTTAAACATAGAGAAGCAGGAAGGAGAATCAACCGAGAAAGATTCTCGATACAATGGTCAATCTCTCTCTTTCTCTTTCGAGCGTTGATTCGTCCCCGAGGCCAGAACTAGTTTGGTAGGTTAGGCAGGCTTTATAGACAAACTTACGCAGTTTAAGAAAGAGAAGAAGCGAGTCTCGCTATCCGAAGCTTAGAAACCCGTGCATGACGGTGTATATCTATATCGAATCACGAGTGAGGATCGCTCGCGTCGTCGAGATCATCGTTACTTTACGCGCTGTGGTCCTCGACAGAGCGATACGAGACCGACCCTTCATTTCTGCTTGATATATTTTACCTTTACCCACTTCTCGTCTTCTTTACATCCTCCTATCCGTTTCTCGTCAAATTATTCAAATACCTAAAGGTATCCACCGGTTTCTCCAGCTTTTTAACTCTCTTTCCTTCCTGACTGGTATCCTCTTCGGTTTGCATATGCCTCTTATGCTTTTCATTCGTTTCTCATGTCCAAAAACCTAAGAATATCCGCTAAGATCGCATAAACAATTACAGGATGGATCGCTATGTTTGTAGCCTAGTAGAGATTGCTGTTACGATATCAGTGATCTCATAACATGTGTATTCATCACTGTATACTTCAATATGTAAGTTACCGTGCGATTAGGGTGATCGCAACCGGCAATGCTCGATAACTCTGTGTTCGTCTCTCATACAACCAATTTCTTTGGGTTATGTCGTCGACATACGCTCCTGCTACGTTATAAAATCGCAAATGCTCCCGGGAGTCCTCTTTGCGTCATCGTCGTCGTCGACGACGACGACGACGACGACAGGAAACTGTCGCATTCTTCCATCGTTCCTATCATTTGTCTCTTCTCTTCTCTTCTTCGTCCGCCTTCTTACACTCAGTACACGACTACCCGCGTCTAGTACTCGTAGTATTAGTACGAACGTACGTACGTACGATAGTGCCGGTCGTTGAGACAGACGCCAAATTACGAGAATGACGAGCCTGGGAAAAACAAATCGTTTTTATTACATTTTTTTTCCATTGAATTAGGAAATTTAATAAAAGTGGAAAAGCTCGTAAAAATTCGTGAGTTGCGAGTGAGAAATTATCCATTTAGAACAGCGAAAATCACTGTTTCAACAGATTATTGTATGAAATATTCATTAACGGAATGAAATGTTTGCTAAGTAAATTGGAGCAACAGGTTTTTCTTACCGCGTAATCAAGTTTAACAATTTTTAAAATTTATTATAGAGCCGCAAATGCCCCCCCGGAATCGAATACGCGGGAATCCTCTTAACGTCGTCGTCGAAATATTCATTAGCGAAGTGAAATATTTGTCAAATAAATTAAAACAGCAATATTTTTCTACCGCGCAAACAAGTTTAACAATTTTTTCTACCCACTATCGCATCGGTTACTTCGTATGGAATACATTAGAGTGGCAAAGTTCCTCGAAATCGAATGACACAGTAATTACGAAAAATAACTAAGTCGTCTGAACTGAGCTTTCAGTAAATGAACGTATGACGCGAAGCTCAACTTTCGAGTCCATTTATTTGACATTATACGACTTAAATTAGGTTTAACTAGGTGTATCTGTATTTAAGGGTTAAAAGATCTGAGAAAAATCGAATGTCACGTACCTTAAAACCAACGAGACCGGATCGTTGTCTCGTTTGCCTCGCGATCGGCAAGAAGTAAAAATGTGCGACATTCAAGTTTTTTAAAAATAATTGATGACGTAGAGTGCACAGTGGGTTGCCTGTGTGACGTGCTGTACGATCCAGGAGTCGATTTGT
Organism: Cylloceria caligata; assembly: GCA_963942595.1. Classification (NCBI taxonomy): domain Eukaryota; kingdom Metazoa; phylum Arthropoda; class Insecta; order Hymenoptera; family Ichneumonidae; genus Cylloceria; species Cylloceria caligata. The sequence goes on from OZ012704.1 coordinate 4,124,229, forward strand.
CGCGTGTCAGATTGAGACCACCTGCCTGTTGAAAAAGTAACCCTCTGATGTGATCGGGAACCCTCGAAAGTACATCGAGTCTCGAACGGAGCGATCGTAACCCATCCGCTTCCGATATACGAGCAACAATTTTTCATCTCGGTGAATATATCCGTACTTTGCGGTATGAATTAGATATCGCTAGGTTAAGCTATACTTTTCAACTACTCAACAACGTAAGAAAAATAAATAATGCCAATTAAAGTTACAATTCCTGTTGTTATCAACGTTGATGAAGGGCCTTCGTTAATTTAATCCGGGAATGATGGAGTAGAATGCCCTGCTACACCCCGGCATCCGAAGATTGATTGCTCGATGCTCGAGAGATATTTTTTTACGTACCGAGTACATTTACTTTTCATTCAACGTCTTCGAAACACGACCTCTGCGCAGTAGCAACATTTTGCGACCAGCCCCATTGACTTGACAACGCGATGAACCTGCCTGGGGTGTGAAACTCAGAGTGCGCGATCATTCGCGATAAAAAAAAATGTCGTAATAGGCACTACAAAAGAGAAACACCGTAGTTTGTTACATTTGAAAAATTATTTCATCGTAAACTCGTGTAAAAGATCCGTAACATTGCATCCGGCGTGAATTCGACACTGCTCAGGCCCTGTCAGGGAAGTTATAGCTCTTAACAGGGTCTTAGCGGTGCCTGATAAGCACCGGATGTGACGTTATAGATTTTATACTCGGGAAAGTTTTATAAACCTTCAAGTGTCATATGCAATTAATAATAAATTGTGAAAGTACGATTTTGTTTATCGCTATCAACGATTTTTTAAAAAATACTCTCAGTAATTTATTAATAATATTAAAAATCATATTATCGAAGGAATTTCGATGGTCTTTGGTAAATTCGGTGGAACAGTCATACGACTTTGATACTCGGAGCGAAAATTCAGCGATCCGAAAGGATTGACTAGAAAAAAAAAAGAAAAAAAAACAAGGAAACGATCGGTCAAATCTGAGAACCCCTGGAAGAGCGCGAGATCTAACCGTTATCTCGACGACGTGCTTGGCGGGGGCTGCGGTATTCGGGTTCACGACTCTAATATATATATACGTAACCGAATCGTTGGTTCGTCGGTTTGTTCGTTCATTCGTCGCGCGGGAAGTCGTGGACTTCGATCCTCCGTTGTAGTAGACACACAGTTGAGTGTCACGAATGATACAAACCCGATTATAGTATGCATAGTATACATGTAGTATTTAGTAGTATGCATACGTCTCGACTTGAATGAAAGGAGATATCAACGCGTCACGAGCCAAACGTGTATAAAGATATTATTTGCGGGCGCCACAAGAACAGTAGATTCCTCGAATCGGTCGATAAAAAAAAAACATCAACCGCTTACCGAATCGCTATTAGAATGTCAATCTAACAAATTTATTACAATTCAAATATATTTTATTGGATTCAAATAAATTTACTTAAATAATAAAACAATTTTTACACGTCACGTCGGGTTTCGAGATTAAGTGACGAGAACTATGTACGTCGAGTTAAAACACAGGAAGAGGCTGCAAATGGAGGAGAGATAAATAGTACTGTGCACCGGCATGGATATCGGTACATTAAGAGAAAGAAAGAGTCGCGACGCGACGTTATGGTTATAGTTTAGTGCAAAAAATGTTCTTGCGCGCCCGCGCAATGAGGAAGGAAATGGCTATCTTTAGAGACGGCGTGGCAAAAGTCGAATAACCCTGTACACCCTGTCCTACTCACTCTCTCTCTCTCTTTAGGTCTTTATTCGTTCTCTTGCTCGCTTAAACCGCCTACTCCCTTTCGGTCATCACGTTTCCACGTGGTCTTTTCCGTCTAGCGTGAGTGCACCGGATCCTACGAGTTACCAACGTCACCCTACGACGAGAGCAACGATGTTTGCTTTTGCGGCCACTTTGTGTCAAAGAGCCAAGAGGACTCCACATCGTTTTCCCTTCCTTCCTTCCTCCTTTGACTCTCCATTCGCACTCGGATGTACCGACCTCTCTATTTCGATTTTCCTTGTACACGCTAAAATTCTTTCGTGTCTCATGCCTCTCGACTCTGTAGCTGCTTTCCTACGTATAGCGTGTTCCACGTAAAGACTATATTTGTATATATATATAGCTCAGCCAACCGCGCCGAGTGCCTACAACTCCGACCAAACCGGAGCTCAAGGAACCGAGCGACGAGTCTCTCGTGTTTGTCTTAGATATGCGGCCATTGACTCCTAGCAAATATCGCGCACCACAAGCTCGTTCCCAGTTTTGGGCGTCTGTCCACCAGATATATGCCTCCGACGAGGCCCACTTTTCATCGGCATATACCGTATCTTCACCCTTCAACAGGCAGAATGTAATAAAGCAATTAAAACTATAACTTTTTAAGCTATCTCGTGAAAATATCTACGGAATATTTCATTCAAAAATTTTTCTATCGGGACACAAAATTGTCTCATAAATTTTAAACATTTAATTTATATCGCTCTATATGGATAGAAAAATTGTCTAGTTATTCATCATTGACTTCCATCCACGTAGTAAAACCGCAGACGAACGGATTGACGCAAAAAGCTTAGTCCGCGGATCGGCGGACACGAGCGTATATGAGAAATCCGAGCGATTCGACAGGTGTCAACGAACGCTGGCAACTGCTCTCGCGATCGTTTCTCGCCACGTCGAGCAAACGAAGCTTTAGCACCTGCCCCTACGAGTATCGCTCGACACTATATGTAGATATGTTTACATATATATACGGTAGAATGGAGATTCCACTTTTTTTTTTTTTAGTCCTGCGGTATTTGTTGGAGAATGGGATAATGAATATGCGACGAAAAATCTGCAGCTCGTTCGATTTCCATAATTAACCTTTTAATAGTCACTAAAGTGCAATCCTCTCGATTCTATAAACATGAATAATCATTCCACTTCCAGGGTCAAGACACTCTTAAATGGAGTATTTAAAAAAATAAAAATTAAAGACTTCCGGGCACACGTGGGAGATCATTAAATTTGAACATACACAAACAACTCGGATGCCACGCAATACTGAAGAATCGATGATTCAATGAGATTTATATGCAACAACAACTTTCGTATCACATTTTTAATAAATATTATTTATTTCTTCAATCGAAATTCAATAAAAATCTGAACAAACTTGAAACTATTTATTTATTTTGTCAAGTCTCTGGTGGATTGCTCGCTGGATTTCGAATCCGGGGCTTCGTTAAGAGAAATCAAATCGACGAAAAGAACAACAAATGTATTAATTGACAACGTTCTTTGAGAGTTTATGAAGCTTCGATTCAAAGTTTACGAACGAGAGCCAATCCATACATCTTGTATGTATGTTGCCCACACGGAAGCCTCGTTCTTGCGCCCTTAACGAGTTAACGCAACTGTTAACGTAAAATCTCAGTGTACAATCGAGCGATAGGGGGTTCCATCGAGTAATCAAACTGATCCGTTATGTTATGGAATTTAATCTAAAACGAATTGGAGCGTTCGCACAAAATTTAGTCCTCTATATTGCAACCCTCTGCTGGTTGAAGGGCTCACGATCTCAGGCATCTTGTGTAACGGACAAATTTGAACCGACGCACCGCCATTGATCTCCAAAGAAGCGGATATCATTTTAATTCTTAAGGCACAGTCTGACTTGGTTGCTCTCTGTCTCTCTATCACTATCTTTCTCTCTCTATCACTATATATATCTTCTCTGACTCACATAGCAATCGAAATTCCCTTCCGAGAACGCGGCTACCCTTTGTTCGATCGATGACTCGGATTCTGCTCTGTGGAAAGAAAAGTTTATCGAATGATTTAGTCTGCGAATATTGCGTTAGCGAAACGAGTCTCGCCATTGGATTCTTACCATCGCGTTAGATAACATTTTTTAATTTAAGTTCGATAAAAATTAAATTTTCTATTTAAAAGTTTTATCGACGTAAATAAATATTTTTTGAACTTCCAAAGAAATTATACAATATGAATCAGAGCGTAAAATTAACTTACTACCGGAATAAGTATGTTGATGATGCGAATAAAAAAGTTGCAACGCTTTAACAGCTAAACTTAAGACAAGCTGTTGAAGCAGTTGCGGGTTGTTAGCAGTTAACGAAAATTACATACGTATCCACCACTCGGTCATGATTTACGAGGCAATTGTTCGTCTCGTTGCCAATTGCTAAAAGCATGTTAAAAAATTGAACTGAATGTGGACATCGAAATAAGAAAAAAATTTCTCGAGCGTTGCTAAAGATATACGGAGGCCAGGACGCCGGTTAGATTTCCGTCCAGTGCGTTATACAAAAGTACGTCAACGCCGACGACTAGAATCCGGCCTTCTCGGGGATAATTTTAAAAAGAAGTTGAAGCTCGCGATGAAGATGAGATAGGAAGGGAAATAAGAATAAAAAAGTATAATAAAAAAAAATAATTCGGGACCGACTTTCATGTTTTTCGCACACTTTGTACGGATTCTTCTGTACAAAGTGTATGTGTATACAGTATACAATATATATATATATATATATATATTGTATATATAACAGAGTCAAGACCTATCTTAACGTGCGTGGCTCTGACACAGACCGCCACTCTGGCCTCTCTTCTGCTTCTTTCGGCAAACTAACCTACCCGTCTAAGTAATCCATTGTGCTTCTCCGTGCTCTCTTTGTCCGGGCGCTCTCTCACGCCGAGAGGACGGCTTTTCACGTCGTGTGCAGAAGGTATATTCAAGAAAGAGGAAGAGAAGAAGGCAACAAGTATGTCACAAGGCTGCGGGAACATGACTTCGACGTAATTTTTACATTAGCCCAATGAGATCTCGTTCCGCATTAAAAAAAAAAAAGAGAAAAAAAATAATAAGTTGACTAAACAATTAAATGTATCTGGATATTCTCAAAGTAGGTTTTCTTGACTTTATTATCGTCAGAGTTATAGGCACCGGGTATCACACTTTTTGATAAAAAAAAAAAAACAACAACATTATTTAGCACGAGTGATCGAAAATGAAAATCGATCGTCTTGTAATTCGTTTGAAAAACTTATCCGATCGAAGTCTACATTGCATCCTTCGTAAACAATGCAAACCACCGTTGCGTACGTACAGCAGTAATAAATGTAGTCTTTCAAATCTAATTACATACACTAATTGCAATCCTTATTAATATTAAATTATGTATTCATTACAAACACTGGCACGTAGGGTAAATAAAACAGAATTTAATAGAGTGAGCATCTTGCTGTACCGAAATGCATTCGTAATAATATAAATACAATCTATAAAAAAAGGACACAGGTTATGGTGTACGATAGAAAGAATATTAGGTATAAAGAGAAGAGACAACTTCGCGCCATGCCAGTGAAACGCATAATTTCCGTTGGGATTTAAGACACGAGGATTCGGGGCATGGAAATGTCATGTGTGAAAAGTCAGAGGATATACACGTAGGACAATGTACGGATATATATTGACACGGTATTGTATGCAATGACGCAATACCGTCGGACATATTGGGGCGCGGAACACCGGATGGACTGGTAGTTTGCCAAGTTGGATTGGAAAGAGTTGGTCGGGTAACAGGGTTATAGGGTACGTGGATCGTGAGCTACGTAGGTAATTCAGGAACGGCCGGTCGGGCGTCCGCTCTCGTCGTAATACGGGAATTCTTCGTTTGTATTCAATACCCGGTGACCCTGCAGCAACACGAACGGTGAAAGGATTTCTCATATAAACTCTACTGTCCACACAGGGTACGAACCTAAGGGACTCGTTGGATAAAAAAAGAAAATTTCGAGAGCGCACGTGGATTACCGATCAAATCAACAGTTCAATTTACGTTTCTATATTCCTATATCGATACCAGATCCTTTGGCATGTGGTTAGCGTGATACATAGATGCTATTGCAGTCGTACTAATCGCACGCGAGCTTGTAGACGATCCAGCGGTCGCACACTTCGATGTATGTCCACGCAGTGACACGTACGGCGAAAAGGTTTTTCATACAAAGTTCACTGTCCGTATAGGCTACGAACCTGAGGGATTCACCCGATAGAAAAGGTAAATCTTGAGAACACACGTGGATCACCGATCGAACCAACAGTTTAGATTATGCTCCTCTATATTCCTATATCAATACTAGGCCTTTTGGCATGTGGTAAGCGTGGTACGTAGATCCTCTTGCAGTCGCACCAATCGCACGCGAGCTTGTAGGCGATCCACAAACTTTGGTGTATGTCCATGCAGTGATACGTACGGCGACAAAGGTTTTTCATATAAACTCCACTGTTCCTTCACGCTACGAAGCTACGAGGGTCTCGCCCGATAGAAAATGTAAATATCAATACTCGGCCATTTGGCAAGTGGTAAGCGTGGTACGTTGATGCTGTTGCAGTCGCACCAACCGCACACGAGCTTGTAGACGATTCAGAAGTCACACACTTCGCTGTGTGTCAACGCAGTCATACGTACGGCGAAACGGTTTTTCATATTAACCTCACCGTTCGTACAGGTTGCGTACCCAAAGAACTCGCCCGATAGAAAAGGGAAATCTCGAGAACACACGTGGATCACGGATCAAGCTGAAAGTTTAGTTCACGCTCCTGTATTCCTATATAAATATTCGGTCATTTGGCATGTTAAAGCGCGTTACATACACGTTATTGCAGTTACACCAACCACACGCGTGCTAGAAGACGACCCAGAGGGCACTTCGGTGTGTGTCCACACGGGCCATTTGCCATATCTTGGCCTGGAATGCGCAACAGGAACCTGTTCTCGTCCTCGTCCCCATTCCCATTCCTGGCGCTCAACCAAAATATTTCTTTACCAGCAGCGAGAAAGAGAGAAGCAAACAGAAAATCAGAAGCAGCATCACTTCCATGCGGTGGTTGGGTACGAATCAGTGCTGCTACCCAGTCACCCGCCCATTCGTTCTCCCAATCCGGGAGATGAATCGAGAAAAAGAACGTGTGAACGAGATTCTATCGAAAATCTTCGTCGAGTTTTATCGGAAACCACGGAAACGTGGTTTACGTGATCCGGTTAACTTTCTAACGGAATTCTTGACGCGCTCTCACTTGTATTATGTCACTATGTCAATCAGAAACTTCCTCCTAATCAACGGACGTTCTGTGGTTCGTTTTTTTGTTTTTTCTGTTTCATCGATGTGGTCGGATTCCTAAGGCTAAACGAATAATTATGATGACCTCAGTTAGTTACTAAAACTTTCGTTATCTGTGGATGTTGTCAACTTGTACAATCATGACTGTGATTGCGGGGGGTGGGAAGATTATTAGGATCAGATTAAAATTCAATTAATTATCATACATGCTTCCGTATTAACGTTATTTTTTTTTTAAAAAAAGTTCATTCCAAGATCTTTGAAGCATATAACTACGAAATTGAGTCTACACGTTGCTGGCAGTCCAATCGAGAAAGCCGGTGAACTAGAGTGATGTTGAAAGGGAGGGGTGCGGTACTCCTGGAATCAAGAGAGGAGTGCGGGAGGGGGTTAGAAGGAAGGAGAGAATGAATATATATCAGGTGGGTTACGTTGCTCGGTCTCATACAGAGCCTAAGCTCACTCACTCGACTCACCTCGGCTCACCTAGGTATACATATACCTGGTAGTTTTGGTTTAGGGGAGAATGAGAACGAGAGGACTATGCGCGAAGACCTTGAGGCTTTGGGCTCATGGGCGGCCGGGTGGTGCCGCGGCACAACTAGTACTGACCCACTATAAAGGCACTTGCCATCCTCCTCGTTCACCAGGACAATCCCCTTTTACCTTCTCCCTCGGGGAGCCTGCTAACCTACTCTGGCTCTTGCCCACATCCACCGGCTCTTCTCTACTGTACTCCTCAAAACTTCCTCGAGCCCCGTTCAGCCCTGGCTTCGCTCTTTGCTCCTTCCCCTGCCTCTCTTCATCCACCTTTTTCGCCTGTTCCATCTCACTTCTGCCAACGCACTGCCAAATCCTCACACCGATCCCCTTGTGTCTCCTTCTCACTCTCTTTTCTGTCCTACTCCCTTCATCCGACTCCCTCTAAATTCAACGCGTAGGTATTGCGTCCGTGAAGACGCGTACACACGTGTACGCACCCATCACGATAGTTCGCGAAGGGACATCCGTGCAGGATCGAAATGGTAGTCGTATGTCGGATATGGATGTGTAAGTGGGTGCCTTGAAATGTTGAGACCATGCTGTTTAGGATAGCGAAGGGTAAAATAGGTGTGTCAGTGTGGCTGCGTGAATGAGTGTTAGAAGGAATATCCAACTAGCATAGCAACTGCTGTTTCTGCATTTCTTAGCAGAGCGTGCGCGCCTCATGCTTCACACATCGTTATATCTATATCTTCGTTGTATAACGGGTGTCCGAGTAGCGAAAAAATTTCTTCTCTCTCCGAAACTTGTGGGATATGATCTGCGCCACGCGTCATTCGAAACATTTTTTTTTTTTCTTCATATTTTTACAAAACTGTTCCCGATCAAACTGAAGCATGAAAATTCGCTACAGTTCTCGTGGATTGTAAATCACGCGTATTCGTCGCAAAGATTATTTTTTGAGTTAGAACGAAAGGTTCCTAACTTCCTTGTCGCAGCCTTAACGTTTACATCTTAAAGTATAGAAATTCCTTCGAAGAATAATGAAAAACTGTGAACTTTTGATCAAACACTTTACTTAAAAAATGTAGCGAGTCAATTATCAAGTAGCGGCTATCGTTGAGTTACATCTTTTCGGTCTACTCGTCCTTCCCGCGTCTTCTTTCATTCCCTCCGTCTCCCGAGGTCTTTACCGATTGCCCCGATTCAGCCGGCACTTCCCCCGTCTTCTAAGCAGCCGTTTAAATCGAGCGTGAAATTTTTGCGTCGAGGCTCGAACCGTTTGCAAAATACAATTCGAATTAGAAGCTCATCCTCTGCTCTCTTTACATCGCTGTTATCCGTGTGTGAGGAACGCGACGGTAGTTGCGCGCGAGTCGGCTTTACCGTTCACGAAGAAAACCTGTTCTGTTACGTTGTACGTTCCTCTACATGACAGGCACTGTAGATACACTTTGCGAATGTTATATTATGAAGTCGGTGCTGGGGCAGGAGGGGAGATTTGACACGGCACTTTCCAAGTAGCCATCCAGTGGCTATAACTTCTGCCTTCTTTCTTCCTCGCGCACTACCGAATCACCCCTCCATCCCCCGTCCCACCACTTCCCACCTCGTCTCAACATTTGTACTTAACATTTGGTACACGTAGTTCTTATTCATTCGTATTCGCAAGCAACCGTGGACCTGGTTGCTGCAGATTTTCAAGAATACGTAGACACGTAGAATCCTGCGAACATAGCCGTCTTGTAGAATTACTAAAAATTCTTCGGGCTCCCTTAATGAAATTTTCTTGGTTTTTTATTCTTTCTTTCGACCACTACCATCTTAATTTCTGCCTCATAGACATTCAATGGAGTATAATTTCACGAGACATATTGCCAAATTGCGCTAGTTGTACAAAATAAATAAAAAGCGTTCGGGCTTCGTTGATGAAATGATAAAAGTCTTTCAAACTCTAATGAATATAAAAAGAGGTTATAAAAAGCAACGAATAAGAGTAAAAAGATAATCTTAACCGGTATCAATCGGTTGATTATGTTTATGCGACGAAGTATTCGCGATTAAGTTTCCATTCAAAAGCTGAATATCCGATAATTAATATTCTCATTGAAAGACAACAAATAAATAATGCAAATGTTGTTGAATATTTCTTAAAAAGTCGTGAGTCGCGTAATCCAGCGCGATGGTTGATCTCACGAATCCGGAAGACAAAAAAAGCAACTGGACCTCTTCGATTTGAGGGTTTTACGAGCTCGTACGAGAAGGCCGAACTGGTTCAAGAATATTGGTAACGCGAGAATAGAACGAACTCGAGAGTATATATCCTCGACGGGACTGATACATCGGCGCACATTATTAGCAAAGAGCATCGAGCATACAAAATACAGACTGAGCGGGCTTTCGAAACACCTGGCACGCGGGTTATTGGTAAAGGAAAGGAAACACGCGTGGATAACTAGTCGCTGCTTCGCGTTGCTGGTTATTCGCGGTTCCCTTAGTTTCCTTTCCCTTTCATCTTCTCATTTTTTCTCTGTCTTTTATGCCGCGTACTTGATACAACGAGAAACGTTGGGATATTTTGCTCGTCCTTAAGAATACGCTATATCCGCATACCGGTGACACACTGGTACAGTTCGTTCGTGTACATATATACTTTGTAGTAACACAGCATAAATGGAATAAGAAGAAGCAAGAACACGCGAGACCTCGTCCTCCGATACTTTCTCATAACCTCTTGATCCTGATTAGAATATGACTAGGGACGACAAGCAAAACTAGAAGCGTCGGTACTCCATGGCCTCGAGTCGACGACCGAGAGTGGTCAAGCGACACGTTGCGATTCTTTGGCTAACTACCATATTGCCCATTGCGGGGTTCCGGTGTGTTATACGTGCACGTGCGATGACCAACAGCTCTCGGGGACAACCCGGAAGCAGAGGTGCTTTTCCGGTTTACTCTGCGTGCATGTGCCTCGTATATATATATATTAAAATATGTATAGATGCGTATGTTCGTGTGTATTAAAACCGGCTATGCATTCAGCTTGTATTGTACCGCAACGCGCACGATACAGTGTACTATCCTGCTTTTCTATGGGAAACATTTTTCTCGTTATGCGCACGAGATAAAACGTGAGATGCTGCGGGGTCCGTGAACTACGCAATTGCTTTGAGCTATGGCTTATTATTTTTTTTTTTTGTATAGCTTTTGTAGTATATCCATAATAACGTGTTGTTAATTACTTTTTTCTTCACTTTCAGGATACAACTATCTCGGATCTTCGCTCGTCGTTGAGCCATCTGTAGCCAGCGGAGCCAAAAAACGGTAAGTCGAACATCTTTTCAATTATTCTTTATTCTCTAATGAAATTTGGATAATCAAAAGTTGAAGAGAGGAATAAGAGGTTTAAAGATATTAATTAACGATAGCTTTTGGTACATTTTTTGTAGTTTTATGGTGTTTGTCGATAGCGTTGGATTTGATACGATTGAATACAATTAATCTACAAATGTAGAGGTAATCGCGCAAATTTAATGGCACCTGGTAGGCCGATAATTGTACCGCTTTCCGTACATTTGTGTATGTCTGAATTCTTGCCAAATGATTTCGATACTCCGCAAGGAATTATAATTATATCATTCAGAGGATCAGAGTATACGATAGTCGGACTGTCTCTCTTTTGACGTAGCAATAAACACTTTTAGAGGCTATATCGAGCGAGATCGCGTGTAATGCCAGGATAATTAGGAGGATAATCGGACACGTGCTCGCGAGCAAGCCAAAGCTATACCTACGCGGCGCACAATCGACAACGGCAGCACCAGCAGCGGCAGTTTAAAAACTCCCGTGTACTGGCCACGGAGTATATGAAAGTAAAAAAAAAATCGTGGAGATTCTCTCAGTGGAACTCATTCCACTGCGTTTTCTCTTCGATCTTCATTCATATTGCGTTTTTTTTTTCTTCATTTTACACTACCACGTTGTGCATCCAAAAATAATTTAGATGTCTTATAATAAATGTTCATATCGAATAAATAGTAATTGTTGCCACCGATCCTCACTGCGCATCTGTTAAATTTATATATTTTTTAGTTACATCCATTAAATAAACTTAAAGGAGAATCTATTTTACCAGCTGTTTCATACTCAGCCGATACATTTGTTTAAAATAATACGTAAAAGGTAAAATATTACTTTCGTGATAATTTATTTGTCGTCGCCCCATTATTATCCGGTTTTAAAATTGTACATCTCTCTCTCTCTCGTTAAGATTTAAGAGTATAAAAACACTTTTGTTGTTTCGAAAAATGCTTAAAAATAATTAGTTTCGGTTGCAATATAGCCAGACATTTATTTTCACTTTTTTTTTTTTCTTAAATTTGATGGCTCCTGAGGGATTATTTGGGAGCCGCTGTGTCGTGGTTCGAACTAAGAACGATCAGCCGTTCCTTCGTTCGCTGGGAGGAAGCGGGAACCCCCGAAAAAGCGTGGCACCTGCCTCCACTCCTTTCGTACATATACTACTTATGTTATATAGTATAGCGCCAGCAAGCTCATCGGCCCGCGCCGCGATCAGTGGCGGGGAACCCTGCAGCCCTCGACGGTTCGCTCTTCTTTGGATAGTTTTCGAGCTCGTGCCACACACAACTGCTTTGCTCGCGCCCCCTCGATCTGTTATTTCAACAATTCTTCCACGCCCACTCAATGTCTCCATCTGTAGTCCTATACGTAATATCTGTTAAAAAAAATTTACAAGAAATTTCCACAAGAGAAAAGAGAAAGCTATTGAATTTGATTAGGTTTAGGTGATTTTGGATATATTTGAAAAATATTATTACCGATTCGTTGGAGTTTTATTAAATTCCTTGCGGTAACTCTCGAGAATCTCGCATCGTCCGCTTCGACCATATCAACAGGTTTCTAAATAAATATATTCATTCGTTTCTACGATAGTTTCTCGATTAGATTCTCGAGTTCTTCAATGAGATACTCCAATTCGTTTTCGTTACACCCAGGCCAGGTGACGGGGCTATCCTCTGTTGTAACAAGTACGGGAAAGATACAAACGAAAAGGAATAAATAGAACAACCAAAGTAGTTTAATATAAAGAAAGAAAGAAGAAATATATAATTTTTTTTTTTTTTTTTTTAACCAAGTGGCAAGATTGTATCGATGGTCATCTCAAGTGGCTCGTCGAGCCCTCTACCTCTGCTACAGTTACCGATAGGAGGCTTCTTCGGCAACGAATGAACGAGCTCTCGACGATGCTTCGTAGCTGTATCCGTGCGGCTGCACATTAATTTCCATATAAGCCGATATGTTTCAAATGTAAAGTACCATACCGAGGTTCGACCTCTTCCCGCAGTTATACGGAGACAATGACGCGTTGCGCGAGGCGAGAGAAGGAAAGAAGAAACCGAGGGGCGAACGCACCCTCCGTACAGGATAGAAGAAAACGAGTAGAAGAAAAAAAGAAATAAGGGCTAACTGGTATGCGCGAGAACTAGTTTTTTAACTTAGGGTGTAACCCTCTCTCTGGTCGTTCACAATGTGATGCAGGCACGGGGATCCGGAACGCAATGAGAGTCCGCTTGATTTTCCAGTAACCACGTTGAGCTACCTATTCGCACACTTCGTGGATGCTGCTTTGACGTTTCTTCCTCGCGTTCGTCTCTCCGCAGTGTCAGCTAGTTCTTCGTTATGCCTCTACCATTGTGATATATCTGCCTAAATCTCGAACGTTCTCACACTCGATCCTCGTATTTTCTACTTTGCACGCGGTAGAAAAAAAAAACGTTGAAAAACGAATATTTTCCTGGATAAAAAATGATTTAAAAAGCTTTTGTTATTAATTATCATTATAATCAATTCAACCACGCGAATAATAATTCGATAATAAAGATTTTCCATCTTTTAAATATATTTTGGAAAAATATTTATCCTATTGATATTCTATGATTACATTTAATATGTATTCATTCATCAAATTATTTTTATTCAGAACTTTACAACGATATTTTGTACGCGTGTCACATATATTTTTTATTCCGTCATAGGTAGGATCGGTTCAATACTCTTCAAGTATCCTCCGTTTCTGTATTGAAGAGTACGAAGAATAATAAATAACGCAGAATCTTCGGAGATTTTTTTTATCAGTTTGATACGTGACGGAGGTTAAGCCTCGTGCACATAACACGTATTTCCAGCGTTGGCGGGTAATGCGCGCACGCGTATCCATATGTTTGACGCGCGACCACAGAACCATTGGGCGTCCCTCTGTACCATCAGAGTCAGCCCTATGCACTTTGCGGCACGACGACCAACCGGCCACACAATGCAACGCTCCGAAGGCACGTGCACACAATCGCCATTATTATTTTCTCCCTTGCATACATACTGCACCATTCGCTGTGCACTCACGACTTTTAGATGCAACGTGACAATACAGCCCCAGTCACACTCATCTCTAACGATATCGAATACTTTAGAGCAAAGGTTCACTCTTATTTTTATATATTTTATCGTCATCGTAAGTGTTATTATCGTAATGCAGTCTCGATCGATTTTTCGTTCCTTTCGCACTTTTCTTTACCTACGAAACGTAACTGAAGCAACAACGTAGATTCATTGACATTAATAACGAGATCGGTGCGGACAATTTCAACAATTTATCGACACAACTTGTACATTTTACTACAATTAATATCCTGTCACTCGTATGATTTATACTTTGTGATATGCGACAGCGTACATCCGCACCGATGTTCCATTGAAAACGTTTCTGCTTTCTTTGCATAATTTTGGTTTTTTTTTTATTGAAAGAAAGTAATTGAAAAAAGTTGATTTCAAGTACAATTTTAAAAAATTTTAATCTAAAGAAAATGATGCCTCTAAACACTTTCGAACACTTTCTTAGTTTCAAATTTTAATATAAACGTTTACGTAGCGCGTCCGGACATTTTTTCTAAACCACCTTTCCAAACGTTTCGGACGATATGAAGTATCCGGATATAAAAATGTTGATAAAAAAATGTTGAAAACAAGGATCACCCGACGCGATCGTTATATGAAAAATAAAATGTAAATTACAATATTTTATTTTTCAATCGCTAAATCGATGTCTCCGACACCGCTATTCGTAAATTTTCGAGCCATAGACAGTTTCTAACATAAAATTGGCTACCGGAAGTAGCATTCGGTACACAACGATTGGATACACAACGAGGGCAACGAATGTCCGTCCGAGCAATAAAAAGTTATCATTCGAGCAAACATGCAAGTTTGTGTATTGAAAATCGCCATTATCTACTATTTCGAAAATCTCGTTAAAAATGTATCAAGCGTTATGAATGTGCGGATAACTCGTTCTTCTAAAAACTCTATAGTTCGCGGAAAACCTTTGAAATCCACTGACTAGAATTTCTCGTAAATATTCTACAACTTCGCTGGTCCATTTAACGATAATCGTACATTGCCCTCGCGTACCAGTACAATCTCTAAACTCACCCCTATCGCGCGTGCACAGAGGGGTTGTACTTTTTCCCATTTGCATAACAAGGCTGCACTGCATTCTACCTACGTACGTACTGTACATATCTATAGGCATGTACCGCACACCGGATGCATTAATGCGGGCGCACCGCGTACGTCGTTGCAATTGAGTCGTGATGCGTTAACAGGTAGCGCGTACGCTTAATTCCCCTCGCTTTTTCTGGTCATTCGAACCCGCGCCGGGTCTTGCCCCCTTTGACTCGTACATACATTTCGTTTTGTACGTACAACGAGTACTCGCACGATTCCCGTACCGATGGAAGCTTTCACCGCATGTTGCATACACGGTCGAACTCGCACCGGGTCTTATCCACTTGATTTGTTCAACCTCACACTGAAATAACTATCGGGGATGCATTACCCCTTTTCATTCGTGTAACACACGATGCGATCTAAGATAAATTCCGGGGACGTTACCCTACGTTGCTATGTCGAGATGATTTTTATCGTTTTACAGTTGTTCATTTTGTTCAAAAGATTTCACTATATCTGTTTTTTTTTTATTACGAATTACCATTTCCTCAATATGCATTGATTATGCAATTTTTGTTGTTGGTTTTTCTGCTATCAAGACAGGGCATTGTAAAAAAAAAAACATTGAATACCAATATAAATAAATATAGGAAGAATCGATGCATAACTCGTTTCATTTTTATCTCACGATTTGTATCTCTTAATATATTTTTCGTTTGCTTATGTTTCGTACGAATACGAAAATATATCTGCGATGTATAATTTTTCTACGAAATATATCCGATATATCTAAGATTATATATATCTTGCATAAACTTTATTTCCATTGGCGATATTATTTACAAATATGAGATAATTGTACTTGAAAATATAATAATATTTAATTATTTGTACATCAAAATCAATATTTCAATTTACAAATTCGTTTATTTTATCTCTCTAGTTATACATTAAATATAATATATCGATGCATAAACACTTGAAACATTAATAAATCCAGTCAGTGAAACCCACGCCGGGTTTCGCTTCTCTTCACTGGTACATACACCTCGATTTATACGTACAACGAGTACTCGCATGATTCCTGTACCGATAGAAGTGTTAACCGCATGATGCATGCACGGTCCAATCAGCAACGGGTCTTATCCGCTTGATTTGTGCAACCTCACATTGAAATAACTATGGGAGATGCATTAGCTCTTTTCATTCGTGTAACACACGAAGCGATTTAAGATAAATTCCGTGGACGTTACCCTACGTTTCTCTGTCGAGATAATTTTGATCGTTTTTCAGTTTTTCATTTTGTTCAAGTGGTTCACAAATATATTTTTTTTTGTGTATCACCAAGAAACTACGATGCATTGACTAATTCATTTTGTTTTTAGTAGTTTCGCTCCTTATACGATGAATCTCTTTCGTCACTCGACGATTTTAACACCAAGTTTGAAACTGTAAACCTATGGCGGATGCAGTTGACTCTAGGCATCATTACACTTTGGAAATTATTCATCGCGAGAGGGTGGATGTATACTCGTGATACGATAATCGTAGTGTGCTTTCGCATTTGCATAACAAACCTCCATGGAATTTGCTACAGCGTATCGAGTGTCAGTAGAGTATTACGCGAATACGAGGCAATCGAGATTGTTGATGTATAGAACGTACGATAGTTAGTAAGTTTATAAAGGAGAGGTGTGATTTCGTGTTCCCCTTTGAGTATCGTCTTGGTAAGTACCTCCGAGTACCTCCGTTTGCCTGTGATTCATCTCGCGTGTACGTACTTCAGGAAGAACTCTCGTTTTCTCTCTCTCTCTCAGTCGTAACTCCGCGTATGTGCGCGTAATGTAAAAAAAAACTGTGAAATATATGTATATTACACAGTTTTTACTTATAAGCTTGGCAAGACCCTCGCTCATACACGCAGTTTTGCATGGATTTTCATCCCAGGGGATATGTTAATAACACTTTTGGTATTTGCATAACGAGGTCGGTCGTACAAACTTAGGGATGCATCGTGCATTTTCTCGATACACTATGAAATTTTTTGTAAAAAAGATGCGGTGACAATAAAACAAATTAACAATAAATAATGTAAGTAATATTATTCGATACTTACACCGAGAGAAAAGGTGTGGATTGTATCAAAGAGATTTCATTGAAGTCTTGGTTTATGAAACTTTAACTCTTGATGTAACAAATAAATAATGTTGAAAAATGTCTCAATGCTTGTCAGCGTAAGAATTTGATTCATTTTTCAAAATTTTGTCTACTTAAGTCGTACACGTTATTTAAGGGTGTCGAGTTATCTGAAAATAATGATAGTTACAAATTGTGTTGCACATGTGAAAAATCTTGCATCGTGATAAAAAAAAAAAAGACATTTTACGAACTTGAGTCCATCAATCTATATCACATCGTTACAACTACGAAGAAATATGAATAATAGTAAGACGACTGATTCTACCGTGTAAGAATAGCGGAAATACTTGAAGATATTCAGAATGAGAAATCGGAAATTCTATTACACGCGCTCGACGATCGTCGAGTTACACTGTAGCCGTTTATCTCATCCACTCGGTAATTTTTCTCAATGTTGCATGCATAGAGAACCATAAAGTTGCACTTCGTACACCAGCAGCGCTACAATCTGCTGCACTGTTGATGTTGTAACTGCTGGTTCACCGAGTGGCTCCAAAAAATGCAAAACACGGGCCAGACCCTCCTGTCTCGTATATTTCGAGTGCATAACTTGCCTCGAGCTCACTTTACAGTCCCTCGTTCACTGCCTTTTTCTCGTCCCTGCTGCAACGCGCACGCGTTGCACGCTGGTACGACAACTAACGTGTATAGCCCATTAGCCTCAAGAATTAAAGTTAAAAGCAGGATGCGAGAGACAAAAAAACCTGTAATACTCACGCAACAACAAAAAATAATTAAAATTCACGCAAAAAATAATTAACGAATAAGATAAAGAAACCGAAATTTTAATAATTCAAAAGATTCGATCGGTATTAAAAGTAAATTCCGTAAGAACGTTTGTCTCAATTCTTTAAGAATATAATCTCGAAACTGATCGGTCATCGATCGTGGTGAAAGTACATTACGAATGCCCTCGACGGAAAAATATCAATTTTAATATTCACTCGTTACAGCCAATGGCCCTATTCATACGTTGAACACCGCATTCCATATTTATAATTTGAACAAATTGTGGATATAACCTGAGTAAATTGTAGTCCTTCTCGCTCTTTTGCGAATACCGAAAATGGTGCTTCTGATTCCATCTTGTTGAGGCTGCAGTGCCGCTGTTATCTCCTTTCTTGCTCTTTACCGTTCGCATCCCCCTTCCACTGGCTCAACGGGAATCGTTGCATGCGGCGCGTGCCAACCTCGTGCTCCGGGTCTCCTCCCCAACCCTCAACCCTCGCCGCGGCAAAACCGACGCGCGGTGCAGCTCAACCCCTCCGACTCTTCGTTACTTCTCCTTCTTCTTCTTCTTCTTCTTCTTCCTTCGCTGTTGCTGCCGCTTCTTCTCTTACGATGTCGACGCCGCAACTACCGACGAAGAGGACGCTCACGCACGCTAGCCGTTTATATTTCTCTGTCCTTCCTTCTTTTTCTCTTCTTCCTTCACCCGGCGCTTACTTGCCCACCCCTCTAAACCGTACCATATCCTGTGTGCATCGGTAGCACGCGGCTTATGCACGCACGGCATGACGCACTTGTTGCACCGAAGCGCTCGCTTCTCTATTGGTCTTGTATATGCAACGCCGACTATCCCTTTTCCCTCGCGCAATGCACTTGTGCGCGTACATATCGAGCACTTTCAGTGCAAATGCTCATAGCGAGACAATGTTAGCCCCCTTACGGTATATGGAAGAAAGACCCTTCGGCATTGAGCAATCATTTCAATTATACTCACTTTGCTTCGAATTCATTTAAAGACTTGTTGCTGTGTGTCTCACGTTTAATACTTTGTAGTACGAGTCCGATGAGTCACGGAAACTTCGAGCCTTTGGAGACGCGATTAAACGTTAATCTTACATATTTATTATTTTTGTAATGAGCAAATACTAATTATTCAAAAAATTCTAAAAATGACGTATTCGATTGCCAATTTATATTTTTTTATGTATCAATTTTAAGGCGATGCGTTATACCGACTGAGCTGCCGTGAATGACAACGAGATTTTCTCATTCCAAATTTCTATCTCACGATTGGTGGATTTTGGAATTATAAGACACGGTTCATCGTTCTCCTCTTGTAATCGAAGGAACAATCGTTACGGAGAAATTAGCATTACAATCTTAGTTACCGACTGAGAGGTAGCGCATCGTCTTAAGAAAATTAAAAAAATTATTTAATATTTAATATTTTATTAATAATAAGTTATTTCACAGTTTTCCGTCAATGTTTACCACAAAGAAAAAAATGTGAACGATCAACAGGTGTTTCACAGATAAATTTTTATGAGCAATTACATCGAACCCTTGAATTCAATGAATGACAAAGAGCATTGGAGAGTCTCGTTACACTGGTCCTCAGCCTCCATTACAATCGTAACAAGAACGTCTTCGGCGTAGCGTGAAATTACAAAATATTTGCCGTACAAGTGGCAAAGAACGAGAAGAATGAATTACACGATTGAATGAGAGGGTACAGAGAGAATGTCTACAAACTATTGTGCGCATAGAGCATATTCGAATCAGAGATAAAGAGGATTTGAAAAAACGAGTCTCAGACACGCGTCGAAAGTTCAACGCTGCATGGATGCGCGACTTTGATATACGCGTAATCGAATCGACGAATCTTATTCTTCGCGTGTTCCCCCATTGGTAACATTTCTACACGCGGGTATACGAGAATAAAAAGTAAATTTGAATCTCTAAAGCAACAATGTGACTTTATAGTAGGATTAAAACGCGAACAAATATTTGTTTTCCCTTTTTTTTTTAAATCGTGTACCTCGCACGGTACAATTCCCGGTGAGTTGACGCGTAAGATCGTCGAGTCGCGAAGGGGAATAAGATCCCAAAACTGGTGGATCTCCAACGACTCATCGTCGTCGTCGTCGTCGTCGTTGTCGTCGTCGTCGAAGCGAAATCCATTTGGCAAACAGCAAGTGAGGACACGCCCTTTTTTATGCGCACGCACAATTTTCTATTATATACTTTATTTCTCATGTGTAACAGCTTTTATCGTCAACCAGTTGAAAACAAAACCTGAGCTGAAACTGGGCTGGTTTGGATGCATACACGTGACGTGTACCCTTAGTATTATGTATATAACATCTATTCTAGAGATGTTTGCCCAAAGTATACTCTCTGCCTCGTGCATATCACGGTCGTGCTTAAATTACCCCGAGGGATTAACAGTTCGAGAAATCGATCTACGCGCAAGCGGCGAATCTTTTGAGTCGGTTCACGCAGGTGTGGCTACACCGGTCCGACGGATAAAAATATTTTATTAGCTTTCTTCAACCGTATAAACATTTCGTTGATTTATTTATCACGCAATTTAATTATTTCATGCAGTCGAGTAAATTGTGAAGTTGATATTAACATTTTCAAAGCAACGAATAATTCATTTGATAAATTTTCTCAGTCTAACGCACGTTACAAATCATTCGGAGATTATTTGTTAATTATTTAAACAATAACGAAAGTATATATATATATATATTAACCGTATAATATTGCAGAGTAAATTTGTTTGCGAGACTATTCCGTAGCCTCTTAATGTCCGTAACGTTGCTAAACACGTAGCTCCATCGCCCCGAACGTAATAACAGGGCTTCCAATCCAAATCGTCGATCGGGAGCTCCGGGCCGTCTGCAGACGGAATGCAATTTGCGCACTTGGATAATGCGCTGCTGCGGTACCGGGGACGAAGAAGATGAGAGACGAGGACAGAGATGCGAGGCGCCGCGCTAAAATGCGATTATATCGTCCGACGCGGCAGATCAAACCCCCCCCCCCCCCCCCTTTCTCCTGCGTGTTCTCTACGTCACTCGCGAAACGCTCAACGCCGTTAAACGAATAAATTCATGGCAACGACCAAGGAATAAGATTTTGTTTTTCACTCTTCCGACCCTCCCGCTGCCATATTTTCTACCAACATATACTCTTTCGTCTTGAATAATCTGTTAACGAATATTTTACGTAACATTACAAATAAATCACGCTTTTTTTTTTCTTTTCTTTTTTTCATTCTTCGTAGGAAAAGGTGTTTCGTGAAAAAAAATTCACTCGAAATTTTGATGTCAAAGTACTTAAATTAAGTCCCAAAACGTTGAGAAATCATATTTATAAAAACAATGTCCGTGTGTCCTTGTGTGTGTTAGTGAGAGAGAGAGATGAGCTTGTAAAATTGTAATAGATGTATCTCGAGGACAGGTTACTCGATCATCTTGAAACTTTGTACACCGATCGGGTCGCGACACCCGTAAGTTTGCTGCAATTTTCGCTCAAATCGGTAAAAGGCGTATCATTTTATGGTTGTTTTAATTTTTCGAAAAAATTATGTACGCTCTCTGACTTTGGTAAATTTTTAGCTATCGAGTTAAAATTTTCTATTATAATAGGCCAAGTGACAAAGTTGTTCGGTATTGAGTTTGGTAAGAATCTATCGAGGCGTTCAGATTTCATAAAATCATAGATTTTTGTAATTTTTCAAAAAAAAAAATATTTTTGCTCCAATTTTCGTACATTTTTATCTATCGATCTGAAACTTGGCATACAAATTGGCTAGGATACAAGGATACTTGGTCTTGAATTTGGTGAGAATCGATTAAGGGGTTTAAACTTTATGAAATTTGTAATTTTACCAAATAATCAATTTTTTTGAAAATTTTAATACAACTTCCTCAGTGAGGAAGATAGAATTGAGATAACCATTATTCGTAGAGAAAATTTCATGGGTTGGCGAAAATCACGAGGAAGCAATGTGCAAATTTTTTATTTGCATTCCGTGTTATCTTCACTTTTGTATCACGTAAACTTTATAAATATGAAAAGTCACACGGAGAATTAAGATTACAAACTATTCAGTACGCCACAGGAGACTGTGTTCATTTCAGTAAAGTGAACATTGCTTGTGAATATTTTTCATTGTGAACCATAATGTTTACTCCTACAATGAGTAAAAATTATAAAAGTAAAAAAATGACTTTTTATACCAATACAGATGACTGGTACACCTGTCAAATTTACATTATGTTCGATGATATAATAGCGATCATGTATGCACTTGTCAGTGTGTTTAACTTTTCTCCTCTGTCATTAATAAGATGTGGATCTTGCAAATGAACAGGGAGAAAAGTTGATTAATGGAACGATCTCGTAGAATTTTCTAATCCCTCAGACATTTTTATACGTTTGCTCTTAAAAATTCCGATGATATACCATTACATTTTATCTATAAATCGGAATTAAAAAATTGATAATGTTTGCATTACGGGGCTTGCCATTCATGGACATTGATTAAGCGAATTTAATCAGATCGAGTAATTCTTTTTCGCTGTATAGATAAAGGAATCTTTGAAAATCAAAAAATTACGGTTGTATCGTAAAGGCTTTAGAGATAAATTGAAATAAACGGTATTTGCTTGAAATAATTGTTTGGCGAATGAAATGACATTAACAAAACAGCGTTATCGCAAAGTGACGTAACGAACGACACGTTGGACTGAGATAATGAAATTAATTTTTGAGTATTGTCTCTTTGAGCTAATTTAGTTGATAATGAAAAACATTTATTACCTTTTCTTAAAATTTTAACAAAACCAATTAATCATTTTGATTAGCATCGTATGTATGAGATTTTTCAAAATTGATCAGTTCGTAACTAGCTATCTTAGCGAATAATCAATTAAATACTTCGAAATTAATAGAATTAAATCATATTTACAGCAAAGTGGATTTCATTAACAAGATGTGGACCTTGCTAATGAAAGAGGAGAACATTTGATTAATGGAATCATCTCGTAGAATTTTCTAATCCCTCAGGCATTTTTGTGCGTTTGCTCTTAAAAATTTCAATGATATTCCAATACATTTTATCTTTAAATCGGAATAAAAAAATTGATATGTTTGCATTACGGGGCTTGCCATTCATGGACATTGATTAAGCGAATTTAATCAGATCGAGTAATTCTTTTTCGCTGTATAGATAAAGGAATCTTTGAAAATCAAAAAATTACGGTTGTATCGTAAAGGCTTTAGAGATAAATTGAAATAAACGGTATTTGCTTGAAATAATTGTTTGGCGAATAAAATGACATTAATAAAACAGCGTTGTCGCAACGTGACGTAACGAACGACACGTTGGACTGAGATAATGAAATTAATTTTTGAGTATTGTCTCTTTGAGCTAATTTAGTTGATAATGAAAAACATTTATTACCTTTTCTTAAAATTTTAACAAAACCAATTAATCATTTTGATTAGCATCGTTTTGTATGTATGAGATTTTTCAAAATTGATCAGTTCGTACCTAGTTAGTTATCTTAGCGAATAATCAATTAAATGCTTCGAAATTAATAGAATTAAATCATATTTACAGCAAAGTGGATTTTTGAGTTGATTAACTCGATAGATTTTCAAACTGTCAATGTTTCCGTAGTTTCTTCTTTAAGACATTTAGTAGTTTGCACTCGTATTCAATTTTTCTATTCAAACGTTCCAATAACCACGAAAGATGTATATCGATGTCGTAAAATTGAATAAACAAACAGATTTTTTCCCCCTTAATACATAAACGAAACCGCGGTCCTTATATTATAGAACGGCATCGGGAGTAAAGGGCCAAAGAGCCGAAAAATTTCGCAGAAGTTTTTAATACGCCGAGACGAGACGGGAATTATACGGGAAGCAGAAAGAGCAAGTAACACAACAAACAAACAAAAAAATTGAAAAAGAAGGCACCGCGCCGCCGCGTGGCTGTTAGTCCGAAATCCGTTTGCGTCCGCAGGTGATGAGGAAGCTTCCCAGCCCCCTTCCTCCCATTCCATGTTTCGCCTGCGTCGTTTAATTATCCCCAAAATTGAAGCACGCTGACGTGCAATAATTATTGTTATCTCCATTGCTCTTTGTCCGCGTTCTTGTTTTCTCACTGTAATTTCAGGCTGTTCGCAATAGCGGGCGAGCTGTTGCACTGCGGTTCCGCTTTGACGCGCGCACGAGCGCCGCGATTTCTTCGTCCTCTCGACATAAGTAAACTTTCATCGCGGCACTCTTGTCGCGGCACTACCGTCAAAAGAGATCCGATTTTCAAGTGAAATTATTGTCGATCCGGCACCTGCTGTACGTGTTTCATTATCATTTTTTTTGGGCTTTCGTAACAAACTTTGATAACGATTGGCGTTATCACTTTAGCGCAATTATCCTCGTTCCATCAGCATCGTAATCCCAATCCATTGGAAGCCAATCGTTCTGTTCCCCACGACTTATACTTCGCTCTCAAGTTGCACCTGTATCCATCCATAACAGAATATAGCGTGTATCCAGGATAAAAAACAAATATCCCGATACGTTTAAGACTTGTAAATCAATTAAAGTTATTCCCACACCTTTCGGCGCTATGGATTATTTTTTATAGCTTCTTCCTGCTGAATTTAAAGAGGATTATAAGCTACGTATGGCATTTTTAATATATTCCGGATGCTGAATGCATTGCGCGTACGCATAACCTAAAATGAGAAGGATATTTGAGGGCCCGTAGTTATAATCGCGTGAAAACGCGTGGTACGCGCCCGGATTACATTCGCTTTCACCGCAAATTGCACTCTCGAACGAAGCTGATAAATGAAATAAGCGCAGGGAGCAAAAAGTAAGAATGAGATTGGTTGGAACAGCGGCGGGGGGGGCGGTCAGAGGGAAGAAAGTAGTGCTGGGAATACCAAAGGGTATAGTTGGAAAGGAGCGTGTATAGGAGGAAGCTCTCATCGTCCTTGTCGTCTCAAACGGGTTTCGGTAAATTGAAATTCCCTTAAAGTGACGCATCGCGCCAGAGCCCTCACAGCGAAGCACACTTGATTCGGGCTGCGTTTATATACCTATATAGAGGCGATAAGGGCGCGCGCTCAGATATTTAACGGCGATTCGACTTAATTGGCGTAACCGAGGCGAAAAAAGGGAGTACACGCCTGTACACGTTGCGATGGGCTTCACAGGGATGTTACTCCTCTCTTGTCCTCATAGTCGTTACCGTTTCGCTTCATTAAATAATACGAGCACCTGGCTCTCTGATCCTATCTCGATGGATATCAATTTGTTTCTTTCGTTTTTTCTCTCGTTTGTCACTTGATTATGTAAGCATATGCGTATCACGTGATGTCGTTAAAACAAGTTGAAATAATTACCTAAGTATTTCCTTACGGCGTTTCGATGGAAACTCCAATGAGTTTTTGCCTTTCTGAAACAAAATTCGTCCACTTATTCGAATAGAATTAATCAGACATTTTTGTATTAGAAGCAACGTAAGATTTTTATCACTGTATGCAATGAAAATAAGGGAAAATACAGGAGGGTCGACTCCTCTATATAAAGCACATCATCAAAGCGTTTTTTTCATTTATTTAAACTTCAATTTTACATGACTGACACGCGCGCGCGCACACACACACACACGTCCAGAGATTTTTTTCTAAACGTGATATTTTGAGCGAATTAATTTTATTTTAAAAAGTAAAGCTTCTTCTAGAAGAAAGTGAAACCTACAGTTTCTATAACCGTGTCTATATAACTGGATATGGTAACATTTTGTTGAATAATTTAGCAACTTATATGTACGTATATATATATATGCTTAGAAATCTTGTATGTTTACATATATATATGATATATATATATGTTAGATTTCTTAGCAACAATGTAACATTTAGGGGGTAGAGTTAGGAAAGTGTGAAACCGAAGAAGAAGGAAGAACGTAGGGTATTGCAACGGTAGGGTTGAGCCGGATGCACACAATGCATGATTTGCATGCCTATTCGGGTCACGCTCTACCCTCTTCCGCTTTTGTCTCTGTCTCTGTCTCTATATATCTCTATTTCTCTTTCTTTCTTTCTTTCTCTATCTCTCTTTCTCCCTCCTTGTTGTGCCAAACCGTTCCTCAATGGATTCATATTCGTATTGGAAAAGCGAAGCGAAGTAGCAAATGAAGCTGTAGGAGAGGCGGAAATGAAAGAGTACCTTGTATATAGAACAGAAAGAAGTACAGAGGATTATGTATGATGTATGTAGAGAGAATAGAATAATAGACGCGGAAAAGCAACGCATAGACCCATTACGTGGTACAACCAATGGTAGCTTTATAGTAGGTGACACCGCATAACCGAACCATCTTTAACGCCTCTATTCCTCTTGTCCTCGCACTCACTTCCTACAAATGTGTTTTCCTATGCTTACAGGGGTAGCGGCACTGCCCTACCGGAATCGCCGGTCGACCAGGTCGGCAACGGGTGGAGGTGAGTCTCTCTCTCTCTCTCTCTCTCTCTCTATCCCTGCTTATTTCCCCCCCGCTTAACAATCGCGCTCATTGTTGTATCTCACCCTTTCCGGTGGACGGTCGTTAAAGTTCGTTTTTCCGGGTGTCATCGCTCGAGGCTGCGTATACGTTGAGATTCATCTTGATCGGAATAAAGAAATAATTCTCAAAGCGCAATCGTATAACGATAATTTAAT
Organism: Cylloceria caligata; assembly: GCA_963942595.1. Taxonomy (NCBI): domain Eukaryota; kingdom Metazoa; phylum Arthropoda; class Insecta; order Hymenoptera; family Ichneumonidae; genus Cylloceria; species Cylloceria caligata. The sequence goes on from OZ012704.1 coordinate 4,151,076, forward strand.
TCTTGGACTAGTTCTATTGTTTTTCTTTATTTTATGTCAGTAGTCGTACCGTCCATCTATCTTAACGACACTTTTGTTTTCGAGATTGAAAACACGACTACCTTCCTTCAGTTTTTAAATATTTTTCAGCTTTTATTATCGAAGATACAAACGAGATACAAAACGGCGGGTATTCATTAATTTATTTACAATTGCCACGATATTATTATAAAATAAATGACAGTACATTTAATTTGGTATATAAAAGATTTACAGGCTGTTATAATTAAAATATGTCATTAAAGTGTCTAAAAATGATTGGCAATAGCACAGAAAGACATTTTTATCAGGACCGCACGATCAATCCACCAGATCGAACGTGACCGACAAGAACAGCATACAGGACCAGCCACACTAATTTACATTTGTAAAGGTACACGTCCCCTTCACGTTTGTGTACTGGGTACACTTTTGCAAATAATATAATTGGCAAGGGTATGTCCGTGTGTCAATGATATCGCATATTGATTGCACTTTGCATTGCTCTGATTGGTACAGTCTGTGCATTATGAATAATATTATGTACACTGTTATTCAAAATGCGTTACGTCCGCTCTATAGCATGATTGGCTGACGAGATGTTATTCTCAGTCTAATGAAAACCGATAAAATAGAGTTATTCTTGGTCACGATCGTTCAAACTTTCGAGAACAATGTACAAGAAGTCTTGTTGTCGAATTAAAGTTGTAAAATGTCTCGGAATAGAGAAAAGTGGGGTATGATGAACCACTTTTTTCAGTAAACTTTTATTACTTTTAACTGAAAGCAATATTTTAATAGTTTTTTTTTTTGTATTCACGTTATCTGGTAAACATTTTATATAAATATAGATATAAGACAACTGAGGGTGCGAGATAAGTGATTGCGATTCTAAGTGCGGGAACGAGCGGCCTGATTCAAATGCTACATTTGCGAATCATTATAAAGATCGGGCCTAATTGTTTGAACTAATAAAATATAAATTTATCGAGCAACCAGATTCAACAATGCTTTAATAAAGGAACAGTGAAAAAAATTCGGCCACGACCCGAGTTTTAACCGAGATCACCCAGAATTCTAATCTACACGAAAATAAATGGAGTTGCCGATAAAGTATTATCATCGAGACAATAGTAATCTTTTGTAGTAATTTTTACATTATTTGCGGTTGTTATAACTCCAACTTATATCTAAAATAACACTCGCTGTTGTAATATATAACATTGATGATGTAGTAAAATATTTATATTAAAACGAGCTAATGCGGTACTTGTGAATAAGTTCGAAGTAAATTTTACTATTCACCTAATTTGCACAGCCTCTTCAGGCTGTGCAAATTAGGTTCCGATTCTTCAATCGGAATAATTCGTTAACTTCTTTTCATAACACTAACCAGCGTAACGTATATAACTATTGTAGGGTAGTACATAGATTCGTGTATATAGGACAAGAAATATCTACTATACTCGGTAGTAAAATGTTCCTATTGGTAAAAAAAAAAAAATCTCTCTCTCACTCTCACTCCCTCTCGTGTGTGTCCAATCAAATAATTGATAAAATTAAATGTAATATCAATATTACATTTGATTTGAATATAATGAGATTACATCTTACACAACTATTATGCCATTTAGATGTATTCGATTCAACGGTTGTCGAATGGCGTTATCGGTAAATTCAACGTGCTAGATAATTAACTAGGTCAGTAGGTCATAGGTTCGAATCCTGGTATAGGACATTTTGTTCGGTGAAAACCGCTATCCAACGATCGCCGATAACAAAATATATCTTAAAAATTAATTAATGAATTCGAAAAAATATGTTTTTGACTTACTTTTAATGCCACGAATATATTTTATCGTCATTTTGTTATGCCACATGCACGACAAACATCCATTCCCGAATTATGGTTTGGTGTTTATTTTACTTCTGACGCTAGTTATAGTTACAATAGTAATTTCATTACAATTACGTAGTATTCTTAACTGCAAAAACTCAATGTGCATATAATGTCTATTGGTTGTACTTTGAGTTACTACAATTGTTGTTCCACATACAATTTTTTTCTTTCCGGGTGGTGCCTTACCAATTACGCGTAATTAACGGTAATCTATAGAAAATGTTAAACTTGCACGGTCGCTTGCCTAGAATTACTATGGCTGCATAGCAAATCTATAGTATTTTTTACGTACATTGTTAAAAATACGGTGTTAAAATTAACTTCCGCACCGTATACATACGAGTTCATATTGACGACTGATGTCAATGTCCGATGTTCGATAGCTAGTGTCGATTTGCATTAAAACCTCAAAACTTTCAACGCCTTTTAATTAAACACCCTCAATTCTTAACAGTATAATTATTTATCGAGAAGTAATCATGATTCAGCTATTAATTGATTATGATTATTAATTGTTTGTGGTGGGGGGAGCCACTATATGTCTCATCGGACAGGTTCAAAAATTAACCCAAAGTTTCGAATTATTTTATACAGTGACGAATGCATCTGTATAAAAATTGCCGACACTATAACATTTATTCCGTACGTTCGAGTAGCTGTAAAATAATCGAATCAATAACGATATTCAAGCCGGAAGAACGATTTAAAAAAAAACGACATCTTTCATGGGTGACATTTAACTTAACTACGCTAATTAAAAAGATGGCATTTATCGATAGGAAGTACAATTGGATTGTACTGCAAATATGTAGGCTTTTCAATTATTAAATAATCACTGTAAACGATTTTTAATCATTATAACAAAAAATGTTTTCGAAACTGACACGCGAGATCTATCGATGGCTTATTGGGCCCAACTCTTCCTCACTATAGATTAAAGAAAAAAAGAATCTCAAACAAAATTGTTCCAAAGAGATGCAAAAGTATTTCGCAATTTTGCCAAATGTTTCTTTCCTAATTAGATAATTAAGCAAATAATGAATAAAACACGGATTTCAAGTTGAACGAAACTCATTGAGTTTCACATCTCATTGTCGATGCAAATATATCAATCAATGCGAAATGTTGATTCATGTCTCTCGATTATTTTACAAACATATTTTGCTTATCTACTTTTTTAACAATATCATTCAAAGAAATCATGGTAGGGCCTGGCCACTTAGTGATAACTATTAGTTCATTCGACTATTTCAATATTTTAATTAACTTTATCCTTTTTTATTCTAATTACCTTTAACGATGCTTCGTGCTGGGATTGTATACATTCCCAAATAAAACTGAGATTTGATTATGATCGGAGTACTTTGCTGTAAGAGAAAAATCTTTTAAAAAATCAACAATATTGATGATACTGAGAACATTGATTTTGAATCATAACGATGCTCGCAAGTAATTAATAAATTCATTTAAAAAAAAAATTCTATAAATAATATTCGGAGAAATTTGTGTTTTCTTTTATGGAATACATTTTTCGGTTTTTACAAATACATGTGACTTATCAAATAAAATTTCTAATTGCTTCCAAATTTCTGGTTTAAAAAAATTTTCAAAGATTGTTATTACGCAACTGTTCGTTCAATGAACCTTACAACTTGTTACATGTTATACGAAATTTTTTTACGGTAATATAATTAGAAAAATCGTTTAAAAAACTTATGAACTGGAGAAAATGATAAATAAATTTTTTTTCCCAAGTTTTTTTTTGAAACTTATTTATAAATAAGATTTTAGGATTATTATGATCGAATTATACTTTTGGTCTTTAGCGTACACTCAGTGTATCCTTAAGGGTAATCCTGTCGCAGCAGGCTAGTCATACCGCTGCTTATGCTTGATACTTACTGTGTTCAAAAAGTAAGGTGAATTTTTAATTTAAACTTCCCGCGTTAACCGAATCGGACAAATGAATTTTTTTTCAAGTTGGTAGGACTGTTAGTGACATCTGTGACAAATTACATGTCAATATCATCATTAGTTTTTAGTTTATGCTTGGTTTTGTGAACAAAGAAAAGTGAATTTGGCGATTTTTACGATGTCGAATTTTGTTGAGCAAAGAAGTGCTATTAAATTTTGCTTGCGGAATGAAATTTCCGCTGCTGAAACGTATCAAATGTTACGAAAGGCCTTCGGTGAAGAGACTATGTCACAGAAAAATGTTTACAAGTGGTACAAAGACTTCAAAGAAGGCAGAGAACGTGTTGATGATTTGGAACGCTCTGGACGACCATCGACGTCAATTGATGAGCAACACATCAAGAAAATCAAGGAATTGGTGCTCGAAAATCGTCGATTAACAATTCGAGACCTTGCCGACATGCTTGCAATATCAATTGGATCAGTGCAAGCAATTTTGAAGGATCATTTGTGCCTCAGAAGAGTCAAATCGTGTTTGGTGTCAAAATTCGCGTTTGGATCTTCGTGAATTTTACGCCAAAAACTCCACTCATGTCGCTCCACAACCACCGTATTCACCTGATTTAGCACCGTGTGACTTCTGGCTGTTCCCAAAGCTCAAGAGACCACTCCGAGGAAATCGTTTTGAGTCGATTGAAGAGATCAAACGTGAATCGCTACGCGCATCGAAGGCTATACCTGAGGACGACTTTTTAGCATGCTTCAAAGATTGGAAAAAACGTTGGCATAAGTGTATTGTAGCTAGGGGGAATTATTTTGAGGGGGACGAAATCGATTTGGAAGAATAAATAAAAAAATTTTATTTTAAAACAAAATTCACCTTACTTTTTGAACACAGTATACTTATTTTTTATTTGGCCACTCGTAGCAATAATAATATTCAATAAATAAATTATTCCACGTATAAACCATTCATTGAATGTTTGCATATAATTAGAAAAATGAAAAAATAGTTATTTCAACGATTCGCGTAGTATTCCGCGGTTGATATTTGGCAACATTGGTTCCATATGTATCTTTTTCTACTCGACCGCGCGGGTTTAACCTCTTCGATATCAATGTGTCAAAATTGTAAAAAAAATGTCGCCTTCTAAAAAGACAAAACATTAAAATATGTAAAGATGTTGGAATGGGTGAAGTGGGGTTGAGACTATAGCCAAACGATGCGGTGTTGCCACGTCACTTTATCGTAGCGACGTGACGCAGAGACGCAATAAACCCGATGTCGGAAGCTCAAATTAAACTCAATATAACATAAAAACTAAGTCAATAATCGTTATTTTTTCAGGACCATTGAATCGCTATAAGTCATAAGTATGTAAATCTCATTTTTCTTAAATATCTTATGGATTTATACTGATATATACATTTTTGTAGCGGCCGGAAATTGGATTTTCTTTTTTTTCTCTCTCTCTAATTAGGTCGATAACCGACCCTGAATTTTTGTAGGGAGAATTAATAATATATCAACCACAAGATACAATTTTTTGATATAAATCGTACGGTCCGAGCCACCACGACAGAATTACCTTAATCGTCGCGATAGTATTAGAATTTAATGTAAATATCGAAACGATTTCTTAATAGTTATTAAAAAGATTAAGGTAAAGGCACCAGTAGTTGACCGCGCACTAGTAGTTGACCATTTTGACATTTAACAGCTATTAACAAGGTCCCAACTGACAATAGCTTCTAGAACAAAGAATATTTTGACTGGTGCTGGTCTCTTTGGCCATGGTTAGAAGCACTAAATGTGCAGTGCATTGTGGGTAAGAATGGCTACCGTTTGTTTACAAAAGTGTCAGTGGTCTGGTGGTCTGACGTGAATTTGGTAGCATTTTGCCTAAGAACAGCTGTGTGGTGTTATTAAAGGAAAACGCCTTTAACGAAGGATATTGGGTAAGTAGTTGATTGGATTTATTCTTATAATGTTTTATCTGCAATAAATCATGGGTTTCTGATGTCATAACGTTGCTCTGGCCATATTGTGAAGGTGGTCAACTACTAAATCCACAATTCACGATTGCTCTAGAGTTTGACCGTGGTGGTCAATTACTAAATAAATGGACTCTTTCATAATTTACTTTTTTATACACATTTTCCTGGTTCCTAGGTGTAGGGAAGAGCTTGTCTCTGACTATTTTGTTCATAGAGCGTCTTGTTTCAGTAGTTGATCGCACGGTCAATTACTGACACAAGCTATGGTCAACTTTTGACACATAATTTTTTTACATTTAATTATTAGGTGGAGTGGGTTAAACGCTGTGAGTGCTAGAAATTTTTAATTTGTCCTTAAAGCGCTAGTGATTTGGGTTGTATTGGTTGGTTTATTTTTACCTTTAAAATAAATTTACCTATTTTGTTGTCCTTCTTCCATCTGGTCAACTACTGGTACAACACAAGGTCAACTACTAATTTTTTCATTTTTGTTGATGGTCAACTACTGGCGTCATTAGCGAGTGGACTAATTGTTATTTTATTTATCTTACAGGTTTATTTTTTTGGAAAAATAGTACTTATTCCTTAACTTAGAATTAGTACTTGGTTGTTTTGAACATTCATCTCCTTGTTTTAAGATAATTTAAGGTGCACACACACTACAGCTGTCTAGCAGCTCTCTTAAACGGTCAACTACTGGTGTCTTTACCTTATTAACCCTTTTTAAGTCACAAGAATATCCCCACTCCTCGGCACTACCTCAACAAAGCGTTACCCCCACTCTGATCTTCGTATTTCCATTCCGGGACGGTTTCGGGCTGTGCGACTTATAAAGGCTTAAGATTGCGCTTTGTACATTTGCACGTTCTCTCGTCTTTTAATCGGAGACTTGGGCGATTCCGAATTTTTTACGTTCGATATTTTTAACCCCCACTCGTATAAAAAATGATTTTACAATTATGACAACTGCATCGACGTTGTTTATCTTTCTTTCCTTCCGACATAGATATGCATCTTCGGCAAGCTACTTTTCTCCGGTAAAGTAGCGTCGGTTGCGTGCGATTCCGACTGCCCGACCGTCTTCTTTTTTCTGGCCTCGAACGAGGCGTAAAAATTAATCGATTCCGACCTGACCCTTTACTTGTGAACGATTTTCATCCTCAGGAGGGGCCCGAAGATCGACGAAACGAGCGAGTTTTGCGGGCCCCGTGTCAGGGCCGCATCGCCATCGAGACGTCGTACCGCGCAAGGATTCAAAAAAGTCAACCGATTCAGAGATCAACGAAAGCGAACGCTCTTCGAAATCAGTCAATTGGCTCTTCGGCTCCGGTTTTCAAACAATAAAATAACCGAAGGGAGTGTCCGACACGCGCTCATTCTATTAAAAAATTTCTCTGTTTCGTATATCACAACCCAGGTATTTATACCTCAACCTATTTTTCTTTCATTTCTTCATTTTCATTCATTTCTTTCCTCATCGTTTCTTACAACGTCATCGCTCGTACAGTCGTCGACCCTCTTCGTTAGAGATTTATCATTCCAATACTATTTTTCCCAAAATAGAAACTCACCATTCTTTCATTCGTTAAAATACATTTTTAATAGAATCATATTTAAAATAGGCGCACAATTTCGTTACGAATTTTTTAAACGCAAAAGTTGTCGTAATAATTATCTCCAGAAACGATTTTATACGCTTGCACCGATCGCCGTTGGCAATGCAGACCCAACTCTATAGTTTACGGAGCCTATATTGAGAATTATGTACAAAAAATACTACACCACAGATACAAATACTCGAGCAGTCAGCACGCTTCATTCACCTGGCTATTTACGAGCCGTGCAACTATTAATTAACTTTAAAAAGCGGCTGGTTTCGACACGACCAGCCAACCCTACCGGTGCCCTTAACTTGCCATTTCTTAACCTACCCTAAATTGTGCTATGTATACACAATTTGACTGTCTCGATCTGTCCATCCGTACCTTCCACCAGACTGCATCGCAGACACTTTCGTTATATGCAAGAGAGAAACTACACAAAGGCGCTAAACAAAGAGTCTCGTGCCGGTGGGGGCATCCTTCGAAATTTTAAGTCACTCAACGGCATATGCCACGTCGGACCTTCGACCTTCGAACCATCGGGCAAGTGATTGGATCGTCGCTCGACGAAAAACAAAAAAGCATGCCCACTCCATTCCGTCAATATTATATTTGTGGAATAGTGTATCGTACCTTTGTATACAATCCGACAATACTATGAGCTGCTTTCTTAAGAGCGACGCGTTGGAAAAACGCTTTGGTACATCGGGAGAATAAGTTTCATTGAATCAAAGAGATTTCATTGAAATCTTGGCCTATGAAACGCTCATTTGCCGTCAATGAAAAAATGTATTTAATTTATTACTATCTTTTATTTAATCGACCGCGAATTATATTAAATGCGATGGCATTTAATCAATGAAAATTGTATTGAAGCTTGACAAATATTTTTATTTGCTTCAATGACATTTTTATATGTTGCTCACTCTCATAACGATAGTAGGATGCACTCCAATTCTACATTTTAAATCTCTCGAGCGAATCTCGACCAATTCTGTAGTACCTGATGTCCCATATCGGGCACGTTCATTTTGGATACTTGTTCATACTTTATTTAACTTTAAAGGAGTTAAGTTTAAGGTATAGTAACAGAAACATTAGAATGAACCAATTGTTATTGCAAAAATGGTGTTTTATTGTGTTTTTTTGCTTGAATATCGCGCACGTCATGCATGCGATACGCACACACAAGCAAACAAACAAACAAATACTACAATGGTATTTTGGCATCAGAGGATGAATGCGTTTCGCATAACGCGGCACTTTTTTTAATGTGTGTTTATAAATAGATCGTGATGCTTATCTATAATTACATTATAGGTTATGTTTTATTTTTGCATGCTTGTCGTACTAACCGAGGAAAGGTTCGAGGATTCGTTTAATATTCACTTATTATTATTATTATTATTATTATTATTATTATTATTATTATTATTAATTATTAATTATTACTTATTAATTATTACATACCTTCGAAAGTATTCGCGGATACCACAAGAGAGTGGAGAGTTTATTCATTATAATTAAATATATTTAGTTGTCCCGTTATCTAAAATATTTGTTAAGTATTACAAGATGTATTAACAGTTGATAATATTACGATTTATTTGAGCAATTTGTTTCTCGTAACACATTCGATGTTTCTTACGAATAAAGAAACGATTTGCGACAACGAGATTAAATATAGTCGAAACGACTTTAGATTTGTTAATAATTATGAAATATATATTTGACGTAACTGTATATTTCATAATCAATATAAATAAACTCTTTTCTCAATGCAGCCTCCTTCGAAAACTTCTCCATTTGACCAACAATCTAACAATGAATGTTTCACCGGTTTTACGCTTTTGATACATTATTATAGAAATAATAATACTTGATACAACACTATTAGAAAAAACAAATCGCGTCTGCCGTCAAGGAGCAAATAAATGTTTACTTAAAGGCAACGAAATATCTTCAAACGCATCGCATCGTTGCAATCGACTAATAATTATTTTCATTAAATAAAACAAATATTTAATTGATTCAAAGAAAGACATTTTTATGTGCCGATTTATTGGAATCAATGAAATTTTTCATCTCGATAAAACAGACGGACATCGGGTATACTCTGAAAAATCGTGAAACTGGACAGCTCCGTTCAATACGAGATAAATATTCCGAATTCGCGTGCATGTCACGTGACGCACGATACGTTCTTCGCAATGGCATTTGTACCAAGTGCTTTTGTTCGATTTTGTTTAATTTAAAATGTGGTAAGAATGTCATCGCGATTGTGTCATTAACACTTTTTTTAAAACTCACAATTTGCTCAATTTTTTTTACCAATACTTCTCTTTTATTATTCCTCAATTTTGATGTCAATAACCCGAAGCGCGTCTATCCCAGACTGTAACAAAGTTGATAACAACGCGGTAAACATTCATCGAAGCTCTGTCCGATAGCGTATCAATCTTTATAACCAAGTGTCGCGAAAGAGAGCTACCTGGTTAGCCGTATAGTTGCCAATCTATAGGTTGTACACACCCCCCCACACCTTGCAACCCCCGCGTCGTCGCGTTCAACTAATTTCGTTGAATGGCCAATCGATTATCTCCTTGGCGAAGCGTGAAGCTTCCTAGACCGGTGTCTTTGCCATCGCGATGGAAACTTGTGTAGCTACAACGCATCGTATAACACCGTTGGATCCCCACTCCGTCACACCCTTGGTGACGCCGTAGAAAGAGAGAGAGAGAGAGAGAGAGAGAGAGAGAGAGAGAGAGAGAGAGAGAGAGAGAGAGAGAGAGAGAGAGAAAAAAGATAGAGAGAGAGTAAGGTACATCGTATATATACGACGTATACGTCGACTTACTTTTGTTACTCAGGTATAAAATTGCAACGGGACCGAACTCACCTCCCCCTCAGACCCTTTTAACTCTTCATCCTTCGTTCGTTTTGCGCCACCCCTATAACGTTTTCTCTGCACTTTGTGAACGAACGACGACGCCTCGCTGTCGTACAGTGTCCGAGCCGAAACCGAGGTGCTTGACCGGTATGGGTTATCTATGCAGTGAAAGAATCGAGCCGAAAGGAACCGGCAGACTGCGGAAAAGAAAAAAACAATAAAAAGAAAGTTGAAAAAAAAAATGGTGTCTCTTAAATTTTTTTTTTCTTTGGAGGAGCGATCGAGGATGATCATCGCAGCGTAGGTTTCTCAAAGGCAACTTCTTCTTCTTTTTTTTATAACAAATATTTCGATGTACAGCTTAGAGAATATAACTAAAGTAAAAATTAAGTGAATGTAGTATCAACGCCGTAAAAGATGTCTTTTGACAGTAACGATTATTCAACTATTCGCCAAATTTCTAATAGTGTTGCACGAATTATTAAAAAATCGTAGAATAACCTTTGATGGTTAAAAGAGCAAATTAATCATCTATGCACGTATTGTTCTTAGAAACAAATTTAAATAACCAAAGTCTGGTACTCATGGAGTTAACCAACGGAAAAATTAATAGACATAATAATTATTATTAAAAGATATTGAATATTTCTTACGATTGGTCAACACGATTAATTGTCATTCGGATGCACAATTTTCCTGCAATCATTCGATTAGCGTTGCATCGAGTCAACGAGTCATCGGCCGTTGCCTCTTGATACGAATCGGCATTGCTGATTTATTGGTAACGATTTAACTCCGCTGAGTATGTAATGTTAAAACGCAAATGATTTTCTCGGAATCGCAGAGGCACGGAAGGGTGGGATCACATCGGTTTTGTTGTTTTGTGCTCTATCGCCTTCAAGGACTAACGGATGATCACGCAGCATCGGATCAACCCAACGACGATGATGACAACGACGACGACGACGACAAAAACAGCGACAACAACGACGACAACAACAACAACAACGAAGACCGTGCGACTGTGAAACCGCGCGGAGCCCCGAGCTAGGACTTTGCTTCACTTGACGAGGTAATCACGGGACCCGGGCCAACTCTTAAACGAAGCCGAAGGGAAGGTCGTATTCATCAGGCCAATAATTCATTTCGCCTGCACATAAATTAGTTATTTCGTTTGGCCTCACCCGCCGCACCGACCGAGCACTCCCTGATGACGAGAATTAAAACGAGTCCAGGCCACCTCAAAATCCAGGACTATTCCGATAAAAGAAACTTCTCTTGACACAAACAACAACAAAAAACTTTCGAAAATTGAGAAAAAATAATGATATATTCATTTCATTAAACTCGAATTGAACGAATGAAACTATACGTATTTGGTTGATCTTGTTAACATCGCCATTTCTCATTTCAAAATTGTTATTCGATAATGAGCGTTCTCAAAATTTGCCAGGTTCTTCCATTCCGAGTATATCGAGCAATATTCTCAAAATATGATTTTTCGTCGTAATTTTAAACTGTCTCGAATATCATAAGTCTTAAACTATGAAATTTATAGACCAAGGAAGCCCAGAAAATTGCAAAAATTGCAAAAATTTCAATGTCCGCCCACCTGGACTTACAAACGTTTCAACTCTTCTTCGAACGCAGATGGTTCTTGCCTCTCGTGCTCGCGCCCCCGTCTTGGAATGAATATGATAAATCTGCTTCAAGGATATAGCAGGCGCACCTTCGTACCTGGTCTGCGAGAAGATAATAGAGCGACTGTATAAACGAGAAAACCCAGAGGCTTCGCCCGGATCTACTATAATATACCCCCATCCAGCACTCTCACACTAATACAAACGATCAGGCTCGTCTAGCGTTGGTATACGCATCGGTGGAAGATTGTCTTTATGGTTATACTTTGTGTAAGCACATTATATATTGTACCTATGTACTTTTATACCTGTCTATGTGCACAAAGACGAATCCTTCAACCTTTCTACCTGAGAACGAACAAAGAGACTCGGCGTAACGGAATCAACCCTCCGGTATTCAACATTCCGAACTTTCTGTTGTTCTTCGCAATCTGTGGATAAAATCCAAGTGGTTACACTTACGGTATGTATACAACATCGCGCCATTTTTTTACTATTTGAGATTTTTGTATTCGTCATTAGATATATTAAATATCATTTCCACGAAATATTCTATACATCGGATATGTTGTAAGATTTAACTGACGGATATATTGTAAAAAAAAATTTATTAGAACAGCAATCAATTGTTAACCGTAAAAAATTAAGCTAGGAACAATAAAATCATATTCTTACGTTAGAAACATATTTCGAGCGAAGCGATTCGCTATCGCAACAAAACGCACTTTATTACTGCGACAAAAGTGCATTTTTATAGTAACAATACAGCTTGATACCGCAATTTAATACACTAATGTATTTTTTTTTTTTCATTCCTTTATTCCCCTTCTCAACACCAGCGTGTTCAACTAAATTGTTGCAGTAGTAGATACAAATTGTTGTAACAGCAGAACCAATTACTCTTGCGTAGTTAACGCTACGCTGCGTGAAGAATAACAAAACGATTTAGCCCAACATAATTAGGCTAACTTCAGTGGCCTTATTCAAAACTGGTGCCAAGAGATAACAGAGAGCGTCTTTAATTAACAATTGAGCCGTACGTTCTCACTCCACGAATTTTGTTACACTCGTTTCCGTCGCAAATTTTAGGACAAGGCTCCAGATTTACGATGCAAAATCTTCTTGAGATATCCGATCATCTTCAAAGTCGATCGATTGAAATTATTAATGGTACACGTCGACTGTACCCAGATAAAAATGTGACGGCACGGAGGATACACGATGGCGGCACGATACATGACTGCATTCGTGCCGTTCACGACGTTCCCGCCAACACGACGTGCCAACACCGTGTGTGCACGATTGCAGCACGTTTTAGGGCCGCACGACACGCTGTAACCGTACGGAAGGTGGAGCACGCCGTGCTGTTAAAAATTTGTGCCGTCACAATGTCGTCCTGACCCCGAACGTACACGACGGTGTTCCGCCATCAACTGTCACGGCACGATTTTCTCACCGAGTAATACGAGAGGATAATTCGACGAGACTGAAAATTCGCGTAAAAATGTTGTCCGTTACGCGTAAGAAATTTGTAGTCATCTTTCGGATGTATCTCTCCGCCGCGCGTTTACAAAATTTCTAACGATACTCTGTGACGATACGTGCCATGACTCCATATTTACTTTGCATTTATTCGAATAAGCGAGCATTCGAGCGTTTTGCGCACATTGCCAAACTTTATACTCGAATAATTAAGAAATATTTTTTTCTTCGTTGCCTTTGAAGAGCCAGGAGCACGCACGCACAACGCTAGTCACGGAAAGATCTCGCGTATGGAGGGCGGCGGCGGTGGTGGTGGTAGTGGCGGCAGCGGTGGCGGCGATTTCGAGGATAACCATCCACGTGGATCGTTGGTGCAGGAGGGGGGTGGGGAGGGGATTGGCCTTGGCGGGTGGCAGTGGGATTCAAAGCTGCGGCGACGATTCTAGCGTGCCATGCTGTTTCTTGCCGGCTAGCTTGAATCGGTCTCTCCAACGCCGTATTCTCTGTACTACGTCGGCGTAGTCGTACTTGGTCGTGTCGTCGTCCGCGTCAAGCATGGACGCGAAGTGTATTGAGATTGCAGGAGGGGGAAACGACGCCGGTGGCGGCTCCTTGACGCCGCGCGCCGCCGCAACGGCTTCGTTGTCTACCGGCGCCCACCAGATGTCTCCGAGACTCGGGACACCGAACCGGCGGAGCGTAGGCGAGTGTGAGAGAGACGGAGAAAAAAAAACGACAGAGAGCACGAGATGCCAGAACCGGCGGCGCACCATGACGTCACGCATTTTCCAAATCGCGAGGGCGCGCGAGGGAACGAGCTCTCCGCTGGAGTTAAGTCAGCGTTGAAAACGTTGGAGGCAATTCGGGTCGACCAAACCTTAATTTATACATTTTTTTTTCTATAATTTATCATTTTTTTTTACAAACGAATATTGATGTATCTGCTAAGAAGTAATTAAAGTTTATATTCAAGTTATATCGTTGAATAATTATTTTTACCTAAAAAAACGTCATTTTCTCTTGACTATTGACTACAACGCGGATTGATGAGTAACATGAATCCAGAGACAATATCAACGAGCGCTTTTATTTCCATAAACGTGAAAATAATTAGCAAATATAACAAACAAATGTTAAAGATGAAAAATAGCAACAAAAAAATATTGCCTCTGTCGAAATATATATATATATATTTTTTTTTTTTAATGACAATCATATAAGAAATACTATAAATTTCCGAGTAAACATCTCAAGGTAAATTTTCTTATCTCTGCAACAAGGGTGAACCGTATTGCCCGTTGCCTCTCGCGGAAGCCTCGGCTGGCCTGTGCCTATCGCACGGGGAAACGCAAGGGGAAGGTGGTGCTACGGCGCCGGGCGTCTCGATTCATCGCAGGACGACACGAGGGTACATATATTCGTGGGAGCAAGACCGATGAAATAGGAAAGAGGGTGACGGAGCTATATAGAAATGGAGGGGAAACCCCGCTTCCCGAAGCGTTGGTGGGGACTCGAAACGATCGTGCGCGCGCGCGCGCGCGCGCTTCCTCGCGCGCCCCACGCGATGAACCTTCCTCCTCGTTATATGTACGTTTCTATACATGTATATCTGTACGTATATATGTATATACGTACATAGATCGTAGTATATATCTATGTACGTAAAAGGGGGAGCAGAATTCGGGGTGGGGATCGCGAGCAAGTTCGCGATGTTAGCGCGTTACCGGGTGGGGGTAAAGCTGGGCGCGGCCTATACCATTGGTGCTCCGTGTCGGCGTAGACGATTATAAAAATAATATCAGTGTACCGCGCTTTCTCGCATAGATATCCCGGGGCCGACGATATTCCGCCACGGCGCATCGCGCAATATATAATAACATTCGCGTCATACTCGTGGCCACTCGTTATTTTGTTATTACTTTTTTAAAAAAAATAATCATTGACACGCGCGCTCCGATCCGCCGCCAACAGCGCGCCGCGACAGAGACTCGCGTCTTGAGGACACGCGCTACGATACCATCCACCACCGGTTCCACCATTACCATCACCACCACCACCACCACCACCACCACCACCACCACCACCACCTCGCGTTCTCCGTCATCGTCATCGCGCACCGTCATTGGGGTATAACCGAAATTGCTATCGTAAAATTCGTCGTCCGTCATTCGCATTCGACTCGCGAATTTCATCGTCATACGTAGCGGCCCGCGTGCCTTCCACCACGACAACGAGGACGTTCCACAAAATACGATTTCTATACTCGCGTTGCTTCGCCAACGAAAAATATAATAAATAATTAATAATATCGAGGATTATTTCGAGAGATAACATTTTTGCGGAAATATTGTTCTTTTTTTTTTCTCCAATCCCTGTACACTCGGTTCGCAGTGTGTACCAGCTGATATTGCAGCACGTGCACGGCTACGGAACATCGCATCGAACGTACACGTCACTCCATTACCTCGTGACAGAATCGTGAATAATTCGACGTTACGAAAAAAAAACTAAAAAATTTCGTAACCGTGGCAGACGAGCGCGAGCGCTCGATCATCAAACGTCTCGGACTATATTTTCGAAATTTCCGGCTCTCGGAATTATCCCCGGTGTTGCGTTACGAGCGAAAAACGACGGTCGCGCGACCTCGTTGGTGTAGTTTTCTCGTTCACGGTGCGTGACGAAAATTTGCAAATTTTCTCAAACGAGTGTGCTCCGAAAATTTAAAAAAGAAAAATTATATATATATATTTTTTTTTTCTTGTTATTAACCAATAAAAATATATTTTTTCTTCACTCGAGCGGCGTGAAAAAGTTTCGAAGAAGCAATAATATATCGAGCAACTGCGCGTCGTAAGGAAAATTACCTCATCGACGGGCCTCCCTCCACAACGGTCATAGCCGGAGAACCACGTGTCACCCTTTCGCCGGTTTCGACAAAATATCCGCATAGTCGAGGTGACCGGCGGCGTATACCAACGACAGCGCATACCCGAACTACGTTCGCACACGTGAGCCCGAGAGAAAGAGCATCATCGCGAGCTCGGAGAACTCTCGGCTGGCTCATACACGAACCGAAAGAACGCCGAAAGGAAGGCGCGCTTCTCGCTCCGCGAGGCCCTGCCCGGCTCGTCTAACCCGAGCCGTTAGTCGACCGTCAACCCAGCAGCCTCATAGTCGTTCCGTGTGTGCAGTAGTCTTTTAACCGTCTCCACTCGGCCGCCACTGATCATCATCCTAATCATCATCGACCATCGTCGTTGCTTGCCCGATAAATATTAAAAAAAAATAAAAAAAAAAAAAAATTTATTGAAATAAAGACAAATTTTCTTCCTCGTTGACTTTTATTCCGGACAGCATTCGATCAGTGAATATTCACCCACGTAATACACCAAGGAGTACTTCGATAACCGGATCCATCGTCGACTGCCGCTAAAATTCCTTCGATTAAAAATCCCATCTTCCATTAAAAGAAAAAAGAAAAAAAAAAAACAACAACAACAACAACAACAAAAACCCCTCACCAGGAGCACCGACAACTTTGACTGGATTACTAGAAAAAGTGGTGTGAAAGAGTGAAAAAAAAAAAGTTGGATCGCTTCGATAGTGCGTATAATATACATATTAACATAAATACATGTCTATGTATATATGTATATATATATATTTATGTATATATATATATATATATATAGTGAAAGTTGACCCCGTGACATTGAACTTGAGGGTGAAACGTATCCTCGTTTGATAAACGCCCTTTGATAAACCAGATAACGAAAGCTCGCACCGGTGGGCGCATGACAAGATCGCGAAACCTCGAGAGTGCATAAATCAGTGGATAGAGAAGGATAGTGCGACAAAGGGTGAAAGATATATATATAGAGAGATTAAGAGAGAGCAGTACAACGACGGAGAGTAACGCTCGGTATATACCTGTGGATAGAAGTGAAAAGGGCGCCGAGTGAAGAATTTCGTACTCGAGGACGAGGGAAGGGGCAACGAGCGAGAGAGATCTGAAGATTCCCGAGGAGAGGCTAAACCAACACTCGCGTAACAACTGTCGCCGGTCACTTTACCTGCCGGATGAAGCAGAGTCTCGTTACAACTTCGTCCTATATTTATTAGTGGTTTTTGGGCATTCTTCGTGTTAATACTTAATTTTTCATTGTATTAATAATAATTATTATTATTAATAATATTAACATTTATTATTGTTGTTGTTAAGTGTTTTGGTTTTTTTTTGTTTTGTTTTAAATTATAACATTTCATCGTTTGACTATCGACGATTGGACATTTCGTGGGGAAAATTCTAGTGCTCGTGCGCGCGCGCGCTATCAGTGTATGTCCCCCGTTTGGCCGGGCCCTCTTCTAACGCTTGACGGCCCCCCTGCCTCTCCTCACCCCCCCCCCCCCCCCAGTCACACGAGCAGCAACGACATCAAGAGAAAATATAATCCAGTGTGTGCCAGTGTTTAAGTCTACCTCAGTCGTTAGCCGAAGCTAACGCAAATTTAAGCTCCTTTAAAAACCCTAAGGATAATATTTAGAAGAGAGAGAGAGAGATTTATATATATATAGTGTGTGTATATATATATATATATAAATATATATATATATAAATTACATATATATATACAAGGAAACATATATATAAATTATAATTATATAAATATAATATTTGACAGTGTGCTAGACGCGCCGTTACAATATTCTGTACATAAAAGCAAAGCGCCAGTTTCGTTTTTCGTTTTTCTTCGTTGTGCTCGTTGTACGTACGGTACATTCGTCTGTGAGTTTCGCGCTGAAGAAAAACTTGAGTTAACGCCGTTGTTAACACGTTCGCAAAATGTCACTGGATAAATTCGCTGAGGGTGGTTTGCTGCAGAAGGAGATGGAACGGCTAGATATCGAGGATAAAAACGGCGATGGCCAAAGGTAAACTTTATATTAATTTGGTTTTCCTTTTTTTGCGTAGGCGCGCGTGTGTGTGTGTGTGTGTGTTTTTTTTTTTCGAGTTATCAGCTTTGATTCAAAGATGATCCGTTAGCTAACACGTTTATTCACTCCCGCCGAATCGCTAAGGAGCGAAGTCTATCGCGTTGCCTCATCAGCCCTGCACGATCCAACTCGATACTTCTAATCGAGTTTGCTGTGAAACGAAGATATCGCGCTCGCTAAATCACCAAATTTTCCACCATTTTGTTAATTTTATCTTGGGCTAGGAATTTAATAACTGTAATCGCTTCGATACTACTTGTGATTGAAAATTATGTTTTATTCGATGTCGATGTCGATTTATAATACGAAGTAAACTGATTAGTTTCCCTATTTTTTTTTCTTTGATTTTTCTAAATTAATTTTTATCTTTCATGGAGATTTCACGAAAATTATCCTTCGAGATTAATAAATGTTTTGCAAGTGATTGCGCTGGATTATTTATTTCTATGCTATGAGAATTCCGTTATAAATAGATTGTTTATTGAATTGTTTTATTTTTCTTTTTGTCTCGTATTTTTCATTCGTTTAAAAATTTTAATTGTCAATTGATATTTTTTTTAACCCTCGAATATTGAATATCCGGCTTAAATTTATTTCGTATCAAACGTGTAGCATTATACATTGTATAACAAATTTAATGCGTCAATGCAGTTTGCCATTGTCTTGTAATGTTATTTGTGGCTATGATTAAAAATATAATAATGCAAAGCTGTTACAAAATTAGTTTCAGCGACAAAACGATTCTACAACAATTGTAATTAAACTCGAAGCATTTAATTCTGCCCATCATTCAGTACTGGCCCGTTAAATTATTTCGTTGTCTGTGAATATATCTCTGTTAAATAACTGATTTATCAATGAAATAGTAAACGAACGAGGTATCTTTAGACGCGAAACGAAAGAAAATTGCCTCTAACGAAAAATAACGATAGAAAAGTCGATGCCGCTTGCATCACTTACGGTATTGCATGAATTCTCACAATATTACATTGGACAACATGCCCCCCATAACCGTATATTTATCAAAGTTGCACGTTTATAGCAATGTACTTTGTAGTATGTTCGAATGACAGTCGGAGAGTACACGTTGCGACATCCAACAAAGTTGTGTACCGATCCCAGCGCTCTAATTAAATTATCGTAATTTACAAGATGACAGACGCGAACAGAATATAACTAAAGATATTAAATATTTTGTAATAAAATAAAATAATAATACGATAATCTTTGTATAATATCGGCAATGATTTTCGTCACTCGATGACCGTTATAAATGATAGAAATTAAATATATACAGATACATGAGAACTGTACACCGTCAACAATACACGATATCCTCGCGAGTTAATTGCGAAAACAGATTACACGTACCTCAGGCTCGTACTCATCCGCTGTTGTATAATTGCTCAAAGCCAAATTGCTTGACACAAACGGTATACAATGATTGACTTTTGGAAATAGAATACCATCGAACGTTATCGCGACAAGACAGACGGCAGTTCCGTCTTGAGAATATCTTACAAATATTATGAATAGAGAATGTGAATTTCTTCATGTAATGGTTTACTATTGTGCTGGAAAGATTTAATGGACAGGAAAAGATGTTTGCGAGTGAACGGAACGATTGTACTCCTCGTAACGCGGTCGTATTCCATTCAAAGGATAAACAATATTACGCACTGCCCGTGAATAGCAAATATATGACTGACAGCATGCGACAATCGAACTTCCGGTTATTTAGGTACTTGCTAGCTGCACGTGTTTCTACTTTTTTTATTTTATTTATTTTTTAATTGAATAATAACAGATTGCGTGTAAACACTCGAAATAATTTTATCTTTAAAATCTGTTGAATCATCCGCAAGAAAATAAAACTTTTCAATAAAAAATTTATCAAATTTTTCCAATATTATTTTAATTATTTGCTGAAATATTTATTTATTTCGTAGAACGATAATAATATAATTATTCGTCCTGATTTTTAATTGGAAAATTATTGTAGTTCGAATGAATCGACTGGTTGAAAATTTCCACCGGAATCCACGTGTGAAATTCTATAATACGATAACCGGAAACGATCGGTAGCCGAAGGACAAGTTCACGCGCGAGACTCGCGATTCTTTTCCATGACACATTGACTCTCGTGTTCGATTAAATTCTTCGCTCGATTGAGAATTATTCAACGCACGAGTGAAGATCGAATTGATAAGATGCTTGTTGCTTTGATCACAGGCCATCGTAAAGTAACCGATCGTGCCCTTATAAATTTTCCTTCTATCAGATTCAATGCGCGTTGGATATATTTACGCAACATTGCAAACCTGACCGAACGAACAACTGAAAAAATATCTTCTTTTTTATTTAATTTCAATGATTCACGCGAACAAAAGTTAAAAATAAAAATTGTCTTTCCTTTCTCAAAAATAACTAAATTCATCTACAATTTTGGTTTCTCTAATACGGAAACTTCTCTCTACCGTGTTCTCTTTGCGTTCTTCGCGAACTTGCTTGATATGCGTCTCGTTTGTAAGATAAATTACGTTCCCCCACCCTACGTCCCTTCCGTCCCTGAATGACCACTCGTAAGTAAACGTGACTCATTCGAAGGTGATGCGTTGACTGGGAGACCAATAGACCATATCGCCGGACAACTCTATGCGTCAATGGACTGTTTCGTACAATCCCACGCGAGCTCGTAAGATATCAACTGAAATTCCAAATTTAAACCTTTTCGGTATCCAAAATTTTCCAAAATAAGTCTCTTGATAAAACAACAGGAGATACATAATTCGGGAAAACAGACCACGTCTTGGAGAGAACGTGAAAGAAAAAGAAGTAAACCAAAGCAAAAAGTTAAAAAATTTATGAAACAAAAAAACGTTGGTAGCTTTTAGTAATTCGTTAATGCCACCCCAGCTTGGACTGACACGCACCGGAAGCGTGAAGTAATAAACCATGCGGTCTCGAGTGCAGATTTTCTCGATTTTCTTATTTCTTTTTGTTCCAGCTTATTTTCTCGACATATTTCACGACTATGGTGGGCTCGAAAAAAAAAAAAAATCTAGTGTCACCAGAGGTTACGTAGCCGAATTACGCTTATTGCAGCGTTTCCATGAACGATGATACAAATGGAATTAACCGAAAAATGATTAAATTTAGAAAAATATCTTTGACGCTATCGCGTCCACGTTAAGCTATGCGATTGTACAATTTTTTATATTTCTATACAGTTTATATATAAATAATAAAAAAACAACTTTTATCTTTTAACTTGGGCTGCAAACTCGTTGAAAACAAAAAATAAAACCAAAAGTTTTGTTGAATATTTCGTTGACGCTATTTTAACAACGATAGAATAGTTTTCTATAGCGTTGCGAGCCGTTCATAGGGCGTCGTGTGTGGCGGGCGCGTGTAAATTGGTGGTAAACTTGGGTTGCTTGTGCGCCGAACTGGCCCGGGCTACTCTATCCGGTCGTTCGTTTCTCATGCTCTATCTCTATATATATTTATTTTTCTCTCACTCGCGTCTGCCGGCAATCTAACGTATGTCGCACCGTTCTGCGGCTCTTACAGTCTTCCGTACCATCCCATACGGGTTGCGCCAGTGCCAACCCGTAAACTACTGCGCATGTGTGCGTACCAGTGAGCGCGCGTGCGTACGTTTTCCGGATCTACGCACTTTTCAGAAAACATAGATACGGTGTCGGGCGTCACGGTAAGGCCGAGCGTCTACGTGGCCTCCGAAAACCTCCGAATGTTCGTCGCGGCCGTCGGTCTCATCGCTTTTCGCGCTCTTATACACGCGAACCATGAATATGATACCGCCACGAGGCCTCGCGTGCGATCTTCGATAGATCGAGATATCTCCGGTCGGAATCCCGCTACGTAACTAATCGTCGGATGCTCGTATTTCCAGTTATTAGAAAGTTTGCTAAGCAATTTGATACTTGAGAATTTCGTGGTATCCGCGGTCCAAACGTTTAACTTTTAGATCAAAACACATTGCCATCGTATCCCTTTTTGATACGCGTAGATCCATTATAAATTTTTTATAAATAATAGCAGCTCGAAATAATTTTAAGACGATGCGCTATATCACTCGTGCTAGACGCGCGAGAGAGAAATAGCACAATTTTTCCTTGGCCACGATTGATCTTTCGGATTAAAGACGAGAACGATGAAATATAAAATTGTCAGACGCGGTTCACCGTTCTTCTCTTTTATCCGAAATGTCAATCGGGACGGACAAACATGTTTTTACAATTTCGGTTACCGACTGATCCCTCCGGCGTTATTTATCTAAGTAAACTATATGTGAAATGAAAGATTTCGGCGCGTAAAATATTTAATACATTCATTTTTCGTTAATGTTATGTATCTCGCATATATGTTTTACATACAAAATACAATATATTCGAAAAATGTATTTATTTTAATCGTCGAAATCTTTCATATTTCAAATAAATATTTTACATTCCTTACACATATTTAAGTATCGACGAATAGCAAGGGTAGCGCATCGTCTTAAATTCAAATAACTATGACTGCGGATAACTATAATTGAAGATGACGATAGCTCTTGATTTCTTCATAGCACAGTTTCAACAAAATCGTAAGCACTACATACACGCGAAATCCGAGCGATTTATGTCGCGACGCTGACGTAAATAGGCGTTATCTTCGAAAATTAGCGTTGAACGAAGTCACGCTCGCATTTTTCGGCGAACGCATAGCCGTCAAATATACAATACGTAATATACTTTGTTGTATCTATTATTTAGAGTCGAATATAATTTATTAAGAGTGCCGCCAATGGGTGCCGATGATGCTCTTGGTTGCGCGCGTTAAAATGAATCATACGTTTAATACGGTCAACTTGCTTGATATTCCTCGTCGCTCGTTACGCCTGTTACACGATATTATGCAAAGAAAACTTGTAATTAGAGTGACATGTCGTATACGCAAAGTTAAAAATACAGGATGTTGAACACGTTTCACAGTGTAAAGTTGACACGAGCGAGTGTGTTAAAATGAATCGGCTTCCACCTCAAAACTTTCAGCACACTTAAGCCCGGAATGTGTGGATGAAAATCAATAAATTATTAGCAAACAATGCAGAATAATGGCAGGAACATAATTAAAAAAAGGGCATTCAATTTCATTCACCATTTTTCAAGTACAATGTGGTTAAACTTTTGAGGTTATAGTGCAAAAATTGACAACAGCTATTGAGGCATCGGCCATTGAAACGGTCGTCGTTATACCCTAAATACACACCGCGTAAGCTTGATATTCAACAGTGTTTACAATATAATTTTATAAAAGCTATATTTCATCACAACCTCTTGAATAATTTTTTTTTATTAGCCTCTGAATGCTACACTGAGTATAAAATCTATAGCGTTACTTCCAGAATGAATCAAGCACTCCTAAGTCCACGTCAAGGCAGATATGACACTCGAGAGAGAGTCTCAGCAGTGATAGATTCGCCCCTGATTTATCGCTACAGATTTGCTACACTCATGGTTGTTCCGGCATCCACGATACCATTTTTATAGTGAAACCAATAAACGATAGTAACGGGTAACAATAAACATGGTGGTATGAACCAATATTTAATAGTTTTCACTGTAAATAATTTTAAAAAAAAATAATTTCGAACTGAGACAGAATTTCTGATACGGACGAAAATATTTTTTAAATATTACATAAATACATTATTGTGAAAAGAAAAATGTACGCTCGGCGTGGTTTCTCGATACATCACGAGACGAGTCTGAAATCCCGTTCTCACGGATCGTCGAATCATGATGGCGAATTTCTCTGTCTCGGTGACCGAGGTCGCGATCGTTGACGCAAGTCCGTGTCTTGAGGTCGAGTCCGGAGATCCGTTTCGCCATGAGAAATGTACAGGAAAGAGAAAGGGAACGTGACTGTGTTAGGCCCGATCTCGAAAAACGAAGTGAAAACGCTTGTGGAGCAGCGAGTATGCGGAGCGAAGCTCACACACACGCACGCACGCACGCACACACACACACACACACACACACACACGCACACACGCACGCACTAGTGTGCTCGCTACTACTCCGGCGGCTTTGCTCGTTATGAAACGCCCGCATCTTCTGTTAACTCGACAGAAAGAGAGAGGTACAAGGGGGAGTGAGAGAGTCGATTGTGCGTTAGTTGCGTGCGTGGCTCTATCTTCAGGCTGATTCACGCGTTCCGCCCCCGCAAAGCCGGTAACGTTGCAATCTATCCTTCGTCCCGTACCTTTTTTATTCTCGTCTCTTTCGCTTCGATAGGGTAGAAAAAAAATGCCATGCAGAGGCGCCGAGCTCTGTACGCAATTGGATTACCGTATTTAAAAAGACTACATGCATCGTCTGATTTAATTTACTAGAAGTTACCCTGTAAAGAATCAAATTGAAGCCCGACATTTTTCATTCGATAATTGTATCATTTTTTTCTTCTTCGCTCTTCTACCTCTTCGTTTCAACGATTTCTCGACAACCGGCTCTCACTTTACAGCGCTAAAATATAAGTTTTCTTTCAAGATCTTCTTCGAAATCTGACGAACGACCGAGGCTTCCTTGGACAACCATTCGGTTACACTCGGTCTACGAAACCCTCGTTCGAAGGAAAACGCGAAGCAGGTAATATGCAAACAGACGAAGGGTGGGTGCTCAACGTACTTGAACGTTGGCAGAGGCTCTCGCTTCATTCGCCGGAATCGTAGCTCTCTCGTTGTAGAAAAAAAATAGGCTCTTGAAAAATCCGAGAGAAAAATCGACGAGGAACGAGAGAACTTCGTTCTCTTTGCTTCAGTTTAATCTGCTATCTCGCTTTCGCTGACGTTGCTGCTTTGCTCAAGCTCATTCTATTCCTCTTTCTTACTACGCGTTTGCCTTCTCGTCTTCGCATATAAGCCACGCTGTAAGTTCCTTCGACTTTGACCGATTTCCGAGAAGGGACTCTTCGCGCAGACCCAGGTCAACGCTTAGCTTATAACCTACCGACGAACCGCTATAATACCTTTTCCTTACACTCGTCGCAGCTCCACAGTGTGTAGATTCTCGTTGTATAGATACGAAATACGCGGACGGTGACGCGCCGGACGAGAGTCCGTGTCTCTTTCTTTATGTGCGTCTGCTCTGCACGAGAAAGAGAAACGACGTAGTATAGCAACCCTGGTGGCTACCTGCTGGGCGCGGTTTGCTTCAAGGGGAAAAAGAGTAAGAGAGACGAGGGCGAAATGGCCGGTTGAAACGAGAGAAAAGAAAAAGATATGAGATCCGGAAGAAACGCGCGCGAAACCTTCGCCCGACCGCCAGCTACCGCCCGCACCCACATCGAAGGTACAACCGATGCTACAGCTAATATAACTCGGGGGAAGAACGGTCGTGATCTGTTCTGAGTTGCCAAGAATTGTATACCTGTCGGTTATATTCGTTCTGTCTGTGGGTGTGTGGGGGGGGGGGCTGTGCGTCTGTGTATTAATCCTCCAATCTTTCGAGCCAGTAAAGCGTGTGCCCGTCGATCGACTACATTTTCAAAAAGGATTTGGTAATAATTGTTGCTGGCTCAGAACCGCATTAAGGTATCCGAAATTTTGTGATGAGGCAGGCCCTTAGGCTGATGGAACGAATACCTTTAACGATCAAATGTGCCTAACGATATACGTAAATTCCTTGATGATACTAAAACCAAAATTAATTTTTTACTTCAATTTTATAGTTGAAAATGTATTTGTGAGATTAAAATAATTGGCAGGGATGCCGGCAGCGATTTCGAAAGCGTAAAAATGGCGTATGGTCATTGGAACCGACGCCATCTTGTAAAACTGATTCGCTGTATCGTCTATGTTATAGCACGTTGACCGGCTGGAGCACCGAGCACCGAGAATTAATAATTTCGATATTATATTATTAAATTAATTCGGTAAAAGTTTATTATTTGAAAAATTATATAATTAATTAATCAAATGTTTAAGAATTCGAATTATTATTTAATATTATTTAAATAAAACGATATACGATGCGACTTAGGGACGTCCCATATATCCCATTGATAAGCTCGAACAGTTGGAAATAATATATTTTTGCTGGAAAAAGGAAATTTTTGTTTTCCATCCGTTTCGAGTCGTCGGCCAATATTCCCTGAGGGCCTTTGGCCATTTTGAAGGCCTCGTAAAGTTCCAAAGACCGTCGCATCGGCTACATAATTTTGCAATTATTTAAATAAGCCTTAACAATTGAAAAATAAGACATAAACCACGATTATAGTTATACAATTGGTTGTTGATCATTAATAAAGTTGCGGTAGCTCGAACGGTATGTAAAAAACCTTATCGTCGTCTTCGTCGTTTACCGGCCTTGCAGGGTACGTTGGCTCGCGTGTAATTTTATAGTAACGCATCATTGTTATCATCGTCTAGTCTTTACGGCCCCGCACTATGCTACATAAAAGTGCAGCAACAACGAGTGCAAAAACTCGTGGCGCATGCAACACCTTCCGATAGTAAAAGAATTATCTCGGGTCTCGTGTAATCAGCTCTAGCTCGACTCGTATCCACATAATCATTGTCTCCTCGTTGCTCCCGCGTGCAATACAATAGCTCACGATACACACTGTCATCGTCTTCTCGCTCTATTTCTTTCCCGCCTTCGCTTTATACATGTTCTTCTTCCGATGCTGCTGCTGTTGCGAAAATACTGACGCGCCATCCTACAAGGATAATGCCCCTTGTGGTTGTCGTTAGCCTTTTCAAACGTGTCACTCGCGATATACTTGATCCTTTCTCGGAAAGACATTCTGCCGCTTTTACCATCGCGCGTAGCAGCCGCAACAGCATTAAACGAAGGAAAGTTTTAGTTAACGTTTGCACTTTTGTCCAAAAGAATCACCGGTGTCTACCCACTTACGCGTGGAACTTCTCGAGTGTCTCTTTTAAACAATTCCACACTTAATTTAAATGCGCTTCGTATTTTCCAGAGTAGAGTAGACAAATTCCACCTAACGATGATTTTGCATTTTGAAAAATGTCTCTATTGCGATATTTTGTCCTAAAGAATTATCAGTCATCGTATCCTGCTCGCTTATACGTGGATCCTCTCGAGTCTCTTTCTCTCTCTTGTAAATATTTCCACGTTTTACTTAATTATACTTTCTACATCGTCATTATTTTCATATATTATCATCGGTTTTGTCAAAATGATCGATACGTTAAAAATTTTACTTCCCCGAATTTTACTCTTACGACAACGCTTTATGTTTTTCGTAACTTAACTTTCTGTATTCGCGAGCACGCACGGTGGTTCTCGTCCAATTACGCGCCACTCGATCGCTCAATGGGGCTTGTCTCCTTCCCACCCGGTGCTTGCATTATAATAAACCTACACGTACAGCAATACAGCAATGCGCGCAAGCGATATCGCTATGACTTGAAATTGTCTTCGATTTCTCGTGGTCTCCCTGCACAGAAAAGTGTCAGTCCATTTGAATCGCACGGGGACAATATCTTACGCGCGTTGCAATGCGAATGACGAATTTTCGAGCGGTACTTACACCGTTCGATAAAGAAATTTCAAGTACAGACTGTAGACTTTGGATCACAAAAATTACAGAACGACCTGTAGGTTTCGAGCATTCCGAGTTTAAGTAGAGAATGTTGCTTCGCTGACGAGGGTGGCGATACGAGTACTCGTGATAAGCGGCCAAAATTCGCAGAAAGAATAACGTTTTTCAATGACCATGACGTTGGTATATGTACCAACGTACAAGAATGTCACGCGATCCACTGTACATGCGCACTGCTTTTTTTTTATTATCGTTATAATCAGAATTGAACGTCACGCTTCAAGTTTTTGTATCGTGTCACTCATTCTTTTTTTTCTTCCATTGTTACGATTTCTTGATATTTAAGTTAGCGTTTGTTATAACTTTTCTTGCAAGCAAATAAATAAATAAATTTCTGTAATGTACAATCAATTACCTTTGTACTTTGAACTCAAAAACTTATTTTTATTCATAGCACTGAAGATAATTGTAATCTTTTTGCAATGTGATGTTTTTTTTTTAAATGAAAATTACTTCACGACTGCTGATTTTTATTTTCTTATGGACGATGATATTCAAAAAATGTGAATCTGCTATTGAGGTCTTTCAATATTTTGATTATTCGTCTTAGTGACGTCTTAAATGTGCAATCTAAAATCTCTGTGACGTATCTTTGCGATCCAATATTCCAATTCCCTCATTGCGTAGATAAAAATACGCTGAATGGCAACCAGGGCGGTACTCATACCATTCGATAAATAAATTTCGAGTTAAAGTACAGACTCTGTAGACTCGAAGCACAAAAATCACAGAGTTACCTATAGTTGACGATTGTGGCGATACGCGTACTCGCGATAAGCAGCAAAAATTCGTAGAAAGAATAACATTTTCCGATGGCCATGACGTTGATTCATAAAACGTACAAGAATATCACGCGACCCACTGTAACACATACATACGCAACTTTTATTACAACTGAATAAATAAAATTGTTCTATAGTTGCGTAATGTACAATTAATTTCCTTCGTACTCTAAACATTTTTTTTTTTTTTTTCATAACTCTGAAGATAAATATAATCTTTATGGAATGTAATATTTTTATTAAATGAAAATTACTTCACGAATGTTAATTTTTATTTTCTTATTCATGATGATATTCAGAAAATGTGAATGTCCTATCAAGGTCTTTAAATATTTAAATTATTCGTCTTAGTGACGTCTTTAATGTGCAATCTTACATCTCTGTGACGTATCCTTGCGACCCAATATTACAACCCCCTCATTGCGTCGATAGAAATACGCACACTGGCAACCGGAGCTGACGGTATCATTTCGCCCACGCACCTTACCAAAGTATTGATTACTTACCGTAGCCCTGGTCTCGTGTAAGTTATGGAGGGGAGAGGAATGAGGAAGATGAAGGGAGGAGAGACGAAGAGCCGACAGAGACTCGCAGTTGCCTCTGTGTAGCATAAATATACAGCTGCGAAGCACACGAGGCGATAGCAGAGATTCACTCTGTGTCCTTTACGTGTGTCAGGATTAAGAGAAGGAAAGAATTTGGCGACTGTTCCGCATAGTGAGAAGCAACAAGGGTGCTACGGAAGGGCTTGCTTTGGCTTGGATTTCAACTTTATCCTTCCTTCCGCTTAGCTACCAACTAATTTACGTGTGAACGCTGACTCTAGCACCAAACTTCGACTGATTCTCTGCGCCAAGCGTCATAGTTTGCTCGTCTTTCGTTTAGTCGTTAACCTTTTCTCCAATTTGACGTTTAACTGCTTCTACCGTATACGAGACAAATCGATTTATCAATTTTATTACATAAAATATAACTAAAAATGAATACTCAAGGATCCCGACGTATCGATCAGGTTTAATGAAATATTTCGAATAATTTGCAATTATCGATGGATTTAACAATAGAATCGAAAATTCTTAAATTCCTTGTACAAATCGTTGGAACAAAAGTTCGCAAATATCAAGTTTGTCCGCTCGACGAGATCGATACCATTTGGTACGATTTCACCTGCGAGCGTTTATTCTGCGAATTACCTATTCGTCTATATTACATTATATGTATACCGTTGAGATTTCGATAAAAAAGTGGCGATAAAGTTGATCGTCAAACTGAGATTTCTCTGAAATGCTTACATGAAATTTTCAGAGGCCGCACATCACTCGCGCTTCCTATTCCCACGACGCAAAGTTAACTAATTTCACGGAGAAAATTAATGTCAATAAATGTTATTACGTCAAAGCGTTATTCAACAGTTCCAAAATTAATCTAAAGACGCAGTGATTTGTATAGTTACGTTTTATCAGAGATCACCGTAATTTAATTTCCAAATAAATTACCAAATAGACATTTATTAAAATTAAAAATTAAAAAAAAAATTTTTTTTAATCAATTATTATATAAAAATTTTAATTTTTTATTCTTATGATTTCATACGGAGAATTAGGTCGATAAAAAAAGTACCTTTAAGGGTATCGAATAGAAAAATCGATCAAACGAGACAGAAGTAATAAAATTTTCAAATTTAGTTATAAAATCGATTCATTTAATTTGTTTTTTTTTTTTTTTTCAATTGTTCCGCCAATGTGCTCGTCGTTCTATTATGATGCTCGTTCGTGGAGCAGGGTCGAGAAGAAAGAAAAGAAAGACGACATCATCGTGGGCGCACAGTGGGTCCTCGTCGAGCAACGTGACGCGTTTCGAACCTACGACGTAAATCGGCGTCTCGGTCGATCGCGCACAGCCCTCCTTTCAAACGGTAGAGCGAGACTCTTAATTTCGCATCGCCATAAGTAATTTGACCGCAGACCCATGGATTTCCTGGAAGCTGGGTGCCCCTCGACTTTGACTCTCGCTCTCTCACTCTCGTTTTGGCGCGCGTTCTCTCGATCTCCAGTTTCTCTTTTTTCCATGTATATGTCTTTCTCCCTTTCTCGATCGCACGCACATACGCTTTCTGTCTTTTTTCTCATGCCCTCGTTCTTCTTACCTCTTTTTTTTTTTTTTAATTCCCTATGTCTTTTTCGTTTAGCTGACATGCTTAGACGACGCTCATTTAGCACAACGCGAGCCACGTCTTTAACATATTTGACCGATCAACGAATGAAATTCTTGTTGTGACGAAGACGTTGAAAGATTGCGGTAAAAACATGGTATTGGAACATGATCGAATCACGATACAAATCTGCTAAGCACGTTTAATATATATATTTTATACGTAATCTTGTAGTAATTACGAGTGTTGCCTAAAAGAAAATGTCGTTTAATTGGAATCATATTGACAATAGCAGCTCGGTTACGACGATACAACATTTTTTATTCTATTCGTAGCTTCCCGAAGACTTGAGTCATTTGGAACGAATTAGTTTCATTTAATTGACAAAGAACACGGTACCCCCAGAGGAATAAAGCATATTAAAAGGATATATTTAAAAATATCGAATTTTATATGAATAATATATATTTAATGTACGTAAAAATATATTTTTGTACATATTCCGATTTCTATAGCGTTACTATGGTGTCAACGCATTTTCAAACAATGTGGAATGACAGGGCCTATTTAAACAACCGTCACGAACAAACTTGATTCGACAATTGTCCACAATGTTCATTGGACAATTTCATTTAACTCTGAATTTACCGCCAAATATTCATTATCTTTCAACGACCTGGCTCGAGCCGATTGCCATTGTTAGATCAGAGGTTTATGCGAGAACAAAGATTCTAAACTACCCGTATCAAGGATGGATCACAATGTAATTATCATCCTGTCGTGACATTCTCCGCAGGACGGAAAGCCAAAGGTCTCTTACCGTGCCTACGAGGCTTCAAAAATCTTACAGAGAGGGTGTTCTCCGCTACCGATCTGTCTTTAAGAGATCTCTGATCTTCCCTTTGTCGTGTACGTTGAATGACTCCAACGAGAATCCACTATTGTTGATAATAATCACATCTCAGCCGTTATCTATCAACCTTTCCATCAATGTTTACTCATAGTACTTGCTCCCATTGAAATTATCAATGATCGTTCAAGATCTAATTCGGTTAAAGCGTCCATCGGATCAACTGACAAATTATTTCTCAATTGTGTTGTATTTTTTTTTACGTAAGCACTGGTTTGATTCACAAACTAATTGATAGTTGTACGTTGGTATCGATTGAGCCAAGTTGAGACTCTAATGTAGGTTATCGATGCTATTGACGTACATTGAACCAGCAGTCATGCATATCTTCATTTATTAATTATCAACATCGTTCGATATAGAATATTCTCGTACCGTACAAAATGTGAACGTCATCGATGATATTTTCACGCGAGGTTATCAGTTCAGGACGCAAATTAATTCATTTTTGTTAATTCCGCAACTGTTATTTTAAGTTTCCTCGAATCGCCGTGGAATCTACAAAATTGTAACGTTTTCTTCCCATCAATTATCCATTAATAGGTAGTATACCTTGATCCTAGAATTCGATATCGCGACTCGTGCTCCACATTCCATTCTGACACAGATCGAAGAACCAGAATATGCGCGGCATCGATCCTTTACACTGAGAAAAAAGTATCCCATAGGCTCCCACACTCGGATAACTTGTCGAAATTCTGCGAGAGGTTCGAAAAGCCGCGTTTCTACCGCCTTTGATCCCCACGAAGATGGTCTTCCTTCTTATTTATACCCGACAAACATTTATAGACAAAATATCAATCAGTTATCAAATAATTTACCTTTTAAAAAATCAACAATACTTCTTAACGCAAGACGAGCTAATATTATTATATTATCTAATGCAAACGGAATTATTTTATCTTCAATCGTCTTTTATTAATTCAAGTCAGGTACATACGACTTATAATTAAAGCTATAATGTTACTATCGCTGTCTATCCCTTTTTACTCACGGTTCAAGGCTTCGAGCGACAGCGATCACTTTAGTCAGAACTTTGACGGCGTCTAGTACATTCTCTTACTTGGTATAAGTGTAAATGCTTTAAGCTTCGTACGCCGAAGCGCCAATTGCATTATTATAACAAGAAGAAAAAATAAAACAAAACATCTTCGTCAAAATATAACCGTGTTTTTATTTTTTTTTGTTTCAGGTAATGACAATGGACACATCATCATCAATCACGCCGACAGATACATATAAAAGAGTTGATTAGTATATTATATAGATACGATACAAAGTACTTAAACTACGCTGAATCGGTGAGTCGTTAACAGCCAATATAAAATCCGCCCCTTGGCGCTTTTCGTTGCTTCCAAACAGCACAAAACTTTTGCGCGGTCATCTTACGTTGCCCAGTTAATAATCGTATATAATACACTTTTTTTTTTTCATACATTTTAATTTTTTTACGTCCGAGAGTATAAACGTCGTTCCGACAAAACCGGCTTTTGGCTTTTGGCTGGGGTCAGTCTCGGTTCTAACAACTAGCAAAGAACTCATGGATTTATTAATTGGCCCACAAGAATTCATAGCGGAAAGTATTACTCACGGTCTTTGGTCCGCTTCCCACCTGTCATGCCAATTCAGCCTGGGCTACGGTTGCTCAACTCCAGAACGACGCTGATCATAGCTAAAAAAACGGCCACCTGGATTTCAAAAAGCGTGTCTGTTTAAAACCTCAAAGATCCGATGATCTATTGATTGAACGTGAAAAAAAAAAAATTCCAATATGATTGACGTTGCGGGGAAAAGAAAAGTTCTAGACACTGCAAAATGTGCGAACCAAGTGATTTTTATTCTTTTCTTCGAGTATCTTAAAGCGGTTTGAAAAAAAAAGTGTAGCTCGACGGCATGGATTTCACGTAACACGGAGAGTTTCTGATATATTTCTTGATTGTAATTTAGCTTCGGGTGTCACGGTATCTTGAAAGAATATGAACAGAGCGAAGCAGAGTGCAGAGAGAAAATCTATAAACGTTATTCCAATTACTCAAAACACTCGAATCTTAAGCACGGACTATGCGGTACAAGGTCCACTATGAAGTATATACGACGAAAGTCATCTTTCTCTTGATCCCTTGTTGCCTTCAATGTAAATACAGTGAGCACGCAAACTCTCTTAATTCCCAAAAGCTTGTCACTGCGCTACCGCGGTCGTCGTCGTATAGTCTCTGCGTAGATATACCGTAGCTACCGAAGCGGGTCCTTGAGATTTCCCGCTGGATCGACCTCTCTACCAGGGTTGCCGCTGGGGTTGGCCTTGAAATTTCGCTTTCCGTCGATCCACCCTCACTCGATTCTCATCCCCCTGTGGTCTTCGCTCACTGCGGTGTTATACTTCTCGTCACTTTCTCCGTTTATGGTCGAGGCAGGGAGTCACAAGTGGGCAAAAGGCGGGTGAGCATCCAGAGTAGCCGAGGATGAGGAGAAGAAAGAACTACCAAGGGGTTTAAAAAAAAAAAAAAAAAAAAATGGATGGCAGCGCTGCTCCCGGGCGAACAACCCTCGACTCTAGCCGTGAATTTGTACAGAGAGAACGAGAGTGCTCGGAGCAGCGAGGTGCACCCAATGCGCGAGCTAACTATGGCCTGTACAGGGTGTATCAAATGTCGTTATTATTTTTGCCTTTTGAGTGCTTAAGAAGGTTCACAAAAGAAATTAATCTGGAAAGACATCTATGCTGAACATCGTTACGTAACATGTTAACAATACCAAAACAAATGACCAATAAGTGTTCCTTAACGAAAAAAACATACGAACATGCGCAAGTTTCAAGCGTGTCTGTCGAGTGTAGTGACACTGACACGTAACAAAGTAAAGTGAAAGCAGAAATAAGTCAGATCAGAAAGAAATTGTGACTCGTCGAGGCGATATATGATGTAATGACAAATTATTGGTTATGGTACATCCTGTATAGACAGGGCGAGTGAGATAACTGGACGAAGGATTTTGCAAAGGAAAAAGAGCGATGAGAAAGGGAAGCGGAGAAAGAGGAAATGGGAGGGAGCGGTGGGTTGGGATGTGGATGGGGAGGAAGCAGAAGGGTAGAAAGGGGTCGAAGCTCAGCGACGCCGAGCGCAGCTACCCCGTTGCCGGGACGCAGTGTAAAAAGACGCAAGCGGCGCAGTGAGCTCAGGGGGTAGGTGCGCCTGTGGGATGAAAGTCGCGGTGGTGCGGCCGAGGGTCGAGCAACCTCCGTAAACCGCTAGCTCGAAGGTGAGGGTGGTTGGAGGGGTTGAGAGGGGAGCCACGCGCTTTCGGAGGGTCGTTCATCCTCGGGTCAAGGTTACCTTTCTCACAGTCCCGGCGCGCCCTTGCTCTCGTAGTCCCGGGGTCCTTGTGGTATATACTACGCGTTTACCGCCAACTTTACTCTTCAGCACCAGAAAAACTCTCTTTACCGTTATCGATGTCGATTCTTTTTGTTCTTCGTGTGCCAGTGATACACGTCGATACGAGAGGAGGTTTGGCCGATAATGCCTAGTGTACTTGATGTACTCGATGTGTATTCAAATAAATAAATAAATAAATAAATAAATAAATAAATAAATAAACCTTTGACTAAACTTTCAAGAACCAATTCACAATAATAATATCGTGACGAGAACGAAGAAAGTGGCCTTGATGCAGCAAAAAAAAATGGCGGTATATTGACTCTAAGTATCCATTTTTACAAGCTGCACATACAACAGACTTTCATAATAAGAAAATAATAGTAGTGGTCATTTCTATGGGCAGGTTATGATGTAGATAACGAGGTTAGATTACATGTTCGATTGTCTAATCACACTTTAACGAGATAATGTACCGAGTCAGTGTGGTAGAGATAACGAGAGCTATACTTTTAAGCTACATCTAAATATATAATAATATAGAATTTCCCATTGAAAGTTCACCTCCTGACGCAATTCGTACACATGAATATTGGAATAGACTGTCGCTTTAATCGAAGAAGTAAGGATATTCACCCCACTTTGCGCAGCTGTAAATAATTTATTTCCGGGTAGTGTGCAACGATCGACTATCAGATTAATTCACTTCTATAACTATCCACACGCAGAAATAATGTTTTATTGAACAATATATTTGCATTGTCTTTTAAAAATTGTTTATACGCGCAGTTCTCTATCTATGTTCGTTGAAATATTTAAAGGTGAATGCAGATATTTGTAAATGAAGACTTTGTTCGTCCTCGTATCGAGAATCGTGGATTATCGTGTCTCGATGTTTCCCTCTTAAGTCGACTGGAGTTCGAAGCTATAAGCCTCGATTCTATCTACAGTATACAGCTGCACTCGAAAGCTATATTTATATGTCCGGAAGTTTCTGATATTACTACTAGAGAAGTGGTGCTTGCATCGATGGTTTGAATCGGGCTTTGCGATCGATCGGCGGTCGTCGGTAGCTCGCGTCGCTGCGGTATCTTTAGTTCAACATCTATAATAGAACAGCTTGACAATCATGAAACTGAGTAACAACGGCTCAACGTACGAGGAATCGTCGACATTTCCGGTTTGACAATATTTATCCGCCTCTTCGTCGTATACGAAGGAATTTTCCGAACGAACGTTTAGCGAAAGAGAAATCGCGTGATTTATTCGTCCGCGGTGAATCAGTCGTAAAATTTTTTTTTGTAGTCAAAAGAATCGAATGTTTAATATTTGCTTCACTCGTACAGAAGATATTCCATTAGCTCTATCTATTTAATAGAAGCAAGAAGGTATCGTGAGAGAAGATAGTTTATTTAGAGCGACTGATCCTCTTTTGCATAAATCCCTCTTTCCGCCTTCGAGACACACAGTAACAAGCGACATTTCAAAGGGATAATTATCGTGACAGTTACTATAGTGTGCATCTATCTGTTATATATACCGATGCAGTAATCCGTCTTACGAAATTACATTTGCTCACATCATCCTGCCACAACGTCTTCCAAGCTAATCGAATTCCTGACAATTTTCACTCGAGGACCCCTACGACCGTTCTGTACACGACAAAACCCTCGAATGACGTACTCTCATAGTTTCTGCGAACGAGTAAGGACGACAAAGGGTTGATAGTAGAGGCACTATTACATTAGATAGAGATATAATGCACGCGCAATGACGTACATATCCTTTACATACGTCTTGTGTTATTCAAATTGGAATATTTGCCGAGTTCATCGATAAGAGTTACAATCGTTATCTCGTCTTGGGTGCGCAAAGCTTGACTCTCGCTGTAAAACCACACTTGGATGTATCGTTCGGATATGCAGTTGATCGTAATGCGTGTGTGACGCAATGAAATTCTTTTCTTCAAATCCTTTTCTTTTTATCACAAAGTACCGAAGCAAATGAGATCACACTGAGATAAATAATTGTTGTATTTGATTAAATATATTTAATTATTCAAAGAAATTATCATTTTCATCATTTATATCGTCAACTGTAATAATTGATTTTTAATCGGAATATTTTGTAATTATGTTTTGTCCAATAGATACCGCCCTCGTCGTTAGGTTTAGTTTACAACGGAAGTACAGCTGTGTCGATGACAATCGAAATACATTGAAACATTTTATTATAGTCAGACGTGTACATAATTTTTTAATTAATTTTATTTCCATTTTCAATGAAATATTTTTATCTTTTCATTGAAACAAATTAATATTTATTTTGGTTATAATTGGTTATTTTCAGATAATCATTGAAATATTTTATGGTTACCTCTTCAAGAACCGTTTGCTTCGGAGAATGAAATATTTCATAGATTCCCATAATTATTTATCAGTCCACTTGTTTGATTATAAACGAACATGACCTACCGTCATAACAAGAGTTTCAGTTACCTTCAAGGCGTACATCTGTCTGTCTAGACCACCCACTATGTAATTGTGCGTACAGCGATACTTGTCGATTTATTTAAGTTCATTATAAGCGATTTTGAAGGCGAAGAAAGGATATTTTTCTTCTACATTTCAATAACAATATATTTTATAAACATTTTTCGATAAAATCGAAAAGTTGTATTATCGTAAAGAATTCAACTTTTTTTTTCGACACAGAGTTTACCATAGAAATTCTAAAAAAAGATTCGTAATCAATAAAAATATTCTGATGAAATGGATCCTCATTAAATATATAAAAAAAACAAGTTAAACATCAAAATAAAAAAAAAACGTATTCCTACTGATTACAATCCTTTTTTTTGTAATTTTTATTCGAAAATTCCATGAAACGGACCCCGGTTTAATCAGAAAATTCCTACCGATTGCGAATTCTTTTTTTTTTTTCTTTAATTTTTATCGAAAACTTTACGTGTTGCAAAAAAATGTAATTGTTCACGACAATACGTAAAATTTGTCATATATACGATTCGTACTATAACCCTCTCATACCGTATTACCTCCCCCTTTTACATTTTCTGTACCAGAGTGCCTCGAATTTGCATTCCCATGCATAATTCGAAGATTTTGACTGTCTCGTGCCTTTAGGGGAGACTGGCTTACGGTTTTTCGAGTGCAGGCATCAGGCGAATGGTACTAGGAATCTCTTTTCGATATTTCTCTCTTGAGTTCTCTAGACGATAAAGAAACGGCAAACTATGCGGCGTGTACGGTATGACGCGCGAACCGTTTCAAGAATTGTCGTTTGTCTGTGCGCGACTCTCGTGATCTTTATGCGAGGGGTGATGCTCGTTGGTGACCGCGATAGCGGACAACGTACAGACACGAGGGTGCATATACAGTCATCGATGAAGAAGCCAACGAGGATGCTTTCGGTTCCTAGCTTGCTCTCGGAGTCCCGCGCACGCAATAATTTTGGCGATACGACGAATGTACGGCGTATATAATATAAGTTAGGGGACTGAGGGAGTGCGAGCGAGATAGAGGGCGAGGAGATCGGAGCGAGGGCGCGCGCGTCCGCTTATTGCCTTAAATTGCTAATTGGGCTCAGAAGCAACGGTGCGGGTTCCTCTGTGTACGCCTTGCACACGGGTTCCTTCTTCTTCTCTCTTTTTATACGTGCCCGGCTCGCTTTAGTTCCTCCTCACCCTTATTCCCCGAGAGAGTATTCTCTCTCTGCTCTTTCCCCTCGTCTATCATCGTTCCCTTTCTTCCTTCTATGTCAGGGAGAGACCCACTGATCCGGGCGCACAGCAGCACCGAAAGGGAAAGAAGAAAGAAACAAATCGAGTACGAGTCAGGGCGAAGGATATACCTAAGTGTAGAGTTGAAAAATAGAGCGAGATCGAAGCGATAGAAAGAGAAAGGGTTTCGGATCAACGCACGTTTGCCTCCGTACGACAAATTTCGTGCCATTATTTTCACTACAGTGCAGGAACGGGCAAGGGCTTAAAAATTAAACGAAACACAACGAGTTCATTTCCTTATTCTCAACGTTAAGGAATTTTCATCTTTTTTTTTACCGATATTCACGAATAAATTCGAAGTAATTAAGGAAAATAATTATTCCGTCTGTGCTTGTGTTTTCTTTTATTCCTTATTTCAGTTATCTACATTTTTACCATTTTTTTTTATTCACGAAAATAATTGTATCGAGAATTGAATCGTTAGGGCGCAAGGGTACAACGAATGCTGCAGCCAGGTATTATAACGTTAAGCGTGTATACTGCAAATAGATGTCTTTGTACCAAGGAATTTTATCTTCAGTAGAACGTGCATTGGTTCTTTCTTCGACCGGATGTCGTCACGAGAAAAATTTTCAAATGCTTCTCGATAGCACTCGACAGCTATCTATCATCGCACACACGGTGTGTACTATACGTGTACAGATAAATAAATAAATATATATATATATATATATATTTATGCCTTATACTACGGATTGCTTATACTGTCATGCGGCAGCTGCTAACACAGCTGTTTCGAATTACTGATAGCAGAAAAGATTCTTTCACATCTGAAACTTAGTGAGAAGTTTACGATGTGAATATTCTGTCTCGAATTTTCTTTACCCTTTCGTTCCAACATTTATATCCGCGAATCAAATGCAACGTTCTCTATATATCTTGATACGTTTTGCAGCTTTTTTAAAATTGAAAGTACATTAACTTTTTCTTTTTATGACAATCTTTTTTTTTTTGTCATATTCAATTCGACAAATAATTTTCCTTGACTTCCGATCGAGTCTAATTGCATCCAGCACATCGCTACGAGCTCTACCGACAGCGTTATCATTTGTCGGAATAGCTGAAGCTATCGGGGTTAACCCCTTGCACTACTTTCACGAGTCTGACTCGTGATGAAAATTTTAGGCCAAACTTGAATATCACGAGTCAGGCTCGTTGTTTAATTTCATGTTAAATGTAAATATCACGAGTATGGCTCGTAATTGATATTTCGGTCCAAACATGAATATCACGAGCCGTACTCGTGGTCTTAATCTCGGACTAAACAAGAACGTCTGAAGTTAGGCACGGCTTGTTCCGAATTTCACGGTAGTGCAAGGGGTTAATTATTCTTTCCTTTCTGAGTTTTCAAAATTACTGAACTTGATTCGGTTTATAGAGCAGGATAACAAGAATAAGTTGGTCCAATTTTTTCATCTGACTGCGTTCGGAAAGCCTTAATATTAAATCAAATAGTTTGAAGAAATCTTGCGCATTGCTTTTTCATTGTTTTCAATCCAGTCGCCTGTATTTAAAAAAGTACGTTTGATTAATCGTGGCTTCCTCGTATAGAGGAAACTTTGTATATTGCTGTACAGATTAATGAAAAAGTAATGTTCAAGTTTTTATACATTGCAGCCTATCGAAAAATAACAAATATTTGTAACATTAGACCAAATTAATAGTTATTTTTATTCAAATTTGAAAAATTTAAATTTTCATTAAATTTATACCGCTCCATCGATTCTTGTCAAATTCACTACCAATTATTTTTTAATGTGTCAGACTGATTCTTTACAGATATTTTATTCTAAACATTCAATATTCCAAAAAGATTCCAAAGATTCGAACCTCATATCACAGAAATTGCGATAACAATTTACGATTGTACGATAATATCGATATATATTTTACGACTATACATTGTTATGTATAGTAACGATCACACACACACGCACGCACGCACGCGGTATGTACGCGAAATTTCTCAACGCTTTAAATTTTGTGTATCCTGTCATGAAAATTTGGAATATGAAATTTTTCATGATAACAAAGCTTTCTCTATGAGAAAGTAAAAAAGCACTGAAATTCGATACATCGTTCAGAGCTTTTATGCCCTTTCGATAATCCTGTATACCGGACTATCTATGTATCATATATGTAGATAGTGTACGTATAGTTATACAGGCTACACTGAAAATCCAGTGCGGTTCGAGTATTGATTAATTAGAAAAAAATTCAGCTGACAGAGAACGAGGGAGACTTGAAAAAAAATTCGGTCGTTCGGGAAAGGGTGTGTTCCGAGAGGACGGAGGGAAGAAGGGAAGGCCGACTAGCTCCAGCTTTGCGGAGGAGGCGGGAGGACGGGGAGGTGGGGGGGAGCACAATGAAAGTACTTCGTGTGTCGAGTCTCGTCGTCGTCGTTCTCGTCTTCGTTTCATTCTTTATTCCACATACCAACGCATTCGTACACATTGCATTTACAATCTAAAGTGGAGATGCATTTCCAGAGAAGAAAAAAATAAAAATATTTAAATAGTCGTGAAAATTTGTTTCTTTCGTTACTAAGCTACATTTACGTAAAAGCGTAAGATGTCGGTATCGTTGAAGATCAATGTAAAAATTACAACCGCGTAACGCGCGCACTCATAGTTCGAGCATAAGATTAGGTAGTAGCGAATTCTTTTGTGGCCAAACGTTCCCTTAAGGGGATGCGAAACACTCGCTCCACCGCGTCTAATTTTCGGAAGACACTTTTCTATTCTGCACTGACTAGAATCAAATGAAATTCGATCAGACTGAAAAAACGTGAATCTCCCGAGTGACAAGCGTAGAATTGTTATAATGTAAGAAAAATTGCTCTTTAAAATGATTTAGGGCAAAAAACGAAAGAATCCCGTTTGTCAACCGGAAGTCAGGGCAAAAACACACACGTTACATCCATTTTGATTGCGATTTTTAAAGGAAAAAGTATCTAAACCGTGCACGAGAACAATCGTTGATGATCAAGAAAATTAAATCCGCGAGACATTGTCGATGGATCAGTTGTACGAAGGGAAGACGAAATATTCATGAGTGCGAAAGAAATAGCATCGACATAGTTTCGCCTCACATGAATTCCGTAAGAGGCGCAAGTAGTAATTCATACGGCTGTCTCTATCACACACCAGTAGAGTAAAATGCTATTGTTTACAGATTTAGTTACCCACCGAGTAGGACGTTTCACCTTTCCTTGAGGATCTACGACAAAGTTTACAGTCATCTTTCTTACTTTTGTCAAGACGTTTGCATGTAAAGTTCGGAGCTTCGGATCCTCGAAAGTAGTCAAAACCTTTATAGTCACCCACGCAAGAGCTTACTGTTTCTACTTACGAGGATGCTGCGAGTAATGTGCCTGATTCCGAGTGTCCGTGTACTAACTTTCGTTGCTACTAAATTTCGCGCCTAATATAATACTCGAATATCCAGCTGTGTTAACCCTTAAACGGAGTTGAGAGGTCACAATAGAAAAAAAAAAATTTTTCACTATTAAGTTGGAAAATCTCATCATTTGTTTTTAACAAAAGCTTTCGAAAACAATTATTTGAAAATAACAAATAAAAACTACATAATCACCCAATAAATTACGTTGTTTCATCGTCCTAAGAGCTTTTGAAATTTTTATTATTACGGATGAAAGGAATTTTATAAAAATTAGCTTTTACAGCGTTGACTTCCCGAACCGATCGATTCTGCCTTGGAGATAACTTCACAACGAGCCTAGAAGTAATGTACATCGTTACCGCATAACTATAGAGCTCGAGGCTGACGACTCGGTGCATACATACGAATAACGTGCACC
The DNA here is from genome assembly GCA_963942595.1 of Cylloceria caligata. Lineage (NCBI taxonomy): Eukaryota > Metazoa > Arthropoda > Insecta > Hymenoptera > Ichneumonidae > Cylloceria > Cylloceria caligata. The sequence goes on from OZ012704.1 coordinate 4,193,993, forward strand.
TGCGTTTTACGCAGAGGCGTCAGCACGAAACGGTATACGCAGCATTAAAGGACAAACAAACTCGAAACCAAGAGGCTCGCGAAACAAACAGCAGCGGTACAGTCGCGAATTTTGCGGTACCGCGCGGTATTGGGCACTGAGAAAACGCGATTGTGCTGCCGCTGAGTTGGTTCGCGCGCGCGCTTCGCCGATATACTCGGCTTTTGCATTCTCGCATCAGTACGCTCCGGGACGTTAAGCTGGCGGGGTTCTTATGCCGTCGCGCAATCGCTCCGTTCTCTTTAAGGTACATTATACTATATTTACCCGGGTGTACGTGAACGCCGCGAGTAAACCATCCGCGTTATCCTCCCACCGGTATCCTCGCAACCAACTTTTTCTGATAATCGCGTCGCAACGCCGACGTATTTCTATTTCTTATCTACGTAATTATTTACCGAATAGAATATACCAGACGAGACAGGTGAATTTTTCCTTTTTTTTTTTTATAGCAAAATAATAAATGCCGCGTTAACAAAAAAAAAATGTAATTAATAATGTTGTTTAAAAAACGGAAACGGCAATTTAATTTGTTCGGTTATTTTAAATTGAATTTTAACGAATGACAAATTCGATTGTTTAAAAAATTTATACAATTAGCAACAAAAATTAATTTCTTTGACATTATTGTTATGATTTTACAATTATTTCATACGTTGTAATAACAATACGAAACGGTGTGTCGGTTATAATGTAATCGGTTGATTTTAGATGTTGGCACATTTTTTTTAGCCACATTATCGTGCACCTTTATCTCTTTGGTTACCCAAAAAATCGTTTCTTCGCGTAAAGTCAGTGTACGTTAGAAATTTAAAGAAAAAAAAAGAGAGAGACGGACTCGAATAGCGCGCTCGTTACATATCGCGGCCACGTGGTTTCACGTTGCTGACCACTTACAGAGCCCCAAAGTGCAAAGTCGCGCACTTGCCGAGCTCACCGACACAAGTAATCAGTCGTTGTGCGGTTTAACGAGAGCGTGGTTTAGACGTACCTAGACTCTTGGGTGCGAATCGCGAACTTTCGTTTCAGTTACCGTTGGTTCTTTGCGAAGGCTCCGACACTTTCGTGATTCCCTCAATCCTGTGCGCTTTTAAATTCTACGTTAAACCGTGTACCTCGTTATTATCGTCACTGTGTAGCTTCGGTGATACGACATACGTGGTTCGTGACGAATATACTCGAGAGATTTCATCGGTGGTGACTGTCGTCGTCATTATTAGTTGCATTATCAGTCTTGGAGGTGATGACAGAAATGTGGAGAACGAAATTGCGCGTACGACCGCGCTCTCGGTGGTCCACGGACGTGTTATTCTTGTGATTTGACTGTGCGAGACACTTTGCTAATTCTTCGAAAAGTGTTAATCAAGACTGGAGCGCTTGTGAAACGGCGACTGTGCGAAACGCGTCTAGTTCGTTTATCAAAGTGCACGACGGGAACTGATAGAGATCGCTGCTGCGAGATCGAGAAAACGACGCCAGGGAGTTTCCTGAACCCGCCGCGCACACACGCTTCTCGCTCAACGTTGACTCCCGCCCGCGATTGTACACACACGGGTACACGCGTTGTTTTCATTAGTACGAGTAAGTGCGAATAAATAGCTCACGATTGTAAAGATAATGAATCACTTGCTATATATACCGCACTCTGAGAGTCGGCCGCCTGCGGTTTCGCGGAATCGATCGAACGATCAGTGAAAAAAGCGGTGTCCGAGCAGACGGATTCCTCTTTCATTTCCGGCTTCTATCATGATAGATTATTAGAGTTTTTTAAAAATAGTTTACAGCTCTTAAAATGGTACCCAACAGCTCTTTGGTACCTTAAAAAAATGTCATATTATATTTAATACAATTAATAATAAAAATAAAAATAGAATTTCAATATTTATCGTCGAAGCACCTCGAGTATTGGACGAAACTTAATTGTCTAATCAATTTTTTTTTACGTCTTAAAATAGAGCGTCTGATATAACGCCTTACTTAATCATTATTTCTTTCAAGACACTCCGTCCGATATTCGATTCTTATTTCAATTTTTATACCGAACTGGCTAATAGGATTTTCGTGTTATAATTTCGAATTCTACGAATATGACGTTCACCGTAATTTCGCTGACCTCTTTTGAAAGTAAATATTTCAAGTCTCGCGGGTATGCTGATCGAGCGAAACCGGTGAGCGGTGAGTACGTGTAAAGTGCAAGTAGAATGATGATTACGACTTCCCATGGAGTTATCGCGTTAGGCGAGCCGCACAAACTGATGCCGGCGACCACCGTTGCGACTATTCCAAGCCGGCATCGACCGTGTTAACCAGTTCTCATTATATATTGTAACTATATGCCTACTGTACGTCTTTATACATCCAAGTACACACGTGTGTATATATACGTATGATATACATCCGAATCTAAAACGATAATACTTGGACTTGTGTGCCAGCGTTAATGATGCGAATGTTTCATTCATGTTTATCGCTTGGATTTTATTGACGAAACTTAAAGCTATTGGAATAATATTATTCTTTATTCTCCTTTGCACTTGCTCATATCTTTCGGACTATAAATTTTTCCTCTCGACTATGACGACACCTTTTTTTGTTCCTTTGATATCTGGAAGAGATTTATCATTTTAATATTTTATATAATACACGATATACACAATTTTTCATATCGGCGAATCCCACGTGTTTAACTAGCTTGTCAATCCTTGGGAAAAATATCATTGAATCAGGAAACTATATTATAACAATGCTTTCACATTTTTATAAATATTATTACTCGTTACATCTATTCCGCGTGGTTAAAAATACTTGGTATGATGATTAATAACTTTTTTAATCTCTTACTATTTATTTTTGAATTTGTATCAACGAATCGTGCTTCTAAACTTTTACTCTACATGTTTTTATACTCGAGTTTTGTAACTACGATCATTAGAAATTAGATGGCGAAGGTCGACACCACGAGAGAAACTCGCGTTTGAGCGCGAGAGAATCAAAAAGAGATAGACGCCAAAAGACTTTGGTTTATTCTATTAACGTCAAAAGCTAGACCGTGAATCATCATAAAATTTGGTCGTAATCTGTCATAAACTACAGTTTTTCATTCTCTTAATTTTTTATTTGCAACAAATAGAAAATTGCGGAGAAAATCGCTATATTCTATTGCTTTTAACCGCTTTCAGCACGTTTCTACGTAAAAAAAAATACGGCGTCCTTTTTTTAAATCAAACAAATATATGTTTTGGTATGAATAACCTTGAATTTTACTTACCGAGCTTTTGTACAAGAGATCCGAACGAATAAATCGAGAATTTAAATGAGCGTTTTATGGGAAAACGGCTTTTTGGAGACATGAACAGGACAGTTAATACCATTTGCGATTAGGTCATAAAGATAATGACGAAAATGAGAAAATCGCTACATGTACTTCAGATTGTGACTATTCCAATGCGATTACGAGAAAAGGGGCTTGCCGAATATTTTAAATAGATATAACCTTAAGTTAAATTGTGACAAACAGTCCAAATCGGCAATAATCCGGATAAAATTATCAATCTTGAATAACTTATCTTTAATGATAATTCTGAAGCGGATAAATTTATATATTTTCTCTTCCATTTTTATTCGTAGATTGATGTGTTGATTGTTGTAGATATTCGATAACTAAAACTGCTGTATCAATGCATTTTATCACATTAGTGAACGAACCGTCATTTTAAGATGCAGCCGGTCTTTCTCGTTAACGTCGTAATTTTTAGAATCTTAGAGAAGTATTGTAGTAAAAGTCTTTCATCTTTCTATATTTGCGGATTATAAATAAGTCCACAGAGCTTTGTTCGTGAATAAAACAAAGAGGATATACGTAGTGATTGCTGGGTAATCGAAAGTACGAGGAAGTGCAATGAAAGAAGAACTGCACCAGTCGCGAGAAACGAGAGCAATGTAAATTAAGAACGGATAAATCTCGTTAGTTATTTTGACGCTATGGCCAATAATAGAATACGAGAGGGCGATGGACCTCGGGTTTACGTTCTGCTGCCTTGCCTCTTTGCCACCAAGAAACTTCATTATTCTCTCTCTCTCTCTCTCTCTCTCTCTCTCTCTCTCTCTCTCTCTCTCTCTCTCTCTCCCACGTCATCTTCTAAAAATTGACAAATCAATTTTATTACTCGATTCAACTCAAGTTAAACTTATCGATTGTATTTTAAATCACAAAATCAGCTTTATTCGTTTCACTTCAACATCACCTTAGAAGTATTCGATATAATATAATACACGAGCGGCAAAGTGTTTCTTGTGAATGAAACATGTAGAAAATATGTGGAAATCTTACTTATAAAATAAAAAAAGTTGAGTAAAGTATAGTGGCAAGCTCCGCATACAGCCGATGACGAAATTTCGAGGATAAACTTATAAACGCCAGTGCATAGCAGATGTTCGTGTATTTCATAGTGTGCGTCACGCTATTTATCGCAAGACGATGGCTTACACGAACGCAGCAAGTTTTTTGACGACAGAGTTTGCTGATCTTTTCTCGCTTCTTCTACCGACTCGAGATTTAACAACGAGAGAATACTCTCGCGGCTTCGTCTACCGTATACCGGCGTTCAATCTGTTCAATTTACCACGAGGTTAATGTCACGGGTCATATTCATATACCAGTGGCATTGTATAAATCCGTAGTCAGAGGCTGCTTTCGGGAAGTTGGCCTCCGACTTTCGATCGCACAGTCTTCGGCTTAACGATTTTTTTTTTCCAACTTTCATCAACGGACAAATAACATTTCTCTGGGTTAATGAAGTTCTCGCGGACGCTGGCCTCGGTACTTTGGTTAAATAAATTTATATCGAGTATTCGTGACATTCGATCACCGAGTCTCGGTCGAGTCAATAATTTTTACTCGTGCGAGTCTGTGTTTGGCCCTTTATGAGTCACAAGAATGTTCCCACTCCTCGATTCTGTCGTAACAACGCGTTACCCTCGCTCTCTCAATGGCCCCATTCCGGGACAATTTCGGGCGGTGTGACTCGTAAAGGGTTAGACGAGTGCTCGGAAATCAATTTTTTCTTTACGCGACGATAAGATGTCGTAGTGAAAACTATTGTTATTGCTAAAGTAAATCGTTGTCTAATCGCTGACATTTCCAGTGGTTATGACACAGTCATAAAAATATCCAAGTTCGTCGTAATTTAACGTGCAACAAAAACTTCGAAAAATTCTGGTAACTTCTGAACTCTCAAGATTACAATCCACTAATGAAATATTAAAAAATAAGAATATGCATTCATAATCCGAAGGTTAAAAAATTTAAGAAATCCATGCGGCTAGAACGTTCACCTCAATTGCACTTTTTAATTACAATGACAAAACGATTCATACGTCTCTCATACGCGTGCGGTTGTATTATTCGTTTTCATTCATGAAAGGCAAAGTAGAGATCGTATATACCGTTGCGTTAATACCCGAGATTGAGTATTTAACGAGACTCAAAGGAGCTCGGAGATTTCGCAGCAGAAGTGACAAATCGTGAGACGCGAGTGCAACGGTGGCTCACGCGTATCGATCAGCTCCATCGTCAATTCTTGTTCTTAAGATTTATCGAACGAAGCCGATGGTGCGGTCTTCCCGCCTTTCCCCTAAAATCTTTATTCTTGAAGAGCTCCTCCAGCTCTCACTCGCGGCTATCGAGTTCTGAATTTGTTTGAGTCGTGGAATAGTTTTGTTAGTTTTTTCTTTAATTCTTTTTTTTTTTTTTACCATTTACTTTTTGCGAACATTGCTTTGAAACAGCCAATCGCATCTATTCGGCAATGTGAACGGTTACCGCTACGTACCAGCGTGCTTCCAATCTCCAGTTATCGACGCCGCGCGTATCGCGCAACCGGCTCGTGCAGACGCGCGCGAACGCTCGAAGACTATGTTTCGCGCGGCGATTTACGGAATATCGTTGGCACGAACGCCGGCGGATGTCGTCGATCGACGAAAAGAGAGACGCCAGGTTTTATCGCACCTATGCTACCTTCGTGGTAAATCCTCGTGCGAAACACGCCGGACGACGTGAGATAACGCGCACGAGTCTCGCTCGATAAAAATCGTGAATAGATTCGTTTACGCTGTACTATTAAATACGATATTACGGTGACAATGATTGAGACTCAAGGTGCTAATACTCTTTTAACGACAGGAAGACAGAAAAAAACAACGATCAACGATTCGTCCTTCCAATTGTTTCGCTTGTTAACTCTAAAGTAAAACGTAAAATGATTTTCCTGATTTATTTGTCTCTTTTTAAGGTTAACGTTGCTATTAAAAAAATGACAAAAATACTAATTTTTCACTTGAACGACAGCGATCAATTGTTTGTCTACCTGTGAATCTTATTGATTTATTTAATGATTTTTGCTTCCTCATAGAGAAAAGTGTTTTCGTGAAAAATTTCATGTCGGAGGACTTAAAAAGTATCAAAACGTCGAGAAATCATATTTAGAAAAAATGTCCGTGCGCTCGCACGCGATATATCTCAAAAACGGGTTACTTGATTATCCTGAAACTTTCCGGACGGGTTGGGTAGCAACTACCGTCAGTTTGCTGCAATTTTCGTCCAAATAGCGAACGGGTCTCATTCGATGGTTGTTTGAATTTTTCGAAAAAAAGGATTTACGCTCTCTAATTTTCGTAAATTTTTAGCTATCGAGTTAAAACTTTCTACAAGAATAGACAAAGATACAAGGTTATTCTGTATTGAGTTTGGGAGGAATCTATCGAGGAGTTTAGATTTTGTAGTAACATGAATTTTTGAAAGTTTCCTAAAAAAAATATATTTTTTTCCTTTAACTTTTATAAATTTTTATCGATCAAACTGAAACTTGGTATACAAATTTGTTAGGGCACGAGGCCACTTGGTCTTGAATTTAGAAATAATCGATTGAGTGGTTTAAATTTTCATAAATATGAAATGTTACTAAATTTTGTTACTTTATTTTTAAAAAAATTTTTCACCTTTGACAAAGCTTTTTCTATGAGAAATCCAAAATTCATTGACATAATTCGTCACAGAGATGACTTTGCAAAAGATGGAAAATAATGAGGAAGCAACGTGCAAGCTTCTACTTTGCATTCTTGTTTACTTTGTCGTAGAAACAGCTTTGTTTCTTGAAAAAATGAAATTTTGAGATTTTTACGTCAGTAATTATCGATATTATTCAAAACTATAAATCTGCGGTTTTTATTATCAAGTCAACATTTTTGTGATACTCAAATTTGCTTGCAAAATTGATTATAATAAAACAAGATTTTTAATTGAATTAAGTGAAAATTGGTTGAAAGAAATCAAATTTGGTTATTTTTAATTTTTCAACAGATATGTATTTGCGTTATAGTTCATCCAAATGTCAAAATATCAAGCTCAATATTTTTACAAAAATGGAAATCGAACGAGAATCGATCCACTGGCTCAAATTTTATGAGAATTTAATTCCTATCAAGACCGTCAATATCACGAATCTCTCTAATTTCTTGAAATGTTTTTCAAAAAAAAAATATATTACAAAGCAGAATCTTGAAAATGAAATTTTTTCAATAATTGATTTGCTAACTTTTACAAATTACAATAATATAGGTCAGCGTATAAAGTTATGAAAGAAATCTACAAAGTAGAACCTTGCACGTTGATTCCATATTATTAAACACCTGCCTTTCTTTCTTCCATCTTACTTTCTCATAGAGGTTGCTTCGTGAGTGACGTAAAGTAACGAGGATATCTACATTTGAAAATTATATATCAGATAGCACGACTGAAGCAGCAATTTAATTAAAAATTATCTCAATTTTCCAATAATCTTTTACGTATATCGTGACGTTCTAATCGCTCTGTTAAAGTTAACTGTTAGTATGTAAGCGCACAATTTAGTATCTCGCGTCGTAAGTCACCATTCGAGATAGTCGGTGCTCAGTCACGATTTTGTTGCCACGGCCTTTCTCGCGCTGATAAACTACCACGGTTTTGCTGATTTCCGGGTGCAAGTTCTGAACTAAAAAAGGGCGTGAACCCCTCCTATCGCGACCTGGAGATAAGACATACATAATGCTGTACTGTAAAGAAAAACGGAGAGCGCGTTTCGTTCTAATTTCGTTGAAAAAATATTCTGCAATATTCTTCGTGCGACATATTATGGTAATGATTAAAAAAAAAATGAACTCAAACATTCATTTTAACTAAAATAATTGCCAGAGTAGTAATCAACGAATAGCAAAACTCTCTCACAAATTAGAATCATTAAAAACATACGAAGAAGAGTTTTTCTACTATTTTATGCTACTTGCATCCCTTCCGGAGACGCACTACATTTCGTATCTAGAGTATATCTCATCCACCCAGGTGCATTTACATATATACTTTGCATCTATGAGTTTTCTGGTGCCTCTCTTCGTTCGAGTGAAAAAACTGGTGATTATAATATGCGATAATTGCTGCTCGGTGCTTTAACGCCTTTTCGAGTTTAACATTTCCATCAATTAAATGAGTTATTAAATGACGTTGGATGAATTCATCCGTTCGAAATACCAACGGAATGTACAGATTGTATTTTTATAAATATTCGAATTTACTACTCAAAAAGATACAATTATTAAGAATTCTGTAATAAAAATCGGAAAGACTTTTTCTTGATTAATAAAATCGGGTCTCTTAAATTTCCATCGATCCTACACGGATCTCTTATTACCATAATTTGTTAAATTATTCGGGTTTCGTATATACACTGAAAAAAATATGATAGATAGAATGATTTCAACGGTATCTTGATACTAACTAATCCTATGTAGATAGTAGGTATACCATACAACTTATAGTTATAAAGATATTTCTGTAAACGGTTAAAATTAATCTTCGCGCGGTATTCATACGAGTTTACACTGACGACTGATGTCAACGGTCAGTGTTAAATAGCTGGTGTTGATTTACATTACAACCTCAAAACCTGCAACGCGATTTACTTGAAGATAAGTGAATAAAATTCAATGACATTTTTTAAATATATTCGTGAAATAATTTTGTATTGATTGCTAATAATTTATTAATTTTTATCTATTCATTCCGAACATAAATATGTTGTAAATTTTGAATTGGGGCCTAATGATTATAAGACAATCTTAAACATTATGGAAATTAGTAAAATTAACACCAAATTTATCAAAGACATTGATCAAAAGTCTAAAAACCAATCGCTTCCAACATTCTAGATATTTAACAGTGTAATGTTTACTATATAAATAATTACGATTGTGGTCATAGAAAGCTTTTAATAATATAAATGGATTCTAAGACGTATTCAATATATTATTAGTTGCTTGTTAACAAGTACCATTCATTGCAATTTGTACATGTCATCTGCAATAATATATTTTACGTTCGTTCAACGTAATCTTTCTCAGATTCTCATAACGATGCTTTGTACAAAATAACAAGCACGATGTAAACAGGACGTATTTATTCGAACCATACATTTATTTCAACGCTGATAAAATTAATATCGCAGTGACGTAATTCACTTCAGTGCAAGAGAATTTATTATGAATCCCTAGATTTCACTTCTGACAACAGAATTCATCAATTCAACCAACATAGATGACGCCATTGAAAGCATTTGCTCTCAGAGGATTTTAGAAGTTATACTCAACCGCTGTACCCTTTATTCTTTGATGAGCGACAGCATTATTCATTACTAAAGTAACTTTCTGTAGTATACGTGGAATACGTTCGGCACCACGGACAAAATTAACTTTATGAAAAGACGGATCTTAAATTACATGTGATACACGATGTGATATGTGATATGATCAAGCTTCGTTTAATAGAATATTCGGCTAAACAAAAATATGGCTATGAGCTCATGCACGATTCAGCTGTTAAGACATTCAAATAGAAGAAATTCATGAGAACTCGTTAGCCTAGTGGTATAGCGTGCTCGTCATTGAGTAGTTGAGTAGTCATAGGTAAATTAGTTAGGGGAGAGTGGAATACAATGAGCCACTTTATTCAGAACCCTTAACTACGTTTTAGACGAATGAAATTTTCGTAATAATTTATTTTCGTAATAGATTGATCCGTGGTTTATGTTTTTAACGTGATTATTTCTCGAGAAATAATAATCATTCAGCGATTAATTGATACAATGAACAACCGTAAAGGACTCTATGGTGGAGCATATTGAAACGAAAAGTTAAAAACAGTTTTACGCAGTAGGGCATGTATCTATAGAAACACGGCCGATATCTAGTTACTTTTTAACGTGAATGTTTATCGAAAAATGACAATCATTGATAAATTAATTGTTTCAACGACCAACCGCAAAGGACTCGAGACGAATAGTTGAAAATTTTTTTACTCAGTACCGAATGTATCTATGGAAACACGGCCGACATAATAATTTAGTTTGTGGACAAATTATATGACATTGTACGATTTTTCTTAATCACAAGAGCAACAAAATTGACAGTTTTATCGTCATTTTCGAGAGCCAAGCTCAGTCAATTATTAAACTGTCAACTTGATTGAAAAATTTTGAAAAACGTTAAACATTTTGTACACTTATTTTTCATCAAAGCGCATATATTCAATCTATTGGGATAAAGGTATTTTAAATAAAATACTGATTGCGTTTTTCAAGTGGAACAAGCATGTGCCATTTCACCTTAAATACCCTTCGTGTATATACACAAGCTTATTCACGCTTCGGTGCTTTTCCCCACCCGCGCTTACGTCACTGAGATAGAACGCGGAGAGTGCACGAGTATACGGAAGAACGAGACTCTCTCACCGTTCCTCATCGACGAATGTATATGTAGGCACACAGAGAAACTTTCCCGAAAGCTCAGACTCACTCGGGGCAGACTAGGGATGCAACGAGTGCGATGGGCGGATAGGGGTTGGGGGTAAACACGCGGGGTATAGCGCCATGGCACCGGCGCCTTCATTCGATCCACGCGGTTTCTCAGTAATGTGTAGTAAGAACACAAGAATTCAGTGTGTGTCGGCACACACGCGGTCCGTACACTTTCCCTTTTCAAAATCGATTTTGGCGGGGCGGGAGTCCGCGGCACGAGCAGCCGACGTCGTCGGCGTTTCGAGCCCCAGGGCCGTGCCAAGGTCCTCGTGCGCTTTCTCTCTCACGCTTTTTTTTTTTTTGCTTTCTCTCCTCTTCATCGTCATATTCGCAAGACCCGCACTCTCGTCGCGCTCCCTCGCTCCCCATAGTCATACGTGTACTGTATACCGCTTCGCGAAAAAAAAAAAAAAAAAAAAAAAAAAAAAAAAAAAAAAAACACCGCGTAACCAACGGAAGCTGCGGGTGTATGTATATTTAGAACGACATCGTTAAAGGTGAACGGACGAAATCGCAGGGCGAGGAAAAATCGCGCGAGGTTTTTTTTATCATTGTTACACGGTCGCTGTAGATGCGAAACGCATACGAGCACCGCACCCTACGAACGAATCATCCCTTCCCATGTATAAAATTAGGAAAAAAAGGAAATATCTTTTTAAATAGTATACAAAAGAATTTTATTACCTATGGTCACGTATAATTGTAATTAAATTAGAGTAATTTATGATAAAAAATTCAATTGTTTATATAAATTTTAGACGAATACGTTGAAGTAAATAATTTTGTTGCTGATAAATTTTCGAGACAAATTTACCACGCTTAATATCAAATTGTGCGTTGGAAGAAGAGAAGAAAAAAATATATAAATCTCACTGTATAAAATAAAAAGAAATTCAATATAAAAATATTTATAATATTATAAAATGTATTGAATTTAGTATTTATTTTGTAAATCGATAATTGATATATTTGTCGAGCTTGAAAAATGTTTGCAAATTTTTCTATTCGATGCTCTAATTAAAATATCAATTGTGTCACGATGTCTTGAGTTAAGCTGGATCATTTTGCCTCACCTTCACTTTTAAACTATACAGTATCAAAGTGAAACTTTCGGTGACTATAAACTGCTCACGGTATAGTTAGGTTGCTACCGGGTCGGCTGTCTGGGTTGGTAGCCGGTCACGTTTCCCGCGCCTAAGGTATTCGTGTTCGCGTGGGCCAACATCGGGAGCGGTGGAAGGCAAAGGGTTGGAAGTCTAGCCCGGTGGAAGGACCAGCGGAAGGGGTTACGACGGTGGTTGTAGGAAATATAACACATACACGAAACGACGTCGTGACGGCGAAGAGAAAGAGATGGAGCAAGTGGTATTGCGGAGGCAGCAGACGCGCCGGAACCGACAATATCAATGGCCGTGCAGCCACCGGGTGCACCTCGCACCCTCGGGTGCCACCGAAAATCCCCAAAAGCACACGAAACAAAGGGCCCACCCCCTTTGCTTCGTACTCTTCCTCCACCTATAAAATCCTCTCTCTCTCTCTCTCTCTCTCTCTCTCACACACGCACACTCTCTTTCTGTTTCTCTGTCTCTCTCTCTCTCTCCACTTTCCTCCCGTTTTTTCCACTTCTACACTGCACACTACTATCTACACTCATCCCCTTCTTCCTTCCTTCTCGCGCATTCACCGGCGATCCACTACGTTTTCCCCTCGCCTCTGAGGTCTTCTCATTTTTTTTTTTCAACTCCCGACCCATCCCCTGTCCTTCGCGTACTCTTTTCTCTCGCTTCATCAATCCCTCTTTTACCACCACCCGTCGAGACCAGCACTCGTCGTCCATCAACATGCTCTCTCGTTTTCTCTTCCTATTCCTTGTGTATATCGTCCCATCGTTTCGTAGATGATTCTGAACATAAAATTCATCCACGTGCTGCTGTGGTAAACGTGCGGGTACCGCAAGGTATCGACGCGCTATCTTTTACAAAGTTGCATTCGGTTCGTTTATTTTTTAAGTGAACTATGCAAATTTAAAAAAAAATTATATTAAGGAGGTACGGTAATCATGACAGGTAAAAAATGAAAATTTTAATTTTTCATATGTCGTAAATAAATATATAATTCGCGCATGATTAATGAAATCTGACGGACAGTTCTCCACATATTAAATTTAAAAAGTGCGGTATGTTATACATAAACATGGGAAAGCGAACATCATGGTTATCCACACTTTATCCATTCTGCCAGATTCAAGAAAGTAGAATTATAAAAAAAAAACATGTTTGTGTTATTAAGGTATGATGAATGTAACTAGAGTTGAATATTTATAGGTTACCACAAATTTGTGAGGGAAATCAATGTTTTGAGCGAATGAATCAAGACACGAAGCGCTTGTTTAACGCGGCTGGCGTGCCCTTTTGCTCGCATGTTGCCCATCTCCTTTCGACCAATTGGCCCTACCTCTTCGGTAAATATAGTGAAAATGGAAAATGAAATGTTATTACGGTTGACTGTGCGCGGAAGTAATATTCACAGGAAAAAAAACCAATTCATAGCGAGTGAACTGATTAATATTATTAATATTATTATTATTATGATTATTGTTGTTGTTGTTATTATTATTTAAAGCATACAAGCCAACTAGAATCTTGTAGAAGCCAGCAAAATGAAATTCAATCGTTTTAACGACGAAAAGTAAGCGCCTGAGCTGTATTGCTAACCCGACACACCGTTCGAAATTCCCAGCGATTATCGCAAGTTTCGCGTGAGCCGCCAAGATTCGATAGTAATCAAACCTTTTAAAATAAATAAAGGAAACCTGGATTCGTTTTATTGCCGCGTATAGGAAATATATCACAACGCACAGAAGGGGGTGCAGTGTTAAACCGCGTGACTACTCGTCGGGTTGCACGGTGACTTGTTGCACCCGGAGTCGAGTCAGTCGGGTGCGAGAACCCTCGACTCTTTGCCACAAAACGGGGCCAAAGAAATGCGAATGATAATGGCAACAGGGGCGACGTCGTTGTCGTCGTCAGCGACTCCACCGTTACCGACTTGAACACACCGTTGGATATCGAGTTTCCTCTACTTAGACTTTTACTTTTCTCGCGCCTCTTGCCTCGGACCTCTGGCGTCTCTTGGCTACGATTTGTATATACGCACACACACCTATGTTAATATATATATATAGACGCCATTTATGTCTATAGATATACACGCATACCTCTTAATTCTGTATATAACTCAAGCTTGGACTATGCGATGAACGTGTACGGAATATCATTTTCTGCCAACGTACCTGTCGCCACGTACCGATAGCAGACGCGGTCAGATAAATTCCTTTTACACTCGTACACTCCATCGTTGTTATTATTTTATTCTCTCTTCCCTCTGTAGTATACTGTAACCTTCCTTATCACTCGAACAGAGATTAGAAGACAATTTTTCGAATTGACCGACACGTGATCCCAGTTTTTATAACTGACAGTTTTCTAATCATCGATCTATTAACTGTGGTTACATAACGATAGAAGAGCTACAATGATGCTTTCTTGTTCATTGTTGTTGAATTGCAGAAACTATAAATTCTCGTCTCTCATATATCCATTTGTGTCATTATCGTGACTGTGGAAAAAAAAATTTTTGTTCACATCCGTCCATCTTGTATCTTCTATGCATACAATTTGCAAACTGATACATCTTATCACAATTTTATATATCTAAACTGTTCTTTATAAACATTTTAATAATTTTGCTTTGTCGTAGAGAAAACTTTGTTCTCGTGGAAAAGTTCTTTTTCGAGATTTTCATGTTGGTATACTCGAAATGATGTGAAACGTCCATAAGAGTGGTTTAGAAAAATGTCTTAACGCGCGCGCTTTTGTATGCGTGTACGTTGACTTCAAAAAATCCAAATGCAAATGCCTTCTTCAGGCTTGGCACACAACCCTTTTTCATGTAATTTGAATGAGATTTCTTCTAAAATTAAAAATCTAATGACATTTTTTTATTCATTCATCGGATAAATTTAACAATCGGTGAAGAAAATCGACCTTAACTGTTCCAAAGTTTGAGCCGATGAGCCAAAAGTTTCTACACGAACACGAATGATTGGTACAAAGTTTTGTCAAAATATGTCGAGTGGTTCACAATTTAAGGGAACTGAGACTCACGAACTTAAGAAAATGAACTAAAACTTTTATTACGTACCTGATAGGTCAATTAAAATTTGATAATTAATAATCGATAAAGAAGAAGTAGTTCGATTCTCATACCAAACGAAATTTTATTACGATACCTTTATCTTTTTTGTAAAAATTAAAGCCCGTAGATCGATAATCGTTTTAGTAACGGACTTGACACAGAATAAAAGCTGTTTGAGGTATTTTAACAATTGAAATTCCTGTCAAAATATATATCAACGATAAGGTATGTTATGAAATGTAAAAAAGAAACAAAGTTGCAACGTAGAATCCTGCACGTTTTGCGTCCTCATTCTTTTGTCATCCATCTTTCGTAAAGTTTCCTCAACGAGGATGTCAAAATTATTCAACGGAATTCCTCGCGGAGGAAGCTGTGTGGTCTACGAACCAAAAGAATGAGATAACAAACTGCTTTCTCGTTCTTTCCAGCTTAAAAATATATATTCGATTCAGTGATAAATATTATTTCATTACAATTTATCTCATTCTGAATGCTCTGTGAGGATCAGATGTAGAAAATACGAATCTTTGATGCTGCGTTAGAACGAAAATTAGAAGAGAAAAAAAAACCCTCTCGGTTAAAAGTGCGTGTGCTCGAGGCTTTCTCGTTAAACTTACTCTTAAGGTGCGTATCCACCGAAAGATATAAAGGGGGGGGAGGGGGAGTGAAAGAGGCTCCGTCAGTTACTGGGTTTTGTCGGTCGAAAAATCAATACCTACGAAAGCGAAAGTACGTGGGAGCCGGAGGCTCGTTTCCACCCTCTTCCGCATACTCCACTCATCCTTTGCTCCTCCACCACCTCATCGCTATTTTTTCTCTCTTTCACTTTCCCGTGTAAGCTGCATCCTCTCGCCTTGATTCTCTGCTATCCTCTTTGCGTTTCTTCTTATATACACAGCCTATACTCGTCTTTTTCTCACTGCAGCAATTCTTTCGCTGGTTCATTCATAACACCCGAGCTCGTTCAGCGTGCCAAACTCGTTTCACCGTGCTCATCGTACCGTCTTCCTTTTTCGCGCATTCTTTTGCGTTTTAAACGATTATCAAGCTTATGTACACGACACCTTTGTATCCTGAGAAATTGAGTACGAAAAGAGCTTATTATTATTATTATTATTATTATTATTATTATTATTATTATTATTATTATTATTATTACCTGATGGTTTGTTTAAAATTTTTTATGAAGAAATTATTGTGAATCAATTGAATAGATCATTGCGTAAGTCGCGATCGAAAATAAATCGGTTGTTATAGATGAATTAGTTACTTTAAATCCGAAACTTGTAACAATGTCACTACTTGGTTTTCAATGAGACGTTAGACGTTGTTCGACGAATATTCTCCTTCAGTTACTCCAATATCTCGATGGAAAACAATTGCTACGTTGATCAACCATTGTGCACAAAAGCGGTTCACAGTCTTGTCTGTTCGTTAATACATCGTAGTTGCGTTCGTAAAGCTGGTTTCGTAATCGTCATCGACCTTGAATTTATAAACACACTTTTTTTTTTTTGTTTTTACAATTTCGTTATGCATTAACCACAGTTTCAAATTTCGGATTCAAATGATTTTTGTAATTAGAGAAATTTTTAATCATTTAAATTAAAGAAAAATCACAAGTAAAGAAAAACCCGATATGAACTTTGAATCAATGAGAAAATCTTTCTTCGAATTATTGTTTAAAGTCTTTCACAACTTTCCAAATTACGTGGTATTTTATAAACGACTTCTTTGTTTTATTGAGACGTACGACATACGACATATGACATAAGAATTGATTAATTAATCATCAATAACAATTGCAATTTCTTGTAATATTGTTTAAATAATATATTTACATTTGTAGAAGAGTTAAATACGAATAATTACAGTGTACAACGAGAAGGTACTCGTATTCGTAGTGAAAGAATCGTGAGAGCGAAATGAGGAATGGCTGGATGAATTTGTCATGTGTGTGGTACGAGATGTTGCCAAGTGTCGTCATCATCCTCGTCTGCACATGTGCTGCGTTATCCATTTCCTCTCAGCCTGCTTATATATACGAAAACAACACCGTATACCAAGGGCCCTCAGTCGCGCTTACATCGTCGTGTTACCTTTTATTTCTTTTATTATTCTACGGACGCACCGAGTCTGTCTCTTTGAGGATTGACGACGACGTTCCGATATGAGTTAACGGAATGTGCTTGCCAGTAAAATATACTGCGCCGGTTCACAGACATATTCGGATGCTACACAAATTATTCCAATGAGTAAATTAGCAATCGCTTTAACGTTTATTTGGATAAATTGTTATGTTTTTCAATAATTTTTATCAATTTTCTTTAATTCTTGTAACATTGTGTAGATATACGAATAGACTCAGCCGATGACAGTTCGGAGACGTGTTATGATGGTAAAAAAGTTACTTCAAGTTAACCTTCGTAACTAGCAGCGTTAATGTTTCAATGATCCAAATTAATTTTTGTTAGTTCTATGCATTTTATTCAGGCTCCTGCTGGTTTCTCTTATTATCTCATAGCGTCAAGCGGTATTCATCTCTGTATATTTATTTAGACAACTATACAAAGAAAAATGCGCGCATATTAAATATTTCCACATTGCTTCCTCGTGATTCTCGCTCACCTGCAGATTCTCCTCTACGGATAATAGTTATTTCTTGCTCTGGCTTCCTTATAGAGGAAATTATATTAGAATTTTCAATGAAATTAACTAGCAATGTAAATGTTTCAATGATCCAAATAAATTTTCGTTCCTTCTATACATTTTATTGAGGCTGCTGCTTTCTCTTATTATCTCATAGCGTTCAGTGGTATTCATCTCTGTATATTTATTTAGACAACTATACAAAGAAAAATGCGCGCAAATGAAATATTTCCACATTGCTTCCTCGTGATTCTCGCTCACCTGCAGATTCTCCTCTACGGATAATCGTTATCTCTTGCTGTGATTTCCTCATAGAGGAAATGGTATTAAAATTTTCAATAGAATTGAAAATTAGGTAAAATTGCAAATTTCATAAAGTTTAAACCCGTCAATCGATACTCACCAAGTTCAAGACCAAGTATCCTTGTACCTTAGTCAATTTGTGTGACAAGTTTCAGCTTGATAGATGAAAATTTATGTAAGTTAGAGCAAAATTCTTTTTTTTTTTTTCGAAAGATTACAAAAATTCATGTTTCGATAAAATTCAACCGCCTTGATCGATTCATACCAAACTCAATATCGAACAACTTTGTTCCCTGGCCTATACTTGTAGAAAATTTTAACTCGATAGCTCGAAGTTTACGAAAGTTAGAGAGATAACAGCCTTTTTCCAAAAATTCGACAACCACAAAATGTGACACCCGTTAGCGATTTAGATGAAAATTGCAGCAAACCGAGGAGCATGTATACGCAAATGCACGCACACACGCACACACGCACACACACACGAACAGACATTTTTTCTAAATATAATTTCTTGACGTTTTGGAACATTTTAGACGAACCAACATATGTCTGTCGAGCGAACGAATAGGTTGGTTGGACCAACAAATAATTTGGTTTACCTAATTATTATTAATTTGATGTATAGCTTTATTATTCTTATTTATTCGCGTTCTTTTGCGTCTCTCCTAACTGCTCGTTGCCATGCATAGCATCGTGCAATTCGTTAACCCTTTGATACCCTTCGTAAAGTAGCTTATTTGAAAATGAATATTTTATGCATGGATAAGAAAAATTATAATATATTTGCGATTACTTATCAATACATTTTCCTTTATCGTTACAGCAGTGGTTCGGGTGGAAAAGTTCTCGTGAGCAACCTGCCGACCCACGCAAGATTCGAGGAGCTTGAGCTCATGTTCGGGACTTACGCACAAGTCCAAAACGTCGAGAAGGTTTCGTCGCGCGATCCGAATACCCAAACTGTCCTCATCAGCTATGAATCGCAGGACCAGGCACAGCAGTAAGTAAAACAAGTCATGACACCTATCGTTACTGGGGCTAAATTATATATTATCACAAATGTGACCGTAAGGTTGAAAAATTAATGGATTCAATTGATGTTTTTGTTTGTTTGTTTGTTTTTTTTCCCCAGAGTTGTGAACCACCTTGATGGATTCGATTGGGAAGGTACCCCGTTAAAAGTTGAAATGTCGAGCGCGGAGAGCCGACGGAGGGCACGCAGTCAGCGTGGAGGCGTCGCGTTCTCCGGTCTACCGGGTTCAGGTCGTCAGACGGATTTTCCACTGCGTATTCTCGTGCAGTCGGATATGGTTGGTGCGATAATCGGTCGTCAAGGCTCGACCATACGTCAGATAACGCAGATGACACGTGCAAGGGTCGACGTTCATCGTAAAGATAATGTTGGCTCCGTCGAGAAAGCAATTACCATCTATGGCAATCCCGATAATTGCACGAACGCATGCAAAAAAATCTTGGAGGTGATGCAGCAAGAAGCCAACAACACGAATAAAGGGTGAATACATACTTGAGAAAAGAAAATAAGTAATCAAAACGAAAATATATATTAAATGAATATAAACGCTATAAAATATATTTTTTTTTTTGCAGTGAAATTACACTAAAGATGCTCGCGCACAACAATCTGATCGGACGTATAATCGGTAAGGGCGGTAACACGATAAAGAGGATCATGCAAGACACGGATTCAAAAATCACCGTCAGCAGTATAAACGACATCAACAGCTTCAATCTTGAACGCATTATTACGGTCAAGGGTACGATCGACAACATGAGCAAAGCCGAGTCGATGATCTCCAGCAAATTGCGTCAGAGCTACGAGAACGATCTTCAAGCAATGGCGGTAAGTAACGATTCGTGGAAATTCTCAAAAGTTTTGCTTCGACTCTTCTATCCGAATAAATCAGTAACATCGCTCTATCGAAACTTGAAACGTTTGTTGTATCTATTCCCTCCATAAAATCGTAAAGTTTTTACGTTTACCGATGCAGCTGCTCAAATATGTTATTAACAACAACAAAAAAAAACATCAAATGCCCGCAGCTCGTGTATACATTTAATTTTTCTCAGAAAAAGATAAATTTAATGATACATTTTATAATAAAAATATTCCGTTACAGCCCCAGAGCATGATGTTTCCGGGACTTCATCCGATGGCGATGATGTCAACCGCCGGAATGGGATACAGCTCACGAGGTCCCGGTCTCTATGGTTCCGGACCAGCACCCTACGCTTATCAGAGTAGTTTGCCGGCGCAACAGCATCCTACTGTACCGGCCGATACGCAGGAGACAACTTTTTTGTACATTCCTAACAACAGCGTCGGTGCAATTATCGGGACCAAAGGATCGCACATAAGGAATATCATAAGATTCTCCGGTGCCAGTGTTAAGATAGCGCCTCTCGAACAGGACAAACCCGCTGATCAACAAACCGAGAGGAAGGTCACCATCGTCGGCTCTCCAGAGTCACAATGGAAGGTGAGTCATGCTACGTCTCTGCGCGTTTCCACCACACGGGAAATAGTGACGTAAAAACAACTATTTTCCATATTCATAAAGATTATCCAACGCAAATCGCTTTTTCAACGTCAACAAGGACATTAGCATAATAAAAAAAAAAGAATATTTCAAATGGTAATAACTTTTTATTGATAAAACGAATAATTGATTGAACGCTCTGTAATTAACAAAAAATTCAAGTTGACACTAATTTTAAGTTCAACTCAGACAGGAAACTAATATTTAGTCTGTTATTTTTTTTCCACTTAGTTTGATAAAATTAATTTTAAATTGACATTTGAGGACTGGTATGACGAATTATTTCGTCGGTGTCAGACCAGATTAGGTCAACCAGTTACCTCGTAAACCTGTTTTAGTTTTTTTTTTCTTAAACTCCTTGCGTTATTAAAAACAAACCGTTCGCACTTAACCGGTGTAGTGTCGTTGTAAAGAAACTGAGATATAGGAGAGCGCAATCCATCGAGCGGTCTGTTTCGAATAACGCGCAGCGTTGAAAAAGCCCAAAACTGGTTTACGAGAGAACTGGTTGACCTAATCGGTTCCAACACCAACCGAAAAATTCTTAATATCAATTCTCAAATGATACATTTAAAATAATATTTATCACTTGACTTAAAAGAAAAAGAAAACATTTTAATATACACGAAATCTCAGTTTTCTAGCTAACTGGGTTGCGCGTTGAGATTATTCGTTATCCCTCGGTCGGTAACTAAAACTGTAATGCAAATTTCTCAGTTCACCGTTCTCGTCTTTCTGCTCTCAAGACAATTGAGCTGTCTCACTCCCATTCACGGTGACTCTGTCGGTATTTCACCTTACACTTTAACACGATGTGCTTACTACTCGGTCGGTAAAGAAAATTATACTGCCAATTTCTCCACGATGATTTATATTTCGGAAAAAAAGAAAAGAACTTTTGATATGTAGAACTACGTTTCGCGATTCTACATTTTCATCAAATGGTCAATCTTGGCGGAGTAATTCGCGATGGGAATATTCTGCTATCTCTCTTAAACGTATTACGATCTGTAAGATGACCTGTAGAACATTGTCTTAAGACGATGTGCTACATGTCGTATTTCTTTCTCAGATCGCCATACGTGCGAGAGAGATAACAGAATTTTCCCATCGCGAATTTCTACACCATAATTAAACTTTCGGATAAAAAATGAAAACATTGAACTATAAAATTGTAAGACAAAGTTTCTTCGTCTTCTCTTTTATTCGAAAGATTAATCGTTGCAGAGACATTTGCAATACAGTTTTTGTTACCGAGTGAGGGTTACCACATCATTTTAAGCCAAACTGAAATTTATTATACAAAACTAAAGAGATCTAAAAAGTTTAAACATTTATATATTAAATAAATTATAATTAATATTGTTTTGGCATAATAATTCTAAGAATGTATAGAATGCTGCATTCGATTTGTCTTCAACAACACCCGCCGTGCAATATGTCGATTTCACTGGGAGCTGCTTCTCCGGTACAAAAAATAAAAATATTCTTTTGCCGATCCGTCGGTGGTTACAGTGCTAGCGCACGAGATTGGTAACTTGTTCGTTCGCCTGAACACGGTTTCGATTCCTCGTTGTTGCATTAATTATTTCACTTGTGGTTTTTTTCCGGATGACTAACACTCTAACGAGTTGTCTATGGAGTATGTGTGAATAAATTTAAATTATAAATAAAAATAAAGTAATTAAAAATAATTTAAACAATATCGGTTTATTGAATATCCTGCTCATTTGGGGTGATGACGTATGCAGGCATCGCCTTGAAGCATGCAGGGATAGCAAAGAAGGGGCTCCTGTGGTTGAATTGCGCAATATACATTGCTTTCCAACCCCCGTACTCCTACGACAAAAACAATATTTTTAAAAAATAATTTATTGCATTCAGAGAATTAATGAAATAAGTTACCGGAAGATACAAACCGTCGAGTTTTGTCTGCTAATGTGATATAAATTTATCGTCAATTTGAGAATATTTCCATGAATTTTTAAAAGTTCAATTACATCCGAGATATCATTAATAACGTTGTTATCATTTAATTCTCACAGGCTCAGTATTTGATCTTCGAAAAGATGCGCGAGGAAGGTTTTGTCGCTGGTACCGAGGACGTGAGGTTGACGATCGAGATCTTGGTGCCAAGTGCCCAGGTTGGTCGCATTATCGGCAAGGGAGGTCAGAATGTAAGGGAGCTTCAACGCGTTACCGGAAGCGTTATCAAGCTATCGGAACAGCAGGCAACTCCACCACCCGCCGACGAGGAAACTACAGTTCATATCATCGGACCATTCTTCTCCGTTCAGGTAAAAGAGCAATGCTTCGTTAAGAAATTATAACGAAAGCTGTAATTGATTCTATCGAGTTTTAAGATTTAAAAAAATGTAATAGCCTGATTCAAAGACGAAATTTATGTCACGATTTTTACAAAAATGGTAATTACCAATGCTGTACGTTCGTTTTTTTTTTTTTGTTATTCGTAGTCGGCACAGCGAAGAATTCGTGCGACGGTGATACAATCAGGTGCTCCGGGAAGTGGAACCACAGGCGGACCTGGCTCGCGCGCTGGACGCGGTAGCAGTCAGGAGGGTGGTTCCCGTTCGCGAAGAGACGGAAGCGCGACCTCTCAGCAGGGTAGTACGCAATCGCAACCCCCGAGTTCGCAGCCCCAGTTAAGTTCTTCCCCACCGAGTCAACAGCCACAGCAGCAACAGTCTCAACAATCGCCGCAGCAGCAGCAGCAGCAGTCACAGCAACAGCCCCAACAGCAACCGCAACAGCAACAGCAACAACTACAAAATCAGTAACGTTGATGAAACTCACCTGACGCCAAACAACGCCTCACAGAATTCGTTTTAATCGGCCGGGGTGGCCTCGTCGCTGCGATTTATCACGTCGAAGGGCCTCCACCGCGCGTGTGTCAACTATCGAGGATACGATTAAGAGTCTGCGCTTAAACGAGAAACAATAAGGAAAACACTTAAAGAAATCGAAGACCGCAATGCGCAGTTAGCCCTCGAGCGTCTCCGAAGGTCTTGTTTTTTTTCATGATGTAGTTATTAGCCAAAGACCTTTCCCGTCCGATCGGTCGAGACGAGCCATGGTTCGCGATTCGCATGTACATTATCCCCGCGTCGCGAGCTCGCACATCTTTCGGAACTATTATTCAAAGTACTTCTTATTAATTGTCGCGAGCTCGCGAATTTATACGATAACCCCACGCGCTGATTAATGTTTCGGATCGACGAGACGACGCCGCGGACTCTGGAAGCCACGCGGCCGTCGAAGAATCTGCGAACCATGGTTGTCGCTACCGTGACGATTAGAGTCGCGAATTAAAAATCGTCGATTAAATAATACAGACGGGCAGGGCACTGACACACACGAATGCATCCTCGAATTTAACGACGAAACGAACAAAAACAAATCGTGGTCGACGAACCGACGCAAAATCGACCAACGTGTTAGATCGAATAATCTTCTACGCAACCGAAGACCTCGTTACGGCCCGTCAAACGGGGATAATAAGCAGAGAGAGAATGAAACAGAAACATCGTTATTTAACCAATTGCACGAAAGATTTATTGATAACGATCCACGATACCACCTCGCCGATAAAACGTGGCAAAGAGATAACATAAATATTACAAACATAACAATTGCAACATCAAATAATTACAACAACAACAACAACAACAACAACAACAACAACAACAACAACAAACGACGGAACACACACAACCTTATTACCTCATTCATTACGATTAAAGATTTAAATAATGATAAAGAAAAGTGAAATGAGAAATGATAAACCAACTAATCTAAAAAGTCTACCTAATATTAAAGTTATAATAATATACAGAGAAGTTAAGTAACGATTACGCATTACGTTATACCTGTTACTACTACTGCTACTATACTATTATTATTACTACTACTACCAATACTACTACTACTACTACTACTACTACTACTACTACTACTACTACTACTATTATTATTACTACTACTTACTACTTACCATACACTTCTTCCATTATTGCCGAAGAAGAGTCGTTTCTTTATTTTAATTTTTTATTTTATTTTGTTTATGTTTAAAGTAGATGCAGATTTAAAAAAAAATTTTTTTTTTTAAAGCAGATAACAACTG
Organism: Cylloceria caligata; assembly: GCA_963942595.1. Classification (NCBI taxonomy): domain Eukaryota; kingdom Metazoa; phylum Arthropoda; class Insecta; order Hymenoptera; family Ichneumonidae; genus Cylloceria; species Cylloceria caligata. Next base: position 4,218,763 of record OZ012704.1, read on the forward strand.
GAGACTTAATTATTGAGAAAGAGAATTGCGAACGATAGACATGCGACGTTCTTAATGAGGAAGCGAGCGTAAAAAGTGCTTCACGCAACGGTCTCTTGCACCGTTAATACCAAAGAAACGATTATCATTTTTTTCGTATTATAAGTGAAGTGAAAAAAACGCGCGCGTTTCGTATGAGTGCGTTACGCTCAAGCGCTCGCCCTGAAGTTCCTTGCAAAGAGGCCAAGCGGGCGAGGTATCGTTCCACGCGCGCGCACTTTTTGGAGATTACGACGACGAGTTTTCGGTGAACGTCGGTAAATTACCGACGAACGATAAGTGATTGAAACAGCTACTCTTCGTATCGTAACTCCGAGAAAGATAAAAAAAATGAAGTACACGCACCTGTGAACGTCGAGGATTGAAACGATGCTACTCAAGAAACAAAACTCTTGGTGGAACGACGCGAGGCGAAAAGCTCTGTTGGTGCTACGCAGCAAGAGAGGAGAGAAGTCGTTTTCAACATAAATCATAGCGAGCGTGAAGACGCAAAGACATTTAATGTAATGAGCCACACAACTTTTTTCAGGGATTATTACTTTACCATGGATGTAATAGTGTGTGAGTGTGCGTGTGTTGACTGATAACTATTAATTGATAAGTAATTTGATAAATTACATTGATTAAGAATGCGGCGTTTGGCGCGATAAAGGTGAAGCTGCGGCTTGTCGGGAGTACGGTTGTGTTCCGACCCGGTTGCGTCTCCAAAAATCAGCAAAATCTATTTTTCTAATTACTTAAAAAAAAAAAAAAAAAAAAAATGTTTTTAAATAAATAATTAAAAATATATTGATTTTTCGATGATTATCAAATTATTGAGTACACAAGTCGAAACTCATGTACCTTGGGAAATCATAATTATGATATTGTGATTCGATAACAGCGTAGAAATCGTTATTAGATTTTTTTTTTGTAATTGAAAAATTCGATTTTGACGAGATTTTCTTGCACTCGGACGGAGTTACGAGATGAGCGGTCGCGTCGAAATACATTCTCGTGCAGCCCGAGCGCGCGACCAACTGAACAGAAGATGTGAGAAGAATAAAAAAATATTAACAGAACCGCGAGAAGAATACGCGATCGACGTGACGCGCGTCGATTGCGTTGATTTTTGGACGTGACCAAAAATAACCAAATATCGGACTGACGAATCTAAACGCCCGGCGCCACAATTTTCATTTTCATTTTTTAAAAATGATTTTTGTTCTTTTTTTTTTTTTTTTTTTTTGTTCATGAGCTCCCGTTAACCGGGCAGGTACGGCTCTTTACGGTGCAACGAGACTCTCGCGAGTACTCGGTATCGGTATACCTATATATTCGTGTGGCGCAATGGCAACATTTTTCATTCACCCTGCGAGACTACCCCCTCCCTTCAGAGGGGCAGAGACTCGCGAATCGCCGACGGTCGTGGTTCGTCTCGATTCGAACTAAAATTGAAGGAACCACCGTTCGGTGAATTATATCTCGGCATACGTTATGCGTTTAGTACAAAGATACACGAGTTAAAAAATTTAATGAAAGAAACGAGAAAGAAAGAAAGAAAAAAAAAAGGAAAAAGCGTTAATGAGGATAGCTTGCGTACAAACGATCGAATTTTGGAGCGTAGCGTCGAAGAAGATTTCTTCGTGCTGTGACTCGACGAGACGATAGAGCGGATAATAGAGGACGAGGGTGAAGAAAGCTTGAATGAAGGGAAAAAAAACAGAAAAAGTTGAAAAAAAAAAACGTAAAAGAAAGCGAATTCTTTTCGAAAAAGAAAGAGAGACAGAACTACTTGTGAATTAAGGGGATTAATGATTCATTAATTGAGGTGCGAAGAAGAAACAAAAAAAGTAAAAGAAAAAAAAATAAGAGTATAAGTTTATTTTTGATACATTGTTGGGGAGATCTAAGTAAATCTTTCTTTTTCATTTTTTGTTACATGTTTTAATAACTTAATGAATTTTAACGATATTAAGGAGTGTCGAGAAGTTGAGGTGATTAATGGGAGATGAAATTTTTAATATAAATAAGGGACGATGGAGGAAATGATTGAGGTAAAAAAAAAAGTAAATAAATAAATAAAATAAAAAGAGAAGAAAGTGAGAATTTCGTGAGTGAGACATTTAAGGTGAGAATAAACAACAACAAAAAAGATAAAGAGAAAGAAACAAATAAGCGGACGCGCAGTTTTTTGCACTGCGGCAGTCGGGAATAAAGGAGATTTTAGTCGGATAAATTGTATAATATATTTAATATATTTCGAGATACGGGGGTGGTGGAGTCATCCGGGAGAGACGGTGCCATAACAGGGATACGAATTGGGCGACACGACGATCGGGCTCGCAGTTTTATGTGACGCGAATCATTGTGTTGCGCTCGAATCACGTTGGTCTCTCGGCTTTCAACCACCGCCGGATTATTTATCAAGCGTAAATATTAAAAGAAACAAAAAAGTAAGAAAGTGCCAAGGGAATAAAATCACAGCTTGCCATAGTATGCGTGGTGATAAGACGAATCCGAAAGAAAACCGTCGAAATACCACGAAATTTTTATTCATAATGAAACAAACATACGGCAGCCGAAGTATAAACATTTACAACAAAAACAGATCAAATACGGAACAATGAAAATAATAATATTTAACAAATATTTCGCAGCACTATCAGACTCCTAAAAAAAACAAAAAACAAAACAAAACATTTACGCTAAGTACTTAGAGAAACTTTACTCTCCTTTTTCCAGCTAAAAAAAAATTTATCGTCAGTAATATACTTTCACTCTTTCGATCAACCGTTCAAAATTTCCGAAAATATAAAGAAAATCATGAGTTTTTTTTTTTTTTTTTTTTTTTTTTTTTTTTTTTTTGACGCATCAAGCGACGAATGTACGATCACTCTTTTACATTCTTTATCACACGGAAGAAACTTTGAAACAAAATTGAAATTTTCTACGCCCACTCACGATTCAACGAACCCCAAAAACCCCTTCGAGGATTTTTTTTTGTTTTTCTGTCGATCACTTCAACCTACGAGGAGAAACGAGAAAACTAAATAAAAAGTGAAGGAACGATTCTGAAGAAAAAAATATATAATTTAAAAAAAAAAGAACAAAAGAGAGGAGAAGAAGAAACTGCCCCGAACGATCATAACATTCACTCGATCACAATCTCACACTTTTTCGAATAATTGAAAAGCTTTTTGTGTAAACATGTATTAATTACCCTTCGACTTTGTTGCTCGCTCACAGTTCTTAAGCTCAACAAACACGAGGTAACTAAATGAAGAAAAGAAAGAGAAAAAAAAACGATATGGACACTACGAAGACATGGACCAAATAGCAGCCATTGTCGCACAAACCAAAAGAGAGATACAGAAGAAACAAAAACAATACGTGGAGGATGATGAAAGATAGATAGCTAGATAGATAGATAGAGAGAGAGAGAGAGAGAGAGAGAGAGAGAAAAAAGGAGAGAGACATCCCACACAACAACTAAATCACGAGTTTTTTCGAAGAAAATCTTTTTCGGCCGTTTTCACAGCCCCAGCATTTGAGCCTTAGCACGAAGGCTAAAGGGTGATGTGTTGCAGACGAGTGGCTTGGTAAAGGGTCATTAAAATCCGCGTTAAATTAAAATATCAAAAGAAAACGCGTACAACCCCTTCTCCTTGCACACTCGGGAAAAATGTACAAATCAAACGCAGTAAGAGACGCGGATTGAGAGAAAGAAAAATAAAACAAAAAAAAAATGCAGAGAAATTATTAATATAATAATGATAACTTAAAGAATTTAAAGTTATAAATTATTAAGTCGAGGCGCGAAGAGTAACTACAGTAAAACGGTAAGGATACCACAGACAAATGTACAAAATCTAATAATCGCTAAATCTTAAATGTTAGTTTCTAAAGAAAAAAAAAAGAAGAAAAAAAAAGAAGTATTTAATCGCGCGACACTGTTGCGTGACGTGAGAAAAAGAGAGAGAGAGAGAGAGAGAGAGAGAGAGAGAGAGAGAGTGAGTAAGAGAGACGAGGTGTGTAAATCATGGAACGATTGAACGCATACTAGTATACACCGTAAAACGTGCTTTAACGAACGAATCTTTTCCACTTGTTGTCTCACTCGCTTACGTTAATTTAACATTCTTTACGCAATAGCGCTAAGCTTTTTTTCACAAAGCTAACGAGCGAGAAAGAGAGAAGAAAGAAAGAAGATTAAAAAAAAGAAAAGAAAACAAACAAACAAACAAACAAACAAAAGTATCGAAGCACGTTATCTACCAGGACTAAACAGTACGCGTCTAACGCGTAACAGCTACGCGATTCGCGAGTTAATCCGAATCGAATTGTGACCATTCGAAGTAACTGCACAGAGACATAAATGCATACAACTGCATATGCACATCGGGCCAGTCAAAACCATTAATTCATTCGCGTTTTTATAGTTGATGATCAAACGTAACGAATTTGACCTGCTTAATTGATAAATCGCAACGACAAACAGGCTGGCGAAGTGAATACCGCGCGTACGCGTGAAAGCATATCAAAGCATACAAATCGGCGCGTAACCTTAAAATCTTTGCGAAGAGCGACTCTCCGTTAAAGAGGATACGGAGATGCCAGGACTGACGAAAATGCCGCGAATAAATAAATAAACAACGTCCGTCATCGTGAACGATGAATTAAAAAACAAAAAAAAAAAAGATAAAAATTTAATTAATCGTAAATAAAGTAATCCATAGTACGGAAAAGTTTTAAATGCCTCGTGACACTCTAGCAGGCTTGTTCCGTTTAATAAAAACAAGAAAAAGATGAAAAAAAAAAGAACCGACTTACGATTATAGACATTTTACATAACACACTCAAGCAGACAAACACACGCACCAATTAAATGTTAATTATCGACATTAGAAATACCGCGTACATTGAGAAGATGATAAAGACAGAGCGCGATTCGTGTCTACCGCCGTCGTCTTGATGCACGATGCCCGAGTCGATGGTCGTAGTTGATATAGTTATTGTAATGATAGTTGATAATTATAATAGTGATAAAAAGAGAAGAAAAATACGAACAGGGGCAAAAGGATAGTGATCGTCGTGAGAGAAAGAGTGGATGATGTTAAAAAAAAAAAAAACACGAATAATAGCGATGATGATTATCATTATTGTTGTTGTTGAAGGATTCGGAAAACGCTGCGAGCGCAAGTGGATATTACTAGCGGATAAACAAACAAACAAAAAAATAAATACGAAAAGAAAAATTACGACAATTGGATGAAATATTTTGGGCTTTAGTATTAGTGTTCCGAGGTGCGAGGCGGCAAATGTGAAAATCGCACGTGATCGACGATTTCTTCATTGCAAAACAATTTTTTTTTTCTACGTAAAGTTTTTTCATTCTGGTTCGTTTACTACGTAAAATAAAATTATAAAATCACGGAGCGAAAGGGAAAAAAAATATATCCATCGTGTAACGTCGAAACGTCGTTCACGCGTCGAATTTCGTCATCGTTCGTAGAAATCTAAAAATCTCGTATCCGCTAAAAAACAAAAAAAAAAAAAACAAACAAAAAATAAACGAAACATCTGTTTCTTTTTCGCAAAAAAAAAATAAATAAATAATAATTAGCCATCAGAATGAACGAAAAATTGTGAACGCGGCTGCAGAGATGAGAAGAAAAAAATAAAGAAAAAAAAAGAAAATAATAATAAAATGAAAACAAAAACGTGGGCCTTATTGTACACAGTTGGGCATTGTTGTTATGTGAACGGTTCAAGTGATAATCGCTAACAGATAATATATCAGATGTGGTGGAGTCCGTCGTCGTCTTCGACGACGTTTAGTAGAGTGTCTCACGGTTAGCTGCTGTTATGTAAAAACTAAGAAATTATTCTGCGGAATCGAAATGAATGAGAGAATACACTTACGCGAATACGTGAGATCGAATAGTTAGAGGACGACGAGTGAAAGAGACAAATAGATAGAGAGGATACGAGACGCCGTTGCTTCGAGTCTTAATATATTATCTATTATTATCTTATTGTTGCCAATTATGGGCATTATGAGAAAACCGCGCGGGTATGTAACTTATTATCTACACACATACACACATACACACACACACACACACACACACACACACACACATAGACACGCACGCACGACAAACTACGAGAAAGGTCCCTCTACTCCTCTTCCCGCGAACTCCCGTCTCACATACAAACACACATACAACACATCTCCCCCCCCCCAATGTACATATATATACCTATTAATTACCTACTTATAAACATGCTGATATATATAGTTGATATACAGACCCCCCCTCCCCCTGTATTGCCCTGGAATGTGGCATGTTCGCTCTATTTCGTTCTACAAAGCGGACACACGAACGATCGTACGTTGCAGCGCGTTTTTTAAAGAAAGTCGTTTATTACAAACGATTTTAATTCTACGAGATTAATACTAAAACCCAAAATAACATGTTTATTTATAACGCCAGCTGGCACTGTTAATGGACTCGACAGACTCGTGGATGGTTAACATCGATGTTTGTGCGACAGGTCAACGAGATACGAAATCTTTTTTCTTTTTTTTTTTCTTTAAATAATCATAATAATAATTGAATACAAAGCCATGATGTGCGAAACGAGAGAACCTACAAATCAACACGAGTAGTTGAAAAAAAAAAAAAAAGAAACAAACATACCAAAATGCGTCTTCGGGAGTTGTTCATTTTTTTCTACATTGTTTAGCAAAGAGAGATAAAAAGAAAAATACTAAAATCACAACAACAAAATGGGGTTGAAAACAAAGTAAGAAAACTTCATAAAAATCGTTGAGTTATTTTGTATTTTTGCTTTTTAACCAATCGAAACGTGCGTTTTTTTTTTTTTGAGAATAAATTTTTAAAAAATGAAAAGATTGAGAAAAAAAAACATTTCCGACTCGACGATCCAACAGGTCGTACCGGTAATCGGACAATTGTCTTGTGATTTGATTTCGTCTGCTTTTTTCGTTATTCCGTCGTCGCTTCGTCGTACATTGTTCACGTCGTATTGTTCATAAACGTTTTTTTTTTTTCTTTTTTTTTTTTCATTGGAAACAAAGATTTTCGTTTGCGCACGAGTGTCATTAAATGTTTCGTTGGTCCATTTAGGCTTCTTGATGTTGTCAAGTTTAAATAAAATTTATAAGTTTGAACTCGGTACGAGAGGGAGAGACAGGTTAATGGGATTTAGAGAAGAAGATACGAAAAATCGTGAAATGGAAGTTCCGTTTATGCACTCGGTATGGTTCTCTCTAAAAAGAAAAAATCTTTTTTTTAAATTACAAGACACGCAGCAAAAAAAATAAATAAATGCTCATCAAGAGTCTCGCACTTGAAGCGATCTGTGCTCACACAGAAACTGATTCCACAATAACGCGATAAAAAGAAGAAGAAAAAATAAACAATAACGATGGCTCATCGGATTGTAATAATGAATAACAAATGAAAAAAAATAATAACAAATAATGCTTGAAAAAAGAAACGCGAGCGACACGACCCAGCACAGCGCTTGGGCGTAACCTCAAATTCATTGATATTGCCTGTGTAATGATGGTTGCATGCATACGAAATAAAGAAGAAGATGAAGAAGAAGAAGAAGAAATAATTTTTAAAAGGATAATTAAAAAAAAAATATTTAAAAAAAATAATAATAACAGGCGAAACTCGGCACAACGCCGAGGCCCAACTTAATCGTCTATCGATACATAATATTGATGCTTATGATTTTTGTTTATAGAAATTGCGCATTCGCGTCGGAGACAACCTCCGCGCTTGCATTCGCTTCGCAATTGCTACGTTTTTTTTTTTTTTTTTTTTCCCCTCTTTTTGTTAATTTAATTTTGCTTCGGGATCAATAGATTCTGGGATTTTTTTGTCGGTATCATTCGAAGCTTAAGATCATCTCGAGATTGCATGAAAAATAAAGAAAATTATAGATTTTTTTAGCTTGTAACCAACATAATCGCGTGAAATTTTTAACTCGAATCACACCACGGATGTAGACGAATGTGTGTTTATTAAGATCGACCGACGATCTTCGCCAGACTCATATGGCCCGCATTTAACGATATTTTCACAATAATTCTTTTTTTTTTTTTTTGTTGCCTACTTTAGTTTACTTTAATTGCTACTATTTCTACTATAACTCCTAACTATATAGCTACTTACTACTCTAAACTACTACTACTGCTACGACTTTTGTTTTTTGTGTCTTCGATTATCGATGATTTGCTAATCTTTCACGAATACAATGATGCATTTGCTGGGCTTGAGCTAGTTTCGAAAGTATATGTGTTAACGAAGCATCCGATACTTGGACAACCCCCGTTTGGCAATTGGACGATTTTGAGAGAAGATCAACGAGTGATTATAAAATATAATACGCAGAGGGCGAGATTAAAAATTTTTCCGTCAACAACGCATTTATTTCGTAACTGGGATAAGATTTGGTAGAAATAAAAAAATATATTAAAAAAAAAAAAAAAAAAACGAACGTACATACGAAAAAGTGGGAAAAAGATAAATACTTTCGAAAGTTGCGTGAAAAAGATTCAATTTGCAAAAATTAACAAAAACATATTGTGCATCTTGTTTTGATTCATACTTTTTTTACAACTTTATTTCTCTTAACCTCTCCCTCTCTCTGTTTCTCTCTCTCTCATCTCTCTCTCTCTTTCTCTCTCTCTCTCTCTCTCTCACTCTCTCACTCTTTAATTTATCTTACGCATGGCGCATTGAAATTTCGATTACAAAAAAAAAACAAAAAAAAAACATGAAAAATAAACAATTTACGGCGTTTTTTAGTGAATATAATGTTTAAAGAATTACTACATGTATGGATAATCATTAAGTACACACAGTATAGAAATAAAAAGTAAAATAGTCATTAAGGCAGAAAGTACAGTCGATGGCTTTTCTCCGGATTCAAAATTGTCAAAAAGAAAAAAAAAACAAGTAATTTCTCGATCTATCTTTGTTCATTCGGAAAAGAGAAAAATTGAAGAAAAAAAAAAAGTTAAATCAACAAATCGAAGAGACGAAATTACGTTTTTCGTTTTATTCTTTTCTTTCTTTTTTTTTTTTTTTTGTTTCCTTTGGTATCGTGCTTCCGGAGAGACAGCTACGGCTGTAAATGCGGAAATAAAATATTTGGGTTTAAAATTTACGCGAAAGTGAGGAATTACCGTGTACGATGTGAGCTAAATTTAACTCTGGATAAAGAAAAGGTGCGCGTGGCCGCGGGTGACGTAAAAAATAAATTTAACAAAGAAAAATTTCATTAATTAATACATAACGATACACATACAGAATAGAATTTCAATTAAAATCTACCCTCTTTTTTTTTTTTTTTTTTTTCCGTTATTTTAGTTTCGTATGTTAAGAAACCACAATACCATAGAAAGCTATATATATATGTATGTATATATATCTTCAATATGTACGTAACATCTCTTTACAGACACAACGTTACTGCAAATATATTTTGTCAATCTCTTTTTCGTCAATGAGCGCGAAAGAGACTGTGAGAAAGAAAGAAAAAAAAAAGAAACCAATTAAATGCAAATCGTTTTTAACATACAATATACATACACATATATATATGTGTGTGTATATCGCGATATATATGTATATATATACATATATAAATATATTATATATATATACAACTAATATTACACAGCCTACAGTCTCTCTTCTCTACACTGAATAGTTATATATATATTGAATAGTTACATGCTGTCGCGATGCGATTAAAATCATAAGTGCAATAGTTACCCAATAGAAACGGATTTTTAACGCATTTTTAAATGGCCTTTTGTATCGTCACCGTAAAATCATCTTAGAGAAAAAAAAAAGGAAAAAAAAAAAACAATTGATAATAATAATAAAAGAAAAAAAATTTTTAAAAACGAAAAATACAAACACGAATGAGACATTTGGTGATGAAAAAAAAAAGAGGATCATTTTGTAAAGGCGTCTACATAACTACCTCGCAAATTTCTTATCTGCAAATGATAAAAACCGTACCTCACTCACAACCCCATACACATAATAAGAAATATAGAGAGATTAAAATAAAATGAAAAATAATTAAAAAATCGCACGAAAGGCATTAGCAAAATTATTCGTGCACCATTGAAATTTAATTTCGTTTTCGATATCTTTACGTTCTTATTGAGAAATAAATATTTTTCTGACGTTTTCTATACAACATTATCATCGATGATTTATATTGAATAATCGTCGTTACGCAATAGACGCCTGGAACCTGCCTATACATACATTAACATAAAGAACATTATATTAATAAACACGGGCATAAGCGGTGGAATTATAGATACAGATTGATATACATATACATATATGTGTAATTTAATGCGGTTTTGTACACCGTAAATCCCTATATCGATCCCAGGTTTTACATATGTTTCTTATTTCAGGTATTTTTATAACACAGAAAATAGAATCTGTCGATATATATATATACATATATATAAATTAATAAATAAATATATATATATATATATATTTATATATATATAAACGATAACGATTGGTACACAGCACAGAAAATAATATGATAGAATTATTAACGATTAATAACGATAAACGTATTACGGAGGTCGACACATCGACCATCGTCACATCGACGAGAACAGAAAAACAAAAAAAGAGGAAACGTTTATAATGAAAAACCGATTTAAAGAAAAAAAAAAAAAAACCAATCCAACATGCATACATACGACCCTTGAACCATGCCCCGACAACACAACCCCACATGTACCATTACCAACAACCATTTACCATTTTAACGAACAATGGTGAATGATAAGATAATATCGTAATGATAACGATTGCGAAATGTATTATGTCGTTGGCGTGCTCCGTCGAGGGGTAAAGTTTCCTAAATAATAAAGAAAAAGCCAATACCCCGTGACACGATATGTATTTCATTCGTGGAAGACTTTGATTTATTTCTCAAAATGAATGTTTTCGCGAGGAATTTTCGTTGCGTTTTGTTAAATAAAATTCAACGATTCAACGTCGATAGTCACGAATTAATTTATTTCGAGGGCTTTAGTCGGTTTTTATTATTATTAATCGTTACTGCCAAAATAAATCGTCGCGATTCAACGACGAGCACGAAATTCTTTTGCGAGAATAAACATTTTTTAAGAGAAATAATTATTTCGGTATACGAGAGTGCTAGCGAATAATCTGTTATATTTTCGTCGTAATACCGTTTGCCTCGAGATCCTTTGTATATTGTGAAATATCGATCGATAAAATTCGGAATTAAATTATCGATATAATATGAAAGATAAAAACGTATTGAAACAAAGAGATTTTTAACGACTCCGAATTTTTCAATCGACAATCCCAGTGGCCCGAGGTGTCACCGACGATTTGTTATTATTCCGAAAAATAAAGAAAACAAAAATCTGTTAGTTTTTTCTCCTCACATATTAGCGTTAAATAGACAATGAAATAGTAGAGTTGACGTTGTGTTTTACATTTATTCCGAGGTGATAAGACCGAAAAAAAAAATAATAATAACAACAAAATAAAAACTGTATGAATTTTGGGAAAACGAAAATCCCGGCGAAGCGCGCCGTATGTTCAAAAATAATACGTCGTGTGTCCCTTTTCTTTTGTAACACCCCGGCATTATGCAAGATCGAGGGTTTCTCTCTTCTTAAACTTTTTGGCCTCTTGAATATTCGGAGTAAATATTATACAATTTCGTGATATATTTACGAAAATATTTTCAAAAAAAAAAAAAAAGACAAACAAGCGAGAACTTTCGATCCCGATGTACGCTAGGGTGAAAAGGGCATTGAAACTTTTATGCGAATTTATGTGTTTTGTTGTGCTCGAAAAAGAAAAAGAAAAAAGAAAAAACGGAAATTAATTCCTCACCGAAGCGAACACGAGTACGCCCCGTCAGTTTGAAAATACACAAATTATTAACTGTGTAATCCTTTAATAAAGTCTATGGAATGTAAACGCGTTAAACTATTAAGAAGCAAAAAAAAAAAGAAAAGAAAAGAATGTGCGCTGCCACGATTAACCGTTATCGGATAAGCAAAAACAAAAAAAAAAACAAAAAAAACAAAATACAAAACAAATCGTTTTATCTTAAGAATTAAAGCAAAAAAAAAAACTGTACGTGTTTATGTGCTAAAGATTGATACAAGAAAAGAAAAAAAAATGAAGAAGTAACGAGTAACCGAGAGGGTATAATTAGGCGTAAGATTGTTGAGAAAGAAGGAGAAGAAAAAAAAAAGTAACGAAAAAAAAACAAAAAAAAAACAACATGAGTATTGCACGCTAAATTTTGTCTTGTCTCGCGATTTGCCGAATTATTATAAATATTTATTATGAAAAACGAAGAACGAAGAAACAGAATTATCTACGCTTTACCTTGTTTTACGTATTTCGGCAGAAAAAGCATTGCTGCATTGACTTTTTCTTTTTCTTTTTCTTTTTCTTCGGTTCATCTCTTTTTTATTATTCACGAATTGTTGTACACAGAAAAATTACTAAGACTGGCACGCAGATACTGCTTTACAATAATGGGACAGTCGATGAAATAACGAGAGTGATTGATTTAAAAGAAAAAAAAAAAGAAATGTTTGTACATCCCTCGGCCTTTTTATTCTGATTATCGTTTCAGACTCTTCATTTACTTTTATCTGCTATCCTTTCTTTCTCTCTCTCTCTCTCTCTCTCTCTCTCTCTCTCTCTCTCTCTCTCTCTCTCTCTCTCTCTCTCTCTCTCTCTTTTCTTCCTCTCTTTCTGTTTCTCTCTCCGTGTCCGTAAAATCAAGCCAACAGAGCCATAGTCATTTAATATCCCGCAACGACGAACATACATTAATAAAAAATACAAAGACTCGTGTATAATAAAAATAGCGCATTAATTTCGAATTATTCAAATTTACACAGAAAAATAAAATAGAAGAGCAAAAAACACACATTCACGATGACGAAGGAAAAAAAAATCAATTTATAATGAATTTATGTGTAACATTCAATTGAGGATTGTATGTAATTGTATATATATGAGTACAATGCAGTCCATGAGTTAAGATACATTCTCCTTTTTCTACCATGAAAAAAAATAAATAAATAAATTATTCTAGTTAATAAAAGAGTGTGCGTTCTTTGATGATTGGATCAAACCATTTTTTTTGTTTTAAATTCCTTTGCAACCCTTCCAAAAATGAATGTATCGCGCGTTGACGCTTAATTTTATCGCGATAATGGCTTGTACGATTGAAAAAAGGCAAAGTTATTCGATTATAAACAAAACGGTAGGTCTGTATTTACATTTACTCCATGTGTAATGATAAATTAATTAATTCGTATCCAAGATCGGCTCTCGATGACTGATGAAAAATATTCAATCAGCGTCAATGTCGTCGCATTGTCTTGATTGTTGAACTTCCGATGAAGAAACAAACTTTTACAAATTTGGCGAATTATTGTTTACACAGAATGGCATTTGTTACAAATTTTTCAGCAGGATTTAGATAACATTTTGTACAAACATTGTTTTTCTTTTAGGATCGTCCTAAATTATTAATCAAGAAGATTATTGTTGATTCGGGTACCGCGAGCTTGATAAACAATTTTTTCAATTTTCTAATTCTACAAACTAGCTATCATCATCTTTCAACGAGCAATAATTTACTTTTTAACATAAAAATAATTGTTTGATTTCGAAATCACTGAAGAATGGACTAGATACGTTCTAATTAAGGGGATGCGAAACCTTCGTAGTTACACGGATGCGCTCTTTCGCTCCGCCGTTAACGTCATACCGGTCTGTCTCTTTCGCACTCATGGATGGTGTATGAAGGTTTCGCCTCCTCTTAAACGATAACACATTTTTCTAATAGACAATTTATATATTTACACGTTTCTGTAATTATTTTTTCATTGCACCGCATGACTTGCAGTAGAGAAAAGAAGTATTTGCATTTTTAAACAGTGTTGGTACGATGTTGCACCCTTCAGGAAAGATTGTTTATGATTAAGTTGGCCTTGTAGCTCGGACCATGTCGCCCAGCAATCTTTCGACACTGACATCACCGACCGTTGGTTTGAACAAAAGTTCCTGCAGAGTTCCACGACAAAGGGCTCGCGCAGGGGGTAACAAGAGTAGCAAACGTCCTACTCTGCCGGCACCCTTTTCTCCAAGGACTGCTACCGTCTGTTCCTGGATTGTCGACACTCGACCGGCATCTCCGAGACCTCTTGACTCTGTGAATCATCGAATAATCGAACGTATGATATGAGGGTTCGTAATGCCTGTTTTACCGACTTAGTCAGGAGACACAATTTCTGATACAACGATTCATCCATATGTCATCTCGTCTTAAGAGGATGCTTGGAGGAAATTTTTTTACTAACTTTGGTCGGTAAAAATTGTCTATTCCGTAGTCCACGCTATGCATCTCGTTGATATGCTCTGCGGATATGCTGCAAATTATATAAAAGTGTAATACGGACATAAATACTTCGACATCCGGTCGAATTGCGGTTGAAAGCGCGCTAAAAATGTCTAGAGAGAGACTACGTGAACGTAGTTTAAACTTTACGTGAATTTCTATAGTGTAATCGAATTTATAACAATATTCAAATGTTCAGAGAACCTCAATGAATCAACGCCCGATCCGTTTTGACGTATTTGTTCCACAAACGTTTATATCCTACAAAACAGATGTTGTTTAAATTTCGAGCGGCGATATTGATTTTCCGAATGGTCAGTAATATACGATTATTTTTATTTTTCGCACGTTTTCAACCGAAATTCCACTGGACGTCAAAGCGTTTATGTTCATATTACAGTCCTGTACAATTTCAAGTATATCCATAGACTACTTCGTAGTCTATTTTTGCCGACAAAATTCGGTAAACCAAATCTACTCCAGCATCCCTTTAAGGTGATACCGACTGTGTAGAAAAATGTGCAAATCCGATTTTTTCATAAAGGTAAAAAATTCCGTTATCACATATTCTATCAACTCTGCAGTGAATTGTAAAAACGTTTATCATATTAAGAAAATACGACAATTACTTTAAAGTCAATCATGTGTTTGAAATAAATCTAACTGCAGCTATCCCGAATCACCCCCAATATTAGTATTTTCAATAGTAATTCTAGGCAAGCGACCGTGTAAATTTTAACAATTACGTAGATCTAGCGTCTACGTTTGATCAGTAGGTTGGACATTTATGAGAAACACAACTCTGGATGCGAGATACGTAACCGCGATTTTAAGCGCGGGAAAAAGAACTCTGATTCGAAATTTCGCATTTGCGCATCGTTGTAAATATCGGATCTAAATGCTTGAACCAATTAAATAAAAATTGATTAACCCTTTACAAGTCACAACACCCGAAATTGTCCCGAAATGGGACTGAACAGCACAGTGAGGGTAACGCGCTCTTATGGTAGAGCCGAGGAGTGCGGATAGTCTTGTTACTGTTAAAACGTTAAGGAACCAAAAAAACTGTGAAAAAAAAAATCGATCGACATAATTTATTTGAAATTAGCTTAAGAACACATAGGGACAATTAGGAATGAAAGCGATACTGCTAAAAATCCGGTGTTAAAAGTAAACGCGGTGTCCATTTTAATATCAGCGACGACCGTGTCTACGGCCGATGTTCAATTTCCATTATAACCTCAAAATCTTTTAACATATTTACCTTGAAAATAAGCCAATGAAATTTAATGATATTTTTGGATCTTATTCGTGCCACAATTCTTCACAGATTGTCAACGAAATTAATTGATTTTTATCTACTCATCCCAAACGTAAATGTGTTGAAAGTTTTGAGGTAGAAGTCGAAAAATTTTAACACACTTGTGTAAATTTCAGAGTGTCAACGTTGTATGTTCAATTGACGAGTGTTATTATTTGCATATTTTATTTAGATGTGGTACCAGCACAGTAACTACCTAAAGTGAGATACGGTTTTTGCGAATTTTATATTGTTTACATATTTTCGTATGAATAATTTGCCAAATTCGAGTTTTCCAAAGTCCTGAGTTGTTTGTGTCTTTACAAAAAGACGGTAAATATTATCTCGGAAGCAAACGTTTCCATATGCGCAATGCTTTATTCACTTCGAAATGATCAACATAGATGTTGATGAACGTTCTTTCGTAATACAATTGAGAAATCGTATTACAAAATAACTGCACGATCCACATCTAAATCGTATTATGAAATAACTGCACGATCAACATCTAAATCGCATTATAAAATAACTGCGCGATAAACGCACTCTTGAAATTTTTGTTGTAATTTAGATGAAATAAAATTGTCACATCTCAAATTCCTTTTGGGTTTGAGGTTGACAGTTGTAGCTCCTTAAGAGTAAAATAAACTATCGAAGAACACTCACCTCCTTTGAACAGTACGATAGCCTTGAGACAAGCGTATTCGGAATAATCGATCCTTAAGAGAGCAAATCTCGTCAACAATTCGCGCAGTCTTCTCGCCTCGTCAATGAGAATTTGTTTCCTCTCGGACGGTAAAGTGACCGACACGAGGATCATTTCGTCCACGGAAAAGTTCCATTGCGCTGCTGTAAGGACAAATAATTCGCTCCATGATTCTTCCAGAAGAATTGCCTGATCTCTGTACGAGAGCTGAAACATTACACAATTAATCGATTAAGTAAATATTCAAACTAATAAAAATGACAATAAATTAATGAACAAACCTCAAGAAACGAAGGAATACTTCTGGCCCACTTAACAGCCCAGAAGAGAAGCTTCGCTGCCGATTCGTAAACGTTTTCTGTTGGTAGCAGTGACAAACTCGAAATGGCGTATTCCGATAGCGCTTGACTGATTACCGGAGGTGCAAGACGAATGCCGACGGAATCTGCACTCGGAAGTGATTAAAATTCAATTAATAATAATATAATACGTTAACATTGTTCAATGAATAAAACAAGAATTTAAAAAAAAAAACCTTTATGTTCATTTCGGTAAGCAACAGTGCTTGCTTCTTCGGAACTTGTCACCTCGTCTTCGTTGCAATTGCTCGATGGTAAAGATTCGGCCGTAGGACGTGGCAAGAAATGTCCTATGGATGTAACATTATTACTTCGAGTAAATAAAAACGATAAATAATAATATTATATTGAAAAATATATATCTATATTTCGGCTTTCGCTGAATACTCACCGACACTCGGGGTAAATGCCGGAACGCTAGGCTTGAACGGAAAGAGCGCCGGATACAAGAGGGGATGATAGGGTGGGTTAGTGGTGTGGTAGACATGCGAGATTCCCGGATAGATTCCCGTGGTACCTCTTCTCGTACCGGCAACCAAGGACGACGTACTTCTCGGCGCTCTTTCATGTTGAACAGCTGAAAATGACACTTCCTTTTGAAATCTTTTCTGAATGGTACATCCATCTAGCGCACTCGTCGTGTACGAGTCTTGAAAATCACGCGCGGTACTTTTTTCGATAGAAAAAGAACTCATAATGTTACTCGAAGAGTTATGTAAATGTATGGAGTGGGTCGCAACCTACTTTTTACTCTCATAATCCATTTTTTTTTCACAAATATTAACTGCTTTTAAAAATTGTATAATTTTTTAATTATACGAACGTAAGCTGCTCAGCACAGAATTATAGCTTCAGTCTTATCCAAAAGCTAATCAGGGAATTACACCGAGTGAAAAGATTTAATTCGTTCGAATAGATCGTGTGCATTACAATTTCTTTCATTGTATATCAACTGAATATTTATTTGATTCAATAAAAATAATTACTTGATTCCAATGATGCGATGCATTTGAACCACGATGAGGATATTTTATTGCCTTCGAGTTAACATTTATTGAACAGTACTTACTGAAGAAACGATTTATTTTATTCAAATAAATAATATATTTGTAATCATCGTATCAAAGAGATATTTATTTGACGGCATCGTCCGCGCCGCCGCTTGCCGGGAGACGCCATTTGTTTTTTCTAATAGCGTTGTATCGAGAGCGCAAAACCGGCTAAACACCGATCGTTAGATTGTTACACAAATGGAGAAGCTTTGATGGAGGCTGGTATCCGCGATTACGTTACTACATTCGAAGGTATGTAATAATAAATAAACATTAAACGGATCCTCGAACCTTTCCTCGGTTAGTACGGCAAGCGTGCAAAAATAAAACATAACCTAAAATGTAATCATAGAAGAGTATCACGACCTATTTAAAGACACATATAAAAGAAGTGCGGTGATATGCGAAACACATGTATCCTCTGATGCCTTTGTATTATTTGTTGTTCGTTTGTTTGTTTCTTCCTTTGCTTACTTGTGTGTGTGCGTGTGTGCGTGTGTGTGTGTGTGTGTGTCGCACGCATCATGCGCACGATTTCCAAGTAAAAAACGCAATGAAACACCATTTTTGCAATAACAATTGGTTCATTGTAATTTTTGTTACTACACCTTAATCTTAATGTCGTCACGACAGAATTTCATGAGATTCGCCCGAGAGATTTAAAATGCATTCTACTATCGTTACGAGACTGAGCAATAGATAAAAAAGTTTCATTAAAGTAAATAAAAGTGATTGGTAGGCTTCGATACAATTTCCATTTATTCAATGCCACCGCATATAATATAAAATCGCGATCAATTTTTCATTTAAGGCAAATAAAAGTTTCATATACCAAGATTTCAATGAAAACTCTTTGATTCAATGAAACTTTTTCTTTCGGTGTAATAAAACGTCAATAACAAGATATAACTGTGTAACTATAATTAAATTACCTGGTAATTAAAAAATTATCGTAAACTCTCGATGTCTAAAAGTACTTCCTAACCCGGAATAAAGAAAATTCGTGATCGCGATTGATCACCCTCGAATCGTCGACACTCGTATCTACTCCTATTTATCCATTTTTTAATTTCTCTAGTTTATCAACAATGGTACCACAATGATGTGCGCAGAGGAGGAGACTCCGCGTCCGTACACTCGATGGTTGATGCAATAATTACTAATTGGTATCTCAACGCAATAAATTATTTTGATCATCAGTCGTACCTCTCAACTTTACTCTCACCAAAAATGTTTTTTTTTCCCCAATAAATCAGAGAACGAATAAAACGGCACCTAGTTACGATAAAATTATTCACCTATTGATACTTGAAAGATGCAGCAATTTGCCTACAATTTTTTTAGTATTAACAACAAGATACAATTGTACAGGTATAAATCGATTCCTTGACGGTAAAAACAACTGCAAGCTCTCGATGTCTAAAACTGCTTCGTAACCCGAGTAAAGAAAATTCATGATCGCGATTGATCACCCTCGAATATCGTCCTCACTCGTATCTACTCTTATTTATCTATTTATTTTTTTATTTTTTTTTTTCATCCCTCCGGTTCGTCAACAATGGCACCACAATGGTGTACGCAGAGGAGTTACGGACGAGGAGTCCGTACACTTAATGGCCGAGGCCAGGGTTGCTAATTGATATCTCGACGCAATCAAGTGTTTGGATTATAGGTCGTACCCTTCGAGTTACGGGGGTTGGAAGACCGCTCTAGCAGTATTTACAAAAGCTGTGAACGCGAGCCTGTTTATGACACACCGTACAGAACCAGGCAAGGACGGTAGAACACGTAACGCGCAGGAGTCCTCGAGAACTCCTCAAATTTCATGCAATGCGTTCAAGTTTTTTTTTCTCTCTCAATGCTAGATAGCAAAGTGCGATGTGGGTTCATGCATTGTAATACGTCACGAGGATCGCTCGTATGGGGATGTATGCGCTAACCGCTGCCAAGTTGTTTGCTCTATGCTGCGCGGAGTGTTCGCTAGAAATGAATCGATTACTCGGATGTGTGTACTGTATATATTTTGAGAGGTTTTTTTTTCTTGAAGCGACAAAAACGTCGGTGGCGGATCAAATCACCGAGGGATAAGAGAATCGGTATGGTCCATATGAATACATATTCTCTACAAATCAGAGACCCGCATCTACAAACTGTTCATCCTATAACTATATTCGTATAAACATAATTTGTATTTTGAATATCAATATAAAGGATTGTCTTCGATATTATCAATTGAGATATAAGATTTCATGACGAGGTGATTTCTCGTGTTTTCTCAATTTATAAGAAAAAAAAATTGCTTATTTATTTATTCCAACATAAAATTAGAATAAACGTTGCTTTGATTAAAAAACTAGTTTTCAAGACAATAACATTTTTATCCAAGTTTTTAATCTATCGGAGATTTTTACCAATTGTAAATAAATCGCTCGATTAACAATCATCTCAACCGTCCACACTTTTTTACAATTAGCATGATAAAAAAATGATAATAATTGTTTTTTTTTAAGAGATTTTTCGATTCGCGATAAATTAAAAACTATAATTTAAAAATTGATGACTCACCATCTCTTTTCATGTTAACTTGAAGACATTTTGTGAATCTGCAAGCCTGACACTGATTTCTTCGTGAAACGTCTACCACGCATTGTCCATTTTCTTTACAAACGTAATCAAGATTTCTGCAAATTTCGTGAAATTGTTTGTAATTGAAAATTATCATCGGTGAGCCTCGGTGACTTCGTGGCTCGTATTCTCGATTTAAACTGTTAAGTTTGCGTTGTCCGAGGTCGATAATCGATCATCAATATTACCTTGCGTACCTGCGGATCGACCGCTTGAAGAAACCACGACATCCGTCGCAACTAGGTACACCGTAGTGCTTTCCCGATGCTTTATCGCCGCATACTTTGCACAGAGTTTCACCCCGTCCGTTTTCCTCCATTTTTTAATTCGACTGAATATCTGTAAGCAAATATTTTCCATCTAGACGAATGTTTCGACAAGCATATTTAATTGAAATATTAAATCTACAACCAGTATGAAAAAATATATAGCTCTCTGTCTTTGAACCAAGTTCCTCGGCGTACATGTCATCCATGCGGAACGGGTTTGTTATTACCTCGACGGTTCTATAGCCACTGAGGTTTAACTAAAAGTCATTGAGCTTACACGCTGTAGCAGAGAGCATGCGATTATCGAATAAACTCGCTATTTCATTACACATTGCTCATGCCGAGCGCGATTCATACAGAGTTCGATCTGCGATAGCTAGAGTCGTAGCGTATGACCTAACAGACAAAGACACGTACGTTTCTTCTTGAATTATTTTTTTCCCATATTACAATGATATTATGTACAAACGTTACTCGAAGGAATCACTTATTACTTATTACCAACAAATTGTATTGGAAAATTCCTCAAATTTAAAAAGACACGGAAGATATTTGTAATCACAGTTGTATGTTACGTTGCAAATAAACTTCTTTAGGTAATAAGGTTCTTTAGGTATTGGAGCTAGTAATACAATTTGTAATTAAAAACTCAACGGAAGGTTGGAAATACCTAAAGTTCGGTAAATCAAGAAACAAAGAGCTAGGATTTATTAAAAATATGTATGATTAAAAAAATTAATGAAAATCAATGTAATTAAATATTTTCATACTACTTGCATCGAAACAGAGAGTTTCAATGCCTGTTTAACCAATCGAAACGAGCCAAGTTCAGACCAATGCGAAAATAGACGTTTTCTTCCCGCTATACATTAGTTTCTAACTTCATTTCATTTCTGTCAGAATCGTATTTGTTTATTATATTTTGCCGCGCTAGCGTTCCAAAATTGTCTCGTTTCGACTGACTACGTTCAAACTCACAGTTTCAATACAAGTAATATGACAGATGAAGTGCGTGGCAAAGGATGAAACACAATTTCAGACTTCGCGTGATGTCAACCCTCGCCTATGACTCGAACAGCCAACTTCACACTCGTATAAAATCGTCTTGTTTCACCCTTAGCCACACAATATACTATTGTTGATCCATTAAAATTCATCAACGTCCCCTCAATTGATATTCCTGATTGCAGTGAAGCCAATTTAATTCAATTGGCTCAGTGGCATAACTCACGGTGAACTTGTGCCAACCACACGATAGAGTTGAACCAAAAGCTATATTCAATTGGTTTTAAATAAATTGAATGAACAAAAGTCAATACAACTTGTTTCAACTGCACGATACGATTGTCTCAAGCAAGTATGACGTATATCATCGTCATATTTAACATCACGCTAGGTTGATTCAATCATTTTCAATTGAATTAAATTGATTTCGAGTCAACTGAATTAAATTTGATCCGACTAGTCAGTTTTTCTTACTCAGTGTACAATGAAATTCAGTGAAATATAAAACGGTTATTCTCTATGTCGAAAAGCCTCTGAACCCTTTGAGCCCTTTCGTCCATCCTACTACCTCGTACATATTATGACGTAGTACACAACGTACATAGTACGAGTATACAGATACGGACTCCACGAAATGACTTTACGAGGCTATATACTTCGACTCTCCTTTTTCCCTTCGGTCGTCCGTACGCGTCTCGCCCGCTATCGGCCACCATCCCGCGGTCGTTGTTCGCAAGTCTCAGGGCGTTCCTGGCGCACGGAGTCCTTTTCCCGCTAATAGGAGGCCACCGCCACCGGGAATCAGGCCACCTGTAGGTTTCCCAGGCTCAATAATGCAACGCCGACATAGGGCTACGGACGGCTGCTGAACGGACTGGCCGCAACTGCGTCAGGGCACGATTCCTCGACGTTCGCAGCTCCTTTCCTACTTTCCTCTCCTTGCCACCCTGTATCTATAGTATCGTTTATGTACAACTACTATGTGTATATATTTATATGTATGTATATATATAGCCTCGTCGTAGAGTGGACGATTCCTTCGCGTTGCCGCACCCTTTCGCGCGCGACTGCCACGAGTCCGGTAACCCTACGACGAGAACATCCCTCCGGCGCGAACACCCGCTCGTGACTTCTTCGTCGGACGGGTGATAACCCTCGGCCCCGGTTCGCTCCGATCTCACCCTATAGCGTAAAACTCCTACCATCATAGCGGCATTTACTTGTCACAATATTGTTCGATGGCGCTCGAGCCCTCACCGAGAAGTTACTTTTCCTAGAAAAATGCAAGTCGATGACGGTACAAAACACTTCTCTAATTGATTATTCATGTACTTTTTTTTATGTTACTTTATTCTTTATACATTCTTTAGGTTCTGCCTATTTTCGGGCACGCGAATTTGCAATTATCACACTCCCTCCCCCCTCTCACACATAAAATCTTTAGCCGTCTAGTGCGATATTGAACATATACAGGGTGGACCATTTTAATCTATGCACCCAAATTTTTTTGTACCTAAGACAAATACGGAAAAATGGTTCAGACAAAAGTTGTTCAAGATAATGGAGGTCACCTATCTGTTTAACTAGCTTTGACCTTGGGACTACTTGTCAAGGTTATTTGAAGATCAGAGTGGTTTTTTTCAATGGGAACCCCTATTTTTGACACCGGATTCGAAAAGAGCGGAAAATTTTACATCTGAAATGATATTTTCAAGTTTTTTTTCGTGACCTTGAGAAGGTCAATTTAATCGTTACGATTATAACTTTAACTACGAAGCAAATGTTCGAAGTTGCTTCCATTTGCTTCAAAGCACAAACTTAAACGCCTTTGAAAATGGCGTACGATGTTTTTCAAAGTCAGCCTACGAATTGCTGCGCATGCTTGACGAATGCGGTTTTGCTACCAGGCAGTTATTTAGCATTTGATCTTAAATTGACCTTCTCAAGGTCACGAAAAAAAAACAACTTTTGTCTGAACCATTTTCCCATATTTGTCTTAGGTACAAAGAAATTTGGGTGCATAGATTAAAATGGCCCACCCTGTAGATTGAAGTGGCTAGGGTCTAAAAAATAATCTAGTTAAAACACATTGAGTGAATGTATCTTCTGTACCAGCGAGATCATTTTAAAAATTCTAGAATTCATTCCGTTTGACTTTGCGTAATCCAGTTACCTTAGTTCCACGGAGAGATCTAACTACACAGAGAGAAAAAAATAGTATCGGGAACAACAATTGTAGTAATTCAAACTATAAATCAATAGATATTATATGGGCAGTGAGTGTCCGTTGTTAAGAATACTATGCGATTGTAGTAAAATCATTATTGTAACCATAACTAATAGTGTCAGAAGTAAAATAAACACCAAAGCATTGCTACGTATAACGTACTGAGTCTAGTTATCGCTAATATCCTACAGTGGTCATTTTTAATATAATTCGTTTGCTACACAGATTAATACGGGAATAGATATTTGTTGAATATTAAAAAATTTATTAACAGTTGATAAATATTAGTGTATTCATAATAAAATCTTATACCGAAGGCGCTTTCGCAGAACGAACGATTTATTTGAGAAATTTGTTTCTCGTAACTCATTCGATGTTTTCTTACCAATAAAGAACGATTTTTTGCGGCAATGAGATAAAATACAGTTTAAACGACGTTAAATTTGTTAATAACTATGTAATATACATTTGGCATTACTTTTGTCTCCGTGAAGCAAATTGATATTTATTAATAATTATAAAATTTTTAAGAGAATCTAATACAGATTCGTTAATAGTTATCGAATCACCGTTCGCGGACCGAATGCTTGTCTCAACTACCGATCGGTCGGTAATCAATATATTTGTTAATAGCTACCAAATCTATATTTGAGATAAGCACCGTCCATTTGGTGGCATGATTATTATGTTTATTGTCAATCGTCGTCTTCTAGCGGATGAGTTTATTGTTGCGCGACATCGAAGCTATCGTGTCACACTTGTATCTTTGTAATACGAGTGAGTCGACGATAGATTGGTATTGCATAAAAAGTGAGAATTAATCAAGATCATCGATCGACAACCTTAACGATTGCCTCATTTCGTGGAGCCTGCGTGTAGATTCGAGGCAACCCTTTGAACGTAAGTATAAAAATTATAAATTGATACAAGTATTCGTAATAACTCTGTTAAATCTCTGTTCAATGAAATCGATCTGACGGTACATAAAATCATATGTACAGTTCGCTCAGCCTATGATTTATCAAATTATTACAATAGTGACTATGAATAAGTATTATTTATTCATACCATTGCCATGTTGAATCGACACGATGTTCATCAAGCTCTAATAAAGGAACATTTCATTTCCATATATATTTATTAACGGTTAATAAACATTAATTTGTGTGAATTCAAAGATTTGAATAAACGATTTGTTCACTCCAACGGAATATTTATTTCGTCCATATCCAACTTTACCATTTGTCAACAATTAACAAATCCTGGTGTCTACGAATAAACTTTTCTCTCAGTATGGATGTGGTGCGTGTGGCGTAAATTACGTGAAATATATCGGTGGCGTTAAAAGTAAACCAAAAACATATTTTTCCGACTCGGAAATTAGTTTTTTAGATATATTTTTTCATCAACTATCGTTGGGTAGCTGTTTTCACCAAACAAAAATGTCCTGCCTATACCGGGATTCGAACCTATGACCTACTTACCTAGCTAATTACCTGACACGTTGTCACTACCGACTACGCTATTCGATTACCGTTGAATCGATTACATCTAAATGTCATATAGATGTCATGAGATGTACTCTCATTTAATTCAAATCAAATATAATATTGATATTACATTTCATTTGATCAATAATTTAATTCAACACACACGAGAGGGACAGAGAGAAGCAACTCCGTGCGTCGCAATGCGTGCGATCGCAAGAATCGGAAACGCATATTTGCTACACTCGATGGCAAATTAGATTTCGTTTATTTTACTACCGAGTATAGTAGATATTTTTTGTCCTATATATACGATTCAATGTACTACCCTACATTAGCAATATACAGTACTGATTACTGTTATGAGGAGAAGTTAACGAGTTATTCCGACTACTCAGCATTTGCGAGTTAGGTAAACAGTAAAATTTACTTTGAAGTTATTCACAAGTATTGCATTAGCTTGTAAGTTTTAATATAAATATTTTACTATAGCATCAACGTTATATATTACAACAATGAGTGTTATTTTAGATATTAGTTACACTTATAAGGACAATGATTCGTGTAAAAATGACTACAAAAAGATGACTATTGACTTCATTCAATAACGACAACTCCATTTTTTTCCGTGCAGATTAGAATACCGGGTGTTCCCGATTAAACCCGGGGGTCGTGGCGATTTAGGTAAATCGTAAAATTGACTTTGAATTTATTCGCGAGTATTGTATTACCTTGTAATTTTTAATATAATAAATAATAATTATATTATATATAATATAGTTAATAATAAATTAATATTTCAGATATAAGTTGCAGTTATAACGACCACGATTAATGTAAAAAATGACAAATATTACTATTGACTCTACGTAATATCGACAATCCCATTTTTTTCCGTGTACGACTCTTAAATATTATTTTTGTAGTTCCAATTATTTTTAAATCCAATCTCAACAAATTCACTGTTTTAGTCCAATTTAAATGATAATTAAAACACCCTCCATCTCAATATAAATGTTACGATATCGCATAATAATTATCTTCTGATTGCCATAATATTGCATAATTGACGTATTATGTCTCGGATTCTGATGCAATATGAAAGAAAATAATAATTACGATATCACCGGTGTGACAAACCCACGATTTGCCCCCTCGTTGATGTACGAATAATGCAGACAGGTGTATAAATTTACGTACGAGTGTGAAGAGTCAAAAGGAGATACACCGAATAGGCGATGTACGTATAAAGTACTGTATGTGTAGGGTGCACTGCAATACACATGCATGCACCTATTCACCCCCTGCAGCTCGAACAAGGGGTCTTGCTCGAGTGTTGCACAATCACCCCCATATGTTTAAACTCCAGCATGCATTTTTACCGGTGTGCAATTACGTTGAGGGCGAATTATTTAACTCCGCTCCTCGATGTCTGTCTACATGTACTAAGCGTGACCCACGCGAGGATAGTCGTTCGGTAACATATGTTACGTATACGTTGAAAAGTCGAGAGTCGACAAGGGCGCAAGAAAATTTGAGTAAACCGTAACGAACATGAGAGGGTGAATTACAGCAGCGTTGAGAAAATTATACTTTTTGATATCGTCTTGATCTATTTTAGATGACACGCATTCCCGAGGCTAAAAGTGCATTTTTTGAATAAAGAATCAAATATCTTTCAAATGAGATTTTTTATACAAAATTTAGAAAATTAGTCAACGATCTTTTAACAAAGAAAATTATATATCGATATTTAAAGTTTGGCTCAAGGATGTCAATCATGATTTTCAGAATATTGATTAAATTTATTCACCTGCTTCATAATTGTTTCATTTGTATACGGAGAAAATAAATATACGAATGGTTGTTATGTAACGATATCTACCTTGTATGTAACTTGAGGATTCGTATGAAAGAAATATATTGATAACATCAGCGAAGTGATTAACGCTCTTACTCGGTATCTGAATAATTCGGGTTCGATCCCTGATTATCCTCTTCGACACTTTGGCAGGCCATCGTCACTACCATTCTACATACGTCCCCAAATTCTCCGTTCGGTCGTCACACTTGTATCGGTCTGGCAAATTTGGTTTGTACTGACACTCGAACGATTTTTTCAACATTCCATATCAATATTCAACCGTGAGGGAACACGCTATTGACTGTCGGTATTAACCAGTATTAACGAAATTGTAGATACGCGTTAGAGAAATTGCTAGAAGATCGCCATTCTGGAAGAAATATGCGATTGACTGTCAAGTAACGACAAAGATACGCGTAGATACAAAACAGAAAAATAAAAATACTCTTCCAATTGTAATGACCAAACCTCGTTAAAAACGTTTTGCCAATACGGGTTGGAAAAACCGTCAAAAAATTGCAATCCTCGAGGAAATATGCGACAAACTGTCGTGAGTAACGATAAAGATACGCGTTGGATAAACCCAAAAGAATAAAAATCCTGTTACGATTAAAATAACCAAATCTCCTGAAACACGTTGTCAATACGTCCCAATACTAAAAGTAGTAAAACACATCAAAATTATGTCACGTTCTCCTGGCATATTAATAATGCAAAACCATCGATCACTGAGCCTTTAACAAAGCTGTTCGCATACGTCGCGATACGAAATACAACGTAATATTATCCCAGCAACGAGAGACCCACGCCTAATGTCGTTCCGATGACTTTCCGATAGTTTGGGTCGTGCAAGGTGTCGCTCGGTACTCGAGGCGAAACGCAGACCGGTGATGGAATAAAAAATACAGTTTGACAGGATTCGTTGGAACCGGAGGATGTGTCGTCCTATGCTAATTTTTTTCATCGTCACGTCACATGGCTTCTTTCGCATAAAAAATGCTGATCGATCTTCGACCGAGGTCTAAAGGGGTGTAGAATTATCGTAGTCTTCGTCTCGAGTCGCGGATGACTCAATGATTCGACTCATTCGCTTCTCTTTCGAATCTTTGTACCGTAACGTAATCAATTAACATAATTGTATATGGCATGGGTCACAAATTTTACTCCAGAACTCTCATCGATCGAGCAATCGTAACATATTTGTATTAATTTGACCCTTTGCTCTATTTAACTTATATATTTTCTATTGTCTACAAATAAACTTTGATTTCATGACCTGCATTGTCCGAACTGGCCTGTATACGTGATATTCTGATACTTTTTTTAAGCTACAATCGTTAGACGATAAAAATACGATAGATATTGTTATTCCATCTGGACTCTGTGATTTATCGCTATTCCAAGTTGTAATAATCGATGTTCCGGTCATTTCAGCTGTCATTATACAGTAGGACGTCAAACCAGTAGTCTCGGAGGGGGGATCGAGCTGTTGGCTATGATTTGGCTGTTCATTTTAATTTTACTTGGACGGGCCTTCTACTGTCCGGCTACCCGCAAACACGTGCTCGCTTCACACGAGTACCGCAGTGATTGCGTGACTCGGTGACTTCGTTATGCATGCTGCCTCCTCATGTGCCGCTCCGGGTGACCCTGCGCTGCCATATAGCATCGATGAATTACAGCCACCACGATAACGCTGAAATTGTGGCATCCCCGTGGTAATGATAACGGAACGACTGTGCATTACCTTCTCTATTCGTTCGTTAAAAATATATTTTCCAATTTTTTTATTCTATATTTAAGACGATGCGAAACATACATGGGTTTCAAAGAGTTAGAACGGCAGCATGATCTACATGACGGAGTGAGAGAGAGAGAGACACTCGGAATATGTTTCGCATAGTTTTAAGCTTTGTTTGAACCTTTCTGAGCTCTCATAATTATTTTAGTCACTTTTAGACAAAGAGAAGGCTGAAAATTACGAAATTCCGATCAAATCATTGCAATAACCCTCACGGAAATCAGTATATTTGACATACAAATCAATTACTGATATACACTGTAAGAATCTTCGTTATGAGAATTAACGTAGATGTATAGGAACTATTTATGCATAAGTTTGTATACTGAATAGTATTTAACTATGATTTAAAATTATTTAAGGGACGGCGAAACACTCGCACCATCGCATCGAATTTTTGAGATTTCTTTCTTGTAACACACTGAACAGGATTGAATTTAATTCGAACCGTAAACTGCACATACGTGAATCTCTGTTGTAATGCTAGTAAAATTGTCAGGATACAACAAAAATGACAAATCGATTACCTACAGGCTTGGATGAATAGAAAAGCAAATAGCTGTAATTGTTTCGCGCAAATAATATAAAAAATTTGTAGCATTACAATATAGCTGGCACGAAAATACACATGGTACGTCCACTCAAATTGCAATTTAGATACGATGAATTGAGAAATCTTTATCGGAAAAAATAGTTTTTATTTATGGCAAAACATCCGCGAGACATGGACGAATGTTCTGCCACGTATGAATGCCGCGAGAGAGCGCTAGAGTTCCGTTCTAATGCCAAGGGCTTCGGAACCGGCTAACCATAGAAATACCATAAATTTTAACATTGTTACTAATATTACACGGAGATGCACATATTGACAGTTTACTGTCCAAATTTTATTCAATTCTGTTCAGTGTGCTACAAGAAAAGAATCTTAAAAAATTCAAGGTGATTGTGTGAGCAGGTGTGAGTGTTTTGCCTTCAGTTATGGAGATTTCACCGCCCCTTAAACGTCTACTGAACACGTTAAAAAGGTCGTGGTTAATATACAACTATCTACTTCACTATTGTTTTATAATTGTATAATAAATTTAAAACAACGGTTTATGCATAATTGCTTGCTGTACAAGTGTATTGATTCTTCAATTTTTTTTCACACACTGTTGAAAATACGGTGATAAGATTAACCCTTGAGCGGTGTTCATACGAGTCTACACTGACGAGTGGTGTCAACGGTCTGGTGTTCGATAGCTGGTGTCGATTTGCATTATAAACTCAAAACGCCGAACGCATTTTACTTGAAAAACGGTGAATAAAATTCACCCACATTTTTGGATTATATTCGTGGCATAATTCTATATTGATTGCTAATTATTTATTTATTTTCATTTATTCATTTCGAACATAAATTTGTTGTAAATTTTGAGATGGGGCCTAATGATTATAACAGGATCGCTTGTGTGCATATAACACTGTGAATAACCTCAAAACGTCCAACGCATTTTACGATTATATTCGCGACAAAATTCTTTATTGATCGCTGATTATTTATTGATTTTCATCTACTCATTCCAAAAATATATTGTTAAAAATACGGTGTTAGGATTAACCCTCGCACGGTGTTCATGCGAATGTACACTGAAGATGTGTGTCAACGGTCTCGTGTTCGATAGCTGGTGACGATTTGCATTATAACTTCAAAACTTTCAACGCGTTTCACTTAAAAATCGGTGAATTTCATTCACCAATATTTTTGGATTATATTCGTGGCATAATTTTATTAACATAAATTTGTTGTAAATTTTTAGGTGGGGCCTAATGATTATAACAGGATTGCTTGTGTGAATATAACACTGTGAAAATTGTTAAAATTAATACCAAATGGCTCAACACTGATCAAAATTCCACACTAATCGCATTTAACATCCTGGATTTTTAACAGTGCAGTGCATACGGAAATATATCTATAGAAATATAATTAAATATAAATTATAGGATTTTTCGTTATAAAAATATTTCATGTATCTAATATATATCTTTGGTATATGTTCCATATATTGTTTTCCATGGAGTAAAACTTTATTATCCATAACAAACATTACGGAAGAAATATTGCCGATTTTAGGATGCAACTTTGCAAAATGTACCTTTTTTTTACCGCCCAAACTGTCATAATTTTCGTATCATTAATTGTAATTGAGTAAGACGTATTTCCAAAATTTGTAACTTGTTTAAGTAAATGAATTTAACGATATAACCATAAGATCCTTGCGGACAAATAATTACCGATTGTGAGGTTACAATTTCCCTAAATTCAGCTTTTTTTTACCTTCAAAAATGCCATCATTTTTGTATTAGGAATTTTTATTTACTAAGACGTATTTGGAAATTTTTTTTAAGCAAATTAATTTAATAATACAACCATGAGCCAGTACAGTAAAACCTTCGTTTCATATTGTTGTTACGTTTAGTCGTAAATAACGATATCGGAATAAACTCTTCGTGGTGACGTATGCATCCATGCCTTTGACATATGCTATGTTCTGACCGTGATATTATAGTAATGGGCGTTATCCTGAACAACCGGTAATTACGCGGTGCGACAGCGGAAAAGAGGTTTACAGGTGCATTAACTAAGGGCGTAACTATACCTGAGGCTACGGTGGTTTGAGACGCGTGTCCGCATATGCACCCTACACACCGTTCAGCGTTCAGTCAAATACATCTGTCATAAATAAATGTCGTGGTTCATTCGTGATACAACTGCGATAGCATGCAAAATATTCTTGGACATTATTTCTGCAATTTGTTTAACAAAAATTCATCCAACTCCAAAGTTACCTTCTCCAATATGTTGAAAATGATCTTAAAATAAGTTTTAAAAACAAAGTCTTTAAAGTAAAATCTTTCACATTGCTTCCTCGTTAATTTCTACCTTTCACAAAGCAATGAAGATGTATGTCCATCGATGTTCTCGTAAAGGAAACTTTGTGAAAGATAAAAAATAGTAAGAAAGCAACGTACAAGGTTCTACTTTGATGAAGGATTACTTAATCACTGTACCAAGAACCTACTAACTTATCTGCTCGAAATCAATGAGAATCGAGGAATCTATGATATTTAAAAAATTACTAAAGTTATCACCTTCGATAACAATTGTCAATTTCAAATAAAGTCAATACCAATCAACCTTATTTGTAAAATATTTAAATATGATAAATTGAAATTTTCTCCATTCGGTGGTAAATACGTCGTTCTAGATTTTTGAAAGAAAAAAATATATATAATTTTCCTAAAGTTTACATTTCAGTTTCTATTTGCCTAAACTTAATATTTTTCTCAAGTTTCGATTTAAGTTTAAATTTTACTTAAAATTTCAGTGTTCTCATAAATTTTTATCAAACGATGGGTAGGTGAAATAATTTCACTACGTGCTCATAAAATTTCAGCGTGATATACTTTAAACCATTATGGCGACTACAAAAGATTCATTTTTTTATTAGAAAGGAAAAACATTTGAAAAATATTATCGTAACGTTGAAAAAAATTGATCGATTTTACTCAAAGTACACATCATCTTTTATCTAAAGTTCAGTTTTATACAAAGTTTCAGTTCAAACGATTGGAAACTCTTTCAGTTGTCGTCTTGACATATTTTTTTTTAAGAAATTGTAAATCTTACAAAATTTCAACTGTCTCAACGATAGTAACGAAAATGATGTCTCATAATGATCAATGTGTGCCTTACTTTGGCGGAAAATTTCATCACAATCCGTCAAGCCGTTCTAAAATTGTAAGCGCTTTATATTTGTGGACACGCACACTCTCCTGACATTTTTTCGATATCACGTTTTTGAACGTTTTCGATATTTTTAAAGTAATCGTATTGTTCCAAACGTTATTAGATAATCGATCAAATCTCCGATCTATTTTTCATTACGTCTGAAATTTTGCGCTGACAAAATGAAACGATCATTTACCGATAATCTCAGCAACAAATTTCGACTAAAAAACGATAATGTTAACCCTACGTCATACGAGACAGTCGCTGAGTCATCGTTACGAAATTTCATTCATATTTTTATTGGATTATGTTAAAAATAAGGACTTGTAGGTAAGAAAATAAAGATTCCGACGCAACTGTAAAAAAAAACGTCGTTTAACGAATATTTTTAATAGAAATTTCACATACGAATGGAAAATCCTTGCAGAAATCGCTGTATCGCTTTATCGGAGTTACACAAATCAGCGACTTAACTTGTAATTATTATAAATAAGCTAATCTGGACATTATGTTCAGTAGATGCATCAAAGTTTATTAGTATACGGAGAAAATTATATTGCTGGGTCAACAACTATTTGTTGATACAATGCATTTACTGTCAAAAGCATTTGCTGT
Source organism: Cylloceria caligata (assembly GCA_963942595.1). Classification (NCBI taxonomy): domain Eukaryota; kingdom Metazoa; phylum Arthropoda; class Insecta; order Hymenoptera; family Ichneumonidae; genus Cylloceria; species Cylloceria caligata. The sequence continues at coordinate 4,252,371 of OZ012704.1, forward strand.
CACCATATTAACAAAATATTTGCTAACCTAGCTAAACTTACTTTACCGCAACAAAACCGTTCTCTCCGTATAAATTTATTCATAAAATACCGAAAAATTTCATAAGCTTCTTTTTTCTATGACATTTTTACGTCAACATGACTAAGCACGCGACAGAACGATTTAACAAGTATCCTGATATTGAAATCTCGACTTTTTGTTTTTCATTAAACCAAGTTTTCTCAATCAAGAGACAAAATGGATAAAAAAGATGAAAGATAGTAAACGTACTTGCAACATTTTATTTTCTCGTCTCCATTAACATATTTATTACTTAAAAGAACTAAAATATTCGTCAAAGATATCATTTACAAGTCGGAATACAAATATTCCGGCGCAATTGCAACAAATGTAGCTTAGAGAATATTTTGAATCGCAATTTCGACGTACGACACAAAACAATGGAAAATCTTTGCAGAAAAACTGTCCTTTACCATAACCTTACCATAACCCTACGATAAAAAAATCACATTTTCTTCATAATTCTATCATCACTGACGAAAAACGCTTACAAAATTGAAATTTGCACATTCCTTCTTCGCGATACTCGCCAACCCATGGATTTTACTCTATGGGTAATGGTTATCTCAACTCTAGCTTCCTCATGGAAAAAATGGTATTAAAGACCAAGTATCCTTGTTCTTTAGCCAATTTTTATGCCAAGCTTCAGTTTGATACATACAAATTTTTTTTAATTAAAGCAAAATGGATTTTTTTTCGAAAAATTGAAAAAATTCATGATTCTATAAAATCTGAACGCCTCGATCGATTTATGCCAGACTTAATATCGAACAACGTTGTCCCCTGGCCTATTCTTGTAGAAAGTTTTAACTCGATCGCTAAAAAAGTACGAAAGCTAGAGAGCGTACCTTCTTTTTTTGCAAAATTCATACAACCATAAAACGAGACACCCCTTAGCGATTTGAGCGAAAATTGCAACAAACTGACGAGGATTGCGACTCGAGCCGTATGCAAAGTTTCAGGATGATCGAAAAATCCGTTCTCGTGATATATTCAATTTTCCAAGCTCATCACACACACACACGAACGCACGCATGCACACACGCACGAACTTTTTTTCTAAATATAATTTCTCGACGTTTTGGAACTTTTTAAATAAAATCTCGATAAAATGTTTTTTTCACAAAAGCAGCCTTTCTCTATGAGGAATAAAAAATAAGTAAAGAACAATTTTGTTTACAAAAATTGTGTGATAACAGGTTGAAGATATGTCAGATTTAATTCACATCGGTATCTTACTTTAAAACTTCCAACAAAATATTCGACGAATTTTCAATACTAAACTAAAAATGAATTTCAGAAGAAAAATGGTCAAAATTTTCCATTACTTTCATTAGGATTCTCAGCCAGTCGTGAAGATCAATTGACCATTGAGCCAATATTACGGGACAAATAGTTACGGAAATAATTACGGAAGAGTCTTAATCCCTCGAGTACCATTTGCTCTTGTAACAATACAACTTTGTCTCTTTCTCATAATAATAATAATATACTCAGGAATAGTCCTTTTTCTACTATCGAAGAAATTACAGCTTAAGATAATTGTACAATTGTTTTTGATTTTTTCTAACTCGTTAAAAAATTTGTAAAATAATTATTTGTTAATTACCGTTACTGCCAATAGCAATTTATATTTACGGTGCTGGTACTTGAAGAGTTATAAATTACAATAAAATTGTTTAATTATAACAAAAATTTGTTAATTCAGTAAAAATATTATTTTTATTCTAAACGATCAAAGCGTAAAAAATAATTTTATCAATTGACTTACCGCGTGAAGACTTTTTCGTTAACGTGGTACCAAGGTGACAAAATATTTAATCGTTGAATACAGCGCACACTCGAAACCTTTCACAAATAGACCGAAATTAAAACTCGATTTACCCTCAAAAATTTTTATTCGATGCAGTAGTTGGTTTTAACGTATTTGCAAGATACGTAAAGTTCATTGACTTGATCGTTCGTTGTATTTGTAACGATTATCGAGCACCGACCGGGCAATCTGAACCGAACACTCATCGACAGTTGACAGTGAAAATGACGATTGACCGGACAGAGTAGTCGAACAGTTTGCGCGGGCACGATTGCGATCGACCGACTCTCAAGGGCTTACGGTGTGATCTATGATTCGTAATTTTTGGCTTCAGTCACTCGTCGAATAGGACACAGTCGGGTGCCCTGAGGGGTGATCCAGCGGTGATCTCGAGCGAAGGGTTGTTTTTCAGGCCACGCCCGAGCTATGCGCGGTAGCGTCGAGCTTTCGTGAATCTCGGCTCGCTATTGGTCGTTGGGCGGTGCTTAAAAAGAACCCTTGCGGCAAGCTTGCAATTGGTGATCGTATACACCACACTCGCACCCTCGTTGATAACGATAGGGGTTACGTAACTGGTAGTAAGCCTGCTTCGGGGAGAGTAAAAAGGAGGGGAAAAGAAAGGGAAAGATACGTGAGATCTATTAACTTCGAGAAAAGCATGAAAGTCAACTTGATATCGTCATTGTCCTCGTTACAATAACCCCACTCTTCATCGCGATATAATTGACTCGAGACACATAGTTTGCAAATTACTATTGTGGAACATATTTAGTTTCATCGATTATCAGACAAACTTCTGAACGACTCAAGTTATGAGACCAACTGTTTGGAATTATTTTTTATTTCAATTCTTTTCATTTATGATAGATTAAAAAGATAATATTAATTATCGTGTAAGAATTTAAATACAAAAGAACAAGTGGTTCACGCATTTCTCGGTCTTTAAAACTCGCTTAATTTGTGACCGAAACTTCAATGAACTGCACAGGAAAGCGCCGTCGTTTCAGTTTGATTCACAGTTAATCAGAGGATGGAATAAAAGAAAAATAATCTTTTTGTTGCAGTATCGGTTGCAGCAATCTTGAATGATGTCGTATCGATCACAATAAATTACAACTGTAATTGGTAACAATTATCATGTTATACATAGAAGAACGGCACCTCCCGTGCCCACTCGATGACGGTAACTATAATTTTTTTTCTTCGAGGGTGCTAAACCTTTCGGGAGAAACGAAAATTATAAGCGTACGCACAACTGATCGATAAGAACGCTAACAATTCCCGTTTGCCCGTAAATCTTCAGCACACTTTAAAAAAGTGACAGCTTTATTCAAATGTATTTAGTAAAAATGACAGCTGATGCTTCATATCAGCTTCGTAAGTTGATCTCAATCGGAATGCAATGTGCGTAAGATTTTTGCATTACAATCTTCATTGGAAGGTAAAGAAATTTACCTACGCTCCAGTGACGTACAAAGTTTACAATTTACTCGGAGGTTGTTTGAAGGAAAATAAAATGAAAAAAGCAGAAGCAGTTTCCGCACCATTTCTCGTGACACCGCTTATCTCGTTATGGATCAGTAAATGTACGTTTCCTTGTTAAAAACCAAGGATTTTACCGAGACTAGAATCGCTAAATCGTACTCTAGAACGTCAGCTGAACATTTTCGCGCATTTATATCCGAGCTCTGAAGCAGAGACCTCGTTTCGGTCAACGTTAATTAACAATCATTAACCAACGTCTCCTTATCTTGTTAAACTTTGCTTTCTTATACCGATGTCTCTGTTTCCATTATTTTCTGGCATTTTTCGTTATTTTTTTTCTCGTTCTTTTTTTTCTCTTTCTCTATTACGTATATCGGAATATTGTCTCGGGGCGTGAAAAGCGTGCGCGCGATCCGTGATCCAAAGATCCAACGGTGAATCCAATGGAATCGTATAGAAGATTCCCCTCGATGGTACGCCGGGAGCAGAGAATCGCACTGAAGCCGACAGCGGTCGGGCTAATGGGTCGGAGACGTTATTTTGTTAAACAAGGAAACCTTTTATCCACCCCACCCGCAACACTCTTCCGCTCGCGAGACCCTCGAGTGCAGGAGCAACGCGGCACTCAACCCCCAAGGAGAAAAAGATTTCACGCTCAGACGCGACAAAGTGTCTCGATGCACCGCACCCACAGCATTACTCTCTATAGCGCCAATCTCGGTGTCGATACCATCGGGTCCTTTATAACGTCTAACTCTATAGAATCGTGAAGATATCAATTCATCCATTAACCCGTCTTTACTCGCTTTTCGATAGTTCTCGCACTCGTGGCAGTTTCGTTATTAGTTTTATTTATATTCATTTAAACGACACTCGAATTCATATTCAATCCAATCGTAATTTTTAACGATTTTTATATATTCGAGTTCTATGACGATTTCTTTTTTTTATATATTTTTTTCAATTCGTTAAGCATTAACCTTTTTTTTCTTATTTCTAATAAGTCAAATTATTATTTCAATTAAATATAATAATTCAAAGAGCGTCGATTAATTGAATGTCATCGATACGTAAGGCTTAAAAAAATTGCAAGATAAAAAGTTTTTTATCCGTAGAGGGTGAAGGAGTTCAATGATTTTTTGTGAAATAAAGTGATCCTTCGAGAGGCTCTGCGACGCCACTTGGTTTTATCGTCAGCAACGTCGCGCGGATAACCGTCCACCGCGACAAGCCGTCCAGCTGTCGTTTCTCACGGTTCGCCCACCACGCACAGCTCCTCTTCGTTCTCGCGGATTCTTGCACTTCGCTCGGGTATCTTTTCACACTTTGACGGGAGAGGAGCACCAGTGAATCGATATACCCACGGGCGTTGAGCCTCGCGGGTTTGGCTCTTATAAATCGAATGTCTTTTCGTAACATCGGATATCTCTACCGCATAAAAGTAAAAAGGTTTATAAGGTAGACAGACGATTCGTATTAAATAGTTTTTTTTTGTAAAAAGTTCACTATTATATTTAATAATCATTAAATGAATAAAAATTATTATCAAATAATAATAAAAGGTTCATTAATTAATAATCAAAGTATTGTAATTACAAATTTGTAAAAAAAAAAAAATAATGTGGTTCCGGCCGGGATCGAACTGGCGACCTTCTGCGTGTAAAGCAGACGTGATAACCGCTACACCACGGAACCCACTTGTTATAATTTTCTCGATACAACGCAGTTATCAGGAATCTATAACTACATCATTTATCGTAATAGATATAAGCAATATAATGCAATGAATAAATATTTTATCTTAATAGAAGACGATGACATATTTTTACTGTTAAAAGTGAATAAGCGCGAGAAAGGAGTCGAGCCATATGGCCATTTAAAATCACGTACTGACTGAGGCGAATGGAACCTTTCTCTTGAAGGACAGTACAGCTCAGCACAGCGCTGTACAATGGGAACTATAGGTAAATGTTTAAAAGAAATTCAGATATTGAAAACATTACGTAATACTTGAAAAAATAATATTTGAAGATTTAAATACGAAAAAAAGGTTGAATAATCTTTTAATTATCTTTAATTTAGTGTTCATTTGACACAACACTAAATGATTGTAACGTTCAAGGGTAATAAAAGAGCATGGATTGAAGGAAGATGCTAATTTATAAATAAATCTGAAATCATTTTTACTGAACTTATATTATAAAATGATAGGAACTAAGTAAATGTTCAACACGAATTTAGACATTGAAAATGTTACATAACTCAATACGAAAAACGTTTTCACATTGTTAAGAATCTAAGATGTTAAAGGCGACCATTGTGAACTTTTGACCAGTGTTGACCCATTTGATGTTAATTTTAACATTTTTTAGTGTTTAAATCACAGCGATTGTCCTTTAATCATTCGGCCTCACCTCAAAATTTATAACATATTTATATTCGGAATGGGCAGATGAAAATAAATAAATTGTCGGAAATCAATACAGAATTATGCGACAAATATAATCCAAAAATTTAATTGAAATTCATTCACTTGTTTTCAAGTAAAAGGCGTTGAAAGTTTCGAAGTTATAATGCAAATCGACACCAACTAGTGAACACCGACTATTGACACCAGTCGTCAGGGTGAACACCGCGCGTCGGTTAATTTTAACACCGTATTTTAAACAGTAAATCATCTTTTAATTATCTTTAATTTTTGTTATTTTTACATAACACCAAATCATTGTAACGTTGATCAGTAATAGGAGATCATGTGTTGAAGGAAAATGCTAAAAGAATAAATTAATCTCAAATCATTTTTACTAAACTTATATTATAAAATGATGGGAACTAGGTAAATGGTTAACACAAATTCAGACATTGAATATTATATCATACATAATACTCGAAAATATAATAATTAATGATTTCAAATACGAAAAACGTTTCTATAATCTTTGAATTATATTTAATCTTTTTTATTTTTACACAACATCGAATCATTGTAACGTTGATCAGTAATTGTAGAACTTGGCTTGAAGGAAGATGCTAAAGAATAAAAAAATTTCAAATCATTTTTACAGAAAGTTATATTAAAAAACGATGGGAATCGGATAAATGTTCAACGCAAATTGAGACATTGAAAATGTTACATAATATTTGGAAAAATAATATTTGAAGGTTTCAAATACGGAAAACGTTTCTATAATCTTTGAATTAAAAAAAAAAAATTTTATTTTCATACAACACCAAATCATTATAACGTTGATCGGTATAATTGTAGAGCTTGGGTTGAAGGAAGATGCTAAAGAATAAATGAATTTCAAATCATTTTTACAGAAAGTTATATTATAAAACGATGGGAATCGGATAAATGTTCAACGCAAATTGAGACATTGAAAATGTTACATAATATTTGGAAAAATAATATTTGAAGGTTTCAAATACGGAAAACGTTTCTATAATCTTTGAATTAAAAAAAAAAAATTTTATTTTCATACAACACCAAATCATTATAACGTTGATCGGTATAATTGTAGAGCTTGGGTTGAAGGAAGATGCTAAAGAATAAATGAATTTCAAATCATTTTTACAGAAAGTTATATTATAAAACGATGGGAATCGGATAAATGTTCAACGCAAATTGAGACATTGAAAATGTTACATAATATTTGGAAAAATAATATTTGAAGGTTTCAAATACGGAAAACGTTTCTATAATCTTTGAATTAAAAAAAAAAAATTTTATTTTCATACAACACCAAATCATTATAACGTTGATCGGTATAATTGTAGAGCTTGGGTTGAAGGAAGATTCTAAAGAATAAATGAATATCAAATCATTTTTACTGAACTTATATTATAAAATGATGAAAAAATGTAGCCTGTACAATAAAAAACTTATTATTAACGCCAACGCTCAATCGGCAATGATCAAAGTTGTAAATCTAATAATTTTTATGCGTAATACGTAAGAATTGGTTAATTGGACGTATTTATAAGATATTTTTAATACCAATTGCATTTCTTACCCTTTAATTGAATACAATGAACTGTTTTGGTTGTAAAATCAAAGGAATAAATTCAAAACTCACTATGGTGACTCGATAACGAGTTTTAAACATAAAACTTTTGATATTTACTCTTCGGTTGCGCTATAACGAAATCGAGTTTGTCACTCACTGAATGTCGACGGGTAATCAAGGTTCGTTTTTATCGTGAAACCTCGTGAAGTAGCCTTTCGTGTATTCATTTTAAACAGATCGGGCCAACGGAAAATCCGAATGCTTGATGGGGCAGTCCATAATCTACTGGATAAAAATCTACGAGTGGTAGTTGCTTAAGTTTTTTCGTTTTTACGACAAATACCGTCTCGCTCTTGCTCTTTCTCGTTTTACATCCATCCGACACGATAGAGGGATGTGTTCGATTGTAGGAAAACTCTTCTTCGTTATCGCCGAGTAACTTTATCGATAAATCGTTATTGCCATTGTCAAGGCTGGACCAAGCTGCGCTGTTTATACAAGTGTACGTGAAATTTTGATATCCTTCCTCGCTCAACAGTCGCAAGAACGTTATTTGTACGACGCCAATCGTCTCATATGTTATCTGGAAGCAATCACATTTTATTTACTAAATGAAAAAAAATTAATCACATTAAAAGTCTCATATTTCGTGAAATATTTTTTATTCAAAAATGTATTTCATTGACTTACCCGAGATCCGCCCCTGAGTTTCGAGTACCAATCGTGTTTGCGTCCCTCCTTTCGCCACGGAATGTTCGGCATTTGGCTGCTATGCATGTCCGGAAAGACACAAGTTTCGCCAGAGGCAGTCATATTGCAGTAAACGTAGACAGCATCGTCGGGCATTCCCAAGTTCGGATCTATCCAGTACCATCCTGCGTGTTGAAAGATCGATAATTTTTTTATTTTTCACCGAACACTCGACGTAGATCGTCGACTCTGTACTAAAAAATGTATATCAGTTACCATCTTCGAACTGAGGATATCCGAAGAAAATATCTTTGCAAGTTCGCCCTGGATTTTCTCGACTGCCAGTAGGTTTACGTAACCGGTCCAAGTCTTCCCTCATTGTATATATCGAGTTATACATGTCCAGAAATTTTGAACCTAACTCATAATCGTCGTTTTCGTTAAACAACGATTTTTCTTCACTTTCAGTCTTGTCGTCATAGTTCCTACTGTGGAGTACTCGTATACCGTTATCTCATATATCGTTACGACTAAACTGAGATTCAAGCGATAAGCGTGCAAGAGATTGAGCGAACAAAAGTGTACTGACTCGTCCTCCGTGATATCTCGACGTCTTCGTGTTAATTGTTCTCTGGTAAACAATAATTCGGGTGGAATCATCGGTTGTTCTGCAGGGCGTCCAGGTGGCCCTTGAGGACCCGGTGGCCCCATATCTCCTGTCGTTATTCGATGGCAAATGATATTTTTATCAACGGTTCTGAATTTTTATGTTAGCGATAATAACTTTACCCTTGGTTCCGTCGTTTCCAGTGCTTCCTTTCGGTCCCGATGGACCTTCCATTCCCGGCAAGCCAGGAGGCCCGTCGTTGCCTTTGAAACCCTGCGGGCCTACGGGTCCGGGACTTCCTTTAGGCCCTTCCGGTCCCAGCGTTCCTCTTGGTCCCTTTTCCCCCTTTTCACCCTGCTCGCCTTTTGTTCCGATTTGGCCGATTTCACCTTATGAGATACGAAGTATTTAAATAATGTACGGAGTGAAGAACGATCGAGAGAGAGAGTATCTTAGAAAATAATTAATTAAACCTCGATGTCCCTTCGGCCCTCTACGACTACGTTCACCCCTCTGGCCTTTTGGACCTGCAGGGCCGATTGCTCCAGGAGCGCCGTCAGCACCGGGCATACCCGGTGGACCATTTTCCCCTGAAGCACCAGGCTGTCCGGTTAAACCTGATTGGCCTTGAGAGCCCTGCAATCCTTGCAAACCTGAAGATCCCGGATTACCGGGTATTCCTGGTAATCCGGCATCCCCTTTTTCACCGGGTGATCCAGTATTTCCTTGTAAGCCGACTGGTCCCTCCGGGCCCTAAGAATGGAGCCGGATATAAGGATAGGAATCGTTGCGATCAACGAAACATTGTTTGTATTATCTACGTACAGGCTTTCCAGGTGGTCCGGATGTCCCTTCTTTGCCTATGGGGCCCATCTCACCGGACGGTCCAGCTTCTCCGGAAGGCCCGTCATCGCCGTCTTTGCCAGGTTCGCCCTTTGCTCCTACGAGCCCGGGTTCGCCAGGCGAACCAGGGAATCCCGGCGATCCGACGTTTCCCTTCGGCCCTTCCAAACCTGGAACGCCGCGCTCACCCGTTGTTCCTGAGGGACCAGGATTACCCTCTTCTCCTTTCGGTCCTGGTCCACCCATTTCTCCCTATTGACGATACAATATTTTATTTATTCGATAAATATCTTTACATAATCTATGTGCTACTGCGCGCCTTCAGAGATGTTGCAGCTTCAAACGTACTGGTTTTCCTTCGCCACCCGGCGTGCCCGGTAATCCTGTATTTCCAGCATCGCCTTTCAGTCCTTGCTGACCTTCCGGACCTGTTGGTCCCTGAATTCCTTCGACTCCTTTAGGACCTCTGGTTCCTTGTTCGCCAGGACTGCCTGCCGAACCCACGGGCCCCGTTGCGCCGTCATCCCCTGTCTCTCCCTTTTCACCTGTCGGGCCTGGCAATCCTTGAAGACCGACAGGACCTCCCGAGCCTGGAACGCCGACTGGGCCGTCCTCTCCCTTGATGCCCCGGCGTCCAATCTCACCGGAAGGTCCTTTCTCACCGGGTGGACCGATCAACCCAGGCTCGCCTCGTAAACCTTGTAGTCCAGGAGGCCCCGGTGGACCACTCTCTCCTCTGGATCCTTTGAACCCTTTTTCACCCGGAAGCCCAAGCTCACCCTTGTCGCCGTCTTCTCCTGGAACTCCGACAGGTCCAGGAGGTCCTGGCAAACCACGTGGTCCAGGCAAGCCATCTCTTCCAGTGGGACCTGCTATTCCGGATTCACCCCTTTCGCCTTTAAGACCAGCTTGACCCGGAGGACCTTTTTGTCCTTGACGACCCTCAGGACCCGGTGAACCATCTTTTCCTGGTTCTCCTTGAGCACCTTTATCGCCTATTGCCCCGGAAGGTCCAGCCGGTCCGATTTCGCCTTTTAATCCTGGCAATCCTGACAAACCATTTAAACCTCTTTCTCCGGGAAAACCGGGAAGACCTCCGGTGCCCGAGGGACCGTCTTTGCCAGCGACACCCGGAGGACCGGGTGGTCCGTCTTTGCCGTTATCTCCTGGCGGTCCAGTTTCACCTGTATTCCCTGGCGGTCCGGGAGGACCCGGATCTCCCTGATGACCAGCTTCACCGGCAGATCCTCGCGGTCCTACAACACCGGGAGTTCCCGAAGGTCCCGAAGGACCGGATTCTCCTGCAGGACCTCGCTCACCCGGTGGTCCGGCAATCCCATCTTTGCCATCGAGGCCCAGTTGACCGGGTGATCCGATAAAACCTCTCGGACCCTCTGTTCCTGATGGACCTTGCTCCCCTTGAGTTCCTGGAGGACCGGGTTGACCTGTATCACCTTTCGGCCCAGACATTCCCTCGGATCCTCTTCTGCCGCGCGCTCCTCGAAAACCCCTTGGACCCGCTTCTCCACGTTCCCCAGATAATCCCGTGCGTCCCCTTTCGCCTTTATCTCCGGTAGATCCTTGTCGACCCGCTTGTCCCTTATCGCCCTTCTCTCCGGTAGATCCCGGATATCCAGGGAAACCCGGAATTCCGATCTTTCCTTTTTCGCCGGGAGGACCCGTAGGTCCAGCTTCCCCGCGTGGTCCTTCTGTTCCTTTCGGACCTTCGAGACCTTCCAATCCGGGTATACCTGTTATAACAAAGACGTGAATTAGAGAAAAAAAGAAAAGAAATACATGTTCGTGAGTACATTAATAAGATACGATTTTTAGTGAATTTTGGAGTAAGAATTCGTACAGACCTTGACCTCCGGATGGTCCGGGTTCCCCTTTTGCACCAAAGTCTCCCTTATCTCCTTCTAACCCTCTGTCGCCCTTATCTCCACGATCCCCAGCCATGCCTCGTTTTCCCTCGTCTCCCTTTATTCCACGAACTCCTGGAAAACCTATAGGACCTTGAGAACCTTGAACACCCTGTTCACCTTTCAAGCCTGGTACTCCTGAGTTTCCAGGATGACCTGGAGAACCATCCGCTCCTGGAAGACCAGGAATCCCAGGTTTTCCTTGAGGACCCTTGTACAACGGAAAATAAACAGAAAAATTTAGAATGTTGCCAAATCGCATTAATTCTCCATAATAAATGCTACTTATTCGATGAAAATTATATTACGACTAAACCAGTTGGTCCCAAAGGTCCTTGCGGTCCAGGCGGTCCAACAGGCCCTGTCGGACCAGTTTGTCCTGAAGAACCAACTTGTCCCGGTGGTCCGGTATTCCCCTTTGTTCCGGGTGGCCCTTCGCTTCCTGGAATTCCAGGGTTACCAGGAAAACCAACGAATCCTCGTGGCCCGGTGAATCCTCTTGGCCCCTTCGAAATATTGTTATTTCATAAAGTGAACTTTGAACATTTCCTATTATTTCCAGATTTCAGACACATTGAAATCTCAAAATGAAAAATGCCATTATGAAAGAACTTTCCTGCTTCGATCCCAGTAAACTCGAGTAAAATGACCAACCAAACCATATTATAACCAATTGAAACAGATCAATTTCAAATGGCATTTCTGTCTACTTAATAAGTTTCAATAGGTATCAATGGGATTTTATAGCCAGGCTTTTTGTATGGGGAAGCAAAATACATACCAGCTCTCCTGGCATACCAGGCAATCCTGGGGGACCGTCATCCCCCTGCAATCCCTCGTGTCCTGGAAGTCCTTGCTCGCCCGTACCTCCGGTAGCACCTCTTTCACCTTTGTCACCGGGCAAACCTGGCAATCCCGGCAAACCTTGCTCCCCTTTTACCCCTTGATGTCCCGTTACACCTCGATCGCCGTCTCTGCCGGATCTTCCACGTTTTCCCTCTCGCCCTGGATTTCCCAGCAAACCTTCGCGCCATAAAAAATGTATTAAAGAATGTGTTTCAAAGGCTTTTAAAGTCTGATCACGATGAAAAAACTTTCCGAAGATTAATTTAAAAATCCTACCTCTTTCACCACGAGGACCAGGCTCCCCTATATCCCCTGACTCGCCTTTCTGACCCTGCGGTCCCGACGGACCTTCCGGACCGGGAACCCCCGTCAATCCCATGGGTCCCTCGATCCCACGCATAGCCAACATATGCTGAGACAAGAGCTGTCTGAAAACATCCGCTTGCGCATCCGGACCCTTTTCACTCCCTTGCTGATTTAGAGGAATCAAGAACACGTGACCAGGAGGACCCGCCGCACCTTCCGAACCTCCCAAACCATCACGTCCCGGTTCTCCCTTTTTACCCTGCGGCCCAGAAATCCCCGGAGGGCCCGGGAATCCTGGGGGTCCTGCCGGACCTCGAACATTGTAATAATCGTAATTTGTGTAATACCTCCCACTGTTTTCTGCCGTTATTGGCGGCTCCGTTAATAATCTCTTCTCCTTATCGTCAGTATTTCCTTCATTAGAAGTCTCCGTGTGATAATCACCATAGGTCGTCGTTTCCTCATAAACAAATCCCTAAAATTAAATTTACTTATTCCCAAGTAAAATCTAATTTACAATAAATATTTATCATCCCTTGACTTACAGTCGTCGTGTTTTCGTGTTCGTTAGCCGCTGTCGGAACTGGACCGTTCAAAGTTCTCAATTCACCTGCCGAATACGAGTCGTCGTCGTCTTCGTCCGGTGTTTGACTCTCGGTATAATCGTCCTCGTCGTCCGTACCATCCTCGTAATCTTCGATTACAGGCGCTAGGGTTGATCCACGTGAAATTTCCCGACCGACAAAGGTACCGCTTTCCACCGTCGAAGATGAGCCGTATCTCGTGGATGTGCGTAAATCCTGCACGGGCAAATGTTCCCTATGGGAACTATTTAAGGGCGATGAAGCTTCCCTACCAGAAATCGAAGATCTACCCTGCTCCAACGTCAGTCTCGTTACACCATCGTTTCTCAAAGTCCTTTCCTGGTACCTAAGTTTTACAAAATAAAATGATAAAATATCATTAATTCTCCGTGTGAACTCTTGTATTTCTCACCTTCCGTCTGCACACTGAATCTTTTAGGTTCAAAACAGGTTTTCCAAGTTTTCTGGACTCAAGAAAAAGCGAAAAACATCAAAAGTACTTCTCGTAACGTTTACTGTATCATCGAATAGTTGTTCAAATCTAATGTGAGGAGAGTTTTAAAGAAACTTGAGAACGAAACTTCAACTTTGCCATTGACTCATTATGCATACAGAAGATTAACAAAAATGTGTTGTTAGGAAGAAAACCGTTGCAAACCTTCTACCGTTACATTCCGGTGCAAAAATCGTAGAAATCTCGTACGCGGCATCAGGATTTGGTGCAATCTTAAGCATCTCGACTTCACCCTGAATGAATTAATCGAATAATAAGAATCGTTGATAATTGTAATTTAGAGAAATTCGATTAATTTTACAATTTGCTACGAACCAAATATAAATTTCCATCTACGAGTTGTTGTCCTATTATTATAATTCCATTAGTGGTAATAGGTATCCGTGTGTCTCTGCGAAGCTCACGTGTAATTTGCCTATTTCGATCGACGATAAGAGTCACGGCATCGCCTTTAATACTAAAACCAAATCGATGCCAGTTTCCGTCGGCTACATCGATGCCGAAAGATATAGATTCGACACTTTCGTCAGGCAATGTGTTGTAAAGAAGAGTCACGTCGCGTCCAAGTGATATTACTAACTGCTCGTCACCATTTTCACTGTACACGATGAAGAGTGTTGACACGGGAGATCCTAGGACATATGATATTCAATTATTGCACATTTTTTAAGACGATGTAGTCCCAAAAATATATTTAACAAAATTTCCGAAATAAATATTCACTGAAGAATAAATAAATGTAAATTAATTATCTTATTTATAACATTTGTATTCGTCTTGCATCAATTTAAATAAACAAATATGCGGTAACAGTTAATAAATCAATTTTTTTCAAGCATCTACATATAACAATATCATTTCGTTTGATTAAGATTAATACAAAATATATCAAAATACTTTGTACAAGCTTTGTTATTACTAAAAGAACAGAATTATATATCGAATACATAAATTATTCTAATTATTCTCAAAGTGCTTACGAATTTTCGGCTTTGCGACTATAAGGATCGAAAAATCTTGAGGAAAACCACGAGGAAACAGAGAGTTCGTGTTTGCGGTAAGTAGAGCAGCTTTTCCAATTTCGTAGGCAGCTGTTCCATTATTTTGGCAACGACTCGTCGTCGCGGTAACACCGAGAGGTTCCTGTGGCATTCCCGTGATATCCAGCAGATCGACGATTCCTTGAACTACGTTAATCAATCGATTCAAATATACTTTTCGGTACATCCCGAATTCCATACGCATCTTAAATACAGTGAGGCTAATAGAGGGTGCAAGCATTACGATGGTATAGGTGTGATATCACGATGCCCAGTCTGTGTGGTCAATAAACCTAGTAACCCGTGAGACCCCCGGTACATTACTCACTTCGTTTTAATAAACGCTTGAACCAATTTCGTCAGACCTACCGTCCATCCGGAGTTGATGCGAAGTACTTTTGCATGTTATACTAGTTGAACCATAGACACGCCTCTCAATTAATGCAATGGAGCTCACTTAAACTGAGTCTTCTCGTGACTGGTAAAGGATGCATCGGAATTCTAGTGCAATATCATATTGACGCGCGCGATTCGGTTCTCGGAAGCTATCTGGTTATAATAATCTTATATGACGCAATACCATTTTTATGTAATTTCGTAATGAGAAAGTTGATTTCTCGGTAGAATTATTATTTTTCTGTCAAGGTAGATGGCTGCTCTCATTCTAAGGGGTCGGTGCGAGAAACGTTCGGATAGCGAGCGGATATCCGGGCTGGCAGCGCGAGAGATAAAAATCCAACTCGAGAGATCGCGAGCGTAGATATCGTTGGATACAACCCGAGCTGTTTTATTTTAACAATTTCTTAATAATTGTGTAGACAAAGTATTTTTGTATTTGTAAAAGATCTTCCCAATAGCGTAAACATTTTTTTTTATTCATTGTCATTAAATTCTTCATATTTTTTAGTATGATCCTGGAGAGTTGCGTCAGATATCGGAAGATTTTTGCTACGTGGCCCGTGCGTAAGAGTACAATTTGAATAATTAATTACTGGACAATCATGTAGACGATGGACATGAAATTTAACACAAAACCGTGATTCTCATTGCCGAGTGTCCAACATGAATTTTAACTAATTATAAACATTTTAAAGTGTGTAGCCATCCTTTTTAAATTACAATAATTTCATATGAATTGTTATTCATATTTTTATTTATTCAAAAGTTACAAGTACTACTCTGCTCTTCGTAGTCCCATTCCGGGATGATCTCGGGCGGTGAACGGTTAACAAAATTTGTAATGAATTCATTAAATTAAATGTTATCAACTATTCACGTATCTTAGCAATAAAAAAAAATACTTTTATTATTACACATTGATCCAAATGTTCGTTACACGGATTAAAATGATAATATACTATTTTTGTATGATAAAACATTTAAATGTTTTTCTATCTTTATTTATATTTAATTGTATTTTATGTTTATTGAAAAATTGCTGAAACTGAAGATAAATTGTTTATCGTTGAGCACAAGCAAATAAATAGAGGAAGCTCATATTTTTATCGGTACTTTTGGGTATTTATTTCAACAGGAAATGCCACTTACCCATGTCTGTCAAAGCGAGGTCCGCTTTCACCCCGTGGCCTTCGAGCTGAACCATCAGCGCGACGACGAACAGGGGTAGAAAGTATGCGGTGGTAATGCGGACGAGACACCTCGTTTTCCATGGTCGTTTTGCGTGGTCAC
Source organism: Cylloceria caligata (assembly GCA_963942595.1). Lineage (NCBI taxonomy): Eukaryota > Metazoa > Arthropoda > Insecta > Hymenoptera > Ichneumonidae > Cylloceria > Cylloceria caligata. The sequence goes on from OZ012704.1 coordinate 4,268,777, forward strand.
CTCGCATGCTACTTAATGCTAATTTATTATCAAATCATGTTGCACCTTCCGTTATTCTTTCCGTCTGTATTATCAACTTTCGTAAACTGCACGCTGTATATTTTAAGGATGTTAACCGAGCATTGTCCCTCGTTCGACTGATATCGACAAACTGAAACGCAGAGTGCACTTTCACTAGCGTCATCACTGGTAATTTCTTCTTTCGGTACAACCCCACGCTGTTTATTCTTGCTCTACTTCTTCCTCTCCTCTTCGTCTTAAAGATGCGACGGCCACACAACGGCAATGCAACTTCTCGTCGTCTCTCCCTCCGCTCGTTGCAACACTCAATGCATATCAGCGAATCCAACAGTCGTGGTAGACGAGATTCGCGTGTTTCGCTTTACGCATTCTACACATGTGTCTTTAACGACAATTCCGCATCTACTGTATTACCACTGATTCAGATAACACGTGCTGGCGTCACGATTCTTAAGAGGATATTTAGAGCCAACTGGCTAAAACTTTATTCATAGACGAATCAACGTTTAGATATTTGATATTATGTGTTTAATACACGAGTAGAACACTCGGGCTATCATATTTCACTGCTCATACTCGTCGCTTATTTTTTTGTAAACCTCTTTCTCTTACTTTTTCATTTGTTTCTGATTGATACTTTCGTTCGAAGTAATTCCACGTAACAATAAAATTAAAGTTTCTACGAAAACGCCGGTTTTTCTGGTTCGTGGACATTGGTACAGAGCTAACAGACTACCGCTGCGAACTGCAACACGATATGATTTAGGTAAATTTTTGCAAAAATACAGCCGAGTTAAAATTATTAAGGCTTAACAAGAATAAAATATATTGAAAGATATGATTTTTATTAAATTGTTTGCCATTGATTGCAAGATTTGTATGAAATGTTGCTAAGATTCATCGATACAAATTCTTTGCCCTCGCGGACTTGCCCAACTTTTTACCAACCCAATTCCAACTGATGGATTTGTGCAAAAAACTAACCTGAAACCAACCGACTTTCAAGCGTTGTGCTATGCGACTGTGGGAACTAGGTTGATTCTAGTAAATCCAACCGTCAATCAAACTCTGGGTTTTGCTATATGATGGTTGGAACTCGGTTCGTTCTAGTAAATCCAATCATTGATCCAACTCTGGGCTTTCCTATATGATAGTTGAAACTCGGTTGATTCTAGTAAACCCAATCGTTAATCCAACTCTGGGCTTAGCTATATGACGGTTGGAACTCGGTTGGTTCTAGTAAATCCAACCGGTAATCCAACTCTGGACTTTGCTATATGATGCTTGGAACTCAGTTGCTTCTAGTAAATCCAACCATTAATCCAAACTCTGATGGGCTTTCCTATATGATAGTTGAGATTCGGTTGGTTCTGGTAAACCCAATCGTTAACCCAACTCTGGGCTTTGCTATATGACGGTTGGAACTCGGTTGGTTCTAGTAAATCCAACCCGTAATCCGACTCTGGGCTTTATACGGTGGTTGGAACTCGGTTGGTCCTTGTAAATCTAACCGTTAATCCAACTATGGGCATTGCCATATGATGGTTGGAACTCGGTTAGTTCCAGTAAATCCAACCGTTAATTCAACTCTGGGCTTTGCTATATGATGGTTGGAAATCAGTTGGCACTAGTAAATCCAACCATTAACCCAAACTCTGGGCTTTCCTATATGATAGTTGGAATTCGGTTGATTCTGGTAAACCCAACCGTTAATCCAACTCTGGACTTTGCCATATGACGGTTGGAACTCGGTTGGTTCTAATAAATCCAATCGGTAATCCAACTCTGGGTTTCAAATTGATTTTTTGCACAAATCAACCTTTTGTGATCCGATCCTACCCAAAACCAACGAAGATCCAACTGAAAACCAACGTAAGTAAAGGTGGGATGAATCCCTGCGTGTATTATTATTTAATATTCACGTTGAATGATCTACCCATTGACAGAGAATACCAACCAAATTAAGTAAACAAAATTGATAACTAGCGAAAGGCTCTCACCTACGACATGAAATGCACTTTTCAAAAAGACTTTAGAAATAAAAGTGTATTCGCGAGGTGGGGGAATTGATAAAAATATTTTATTTGCTCATTTATTGTGATGTGTTCGATCAATGGGCAGTGAATAGTCTCTGTCTTGATAACTTGTGCGCGTTTCGTGATTCTACGCCAAGTCAGACCCAACCTGACCTTAAAATCAATAAACTTTTGACTCCGCGAAGCCAAAAGCACGTGTGCGCGCTGTCGACTGAGCATCAAAAGTACGTTTTGTCTTCTTCTGTATCTCAAATGTTTTTGGTTATCTGATTGTCTCGACAATGGGTGGAAATAAAGAAAAGAAAGTAAAGATTTATAAGAAGAAGAGGAAAAATATACCCGAGGAGAAGTTAATCGCTGATCTTCGAACACGTTACGATAATGTAAGTCTGAAGTTTTGGACATAACCTAGAAAAATCACACCCGACGATGTTGTCAACCAAGTCGATAAATGTTTTTTCATTTTTTATTAATTCTCGTAGATCGACGAGGCTAAGATAACGAAATTCTCTGACCTGCCGTTGTCGCCAAAAACTCAAAAAGGCTTAAGAGAAAATGACTTTGACGAACCAACGGATATTCAGAAACAGAGTATCGGCTTAGCGTTGCGAGGAAATGATATTTTGGGTGCTGCGCAGACTGGCAGTGGAAAGACACTAGCGTTTCTCATTCCGGTATTCAATTAAACAAAAATTTTAACTCTGTCGCTCGTCGATAAGACAGATTGAAAAATATGTTTAAACCGTCGTTACATAGGTTCTGGAGATCTTATACTGCAAACGATGGACTCGATTGGACGGAGTAGGAGCTCTGATCATCACACCTACACGAGAATTAGCTTACCAGATATATGAAACTCTGCGCAAAGTCGGTTGCCATCACGAAATATCAGCCGGATTAGTTATAGGAGGCAAAGATTTGCAGTTTGAAAAGAAACGTATGGATCAATGTAATATTGTTATTTGCACACCCGGTAGACTCTTGCAGCACATGGATGAAAATCCTCTACTCGACTGCGTTACGATGCAGGTAAAATAATAATCTTCAATATTGAATGCATAGCTACAGCTTTACGTGGATTTAAAAAATGATTAATAATTCATTAAATCGTAGGTGTTAGTTCTGGACGAAGCCGACAGATGCCTGGACATGGGTTTTGAAACGACTATGAATGCAATTATAGAAAATCTTCCTCCTGAAAGGCAGACGCTCTTATTTTCTGCTACACAGACAAAGTACAGTTTTCCTTGAGAGTTAATTAAAGCAGAGATTATAGTTAAAAGAATTAATCTCTGCCTTCAAGAGACAAACCTTACTATCGGTCCTTCGTGCATGCGATCTTGCAACAAAGCCATTCAAAGATTTAGATCGTATTGCCAATACAATACAGCACAAGATAAATATAAATTTTAATCATACAATGCAGACCACGTAAAATTAGACGCCTTGAAACGGTTGCTTAAAATTAAACGATTCGTTAACCGTTGTGGCGCCATTCAGTTTAAAAATTTTATCTGCTCCTTTTATATAATCAAACTCTATAGTTCAAAGGAAATCCCACTGCAATCTCTTCTTTACACTTGCTGTAAATGTACCAAGAATATATTAAAGATAAAATATTTTTATAATTTTTTAGATCAGTTAAAGATTTAGCTAGGCTCAGTTTAAAGAATCCAATGTACATATCAGTTCACGAACACGCGGAACACACGACTCCTCAAGGACTGCAACAGAGTTACGTTATTTGCAATTTGGAGGACAAAATGGCAATGCTTTGGTCTTATATTAAGCATCACCTAAAGCAAAAAGTAATTGTTTTTTTTTCGAGTTGCAAACAGGTAATAAAAATTTATAAAAATGCTAATCGTATTGATCTCATTAGTATTTAAGCTTAATTATTATTCCATTGCCCTATCCAGGTCAAATATACATATGAAATCCTCTGTCGAATGCGACCAGGCACGAGTCTCTTAGCGCTTTACGGGAAACTCCATCAATTAAAGCGAATGAGCATTTACGAATCGTTTTGTAAAAAGCAAAACGCTGTATTATTTGCAACGGACATAGCAGCTCGAGGATTAGATTTTCCGGCTGTTAATTGGGTCGTACAGATGGACTGTCCCGAAGATACAAACGCGTATATTCATCGCGCTGGTCGTACGGCCAGATTTCAACGGGGAGGTGAATCCCTCTTGGTTCTATTGCCCAGCGAAGAACAGATGGTCGAAAGACTACGGGAAAAAAAGATTCCGATTACGATGATCAAGTAAGCGTCTTTGCAACGAAGAATTTTAATTACTTTTTAGAAAATAAAAATCTCTTGTCTATTGCGTCAGAATCAATCCAAACAAGCTCAACTCGCCACATCGCAAACTCGAAGCTTTGCTGGCTCGAGATGTTGCGCTCAAGGACACAGCTCAACGAGCTTTCGTTGCTTATGTAAAATCGGTATTCCTGATGAAGGATAAGGAGATTTTCGATGTTCACGCTTTGGACACCGACTCGTATGCGAGGTAAACAAAAAGTTCTATTATTAACTAGGAAGAATGAATTTTATACATGTTCTACATTTATCACGTTGAATATTAATAAAAATTCTATCAGATCGTTAGGTTTGGCCATACCACCGAGAATTCGCTTCCTCCAGAGAATGCAGAAAGACTCGACAAAGCAGAAAACAAAGATCGGGAAGGTTGAAAAATCTCATAATGCGCGAAATATCGACAAGGAAGTGACTGAAAAAATGTTCCAAAGAAAATCGAGTAACGAGGAATCCGAAGATAATTCAGATTCAAACGAATCTGAAGATGATGAGCAGGAGAATGTTGCATCGAACATGCGGAAGCACGATACGAACAATGCTCTGTTTGCTAATGGTAAATCTCGCAATTGCTCGTAATTTCTAGATCACGTCATTCGTGGCTCATGAAATTGATGTTAAACGACACTTTATTGATTCAGACGATACCGACGAGGAAGGCGATATTTTGACCGTTAAGAGAAAGAATGTGGAGATCGAGGATGAACTACCGGACGATCTTGACGATGAAGTCGAAGCTTTGAGCTCGAGAAACAAGAAAGCTGTTACAAAAGCAGCGATAGCCAAAAAAATACTTCGAAAGAAAATAGTTCCTAATAAGAAAACTACTTTTGATGAGGACGGCCAAGTAAGTTGCGTCAATAGATTGACCTTCGTTAGTTTGTAATTCAATTCGTGATTACATGTTTCGTTTTTTTCTTTAGGAATTGGTAGATTCGGCAAAGACGAAAGTTTCAGAACTCGCGAAACAGTACGAGAACGACGAAACCTCTGGAATTAACATAGAAATCGCTAAACAAATTTTACGCGAGGAAGATCGCTTCGACAAGAAAAGATTTCAGGCAAAGATAAAAGAAAAGCACAGAGAGGAAAAGCGTAAGCTCAAGGCGAGTAAAAAGGCAGCCGAGAGCGAGGAGGAGGAAGAGGTGAAGGATGAGGAAAACACGGACGATGAAAACGGTGGCGGTGGAGTCCGGTTGGCGGAATACGAGAGCGGAAGCGAGGCGGAAGAACCGGACCTTTCTTGGCTTCCAGATCCGGACAAGATTTACGGTCCTAAGAAAAATTCCGAAGATGAACAATCAGAGTCGGATTCCGACGGCGATGAAGATGAAGATAACGCGATTCACAGGTGATTGTCGTCTCTTTTCCCAATAAATATCGTTTCATCGATACGTTATACTATATACAATTGTTTTGTAAATTAATTACAGACCGCCAAAGAGGAAATTGGTGACGCAAGAAGAAGTAAAGAAAAAACGACAAAAGATAATTAAATTGAAAGAGAACAGCGATCTGCTAGCGACCGAGGAATTGGCGTTGCAACTTTTGCAAAATTGAGATATCTCGTCGTAACGTTATATCGATGTTATTGTTGATATTTTTCTTAGCGTTAAGAAATATGAAAGGCATTTAATATTTATACAAAATAATAAATCTGTACGATATTTTTATCACAGTAATTTCTTGGGATGGAAAAGAATAAACGAAACGTTCGTAAACTATCAACTTACACTAATATTTTGTTTTTTTTTTTTTTTAATTACAATGCATATTTTACAAAGCACACACTGAACAATTGTAGACGATTCAGGGTGCGCGCATTCCGAACTGTACAATCTCGGGCTAAAAGGCATAACGATGCGCGAAATCGCTGGATGGCAATGCCTCCTCGAATCCGTATATTATTTTTGTGCTGCTCAGGAAGGTAAAACAACGCGTTTCAAAGTATTTCCGATGGATTACAGTTAACTATAAAAATTCATGAAGTTCAATAAATAAGTTGACAACGAATGAGTATAGCCGAGATGATATTTTCTCTATGTAAATTATCACTTTATGTCAATTTTATTGTTTGAGAATATTCTAATCGGGTTTGAACTATTCCTGGGCTTTCTTGATATGCTTCAAGATGCTGTCGACGACTTCCCGACTGGTGGCATTACCGCCATACAGATCGCGAGTGTGTATTCTAGCGTTGATGGTCTTGTTGATTGCGTTTTGAATTATTGTCGCGTGATGCTTGTGACCGAGATGACGTAACATGTCGACCGCAGCGTTGAGCATAGCAATGGGATTAGCAAGATTTTTGCCGGCTATTTTCGAGCCAGTGTTACGAGTACCAGGCTCGAAGATCGTATAATGATCGCCGTAATTTTTACCGGACAAGAGACCAGCTCCGCCGAGTAATCCACAGACGACGTTCGAGACGATAGCGCCGTACAAATTTGTCGTGAGAACAACGTCGAATTGATGAGGATTCGATACGAGTTGCATGCAAGTATTATCGATAATCATGTCGCTGTGTTGTATGTCAGGATATTCCTTGGCCATTTGGCGCGCTGTCTCCAAGAAGAGACCATCGGATAATTTCATAATATTAGCTTTATGAACAGTCGTCACCTTCTTTCGTCCGTTTCGCTTCGCGTATTCAAAAGCGTAACGAGCAACGCGTTCGGAGTTGGATCTCGTGATGACTTTCATGCTTTCGACGACACCGCTGACGCTCTCGTGCTCCAACATCGCATACTCGCCTTCGACGTTTTGTCTGACTATGACGATATCGATGTTGTTCTGACGCGAGCTCACACCCACGTAAGATACGCAGTGAAGTACGTTGACGTAGAGATCGAGCTGATTACGCAAAGCCACGTTGCGGGAAAGCACACCGGCTTCCCGGCTGCGCGTTTCGATATTTCCCTTCAGTGCAACACCGTTACGGCGAATCGACGTTATCGCGTAGTCGAGATCTTCGTTGTTAGGCGCGTTCGGGTCAATATCTATATCCTCGAAGTCTACTGGCACACCGGCGAATTTGAAAACCTGACGGATGAAAAAGAAAATAAGGTTTGTAAACCATTTTTTTTTAAAGTTATAATTGGACTTGAATTGCTGCTATTTTCTACTTTAACTCCACTTTTTTCTTGCTTTTTCTTTGTATTTTTATGTACAACTTTCTATTTATTTGTATGTACAATTTTTATACACATACCTAAGGTTAAGTTTCAACGTCTTTGCCGTTAAGGTATTACCTCAACGTCACATAGGTGGGGATTGCTGCGGTGGTGAGCAATGTGCAGAGGGATTATGCGTAACAGGTACATGCGCCACCAACGTGCTTCTACATTTTTATTTAATTCATGTTATCTCAAAAACAAATCATTGAACCTCACATTTTTTTTAACATATTCGTTTTCTTCTTCTTTTTCAATACTCTCGTAATTTGTTAGACTCTTCAATCTCGTTCAGACGATAGAACGAAAAATATGTCACTTCTCAAGTCCAATTATAATTATAAAACTTGACTTTGAAACGGTAATACTTTCTTACATTTCACATATGTTTGGATAAAACATTAAATTATATTCATGCCATGTTTAAACGAATTCTTAATTTAACGATCGAAGGTCGTACCCTAAGGAAAATTATCTATGGCTTATTTGACTTTGTAGGGGCCTTAGACCCAAGGTAAGAAATTGACGTCTATCTCTCTATCTCTACATTGTAAAATCATTTTTTTTTAATTATCGCATTCATTCTTTGAGCCATTATCTATCATAAAATAGAAATTTAATTTAAAGCTATAATTGGAGCAATAATAACTTGTTTGTTGTATAACAGAGGAAAAAAAATTCTCTTACGGCTCAAAATGCACTGCTGCGGTACAATGTTAACGGTAATTCGAGTTTATATTATGGCAAACCTCAATATCGACAGTTTACCTCAAAACTTTAAACACATTTTTATCAAACCCAGGATTTAGTAGAGACGTCGAAAGAGAGGAGCTTACTGAGTCAATGTGACACAGAGCAAGCCCCGCAAATCCGATGTTTAAAGTAAACTCTGTATCTCGTATTAATCCGACTAAAATAATTCATTGCGGTTACGTAGAAAAATTATTTCAACCACGCAAATAACATTTGACTTTGCGTCGTGTTAAGACCGTAAGAAAACAATCTAGGACACATTTTCTCGATGAGCAAGTGATATTGAATTTTATTATCCAAAGTAGGAGCGAGCCAGGAAGAAAGTACATCGAAGCTGCTGCGTAGAACTCACCTCCTTGACGTAGCTCATCAACTCAGGGCCGATGCCAGCACCAGGTAAAAGTGTGACTGTGTGTCGACCACCGTAGTGTGCTTTGGGTATGGGCATGATTTTCTTGATGACTGGTGTCTTGTGTTGAATTTCGAATGCGGACAATGCACTCGCACATCGATAGATCTGCGGGGTTATTGCCTTAGGCTGAACGTACCTGATCAAAGATCGAGCTGCCATGTTTAAAAAATATTTTTATTCTTAAATCGAGAATTGACAAAAATCGGCTTAAAACGCCGCAACTGATCGGGTGTTAACGATCAGTTACTTAAGACACCACTACTTTGCAATGTCTATTTTAACGACAACCCCAAGACCTTGCCAGCTCTCAATATGCGCTACTGCTGCTGCTCCTCCTGCTGCTGCGTTAATGAAACAGTGGCTCATATTGAGTAGAAACTCTTGAGATGAGAGAACGTTTCGAACCAGCGATACCAGCTAGAGATAAATCTTCAGCGCCTACGTCTACTGTAGAGTGGTGCGCTTTAACTGTCAATCTGGTACCACGTTGCCCATTATTCAAGTAATTTAATAAATATTTAATCGTGTTAGACTAATTTGTTTATATACCCTTGGGACTGTAGCAACTCTCATCTTTCTAATATTTTTTGTATCAACTTTCATGACAACTGTACGACACAGGACTCGATAATGCAGAATGGGCCCACTTTTTTATTTCACTACCTGCAATATCGACAGTAGGTAAGAAAACTGTAATACCGCTTCGTACTCAAAGTTTATTAACTTTTGGACTAATAACAAATTATTGCGGCCTGCAGTATTGATCGATGATGGAAATAATCATTTTGACTCTAGTCAATAATCTTTGAGTACAACGCACATTCAAATTTTTCGATTTGCCGTCAAACCCCTCCTTTTTAACATTCGCATATTCGACGAACCCAGCTATTAGAAAATACCGTCTTCTTAAAAACTTGTGAATAAACGCAGTAAAACTGTAAATGTGTACGAAAGTAACGCAACAATGAAACTCAAAAAAAAACCGAAAGTAACGAAACAATTGGAACTCAAATATAAGCAAACTTTGAGTTTTGTCTTTATTAAGTAAAACCGTTATATAAAAAATTCATCAATGAACATATACGTACAATATATACATGAGAGACAGTTTTTTTTCATTACATATTGGGTGTACAACTTTGCTTCTGCCGTTTTTTTTTTTTTTTACAATAAAGCCTCGAATTTCGGAAAAAAATTATCGAAGCAAAGTTGTACACCTAAAACAATTCATACAATTGACAAAATCTCAATGAAAATTAGAGTACAATTATAAAAACATTTTAGTATAATAAAGTTTGATCGCTGCTTTTACAAATAATAAAGAATAATTCAATAGCGATACACGATCTCTGGTTATAGTTTAAAATGTTTACTCGGTTACAGAAAAACATATTTTACATTGACTCGATCGAACGCATTTCCGTCGCGAAAATATATTTAGAAAAAAAAAAGGATCAGCGCCTGCCATTAGAGCCGTTTAAAAGCTAGTACGAGTACAAAGGACGGAAACCTATGATTTCGCGATTACCGAAACGTCGATCTACGCAACTTTTAGATCTATCGGAGCTTTTAGATCAATCGGAACTTTTAGAGAGCAATTGAGATTGAATAAAATAATTCTCGACGATTACCGAATGATAAGTCGTTTGCGTGACATCACCATTCACGCCCGAGCCAGTCTCTGTTCTGTCGATTTCTGTTACGTCGATTTTTTTGCCTGCGTCATCTGAAATCTCTCGCGGGCAATTTCGAGCGCACGATATCCCACGATATCGTCGAGGCGTCAGCTTTCGTACACAAATCCATCACAATTTGAGATTTCTTGTTTCCTTGCACTACACCCAAGCACGTACCAGCCGCCAAGTTGTAAATAGGCGTAGAATTCTGGAATCAATCATTGATATTTATATTTTTTACCTTAATTTTTTAATAATTTGATTGCATTTTTACGTGATGTAATAATTAGTCAGTAATAAAAATTGTAGAAGAAATATCTTCGCCACGAGTTACTTTTCCGACAAAAATGGAGAACCGTTGTGAACTGCTGCGTTTCACAATTCTAAAGTTCACGGTTCTCTGATTTTGCCCGAAATATCAATTGTGATGAAGAAATTCACGATGAGAAAATTCTGCTGTCTTTCGCTCGAAGATCTTGGGAGACAAGCAACATGTTGCACATCGTTTTAACGACATGCGTTAGTATTTTCTTTGGAGAGAGATCTCGCTCCTCCGCGATTACGTCAAAGTACCACGAGTACAAGTGAGATTGTGTCATTCACGATCGCAGTATAACGAGAGAGACCGATAGAAATTTGTATCGCATCGCGTTATAACTGATATTGAATAAAACGATCGTATGTCCGTCACATACCGTTCCTTTGTGTCGCCATTCTTGATTTCCACCCATTTCGTGACATTTTCCAAGCTTCGGCGTCCTTTCATTTCCTTCTAAGCACAACATTTGCCCCAAAACCAATTCGCTCTTGTCGGTTTCGTACCACATCTGACAAAAAAAGGAAACAAATCAATTTTAGTCACCATAACAAGTATTTAGTCGATTATTGGTGTGAATACTTGTTAAAATTTACCTGCGACTTAACGCGAAGACAAGATACCAATATCAACTTGGCACCCCTCGTCTTTACGTCTTTTTCACTTTGTATACAAAGTGCGCTGTTGGACAGTCTTATCTGATACTGATCCGTGTAATTACGTTTTCGCGAGTGCCAAGGCTGCATAGGTTTCTGATCGATCTTGGACCATTTCTCCTTCAAGTGCTTCTCAGTGTCATCGGGTAATTGGAGCTCTGGATAAACCGTCTCCAAGTACCAGGCAAAATCTTGACACTTTAGGCGTTGTCGAAGTGCAACGCGATCAGAAATATCACCGTAATCGATGTTCTTCACGTCCTTCAAGTAATATTTCTTGTATTTATCCATCCAAACGTGAGCTACTCGCAACGAATTCTTTAACATTGTGTCTTGCTTGTCGTTGGAACCGTATGGTCTGCGCGAACGAAAAACGTGACCGACTCTGGAGCACGGTAAAATCTCAATACTGCCGCCGCACATCCAAATTCTAAAGGATATTTCCAAATTTTCACCTCCCCAAACATCCATTCCAGCGTCATACTCGCCCAATTCAAAGAAGTAATTTCTATTAATCGCAAATAATCCACCAGCCATCGTTGGAGATTTTATAGGCTTGACGAAGTCCTCGTCGTGAGCGAGAGTACCGATTGGCAAATTATCCCATTTGAAATGAAGGCCCCAATTGAAACCCCCGCGAACCAACGGACTCGGTGTATATTGAAAAGTATCAGCGTTTATGATATCGATTACGGGCATCGGTACAATTGTCTTAGAAATCGCGATTCTAGACAACAGAGGTTCGATCCACATTCTATTGACCTCGATGTGACTGTCCAAGAATATTAAAACCTCGCCCGAGGCTTTTTGCGCTCCAAACATTCTCGCTCTGATGAGACCTTCGCGCTTTTCCGTTTTAAACAATTTCACTCTCTTGTCGAACGTTTCCTCGATATATTTTTTAACTTTTTCATGTAGAGCATCGCTGTCGCTGTAATCATTAATCAGGATTATTTCGTGCAGAAGATTTTCCGGTGTTCTGTCGATTATCGAGTGAATCGAGCGCAACAAGGTCGTATTGTGCTCATTGTAGAAACATATCACGACGCTTGCGTTTGGCATCTTTTTTGGATATTCCTTGCTTGAGCAGAGCTTGTAACGAGTGTCGGGAATCGTTCGGTGAAAGTTGAGATTGTCGGAAACAAGAATATTAAACGCATAGAGCTTGTAACCGTCGTCGCGTTTTTTCTGGTCATCCATATTTCGAATCATTCCTAATTCTTCCAAGCCTGCAATATGCAAAGTCATAATAAATCGTCGTATAATTAAATATCATTCTTTCATATTCGATTAGCATATTTTTATTATTTCTGTCAAATAGATATTTTTAATAAAATCGGAATTATGCTTGAAAGTGCAATTTTCCAATTATTCTGTATTAAAAATTGAAACAAATTAACTTCAGAGTTTATTTTGTTAAGAACGAGCAGCATATAATTATTATATAGCAGTAGCGGTAGTAGTAGTACAAGAATCTTATTCTTAAAAATGTGTACACAGTGTTGCGTACAGTTGGATATTTTAAATTGAACTTTATTTTGTCCTTTGCCCAACGAGCAAATGGATCTGACATCTTTCGTCTAACGGATGTGTACCCGTTAGCTCCATTCGGTACAAGCATAAGGATGTAGCGTGTGTCTTTACTTTAGTTATGTATTGCGTAGAGCAGTAAAAATTTCTATTAACGTGTTAGTCAAAAGTTTGTGTCTCTGCATCGATTCGACAGGCCGGCTATCGAATTCTAACAGTTTCTAGTGACGAGTGGAGCTATTCCGTGCTAAGGCGTTGTATCTTGCTTGAGAATCCGACATCGGAGGACGAAATATTTTGAAAATATTAGACATAAGACTGACTGAACCGTACCGTATCCAAGTGTAATCGCTGGTTTTACAGGCACAGCTTGCAAGTATTTAATAAGTTTCTCGCTGTTTTTAAAATTCTTCATTCCCTTGAGATTATAAGGATCCTTCCTACCGTCGTCATTCTTATCACGACCGGAGATCGCATTGTCCTGTAGCATAAGTTCGTGCTCTCGATTCGCTCGCTGATCGAAGACAGATTCTTTGAGCGGTTGAGAAACATCCAAGCCCAGTATCGTAGGGTTTACGGTGTTGGCATTTTGCGACAATCTTGAGTAGAGATACAGACTGAATGCCCAAGTGAGTGACGCTATGGCAATGCCCGATATAAAAGAAGCGTACCTCGTGGAAATCATCTAAAAATACAGTAATTGTAATCAGAGATATCCATTGCAAAAAATGACAATGTTATCTTAAATATATGTTTTTTTGCTATAAAGTTCAATTAAGAAAAATGCTTGACTTACACTGCAAAAGTAAGACGTTCTCAATAACTATCTTCTGCAACTAATTACGGTGAAACGTCGTCGACCATGTTAGATTTATAGCCTCCAATAGTTAAAAAAAAAAAAATCACGAGTTAGTTGACAAGCGGTGTGATCGCCATTTTAGGAAATTTAGATGAAACAGCAGAAACAGATGATTAACGAGAATTCATCAAATCTTAGAGTTTATCAATGAAAAAACGTCGGAGTCGCGTATCGAATATTTGATTTTCTATATTTTCATTAAATTCATGTTGACAATTATATAATTTAGCGACGAAGAGTTTGGCAGGAAGCTCTTTGAAGAAGTTGGAACGATACTCAACTGCCCCTGTGGCCTAATGGATAAGGCATCGGTCTCCTAAACCGGGGATTGTGGGTTCGAGTCCCACCAGGGGTACACGTAATTTTTTTTCTTTATCAAACGATTATCTTTATTTTTTGATTAACATTTGGCATTGCTCCAAGTTTCAATTGGTACGATTATGCAGACTGAATGACTGTAAGAGCACATGGTTATGTGAAAGAAGAAGAAACGTAATTTCGAAAATGCTGTCTCTCTCCAACATACATTTTTCTTCTAATCGCACTAGACCAGCGTCACTAGTCTAGAAAAAGGTGACAATATTATCAATGGCACCGAAATACCAATACGGCGGTGGAGATATTACGCTTTTTCTCCGAGCAGACGATACCTAGGGATTTTTCTTTCAATTTCAACCAGAATTTAGTAATATAGAGTTACTTACCGTTAATATAATTATGTAATAACAAGTGCTGTGCCAGGATGTTGAATACACGATTTTTCAAAATAGAAAGCTCTATCGTCGTTCGTTAATTTCTCTGGCAGTTGAACATATTATGTAGAAAGTATGCAATGAGACGGTAAAGTAAATACCAAACGGACTTTACCGGTGGTACAACTCGGTAAAAAAGTAATAAAAAAAAATGTTCACAGGCTCTACAGCCAAATTTGCAGACGAAAAAGAGAATTGAAATATAATATATTTACTTACGTGTATATCAGTACATGGTGAAAGCATCGACATAAGCATAACTCGAATATTATATTTGTAGTGTTTACTTCATTATTACGTTCAATAATAAACGTTTCTTGTACACTTTGATTTGATTACAGAAAAAAAAAAAGAAAAAAAAAAGCTTCACAAAGTGCAGCTATACACGGTAACGTATCACTTGTCTTACACGATACTATTTAACAATGATCGAGTCAAAAAGCCATCTGCAATTCGTGCGATAACAAGGATCGGTAAAATATACCATATAGCGATGTACACAATAAATCTAATAATCTCCAGCATATAACGTATAATCTGTATATAAATAATAAATATATATGTCAGCGAAAATCGTCGGGGGGCGGGGGGAAGGGTCGAAGGTCTAGGTATGCGGACAGACATGATACAGATGAGGAAGAGATAGATGAGAGAACGAGATAGTTGCGATGAGCATGATAGTGTTTACATCTAGACAACGTTTAGCGTTGCTGACGATGGTTTTTAACTTATTATTTTTTTTTTTATAACTCTAAAATCGTAGTTACAAGGATAATCGACACATAACAGTTGTCGAAAACACAACTAACGAAGCTCATCATAATTAATAATGTTATATGCAATAATAATATACAGGAGAAGGTCGTTGATTTGTGTTTCGTGTTAATTTGGCATAGAGCAGTCTAGGCGAGCAGCGGTGGCGGCGGCGGCAACAGCGGCGGCGGTGGTATGCTAGGAGAGCCCCTTTAATGGCGTCAGTGAAGATGATCGACCCACGATGTATCCAACGACTCGATCAATGTTCGAACAAATGCCATTTCTTTTCTGGCATTTTCTAATATTACACGAGGATCTTGCGACGTACATCGCAATATGTTTGGTGCCATTACCATCGCCAAATTGTTGGCATCCATTTTGGTACGTGCCACGACCTCAGGACGAGCAAAGATCTATCGACGAGTAAAGACAATAAAGAAAACAAAATTAATATATCGCATCCCTCGAGCAACAGTGCGATAGATGTAATGGAAAATTATTTTTTCATGGGGATAAAAGAGGAAACGTACCTGAAGGAATCGTATTAGATGGCACAAAACTCGACGATTAAGATCGGCAAGCCGCTCGACGATAGCCGCTACGCCGCTCGCGGATGCATCGCCGTCGTCGTGACGCATCGACACGCACTCTGTGTAAAACGAGTCCGGTATGAGAGGCTCATAAAGCTCTCGTACCCAAAGTTTCAAAAGAGACGCTGGTGCATGAGCATCCTGAGATGCAGCTAAATTGCCGCCATCCTCAAACCTATCGAGGCACGACTTTAGAGCGCTGACTTCGTCAGCATCGGCCGATACTCGGAAGATCCCCTCGGTTAGGGTTCCACCTCGCGCGAGTACTTGACGCGCGAGTGTCGTTTGTACCCAGGGCAACTCTCGATCCGGGAAACGATCTCGCTGCAATGCCATCACTTCGGAGAGCGTAGCGCCGAACATCGACGCACGGAATATCTGAATCTGTAGGAATTCAAATGGTAACATTAGTTTTGTGAATATTTTTAGAAGGATGAGGAGAGCAATGATATAAAGCAATGAGATTTATTTGAAAGACCCGGCGATGCGTAAACCTAAATTGTAGAAGCTCAAAATAAAATATCAGAAGAAAGTAACGAACAAGGAAAGCAAACAGACACGAATGATAGCCAGCGAATAGTAGAAATTAGACTGAAGTCACCGGTAGATTAACAGACACCGGTGAATTAACAAAGAATTTTTTAAGACTTAGTAAAATTACTCAGATTTTAGATCGCCATTGTTTGTGAAATTCGCTCATTTAGTATTTAAGTTAGAGCGTTCATTATCCAAACGTCAATTGTCCAAATCATCATTTGGCGTTCAATCGAACATTCGGTTATCCGAGCGATTGTGCAAAAATGCGAAAAGTGACAGCGAAAAAAACGAATCTCCGCCGGAAAACAGTAAAGAGATCCTCTATTTTTTCCCCCAAAGTGTAGAAAAATATCTTTAATAACTAATTAAACAAATATATTCATGTTAACTGTCTTTAAATGAAAAATATCTTGATCTGTCATTTTAAATGTTTTGGTATATTTTTCTTCCATGGATTACTGCTGTTCGGTTATTTGAATTTTCGATTATCAGGACGGTGTTTGATCCCAATTAGTGCGGACAATCTACGCTCTAGCGTTTTGACGATGCTCAGTTTGCCATTAGAATCAAATTTTGATAAAAAATGTAGGATAGATTGCCCTGTTCGTTCACCGATGTTGCAGGATTTTTCGATTAAAATGTTTTCTTTCGTTTGCTTTGCATTAAAGATATTTTTTTAGTCGTTCCACATATTCCTTTAGAAAACATTTATTATCGTGAAAGCCTATGATAACGAAGTGGCTTTGCTTAAATTTTCATTCACGGACTTTGTCTTACGTCAAAAACTCGTTGCACTACATACCCTCGCCTGGTCTATGTCCTCCGCGGTGGCCTTCCGAGGCTGCCGTTTCCCGTGAGCACCAATTCGTTGAAGACGTTTGCAAGCGACTGTCGCATAATGACTGACTTGAACGTGAATCGGCCATTTGGCAACTTCCGGAAACTGAAAGTTGGGATCCCTGTGTCTGTTCATATAACCCTCGAGATAAGGTTCGAAAGTCGCGCTTGGAGGTACAAACGCCAGCGAGACCGCCATCAATTCCCAGCCTCTTCGTAGACTCTCCTTCCGCGGATTCTCCGTCGTTTGCCGACAAATTTGTACATAGAGCTCGTCGCGTAGCGGCGGTTTCGAGAACGCGGTATTTACGATATCTGTCGCAACACCGTCCAACGTCATTCCCACGTTAGCTTTTCGATCTCCCATATACACTTGTACCAATCGAAAAAGATTGCACGCCTCCCTCTTTAGAAGCTTCTCACCGTCAACTACGACGAGCATCGGTTGGGGTATCGGATCCTTCGACCAGCTCAATATATCTCGTACGCTAAACTTTTTTCTAAACAACAATCTCAATCCTTTCGGTCTACCGCAATTCAAGTTGAGATTATCCTGTGCGTACTTTTCGATATCGCCGCTCCCGCTTCCGGCATCGTTCACGTCGATGCCTTTCCCTATGACTAGACTGGAGAATGCACTCGAGGGAGGCAAAGAAATTGGTCTGGGACTGACGAAACTGCTCTCACCGCGAATTTCCGGTCCGTGCGAGGCGATTGCGCTTGCACTCGCGGTAGTACTCGTAATCGCGGTCACGGGTGCAGAAACAGCACCAGCGGATAACGTTGTCGATACAGTCGCCGTTGAGGCTACCGACGACGTCGATAGAAGATTCGATTGTGCCGACGATAGCGATTGGATGCACGTCGTTGTCTGGGGTCTTGTGAGAGTTTCCGCAGTGTTATAATAAGTAGCCAGGCCCGCTGTATCATAGTTTCCAAGATCTGCAACGAATCTCGTTAATACTTGTCGCGCATCTCCACAATTGTATAAAAAAAATTTATATAAATAATAAAAGCTGCGTCGACGAAGGAGAAATTCTGAAAAATTAACATTAATAACCTGCATAATGATCCTCGAGGTATTCTTGACTGGAGGAATCACCCTGATTGCTCGCTGCCTCGTCATCGGCAAACTGATCGTCCGAGTCATCATCGGCTCGGCCAGTCGTTCCGCCACCTGTGCGAGAACCGATTCTTCCGCCATCGGCTCGACCTCCGACGCCGCTGTCGTTCCCATCGCCACCTCTGCCACTCTCCTCATCCAACGAATCATCACCCTCTTCCCCACCGAAGAGAGGATCGCCGAACTTGTAACACCCTAATAAAAATAAACGATTTATCGTAATCGTGTCAAATCAAAGAGATATTGATAAAAATATCTGATGTATAATGAAATATTCTATATTCTCGAGTCTGTACGAACCAGAGAGCTTAGCTTGTTGGAGTATATAATGCTGAAGGGGTAACAGATGATCGGCATCGACTAGTAAATTGCCATAATACGGCGACGGAGGCGGACTTGGATTCCCGTTACTTCGTTTCTTCCTTCCATCGTCCTCGATTTCGATGTGTCCTTTAATCTCGTCTCCTATGGCACTGTTACAACTACTATTATTGCTATCGCTGCTACTTCCGGTGCTACTGCTACTGCTGGTGCTGTTACTGCCAGCAAGCCGATGGAGTTTCGTTGGGTCGTGAGTCTGACCTATCAGGTAACGCTCGTGCATCGAGTCGTCGTCTCTGTTGCGTCTTTTCGACTGTTGATGATGGTGGTGATGATGATGGTGATGATGATGATGCTGTTGTTGCTGCTGCTGCTGCTGTTGCTGTTGAACGAAACTGTAACTTCGGGCTAACGGTTGTGAAGTACCTGTAAAAACGACATAAATGAGAATAGAACGATCAAGTTGAAATATGATAAACTACACCGACGAAGATAAAATCACGATTCCGTTATCGTGGGCGTTATGTAAATTAATGTCTTAAAAACAAAGGTTTTCGTAACGAGATGAAATCGAGTATAATTACTAGAGCTTTTTGCCTAACGTCTATTCAACGCAAAATCCTCCTTGAGGCTTTAAATTGCTGGACAAAAACATTCATTCCCACCCAACATTCTATGGAAAGATTGCTACAGGATCCTACGTTGAATATTTAGTTCCACTTAGAAACCCAATTAATATTCATTTTACAAGGAAATAAAGGATACGAATCCTTTATTTAAGATGATATTTTGCGTTTTACCGTCAATCGAGTTGTTCGAAGTGCCTGTAGTTCTAGTTGCGTCGACTTGTCTGTCGAGGACGGTGGTGCCACCAGGGCGTTCTCTGTCGGGGCATCGAGTGCGCTCGGACACCTCAAGACTCTTTTGCCTGCTGATGTTGCCAATTAAAGCGTTAGTTTTGTTCCGCGCAAGGCTACTCTTGTTCGACTCATTTCTATCAGCCAAAATGACACCGTACATTTCTCTGACATTGGCTTCGGAGAGAGAAGCCGAACAGGCGTGATGTCTTCTTCCGATGCTGCCGATACCGCTGTAAGGAACCGTCGGAGCGCCGACCATATTGGAAGCAGCGGCAACGTTACTCGGAGCCTCGCCTTTATTCAAGTTTCGTCCGTGAATGGAATTGGAATAGAAGCCCAACTGTGAATTGCCACTTTTGTCCAAACTATTGACCCTGTCGCGATGATGCAACAGCTCGCGATCGCGTTCACGTTCGCGGTGATAACGACTGCCAGTTTCAACGAGAGAACCATATTTGTCGGCTCCTTGACCCTGCGACTTGTAACCATGAGACGATTGGTGTTGTGGAAGAACCTCCGTCGTACGATAAGGAGGCATTTCCTGCCTAAAAGCTCGAGGTTCCATCGACGACTCGCGATAAGGCGAAGTACTTGGCTCAGGCCCGTACGAACCTCGGCTGCTGCTATCACGACCTGTCCAATCATGGTGATCATAAGCTCAATGTTGTCTACATAAAATATCATTTACCAGTGACTAAAAAAAAATAGAACACGGACTAACCGTTTTTCGCTCTATCGTGGTGATGATGGTGCTGCTGCTGCTGATGAAGGTGATCCAAATTAGTTTGACCTCGGTTTTCCCGGTGTCCAATCGCAGAGCCGGTTTGTTGTTCGACAAACGACTTTTTCTTGAAGAGCGGAGTACTCGTCGACAATGACAGACCTAAAGGCGGCGCCGTTTCTCCCAACGATGCTGCGATTTTGTGATTTTTCGTATTTTCGAGAGTACCGCTCTTGCTGTGACACCTAGAGTCTGCGACGAGGCTCGTGCCTCTGCCAGAGGCGGACAATGACGGTACCGGTGGCGGAGGTGGTAATCCTCCCGACGATGGTAGCGACCCTTGATGCTGGCCGACACTCGAGCGATGCTGGTTACGATGAGGCGAATCCAACAGCCTGTAGGATGTTCCTGACTCGAGGGAGGTCCGACTGTGCGAGACGGAACTGTCGCTCGAACGACCTGAATCATGCGAATTGTTATGGTGCCTTCGCATCATTGGCTCGTCCTGATGTCTGTGATGCCTGCTGTTGTGTTGCTGTTGCGACTGCTGCTGCTGCGGCGGCTGTTGATGATTGTGGTGATGATGGTGATGATGATGATGATGTGGATGTCCTCGACGACTCGAGGGCGACGGAGAGGGTGAGGGCGGCGACGTTTGACTTTCCTCCGGTCCGATTCTCGAAGCACCACGGGTTTTGCATATTCTACTACCCGCGGCAGCGCCAACTTGCTAAAGAAACGATAAATATTTCGTTTCAACTGGTTCAATTACTCAAACGGAGTCACAAAGATAAAAACTTTGTTATACTTGAGAATAAATGGTTGTCGTCGACGGTTTTTTATCGATCTACCTACCAGAGTGGCTGCTAAACTTGGATCTTGATGATTGAAGCGCCCATCGGCACCGCTACCGTCATCACCACCCCCGCGTACCAACAAAGTAGTCTGCGTTTGCGCTGATACCGATTCCTTTTTTCTATATTCACCGAATCTTTGACTATCCCCTCCACCCCCGCTACCGGCAGGTTCGGTATTCTGTTTCAACGTCTGTAAACAAAAATGGATAATAAAACGATCATCGCTAAATGACTTTTGTCCTTTGAGGAGATTTTTGTTCTGCTTACTTGTAGCTTTGCAAGTGGTATGATGTCGCAATCTGTCGGACGGTGCCAGACTGTCTTTTGCGACGTTGCATTGTAATAGTAGAAGCGAGAAGTGTTGTGATCAAACAGTTCCCACCACTGATTGTTGTCAGTTTTCTTACTGAAATAATGGTGCAAAAAAATGAAGTATTGCTACAGCGCTAACTTAAGCAGTTGCAACACTTTTCCAAGAAACTGTTGCGTATCATATTTCAAAACTACATCAGCACTTTAATAACTAAGAGATGTATTTATCTCTTTTTTGTCACAAGTTATCTTGTATTTTGCTTAAAAAAAAAAAAAAACTTTAGAAATAAATTACCTTCTAATTTAAATGCATAGCACAAAGAAATATTTTTTCTCATTTTATTTAATCAATAGCAAGAATGATAATAAAATAAAATAAACATTTGATCTTTTGGTTACAAACTTGTTTTAGGAATTGAATGTATAGAATTTGAAAAAGATTTATATACAACGGTAGACATACACAGGTACTCCAGGTGGCGGATCCCATACACACTCGCCAGTCGTCAAGTTGGCATACATATGCTCCTTGGTTCTCGGTTCGATTATCTCAACCCATTCCATCTTGCTAAATTAAAAAATTTCAATTACTATTAATTAAAATTACAATAAATTTAACAATCCCAAACGTATATTTATCATTGTTACTTGCTATTCAATATTGACTGTTAATTAAACATTTTTAACAATTAATTCACAATCGCGTCGTGTGTTTAGAAAGAATATGAATGTTTTTGAAAATACCAGAAAACATTGATAACGCTAACAAAGTTTATGATTAAAGGCAAAGGAATTGGAAATGAGAGGAAAATATAATGAAATTTATATCAAATATAGAATTCACAGCCTCATTGCGTGTACAGAAATCAAATCTGCGATTGGCAAACTTTTATTTTCATATTTTTGAAAATACCAGAAAATATTGACAACACAAATGCTCATTTCATCAGAATTTTATTATTGAAGTCAAAAAAATAAAAAATATATTGAAATTTATATTTAAATACAGA
Source organism: Cylloceria caligata (assembly GCA_963942595.1). Taxonomy (NCBI): domain Eukaryota; kingdom Metazoa; phylum Arthropoda; class Insecta; order Hymenoptera; family Ichneumonidae; genus Cylloceria; species Cylloceria caligata. The sequence goes on from OZ012704.1 coordinate 4,291,205, forward strand.
ATTGGCTGCTTCATTGCGCGTACAGAAATCAAATTTACGATCGTTGTACTTCTATGCTTATACTTTTGAAACTACTAGAAAATATTGATAACAGTGATGCTTGTTCGATCAAAAATGTGTCATCTAAGTCATAGAAATTGGAAATAAGAGAAAAATATATTAAAAAATTTATTTATATGCGGAATACACAGCCGTCTTATTTTTTCAGAAATAAAATTCATGATCGGTAAACTTTTATCTTTATACTTTCAAAAATATTAGAAAATATTGATAACAAACTTTATCCTAATCCATAGGATATAGAAATAAGAGAAAATTATACAAAAATTTATATTTAATTGCAAAATTTGCACCGTGGTTGTATGTACAGTAATGAAATCTGATTGTCAAGCTACTTTTATAGATTCAAAAATACCATAAAATACTGATAACACCAAAGTTTATAGTTTAAGGTGATGTGGTAATACTGACTGAGCCACAACGAGCAAGAGTGAGATACCACGATTGGCAATCAAAAGAGAGCAACAGAGAACGTGTAACACATCTCGTTAAGCCAAAAGAATTCAAAATAAATGAAAAGTATATTGAATATTTATATCGAGTTTCATAAACTTGAGGAGCTAGGAAATAAAATAAAAATATTGATTCAACGATAAAAACAGAACAGTTTAAAGAAGAAACTCTACGAATATTGTGTCTACGTACAACAACCATATAGATATAGAGAGATTCATAAAAATATAAGTAGAAGGGAAGCGATATATACCTAGACCTACCAGCCACTAATAGGAAAAAAAACATAGCACGTACATGAATATATATACAGTGCATAGATACATACTAGAATGTGGTATAGTAGACCACAGGCCTGACACAGTTGGCCAAGTACTTAATAGATAGAACTCCCTTCCCTATTCATGCACATGTAGGTATCAAAAGTCCTGTTCTAAAGCTGAAAACCATATAATCTCCATAATCCGTCAAACGTTGGTAGGTGGGTGGAGGCAGGGGGGCATTTCCGGCAATTGGCGTTTGTTTTGTTAGCTTATCATAATACACAAAAAAAAACGCCAGTTGTTCCAACAAGTTTAGTTAAAGCAACTCACATTGGCGCTAATTAATAGCATCGAAGAAAGAGACAGAGATAATGGAAAGCGCGTTAGGGTGGGAACGCTAGAAGCAAAAGAATGAAAGAAAATAAAAAGACATTAGCAGATAAGAAACGAAAGTAGTAAAAAAATATCGGAGGTTCGATTATGCGCCTGGAGTTGAATGTTTCATTGTTAAATGGTAAAAAAATTTGAAAACGTCACTCACCGGCTTCGGGGCGATGGCTTTCACACGTTAATTGACACTCGCGATACACGGTTACTTTAACAAGCTGATATTGATATTGCGCGATAATCGTAGGAATCACAATGCATTTTTGCATGCACGACGAACCTCGGCCCGTGGAATGGCAGCAGCAGCAGCAGCTCCGACGAGGAATCACCGGCGGCCATCTTTCTTCGAGCCGATCACTAACATCGAGCATCTAACACACTGCTGCCCACCGATTCACTGTTCGTTCAGTGAATGCGCCCCTCTCACGAGCTCAACGATACAGGCACTGGAAGTAGCGGTAGAACCAATTTTTAAACACCCGTCAAAATTCTGTATTAAATTTCGCTCGTTCGATTGGACTCGCACCCTCATCGCCGAATCCTCCCTCACGACACAAATATTTTTATACAAAATCACCACGGTCATGTTACATCTTTAATCTTTAATGAGTTTATCATCGTCGAGATAATCATTTCGTTACTCGCTTCTCCGTCGTGATGATACGTCTTTCGTGTACTATATACATAAACGTCTGTACTACTCTCAGCTAACTCCGAATACCCGAGAGAAAGATTAACAAAAATTACGAGAATCAGGATTTTTTCCTTTTCACCGAAAAACCACCAGCTATTCTCCAAAAGATGTTCCTTCTAATTAATAAACAATGTATTATTATATTATTATTATGACTTTCTTTTGTTCTATGACATTCTTCTTTTTTATTACAACAGCCCCTTTCGCGTTATCGGGATATACTCGTTACGCTATATACACTGTGCACGGTGCAGTGTCGTGTATAAAGAAGCAAAAGTGAACACGCCGCACCCTATTTATTTCATTTAATATTTTACCAAGAGTTCGCGCAAACGAGATAGAACAAAGTATCATAGAACACGTTTTCACTCAATACTCTCAAAGTTAATTGTTTCATTCGTAAACTCTCAATATTTTCGGCACATTGACAATCCTGACAGTTAAGTGTTCGAAGACTATGTACAGCTTTGCGGTATATACACGAGTATCACTGCTTACAAGAAGCCAAGAAGTCTTTGATAAGCCGCGACGTCGCAAGATCTCTGTAGGTTACCCCACTCGTAGTACAATATTTTACGGAACTCTTACTCTACCAAGTGTACAATTGTGTGCTACTTGCGACACCCTCGGCACTTTAGTCGCCGTGCCCTCAGCTTTCTTTCTCAATCTACCTTACCGATGTAAATTGCGTCCAGATCCCATATTATTACGGTCGATAAAACAGATCTGGAAAATTCTGGTGGCGGAGGTATGCTTCGTTAGTGAAGAGGTTTGTCGTTTATACGATAATATTTATCTACGATTCCTCCCTAAAATCTACTTTTTTTCTTACCTACTGCCGCTAGCAACCATTTGTGACTGTAGAAATATCGATGCGAAATATGCGCAGATTTATCCACATCGCGTTATGGACGGATATACGCTTAATCTAAATTATCTAGCGAGCACTGTAACAGACGATTCGTTTCGTACAATATAACAATTAACAAGTTGACTCTGCGTTATTGATGCCGAACGATTGTTGACATTTCTTAATCATACGAATTTATATATTTGTTCTATGTCGTTGAAATGACTAGTGGAACTAGTTGATGGAATATCTCGTTATCACAATCACGTGTGTATCCACCGCACCTCAAAATCGTGAAAAAATTTGTACAAGCTTAGACTAATTCATAATTTTGCTTTTGTTGGAATCACGAGTTTAACAATGTCCAACGCAACGGTGAGTAAATATTAAATTTTAACCTTTTAGGGTATCATGAGATTATTTTATATATTGATTATTTCATTTCAGGAACTTACCGAATTACAAGTATTCAGATCTGTGCTGTATCACTGTATTGTCATTATTGTTTTGCCAATATTGTCGTTCTTTTTTAGCAAGGCTTTCATCTTTGACGGTAAAGTGTTGTTTTGGTTGATTGAACTTTTTCTAAAATTCATTTGTTGAAATTAATGTTTTTTTTCATTTATTGTTTGTCGGAATAATAGGTTTGTTGGGATTCAGCACAGTGCCTAGCAATGTTTATTCCGCAATTGTGGCGATACTTGTATTACACATAGCGCTTGGAGCATTCATCTACAGAGCTTACTTCGATCCACGCAACAAGTCACCTTCCAAGAGCGATTGATATCCTTGGAAAGATATGGAATATTGGCCGCCAAAATCATTTTTAGTTTTCCTTTTCCACCGGAAAATTGAACGGACTGTGAAAACGATATATTGCTTACAGTAATGTTAAACTGAAATGTGCGGATACGAATGACTGGATACGTCTATCGATAAATATAAATACTTCTTTCTTCTAAATGAGTCATTCTGCCTATCGTATCGTTTGATTATTCAATCTTTTATTTAGCATAATCACACAGCGAAATTCAACTGCGATTGGTGCATACATAAACAATTATTTAGAAACATCCGATTGAATTTTATGCGAAAGAAAAAGTGAGACTTAAAGAGAAAGGAAACTCGCTGGGTTTGTGAAAATCATGTATCAGGTCCAGCTGTTGAACGAACAACGAAAAAACAAAATTGAATGTACGCTGATGAAAATGCATTTATTTTGAAAAGTTTGTAACTTCTACAAAATGACGCATACAATTTCCACTTGGTAATGCCTAATGCATACGGAATAGTTTTTTCCACTCGAAACAAGGCCGAGTCGCGCACTATCAATCGTAATCGGTGTCGAAATTAAGAAAAATGCCAAGATTCCCATTTCCGGTAATCATTTTCAAACATTTCTTTTTTTCTTTCTTTATTCATAATCGAAGAACCTCTCATTTTTTCCCTAATTATTAATATTATTAACAAAACATTCATTTATTTAGCAAGTGAATAAATGCAACTCTGATTACGGTGTTTTGTCATAGAGAAACGAGTGTTTCCAAAGGAAGATGGAATGAATGATCGATGTACCGTTAAATACATAAAATCGCCAGCGATATTACCTATTTCTTATTCATCGTTTTTCGTTTTTTTTTCAAGTTCGTTTAATTTAGTCTTTTTTAAAAATTATTAGGTATGGCGCACAGTAGCTGTCGGAAACGGTTCCCAAGAACGTTAGCAGCAATGTCCCGCAGCGTATTAAACCTTCGTTTTCCTTACATTTCAGTGGCGTTATTAATATTTTACTACTGGCAAATAGCCAAATACATGTCTCACCCTAAGACGAGGGTACGAGACGCCGCGCGTGTGCAAAAATCTATGAATTTTATTTATTTCCCTCAAGAGCGAATATCAAAGCATCATAGGCTGCTCACCTTCCTTTTCTTCGTATTTTTCTAAATTCTTCATCTTCTCTAAACTGAAATAAACTTGGCTACGATTCAGCTATAGTGGCGACTAACGTCATTCCCCGCGGGGTAAATTCAGAAGAAAAAAAAAAAAAACAATTTTTTGGTCGTTCGAGAGGGAGAGATCGGGAACGCTCATTCGCGTGTGTAATGTGTGTGTATGTCGTGTAGCAGTGGTAGAGTGTAGTAATATTACTAAATAGGTGAGGAAAAAACAACAGCTGCTGTAAGCTCAGTGAAATAGAGTGCATTGTATGTTTCTCTATTCCGAGGCTTTCGACTCGCGTTTGACGAGAAGATGATCCCGCGAATTAAGTACTCGTCAGTGTTTCCCTTTGATTTAGAGCAATTAATGCATTTGGTGGAGGTTTTCATTTTTCATTTTTTTTTTTTTAATGTTACGAAGTAAACGGCGTTTCCGAATATACGCCAACCTAGCGTTACTCCACGTCCATATTATCCTCGTTCGCTGACTGCTGATTGTTCTGATTGTGAGAATCACCACCTTGATTGTTGGGTGCGTGAGATTTATGATCCTCGTTTGTCTTGTCCTTTGACTTTTCGTCTACCTTAGGGGGCTGCTCTACCTTGGGCTTAGGCTTGTTCAGAATAGACGTTAAGACGCTGTCCAGTGACTGATGGCAAAAAACGGAAGAGAAAAACAGATAATCATCAGTGGTTTTGTGGCAATGTCTACGAAAATTATCATTGTAAAATATGTCGTACCTGTTTCGTGGAGCGGATTTGTGCAACGGTAATGCTCGGTAGCTGGGTACGAGGCGTGCTCGCGAAGACAGCGTGTGCGTCATCGAACCATTGCCACTTCTCCTGTATCGTTTTGTTGCCCAGCTTGATATCCTCATCGGTAATGTGAGAATATTTATCGTCCTTGCCATAGGAAGCCTTGATTTGATCATAACCCTTCTTTGCGATTTGTAGGGCACTCGAGAGTTCATTCAACGCAAAGGTTCTACCCTCGAACTCGAATTTTCTCTCTTTTATAGGCTCTCCCTGAGACTGCAATTACATTAACATATTTCTGTTTATTTGTGATCTAAAATGCTTAAACCTTCACGTACGGGAGAGTTTCCTTGTTCTTACAGTGTATACATCTATGCGATGTTATCACTGAAAATCCCGGCTACTGAAACAGTTGCCTGCGCAAAAACCCCATGCATACGTGAAGGGTTAATCTTTGAATTTGTATAATCGAAATATTCGTGGGAAATGGATAAGGAACCTTTAGACTGGCCAGACGATCACTGTAGATTTGTCGGTTGCATTCCTCGCCCTCCTCGTATAGCCAATCTTCCGTTTGATCGAGAATACGACTAAGCGTTTCCCTATCTGATTCTGTGACGAATGTCGCCAACTGATCCTCGTCAGAGATTTTTCCACGAAGATCGTAGACGTACTCTTCGAGGGCGTTTCGCGCGTCAATTCGTTCCTTCTCTTGCTTGTCTTCCGCAATCATTTTGCACTGTTCGAAACAAATAATAGCGATGAGAAAACGAAATAAAAACGTATAAACAGTTCTATCATTTTATCAGCGTCAATAACGTACCTCTTTCTCGACCGCAGATTCGAGCTCGCGTTGAGGAAGACCACCGGCGTGAGCCTCGATCGGAAGTTCAATCAGACGAACCGGAACCTTCTTCTTGCCTTTACCATCCTCGCCCTTGTCATCGCCCTGTAAAAATAATTATTCCAAGACTTGAGGACAAAAAGAAAACGAATATGTACAGGTGTGAGAGCAGCGAAAATCTATACAAAAACTTATAAGAATTCAACATTCTCGCTTGTTAAAAACCAACAAAAATACATAACAAAACTTGCGCACACAAGACCAATGCAACAACACAGACGAATAGAAGTGTTAAGTAACTTTGTGCTGTATGTATATATCAGGATGTGTTAGTGGATGAAACAGGGGTGTAAAGAACAGAACAGTCGCCAAAATCGTACGTAGAACACGACAAGACTTCACCCATACGTATTAGAAATCGATAACACTCGAATGAAAACCTATTTGATCAATTAATTCAATTAAAAAAAAAAAAAAAAAAAACACAAAAATATAATTATTGTATTTAACCAATTGGAAATAATTTAAACTATTAATCATTTTTTATTATAAAAAGTATTAGATTTTACGATAATTATTGTAGACTTTGTATAATTTTTGTTTTAAAAATTTGACTAAATTCGTTTGTCAGAATAATAAATTTAATGATTTTTCATTCGATTCACTGGAATTCCCGATACTCGTATTTATGTGTGACTTTCATATGATAATCATAATACCAACGTCAATAGACGATGATAATGAACAATCAACTGCAAATAGAACATCAGTATACCAACACACAGTGTACCGTGTTTGGTACGCGCGTGGATTCGTCCACTGTCTCTCTTTCTTCTGCTAAACCTTGGCGTATGAACAAACGGAACAAAAAAACAACGGAAAATACAGCAAAGCACGGCGTGACACAGCTTTTTCATTTCATTTCTTGGACCCACACGCATTGATCGAGTATAGGAGGGGGGCATAAACGAAAGAGAGAGAGAGAGAGAAAGAATCGCCCCCCTATTCGTTACCCCAACTCGATCTCTTGACACAATATTTCGACGTCGATAATACGTTTCAGCTATCCTCTCTCCGGAACAACGATGCGTGGAAGAAGCGAATTTCACGTTAGGATTGAGATACACAGAGAAACAAAACAAAAGATAGTATTAGTGGGGCGGTGGGGGGAGTTATTGCAGAAGAAATCGACACAGGGCTCTGTATTATCGTTAGATATCTCATAGGCAAATCATCGGCACATCGATTACTTCTCCTCAACAATAACAAAGATGCCGAAAACTAACATTTCATAACTCGTGTGCTCTAAGGATGCGTGCAATTTTATAATAATCTAGTGTTTTCAATGAGAATGTATAAGAGAACGCTAACGGCGTTAAGAGAATAGAATCGAAAGTCAGTACTTGGTCATTTATAACATCAAGAAAGGAATAAGCACTGTGTGGTGGATTTGGACCAAAATAATCGAATTAAAACAAAAAAAGAAGTAATAAAACTACAGCTAGAGGTTGGAAAGATAATTTGGTAATCGATTTACAAATAGGAAAATGATTCTACAAGCCTGATGAGAAAGAAAACGACGACTAGCGACTATTCTCTCAACCGTATTGACAAATTGTGAGAGAATGCCGATGATGTCAACAATATTCAGACTTAGTGGGCGGATCGCCGTGGCCCCTGCCGATTTTTGTCTCAGTGAGCAAACGGTGATGCGGCAGGCACCAATACGTTAACAGTGACGCGAAACTACATGGCACGTGTTCTCGTGTTCGAGTAACAAAAGTAATCGAGATCTATTATATATATTTACATAAATAAACGTCTATATGTATATAGATAAATATACATGTTATTAAAAAACATATTTGTAGAGAGAGAGAGAGAGAGAGAGAGAGAGGAAGAGAGAGACAGATGTATGCGCATGGGTCCAAGTAGTGATTAGTGTGTCGCGTACCGAGCTGAACCAAGAGAGTATCCTGGAGGAATAGGAAGGGGCAGGCCCCTTTCCACCTTTTCCGGCATCATCAGCATCAGAGTCTCGCCTCCTCTTATCCGCCATCACCTAAACCACAACAAACTCACATCGTCATGCGGCTGGAGATGGAGATGCTTTTTGTATTGTTTTTTTTACTTCTAAACATAGCTTTTAGGCATTAAAAAAGGCAGAGTATGTTGGTCGGTTGATAAAGTGTTATTTGGAATACCAAAGGCAATGAAACATTCATCATTTATGTAATTTACGTATCATTATGCAACAATCATATTTATGTATGAATTATGAATGATTTACATAGAAAGAGGAGAAGAGAAAAAGGAAAAACGCCCTGGAAAATTATTGAAAGCATAACGGATGACACGCCTCGTGACGTACGATCGATTAAAAGAACTGCGACAGACTGTAAAAGGAAGGCAAAGGTTTTCTAAGAATATTTGGATAACAAGGAGTGACAATGAAAGGTTGATGGATGGAAAAGGTCCAGGGTGCTTACCTCGGGTGCTGGAGGCTCATTCGCTTGCGCCTCCTGATCAGCCTTGTCCTTCTTCTCCTGCTGCCCGTCCGTGTCCATATTATTTGGAGCATGTTGTTTATCCTCCTCCTCTTTCTCCTGCTGAGTTAGCTCTCGCTTCTCAACAAGAGACGCTGATGCAACTGTCAAAATTCCATTCAAATTCAAACGGACCTTTATCTTCACCTTTGATGGCTCACCCTCCGGCGTTGGTTTTATTTCACGTATATGGAATACGCCTGCAATCAATTTCGTCAATGAAATATGGTAGGTGGTTTGGATCCCATAAACAAACTTTTAATTTTATTTCTAATTGCAAGTAATTATAACTTTTTTGTCCAGTTTGATCGATTTAGAACATTTATAAAAATCTCTTACCTATATGAGTTTGGGGATATGTGGGCGGTGGTGATACGTAGATCGCGGACAGACTCAACGAGCACGACTGATACAGCGTGAGGTACTTGGAGTACGGAACCGCGTGATTGTATTCAAATATCTCAACCTCCCTGAAACAAATCAATTATCAAATTAATACGAAATACGAAAACGAGAGGATAGTTTATTTTATGATAATCCGTACCCTTTCTCGTCTCGACGGTTATACCAAGAGACCTTGATGGGGTAGGGTTGAATATCAGTTACGGAGAAATCACGAACGCGAACTGCGGGACTGAGCATAGCACACTGAAGGGCACAACCACGAGCGACCGATTCGTCCTGATTAAGGGTCGTAGAAAGTGGCTTTCCGAAAACCTCTTCGACCAATTTCTTGAATCCCGGTATACGACTCGAGCCCCCGGCCAGTTCCACCGAGTGAATCTCTTCGGGTTTTAATTCTGAAAGAAAAAGCCAAAAAAAGTATGCAAAGTAGAACCTTGAATGTTGCTTTCTCATTATTTTCCACCTTTGATAAAGTCAACGCTACGAGGAAGTATGTTGAACGATTTTGGCCTCCTCATAGAGGAAACTTTGTCAACGGCGAAATAAAAAATGATAAAGTAAAATAATAGCTCGGTTTGTGAGATATTTCGGAAGTAGGATTGTCATAAATGGAAAAAGTAAAATTTCTCTAAAGTCTTAATTCTTTTACCGACTTTTACCAAATTAAATACACAACAGCTCTGAACGTTAGTTCGTTTCTGTACAACATTTGAGTTCAGCTGATTATAATTTCAGCGAGTTAGGTCGTCAATTTTTCGAAAAATTAAAAATCCCATAAAATTTGAACCTCTTTGTAGATCAGGTTCAGATTGAATCCCAAACATCGTTAAATATTACTCTGTAAAAAACTATTTACCTGGGTAGCTGAAAATATTCGACAACTAGACAACAAAATTCAAAACGTCATAACATTTGAATGCTTGAATCAATTATAACGAAAATTATACCGAACGAAGAGACGTTTCTGTTTAACCTGTGTGCCAATTTTTAGTTCTAACGATTAGGTAATTATGGAGATACAGAGGTTTGAATTTTTCGATGCCTTAACACACATACACACACACGCGCGTACACGCACACGCACACAAACACGCATCCATATATCCATCTGGTCATTTCTTCCTGACATGAAAGTCCCGAAGAACATTTTTTTCATGAAACACAGCTTCGTCTATGAGGAAGTAAAATTTGAACAGATGTTATTCTATTTCTAATAATCAGTTGAGCGAAGAATGGATTACTCACTCGAATCCGCGAGGCACCGCTTAAGAGTCGTCTCGACGCGGTTGAAGAGGTGAGCACACATTTGTTCCATATCGTTGCGATTCAGTGTCCCATGCACGTCCTTCTCTTCCATGAAACATTCGATGTTGAGAGGCAGATTGGTCGAGTTGGCGGACATCTGTTTCTTGAGCTTTTCGACTTCGGCGAGTAATCGAAGATAGGCACGGGGATTTGTATGAGCGTCGATTTTGTAACGAGTCTGAAAGTCCTTGCAAAAGTAATCGGCGAGGATGATATCGATGTCACGCCCACCAAGGTTGCTATCCGCTGCACTCGCCAACATCTGTTTAGATTTATTTTAATTGAACATTCTGAACTTCAACTATTTTATTCTATTTTTTAACATTTTCTTTATTGCAGGATTTACAGACCTTCAACTTTCCTTTGTGAAAGGCGCAGACGCTGACTTGCAAGCTCGCGTAGCCAGCATCAACAAAAACGACATTGCGGGGCGGTGCGTCAATCGCTGGCAAATCCTGTTTGTAAATACCGTAACAAAGCGCGGTAGCGGTAGTCTCGTTAAAGAGTCGGAGTACGTTGAGACCAGCAATACGAGCGGCGTCCAACAAGGCCTGACGCTCGTTCTGAGTGAAATACGACGGTACGGATATCACACAGTCGTTCACTACCGTCTGCAGAGCCGTTTCCGATATGTCTTTCAGTTTTGTCAAGAGCATAGCCGTTATCTGTTCCGGCGAGAATACGTGTTCGTCTCCTAGATATTGTAGCTACAATAAAACACATATTTAACATATTTTTATATATTTTATTGATGAAAATAAATAAACACAATTATTCTCGTATTTTATGTGATAACACAATTATTCTTAAGGCGAGGCAAAGACTACTAAATCAATAACAAAAACTGTAACCCATGAATTTTATATACCATAGGCATTTTGGGGAAAAAAACAAGTTTTAGACAATAGCCGTGCAACGTGTGCTTTTTTCCAAAACATCAGTAAGCTCTGAATGACGTGGCTTGAAAAATTAGCAACTATCTTTCCCACACTCATGTGTCAAGTGGTACATAATTCGTCTAACCTTAAGACGATATTCTAGTGTGGGCACTCGCTTGAAAAACAATTTTTTTGGAAATTCAATTTTAAAAAACTATTAAACCTAGCGAGCTGATGTTTTGCATTCATATTTATTCAAGTTTAAAGTAACATTCCAAATGTTTCAGATTGTTTTATTGTACAAGGTCTAGACACGGGTAATGTTGCAAAATAACTGTCGATTACGGCATGTCGATCGTGGTTGTCCAAGTTATGATAAATAAACTAACAAAAATTATTTTCATTCTCCATGAATGCGATATTGTTCGACCAACAAAGAAACGTGAAGAAAAATTTGCATAATGGCAAGGCATAAAAAAGAATACACTAATTTTTATTCGATAAAACTGTTACATCTCAGAGTCTGGAATAACTTTAAACATTTGAAAAAATTTAAGCGCCAATAGGTAGTCCCAATCACACTTTACAATATTTATTTAAAGTATTGTTTAGAGTAAAAGAGGATTAGTTTTTTCAGGCAGTTATGAGGTATGGGTGTCAGATTCCCTAAATTTGTATAACTCTGGCATTTTTATGAATTTCATCTTAACATCTCATAGATATATCTTCAAGATACCAAACTATGGAAGACAGTTTATAAAAATTGATTTTGTTTACCAGCTAGACAAGAATATAATCTTAACCCTTCATGAGTTAGACCACTCGAAACCATTCTGAAATGGAATTACGAAGAGCAGAGTAAGGGCAACGCGTTGTTCCGGTAGAGCAGAGGAGCAGGGATATTCTTGTGACTTATAAAGGGTTAAGTAGCGATTATATATTTTCTCAAAAGGTTTCTAATCGTTGACAAAGCAAATTAATAAAAATATTTTACGTGTATTAAGAATGACATTGACTTACATGAATGCCGATGGTTCCGTCAGGCTGCTGAGAAGTTTTGTACGACTGGCTTTTCAATTCATGCTGGGCTTGCGGGTCGTTGTACTTTCTTCCCAGTAATCGCTTAAAGCCAGATACGGTGTTTTTCATGTTTGTAACCATTTGGTTCTTGGCTGCAACGCCAAGAACACGATTCTTTCCGCTGAATGCCACATATGATCTGTAAAAGAAGTGAAATGTCCAGTCAAGATAAAAAAAATTAATAATTTAACATTTATTTATTTAGTCTCCGTAAAGATATTTTAATACAATATCTCTTCTTCTAAATCAAAAACTATTTGGTTACTTGAAACATTTTTTATCACAAGATGACTGACTAACTCTAGTGTGTTTCTCTCTCTCTCTCTCTTGTATCAGGTAAATGGCAGGGAGGGGAGGAGGCCAAGAGAGAAAGAAAGACATCACGGGAGAGAGAGAAATAGACAAGAAGGCAAGTATCAAAAACCATGATGAATCATTCTAAAAACTGTCCACATAAGGACAATTGACCCAAAAAATGTAATTTAACCAAGTAACGAATACGATCGAATTGAAAATTCTAATACGAATCATCGAATACAGAAAATAACCGGAAGTACGTTATACCGATCGGATGAATTGGCACTCGCCGAAAGGCACACAAATGCGAGTGTCAATAAGATTAATTAATTAATTAATTAATTGATCTATGAAAGAGATGAATTTGCGAGTGAGAAATAAGTAAGCTGCAGCGCTGGTTCTATGCAATCTCTGCGCCACAGGCTACGTACAAACCAACAAAAATTTACGCACATGTGTGTGTACGATGAGATAAAATAATTAAAAGAATGTACAAGATGATAAAATAGTGGAAGTACGATACGATCGAAATCGGTAGGGAAAAAAAATGGTTGCTCATACATTTGATCGAGTATCTGTTATGCATCGGGTATCGTATGGATTACGAGTAATCTCATGGGAACGTGGAATCGAAAAGGTGGGTCAAGGAAAAAGAGGAAGAAGCGAGGCCAGGGATGTGTGATGAGCTTCTCGAGAATTCTCGAAGAATGGCGCACCGGTACGACGAGGCCGGTTTTTAAGTCTGTCGCAATGCCCGGTACATTGCCAAATGTACAAATAACGAGCTCTCCAGTAATTTAATAATTCAATATTATTCGAAAACCAGAAGAAAGATAACTCACGGGGTGCCACGAAGACTGTAGTCATTTGCTATAGTTTCGATACCTCCGGCTCTGGCAACGGCGACATAACAGCTCTCGTTACCAAAGTCGATTCCAATCACGGACATAGCAGCCATGGCTGGTCGTGTGTCTCAACTGAATATTCGCTTTACAAGCACACACACACACGCACAAGACACTGTCCTCGGTTACTACAAAAGTGATTTTTATTTTCTTCTTTTATTTAATTATTTTTCAATTAAATAATTATTTACTTTATCGAACAATGCCGATAGATTTGTTGAAACCGCGTCAGAGTCAGTGCACGCAAAGCCAATCCTTGAATGGTGCACGCGGAACAAAAAACGCGTTTTTTTTCTCTTAATTTAGTTACGTTTCGTCGGTTGGGACGAGTCGCCCACGTTAGAGCACACGAATGTTCACAACAGTCCACGATAGACAGACTGGAAGTGAGGGCAGTGAGACAGCAGCACAGCGACAGAGCTGTTGAGAAGCACAACGTGTAAGCGTAACTCGCAAATTTTCAACTACACAACCTTCTCACCAACACCACTTTAAACAGTAACCAATCACAGAGACGCTAGACCCTTTGAAGTCTTTTCATTTGCCCGTTGAAACGATCTGGAATGTTCTAGAAAATCCCGCCGCTCGCACGAACATTTACGATCACGCGTTTCGCTCCTCCCATCTTTCAACTCCTTTCAATTTGTATTTTATTCGTAGTACGTACCCTTGTACCGACATCGCACTCGTTATCCATTATGTACTATTGTATATAATGCACTTTTTGATCCACTGTATTAACTGCAGATAATTCAAAGAGCGAACATACGCCGTCATCCTGTATATGCATCCTCCTCGTACTTATAATTAATAATATTTTAATGACGTGTGTCTTTCAATTTCAAGTACTTTCGTATACGACCGCTTGCTAAAATTATTGATACAACAGCAGCATTGAAGAATAAGTTTTAGGATCTGTATCCCAGTTACAAAATGAATGAAAATTTCCGTCTCTCGTACATGTTGACTTGAGAGAAACATTTAGAATATTTAGAGCAAGGTCACGGATCTGCGGTTTCCGGATCGTACTGATTAAAAGATAATGCAGGTTACGACAAATGAGGTCTGATACGAGTCTCGAGTCGATTATTTATTATTTACGAGCATGTGTATGACGCACATCTTTCGTTATTAATTTTATCTCGAGTTCTAATACCACGTGCGGTATTCAAAATTTGATGCCTTTTTTTATTTCGAACCTAGAAATCGTCACTCTAATCGTCATTATCCACTCCATTATCATGACCGGGCCTCTCATCGTTAATATTGGATTCCGCACGATCCATGTACTACGAGATGAAATCAAACGTTTGTCACATGGTATGCAACGAGAGTGAATTAAAATCTTCTCGACGTGTCAAAAAATGTCGCAGTTATACAGGCACACGGTCTGCCTCTTGACTCAGCGGAAAATATTTCCTTTAATCTCAATGGTAAACAATTGGGATTTTGAAAAATTCGCTAATCTCAGAAATTTGCTTCTGAACGAACGAGGTTATGCCGGCATTTCCTCCAGATTAAACAGTCGAAACACGGCCCCACTGTACAAATGGATTAAAACATTGCTAGCGTGGAATCACGAGGTTCTTGTGACACACTCGGCAAACAGATACAAAAAAAATAATAATCGTGACAAATCGAACCAAAGATATCAAAAGCTGGGGTTCTTGCTCAGTGGTATAGGACTCGTAGTAGCTCTGTGCGAAGCACCCAACTCGAACGCAGGTAAGTCTTACGTAAAGAACCAATCGTCTGTTTACACAAAGAAACCGGAGAGATTGAGGACAAATAGTTGACATTGCAGAAAAGAGGTTCTTCAGAGCTGCTCAGTATGGGAATATTCCAGATCTGAAGAAGGTACGAAATTATGATGCAACGTTAAAATAAATTATCAAAGTTTTATGTCCTCCGATTGCCTAGGCCGTAGCCTTGACATTTTTTTACCGCAGGCCCTCTCCGATGGAATAGACGTTAACGCGAGACATCCGCTTGGCTGGACTGCTCTGCAGACAGCGGCGATCAATGGAAAGTCGGAGGTTGTAGCATTTTTGCTGGAGAAAGGAGCCGATCCGAATGCAGGCGACGAATTCATCAATGTGTACAAAACAGCGTTGGAGATGGGCCTCCACTCTCTGGACGGTAATTAACTTATTGCAGAAAAGCTAAAATCGTCAAATTCTATATAAACAAAAAAGCTGATTTTTTTTTACGAGATATACGCAGGATCAAAGAACATTATTTCTATGAATTATTTGCAAAATTAATATTTTTCCGATTTTTCTGTTAACGCTATTTGTAACATAAACAATTTTCTTCGTTCCTGATTGGATGATTTACGAATGTTAGGAATTGGTTGAATTTTTATTTTGACAAGCGCCGATTAATTTGGCTAATTTAATATTTTTAAGTTTTGATGAAGCGAGAGGAAGAGTTCTCGGATCGTTTAAACAACCGAGCGACTTTCAAGGGATTTACCGCTCTGCATTACGCTGTGCTTGCGGAGTCTAGGGGTTGTATACGCGCGCTTCTCGACGGTGGTGCGGATCCAACAATCGAAAATGAAACGGGACATCGGGCAGTCGAGTACGCCAGAGACGGCGAAATTAAAGATATGCTATTGCGTCATGCTCTCAAATACGACGAGATACTGAAAGAAAAAGTAAGAATTAGAAGGACGGCAATAATCAGAGCAAGCTTGAGTAATAGAAATCGAATTTTGTTGTTAGGATGCGGAGGAACGCAGAAGATTTCCGCTGGAGCAGCGTTTGAAGCAACACATCGTCGGACAAGAAGGTCCAATCTCTGTGGTAGCTTCGGGTAAGTTGATTCCAGGTCCTCGATTGTTCCTAAATTGAATGAAATTCGATTAACCAACGATGATTGATTTATTTCCGCAATTACATTAAATAGCATTGCATACAGATCATTTGTTATTTTTTAAATTTTGGGGACAATATGGAAGTTCAACATAATACAACTATTATTGTTCAACACTTATTTACTGTTTTATAAGACGTTTTAAATCCCTTTATACAGATTCGATTAACTATTTATTCTTTGTTAAAAACCAGCAATCAGACGAAAAGAAAATGGCTGGATAGACGAGGAACATCCCCTGGTGTTTCTCTTTCTGGGCTCGTCCGGTATCGGAAAAACTGAATTGGCGAAACAACTTGCCGCCTATATTCATAAGAACAAGCCCGATGGTTTCATACGATTGGATATGTCGGAGTATCAGGAAAAGCACGAAGTTGCCAAATTAATTGGCGCCCCACCAGGGTAAACGACCACAAAATTAGCCTTTTATTTAATTCGACGTTGTGTTAATTAATTATAAATAGAATTATTGGTGAATCGCTTCTTAAATGTATGTTTATGTTTAATTTCAGATACGTTGGACACGACGACGGCGGACAGCTGACGAAACTCTTGAGAAAATCTTCAAGCGCCGTAGTTCTCTTCGACGAGGTCGACAAGGCTCATCCAGACGTTTTGACGGTTCTATTGCAGCTTTTTGACGAAGGCCGACTGACCGACGGCAAGGGAAAGACTATCGAGTGCAAAAATGCGATATTCGTTATGACGTCGAATCTTGCGAACGAAGAAATAGCGGAATACGCGTTACAACTCAGAGCCGAAGCGGAGCGTCTGCTGGCCCTGAGGCTGGATAAGAACGCGAACGGCGATGCGACGCCGGAGCACATTGTAATATCGAAGAAGTTTAAGGACCAAGTGGTATGTTGGTTAATGTTGAGTTGCTACAATGTGTTGGAATTAAAAATCAAACAAACTTACCTGTAAATGAAATTTCGATTGAATTATATGAGGGGTTCGTTCGAGATAATTGCATGATTACTAGTAAAATCCTGTAGAAGCGGGCGGAGTTACGTTATAGTAATCTCGAACGAGCCGCGAAATATAATTAACGATAGAGACTGGAATTAACGAAAAGCACATTTATGTGCGAACGTCCGAATCATTTACTCTCTCGCTACATTTTTAATTGCGTAGGTGCGGCCTATATTGAAGGATCACTTTAGACGCGATGAGTTTCTTGGCCGAATAAACGAGATCGTCTACTTCTTGCCATTCTCGCGTGCCGAATTGATAAAGCTCGTCGCCCGAGAGCTCGAGGCCTGGGCGGCTAGAGCCCGCGATAGGCACACGATAGATCTTAAATGGGACAGGGAAGTACTCTCGGTTTTGGCTGACGGTTATGACGCGCATTACGGGGCTCGTTCTATCAAGTACGAAGTCGAACGAAGAGTCGTCAATCAACTCGCAGCGGCTCACGAGCGCGGTCAATTAGGTATACTAAAAAAATTATATTAAAATCCGTCTTGTACATTTAATTTGATAATCCTTTGTTTCTTTTAGTGAAAAACTCTTGCGTTCAACTGAAAGCCAAGTGGCACGAGAACGGTGCGAGTATCAGTTTGTCTGTTCGCCCGCCAGGAGTGAAAGACTTTGTCGAAATTATGGAAACAGACAACTTAATCAAGAACGTTAGCTCCATGTTTTGACGCAACTCCCTCGCCTAGACACCGAAACCATTATTTTCAGTACTGAATAATTGGTAAAACGTTTCCAATATCTTCTTATCGCATACGCATAAAAACATAATCTATTGTCGGACGAGAAATGTCCTACAAATGTGCGCCACGCCTATTCTTTTGCCCTGTATTATACAGTTGCGTAAAGGTCTACCTTGCCAACCCTATAAACAATGTATGCAGTCTCGAATAATAACCATCGTTTAACAAACGTTTCTTTTCTCTACCAACTTTTCTTCGTCCTTCTTAACTTTACTTTATAATATATCTTTTGAACATAACGCTCAAAAGATAGTACTCGTGTCATTCATTTTTCTTCGTTAATCATGCCGCGACGAATGCTCCCGCGATGGAACAATATAAATTGTCGAGAAATTTTGGTTTGCCTGAGATATTTCGATGCTGAAGCCATTTGTGCCGCTTTTCTATTTTTCATCCGATGATTTGCAGTTCCGTTACAGTCCTATTATATTTTCATATAAATAATATATCTGTCACGATACAATTATGATAACGGAGTTTATATTGAACACATATATATATGTTTTTATTTATAGAATTATAGAAATACCGTGGATACAGTGTTTGTAAGGATAAGCGTACGATTTCGGACCACGCTCGCATGTCTGAGCGTTTTATTATCAATTTTTCTCCATTTACCTTTACGTTTTTGTTTTTGTTTCTTCATATAATATACTATTCATCTGTATATAACCATATTTATTTATAGATATCTTTTGTAATATGCATATATTATATATAATATGTATATATATATACATAATATATGTGATTAACAACCATTGACCAAGTTTCGGGACTTAATATATTCAGTTTATTTTGTGCTGTTCTTGGCATTTTGTTTTGTTTTGTTTTTGTATTTTTTTTTTATCAATACATCACATTAAATCTCGACATACTTGAGATACAATAGGTTAACGCAAATTTGATTCACAACGATTACAATAGTAATATATATATATATATATATATATATTTAAAGCGAAAGTGCGTCAAGTATCGTGCGTGTTTCTCTCTATATCATTGTAAAATTTGAATTATTGTTTGATATGTTGTTTCGGTACGAGCTTTGGTCGAAAGTTAACATCTGTGTGCTCATTTTTTTTCTGAACTCTCTCTGTATGCTTGTGCAAAAAATCAGACTTGGATATTCGACGATACTTATAACGCCGTATGTATTTTTAATTCTTTGCAAAGCAGTTTCTTCAAGTATTTAGTGCTGAGTATACTCACTATACTCAAATACTTGCAGCATACTTTCTCAATAAATTGATCAATTTCTTGCGACACGAATATTCATTCAAAAAATGTTTTTTTCCTCCACTTAAGATTATGCGATACACCTTCAAAAACTGTTATCAAATTTACTCGTAGCTGGTTAATATTTAAATAAGATAAACAATTTCAATTTCATTTCACCTATGTACTTCGCAGTGAAACCAATTTTGCTTTTTGTCTCAAACATCAATCGTCTCAAAGTAGTTTGGAAAGTATTCCAATACACTCAGAGTTTTTGCAAGTGTATCACATCATCTTAAGACGATGTGCTGTCGTTAATAAAAATTAATGCAAATATCTTCTTCGCCGCGATTGAACTATCGGATAAAGATGAGAGTGGTGAGTTGCATCTCAGAATTCTACTTGTCTTTTATCTTAAGAATCATAGCGGAAAAAATTCTGCTATCTCCCTCGCGCGTCAAACGATCTGAGACAGACGATGTGTAGCACATCGTCTTAAGGATGAGAGTATGAGTACTTTATAGGTACTCTTGGAATATGATAGTGCTTTTCGCCTCCCTTCGCTTAATTTATTTTTCTTCTCTTAAATGTTATTAATTATTATATATTAATCGTAACGAGAAACGACAATTACACATTTGCGGACCATTCGTTAGGCCATTATTTATCGATTGTTTGTTCGATCGTTAGTCGCATCGTCGATGCAGCCAGGCCGATCAAAAATATTACGAAATGACGCATACTTCATATATTTTTGTTTTTTTTTTGTTTTTATCATTTCGTTATTATAGTTGAAGAGATTGCGCTACAGTAAATAGACTTTCGTAATATTGGAAAAATAAGAAATCTTGTATAGGTACTCCGGAAGTAATTGTATAGCACGAATAAAATATTTTTTTGGCAATTTCGAATTGTAGAAGCTTTCGAGTGTGTTGCTTCTCTCTGATTTGAAGTCAGCTATTATTGTTCTTTTGATATTAGGTATAGCGTTGATTATCCAATTGTCAAGTTACCGAACCGTCAATCATCGAAATCATAATTTCGTATTTCGATTATCCGAACGAATGTGCATAAATGCGATAAGTGACAATGAAAAAATATATCCCCGTTGACAGGAAACAAACTTTCGACTTTATCCCAAAGGACGGGAAGAAAATCATCGTTGATAACTCATTAATTCAAATTATCGATGCTGCTTTCAAGTACAAAATATATTGATGGTAATTATTTTTATTTACATATTTTATATTATTTCGAAACGTTTAACGTATTTTTCTTTCACGGAATATTACTGTTCGGTTATTTGCACTGTTGATTATCCGAACGGTGTTCGGTCCTAGTTAAGATAATCGACGCTTTACTGTATTAAGATACGATTATACGATAAAATAGGAATGGACATGCAAAATATGTAGTTAAAAGTGAGCTTCTGTCTTTGTTTCTTTTTTTTTTCTCACTGCTGAAGATGCCTAATATACTTAACGTTGTACCATTTTTGCTTAGAATGAAGAGAAACTGCAATATTTTCGATAAATCGAATAATGAAGAAATGTACTTTCCTATTTCATTCGAGTGACGTACCATTGGACTTGGACGGAAGGTGTAACTTCCTAATGCAGCGTGTGCCACATGGCGATTGCCTTTCTTGGCGAATGAATCATGTGCAGCCAGTGCTCACGGCTTTGATTAACAACGGCGACTTCCGAATCCACGCTCGAAGGAGTTCCACCGCCTGTTGCTGGTCCAACGATGCACGAACCGACAATCGCATTTCCACCGATCAATTCGCTACTCGAATCCAAAACACACACCTGAAAGCATCAAGAATTTCTTTTGCTACTTCCGGCTATTTTTCCAGTCATCAATGATCCCGGAATTCCTACGGATAGCTTGTACATCAATTCGCTTTATGTTCTTTTAAGTTAATCACGTGAAATTGATATAATTGCGGTTGATATAAAATCATCGTTAGTATCACCAACTGAGTTAACAATTGAATTCGGCTTTAAAACGAAATTTGTGAAAACGCGGTTTAAGAATTTGATGGACGTGTACCTCAATCGCCGAAGCCGCGAGTGCTCCAGCAGCAACGTTGAAGGACATTGCTTCGTTCCAAACGGGACATCTTGTCGCCCTCCTAACTGCAGTTTTCTTTTTTTTCACTCGTTTTTCACCGGTGAGCAGGCTCACCTTGACGAAAGGATCGATGGTCTCCTTATCCTACCGACGAAAAATATAAAAACTCTCATGAACATCTTGAAATGCTTTTCCATTAAATATACGATGTACACCAAGAATTCGATTTTATTCACAACAGGGACACAAAGACTGTAAAATTATTTACCTGAGTTGGAAACAGATTTCTAGCTTTGAGGATAAGAACCGTGAGCCTCTCGGCACTGGGTAAATAGGACAGCGACAGCAAAACTTCCTGAATTTCCTCGGGAGGTTTCTTCTCTCGTGCGATCTCACCCCACACCTCGGTTGAGGACGTTGAAGAGACCAACTCGAGTTCCTCCATCGCAACCCTCACGGAACCGACCACATCGTTTCTTGAGAAGCGATCGTAGTCCAAAACCTAAAAAAATCAATTATTTATTAATTTCTTTGTTACGATTATCGATAAATTAAAATTATATGCGCAAAAACTTGTCGATTGCCTGTAGGACGAGCGTCTTGTCCTGCAATTCCTCGTGGCTAACGGGAAACTTGAAATGTTGATCGAAAAATGGATTGGGATCATTCCTGTGAATCGGCGTCTGTCGTTTTCTCGTATCGACTTCAGGACTCAGAGTGAGTTTAACGTAAGGATCGTTAAATCCACCCTGATCGCTTCCAGCGAGATCGTGGGCCTCGATCAGATGTACGTGGAGATCGGATCTGTCAAAATCGTACTTTAGACGAAGATGAAGACGTCCCAAGCTCTTTCCGATTCTACGGGCACTCAGGAAGAGCGGTCCATCCCGACGTTGATACAAATCGGGTTGCAGAGAGCCTAACGGCGACGCCGGTGGCGCTGGTCCTCCTTCGCTGCTGCAATAAATAAAATAAAAATAAACGAATAAACAAATTAATTTTATTATAGAAAGAGAAATATAGAATATTATAATCATCTTACATTAATCAATCAGAAATACCAACCTAACGGAGGATCTTGGCGGAGGAATGAGAAGAGGCGATAGACAACGAACTCCGGATCTGGCGATTCCCATGGTTGAAGATCCGCATGAAGAGCTCGCACCGGTAGCCAGCGAGGAGAGAGAACTTTGAGAAGGAGACGCCGTTCCGCTGTGAATACTTCCGGTACAACTCGCCGGACTTGCGCTACGAGCGTCCAACGAAGCCGCCCTGGCCGGCGAGGGCGATCTTGCGATGTAAATTTATAAATAATCATTAGAATTCACGAAAATTAACTAATTAATCGTAAGTAGATCTACGATACGAGTTTTCAATGTGAGAGAACCTTGAGCTCCTCGATGGCGGATACGAAGAAGCCGCGTGAACGGGATCGTGATAGTGGTGACGGCCATCGGGACCATAAGCCCTGATCTGCGGCGAGGATCCACGATGAACCGATGAGCTTGATGCTCCTTCCAAAGAACTCTGGGAGCTGATGGATGAATTTCTCGCGAGAACTCGACCACCCGGACCTGTTGTTTCACTTCCACTGCTCGGATAGCTTCTACTCTGATGGCGTAGCGTTGCTCCTATCGAAATCATAAAAGGCCAGGATCGTTTAATAATCAATGATAATCGGTTCTCCACGAGACTTCCAAGAGGAGTCGTAACGATTTATGATTAATCATTGACGTATCGTTATGTTTTTAACTAACAATTTATCCAATATTTACCTGACTCTCCACTCATCGCACTCTCCGAGGGTTGAACAGCATGATATTCTTTCACTACATTGAATTCCTACAACAATGATCGTTAATAGTAATCAAATATTGTAATAATAACGAACGCAAATCAAGTCATAGTTACTTATTATCGTCTTTCTTTATCTATCTTTCTCTACATCGTGATATTTTTTTATGCGCATACAAAATATGGAATTAAGATCGAGACGAATAAGTAAGATAAGTTGCTTGGTGTATTCACGATATATTTTATGTCTCAGCGTGAGGGAAAGTGCTCGCGCGATATTGATTCTTCGAGTACGTTATCAACTTATCAGGAATAAATTTACGAGAAACTACCTGCACGTTGCATAAATTCTTCCCTTAAAAGTTGAAAGAATGGAAAATGTTAAATAAAACATGTTTTCTTGCTTTCGTTTATAGATTTTTTTTTACTTATCGACCAAATGACTTGTGAATCTATGATCAAACGGCTAAAACATATAAAAATAGAGTCTAAAGAAATTTAAAAGAATAAAAATATTTCGTTTATTCAGGCCTGATTATTCCATTTAACTAAAATGGTTGTAACTTCTTTTCCCCAAGAATTACAACTGCGGCGAGTTCTTCTATTGTTTGCAACAAATCAAAAGCTTCACGACGGTATTTGAGTAACGAGTTTGCGATAGTTCATTTATTTTTTACAGTTTTTAATTTTTAACTTTCCCAAATTATTTCATTACGCAACAAGAAAGTTATTTTTTTTCTCTCTTTCCCTATTTCGATTATTTGCTCATCACAAATTTTATATTAATTTTATCGAAGATTTGATAATTCCCATCAAAACACTAAAAAAATCTTATTATTATTAACTTCTTTTTTTTTCTTTCCTTTACTTATGTACGAATCATTTTTTTTTTTTTACACAAGATATATCAGGAGGAGAAGGAATGAAGATCCTTATACAGAGAGCATGTAAAGAAAAGTAAGAGTGAAAATAAAAAAAATAACTAAGAAGCTCAACCTTTACCTCGGAGCTTGTATTAGTGGAAGTTGTGCTATCCGCACTGTCTGTGGTAGCGACAGATGACAAAGGTGATCTCGTGCCCCTTTGAGCCCAACGACCTCTTATAATGGCAACACCCGTGACCATTCCAATTTTACTCGCGGCACTCGTTGCGCCCGAGTTACCTTTATCTGTTGCGGTAGCGCTTCCGCTTCCACCTCCACCGCCACATGCTAGTTCCAAAACATCGCCCAATACCTCGGACAATTTGTCCGGCACTTTGATAAGCGCCTCCAAAACCACTATCTGTACTCAAGTGCACCCGAGAAATTACAATATCAATTTCTTGTGTCGTGCAGTTTATTAATATTTATCCGTAAAATGCAATTGAAGTAATTTCAAACGTAATTCGTATTTCGTTTGGAGAACGAACTAACGTTGTTTTTTTCTTTCTTTCGTTTATTCAATGACAATTCTGTACGATCAAATGATTTCTATTGCTCCAGCGTGTTGTTTATTCAACAGGGTGCGAGGACATGTGTTTTCGATACATAGAATTAATCGAATATTTGAAAAAATGGCAGCACAAATTATTACTGATATTATCGATCCGCACCTTTTTTCTCCCCGACGCAATTCTTCTCTCTTTCTCTCTCACCCTCTCTCGCTTTTCCTTCCTGTACGCTACTTTTCAGAAACCAAGCGACGAAGCACGATCAGAAAAATCTAAAGCTCGCTCGAATTCTCTTGTAACTTTTCAGCTTTTCAATCATCGATGGTTTCTCGAGAAACAATACCTCGTGTCTTTGTTGAAATATATATATATATATATATATCAATACAATTATCCTCGCTACTCTCGACAAGTTTTGTCTCTACTCGTATCGTACAGAAGTCGTGCGAGATTCTCGAGACGACTGATCAACGATGTACGAAGCTGGTTGTATATACGTCGATAATAATTTTTGGAGAAGCACTTATTCGCCAATGAAAAAAGTAATGTTCACTTTCGCTGGATAGCAATTTCCATTGATTTTTTAATGCTCTATCGTCACTAGGCACACGATAAGCGGGTCACTGATATGATAGGCGTGTGTTTATCATCGCGAACGAAGGGATTGACGAGACGAGCAAGTGGGCGAGACCGATATCGAGTAGCAGAGCTCGTCACTTTCACGGGACTGAAAGTGCGTCTTTAGGGTTACTTGTATCAGGAGATAACAGCAAAACACGTAGACGATGTACGCTAGCGGATTGACAAGCTGGGTAGGTTGCAAGCTCGCGAACCGAGAGAACCAAGAGCAAGAGCCTAAGGGTTGCTGAGCAATCGGGAGCGCCAATCAACCACCGAGCGGGTGAACCCCGCTTCTTTCTCAATTCTACAAGGCTAAAGCGAACGATAGGGGTATGCGTGCGCCGCAACAGGTTATTCTATTCGTCGTTTCTCCCCTATTCGTTAGTCGTTACACAGGCGCTCTGCCTGTCCCTGGATTTTTCGAGTACTCCTATTTCTTATAGCATTAGTATTTGTACATACTGTCTCGATAGTAGAAAAAATATACAAAGGAGCGATGAAAGAAAGCTAAAATGAATGTTAGTGCCGTAAAATAAAAAATATCAAAAGTTTCAAAACGTTATTAAAATTCTACGTTCAACATTAACAATAATAAATGTTGCGCTCTTAAAAATGATATTTCAGTTAATGTATTTCATGCAGTTAGGGTACTCGGAGACGAAGCTTTTATCAGACTCGCGGATATTTTATTATTTATAAAAGAGCAAAGTATAAATTACGTTTGGTACACGATGGCGATAAGCTTTAAGGAGAAAGTAAAAAAAAAAGGTTGCCCCTAATGAAAATAGAGAGAGATTGCAGTATGGAAAATTATAAGTTCCCAGTGGAAGAGCATACTTTTAGGTCAGCCGAGATTAAATGTCCTACTGGCTGGATAAGAGTTAATAAAAATATATTATTTCGACGACCTTTACTTTTATAGCATACATTTTTTTCGTATCTAACGCCCTTAAAAAAAAATCACCCGTCGTGTATATACTTGTTTCTCCAGCCTCCTTTCTGCACATTGGCTCTTTATTTCCATCTGATTAGGTTTTATAACTTTTCTGGGCTTTCAAAAAATCGGATAAAAATCAGAGGTTCTTCTCATCTACTTCGTTCCCTGCCAAGTTCAACAACCAGTTGTCTTGTGGAAAAGCAACAATCTTGCAGCTAAGAGAGTGCTACTGGTATTTTTTAAACATTTCACGACCGTCCAAACAACCGTAAGTACAAAACGGTTCTTCGTGGTTGTACATGAGTTGCAAATGCTTCAAAATATGAACTTTTTTCTTTATGGTTTCTTGCGCGGTTGCGCCCTGCCGGGGAACCAAGTTGTACGCTTTGTTGTTTGCGATTCCTTTCGCGGTTCATCGTCAGTTGACAACCAACCCACTTTTCCAATGGCAGTTGCAGACGCGGTTCATCGAGCGGTTGCGAAATGTTTAAAAACAGCGAGTTGTACTCCCGGTTTGCAGTGACAGCTGCTTATCCTGTTAGGGTTATTCAATAATCGTTTAAGTTGATCGTTGGAAGGGATTCGAGCTCCACCTTCTATTAATTGCGCAGAAACTTGAGATGAAAGCTTCGACCGTGCCGTTAAAGACTCAGCGTATACGCGGAGGAATAATTTTCGTAGTTGAAAAATAATTGAGTGAAATTTGAGTTGTCGCGATTGAACATTGAAGCAATTGCGATACGTAATGCGTTGCTCCGTGTAACCATACATTACTTAGACCTCGGTAGCTGGTTGAAGTATATTTGTCGACCTTTCACGGATAATATAGCGAGTTGTGCGCGCGCTTGCCTACACGCCATATTCGAAACGGCACAAAATAGCTATCGCTCTCATAGTGGAGTAGCTGTATCGATCCCAATTCCGGATTCCTCGGACTCGGTTGGGGGATATGCCAGACCTCGTCTCACATTTTCCGTCCTCCTCTGACACTCCCTCTTCTTCGAATCGTCCAAGAGTTCCGGCGTATGCGATGATATGCGTCTCGAATATATATACGCACACTGTACTGTACTAAAATTATACTGTACTACGACTTATAAAACGCAATATCATCAATACTAGATCTATCGTATGAAAGGTTGAGTAACTTTTACATAGCGTTGTCAGAAATATGGAAATTGAGCTTCAATGCAATCCGTGAAGTGTCCTTTAAACTAATAATTCTCTTCTAATCCCGATGTCTACGTTATGTTTATCTTATGAGTCTATTTATCAATTGTTTTTATTTATTTTTAAGACGCGAAAAATAATCTCAGTGTACGTCACTCTGTCGTGAGCGCCATTGATTCTATCTTTCTCAAACTCACACATGTTTCATATTGCCTTAAATTGAAGAACGTTTTAGAATATTGATATCGAATAAGCAAAGTACGTCGATAGAATATAAAAATAGAATATATCTATCTAGAATATATAAATTATATCCTGAAGTAGGAATAATCTTGATATCTCACTGAGTGAAACAAGGTGGGAGTGGTGTGTACCGAACTCTGAAAAGCTTTCTCAATATCGCAGAAACGAGTGTTACCGAGGGTCGATCTCTGTATCTCTTTCCGTTATCTTATGAATTAAAGTTACCGACTTCCGGCATATTCGTAACGATTTTTATTTACATACGATGGTTACCAATGGAATCCAGGGGCCTCTGTCAAAATCCCGAACAGTCAAAATCTCGAATGTATGTGCGTACCCGACGAAACGTCATTTAACTTTCGTGGAAATTGCACTTTCGGAATTTTGACAGACACACCCGAATCCAGTAATCTCTGTAATAGAATCTTGGAGCAACATTTTGTTTTTGTTTTTAACAATAGATGAATTGCACTTTATATCTCATTTTCGTAATGATATTCTACATCGGTTGCAAATATTGAAAAAAAAGTACTTTAAAAGGGTACGTCGCTCTAAAAACCAATATTAGTTCTTTACATCTAGGTCAACCGGTGTACAATGTTGTTGCAAACAAAATGAGATATCACAGAGTGAAATCCATCGAGTGTTATGTTATGAATCATGCACAAAGTTTAAAAAGTTCAAAACTGGTTTACGAGGTAGCCAGAAGCACAAAAAACTAAAATTTTTTATCTAACTCGGCCCTCTTGATCAGTCTGATAATAATTATAAAAAGTTTGCAAAGGGCATTCGTACACAGACACATACGGACATTATTTCAAAACTTAATTTCTCAATTTAGGCTATTTCAAGCGTGTTGACATTAAAATGAAGAAAAAAAATTACTTCTCTTTAGGTAAAATAGGATCGGTTTGATGTATCGAAATCGGTGGAAAAATGTGTAGCACGTGTCAAGTGTTCTATGAATAAAATGACAACTATGAGGCATAGCCAAGTAGAAATACAATTACAAGGGGATCGCATGACCGGATGTGTCGACACGGAACAATTATATCCGTCCTGTGCTGTCACCGGTTTGCTACAACGTCCCTATCAACATTGTACCGGTAGAAATGCGTTACACGCGACGGACATGACTGAATCGTGTCGACACGGTGCCGTCAATCTCTATTTCGATATCGCGTTTTTTTTATCTTAATAAAGACAACTTGACTGACCCGAGATTGAACGGCGTAATAGCTCTGATGATTTTTTCGCCAGCAATCGAAGACGCGAGAGGAGATAGAAGACGTCCGCGCAGAACAGTTTGTCGACAGGATGCTGGTGCCGATACCGGGACCGAGTTCCGTGCTCGGTACTGTCAAATTGAGTGGTGGGCTGTGACAATGATGATGCGGTAATGCAACATCGCGAGACTCATTCACATCTATAGACTGATTGGGCCAATGATCGAGAGTGCTCCAGTGTTTTCTCCCGTATTTAAGGGAATAATAATGATACAGGATAATGGTGACAGCAGCGACCAGGCCCAATCCTGTTCCAACAGCAACTCCCAATATCGCCGACGAAATCATTCCTGATACGAAATTGCTCTCGTCGCTAGAGAGATTGCAATTTATTTCCCAATGTACTTCAACATTTCTTCGAAGCTTTAGTCCTTAAATTTTTTCGAGAGACGTCGTCTATCTGCAAAAATGTCTTTTTTTCCTTTGCTTCTTTATCAATTTTCAAGCAATTTATCCTGAAAAAAGTGTGTAAACATATTTTTAATAAATTGATAAATTGATAAATTATATATGTGGTCGTAGATGAAAAAATATTCTTCAAAGTATACGAATGTTGGCCGGGTTGTTAGATTTTGTTAGCAGTGAGAAATGAAAAATGTCATCAATATGTGCCGTTTGTCAGTGAAATCTAATTTTTTAATTTTCCTCGGTAAATATGATAACATTTTTTTTATAATAAACCCAGAAATTTCAACTCACGGTCCGTGATTCTGACATTCGCATATTAGCAATTGTCGCTTTTTAATCTTTGTTAAACTTTCGACGTCATATATTTTCTCAAACTAATGAAATTTAACATCCCTTAATTTGTCCGAAGTGAACACAGAGCGAAATATATTATCTCTGACGAGGGTCTGCATATGATTTGACCGAAGCGTTTCAAAACAAGAATGAAATATTTTGAATATTTAGAAATGAATATTTTTCATTTCTCATCGCTGAGTCTCCAACAACTGTCTCTCTCAGATCGTGCGAGAGAGATACCAGAATTTTCCCATTGGAAATTTCTCTGTCATGGCTGATCTTTCGAGTAAAAGACTAAAGCGATGAGCAGTAGAATTGTGAGACAGCAGTTCAGCGTTCTCCTCTTTTATTCAAATGATCAATCTTGTTGGAGAAATTTCCATTACAGTTTTTCTTACCGACCGAGGAGTAACGCATTACCTTAACGCGATGTATCTGTCTCACTTCTCCGATGTGTCCGCCTATGATGCTATCTCGTTCACGCTCATGGCGGCTCAATCGGTATAGTACATCACACCTTAAGATATTACTCGATCGATAACAAAAAACTGTAATCGAAATTTCTCTATCACGGTTAATCCGCCGGATAAAATCCAAAACAATTCTGCGGGTCGATGTTCTCATCTTTTATCCAACGGATTAACCGTTCCAGATGGATTCGCATGATAAGTCTTATCTATCTTGCACCCATAATTGTTCCACATAAACCTTGATACAAAAATTATAATAACAAGCGAACAAATTGTTACTGTAATACATTATTTATGTTAGTTATTGTCGATATTTGAAGATGCATCGGTGAGTTTATCCTTCCCATTGCACGTTTCAACTTTTGTTCTTTCCGGATCCGGGATTCTCTGCGTCATCACCAGCCCGGCTTCCGCGATAGCAGTTCTCCCGATAAGCAAATCCGGCGAATCGATACGCGTGAGTAGGCAGAGCGTTGGCGGAGGATCATTCGAATCGAGATGACAGGCGCGGTTTAAGCTGGAGCTTTCGAGTGAGATCAGGCAAGCGTGATTTATTCGGGTGTAGGCGGTACAGGTTGCCATTCTAATGTCATAAATATGTACTCGCGAGCTACCAATAGTCTCAAGCGTATCTATATACGAGTATCTGCTTGCCGTGTATACTGCTGCGTACCATTAAAAGCGCAAAAACATCCCTTAACCAGATATTATCAACAATTATTATACATTCTTACGATTATCAAGATTTTTCTTCATTATTAAATATTTTAATATCCACGATCTACGAAGGTTACAATGAAAATAAAACACTGGAATTAATATATATTTATACGTCAAAGAATATAAATTCACCTGATCCGACGTCTTCCGTTGTGCAACAATGACGAATGATGACGATGGTAGATCAACGACAGCGTTAAAAATTGTAATGGCGCACTATAGTCCCTGTAGGCAATGGTAGAAACCAGTGTATCGTCCCAGCCTCAGTTAAATCCGTTGTGGCGGTAGATAAAGTACGTCAATGGTCAGACGCATAACGTTCATCGCGACTTCACGATATAGACGATACGGACGTCCGCAGCAGTTAACGAAAGATTCGTTCCGTATGCCACTCTGACTGCGCAAATAATCGATCCGTTAATAAAAAAATAATAATATTTCTAACGACGATTATTTCCCCATCGATGGAAAAGAAGAAAAAAAACTATATCGCATCGTTGTTTACCGCAGCAAAATTGTTTACCATTCGATAATTATTGAATTTGTTGTAACAAACGATAACTTTTGTCGTCTCGGAGCACCAGCTGTTTCACACCCGGTCGCTAAGCCGTTGTTTCCCTTCTATACTATCGAGCTATCGATGATTTATCTGTATGCGACTCTTCGCGAGAATATATCCAGACGACGACGGCGGCGTCGCGTTGCCACTCGCGTCTGATGGCGACTGCGTCGTTCATTCTTGTTATTCATACAAATTTACGGATACTTGAAAGATCCCAGGGCAAATCGGCCTATCGAATACCTTTATTTATTTTTATTTTTATTTCCTGTTTTTATTTTTCAACTGGGATATCGAAGATGACAACGAAGAATTTTCTTTTTTATAAAACGAGTGTATTACGACTATGGATTAAATTTAAAAAAATCTAAACACAGGATAATTTGAGTTTTCGAATAATTTTGGAAAATAATTTATTTCCAAGTTAACAGAAAATTTCGTTCATACTTAAACTTGTAACTTATTTTATTTTTTGTATTAGTTACTTTTTGCTGAAATTTTCGATAATATATTGTAACGAAGTTGACGTTGTATAAATGAAAGACGTTTTTTAAAAAACGATAACTTACATAGATAAAAAAAAATACAGCTGTTATCGCGATGCGGGTATGAAACACTGCGTCTGCGCGTTAGAACGCCCTTATTTCTCCTCTCAAATGGCTACACACACTGCGACTAACGCGCATATCATTATGCGCGTGTGTAGAGCTTAAACCTTTGGCACCATTATTCCGCAAATTATCCTAAATAAGAGCAAATGACGTAGGAATTACACGACGAATTATTGATTACTCTGTTCCGCACCTGTTATACGTTAAGACTATAAGTTGTTGCTATAGATTGAATGAAGAAAACTTTTTAATTATATCTATTTTACTCGTTTTAAGGGTGGAAATATATTTACAGGGCCAAGAATGAGCGTTGTTTTAGGGAATTTTTCTAATAAGAAAAAACTGTATTTTATTTTTGAAACTTTAGTTGCTATTTATTTCTAAGAAGTTGAAAGGAAACGACTAACAAACGTTGCTACGACAACTCGATAACTATGACGCGTAGATACTTCCTTCCAACTTCTTACTCATTCACGGCCGCTTAATCATCATTACTATTGACTATTTATTTAGACTTTAAGCTATTTTTACATATTTCATATTTTATAAAATATTTTTAAATAGCAGAGATACGGTATTCTGAATTTTCTCCCTTAATATGTATACAGGTAAATTATACAAAAATTCTTGTTATTTATAATACAAAGCTATCCACGAAGGATGATAAAAAATCTATCATAAATATTACGCCCTTATATTACTTTTATAAAAATATTATAGCAAATCACGTTGGATTGCTCGATCTTTATTAATTAAGTTCTAGCACTTTTTCGTTCTATTTAAGAGTGACGATATATTAATATGCGTTCAATTGTATCAACGGCCAGATTTCTACAGTACGAAAATCATCAAATGGTCAAAAATTACTATGTAAATATCATAATTGAAAAACCCTCTGTAGGATGACTCTTCGAGATTCAACTTGTCTTCGGCTCGATTTCCTGGACGGACAATTTGGCACGGAGTCTCTCACGATACGCCAATTCAAAAAGGCCTGATTGACCAGATAAAGAAAGAAGCATCCCGGTAAGATTGACGATATTGGGTCAATTCACCAAAGAGGTGATTCGTCATGAGACAACTAGCCAAGGATCGGATTACCAAAAGGGCCGACATTCACCAGCGATCAAGAACAAGACTTTCTGCTGAGATTGACGGACAGGGTCAACTCATCAAAGAGACGACCGGACACTCGACTATGCATTTTACGCTGCATATAGAGTCGATGATGCGTAAAGACGAGTGTCAGTGGTGAGTCGACTGAATGGTCAGTCTGAGCAGGAAGACTCGCCTTTCATCGTTGACGAGTCCGTCCTTGGCCATTTTTCTATCATAAAAGTCTTTGGCGAATCGTTCGTCCGATGAGTCGTTCAAATAGAAGAAAGATTGTCTTGAAAAAGTCATTCCACAGAGAGTTTCGCAATTACGGTTTTGAAATGATGACTTTATGGTTAATAATTGTGTCCGGTATATTTCATGATCGTATTACCAGAAACGATTACCAAAAATTAATACAATCAAGTCTCTGGCGACGCTATTACAATAAATAATTAAAAGTATAAATAATATCAAAGAACGTGATACGTAAGCGTGTAAAGAAATTATGAAACGCAACAAACGCACTTGAATACTAAACACTTAACCATTTTTAAACAAATTTATTAAAACGCATATTTAGTTTGTTTTTTTTTTTTTTTTTTAATCGAGTTACTCTATATGTATACACAACACACAAAAGGTGGAAGGTATAGCAGAGATAGTGGCGCCTCTCTCGATCATCTTTAGAAACAGCTGCAGCAGCAGCAGTAGCAGCAGCAGCAGCAGCATCAAGCCAGCCTGCCTCGATTCCCAGCTCGGAACAACCCTCAGTCAGTGTTGCGCGGGGGACGCGAGAATCGCGTA
Source organism: Cylloceria caligata (assembly GCA_963942595.1). NCBI lineage: Eukaryota > Metazoa > Arthropoda > Insecta > Hymenoptera > Ichneumonidae > Cylloceria > Cylloceria caligata. The sequence continues at coordinate 4,325,243 of OZ012704.1, forward strand.
AATTCGGCAACTCGGTGTGCTGGTGCGAAGGGTGGCGGGGGGGGGTCGCGCATTAGCGCGAGCCCATTACACGGGAACGCACACGTACGTAGCAAAGATCCAGAGACGTTGGATCTCGCGCTCGTTCAGTAATGAAAACGAGCCGCGAAATGATTGAGATTCGTGGGAAAAGCGCACGAGGAAAGCACAGTCCGGGACATAGCAGAGCTCCGTGAGAAAGCGAGTGAGAGAAAGAGAGAGAGAGAGAGAGATAAAGACTCGGGGGCTCGGTTGAATCCAGTATTCCAGTCATGATACAGGGATTAAAGAGTAGTGTAGGCTGAGGGTATCCAGATCCACCGATAAGCGCTCATAAAAATCTTGTCTTGATAGTATAGAAATTTTTGTTAAAAAGTTTCAACTGAAAAGTAAAAAAAAATCGCTTGCAACAGATTTTCATTGAAGATTGAGATGCAACGGCAACGACAACAACAAAAAAAAACGACAAATGTTACTCCGGAACGCGGCCTTGAATCTCTGAGTACGCGATAGTGCATGTGGTTATGTTTGTGAAGGGTTAGAGTGCTGCGCGAGTATCAACTCGGTCTTTTATACTCGCCGGTATTTTCTTTACTCGCTCTTCTCTCAGCCCGGAAAGCTCCTGTTTCGTTCGCGTTAACGTACAACGGTCACGAGAGACGCAGAACGAAGACACCGCCTTCTACTTGAACGCGGTTGGAAAATAGAACGCCGAATAGCGGTAAGCAGAGAAACCAAAGTACTGCAGCTTCCCTATTATATTATTATTATTATTGTTGTTGTTGTTATTATTATTATTATTATTATTATTATTATTATTATTATTATTATTATTATTATTATTATTATTGTTATTATTATTATTATTATTATTATTATTATTATTATTATTATTGTTATTATTATTATTATTATTATTATTATTATTATTATTATTATTATTATTATTATTATTATTATTATGTTTGTTGTTGTTATTGTTATTTTTACCAAGCTTCGAACATCGAAACCCGGAAATACTATTCTCGTGTCGCGTGTATACTTGTATCGCGCTTAACACTATTGTATCCACGATGTATAGCTATGTATACGTATAACGTGTTTTCCGTGCATGCACCTAATATCCACTGTCTCGAAAGGAAAAGGCGCAGATCGATAGCTGTGGCAAGTTAAACTGGCGGGAGACGAACTTGATTGTATATGAAAAAAAAAACGAAACAGAAAGTTTCGGAAGGAAGGATTAGGAATTATATATAAAGAGGAAGTAAAACTGGGTCGGAAACGTAATCATTTGACTCCGGTTTACCTCTTACCTTGACCTTTTCGCCAGCGGTAAACTACGGGAAGTGGAGGCGCGTGAAATATTTCAAGGCAGTGGGTTAGAGCATAAAATAAAAATACTAGGTGCACTGTATAGGAATTACTTGACCGACTTGACCGATTGCTATTACGCTATATATATATATATATCAGTCAACTTTACTCGACACGCATTTATCGTTCGTGTTTTTTACTTGTTTCCGTGGTTGTTGTGCTTGCAGCTGTGCAGGCTAATCTTTTCAAGATCCGGTGGAAACTGTTGCGCTTTCTATCCGACCAACAATGTTCCATCATGTTTTATACTCTTTGCGATATTCCCGCAGCAGCAGGTGGATCAAATACAACGCCGGGGGCAGATGCAAGCTGCATGCTGATTTTTCATTCTTTAAATCTATCGAGAGAAAAAGATTCTTTCGCAATGGAGATAAACTGCACCGACGATGTACTTATTGTTTCATTCTATGCGGATATCGATAAGATAACAATTTCGTATTTTTTTTGGGCGGTTTATCTCGTGAATTTAAAGATGGATACAAAAGGAAATGTTGCTCATAGTGTTTGGTACCAATGTCGGTGATTATCGTGTAAAGATCGTTAACCGATCAACAAATTTCACTGATCGCAGGTGTACGTTGAGCTCTGATCGATTATTGAACAAGATCCCTTTTCTTTTACAACACGTTTATAAATCAGTCGATCAATTTAAGTAACTAATGTGACGAGTAAAAAGAAAAAGACTATTGACCGTTAAATATGATTAATGACACTAAAAAAAAGAGACGCGCGAAGTTCGTTCCTGACGTTCTGATATAATTATATTAATACAATGATTTAATACCAAATGAATATTCTTTTGCTTGTTTTCGTAACAAGAAGATTCTTCCATTATTACAGATTGCACCGTTGAAGAGAATCAACATCCGGTTAGGAAAGTGCATCGACTATTATTGTTGCGTTTCTCTTTACGGACGCTTCGTTGGATTCAGCGATTTTTCGCATTTTGCATCCCTTATAGATTATTACAACCGTGAATGTTTGTATAACGTACATCTGTGATTAAATTCCACCTCGTGCTAACGCTCTACAGCGATTCCATAAGATAATAAAAATATGAGTTTCCAAATTCGAGAAGTAATGCAAAAGAGGACGGAAAAGTTAGGGCGTATGATTGATATGGCTGACGTAAAGTGGTGGACGTAATCGGATTTGTCTCTGATGCTTTACGGTGAAAGTACTAGGATTGTCGTTCAATCAGAGCGGTTTATGGTGTTCCACATCGGCTTTCTCTTCCTCTATACCCCGCTTAGTATAGTATTGTAGGTGCTACGAGCTAACTCAATAGCAGAGAGTAGAAAGACAAAGGAGAGAATAAGGTAAGAGTGGCTTTCAAATTTATAGTAGGGTAGGTACTAATGAAGCGACGAGTCCCTATAAACCTAGGTAGTCCTGTAATAAAATATACGTGCATCTTTGTAATTTTTTTTTTTCGCCCTTTTGTACATTCGATCGTTTCGTTCTATAGCTCGAATGTTCCCCTTACGCGTTCTACTCGAGCTTGATATTTCCTCTAATTAGGTATAGGTAACATAAATACGCTCTATCGGTAATGTACGGTACCACGGAGAAGGAACATATCTTGACTGGATAGTGCGTTCATTTAGCTGAGTAAATGAAATTTATGAAGGTAATTGGCTGACGGGGGAGCATCGAATGGATGAAGCGGCGAGTGCTAAGTGCCCTGAGAGGGTTCTACGCTATTTGCAGCGAAGGGTATATACGTAAAGTGAAGAGTACCAAGAGGAACAAAGTCATGTAACACTGTGCTGATACCTAAATTCTAATAAGCTAATACCCGAGTCACATTTGTAGGGACTATCTATGAAGATATACGATCATAGGAATGGATAAAGATCTATATATTCTCTTTATATAAATTTCATTTGTTTTGGCAGCAGCAGCAGCGACTCTTCTCCGATTTGATAATCCCTTTTTATGGTTCGGAAACTCCGACTTTTATCTCCATGATAAAACTTTTTTCTTCTTTTTATGAATTCTATAGAGATGCTTACATAACTTGTGCATACGAAGAACTAGTAGATTGGATGGGAGATGTAAAAAAAAAAACCGGAAGAGGAGAGATAGAATAGATTGGAGCAAACAACGAGGATTGAAGTATGAGTGTTGTATATATATGACATAGTATTAAAATCATGTCAATCAAGAATTTTTAATAAATTATGAACAATAATAGCAAAATAAATAAATAAATAAACTTTCGTGAACCTCTCAAGTACCGAAGACTTTGTCTTTGCAATAAACAACTTTAACTATCTTTGTTTATAACAACAATACGTACAGGGGTGATTGATTCATTTTTGCACCATCTCAATAATAATATTTTAAGGTCATTCAGCGACAAATAAAATTATAAAACGTTAAAATAGTTGAAGAAATAATTTAAATGTCGCTACTATTGAAAGGCAGCTTTGTATATTTACGGCGTTGGTACAAGTACCCTCAAGAGGAGTTAATATAAATTACGTTGCTTAAACAACGTAAATAACGAGGATTAAAATATGAGTGTGATTATAAGATATAGTAAAAAAAAACTCATGTCAATCAAGAATTTTTAGTAAATAGCTTATGAACAATAAACTTTCGTGAACCCTTCAACTACCGAAGACTTTGTCTTTGCAATACACAACTTTGACTATCTTTGTTTATAAGAAGAATACGTACAGGGATGATTGATTTATTTTCACACCATCAAAGTAATAATACCTTAAGGTCATTCGGCGACAAATAAAATTTCAAAACGTTAAAATAATTGAAGAAATAATTTAAATGTCGCTACTATTGAAAGGCAGCATTGTAAAGGGTGATTTTTTTGAGGTTAGGATTTTCATGCATTAGTATTTGACAGATCACGCGGGATTTCAGACAAGGTGTCAAAGAGAAAGATGCTCAGTATGCTTTGACATTTCATAATGAATAGACTTACTAACGAGCAACGCTTGCAAATAATTGAATTTTATTACAAAAATCAGTGTTCGGTTCGAAAAGTGTTTCGCGATTTACGTCCGATTTATGGTCTACATAATCGACCAAGTGAGCAAACAATTAATGCGATTGTGACCAAGTTTCGCACTCAGTTTACTTTATTGGACATTAAACCAACCACACGAATGCGTACAGTGCGTACAGAAGAGAATATTGCGTCTGTTTCTGAGAGTGTTGCTGAAGACCGTGAAATGTCGATTCGTCGCCGTTCGCAGCAATTGGGTTTGTGTTATTCGACGACATGGAAGATTTTACGCAAAGATCTTGGTGTAAAACCGTATAAAATACAGCTCCTGCAACAACTGAAGCCGAACGATCTGCCACAACGTCGAATTTTCAGTGAATGGGCCCTAGAAAAGTTGGCAGAAAATCCGCTTTTTTATCGACAAATTTTGTTCAGCGATGAGGCTCATTTCTGGTTGAATGGCTACGTAAATAAGCAAAATTGCCGCATTTGGAGTGAAGAGCAACCAGAAGCCGTTCAAGAACTGCCCATGCATCCCGAAAAATGCACTGTTTGGTGTGGTTTGTACGCTGGTGGAATCATTGGACCGTATTTTTTCAAAGATGCTGTTGGACGCAACGTTACGGTGAATGGCGATCGCTATCGTTCGATGCTAACAAACTTTTTGTTGCCAAAAATGGAAGAACTGAACTTAGTTGACATGTGGTTTCAACAAGATGGCGCTACATGCCACACAGCTCGCGATTCTATGGCCATTTTGAGCGAAAACTTCGGAGAACAATTCATCTCAAGAAATGGCCCGGTAAGTTGGCCACCAAGATCATGCGATTTGACGCCTTTAGACTATTTTTTGTGGGGCTACGTCAAGTCTAAAGTCTACAGAAATAAGCCAGCAACTATTCCAGTTTTGGAAGACAACATTTCCGAAGAAATTCGGGCTATTCCGGCCGAAATGCTCGAAAAAGTTGCCCAAAATTGGACTTTCCGAATGGACCACCTAAGACGCAGCCGCGGTCAACATTTAAATGAAATTATCTTCAAAAAGTAAATGTCATGGACCAATCTAACGTTTCAAATAAAGAACCGATGAGATTTTGCAAATTTTATGCGTTTTTTTTTTTAAAAAAGTTCTCAAGCTCTTAAAAAATCACCCTTTATATTTAAGGCGTTGGTACAAGTACCCTCAAGATGAATTAATATAAATTACGTTGCTCAAGCAACGTAAATAACGAGAATTCAAGTATGAGTGTGATTATAAGATATAGTAAAAAAAACTCATGTCAATCAAGAATTTTTAGTAAATAGCTTATGAACAATAAACTTTCGTGAACCCTTCAAGTACCAAAGACTTTGTCTTTGCAATACACAACTTTGACTATCTTTCTTTATAAGAAGAATACGTACAGGGGTGATTGATTTATTTTCACACCATCAAAGTAATAATACCTTAAGGTCATTCGGCGACAAATAAAATTTAAAAACGTTATAATAATTGAAGAAATAATTTAAATGTCGCTACTATTGAAAGCCAGCGTTGTATATTTACGGCACTAGTACGCGACGGGTTAATATAAATTACGTTGTACGTAGACAAATCATATACTTATATATGGCTATACCTTTGAGTATACTGCCCGGCGAAACCATCTCAGCGATCTATGTCATCCAGTACCAATAAAGCACCGGGGTATATAGCTATCGCATCAGAATGGATGTGGCAGCGCAGCCACCACATTGGGATCTGCTTGCTTGCCGAGAGACACGTGTAATAGGCTCGGTACCTGCTGTCTGCTTTGGTATACTATAGATATCGATACTGTGTACAGCTGTAATATTCTCTAGCATACCTCACACATCTACATATTGGCATTTACGGGACAGACAAAGAGCTTTGCTTCTAAACAGGCCATCGATACTGGTACATTCATGTATCTTATAGATACATGAATACCTCTGTTCAATTTCTCCCGTTTCTGTACACTCTTGATCGTCAGAAGAGAATACTATGGATATCAAAATGGTTAAGCATACAACGTTGCGCTTTCTATAATACAGATATCAGGAATAAACACCGACGTGGAGTTCTTTCGGTCATTCATCCGCTGTCAGAGAATGTTTGAATTTTTTACAAAGCGCTGAGAGAGAGAGAGAGAAAGAGAAATAACCACTGAGTATGTAATATAGCGGAGTAAAGTCGAAACAGGGGCTGAGAAGGCGAACTGAAAATGGGTCAGGGTGTGTCACGCTTGACTGACTACGTGGAATATAATTCAGGTGAAACCAAGGGATGAGGGAGAATAAAAAAACGACCACATCGAATATGATGAGATTCAGAGGGCGTCAAGTTCCTCCGTTTCGTTTTCTTCCTTCTGTTGATCTTGACCTTAAATGTAGATTTTTTACTGTTATTTATTATATTTTTTCTTGTATTATCAGCTCGGGATATTCATATAACTCGAAAGAGAAAACGCGAATCATCGATTGGACTTTATTCTCTTTATACCTTGATGTCTTCTCGAATGATAAATTATATTCTTTCAACTTTAAGCTTATTCTCAGTTAAATTAAACTCAAAGTACGGTACAACTTTGATGCAAATAGATCGACGGATATCAACACAATTGTTTCCATTGGGAATCAACACAAAGGAAAAATGGCCGCTTCAACCCAAGGGAAAGTCTTTTTCAAATGTAAATAATAACTTAAACAATGCAGCGTATAATATTTACCAAAAAAAATGGTAGGTTATGACTACTGGGATCGAGTAGTTGAAATTTATCCACCAGATGTCACGATGACTCTTTCGATTTCTCAATAGTTTGTCTTTACTGAAATTAAATAAAAATTAAAGAAAATTGATAAAAGCGTTATCGAGCACACTGAGACTTTCATATACGTTATAGTCAATTCGGAGATTTTATAAGACTGTGAAAAAGGCGTTAACAACAAGAAGGACGATACGATCTGCGCATCGTGCCAGTTGTGAGAGGAGGTTGATGAAGATTCTCAGGATTCTGTTGTCTCATAGTTCCTCTCAATGTTCACCGCTGGCTGTGTATTATCTACAGCTTAGCCTCACTCCAAGAAGTTTCGACAGAGGAGAAGTAAGAAGAAGGAAGGAAAACAATGGAAATGGTGCAGGTGGTGAACATCGAAGAGGAGGAGAGTAAGGAACAAGCGATGGGTCAGTCGGTCGGTCGGTCGAGCGAGCTTCTGGCTCACGAAGAGAATGCAGCGAACTTGCCTCGATTGTGATGCCATTTTTTTTTCTCTCTCCTCCCAGCTTTTTTCTCCATTTTCCCAAGAGTCACGAAGCATTATTAAATTCCTCTGTGAACCAAAATAAAACTAGTTAACTTAATTAATACGAAGCATTTAAAAATACTGCAAAATACTGTAAATAATCTCAAAACTTGCAACGCGCGTTACTTCGTCGCATTTTTTTGTCTGTCAGTTATATCTGTGGTTTCACTAGATCCGCATAGCAATACTGAGAGGTTAATTACTCGATAATGACAAGCAATTGATGTACAATTTGTTACAGTATCGTCAACCTTTTTTGGGTTTTGAATTTTATGAAAATTGGTGCAGGGGTTTGTGCGACGATTTGAATTTTTTGTTTTTTTTTTTTATATTCAATCAATATTCTGTGCAACGAAAATATTTTCTTTGGGATTAAATATTCTACGTTTCAATACTTTATCAAAGACATATTTGGTTGTAAACCTATAAACATTGATTCCTTGAGTGTCACTGATGCATATAACGACACTCAAAAGATTAATATCCTTTCAAAAACACTAAAAAAAAAAATTGTTCAACCTAAGAAGAGTACTTTAACATTCGTAGTTCTATTATTAGGTTTTAAAAAATTACGAAATCATTTTTTTTATCTATAACACTTAGTATATAAAGGGCGAACTTTTTATCTTGAGACATTGAAATATCAACTTTTTGGAAATTGAGACAAGAAATACGCATCGCACAAAAAATATAAACTTTGAGTCTCCTCGCCTCTCATTGGAATGCTTGTTTTCAATTGATATTTTACATTGAGTATTGAAAATGATTACCAGTTCGATGCACGAGAGGGGGTGATGATTGAGGTAAAATTACGCACAATCGAATTGTTCTCTTTAAAAATGTTCAACACTTACTTCCTTATCTTCGATTCAAAGCGCATTTCTTGAAATAATAAAAAATTTGATTTTTTGCAATTACAGCACCATGTGTCTCGAATCGAAAGACATTTTTCCAATAAAATTTGCGTATTTTTTTTATGAAGAATTCGAATCTGCAATAAAAAATAGGAGTTCCTATTAAAAATTTCAAAGTTACTAATCCTCCCGCCCTCAAGAGTTGGAGTGAGGGGGTTAATTTTTATGGAGTCAGTTTTTCCCTTCGAGGTGAACAAGTTTTTATTTTGGACATTTTTTTGTGCGATGCGTTTTTCTTGCGATATTTCGATGTCTCAAGATAAAAAACTCACTTTGATTATAAAATCAAAGTTTCCCAACATATTGGTAAAATTTTAATAACACAATACATCGCAAATTTTGTATCACTTGAACCAAATTTTCTTAACTTTTATACCCGGTATAGTATATTTGGAGAATTATTAAATTAAGTAGCAAAAGTCTTTCATTAACAATTGATAAAAAGATATTGTGGCTGATTATAAAAAAATTAACAATGATGAGCTGAACCAGAGCTTCGACTATTTCCTATGGGAATGAGTAATGAATATTTCACATCTTTAAGGAGGTTGGGTTAATCGTGGTACGATAGACGCAGCGGCGCGCGCGGTGCCGGAACCCTGAGCTTGCCGAGACAAAAGCTGAAAGATTCGTTTCCCTCGTGCTACCTTTTTCATAAACAAAGTAGAAAATCGATCTGATTGTTGTCATGGCACTCTATTCATCTGCGCGTTGTTGAAATATAATTTTTTTTTATTTTCACCTCTACATTTTCACTAGAGTTATGACGGAGCAAAATACGCAATTTACAAAAATGTCAGACGAACGCATATTGAGTCTAACAACATATCAAAATGTTATGTCAACGGTGTAGAGGTTTACAAATAATTCAGGAACATTTCTACAGTAGCGAAGGAAATGTGACACAAAATTTAGATTTTTCTGTGCATTTTTCTCTACCTAATAAACCTCCTTAACGCTTCGATCCTTGATGCGAATTCGGATTGGAAAAATCATATTTCAATCCATTCAAGAGAAACCGGAGGATGTTAGATCATTAGTAAAAAATAAAAACGAGCAAGAGTTAACATATGTCAAGAGTTAAATATTATTTCCGATGTTTACGGATGTCGGTGGATAAAGATCGAGGTAACATTTCTTCGTAATAAGCTCAGGTATTGTTGTTAGCGTGCACTAGATATAAATCTAACATCTTGTCCGATTTTACGGATGTCGGTGCGGATAAAGACTCAATAAGAAAAAGTTTTGAGGAAAATACAGATAAATGGAATTGGAACATATGAATACCATAATGGGACGCCAGATATATCCACAACGTAGACTTTTGTAATGTTAACAAAAAAAAAAATTGCAAAGTAGCACATTGCACATTGCTTTTTCGTTATTTTCCGCGTTTAACAAATCTATGAGGAAGTCGAAATCAATCAGCATACTTGATGATTTTGTAAAATATAGAAAATAATAAGAAAGCAACGTGCAAGTATCTACTTTGCAAATTAAATATTTTCTAAGTTTTTAAAATATATTTTTTGTAAATTCATAGAATTATTTAATTCGCATACGATCCAAAATGAACCTAATTCGCTAAATAAATACGTGAAAAAAAAAATGGAAATAGTATTAGTATGTAAAATATAAAAATAAAAATTTACGACGCCCGTTCGTTTGTCGCATTTTTTTTTTTTGAACTATTATACGTACAGTGGACGTCATACGAGGTAAAAATTGGATCCATTGTGACCCCTCTTTTGCTACATACGTTATGCGACCTAGTTCATATATATAATAGACCTGTATACCTCGTACCATTCCCTTTATCCCTGTTTCCCAACTATTTTTTGCCCAGTCAAGCTGATGTTCGCGTGGCGCAGCTGTGATCGTTGGTTACTTGTTGCCGCAGAGTAGGTGACCCTCCACGCGCGCGTTATCCCAGGACACTGTAGTCATAGAATTATATAGGAGCTTTACCTACTTATAGAATATATGTAACATCGTAGGTAGTCTATTTTTCCTCTTTAGATTTTTAAAGAGAGGCTCAAGACGCGTGATCTATGGTCCATGAATTCTCAAGTGCGAGAGAGACAGAACTAAACATTTTCCGCACATCTTTCTCGGACCCAGATTTTATGATAAATTTAAAATTTGTGGGGTTACCGCGTGAATATGATATACGTGAAGTACGCACATTGGGACACGTTTGCATGTACACCAATGACATTGTTCCATACAGAAGATGTGGGTATCATTCTGTTAAAGAAATGTCAATAACAGGACAAACTCTGAGCCCGCTTAACCGAATGAATTAATAACGATTTTGTTGCACTCGTTCTTTTGGTTCAATATTATAGAATTATCGCGAAGGAATTTATTGTTAATTTTTGTTGTGCAACGATGCCCGTCTTGCTTATAAGTAGACGATTCAAATGAGAGGATTATATAGGTGACATCAACACAGTGGTTAGCGCTCTTACTCGGTACCAGAACAATTCGTGTTCGATCCTCGATGATCACCATATATTTTCTCTCTTCGATACTTCAACACACCATCGTTATAATCCTTGTCGTACAATTTGGAATGACCTTTTTCTATTATTGGAAGGAGATCAATCAGGAGCAAATCCAACAACCGGTTATCTCGTGGAAAAGCAACCATCTTGCAACCGGGAGTGCTACTAGTCGTTTTTAAACATTTCACGATCGTCGAAACAACCGCAAGTACAACGATTTCTTGCAGTTGTACACGGGCTGCAAATGGTTTGTAGGAATGGGAATGGTGCCAAAAGTACATAGTAGTAGTATGCACTTTTTTAGTTACGGTTCCTTGCGCGATTGCGCACTGCCGGGGAACCGAACTATATATACGTTTTTTTTTGTTTGCGGTTCCTCGTCGGTTGACAACCAACCACTTTTTCAATGGTAGCTGCGGACGCGGTTCAATGGGCGGTTGCGTAATGTTTAAAAACAACGGGTTGTACTCGCGGTTGCATTGACGGTTGCTTTTCCTACTAGGGAGACTGCGTAGGAGCTTTACAGATAGAAATTATTATACAAGTTCACGTAATTTATTTACTCGTAGATGCGTTCCATTTTTATTTATTCAGTCGTGATCCGATGGACTGATCATTTCCGATCAGCTCCAAATATTTCCGGTAAACGACGAACCCGAAAAAAAAAGATTTTATACACACACACAGACACAGTTCAGTGAATACACATTAACAAATGTAACGCTCGAGTAAATACCGAAACGTTTGAAATTCGTAAACGAGTGCAGTTCAGTGTATCAAACGAAAATCGACACAAAATTCACTCGGATGAATGCTGAGTCGCATACGGGTGTCCAACGAATTATGATTACATTCGTGAAGCACTAAATCATATTTGCAATTCTTCGTTAATCTTGAAACTACGGAAAACAATCGAAGAATTTAATGTCTAGTAAAGAAAAATGAAGCAGAGATATTTAAAAAACTCTGGATTGTTATTCTCCAGAAGTTTTTCGATGTCCATTTGATCGAATATTTGCAAAAAATCAAGATGAGATAATTCCTTTAAAGTTTTTTTTACCTTTGAATCCAGATGTTGTGTGCATCCTTAATGCTCAACAATGAGTGTGCTTTGTAAAACAAACTAAAAAAAACATGACAGCGCTATTGAGAACTTTTTTTTCTACAATAATTATTACACATTCGTTAATTTCCTCGAGTAATAATATATTTTTCACGCTGTTCGCATATCCGTTTGTTGTATTTTACACTAATTTAGCGTTGTTTTACTATGTACGAAAAACTTCGAAGAATCCTTTGGAAAATTTGAAATAATTTCTTGCTCAAATAGATGATTATTATTTTCATTTAAAAAATCTTGACCCTCTTTTCTTTGCACTAGAAAGTGAATTACAATGAAACGTTAAAATAAAATGTGATAAAACATCGATACTGTTGCAAGCTTGCCCGGGGTTATTCTCGCTAGTGTTGTTGTTGCTATTCCAAGCTTGAGGCATTGAAACAACTTTCCGCATGTTTCATTCGACAGTTTCTATCCCCTGTTTCTCGGTGTATAAACCCACTATGAACGAGCTGTATCGAGTGAGTCTCGGTACTTGTGAATTATTCATCCGATAGTCACGTTCTACCTACCGTCACTCTCCTTCCTTGAAACTTTATTTTTAATGAATTGATATTAACTAGTTGCATACTAGGATGGAAACATAGATAGAATGAAAGAGAGCGAGAGAAGAGGTATCCGTAGAATCGATATAATTCTCATTTTTCTCGGGTAATAATTATTTTCACTAAAAGTTCTATCGAGGAAACATCAATTGATATCCTGAATACATTTATTTAAAAATTGCAGACGTTCAAAGGCTTTAACAAAAGGTTGAGAAATACAATTTTGTATCGTTTTGTCAGTTAATTGGATAATGGCAATGAAGAAGAAGAAGATTTTTTTTTAACGAGCGAGTTTCGTACCTTCTCCGGTTTACTTCTTCAAGTTCGCCTTGACCCAGTAGCATTGATGCACGTCGAGGGATGAGTCTCTGGTTGCCAGACCACAGGGCTGTGACCCACTTCTGATGGTACATACGATATCCTTTAGGAAGTATTGTTATGGTACTATTAGCCACGTTGCTCAGAGTTTCCACGTCCTGTAACAACTGCGTTGGTTATCGTATACGGATTCCATTCTGCCTACTTTATTTCATTTGACAAGGTGATTATTGTTGAATTATCTTTTGTTAGTTTCAGAAAGCTGTGCGTGAGGCAACGGTGATCTTAATTGAACGTTGAAATGGGAACTAAAGGAAGTTACGGAGGTTGGCCCATCGTTGTCCTCGTGATAGCGGTGGCCGTTGCAATAACCGGAGCACTTGTTACTCTCTGTCGAAGGTCTGCTTGGATTTATATACAAAAATGGTCTTAGAATAATGTCGTAAACTAATAAATAAATAATATTATTTGTTTTTCTTTTGAATAGACGTTTTACTTGGCAATGGGGTAGACGAAACATCTGGAGTATATGCGAGGAGTGGCGACAAAGACTATCCTGGCTATGGGCGCCGCGGGAAGAAAAGGTGAGCATAGATCAAAATGGTATTTAATTGAAATAATAATTAGTTTACAGAGATATGAATATAAATTAAATGTCGGTGTTGCTCGGTGCCTTTGTTAACTTATTCGTTCCAAGGTTGGATTGGTGAAAGCTCAACATCCCACGGCCCAGAGTGTTCCTGGTCTATACAGACAAGCTGGAAACGTCTCGCAAAATATTCTTCACAGTGACAGCGACTTGAGGCTCGATGCACAGGGAGCTTTCACGAGGTAACGACGATCAAATGTTTTTTGTAGAAACTATCGGTTTCCGTAAGGCATTTGGAATTGTATCTGATGGAATACGGGTTAGATGGTCAATGTTGCAATGGAATAATTCGACAATTTAAACATTGAAAGGACAAATTGATTTCTAGACATCTAGCCCATCGCTAGTAGCAACGTTTATATTGAAAGAACAATTTTTTTTCGTCTCATAGATTCGAGGCAGTCGACAGAGACCTTCATCCCCCTCTCGGAAATGCGAACACTATACCGCCCCAACCTTTGAGACCGGCGCCTCAGCCTAGATCAACGGGACGTCCAAGGCCCTCGCCACTTCAGGCGCCGAGTGCCTCGGAGTATTTACGGATGCAGGAAGGTGGTCCGGGGCCTCTGACGCCTCCTCCGGTTCCCCGCAATCAAATGACCGCAAGTTGCAGAGTGCCCGGAGGATCCTTTTTTATCTTTCAAAACGGCGAACCAAAGTGTTACAACGGTAGCCCGTACAAGACGTCGAATAACGAACAATCGAGCTTGAGATTCGACACACTTACCACGAGGTCGATACCCGAAAGCATTCAGATGACTTGCTATGCAATTCCCGACCAGTCGAGGTACAATAATAGCACTGAGGATAGCTCTGCGCTTGACGATGGAAGATTAGATATTTACTCCACGAGGAGTAGCAGCAGAGACAGAGTTTACAGACCATACGAACTGCCCGAAGAAGATAGTCTGCGATACGCCAACTCGACCGACGAGCAACTCGAGGATTCGACTCAATCGAGGCACATTAATCAACAACACCACCTTCATCATTCACACCAGCAACAGCAGCAGCAGCAACAGCAACAGCAACAACAACAGCGACATCACCCGCGTCATCACGCGAGGAAAGAGTCACACGGGAATCAAGCTAGCTTTAATCTTCAAAATTGTGGAAATACAACCGCTCAGACGATCATGGAATCGATTTACGGCTCTCACGCGGTCACGAAGCTCCTTCAAAACTCGCAGAATTGGGCCAACGATCTCTCCACACGGAAGACCGAATCGCAAACGGGGTTCGAGATGTTGCCATCTTACTTTAGAAATTCCGTTAACCCTCAGACAGACGAATTGTCAGGGTTGACCGGCTATGGCGATCCGACGGAAATTCAGGGACTCCAAAGAGTCTCGCAGTATATCGAGAGTTTACCGGATTTACCGGATGCTTACGATAGTATGACCGATATTCGTGGGAAACAGGAGGAAGAGGAACAAAACATGTTCGAGAGATTGGACAATCGAAACTCGGAGCATCCGGACGATGGCGCTGGAGTTACCGTTCCTCCTCCACCCGCACCCCCTGATCTTCAATTTTCCAATACTGGAGAGATCGAGAAGAAAAATAACGCTCCGACGACCGGTGAAAGAATATTTAGCGCCCTCAGATCCGTTACTTCGCAGAGTTACATCGACGCGTCAGAATTTTACAAGTAAATCAGTTCCAGTACAATAACAAAGATAAATAAAAATAGATAAATCATTTTTAAGACACAAGAAACTTATTGTCAAGTGTTTTCATTTTGTTTTTTGTTTGCAGCTCCGTACTTTCCTCGGCACAGCAGCAAGTACCTCGCTTTGCCTTTCCGACTATCCCGAGATCCAATTTGCCTCTGGAGCCCGAGAGTCCCGGCCAGCGAGAAGTCTCGCAGGCCGATGCGACAGCCTTCTATACGGAGGGTGATCCTGAGGTGATCGGTATCGACGGCATAAGACGCGCTTCCGATCTCTACAGTCCAGAGCTAAATCTTGAAGCTCATCGTACAGCTCAAGAGGTGAGAAAAGCGTTATTAACGTCATAGAACTTTACAAGTACAATACTTTCGATTATTCTCAATTTTTAACAACGTTCTGTAATAATAAATATCCAATCAGGTGTACAATAGCCTGCAAGATCCTCCTGCATCGCCGTTGCTCCTCAGGGATCTCAGTCAAGAGCCTTATCCTTACATGTCTGATCCGAGTTTCACGAGGACATCAGAGGTACGTGAAAAAAAAAGCAAAGACTACTACTAAAAAGAAAATACTAATTGGCACTGCATCTTGGGAACAGGACATCTTTAACAGTATTGAGCAGAGAAGAAAAAGCATGGAGCAGCTCAATGGTATTCACGACAGCTACGGAGAAACGGATGTTGCGGATAGCACACGGTAAATACAATAAATATTAAATAAATAATTCGACCAGCCGATTTGTAAAACTACAATTTTCGCAGGAGAAGAAGCAGTCAAGATTTGTACGCGGCCTTGGAAGAAGTACAGCTGAAGCGCAGATTGTCGCAGGTGAGATAATTTAAACGATAAATTTTGAAATCCAATCGAACGATCGTAAAAAAATGTATCTTATCATTCAGAGCGTCGAAGAGTCGTACGGCGGTTATGCGAACGGTGATGCGATCGGCGAGTTGGGAGGGAGAATGAGTCCGGTGAACAGGCGAGGGTCGCAGGGTCCGGAACCGGAGCCTCCGCCCGACGAATCTAATCTCCAAAGAGCGGTAAGTTGCGAAAGCCTTTGTTCGGATACCAGCGTAAATCTCGGAGATCTGGAGGACGTGAACGTCGTCGGCCACGTCTGCGTTGGCCTGGAGCACGAGCGCTGGGGTGGACGTGGTGCAGATTGCGAGGGTGACCTAGCCGTCTGCGTTCTCGAGGCTCGAGATCTCGTTGCGCCTGATGGTCGAC
The DNA here is from genome assembly GCA_963942595.1 of Cylloceria caligata. NCBI lineage: Eukaryota > Metazoa > Arthropoda > Insecta > Hymenoptera > Ichneumonidae > Cylloceria > Cylloceria caligata. The sequence continues at coordinate 4,341,862 of OZ012704.1, forward strand.
CGGCTCAGGACACTTTGGCCAGGTAACATTGAAAGTTTTATCCTCACGGTTAAATAATTAAATCAATTTATTATTTATTTTATCGTTTTTAATGTACAGTTTATTAAAATTTTTACAAAACAACAAACCTACTCTTCGCCTTTGGTGACACAATTCTTGATATACATCTGGTTTATCTAATATCTATCCTACTGACCGAAAATAGACGCTATAACTATATAAAATGTTAAACTTACACGGTCGCTTGAATTATTATGGTTAATAAAAATTGTCTATAAAATAATAGAAAACCGTGAGACAAATTCTGCCAGGGCCACGATAGCGTAATTGGTAACGCATCAGACTGGAATTCTGAGTGTTTCTGGTCGAAACCAGGTCAACGCACAATTTGTTTCACAGTTCCTTTGTTAAAGAATTGTAGAATCTGGATGCTTAATGAATTTTTATTCAATTGGTTCAAGCAATTAGATTCGATATTTATAATTATTCGCAAATGCGAAATTTCAATGAAGCCTCTCATTCCCGCGCTTAGAATCGCGATCGTGTGTCTCGCTCTCTGACTATTCTTTCGCTAAAATGTTCATCCTACTGACCGAACATAGACGCTATATCTATATAAAATGTAAAATATAATAATATTTATATATATTTATTCAACAGAGTCTGCCTCCTACCGGACAGACAGACCCATGTTCAAACGAGACTTTATCGGGGCTCACCGTCGCCAAGTTATCAGGAAAAATTTTTATTTCCTCTCGATGGTGGACCTATAGGAAGAACTCTTCTCGTCGAGGTAAAAATAATAATTGAACGGATACACAGTAAAGAAAATGTTCTACAATTCTGTGAATAGTAATGAAATGATATTGGATCATGGGCTAAACTATCATTTATTGTACAAAGAAATAACAACTTTGGATCTGAGTGATTTTATTAACAAATGGAAAGGTAACAGTAGTTTGTTGAATTGATTAAAAGATTTGGTAAAATTAAAAAAAAAAAAAAAAAACATTAATTTACCACAAATGTTGCTAATTTAGAAAATATTTGTTTATCGAGTTTATGTCGTGGAATGTCGTCTAGTTTTCTTTTAATCTATTTTTTTTTATTATTTCCAGATATTCTCGGTTGAAGCGAGTATAGACGGTGGAGCTTCGTTGCTCGGTGAAGCGAGCCTGAAGCTCGGTCCCGCAGCTAGACCACCCGCTACCACGTGGTTACCTCTTATCAGTCCCGCGTTACCGATTCCTCATCTCGGAGAATTGATGTTTTCTCTGAGTTATCTTCCTACCGCCGAGAGGCTCACCCTCGTTGTCGTTAAAGCCAGGAATCTGCAAGGAGCGAATCCTCCCGTTCCGGGTGATCTGTTCGTCAAGGTTTATCTTCTTCAGCAAGGCAAGAAAATGCACAAGAAGAAGACATCGGCGAAGAGAGGCGAGAAGAGTCCGATATTTAACGAGGCCATCATATTCAGCGTTCCTCCTCATGCGTTGCAGGTAAAATTCATTATAAAAATCTAGATAAATCATCTTTTTCTAATTGTTAAGTGAAAACATTTTCGTGATTTATCAAAGTATCGACCCTCAAACATAATCATTAATTTATATTCAGACTATTCAGCTGAGACTGACCGTGGCTGAGAACAGCACTGATCCTGCCAACAATTCCAAAGCTTTTTCGGTCGGCCATGTTATCGTCGGTTCGACCGCAACAGGAAAATCCCTCGCTCATTGGAGACAAATGCTCGCAGCACTGAGACGTCCCGTAGTAATGTGGCATCCGTTGAGAAAATGAGCCACGCTCTCCGAGAAATTATTCCAAGAGCGTTATATTAATAATTTCTCATCATCATCATCATCATCATCGTTGTCGTCGTTACCACGTGATGACTGTTCCATTATAAATATTAATCATTTCTCGACGCGGACACAGCTGCGCGCTCAAAAAAAAAAATCATTAAGTGGGTTTGTCGCCGAATTGTCATAAATACCAATTAATCCTCTTGCATTCGTGTAACAAGTTTTTATCGACGAGGAAACGAGAGAATTTTGTAAGAAAGGTCATTACGATGGATAATTTTGGCTCCCCGATCGATTTTATTTTTTCTTGCATTCCTATTAAAATGCAGTCTGCTCTCTGCTGAAGGAACAGATGTAGCGCACAATCTATACATGATGACGCTAATGTGGTTACAAACATTTGTTTCCCATACATCCACGGTTATAGTATCAAATACGTATTCCGCAATACATTTGTTCCTCTACCGATACCAGACTCCTTTATTGTGTTTCTATCGGTACGATACCTATTAACAAAGCCTATACTAATTTATTGGCGTCTACAGTCAGTCAGCTAATTGAAATACTGCACGTACGAGCGTATAATCCGATGTGATATCGACGTTGATAGTCACGCGACGTTCTGCGGTCTTTCATTTATTAAATACGTTTGATTATCAATTACAAATCAAGTAATCAGCCGACGCAGACGTTCGCCAGCATACAGATTAAGGTGCCCTTTACTTACATAGCCGTTTTTACAATAGTATTTCGATACAAAGATTCATTGACGGTAAATCTCGACTGTAAAAACGGTAATTACTTCGCGGGCCTACCAAAATTGGCAAAAAAGTATAAGAGAAAGAGTGGAGAAAAAAGTTTAACGATTACACAATTATTACGCTATACATTGGTATGAATTTTTTCCTTTGGCTATTTTCAAGATTTGTGAATGTTAATGGAAGCTCAGACCTCAAGAGTCTCGATGGAAAGATTGTCGAAGTAAAAAAAAAAATTCAAATGAGAGGGAATCCCCATTTGGTGTTTGCTAGATTTTAATGTTGTTGTTTCCAATGGAATGTTAACGTTTGTACAGAGTTTATTAGCTAACGCATCCGATCGTGCAAAATGTTTTCTAATAATGGGTCGTTGAACCTCGGATCACTGCATTGTGTGTGCGTCTGTGCGTGTGTATGCGTGCGTGCTCACTTTTTTTCACATTTTATTTATATTTCGGGATTAAAAATAAAGTCTTACGAACCGTTAAATTATCGCACGGTGGACGGCAAGGTTTCTTTATTTTTCTTTTTGTATTATATATCTCTGAGTAAAGCAGACGTGATAAATATCGTGTCTGTGTTGGTTTTAATTTTTCACGGAGAAAAACTTTGTTTTACTTTGATTATGCCAACATTTTTATTTTATTTGTCAAATCTCGTGATAATATAAAACAACAAATATGCGCGATATCTTTCGCGTTTACTTTTTTAATCTTTTCCATCCACCGAAGTAGACTTTTCTTTTACCAAAAAAATTTAATATCTCAATTTTTCTATTTTGCATTTGCAATATGATTTTTTGTCACTTTGCTTACGGAAACTCTGTCGGTATTTCGCATTACCTTAAGAGTAAGTTCACGGAGTAGTAAGGGGGTAAGGAAGAGTGGTAACAGCTAAAGTGAACTGCATTTTTCTTATTCTTTTATTATAAAAAAAAAAAAAAATACCTAAAACTTTCCCAATTTCTTTTAAATGTTCAATAAATCATGAAGCTGACTACAAAATCATGATTTTTTTTTTATAGACTCTTTAGCGGAGAGTCGAAATGAACATTTCGAAAAAAAGTTCAAACTATATAATATACACGATATATACACGGAAAACAAAAAAAAAAAAAAAAATCACGAAATGTATCCGAATTTTCTATTATCTTGTCGACGATTTTTGTACACTGATCGTCATTCGCGATAAACACATCACCTCGTGTTCTATAATAATAATCCTCGACGGCTCATAATACTCAAAACCTTTGGCTTGTCATTTAAAATACAAAAAAAAAATAAAATAAAACAAAAGATTCAGAGTTAAATTGAAATCGGTTGCGAGTGATTGCGAATGATCTTCATTATTATAAAACTCGACAACTCGGATTAAAGATATTTGATGAAAAAAAAATGTTAAACGAGATCGAACTATACGATTAGTGTTGCAAAACCTCATCATAGCCTACTTCTATACTATATATCTGTAACTTTTGTACCTCTTCATACACCATTAACTGAAAATTAAACCTACATATATATATTATACAAGAAAAAAAAAAGTGAAGTAAAAGATGAAAAAAAAAAAAAACAAACAATGCGAGATTCAAATATATATAAATGCGACACATATTATACATATATATACTACGAACAAATTATACATGCTACTATACATTTTTTCCATTGACAAACTTTAAAAAAAAAGCATCATAATGAATTCTTAAATAACAATTACTATCAGATTTTTTCTATCTTCAACTACAATGGGACTAATATCGCTGGAATAATCTCACTCGACGCTCCGTGTTATTTAAAAGAATATAAAAAAAACAACACCAACAACAACATAAAGATTGATGCAAGTACGCATATTTCATTGAAAAAATATTGAAAAAAATGAGAATGATTATTAGAAAAAGGAATGAAAAGACAATGGCGATTAACCAAGGAATGTTTATCTCTAACTGTGAATGTATGATATTTATAATAATAATAATTGAGTACGAGGAAGATATATATTATCGAAAAAAAAAAAAAAAAAAAACAAAAAAAAATGTGTGAATAAGGGAGAAAAATGAAATGAGGAAAGAATATAATTATTCGTAATACCTGATACGCCACGTACGCCACCCATTAACCGGTATATTAATACATTGTCATACGTTTGTTGATCAACTAAAAACAAAAAGTATACTGCAGAGAGGAGAATACGCTATTTCGAGGATAAATACGAACCGACGAACAAGATAATAATTGCTATTTACGTGACTTTCTCATCACACTTGTTATTTAGCATCATTTTGTTACTTGGATAAACTCTGTACTGGCGACTCAGTTATTATTTTTCTTTTTTAGCAATTAAGCACATTTGTGTTTTTAAAAATGTGTCATTCGATATTAGAAATTATAAATAGAATTAATTCCTAAGTGATAAGTTTCGTACTTGATTTTTTTTATTCTCGACATCTAAATTTAATTTATTAATCTCTCGAATTATAATATTCCTTTTTCTTTGTTGTTGTTATTGTTCACTTATTGCATATAGTTTTTATTACGACGAATTGACAAAAGTGTTATGTTATCTGCTTATTTATACAAATGTATTGCGTGTGAGTGCACTTGTTACGCTGATGGTCAGTACAGTAGCGTACTAGAGTACTCGAGAAGTCCAGCAACAGGGTCGGTTAGAGAGTCCAAGATTAGAGAATGAGAGAATGAGAGAGAGAGAGAGAGAGAGAGAGTAAAGAGTAATGACAATAATAGAGCAAAGCAACTCGTTCCACAAACTTATGTACTTACATTTTATATTAAATTTATTACGTTCGGATGCACCTTGTGGAAAAAAAAACCATCAGAGGTTCTTTGTACTCCTAAATAACATTTCTCTACGTTAACAGTTTATTAAATTTTCTATATCTTTCGTTAATTAAATAAAAATATTATTCCGATTAGATTGAAAAATATTTTTTCGCGATAACGTTGAATATTTTATTATAAAGAAAAAGAAAAAAAAGAAACACAATTGTGGAACGTTTTGCAGCACGTAGCCGTCGCACGAGTGCATAATTCATAAACAAACAAATAAAAAAAAATTAAAGAAAGAGAGAAAGGCAGAGCGATCGAACGAGAGAAAGAGATGCTATAATCTTTAAATTGTTTTATATTTTTGTTACGCCTCTCTGTGATATAATACGGGCACATTTACATCACTCTGTACATTGGAAAAAGGAGCAGTTAATTCTATGGATCCTTATTAAAAGGAGACAACGGTAAAACGACGGGAAGAAGATAATTGTTTGGCGAAATGAAAAGATGCGGTAGATATTAAAAAAAAAAAAAAATAAAAAAAAAAAATCAAAAAAACAAAAAAAAACAAAATAATAAATTAATAATAATAAAAGCAGATACGTGCACAATGGTCGAGAAGTGAACGTTATCCTCGTCACGCTCTTCCTACAGTATTTTCATCATTTTCGAACGTACCACTTCGATATTATAATAATAATAATTAACAATAATACTATAAAAATATTAATTGATAAACCAATTTGACGCCAAGTTGATTCTCGTTTGATGAATAAGCCTGGTGACTTGTCGCATATTGTGCCCTATTTAATTGTAAGATATATTGATCGATGCATTTTTCGAGTGGGAATATATATTAAAATACGATAATGTTGAATAATTGCGATCGCGTATGATCGAACAGCGCCCGATTTTATTACTCATGTATTGAATAATAAGGAAAAAAAAAAACAAACAAACAAACAAACAAGTGAAAAATAACTCAATCGTCATTGTTATCGTTGCGATTCTATTTACACACTTTACGTTTACTGGGACAAAAAGAAAAATATTCATTCAAAGAAAAGAAATTGGAAATATATTTAAATGAGCGACTGTCACAATCCATTTGCTAGAAATATATCCCTCCCTCAATTCTCATTCCCAAAGATGAATTGGAAAACCCAAAGAGATCCGTGGTAAATATTGCGAATTGGGTTCCATCGTCCGATTCAACTCTCTGACCCTTCGTGGACGGTGGCTCATTGGGAAATGTTTCATTTCCCATAGAAGAATGTTGTTGCATGGGAAAAGGTAAAATGAGAAGAAATCTTCAGAGATAAGACGAAAATTAATGCGAGTCTGTAAAGCTACGTTTTTATTAAATAAATATGTGTCACAGTGTAGTTTGAGGAGCAGCAATTTCGTCGTCTCGAAACGGATTGTAATTATACAATTACAAGTACTTCGGAACTTGATTAAAACGTAAACAAGCTCCACGAGATCTTTTATCTCTTCCTCGGATGATTGTGGCGTTGGCGCGAATAATCTCAATAAACCGTTAAATCAGTGTTATTGCGGAAAACATTGTTAAACAGTGAGAGTCGACAGTCGATCGATATATTTTATTGTTATTATTGAGCCTCGGCGCCAACAACGACGTGCTTGGAAACACGTGATAAACTTAATTTAAAACTGATGTTCGCCCGTCGCGATATAAATGAACCGCATGGGCGTACGGGCGGACTTTGAGGTTGCAAAAAAGTGTAGAACCTCTTCGTAACATACACTTTTTCTTTAGTTTCTTCTCTCTTAAAGTACATATACAAATCTTCGAATAAATTATGTACATTATCGGCACTTTAAATAATTCAAGACAGGGCCGTGTATCGTGGACGGAAAGGCATTTTTTTTTTATCACTCGAGTGTCTTTCTGTTGTAAAACAGACGAACCCGACAGTTCGTCAGTCAGCTCCTATAATACATTGACTTTAATTCCATTGACAAAAGTATTTTACAGCCACTGTCCGCTATGTACAGATTGAAAAGTATTTGATCAGTCTCCTCGTCAAATTTTAACAAATTTTCTAATGACGGAATTGATGAGAGGATCGCGAAAGGCTCACCCTCATCGCCAAATCGATCAGAAGAGGCCAAATCTTTTTTTCGAGGAACCGGTGCTTCTCTTCTTACGGGCCGGAGCTGCGATATCGCCGTTTTCGCCGTTCGTAGAAGGAATAGGAACGTTCGACGGTGTTAATTTACTCCTAACGTGCTCATCGAGCAGAGCCTGCATGTCCATCTGCCACTGTTCAAGCTGTTGGCTAAGTTCGATTTTTTGTTGTATCGCTTCCATCAATTGACTATTCGCCTGAAGAACGTCTATTCTCGTTCTCGCAAGCTCGACTTCCGCTCGATTTTTACGCGCGACCGCCTGATCTCTCACCGCGTATGCTTGAGCGAGAACCTCGTCTTTCGTAAGCTCCGAATCCTCGATATCTCCTCTCGCGCGATCGCGTTCTTCTCGCACGCCTCGAAGTTCAGCTTCGCAGACGCTGAGCTTGCTCGTTGTATCGAGAAGAGCCTCGCCTCGACGTTTAAGCTCCTCCTGCGTCTGCTTCAACTGCTTGTTCGAGTGTTCCAGCTCTTCCGTTACTCGATGAAGCTCCACAGCGAGACCCAATTCGCTCGGAGCTCCTCGGCCGGACAGAGCAAGGCCGAAAACTTCTTCCACGAGTTCCGACAGTGTGCCTGGAGGACAATTACCCTGGTGGCAAGAGAAATATCGATAAAACACGGTAGATAACTAAATATAATTTGCTTTTTTATCAAAAGCTCAAGAGTATCTTCTCTGATATATAAAATCGTAATCAATAGCAGCTTACCTCGCTCTCTCCACCGTTAACTATGAGAAGCATGGACTCATCGCAGTCGCTCTGAAGACCCGAATCATCTTCGCCTCGTTTCAAATGCGTACAGAGTTCCCTCAGCCGTTTGCACGCTCTCGCCACTTCGGCTCTCGTGTCCTCGGGTTCCCCGAGCGAGTTTTCGCATTCCATTTCCGCTTGTAACGATCTTGGAGGTTTTTGTATCGAGCCAGACCTTCCTCTTCGTTCTGCTTCTATCACTGCCAACGCCGCCAAAAGTTCGTCTCTGTTAAAACAAAAATGTACAATTTTATCACAAACCGATGTAACAATTTCTTGGCAATAAAACTCTATAACTCGAAAATTCATCTCAATTCTATTAATTCTCTAATAAATAAAATATTGAATTTTAATAATAAAATATATTACGATTTCAATAATTATTTTGCGTTTCCATTACAATCTTTCCCCGTAAGAATTATTCGTAAAATGCCATTCAAATTTATTCTCTAACGAATAAACTATTTCAATAATTAATTATATTACGATTTCAATCATTATTTTACCTTCTTATTATATTTATTTTACCCCGTAAGAGTTTGTTGCTCGTATTAATTAATTTCGTGGCTGTAAATATCTGTAGCAAATAAGAATATTATCTAAACTGTACAGGAAAAATAATTAAAGGAACCTTAGCATCCGCCATTAAAATAATGTTAATTCGAGAATATTACTTTATACCCGTTATAACGATAAAAAGACAAAAATTCTCAATATATCTTCAATATCTCCGATAGATATATCCTAAAATAATGTCTCAGATGTATAGAATATATATCTGATATACAAATATTTCAAAATCTATAATAAATCTAATTTGCGGCACAAAAAAATCGATTTCACGTATTTTTTAAAACGAGTATTGAGATTATAAAGGTTATAGAAATGACCGATATTTTGCGTGGATCTAGATTGACTTATTGTTAGCTAGAAGATTATAGGACCTTGGAGGAAAAATATAGTATAACTGCACTATCGTGGTATTTTTTAAATTAGTAAATATTTCTATATGAATAATTCATGCGAGTACAATTATGTTGCGATAGTTGATGCATTGCAATATCTTTATTAGCAATTTAATTTAATGACGGACTATGTTGTTTGACTAGATGCTGCGAAAGGAGTACCTGAAGGTACTTTTAATTGCGTCAATGAATCATCCCTCGATCCTCTAAAAAATTCTAAAAACGTATATCGACATTTACTTCTTTTCCGTGTGGGATTCAATATTTTATTTTTGTTTTGTTTGTTTGTACAACGTACCTCTCCTGTTCAGCAGCCTTAGCACGATGATCCGCCTCGTTACTCAATCTCTCAAGAGCCAAAGCCCTTTCCTCTGCTTCTTCGAGGGCTGCAAGAGCCCGGGTTCTCTCTTCTCGAAGTTCCAGAGACCTTCGCTCCAGTTCGGTTCTCTGAGCGGATACGAGTTGCACCTGAATACGAAAGAATTTTCATTATAACGGCTTGATAAATGAAACAAAGGTCCATGGAAGTTAGATGAATTTGATTTACCTCATCCCTGAGAATCTCAAGACTGCTGACGTGATCCTGAAGAGTAGTGCTCCTTAAGTTACACTTATCCCTCAAGATTTTAACCTCGAGCAACAATTGTTCCTCCTGCTTGGCAGCTTCTCTCAGCTGATCAGCTAATCGGGTATTTTGAGCTGTTAACTCTACGACGAGACTCGCCTGATCACGTTCGGATCTTCTCGCTCGCTCGTTTTGTTCCTCCAACTGATTTCTCAGGGTTTCGACGTCCGCCTGTAGCTCCAATGCACGGGCCTCGCTCTCGCCCCTCGCTTCCTCCAATCGACGTCGTAACAAATGTCTCTCTTGCTCCAGACTCTGAAAAACAACAATTATTTTTTTTATAAACAGCTGCATATACATCACATTCCATTACGCACAGGGTAGATTATACCGTATTGATAATTATAACAGACTCGTGTGTCAGTTACTTGTATTGGGTTATTTAAAAAAGAAAATTCAATGCAGATGAATAAAGCATGTAAGACTCCTGAACCTCTATCTCCCCTCCTTCTTCTTTCATTAATATGAGGAATATACTCCATACAATACAATATTTAATGAATAAAGATGAGGCATTTAAAACATTAGGCTCCTCTGTCTTTATCTTTCTTCTTATTTTATTAAAATTAGCAATATACTCCACAAAATGCAATATTTCATGAATAAAGCATGTAGGACGTTAGGCTCCTGGACCTTTATCTTCCTTCCTTCCTTCGGATTTCATTAATATCAGTAATGTACTTTAAAAAATATAATATTCAACCCTTTATAAGTGACAAGAATGTCCACATTCCTCGGCTTTCCCATAAGAACACGTTACCCCCACTCTCTACTCTTCATATTCCCATTCCGGTGTAGTTTCGGGCCGTGTTACTTGTAAAGGGTTAATGAACAAAGCACATAGGACATTAGGCTCCTGTGCTTTTATCTTTCTTCTTATTTCATTAAAATTAGCAATATACTCCACAAAATGCAATATTTCATGAATAAAGCATGTAGGACGTTAGGCTCCTGGACCTTTATCTTCCTTCCTTCCTTCGGATTTCATTAATATCAGTAATGTACTTCTAAAAATATTATATTCAACCCTTCATAAGTTACAAGAATGTCCACATTCCTCGACTCTCCCATAAAAACGCGTTGCCCCCATTCTACTCTTCATAGTCCCATTCCGGTAGAGTTTCGGGCCGTGTTACTTGTAAAGGGTTAATGATCAAATCACGTAGGACATTAGGCTCCTGTGCCTTTATTTTTCTTCTTATTTAATTAATATTATCAATATACTTGACAAAATACTATATTTAAAAGAAAATGAATCTGGTGTCTTCGATATAAGTAAAAGAGCAAAAAAAAAGTAGTTAAAAATTTCTTCAAGAAAGAACATAAGAAGAATAGAAAGTTGTTTGAAATAATGTATGACGATAAAAGTGGTAAACCGGTACATAGGTGACCAACCAGGCGAACGGAGAGTTGTCCCTCGTATTCGCGATGAGTACACGATGAGTCACTTTTTCGTAATCCCATATAAATAGATACAATATTTTGCCAATAGGATTAAGTATTGTAACATCAATGTAGCATGTCGAGAAATTACGGTTTGTATTACGGTTAGTTGCTCCTTCTTTCATTTTCGAATCGCGAATTGCATGAAAATATATTATAAAAACTGGACTGTAAGCTATTGAGCACAATTGCAGCCTGGAAGATCCGGATAGAGAGCAGCGAAATCGCAAGTATCAGCAGCCATGGTCAACTCTTTGTTTTCACCACCGGTTCGTTAGCCGTTGCGCAATACAGAAGCGAATGAGCGATGCAATTACAAAACAAGCGCAAGCAGTGCCCATTACGTGATTTTCTCGACTCGATTATCCACTGCGACTACTTTACTTTCATCCGTCTTTTGTAAATCGTTCTATTATCCAACTTGGAAATCTTTCGGTTAATTTTCACGATGGACAATGGGGTATACAATTAATTTTTTCTTATTTTCATTTCAATGTATAGGTTCTCCATGCTATTTTACGGTTTACAGCGCTTACACCCGATTGCATCGACTTAATTAACTCTTTCGACAGTAAAATCACGTTTAAGACTATATAGCGTATATCGACGCTATGGATGGCGTAAATTTATCGCGAAATGATGTTTTTAAGGGGACACGAAAGGCTTTCACTTATCACATGAATTATTTATAATAAATTGTTTTACAAAAGTGATATTCCAGGATGGCATTTTTTATTTTTTAACTCTCGACTGTCAAGACGCGGTACGTGGGTTTCACTAAGAATAGAAAGGGGCGAGGGGGGAGGGGTATTTCGTTGTCATTGGCATTTTCGGAAACTACTAATCGTTGATTGTTTGATATCGTATTCTATTTCACGGAGATTTAAATATCCGGAAGGAGAGAATAAACAACAAATGTAATGACTTGACAGTCGATAGAAGTGGCATAAACAACGAGTGAACGATATAAAAAGAAAACACAAACGTTCGAAATTTGATAATATCATCAACTTAATATTTTGCAATTACCCTCAATAATAACATCCGTCCAACTTTCGCGATTGTTAGTCGCGATAGAAGGGGAACACGAACAAGTTTTCGGATAGTGAGGAGATCGGTACAACCGACGGAGAGTCACCGAGGCGTCAGCAACGGGAAGGAAAAGTGACCGTAACGATCATGACCGAAAATTCGCAATAAAACCTTTAGCGTTTCACTGTTATCTTTATTTTCAGTTATTGAAATGTATTGAATAATCAAGTCAATAATTTTATCAATGCCAATTGATTACTTATGATCTGTTGTCATTTTTTTTTTTTTTTCAATACAAATATTAATTCTTACATCTTACAGAGCAGTAAAAACGTGTAGCTAGGAAGTAAAAAATTTGGCATTCGATTGTCTTGTATAAATAAGTAATTTAACTATTGAAATTTTTGTAGCTTATCGACAGCAACAGTGTTTTGTAGGTTCTCAGTATGAAAATCGTGCCGTGACACCTGCCGGCAAAATGCCGTCATGTATGTCCGCGCCAGGATGATGTAATAAATAGGATGACACAGCGTGTCAATACCGTATCCGAACGGTTTTGACAAGTCGTGAGGCCCTACAACGCGATGCAACCGTGCAGACAGCGTGTTGGCACGCCATGCTGTCGGAAGATTGTGACAACACGTCTGGGTTATCAACAACAACAGTAATTTCCAGCTTATTGACAGCAACACTGTTTTGTAGCTTTCCAGTAAGAAAATCGTGTCGTGGCAGCTGTCGGCCGTCATGTAGGTTCGCGCGCCAGGATGACATTATGACGGCATGACATTTTAACAGCACAGCCTGTCAATACCGTGCCCGTACGGTTTCGGCAAGTCGTGAGGCTTTACAACGCGCCGCAACCGTGCAGACACAATGTTGACACGGCGTGCTGTCGGAAGGTTGTGACAGCACGTCTGGGTTATCGACAGCAACAGTCGTTTTTCTCTTGTCGACAGCAACATTGTTTTGCAGTTTCCCAGTAAGAAAATCCCTGCCCTGACAGCTGTCGGCCGTCATGTAGGTCCGCGCGCCAGGATGACATTATGACGGCATGACATTTTAACAGCACAGCCTGCCAATACCGTGCCCGTACGGTTTCGGCAAGTCGTGAGGCCTTCCAACTCGCTGCAACCGTCCAAACACAATATTGACACACCGTACCGATATCTTCGAAACGTTGTGACAGCACCGAAGCAGTCATCCACGAACGTACATGACTCCGTTGTACCGTCACGCCGGGACGCTACGCGAAGCCACCGGCATCGTCACCGTGCGGTCACATTTCTATCTAGGTTATTGACAGCAACAGTGCTTTGTAGCTCATTTACAGCAACCATATTAGACTGATTTTGTTATATCAACAAAAATAGCGTTTCTACTGGGAGTGGCCGATCGAATTTTTCTAACTTATTGGCAATACTATAAACTCTAATACATTTATATTGGTAAAAATAGTATTTATCCTGAGTGTGGGTGGTTAAATGGGTGCGGGAAACCATTGCGTACATGCGTTATTCGAGTTTTATCGAGCCACGAGTGTGGCCTTGGTATCCCATAGTTACTCAGCGAACTACAACTACTCGTTGTAGTTCGCTGATCCCCCAAAGACCGTGATTACTTAGATAGTGAAAGGTTTTCCACGCCGCGGCTAGCCAACCGAGCGAGGTAAAGAACAAAAGACCCTGGGCTTCTCCGATAACTTTTTTCCTTCACCAATTTAATATATCATGCCTATCCGGTACACAATACATTTGCATGTTACCACACTCGATGAGAGACCCTGAGCTTCACGGATAGCTTTTTCCCTCGCCGATATAATGGATTGTACCTATCCAGTATACAATAATACATTAACATGCCACCACACTCGGTAAAATGAGTCTGCGTTATTATATTATTTCACGTTGAAGCATTGAATTCTCACGTGACTTCTCTCATATATTCGACCAACTGTTACAACAGAAGAACCGCGAGATCGATGATTCATCGTGACTCACGATCCTTTGAAAGCTTGAAATTTTCTACGACGTTCTACAATCACGCGTTTAACATTTTTAATTTACACCAATAATCGATCTAACGTTATATTAACTCGTCAAGTTATTTTTCTATTCTTATGGGGGTATGCAAGATATTTTTGTCAGGGTAAACGATATTTCTAAAAGACTTTTCGTGTTGAAATTAATTTTCTTAAAAAAAAAAAAAAAAAGACAAACAAACATTTTAATTCACCAAAAAATTAATTATTATTTTCGGTGGATACCGATTCGTCGATAGTAATTGCAAAAGTTTTGGACTGATTGATCAGATTTTCTGTGGAAAATTTAATTCTATCAAATATCTTTATTTTTTCGAAAATTAATAATTTTTCAAATAATTATTTCTTTGGTTGTATTCGTCGATTTTGCTATAGCTAAAAATCCTATTAGGCTAACTGTGAAGCCAGAGTATGTGAATTTATCTCTGTAATTGAAAGAGACATCGTACAGCTTTTATTGCATGGTATGCAATCGAGTTGAGTGTCACATTGACAGTGATCTAGATCCATCGTTTTCGTTCCGAGACAGTGAAAGAGAAGGCAAACCAAGTAACGTATTTCAAGTACATTCCCATCGATCCGTTCACTGATGTATATAACGCAATACCGAGCAGTAACATTACTGTTTACGATAGTACAACCGAAGGAATATTTTTTTTTACAGTCTCTTCAACATACGTTTACTGTATTCTGGGGTTTACGGAGCCAAACAAATGTTTTTTTATTGATTTTTTATTTAATTTTCACGTTGAAATTAATTAACGATAGTCTAATGCGGAATTTGTTTATAGGTTAACGGTAAAAACCGAGTAGAGGGATACTTCCGAGTCATAAATAGCGTTAGTCACGAACTCATTATCGTCGCTTGACGATAATAAAACGTTTTTAATGGATCACCGAGCCATTGGGCTTTTCCGCACTTGCCGCACTGCGTTAATCATCATTCATACACGGTGCATAATGATTTTAATTAGCTTTAACGCATAATTACATCGATATTTTCGAGCTCTCGTTTGATGTTGACCTTTTCCTAACGTTATCTACGAATCAGCTGACTGCTTTCGAACGTTTATCGGTTTTCCTTCGCAACTTCCGGCTTTCAGTGAATATTCAACATTCTTACAGACATGAATTGCGTAATTTCACGGTGACGGGTTACGTGTCCATCGCCAATTGTGTATATATACCGCTTACTACCTTCGAAACTCTTTTAACCAGTCGTCAATTTTCAAGCATTAATTTTTTTGTTTTTTAATCGAATATATCGAGAAATATTTCTATTTTTTTTTTGTATATCGTAAATATTGTTTTTTTTTTTTCTTGTATTATTTTTATAAATTGCTTGCTCGATTTATCTTTCAATTGAACAATTTTTTCTAAATTCTTATACTCGGAACTTTATTCCATTCTCTTTGAATTATTCATTTAGATTGTTAAAAATATTTTAATTATTAATTTAATTGTACGTAAAGTTTTTATACATAAACTGTGTATATTAAATTTAATACACAACGCAATAATAAAATATTTGTGCATCAAATACTACTTTTTAACTTGTTGATTACACTGTACATTAAGTTTACAACATAATTGTATACTGAATTGAATACACAACGCATAAAGCAATATTTAAAATATTTGGGTATCACACACAACTTTTTAACTTGTTGATTACACTGTACATTAACTTTACAGCATAATTGTATATTAAATTTAATACACAACGCAATATTAAAATATTTGTAAATCAAACACAACTTTTTAACTTGTTAATGACACTGTACATTAAGTTTACAACATAATTGTATACTGAATTAAATATACGACGCATAAAGCAATATTTAAAATATTTGGGTATCACACACAACTTTTTAACTTGTTGATTACACTGTACATTAAATTTACAGCATAATTGTATATTAAATTTAATACACAACGCAATATTAAAATATTTGTGAATCAAACACAACTTTTTAACTTGTTAATGACACTGTACATTAAGTTTACAACATAATTGTATACTGAATTGAATACACGACGCATAAAGCAATATTTAAAATATTTGGGTATCACACACAACTTTTTAACTTGTTGATTACATTGTACATTAAGTTTACAGCATAATTGTATATTAAATTTAATACACAACGCATAAAGCAATATGGAAATATTTGTACATCAAACACAACTTTTCAACTTGCTGAGTACGTCGTACATTATCTTGACAGCATAACTGTGTATTAAATTTAATATATCAGTTGAAATCTAAAAGCTTCTTACACTGTTAAAAATCCAGGGTGTTAAAGGCGATTGGTATGGACTTTTGACTATTGTTGAGTCATTTAGTGTTCATGTTAACAATTTTTAGAGTGTTTAATTCACACAAGCGATTTAGTTATAATCATTAGGCCTCATGCAACGTTCACAACATAACATATGTTCAGAATTTACAACGTAACATATATTCCGATTGAGTAGATGAAAATCGATAAATTATTAGCAATCAATACAAAATTATGCCAAGAATATCATCCAGTAATGTCATTGAATTTCTTTGACCTATTTTGAAGTAAAACGCGTTGAAAGTTTTGAAGTTATAATGCAAATCGACCACCAGCTATTGAACATCATCCGTTGACACCAGTCGTCATTGTGTACTCGTAGAAACACCGCGCGAGAGTTATTTTTTGCACCATATTTTTGACAGTGTACACAAAAATATTAATATCCATTAAAAAAAGGTTTCCAGTGTATTTCAGTCACGATATTAAATTTTTTATTTCGCTATCCGCATAATAACAATCGAAATAAACGACTCTTTCTCTCCATTATGCGTATATCGTTGCAACAATAAGAATAAGTATAGGATGTTCATGTTTCGGCTTATTTTTTTCTCCCTTCCTGTTTCACTTTTGATTTTTATTAAAAAAAAAAACAAGACAAGAGAAAAGAAAAAAACTCAACGGTCAAACACGAGTTTGCAACTCGTTGACTATACCGTTCATTGAGTTTACAGCATACTTCCATTTTTAATTTAATATATCAGTTTATACATAAAAAGTTTCCTGCGCAAGAATATTAATTTTCATAAAGAAAACATTTGCAGTGTCTTTCAGTCACAATATTCAATTTTTTATTCCGCTGTCCGCATAATAACAATCGAAATAAACGACTCTTTCTCTCCATTATGCATATATCGTTGCAACAATAAGAATACGTATAGGATGTTCATGTTTCGGCTTATTTTTTTCTCACTTCCTGTTTCCCTTTTGATTTTTATTAAAAAAAAAAAAAAAAAACAAGACAAGAGAAAAGAAAAAAACTCAACGGTCAAACACGAGTTTGCAACTCGTTGACTATACCGTTCATTGAGTTTACAGCATACTTCCATTTTTAATTTAATATATCAGTTTATACATAAAAAGTTTCCTGCGCAAGAATATTAATTTTCATAAAGAAAACATTTGCAGTGTCTTTCAGTCACAATATTCAATTTTTTATTCCGCTGTCCGTATAAAACGAAACGAAATAAACGATTCTTTCTCTCCATTATGCGTATATGGTTGCAACAATAAGAATAAGTATAGGATGTTCATGTTTCGGCTTATTTTTTTCTCACTTCCTGTTTCCCTTTTGATTTTTATTAAAAAAAAAAAAAAAACAAGAGAAGAGAAAAGAAAAAAACTCAACGGTCAAACACGAATTTGCAACTCGTTGACTATACCATTCATTGACTTTACAGCATATTTCCATATTAAATTTAATATATCAGTTCATACATAAAAAGCTTCCTGCACAAGAATATTAATTTTCATAAAGAAAACGTTTGCAGTGTATTTCAGTCACAATATTCAATTTTTTATTCCGCTGTCTGTATAAAACGAAACGAAATAAACGACTCTTTCTCTCCATTATGCGTATGTCGTTGTATCAATAAGTATAGGATGTCCCGCTTCGTCTTATTATTTTCTCACTTCCTGTTCTCTTTCTAGATTTTTATTGAAAAAAAAAAAAAAAAAGAGAACTAAAGCTGAAAACTCAAACGCGACTTCGTAACTCGTTAACTACACGGTACTGGATGTACGCTATACTCAAGTAAACAGCGTATTTGTATATTTAATTTAATATATCAATTTGAACATAAGAGCTTCCTGTACAAGAATATATTTATCTTCATAAATAAAACGTTTCGAGTGCATTTCAGTCACGATATTAAATTTTTTATTCCTCTGTCAGCATAATACAAAATGAAATAAACGACTCTTTCTCCCCATTACGCCTATATCGTTGCATCAATAAGTATAGGATGTCCCGCTGCGTCTTATTATATTTTTATCTCACTTCCTGTTCTCCTTTTGATTTTGATTAAAAAAAGAGAAAAACTGAAGACTCTTGAGTGCTCGAGACGCCCATTCTTAGTCCGCAGGAGTAATCCATGCGGCTGTAATACATATTTACTTTCCCTCGACAGAGTGCATAAAGAGCAAAGAAGAAAATTATCGTCGTGTCCGGTTTTTCGAGCGCTGTTAAAAGGCAGTGGCCCGTGACTTTATCATATCGACTGCTACTCGGGAATTTCACAGCTCTACGGAAGCCCACCAGCTGCTCGTTTAATCATCTGATTAACGCCGATCCTACACTTATCACGTGATAGCATTGGATATATATGACACAAAGGACTAACGATAAATTAAACAACGCGCGTCATTCACTACGAAATATTATAAATCAATTAACCTGCCCATTGACAGTAAAAATAATAAAATGCCAAGACAGGAGTGAGCCACTCCTTGAAAAACTGCAATATCACGATGCAACGGGTAGATGAGCGAAAGTATTGTATAATAGAGAGGAGGGAAGCAAGAAATTCAATCGAAAACGCTCGAGGTCGTTGAATATTCGTTCCGGTGTAAAAGTGGTTATAGTAACAGCATCGACCAATACCAAAGCACAGACCCACAGTGTATCATTCTATAATGTTCAATGCTCTTGTTGCACGGTGACTCACTCATTTACGAGTTGAGCAATAATGAAAAGTGAGCCAAGACGTCATTTACTTTGCTTATTATTATTATTCTTATCTCAACCCCGTACATGACGTAGGAACGTGCGTATTCTCGTTGTACCGTCTTATCGTCGTATAACCAGTGGAATTATTATTTTTTTACGCAAAATTTGCGATCTGTTTAATATCGTAACGATGGAACCAAAAAAAAAAAAAGCAATTTTTCAATAAGAAACGAGAGAGCGATCCTTCCATTTGTTTCTACGTTGTAAAATAAAATGAACTCACAAATGTTATTCGGCTAACAAGCAGCTTATATGGAATTTCGTTGATACGCGTAATTCGTATTAGCTGTATAATAAAATGCGATACGGCTTTCCGGAAATCGTTTTGGATTTAACCGACGTTATATTAATTTGCATTATTTTTCGTTATAATTTGCTATTTTCCCAACGCGATACGAATTGATGTACCGTACACGCGATCGGGAATAACGAGCCGACACTAGAGTCGTGTCAGAGCACTTTGCGTAGTCTTTTTAATTAGAAAGGTCAACGTGAAACAACTCAATTTATCCAAGGGCGCGAGAAGAGGGAGAAATCTAATGGCTGATTATATTATTTTGCATATTTTCCCGTCGGAATATACGTGGGGATTCGTTGTATCGAAAAAAACTTTTATACTAGAGTTATTTTAATTAGTTAAACATATGGGGGGCCGGGGGGGGGGGGGGAGGGGGCTGTGCGTATAGTCAATCTACTGCGTTGCGCGCGTCCTTACTTCTCACAATCCAATTATCTAATTTCCCTTGAATCGTCGCCCAACTTGCTGTTGTAACTTGGTAACGTCAACTTATATATTTGTATGTGAGCTCGGATGGAGTGCCGGGAACTGGTCAGGTAGGTCAGTCGACTGCGTCCTTCGTATATCTCATTACAAATTGTAATTTGATATCGAGAATTGTATTTCACGAGGTAAAGTACCCGAATGGTGGCCACCCCATAGGCTAACACAGAACGTTGCGGCGCTTTGATCCAGTTGAAAAATACTCTGCCAGTTCAATTATTTCGATGAATAATTCGAAATATGAATAATCGATAAGATTAATGAAATGTTTGATAGATCGTTTGAAAATAAATTTAACGAATCGAGGGATATAAAATTATTTTGCCTCTTCGATTATTTTGAATAATGTAGAAAACGAAGCTTCATCTATTAGTCAGCAATTATAAAATAATTAATTTTTTACAATAGAAAATACAAAGCCCTGAAGTAACTATACTCGATGTACAGTTATAGTGGTCGACGTTTTATTCAATTTCTCTTGGAACTCTCTTGAATGCTTTGGCGCTATTAAACAATGATTTCGTATTGTCTTAAGTATCTTCCAGTTTCCGGACTGTTGACCTTTCGTTAATTCTGTCTTTGGCTTATATTCTACAATACTATCGTCTCGTCGACGCTGCGATAACGGTACTCGTCATAGCTTCTTGTTCTTTTTGATTATAATGACTCAAGAACTCACGACTGCGCGGGTTCCGGTGCGCTCATTGTGCGAAAAACTACAATTAAATTCTCGAGCATCCCGCGTTGTCTTTCCCGCGCTCTTTCGGTGCAATGCGCAGCTGTTGAATACTATATATTATCGTTTAGAATAATTTTTATGTTATACCATCGCTCGCAGAGTTCCTGAGTGAAAAACGTCTGTCTCGCTCTCGATAAACTCTTTGCGAACCGTAAATTTTATTATTGTACACCAAAAAGTGATCGAAATGATAAAAAAAAAAAAGAAAAAAATCAAGACGCAGAATTCAAAATCTTCACTTCCCAAACATTAATAAACATTTGATAAAAATACATTTTTTAAATACTAAAATCATCGCATGAGAGTTACATGTTGTTCGACATACCTCGCATAATTATTCCTAAAACCGAAAATTGTCAAAATCTCTTGCGAAGGTTACTCTTGTCATCCCTCTCGCTTCTTTATTTTAACAACTTTTAATCGGCGTCTTCCATATTTCGAAAGGTATGCTTAAGCTTTCGTTTTTTTTTTTTTTTTTTTTATATATAAAATATAAGAGATTCGCGAAATATTATTACTGGCCAGCATCAAAAGATTTTATAAACTTTGCAAATGACAATTTCCACCACGATACGATATCATTTCGTTGAACAAATCGAAGCTTTTAAAAATTCTTCAAAGTAACAATTTTAAGATTAGAAAATTCTGTAAAAAATTCGAATCATTAAAAAAAATCAACAAATTCACTCAATACGATAAAAAAATTATTTTTTTCTTCAATATTTTTTCAACTATTTTTCAAAAACTCATTTATCAATATCTTTTTGGTTATAATTATTGTTGCAAAACAATGTTCTTCGTATCTGTACTACGCTTGATATTTTTTCTTACATTTTTCTCTTGCAGCAAAGTAAACTCCGATTAACATTGAATCTCATTTGAAGATTTTTGAGATGAAAAAAATATACATTTTAGCTTAAACTTAAGCAGGACTCTTATGGAATGTGGCCATTTTTAATATTTTGTCTCTGTCTATCATTGAAGTTTCCATCTGGTGGATGGCGTCTCGGCCCAATTATTCTTAGTAATTCTAACGGACAACGATACTGTGTTTATTACTGCCGCGTACAGTCCTCGATTTTCTTCAGAATATTATAAAGTTTTCTACCAACCATTGTTAATTATTATTATAGAAGAAATCCTAATGGTTTTACGAGGACCGAACGTCTCAAGTGCGACGGTATTACCAGAGCAGAGCAGAGTAAACGTTGGCCGTTTCGACAACAGCTACAGTTAATGATTCTACGTTGCATTACCCAACTTTATAACAAAAAAACGTATATTTAACATCTATTGACCAACGTTTGTTTTCTTCATTTTTGTTATTGCTTAAATGGCATTGGTACTACGACTGAGTAGAAAATATTACAGTTAATAAAAAAGTATTAACGAATTTACTTAACCAGGACTGACCCTCTCCAACGGAAATACGTTATGTGCGGAATATATGTTTGGATATATCGTAATATATGTTTGATATACAATTAATCTTAATTATAATCAAAAAACATATTTAAATGTTTAATCGTTGATGGTATTCGATACCTGGGAATACTTCAATGTATTGTAAACTGCGACCGCGTTCTTAACCTATTCGGGCTATATTCATTCTTTACAAAATATTAATTAAAATGTTTAGTAATATGTGAACACGGATATTTAATATGTAGATTCGGTAAAAGTAAATAATTAATGTAGAAATTTATGCAATTGCGACAAAAATGATAAAAACAAACAAATACATGCAATTATAATTTTACGATAAAATCGTATATTATCGATGAATATATGTTCTAAGGACATTTACCTACACTTTGTACAAATACAATATTTTACAAAATATAAAAATAAGCAACTGACTGACGCTTGAATCAGGAAAGTTGATGATATATTTGTTTATTAACAACTACTTAACAATTGTTATTGAATAATTTGTTTTAAAAAATGTTTCATAAAAGTGCTGGGAAATAATTTTAAAAAACTACGATACTATGGCTGGTGGCTTAAGAGGGTCCAATAATCAAATATGCTGTCATACATGAATTAATAATCGAGAAATATGTTTATGGGATTTTTTCCCCGAGATTTTGATGCCAGAGTACTTGAAAAGTTTTCAAAACTTCGAGAAATAATATTTAGAATAAATGTCCGCGCGCGCGCGTGTGTGTGTGTGTGTGTGTGTGTGTGTGAGCTTGCAAAATTCGGTTATCGAACGTTTCTGTAACTTTGCGCCCGAGTCGAATCGTAACTCCTCTCGTTTTATTGCAATTTTCACCGAAATTGCTAACGGGTGTCTCATTTTATGATTGTTTAAATATTTCGAGATAAAAAGATGTAATTTCTCTAAATTTCGTAAACTTTGAGTCATCGAGCTAAAACTTTCTACAGGAATAGGCCACGGAACATTGTTGTTCGGTATTGAGTTTGGCAAAAATCGATCAAGGCATTCAGATGTTATTGAATCTGGAATTTTTATAATTTATAAAATATATTTTTGCTCGAACTTTCGTAAATTTGCATCGATCGAATCGACGCTTGGTATGCAAATTGGCTTTTGTATAAGGATATTTGTTCTTAAATTTGGTGAAAATCGATCCGAGGGGTTTAAACTTTATGAAATTCGCAATTTTACTTAATTTCCAATTCTATTGAAAATGGTAATACGTCTGTCTCCATGAGAAACCCAGAGATGAGATCACCATTACCCATAGAGAAGAATCTGTGGATTGGCGAGAATCATGAGGAAGCAATGTGCAAATTTTAAATGAGCGCGCTTTTTTTTTTCTATATCTCTCAAAGCTTTGTATCTCCTCTGGTTTTATAATAACGTCAGTTCGTACTTTTGCATTCTTCGCGGGATGCATGTTACACGACGATTACAGCATCTTGCTATACACAACTGTAACACCGTGATGTTACATAAGATTAACATAACATGGATATAACAAATGTCAAATAATACATTATTTACTTGTTATTTAACTGCTACACGACACAGCAACATAAGATAACATTATAACATTGCATGTAACTTATGTGTTACATTCCTATAAGAAAATATCTTTACTGGAGGCATTCCGTTTATGTTTAACATCTATCTAAGCATATATTTATGCGTCTCTCTAAACATGTACTCCACGTATACTTCACTTACATATAAGTACAAATGTCAATAACGTAAATTGCAAATTAGACATTGTCCATTGTTTTTTTCGTCGAAAAAATATAAAATCGATGGGAGATTTTTCATATTCAACTCGACAGACCCTTTATATCCCTGTCAACGAATCTTGCTATACACAACTGTAACAACGTGATGTTACATAAGATTAACATAACATGGATATAACAAATGTCAAATAATATATTATTTACTTGTTATTTAACTGCTACACGACACAGCAACATAAGATAACATTATAACATTGCATGTAACTTATGTGTTACATTCCTATAAGAAAATATCTTCACTGGAGGCATTCGGTTTATGTTTAACATCTATTTAAGCATATATTTATGCGTCTCTCTAAACATGTACTCCACGTATACTTCACTTACATATAATTACAAATGTCAATAAAGTAAATCGCAAATTAGACATTGTCCATTGATTTTTTCGTCGAAAATATATGAAATTGATGGAAGATTTTTCATATTCAACTCGACAGACCCTTTATATCCCTGTCAACGAATAGAACGATCTTATAACTTCAATAATAATAATACTTTAATAATAATATTGTTTCTATTCTATCGTTAGTATACATTTTTATTTTTAAAACCACTCTAAGCGCTTCGCGAAAGAAAAGCTACATGCTCTCTTCCAACCACAAAGAGTGCTTGCAATAAATAATCTTGGATCCGTGGATCCCTATAATAAACTTTGCTTAAAAAAAAAATAAATAAAAAGACATAAAAATGGCACATTTTCCTGGATGAGGCATCCGGAAACACGAGCGTTTGCCATTGTCCTATTCTTTACGAGACAATCGTCCCATTTCGCATTGTTGTATACTTTACAGAGGTATTCCTACTGCTGCTGTATACTTTGCGTGCGTCTACGTTTGCATACGTACATCTTATCATCGTCAACGTATACACGTCCGAATGATACATACACTCATTGTACCGTCAGATATTTCGCTCAAATCGCACGTGTTACGAGAAGTAAATTTGGCGGTAGATGTCTTCTCTTTGAATTTATAACAGTCTAATCAACTCTATAGAGTACGAGTAGAATTTCCTACAAGAAATTTGCCAGCGTATTGTAGAACTGACGATCACCCTTAATATTCACGTTTGGAAAGCGCAAGTTAACAACGCGTGACATACAGCGTTCGTACTGTCACGGCGCAGCTTCCGCGCTATAAAGAATAACATTTTTTTTTTCATTCTATTATTTCCTCAATGCTAGTTTTACAGCTATTTTATGAATTCCATTATAACAAACCGTTAACTATTTTGGTAAAATTATTCCAATTAAATAAATAATGAAAGACAAATCGGTTATCGACGACAAATAATTATATTAAGACAAATTTTATTTACGTCGTAATTTTATATAAACTAATCACTCTTGGATCTTAAGTTACCAATTGTTTAATAAAAAATGTTTCTTTCGAATCCCCGATAACGATTACTTGACTCTCAAAAACTTCTGGAATTAATATAACGCGCCGAAGCTTACAAATCATCGTTTGAATATCCGATAAGATGGTTAAAGACACCTGCGTCGAAAAAATATGTCTGTAGCCACACTTTTTGACGAGATGCTAATTTTCTGTATTTAATACGTTGAATCGCGTCATTTATCTATGTCTCTCGCGCTTATCATACTCGATATCTCGTATAATATAGCTGCAATATTTCTAGATTACGAAATGCTGATCGTGATATAGCTCGTGAAGACCGACATGTACACCGCGGTACCTTTTCACACAAATATATATTATAACAGTGTACTATATGTATATATAGCTTCTACAATATAGTTGAGCGCCTGTAATAAACTAGATTCGAGAGCTCGAACGAGTTACAGTCGAGTTACTTTAGGTTGTTCAAGAGAGCTTCACGAATAAGAATAACCCTCTGTGACTGTATTTACACAAAATTTATGTTCCATAAGTGTTTTAAGATAAACTAAAATGAAAGTCAATTAAATTATGTGTGCTTCTCACTCATTTTTCGTAATATAAATATACAAAATTTGTTTATACACAAAAGAGACAGATATTCTACCTCGATTTCTACGCTTTTGTCACAATCGGAATATATTCTAGCACTCTTGCGATTTTTTTCAAACGATATCTATGTCATTACTCCGTTTGTGTGAATAAACAATTTAATATCAATTTATCTCGTTATTCTGCTTGTGGAAATATGCAATTGCATATTTCCACAAAGAGACGATATGACGACATAGATACTGTATGAAAAAAAAAAATCACCGCACAGCCGTCGGATATATTTCAATCGCGATATCATTATTGGTAAAAATGGCCGCTTCGAACCAAGTCGATCGAAAGTTTTACGATCCTCAAAAATGACCAATGTTACAGTATTAATAAATATGTGTAAGGGAAAGTCTTTTTAGAATGTGAACAATGGCTTAAATAATGCTGTATACAATATTTTCCAATAAATTATAGGTTATGTCTAATGGGATTGATCATAAAAAATTTATCCAACAGATGTCACTGTGACTTTCGTAATTTTCCAATAAAAATCATTCTCATATTCTTATCTTCGTGTAACGATTGAACAAATATATCATTGTTTTACAGAATTAAAAGACAAAACAGGTGTTTTATTGATTTGTATTCGACACGTGGAGAGACGAATGTATGGAGGTCAAAAATGAGGTGACAGACAGGTAAAGTACGGAAAGGCAGGCAGAGCGTGGTACCGGGCATTGTCTTTCGAGTAATGTTGCCCAAGTGGCTTGTTTCCACGCTTTCGTGGCTTTCCGTGGAACGTGCGCAGTGCACTATGATTCTGCTTTTGCCCGTTTGCTATTGCTGTTACTGTTGTTAATCTTACTAATACCGCATAGTTCTCTTGTACACGCGTTTACAGTATAAAACAGAGAAACGATATACAAACGAAGAAGCGCGATAATCGTCTACCCAAATCTAATTGCAAATGTTACACGTACGAACGATGAACAAGGATGTATAGCGGGTGTTTTTTTTTTTTTTTTTCACGCAGCATTGTATGTTCGTACCTTCGTATACAATTATAATTATTATTATGTGGAACGTGCGACTCACTACGAGAAATTGGGAAACTCTATTATATTGTGATATTCCAGAATGTCGTAGTACAGCTCTATCTTCAATCCTACATCGTATTTAACGGGTTTGCGCGTTAACGGGTTTTACACTCGAGTATTTTCTAATTACTCAATGTCAAAGGAATTGTAAAATATATTTTCGTGTCTTCAAAAGGCGTCCAGTAATAATAATATCGCGAGAGGAATGAAGAAAGTTTTCTTGATATAAAAAAAAAGTTAAGTAATATCCATTTCACTGAATAAATAAGGAAAGAACCTACTTTTGGAGCATCGATTGAATTTCTTTTACTCGTTGTTGAGATAGATTCTCGCGATGAAAGGATAAAATGAGATTTTTATTTGTTTTCTACGAATGGCGATTATCTTTTTTCCCATATTTTAAAGTTAACGACGATCAGAGGATGTTCGATCGATGCAACACAAAAAATCTTAAGGAAAAGCAAGTACGTATGATATTCCAATTAGACGAAGATGATAAACACGATGCTGATTATAATGCGTATAGGATAGCGTTGTATCAAGAAACAAAATTAAGACAACGATTAAGCAGCTGGCTTTCTTTCGGATCGACACACGTGATGTCTCTCGAATTACAAAAACAAAGAAATCGCTGTATAAGCTGCGTAGTTTACAAGTCATAGGCCAAAACAATCAAATAGCAATCGACTTTGCGGCTATAAGCTTTCACAAAATTCTTTAAAATCTATAATTTTCTGTTATAATTTCATGGTGCAACGAGAATTTCGAGAGATTTAACAGTTGTGAAAGCCTAGAAATAAAGGTTAATAGATTATCCGTCTGACGAGAACGAATTGCCGAGTTGCATAATTACTGTCTTTCTTAAAATCTCCGCGTAGAACGATGTTCAACTGTAATAATCGATCTTTAACGGGCTTTTTTCTTATTCTTTTTTTTTATATTAAACTCACCTCGAGTTTGGTGGCATATTCCTCGGTGAGAGATTCACTTTGACGCGTTAATTCCTGATTCCTCTCGAGGAGAGCCTTTCCAAGTTCAGCAGCTAGAACAAGATCCCTTTCGCGTTGTTTCAGCTGTTCAAGAGGGTCGCCGGCGGTATCGTCGTGATCGAGAGAATTTCTACGAGCCTGGAGATCGGATATCATATCCTCCAGAGCGTAAGGCTCCACAGAACCGTTGATTTCTTTCCTAGGCAGCATTTTTGGCTTCCCAAACTCTCGTGTTCTTCGGCACTTGATAATCTTGACGATTGCTATCACCCAATCGCAATTAGCACTGTATAGTACACTCTGTACTATATATTGTTGAAAAAAAAAATCGATTCGACGGATACGCGAGCACCTTAACCTACTATTTCCAGTCAATATTCGTCTCTCCCTCTCTCTTTCTCGGGGCGTATAAAGTTTTCATAGACAACGCGTACTTCGATTTCGAATACCCGGATGCCCAGTCTGGCATCAAACATTTTATTTCCTCGCGATTTAAATCGAAAAATAGTCAACGACTAGGCGCTCTCTTCGTATTTCAATATTGCAATCGAGTCGATTGATAAAAGAGCTTCGCTTTAGCCAAGCTATAGATGTAATACCGTGTTAAATGATACAATTATAATTACATAACGATATCCATGCCTGTAGGGCTTGTGACACCGACATCAAATTCCACGGTCGATACGAGGATCGATCAAACTGGTTTGCGTCACCGAGGCAAGTCCAAGAATCATTGACGACAGGGGATTGCGGAATGCGAATGTAAGATTCGTCCCCGGGAACTCCTCGAAATAGATACCGACACTGACATTGCTTGTCTTTGCTGGAACACCCACGTTGTACCGTCGATCACCCTATCGATCCTACACGCTCTATTTTTCAACTCTTCGGATCATTTTCTCGAGATTACTTCCTACAAAATGTCTTCTCAAGAGCCGCTGTATGATATCTATAGACAAATTTACATTTGCTTGTGTCAGTCGTGTGGGAGAAGGCGGTCTATGGTCTCGTTCGGGCTCACATGGAATTGGAACTAAAAAATAACGAGACCGGAAGTCACGGGTAGTTTACGAACTCGGGTAAAGGACCGCGTGCGCACCGGTCGGCCACTCGGAGCTTAGGTACTCGGTACTCGGTACAAGGGTAACAGTAGACGAGATTTACACCGAGTCCATTATCTCGAGCAGCAGGCACACTTTGACACAAGAATGGGTACAAAGAAGAGAGAATATATATATATATATATCCACTTGCTCACGTTTTATTCATCGTGTCGCCAGCTGTTTATCGTTGTACCTCAATGTCGGTTGCTCCGATCGATTATCGGCGTCGACCGAACCTCCGAGAGCCCGCATCGATCTCGTAGCGCGTGCTTTAAGCGCGAGGTCAAACAATTTTTTTCACCAACACTACAACTCTGTATTCGTTTGCTGCTCTGCTGTTGTCTCTTTGTTTTTTTTTTTTGACCTTCTCGAGACAATTTTATTTACGAGATTTCGCTAAAAGGCAACCGCATCGACTGCTTCCCTTTTGCATTAACCTGCGAGGTTAACCGATTTTTCTTGCACTATCACTCCGTGTTCCTTCGGTGCCTCTTTCTTTTAAACTCTCGTTCGATTTGTCGAATAAAATTATAACGACACAAAGACGAAGAAACCTGTTGCTTTTCACAAAAATTACTCACGAAATGTACTGAGATAACATTTAAAAAAAAAAAAACGTATTTACACGTTGCACTTGTTTCTTGTATTTTAATATTCATCAACCGATTTTTATTCTTTTCAAGCACACGCGGTTAGTGAATCTTGGTCCCTTTCAAAATGTCTTATTATTCCCAATCTTTTTATCTTCAACGATAATTGCATCCACGATCCGACTCGCTGTCGCTATTTTTTCCATTTTTTTTTAAATTGTCGGAACACAAATTATAGTTGCCCGAATTGTTATTATCGCTTCTATTCTCATTTCACTGTTTTATATTTTGCTTCAACCACAGTTTTATTTATATATAATCCAATATCAAATGAAACGATTGAAAGATATTACTTTTAAATGAAAACAAAAAAAAGGGAAATAAGAACAAAGGTGTGCGAAATATCGCGCGCGCGCGCGATGACCACCGCGAGCTCGGCCAGATAGTGACTCAGTGAACACCAGTAGAAAATAAATATTACGGAATAGGTTGGCGTGCTCTGCTCCCGGAACGGCCAACTCCCACCATTCTCCCGAGACCAACAACGCCACCACAACGAGAGCCACCACAACGACTTTCGTTCTTTCTCGTTCGGTTTTACGCCAGTAAAACTTGCCACAACCAACCCGTTCTCCTTCGTTCCCCTCTCGTATCACTGGTAGCTTCGATTAATTCTGTCAATTTTCTTTTTACTAGATTCCAGAAGAGCGCGTATTAATCCGACTCTCTTTGCACCAGATTATATATATATATATTATTTTTTATTCTTCACATTATCCGCAATAAGTTATATAGTAGCAATGACACTGGCAACGAGGAACGACGACGACCACGACGAGTGCGCCAGACTACGTCAGACTACGCTACCTGCGAGGTAACCACGGCCAATACCCGTCCTGGAACCTTACCTTTCCGACACCCCCACTCTCGTATTTCTCTTCAGTTACTCTCTCTCCCTCTCTCCCTCTTTCTTTCTCTGTCTCTCTTTCTCTCTCTCTTTTGCATTCGTTAACTGCTCTCTCCCTCTCAGTAATATCAACAGAACCACACGCGATCCACGTTACACGTTAAGAATACCTCGATTGTCCCAGACGGATACCAATACGCGTAGAACGCAGTATGGAGCGGTTCTTCTTTGCGCGTCATGTCGTAAATTAACGCACTATCGGTAACTGGCCTGGTATCGCACCGCACTACTCGCGATAATCCTTTTATCGCATCTTCCTCAATTTAGGATCTATCAACCAGCTGTTATAAACGTATAAAACATTGTAAGACAATTATATTTATTTAAGTACGAATATAAATAATGTCTAAATGGCTGGTTAAAAAGTTTGGTAGATTAAAATTCGATAGAATTCGGTTAAAAGAATTTCCACATTTTTAAATAATCAAGAAGAACGATCAAAACTCGTCAGCCTGTATTTGGTTTGTCTTTCTGTCGGTTTCAATCCTTTTTATATTGGATCTTTTAACCCTTTCATGATCGATGTATTGACATTGACGCATATATTTGTATACACGTGTCAGTGACACTGAAAGCGTTAAGCAGGAATTATAGATTAGATTACTAATTATTGATATCAAACGGAGGCTTTGCGATCCAAGAATCAAATCCAGGATCCATAAACCAGCTTTTCGATCCAAAAAATTTGTTTCACCAGAGCGTGGAAGTATACAAAACATTACATATCAATAATAAACATTAGACAATATTTGTATACTTCTTTATAGTTCAAAAGTTCAATAGAATATCACAGAATGATGGAGCCAAGAACACGATAACCTTTCGTGGATTTGGTTTATATTCTATCGGTTTCAATCCTTTTCTATCAGACTTTTTAAGGAGGCATTTAATTAATACTAATCATTCATTTCAAAGGAAGATAACGTTTGTGATGAGTATTGCCTTGCAGCACCATACACGTAAATTTTTTTATTAAATCTTTTTTAATCTCTGAAACATCCATCAAGGTGCTGTTCTGCATGAAATTTTGTTTCACCAGAGCGTGAAATTATATTAAAAAATTACACATCAACATTAAATATTAGATAATATTTATATACGAATGTATCTTTAGTTAAAAAGTTCGATAGAATACCACAGAACGATAGAACCAAAAAAACACGATAACCTTCCGTGTATTTGGTTTATATTCTATATGTTTCAATCCTTATCTATCAAACTTTTTAAGCAGTCATTAAATTAATACTAATCATTTGTATTAAGACGATCGTTCTCTCTCAGATGGCCATGCACGCGAGAGAGATAACAGAATTTTCCCATAGCGAATTATTTCGTCACGAATGATCATTCGGATAAAAAATGAAAACGGTGAACTGTAAAATTTTAAGACGCAATTAACTATTCTCCTCTTTTACTTAAAAGATCAACCGTGACAAAGAAATTTGTATTACAGTTTTCATTACCGACCGAGGGGTAGCACATCACTGCGAGGGGAAACTTACTTAATCGGTAACAAAAACTGTAACTTACGGATTTTATATACCGTAAACACTTCGGGAAAAAAACGAGTATTAGACGATAGCCTGTTGTGCTGCGCATTGTGTAAAAATTTGCTTTTTTCCGAAATAACAATAATCTCTGAAGCATGATCTGAAAAATTAGCAGCTATCTCTCTCGCGCTCATATGTCACGTACGTGACATGTACCACGTGGTACATGTTTCGTCTCACCTTAAAGGGGGATAACGCTTGTTACGATTATCGCCTTGCTATCGCACCACAATACACGATAATCTTTTTATTAAATTTATTTCAATCTCTGCAACATCCATCAATTTACTATTATGTACGAAAAATTTATTTCACTAGAGCGTAGAAGTATACGGAACGTTATTAAGCAACATTTATAAACGAATGTCGTTATTATATTAGTACTAATCATTGATATTAAACGGAAACTTAATTTCCGATGCATTATTCGTTAATATTGACCACCTCCATATTTGATAATCTTTATCTTTAATTATTTTTCTCCTCCTCCTCTTTCAACTCCACCACCTCGCTAACGTCTTTTAGCATTGTTCGATATATAATGCTGCAGCTGTTATCGATGTAGATTTGACAGAAAAGTCTATTTCCGTTTCTATCGCTGCTGACGAGACGATATATTTGAAAAAAATAGTAACAAAAGTTTGGAAGCTCTGGCGGCAAGAAGTTTCCCAGGCAACGAACACAATACACAATCACCAAAGTGATAATCTATACACACTATAACGGAGAATGAAGTATGTACCTGACTACGCAGGTTTTATGGGTTGGATTCCTCGACGCGTGGCAACCGGAAGGTAAGAAGGTGTAGGTAGGTTTTGACGTTCAATATATATTTCCAGTTTGGAAGTGAGAGCGCAGCTGGCAGCTGCCGTTGTTGTTGGACGATCATTCGGGGCATTGAAAAGGTCAGTGCCTTTAGTACCGAATGGTAGTAGTAGTAGTAGTAGTAGTAGTAGTAGTAGTAGTAGTAGTAGTAGTAGTAGTAGTAGTAGAAGTAGTAGTAGTAGTAGTAGTAGTAAATACGTAAACTAGACCAAAGCAGATGTCTCAACTGTCGAAAATCTTTTGGTCGAGTGGGTGGATAATTTTGTGGATCGTTGGAAAAAGCTTAACGTTGTTCCGGAAACAGATCCGGTAAAGAAGATGAGACGCAAGATGGTTGTCTGAAGCTTATGTTGACCTTGACAAGAAACGTCATCGAGTGGTTTCCCTCTCGATCTCTTGCGCGCGCAACATTTAACGTTTTCGTCACACGTATTTATAGGACTTGTATGTATATTTCCTTGAGTCATTCCTTGGATCAATTTTTTCAGACGAGACTAGATGATAATAAAATTAGCTAAACTTTTGTGCTCTTAAAATTGATAAAGAAAATTGTAATAATCTTCATAGATCATTTTTTGGTGATTTTTCTAATGTTTGTAAATTCAACATTAATTCAGTAAACGATGCAGGATTGAAGAAAAATATATTTCAAACTAATCTCCCATTTGAATCGACTTAAAAGTAATTTCCCATTAAAATCAACTTAAAAAATAAATGTCTTCATTTGATATTTTAATAAATAAATAATAAACTTTTAGAAAATGTTACCGGAAGGAGAATTCAAAGCCTATAATTCTGGAGAATTTTTGGGCAGGAAGCTGTAAACGAATTCACGTTCGAACAGTACACAAAAAAACACATACAGGATGGCGTACAGACAGATGCAGCCAGTCCAGGACGAAGTGGAGCTCGAGACGATGGCGGAAGCCGAATTGTCGAGACTCAAGAGGCAGTACAGAATAATGGAGAACGACAGAGTGGCGTATGCCGAGGACTCGAGACTGGAGCTTCGCAATCAACAGAATATGATTTATCGGCTCGAGGTCGAGAAGGCCGATCTCGTGTTGGCTATAAGAAGCGCCAAGTCGGATTCGAATACTAGAAAGGACGAGGCAATGGACGAGAAACTCAAGTGTCTTCTCGCGAAACGCACAAAGTACATAGAAATGATTGAGAACGAGAGACAACAGATCAACGAGTTGAACGAGCAGATCGTTAAGGTATTCGCATTATTATGATTTGCACGGCATACGAATACCAAAGACCGTGGGTATATCTCGCGAGGAAGCGAGCGTTTCGTAAAACGCGTTGAATTTTATTAGTGTCCTGCAACAGGTGTCGAAAGAGGTGACGATTCTCAAGACGAAGATTCGTACGGATTCGCAATCTAAAGAAATAATGGTGAAGCAACAGCGTCTTGTTTCTATTCTGGAGAATCGTCTGGAGGTTGCGACCAAGAGATTCAACCTTGTCGTAGCGGAGAACGCTCAGTTGAGAGCGAAAATCGATAGTCTCATCAAAGAACGCGCACAATTTAATATTTTGTGGGCTAAGATGATCGGTCAACTCAACACCGGCAAGATGATCATTAACGATCTCATAGAACAGGCGACCATCACTTTCAATCAACGGGACGAGGAACTCAATAAGATTCACGCTCTTCGCGAAAGGTATTGCCGACGATTACGATATCTATTGTTCTGCGATTCCTGACTCAGAGAAATTGATGTTAGGATAATATACTCGGCGAAAAAAAAAATTATACTTTAAGCAAATATAAGTTTGCTTTGGCCTAGTATATTGCGCTTGTTTCAAGAATATATTTATCTGGGCGCTACGGTTGCTATCGCGAAACCTCTTTTCTCTACAGTTTTCTCAGATTATGTCCTACATATCGTCTCTCTCTCTCTCTCTCTCTCTCTCTCTCTCTCTCTCTCTCTCTCTCTCTCTCTCTCTCTCTCTCTCTCTCTCTCTCTCTCTCTCTTAAATCTCGCCATACGTGCGAGAGAGATAGAAGAATTTTCCCATCGCGAATTTCTCTACCACAATCGATCATTCGGATAAAAGACGAGAACGGTAAACTGTAGAATCGTGAAACGCAGTTAACCGTTCTTCCCTTTTATACGAAAGATCAAACGTAGCGGAGAAATTGGCATAACAGTTTTTGTTACCGATCTAGGAGTAACACTTCACATTAAGGGAAAACGAAACGCGTATGGGTGCGATAGAGAGACAGAATTAATCGGCAGGGTGAGACAGAAAAATCGTGCAAGTGATTGAGGTT
Organism: Cylloceria caligata; assembly: GCA_963942595.1. NCBI lineage: Eukaryota > Metazoa > Arthropoda > Insecta > Hymenoptera > Ichneumonidae > Cylloceria > Cylloceria caligata. The sequence goes on from OZ012704.1 coordinate 4,377,386, forward strand.
TCGCTTCGCCTTAAGGGGAGAAAAATGAGTTTTACCTGATAGTTTGATCAGCCGCGCATGAGATGAAGCTTTGATCTTATCTGTCAAGTTCCGATACCGTAGAAAAAAATGCTCGGAAATGTTTATTACCGATAGGGTATGTTTACGAATCGTGAATGTATCAGGGAGAAGGGTTTTGCCTCCCCTTAAATTATTTAAGGGTAAGTGGAGAATAAATCTGAAAAGTTCCGATTCGTTCGGTAAATCGAAATTTTTGTGACTTGTTACTTGTTTGTCATTTTGTCGAATTTATCAATTGATATTATTAAAAGGGGAGCGAGAGATCTCAAGGGTCACACCTCGGAAATGTGCGAACTCCAGCGTACACTGGACAACGAGCTAAAGCTCCAAGAGTTTCTCGGCGTGAAGGGACAGTATCGCGAAATGGCTGACTTGAATGCGAAGAAGGAAGCCGAGCGCCAGGCCAAGAGGGAAGAGATGCAAAACAAGATTGCCATTTACACCCAAATCTTGAATCTCGTCAAGCAATTTACAGGTGCGCGAATGGAGTTAAATTCTATCAAACTAGCTTCTACTTATTAGCAATAATAATTAAATATCTCAATTCGATTTTATTTATCCCAATATAATATACAATTTCTTATGACTTCGATGCAGGTGAAGAAGAGATCGACAAACTCACCTCTCACTTCGTCAAGCAGGAGGAAGAAAATTTTGCTCTCTTTAGTTACGTAAATGAACTGAACGACGAAGTTGAGGGTCTCCAGGCGCGTGTCGCTCAGTTAAGATCGGCGATCGATGAGGCACGTGCTCTAAACGTACACAGGGGTCATCAGCAGGCGGAAACCCTCGAGAGAATAACGGCGCAGCTGGAGGAGCAGACCCAACTCGCCACCGCAGCTGAAAATAGTCTTGACGGAGTAAGGGTCGCGTGTGGACCATTTCCGATCTTCTATATTTATTATTTCCTTCCAGTTCGACATCTCAGCTTAATTTACAATTTAGCTGCAGTGCTGTATGATGATTATTATTATTTACCATCTCCACCCAACCGATCCTGTAGGGCTCAGACTCCCTTACAGCATGGGTGGGCGGTGTTTCAAAACGGACTATGTTTTATTATTATCATTATTATTATTATTGTTGTCGTTATCTGTATGTTATTTATTGTTTTAGTGTAATGATCTCGTTGACAAACTTCTCGGAGGCATCGACACTCTCTTTAGCGCAGTTCGTTGCGACAATTCACCGATTCTCGATTTGCTTGGTGACAATACACACGTAACGACGAACAACGTCATGTTATATTTGGGAATAATTGAAAAACGGATTACCGACATGTTCAACAAAGTACATTGGATCGACGGTACAACCAATTCCGAAGTGATCCGTCTAGACGAGGAGAAGAAACCGCGATTGCCAGTGACTGGTTCTCCTCGTATCGCCCCCACCCAACCCTGTGCCTTGTGAGTCCTCTCGAATAATCTCCTGTCATTAATTTCCTTAAAAATTTTCTTTTCCTTCTTCCAATGCTATTATGCAACTTCGTTATCGAAAAATAAGGTGCGTCGAGAAAGAAGAAATGGAATATGTGTCCGAGAGTATCGAGGCACCGTTGACGAGAGATCAGGCGGCGGAAAAACTTGATATACGACTATCCGACGACTATCTGGAGCTTCTTCACAATGTTTCCGGTTGTCACTTGCCAGCAGCTCGAAAAATCATGCAGAAACGCTACCAATAACATTTACTTCCAACTGTGTACCCATTGAGATGATATTTTATTCCCAATTTTGTCTATTTATTGTTAGAGAATGGCTCAGGTATTCCTCATGTTTTTTAGCTGATCGTCGTCAAACAAATAAAATTAGTATTTAACAAACAATATTAACCGGTCTAGTTGCATTATATTTTAAATTGTAACGTTATTTTACGCTGTTCTCTTTTTCGCTAGCTTGGCGATTCTCTTGAGCTCGAGTATCGTACGCTTTATGTGGGACAACTGATTTTCCACGTCATCGCGATCCACTTCGATGGGAAATCCTTTTCTCTTGCACAGCTGTCGATACATATTCCAACACGAGGATTTCACCTGACTCAACTCGAGATTTTTCGTCGCTGCACCCGCTTTTATTTTTCCTACTACCGTCTCCCACTCGAGTGCCTGAGCTTTCGCACGATCGTATCTACTCTGAAGTGTCGTTAATTTGTTGTTCAGATCCCCGAGCATGTGTCCTTTCGTCTCAGCCATACGTCGCTTGATGAAAAAAAAAAAAATAAATAACAAATTTTACTTATTTTACTGTCTTTGCTACGCAGAAAATATTTTTTCAATTGTAAATTGATTTTTTTGTTACCATTTCTATACCGGTGTCCTCTAGAATTTCCATATTTTTATCCTGGTGTTGAGCCAAAGCTATTCTCGACTCCACCAGGCTCTCGTATCTATCAAAAATCTCTCCGAGACTCTGAAATTCTCCAGTCTCGTTTACCACTTTTTCCAAGTAATTCTGATACATCTTGTAGCGATTAACGTGCTCTCGCATTTCATCTCGTACATTTAAAATGTATTCAAGCTGTTTCGAGAGCTCCTCGATCTATAATATTTAAACTGTTGCAGCAAAGCTACTAAAAATAATTAATTCAACGTTTTTCATTGGATAATTTATACTTGTATACGACACTTGGCTCGACGCTCCTTTTCCTCGCTAATTTTTATCTGCGCTCTTTCCCATTTATCGTTGTTTTCCTTGACAAATTTATTAAATTTTATAAATGACTGCCTCAAAAGTTCTTCATTGCGTCTGAGCTCAACCCACTGCTGATCTAGGATACTTCGCTTGGTGTCCTTATCCAGTTTTTTCGCTTGAAGTTCGATCTCCGCTACGCTTAATTCTCGAAGAGATCTTACTAGCTCTGCAGCTGGGCTTATTCTGGCCACGTCCCATTCTGGATACTTTCTGAATTAAAAAAATACGTTATTAAGATTAATTGATTCAATATTAATAATTCTTTTTGTTTTTTTTTTTTTTTTTTATAAATTGGAAGCAAAAAATACAATTATGGATCAAAATATTCATTTTTTTTTGTTACTTTGTCCGAGAATCTTCTGCCTTGGAATGAAAGTATTCGGACACAGCTTTCTGTAGATCATTCGTAATTATTGCACGATTTAAAAGTTTCTCCGATTGCTTCACCGGAGCCATTATTCGTCTCCGATTACGTCTTTTGCGACACAGCTTTTGATATATTGCGTAATAATTGCTGCTGAAGAACAATACGTTTATCGATCAAACTTGTCGCTATAGAAAAATTCACGTTGTTTCTGAGATTCAAATGTGCCGCTCGCCACATTGTCAGCTCAAGAGAATTAAAAATACTAAATGGATGCCAGAAGGAGGTTAAACTAGTAACATTTTCTACGTCAGAGTTTTCGGGCCCGATAACGGAAAAATGGCGACAGAGCTTGGCTGCGTCGAGAGTGTAATCAAATAAAAATCGCCGTTATTATTCGTCCAAGACGGTTATTTCGATGTGTGACATGCGTATCGTGATATAGAATCGTTGAAGAGTAAAAGGAGGCGGCTAATAACGCGGCCGAGTAAAGGAATCGCGAGGTAGCCTCCAATGAAATTACCGTGATACATACGTTTCTGACAGCGTGTCCGCAATGGCTGATGAATCCACCACCTCGGTGCCCAGAAGGCGTCGATTGGTAAACAATGTCCTTTGAAAAATGATCGAAAATTCGTTGCTCCTTTGTTTCTATTGTATCGATCGTATAATCGTCCTCGAGCTCGACAGCTTTTCGAATGTCGGGGAAAAATGAGACAATGAACGATGAAAATTTAATTTCTAGCGCGAGAGAACACGAAAATTGTATTCCGACGATTGGACTATCGGCGACGAGGACATCGAAGGTCGAAGGACCTTTCAGTTGGATGAAAAAATCGAGTGCGAAAGATACAACTTGGATAACTTTTCAGGACTTTTTAGAGAGATGAATGGAGCAGAGTTGAGTTTAGTGTATTTGCAGAAATATGGCCTAGCTATTCCACTTTTATTTAGAGACAAGACTGGCCTTGGCTTGAGAGTACCCAGCTCAAATTTTAGCATCAACGACGTGAGGACCTGCGTTGGTAATTATTCTCATTTTACCGTTTGTCGCTAAGATATTTTCCAATCTTTCGTCGGTTGACCTATAAGAGCGCTGCGTCGCCATTAACATTTAATAGAATCACAATGTATGCTAAAAATGTTTATTTAAAATTGTTTTAAAGTAAAACATTAATTTGTGAAGCGGCGATCCGACGCTCGGCCGAGATACGATTAGTGAAAGTAGCTATCTACTACTTACATAAACTTAATGACCTTTACAGGATCCAAAAGAATTGTAGACGTTATGGATGTAAATACACAGAAGAACGAGGACATGAGCATGAAGGAATGGCAAAGATATTACGAGGATGCCAACAAGGAGCGTCTGCTAAATGTTATATCATTGGAATTCAGTCACACGAAATTAGAAAATTATGTTCAATCGCCGACAGTGGTGAGGCAGGTCGATTGGGTGGATGTAGTGTGGCCCAGGCATCTCAAAGAGGCCCAGGTAGAATCTACGAATCTGCTGGAGGACATGATGTATCCCAAGGTACAAAAATACTGTCTCATGTCGGTAAAAGGCTGCTACACAGACTTTCACGTTGATTTCGGTGGTACGAGCGTCTGGTATCACATTCTACGAGGTGGCAAGATATTCTGGCTGATACCACCTACGGAAAAGAATCTTGCGCTCTACCAAGAGTGGGTTCTCAGCGGTAAACAGTCGGACGTATTTTTTGGCGACATGGTCGATCGTTGCGGTCGTATAAGCTTGAATGCTGGTATGACGCTCTTCATTCCTACCGGTTGGATTCACGCGGTTTATACGCCACAGGATTCTCTCGTTTTCGGAGGTAACTTTTTGCACAGTTTTGGGATCGAGAAGCAGCTTAAAGTCGCCCAGGTCGAGGAACACACCAAAGTCCCGCAGAAATTTCGTTATCCATTCTTCACTGAGATGCTCTGGTACGTTAATTATTTTTATTAAAACTGCTCTCGACTCGATTCACTCGAGGTTTAACAGATATTTTAGCTTTTTAAATCTATAGAGTCATTTGCACTATAAAATTCATCCCTTAAAATTCAACGGGTCATTTAGGGAGACCGAAGCTCTATTCTATTTTTTAACAATGCGTTTAGCGCAACAAACAATTTAAAAAATGTAATTTTCATTTTGTTTTTATGCGTGTTTTATCGAGTTTTTGTATCTTCGAGATACGATTTTGATGCAAGTTAAGCCCTGAAGTTGCCGAAAGAAAACTAGAACTTGTGTAAAAAATTAAAAACATGTTTGTAGACAGCTTCGTTGTTCTTGTCGTGTAATTTAAATAGTAATAGTCATATTTCGTTATTCCCAATACAGGTACGTTTTAGAGAGGTATGTTCATGTTCTATTGGGCCGCAGCCACTTAGATATTCCAGAAACGCAGCGTCAGCACTCTACCTCGACGAATACGAATTTAAATTCGCATTCGCACTTGCACCTCACCCCATTTGAGCTTCACGGCTTAAAATCCATAGTAATGTACCTGCACTCGTTGCCGTCGACGAAGAAAAATGTGCCCGATTTAATAAGAGATCCGGTAGCGTTGATACACGACGTTCGTTGTTTGGTGGAGCAGCACAGGCACGACAGTCCCGAGGCAGCAGTCACGGGAACGCCAATTTTACCGCCACCGCCATCGCTGACAATCGCCGAGCGGGTAAGTAGTTGAACAAAACTTTATAGTATTAAAAAATTCATCGAAAATTAATATTCGATTGTATTATGTAACGGAGAACCCAACATATCAGACTGAAAATGCTCGGTATCATCTGCAGGAGCGTCTCAGAATATCCAAGAAGGGTTACACGTCCAAGTTACAGCCGGGTACCTTGAGCGAGAAGACAGAGGTGAAATCGAGCTTTCCTAGGAGAAGAAGAACGCGCTGCAAGAAATGCGAAGCTTGTACGAGAAGCGATTGCAGCGAGTGCGCTTATTGCCAGGATATGGTGAAATTCGGAGGTAGCGGACGAGCGAAACAGACTTGCCTGATGCGACAGTGTCTCAGACCGATGTTACCGGTCACAGCGGCCTGCAAAGTCTGTAGATTAGACGGCTGGGGTCAACAGCCTTCCGCACTCATGGGTAAAATATCTTTTCGATCCGCAGGTCCGAAAAGTAATCGAAAATGGTCAAAGAAGGACCTTTGAAAGTGAACTGATCTCGTATTGATCGTTGAATTATAATCGTAATATTTGCAATGTCTTGCAGGAAAACCAACGCCGGGTACAGCCTCGAGTCTGATGGAGTGTTCCGCTTGCTTCGACATTGCTCATCCCGAGTGCGTTGGTGTTGATTCGCAGAGTCTCGCGGTCAGCGAGGATGTTCCCAACAGCTGGGAATGCCCGGTTTGTTGCGAAAGCGGTCGAAATCTTGACTCCAGACACCGACAGGGAAAAGCTCGGGCGCGCAAGGTTTCCGTTTCAAGCGCAGCCTCCTCAGCTCCGACTACCGACTCGGAAAGAGCGACCACGCCGAGCAAGAGGCCTAGACCGGATCCTAACGAGGTCAGTTATTTATTTCTGCCTTCAACTCTCCAGCCCTTTTTCTTGATTAATAATCAGGAGATTATAATTTTACAGACCTGGAACGAACGAGAGCCGGCCGAAGGTGAACACAGAACCGCCATGAGAAGTCAACTCGCTGTGCAACTGACCGGCTCCAGTAACAAAGTTTTAAAACGACCGCACATCGTGGTACGACCAGCGCAGCTTCCGTCGGTTCATGGAAACGATCACTCGGGCCAGTCGCTCGCGTACGACAAGACCGCTCTTCTCGCAATTTTCAGATACTTGAATCGTCGAGATTTGGCGAGATGCGCCTTGGTCTGTCGCGCCTGGGCGCAGTACAGCATCGAGCCAAACCTCTGGCGTCGTCTGGACATGTCGCACGCGCATTTAACAGCCTCGCATTTCACGGGGATCGCACGAAGGCAACCGGAAAGTCTGTGTCTCGATTGGTCGGACGTTACGAAGCGTCAGCTAGCCTGGTTACTCGGCAGGCTTTCGCAACTCCGTAGTCTCTCCCTCCAGGGCTGTGCGTGGTCCAACGTTTGCGTTTTACGGTCCTGCATCTGTCCGCCTCTGATTAATCTCGATTTGAGTCATGTCTCGGGTTTAAACGATTTTAGTCTTCGAGAAATGCTCAGCCCACCGAGCGATTCAAGACCTGGGCTTATCGACAAAACTTCGAGACTCAAGTACCTGAAGAGTCTGTCGCTTGCCGGTTGCGACGTCACCGATATCGCTCTGCGATACGTTGCTCAACATCTCCCACACGTAGAGTCCCTCGACCTCTCGTCGTGTGGTCGTCTGACCGACGCCGGCGTTGCCCAACTTACAACATCCCCTGCTCACGCTCTCACCAACCTCATTTCGCTCAACCTCGCGAGCTGCCGATTACTCACCGAGACGAGCCTCGATCATCTCGCGAGGTGCAAAGCCCTCAAACGACTCGATCTCAGACATACGACTCAAGTTTCCACTCAGAGCGTTATCAAATTTGCTGCACGAAGTATACACAATCTTCACGTAACTGATGTTAAACTCGTGCAGGAGAAAAGGCTGAAGTAAGAGATAAAAATTACGTGAAACAATGAGAACAAAAGGAACAACGGCCTTTCGCCTACAAGAAGGAGAGTGGAATCGATCGGCCCGGACTTGCGAAGGGCGGTCGGGGATGGGCGCGACTCGAATAAAAAACCATTCGCATGGCTACCCGGACGAAATAATCGTTAGCGATTCTTCGAAAGAAAAAAAAAAAGCTAAAAATGAATGTTCTAACGAAATAATTAGACGTAGTCCTTCTAACAAAGGTTAAGTTACTATTTTCACGAAGTAATCTAGAATAAATCTTTTTAAAAAACTTTCAAATGAATATATTTATATAATTCAGAGAATTTTGGTTCAGTTATCGTTTTGCGGATAATTATTAATCTCTTTTCACAAATATCTGCTTTTAATGTTATCACAATAGCAATTCGAATAGGTTTTATTTATTTATTTTTTATTCGAGAGGCGCCTATCTCCGTAGGCAGCTACAGACCATCTCCGAACTCTCAGGAAATCTTGATGTCGCCAATGTGGCTAGTGTAATAAGCACCGATGCGATGCAAAGACTCTTCAGACTGGCAGATTATTCCAAAAATACCTAAAGTATTTTGCGCCTACGCAATTGAATCTCGGGAGATCAGATTATTTTGTGGGCGTCCATGATGTGAAAAAAAGAAAGAGATTTAAGTAAGCAAAGAGATACTGGTAGATAGAATATTTATTCGAGTCAAGTTGAACGAGTCGAGTGACGCGGATTTGTGGAAGGAAACAATTATTTTTTAAAAATAAAAAATGCCATTTTGAAAAGAGCTTGAAGCTTTCGCGTGCTCGTGAATACTCATTCGAGTGTACATCGTTTATCCAAGTTACGGGAACAAATTGTACACGCTCATAAGCAGTTATTGTAAGTTGTGTTTAATTTTTTTTTTTTTAACTACTCAAAGAAATGCATTTGAGAGAAAAGCTTATCCCGAGACGCCTGAATCGAGATAATGGTGATTTAAAAAAAGTAACAACAACAATAACAAATCAGGAACTATTGTCACAAAAGATCTCCAGAGTTCCTAATTGACAATATTGGCCGTCGATTAGAACTAATCAAAGAATGTATGCTGTATGTAAAGTATGTAGCAAGTGATTTTACATAAAAAGTTTTCACAACGTGAAAAAAAAAATCAAGTAAGATAACGAAGTGTTTTCTTTCACCTGATAATGTAGTCAAATTATCGAAATTCATGCTAAATCGAATATTTAAATTGCTTTAAGGAGAATCAACTATCGATCATTTTTATTTATTTATTAATAATTGTAGATGGACGATGCAACTGGATTAAACTTTTCTCATAAAAGATATAGCGAAGGAACTACGTGTAGAGATAAAAGCGCGCACTTGCAGATAGATTAGTTTTTAGGAATCATTGGTTCGAAAATCCGCAAGTGCGACAGAGACAGAACTAAACATTTCTAACACATTGTTCTTGGACTTGAACTTTAGATCGTGTAGTTGACACCGTGCTGATACCAAAGTTTGGTACCAAACCAATGTGTCGAAAGGTTTGAGGTGAACTATCGGTATCGAGTCGAACCTTAAGGTGATGTTCTTTGTTACCGACCGAAGGGTCAAATTTCAATTTGGTCAAATTAACCGAAGGATCCAATTTCTCTGTCACGATTGATCTTTTAAATAAAAGAGGAGAACAGTGAATTGCGTCTTACAATTCTACAATTCACCGTTCTCATTTTTTATCCGAATGAACATTCGTGACGGTAAAATTCGCTATGATAAAATTCTGCTATCTCTCTGTCGTACATGGCGATCTGAGAGAGAACGACGACATTTGGCGTATCGTCTTAAGGTGATGCGTTTCTGTCGTTCTCTCTCACTCCTTCACGATTTCCAATAACGATATCTCGCGCTCATGGTGACTCAGTCCACCACATCACCTTAAGGGGAGGCGAAACCTCCATGAGTATGAAAGAGATAGAACTAGTATGGCGCTCACGGCAGAGTAAAAGAGAAGCAAGACATTTGTGTAAGTGTAAAGTTTTTGCCTCTTAAGGTGATGTAGTATACTGACTGAGCCGCCATCAGTGCGAGTGAGATACCATCATTAGTGACCGTGAGGGAGTGAGAGAGAACTAGAGAAACGTGTAACACATCACGTAAGGTAATATGATATACCGTCGTAACGTGATGCGTTATATATTTCTATCGGACTCTCTCGCTCCTCCGTAATCTCGAATGGTGCTATCTCATATTCATAGCGGCTCAGTCGGTATAGCGCATCCCCTTAACACTAGGTTTACGGGACGCGTAATTTTTTCGCATTTCGAAAGATAATATATAAGAAATGCCATAAACCCAGTTATAACTGTAATGAGTAAAATAAACTGTAATCCAATCTCCTCATCGGTGATAAATATTAAAAAGAAAATTTCATTTAATTTTCTTTGTCTATTCTACGGTGGAATTACCAAAAAAAAAAAATATTGTCTCTATGATAACAAAAGATTTATTTCCGTCTCTCACAACCGAGTAATGCGAGAATCATGGCCGTAATCAATGTAGCAACGAGAATAGTGTTCGCATTAATTTACAAAATAGAGGATTGCGCTATCGAGAGAACGAGTATGGAAATACAATTTACATTTTATGGAGTAAAAAAAAGTGTGACAGGTATGCGGGTATGTGGGTATCGCTCTGCTCACTATTGCACAATGCCTCTCCGTGTTAGGATCTGGAGAGTTTCGTTGCGCTCCGTTGGCTCTGCGTTTTTTGTTTCTTTCAAAAATCAGCCAATAGGGGTACAAGATACGAAGCGGCGGCAACGGATGAAAAAGGTCGAATATCGAAAACAGAGGACATCGCAATAATACCGTTGGACGACGCCACCGTTAGCAGCTGCAGAGCTCGAAAAAGCGGATATATCCTACACAAATCCTACGCAGTTTATCGTTTTTCGCTTTCGCGCAGTAACAACGATTGTGATGTATACGCCCGAAGTTGAGCTTCATCGACTTCCAAAACTGGAACCTGCGCAGTGAGGAATTGCATAAGAGACATGTAAGTACGCAGCTTATTCATTCAAGCGCAAACCAATAATCCGCAGTGGAATCACGAGTGAAAAGCCGGGGAAGCCATCTTAACCTCTGAGGCCTGTGGGCGACCATTCGTCGATTCAGAAGACCAGCGATATTTATGTATTTATTAAAAAATATCTTACACATTAGTAGAGGATCGTTTTACGATTTATCGAGATTGTCATTGCGTTAGGTTATATTTTGAATACAACCTTGTCACGCCTCGAATGTCTGTTACGTGCACCGCATATTTGGTTGATTAGCAAGTGCGTACTGTATCGTATCGGCTTCACCATTTATCCTTTTTTTGTTTTTTTGTTTTTGTTGTTTTTTTCTTTCTTAACAATTATCAACGCGAATGAGATAAAAATATTATTCGAGCGCTATGGCACTATGGTTGCCTGTCGAAAATTATCATTATTCGTGTTTCATTGGTACATTCGAGTATTTGTATGTATTATTTATAGTGTCAATGTATACGTGTACGTGAAGATTATTGTATTTGTATTTAACTATCGATAATCAGGTGGGATAGCGCCAGCTCGTTAGCCGAGCTCCGCTAAAACAGAGTCCAGGTCCTCTTGGAGAGACAGACTCTCTTCTCTCTGCTTCACTAAATCGTCCTTAAGCCGGTCTACCTGAGCTTTGAGTAGGTAGTTGCCCTTTTTCAACGCAGCTAGGCGTCCCTCGTTCTTCCTAGCCGTACCCTGCAAAAGTATGTTATTTTATGTTCGGAGAATATTTTGCTGTCATAAAATTGAATCAAAGCAAAGAAAAATTGAAAATTAGAAGCTTGCACATAAAATTTTTCATTTTTTTATGCTGAGCGTGTAGCTTTCTCTATGAAAAAGTGCGTGGCTCATTTTTATTTCCTTGTAGAGGAAGCTTCGTGTACCGTGGATTATAAAAATGAGGAAGCGACGTGCAAGATTCTACTTTGTAGCTTTTTTTTTTTTGTTTGAAGGAACAGTTCTTCCGTATTCTCGACAACTTTGAGTTTAAAGTCTTAAGTAATTAAAGACGACACGTAAGAAGGTGGGAGAATCGACTGTGGCATTTGGCGTACAAAATTGTCTCGATACTTATTTTAATTGGAATTCAAAAATGTTATATCGTCACAAAATCTGGACCTCTCGATTGCTTCTCGCCAAATTGAATATCAAATATTGTCTATCGTTAGTCCATTTCTCTAGAAACTTTTAACCCCCGAGCAGAAAATTCATGGGATATATTGTTTGAAGAGACATTTAAAAAAACAAATTGAATACATCAGAAAATCTAGATCCTTCGATGGATAGTCGCCACGTTTATTACTGCAAATTCTTTGACGTCGGTCCATTTCTGTAAAAAGTTTAAGCCCTATAGCTGTAAACTTGTGTCCTATAGCTGTAATCTTATAAAATCTGAATAGGTGTTTCAATTATTGCGTAAGTTATAACAAAAAAGGAGTGTAACTGCTTTACTTGAGTGCGAGAATTGAACGCTATCGATAAAATCATTCTCAAGTTATAGAAGTTTAAATGTGCAAGTCGAACATCTACGCACACACTTTTATCTAAATGTGATTTATGGAAGTTTGAGAGTACTTTGAGTATTCTGATACTAAAATTTCGAAATAATTTGTTGATATAAACAAAGCTTTCTCTATAAATGAGGGAAAATTGTGAAACCAACCGTAAGCTTGGTACGCCGTTTCTCGGGAGGATCGTCCTCGTCGTCGTCGTCCCAAATGTCGTCCAAATCGGAGTCATCTGTCTCCGATTCCTCTTCCGATTCTTCAGATTCCGACTCCTCGACTTCTTCCTCGTCTTCTTCTTCTTCGTCCTTTTCGTCTTGGTCATCGTCGTCCGTATCCCCCATAAGTTTGGCCATTTTGTCGACCTCCTTTTGAAGATGCTTGAATTTCTTCTTTTCCTCTTTGAGAAGTTTGTTCTGCTGCTTTATTTGTTCCTTCAGGGCGTGTCGTTCTTTTTTGGCATTCGTAGCTTTATCCCTGTTGCCAATAACAACATAAATTAATGAAATTATTTGTAAAGTCTCCGCGTAATTGCGTTGTTTAAGACTCACTTGAAGTTCTTGATTTTCGTCTTGAGCAATTTAAATTCCCTTTGCAATCGTTTTTCAGCCGCTGCGTCGGAATCCTCTTCTTCCTCTTCTTCGCTGCTCTCCTCCTCTTCCTCCTCCTCTTCGCTATGATTTCTGTCGCCTTTGTCTATGCTCTTTTGCGAGGCAACTCTGGCTACATCCTTTGCGCTGGGACATCCCGCAAGGGCCATGCCTGAAACATCGTACCAGGATGCGTCGACGTTCTCATCCGGAAATAGTATTATCGGCTCTGATTCTATGCTTTCCCAATATTCTGTAAGCGCGTTATCAAAAAGAGAAATAAAGCGAAGCGTGAGTTATAGCAGCGTAGCGTTTAACAAATTAGAAAAAAAAAAAAAGGGTCTGAAGCCCATAAACAAAATAATAGCGAGATGTTAGCAAAGTATTAGCTGGAAAATGATAACATTAATCTAGTAAGCGAAACAAACGATATTGATACAACATACACCGAGAAAATAAATGATTTAATGTTAACAAATCTAGAGTTAGCGAAACAAATGTTTAGTTGTTGTAAACAAATTAGAGATGAGCCAAATAAGATTTTTTTAACATTGTTAACGAAGATTTTTTTAGCTTTATTAGACCTAAACCAATATTATTTAGCCGAAAAAAAATTGGTAATTATAACTAAACATTTATTTCGTCATGTTCAACTCTAGATTTGTTAACATTAAATAAATTCCTTTACTCAGTGTAGATATCGCATATAGATAGTACAAAAGTTAATGATATAATGATGCATCGGTCGCCTGATAGACAGGAAGGTGAGGTTGAGAAACTTTGGCAATTGATGGTGCGTAAGATTGCTCAGGTATAATAGTTAGAAAATTGTAAAAGAATTGGAGAAAATAGTCGATTTCGGTCAACAGGGAAAACAGTACAGAGTCGTTATTGATAAATAATTGGAGACTAACCTGCTTTCATTCTTCTCTCGAGAGCAGCGTACATCCTCTTAATATCCTCCAGTTCATTTTTCGTTCTATCCCTCTCTTCGGCAGTCTTTGCGAATTCTTTTTCCATTCTCTCCGCGTCCTTTCTCGCCTGTTCGGCCTCTTTCCTCAAAGATTCGGTTAATTTTTCATCGTGAGCTTTGTGTTCTTGAACATCTTTCTGTGATTTAGCTCTATCGACTTCAACCTCGAGGTTCAAAATTCTAGCCTGTGGTACAAATAAATTCTTGAATATGACTGATCAATATGTAAGAAGAGATGAATTAAAAGTCAAAAGATCTTTTTACCTGTAATCTTTTGTTGTCTCTCTCGAGGGCCTCCTTGTTCCTTAATTCGATAGCGAGCATTTGCTTGGTGCTCTGTAAATCGTCGCGAACCGCGTCAATGTCGTCCATCTCGTCAGGGACTGCTTCATCGACCGGCGCCTTTTCCGCTTTTTGCATTTGTTCCTCTATCGTCAATTGCCTACGGAATTTTCTTAAACCTTCGAGTACCGGCCTGGAGCGATCGTTGGTTTTTACACTCTTCAATTTAACTCCCGACTGAATTTGTTTCAGCAGTTGGTTGTGCATATTGGACTTCTCCGATTCGAATACGAAATGTGCCTTTCCTAAGAAGCGTGACAAACCAATGTGATAGAAGAAAATCTACGCGAGATCAACGGAAACTCATCCGCGATTCCTACCTGCCGCATCAGCAGTTACTTTATCGACTCTCTCAATGAGCGGAGCACTTCTGTCGTTACACTGTACATGTTTGAGCCTCCTTCCGCTCTCGACTTCCTTCATCATGCACGCCCAGTCCGGACGTTTTCTCGGTCGTGATTTCAGCATCTCCAGAGTATTCTGTTGCTTGGTGGAGAGCGGTGGTAGATCCTTGATGATAGTTCTTCCCGGTGGAGGCGGAGGTGGCCTCGGCGGTGGTGGCGGAGGTATTGCCGCCCTCGAAGAGCTCTTGGAAAGCGTCGGTGCACCTGAGGAGGGTGTAATGCTCTCGTTGACAGCGAACAACGTTCTCGCGATCAAGCCCGTACGATTGAGAAACGGATCGTCGAGTCGCGAGCGTTTCAATGGGAACGCGCGACGATTAAAATAACTATAGGTCTATCGATCGATCAATCGGCAGAGGGTGCAGCAACCCATCAAAGAATTTAACTCTCGTTCCAACTGACCCTCCGTTTCTCATCTCTGTACGACGCTATATCGTACAACGAGGATTTTCTTTATTCTCTTTTTCTTACCGGTAGTACTCTCGCTTTTTGAGAGCGGTGCCGATTTGTCACCGCGCGATTTTGATCTCTCTATTCGAACCTGACGCTCGAGCTGCGGCTTCTCCGATTGCGGCTCTGCTCGGCCATTTGGACCTGGTTTCGATACCGCAGTTGAAGCAGCTCTGCTCTTGGTGTTGTTGCTGTTGCTGTTCGTAGTGTTAGCACTGCTGCTGCTGCTGCTGCTGCTGCTGCTGCTACCGGTGCTCTTGTCGCTATTCGGTTGCGATGGAATTATCGTTATTTTGCTCTGTTTCCGTGGCTGTGGATGTGATTCCGCTACTGGCTGCGGCGTCATTGCTTCAGCAGGTTTCGGCACGCTCTACGAATTAAAAATTACAATTATCATCCGATTAGTTATTTAACATTTCTCTCTTATCAATCCTACCGAATATTCAAATTCGTGAGAAATTCGGAGCCACATGGTCGCGCACCGATGTTAATAACGTTCAGCCTATCGATCCGCACTAATCTCTATCCTTTCCGATCCAAACTTTGTTAATTTAATCTCTCCAGCTTATAATAAATAAATAATTTTTCTTATATCTCGATATTTATGCGAAGAAAGATCTTTCGGTTTCTTATTAATCTATTTATCACATGATATTAGAAAGATTATCTTGGAGGATTCAAATTATTAGCGAGATCTTTCGTACTGCCGCTTAGCTCAGTGCGGAAGCTAAGACTAATTTAAAAAAACGTTGAAAGTTTCTCTGCGTTACCGTGACGAGTGACGTCGAGGGCAGGGCCGGAATACGTTTGGCACAAGTGTCGACTCCCGTTGTGCCTTCAATCGTCTTTAAATAATCATCGTCAGAAAGAGACGGAGAATAAATAAAAAGAGTTTACGATTTATATTTTTATGATTGATCTACGCTTTAAATTTTTTCAGATCTATTATTCGTTCCTTTCGATCTTAATTTTAAAAAATATTTAAATAAATAATTCAATAGAATGTTAATCATTCGATTACAACAATCTTAATTCATTTCATTTGTTTTTCTCTTGGAAAAATTAATTGTGAATCTAAAGAAGTTAAATTTATTATAAAATTCGACATCGAATCGAAACCCGTTATGTCGATCATCTTTGTAAAATCTTATCCTTTCGCACATTGCACATTCCGTACAATCTATTTCTGTCGCGTAGATACGTTGACCGCCGTAACCTGGTGACGGTCAACGCGTTTAAAATGCACAAACTTCAGGTTTTTATTTACGTATGACGATCATAAACAAAAATTTTATCCTGAGGTGTATGAGACTGCATATTTGGCAATTGTTGTCTCGACAACGTGTGCAAAAACAGATTTTACGAAGTTCTCCTTTTCACAACGAGTTCCTTAAGGTAGAACCTCCTCTGTTCGTCAGCGGTGGGGATAGATGCAATGGTACACGGTGTGCAAGGAAATGGCGCTGGGGGTGGGTGGGGGTGGGGGTGGGGGATGGTTATGCGTGACAGATATGTGCGTCAGTAACGCCGCTGCCACATTTCTATTTAACTCGCGATATCTCAAAAACAAAACGGTAAACCGTTCTTCAATTTTCCTAGCATTCGTTTTATACTTCTATAAAATATTTTTTTTTTAACTTTAATTCTTGAATCTCGTTCTGACGGTAGAACGACAAATTTATGTTGTTGGTTGTACTTATTTGCTAATGATGGCAACATCGATTGTTATTATTTCGATGTTGGAAACAGTAAATATCGTTGAAATTTTACAAACGTTGAGATAATACATTTGAATAAATGTGTGAGCTTAAAATGTTTTGATTAATTTTTATTTCAATGATAACCATAGAAGAACTTAAATCTACTTTAAAACTCGTTGATTTTCTTTGAATCATCTACAGGAAAAACTCGTATTACCGACATGTAATCGCTATGATTACTTACGATTATTATTATTATTATTATTATTATTAAATGCATTTTGTGTTGAACTCTGCAGCATTCGATGGTCACTGGTGGCGATCGAATGGAGAGGAAAATTGGGAGGAAGGGAGGGAGGCAAAGAGACAGAGAGAGAGAGAGAGAGAGTTAGTGACGGAAGACGCAGCTGCCTACGGGACACATTTGAAATAGACGGGTGTCTTGAAATAATCGTGACCCAAAGGCTTATATGCCAGCTACTTTCCCGACGTATCTTCACGGTAATTCTCCGGTTTGCGGTTTGCGTGCTTTTTCTTCTTCCAGTAATGATTATATCATCATTTACGATAGATTATCAGACAAATGTTTATGGGAAATAAAGGTAGCTCCATCTTTATTTATCATAAGCGTTTTATTGACAATTGGGAAAGACAAACGCTTTGATTGGATTTCCATTTTGAAACATAAATCATAAAGAGTAAAATATTATTATTTTGTCAATCAAACGATAAACGATGTCTCTACTATTTTTCTTCCTACAACGAGCAACCAATGTTATTCCAAGCGTGTCATTAGCCCAATGCAATGAAATAGTTAATGCGTTAGTAATGACTTTAAGCGGATGATGATTGAATTTAAAAAAAATCTATTCTTGATACATGGCAGAATGCCATTGCAGAATGACCGCAACTACCGATCTATATTACGATGTTTGCGTGGTAACCCGTGCTGTTGTTTTTCTCATGAAGCGCGAATTCACGCTCGTCGTATGAAAGAGAAGAGAAGAGCGAGAGCGAGATGGCTGTAGATATTGTAAACAATGAGGATATGCATAAAAGAAAATTAGCGTAATCGAGACTGCGTTATTGAAAAACAAAAGAAAATAATTTGCACGTGTCAGGTTTCGTCGGAGGGTTAAAAATACGCCCCGAAGAAAAAAAAAAAAAAAGATATATATCGTCTAAAGGTTATTTATGTACATAAAAATGTATTAATTATGTAACGAATTCAATTTAATCTGTGTCTTACTTTTAATGTGATCTTAGTGAACGCTGGTGCTTCGTCAGTCGTCGGTTTGGATTCACGCCTGGAGTTTAAGGTCCACGGTGCTGCGGGCATAGGCAACGGGTTCGGTCCATCCTTGACCCACGGTGGTCTGAAAGTCGTCCTCTGAGGTTGCTGACCTCCTGCGCCCGGCATTTTGATATCTCTCTGTTTTCCTTTCCGTTTCTCTGACTTGTTTGATTACCTTCTTTCTCTCGATCTTTCGTTACGGCTCTTCCTACTTTTATTTATTTATTTATTTTCAAATTATTCTCAATTATATTTCGGTCGATTGCCAAATGGCACTTTGGCGAAAGCTACAATTATTTATCACGAAAATTTTTGCTAAATATTGAATCAACGATTCGGCGAATTGACTATTGATCTTTCGAATATACAACTTCCGGGAGAATAATTATTTTTCACACCTTTTCTTCTTCTTGTTGTTCTTTTGGATATTTTTCTCGTTGTATTTTCCTTGAGACGCGTTGATACAGCGTAACACGAAAAAAAATTGAGTAAACTCTCGTGGATGTCGTTGTTGGAAGACTATCCACCTCCTAGACTGCGAACAGCGCGAGTGCGAACACTCGGGAGGAAACTGTGTTGCGTGGGCGAGATCCAAACGTTTGCTACTCGAGATTCAGAAATGTTTCTATACGCCCCTCCACTTCTATCGCTTTTGTAAAATAAATCTCCAGCGGTGCAACGTTTTTTTTTTTCTTCTTTTTTTTTCGTCGCTCGCTATCGTATCAGGTTCAAGATCTTTGGAGAGGGGAAAAAGCGCTCTTGGATCGTCGGTTCGTCGACGATTAACTGGCGGCTACGGTGATATCGCAAGCAGGGTTTCCGGAAATCGTCGTTTCCCCCGGATTCGATGAAAAGATTATGTGAGAGAAAGAGAGAGAAAACGCGAGCTTAGCTGGTTGGCTGGGACCGTTACCTCTTACCCACCTGTCCCCTCTGTTCACCCTCTCGGTACATATGTATCTCGCTCACTCTTGCCACCCAAAAACTTGATATTTTTGGCTAACGACGTCACAAGTGCCGAGGAGAACGAAAATAGAATCGGTTCTTCTAGGACGCCACCGTGACTGCCTCACGGCGATGCGTCGCTTATCCCACGACGTATTACTTACTCTCTCTCGTATCACCCTTTGCTTCACCCTCCACTTTACCATTTCTTCCACCTCGCTAATTCTTTTCTTTTTACTCTCCTGACTCTTTCAAGACTGCATGTAATTTTGAAGATCCCCACGATGTTATCCAACGAAACTTTTATGTATTCTTCTAAATCACATTCAACGGCCATTTCGTGCCTGTCTCGAGGAATTTGTTCATTTTTATTCCCCGACAGGATGCATCTATTCTACGCATGTTCTAGTCATTGTTGCGAATAATGAATTACTTTTGATAATTGATTGCGCGTTTAATGAGTTTAATTATTAATCAAATTATTGATTATTTGGTGAAATTTCATTTTTACGCATTCGTTGTTAAAAGTTAAGTGTCATTTATAAAATTTTCTGAATGATGTACTTTAGATTTTTAATTTGATTAAAAAATTGATAAACATGCTCAATTTTTTATTGAATTGTTAATTATATTATTATTTAGTGAAATGTGATTTTTACGAAATTTGTTGGAAAGAAGCAAAGTGTCGTTTTAACAATTTTTTTTTATGATGCACGCTGTATGATTTCTGATTGGACTCACGATTAGAAAATGTTGGTTTATCGAAAGCTTCGAGTAATGTAGAAAATTGTCGCCTGCACGATATTAATATCGCTGTATCGTGTTCCAGGATAGGAAGATTTCGCGAGAAACAATATCAACAAACTGCACAGAGACGCAACGAAGCTAGCATCAAATCTGACTATTATCGCCAGACAGCTCGGTACTTCGAGCTCGAGTACGACAAAGTACGACAGTTCAACGCTTGGAACGTAGACGAGTCGAGTAAGCATTTGGAGATTTGTAGGAAAGCCGAATTGCTCGTATCGCGGCGAAATAAGTTAAGAGAGTTATTGAGGAGCGAGGAAACGCTGTACAGAGCCGAGTGCGAGAGAGTTAAATCTCGTAGCGTTCTCTCTCGAGTTGATTTCTCACCGGAAGCTTTTGACAACAGATTGAAGCAGAAACGCGCCGAGGAGAGTCTTTATCTGCCGAAAACTGGTCGACGAATTCAATCATACTTGTACGGAGCTTACGGACCGGTCAGTACAACTTCCCGTTCGGTTTTGAAAGAGTGGAACAAGCCAGCGATCCAAACGAGAATGAGTATGGAAAAGATAAATTCACGACAGGAGGAGCAGTTGGAGCACGAACAGGAAGATTACAACAAGAGACAGGAGGAGTACAAGGAGAACTCGAGAAGCGCGCGAGCTTCGAATCTCTACGGTCCCGAGTTCAACGCGGACAAACGACATGTGGCAAGTGCAAATTACCAGTACAGGCCAGCTGCGGGTTTGAGTACTGACTCTGCTGATCATCGTCCGCATTCAAGGCGTCTTCACGATTCTCATTTTCTTCTCGGCAATCAGACTTATCTCCAGGAGGAAGGAGGGCAGCACAAGGGACCCAATCAGAAGTTCACCGATAGATACGCCAACAGGAGCCTCGAGGCGACCAACGTCGGCGAAACGGCTGCGCATTCGATGGAAGAAGCGGACGATCTGGTGGACGTCGCGAGCGAGGCCGACATCAGACCGGAGCATTCGGACGAGGGTCTACAGACGGATAATCGAGCTTGGAGCGGAGCGGACGAGGAGGATCTCGATCGAACGGATAATCATCGGGAGAAACGAGAGACCGCTGAAGAAGAAGAGGAAGAAAATGGCGTAATTCACGTTTCCGGGTCATCCGCATCCATGAACGACAATGCTTCGACCGATTCGGGTAGTCAGAACCTGAAGAATATACAGGAACAGGCGGATGAGGTGGATAGAAGCGAGCAACGCGATATCGACAAGGAATTCGACGCTAAAGCTTCGGCTGGTCGTTCCGATCATCGTCATTTCGAGTCGGAGAAGAGTCTGCCCTGGCTGCGCATGATTCCCGGTGATAAAAATCTATCCGAGCAAATGTTTCTCTATCTTACGCACAACGAACTCAAGGGACAGATTCAGGATCTCGAGAAACGCGAGAATCAGGCGGCCTCCAAACATCAGTGGGACGAGGCTCTCCGTCTCAGGGATATGAGAAACAGGTTGGATCTCGCACGCGAGAAAAATTTATACAGGAGAGACGATCTTCTCTTGGATCCGGATGTAAAGAAAATTGGAATGGCCGGTATCGAGGCTAGGAGCAAATTGCTCAAGGAAAGAGAGACGCTTTGCACCAATTCATCAATGTACAGGTAAATATCCTCGAATTATCAGTTATTTATTTATTTAAAAAAAGATCATTCTCATCAGTCCGATTTGTTTTGTATCAAACGATCGAGTATTCGACGCGTCTCGCCGTAGTAATGACGGCGAGTCTTCTTTTATCGGGACCTCGGGGCTAATGCACAAACGCTATAGAAGATTGCACTAAGGCCGCGAGCAATGCCAAGGGTCCGTGTGTGCTATTTTGTAACCGTCCGACGTTCCGTGACTCACGCGACGGTTCACTCACACTCGCGTAGTTGTCACTCGTTGGCAAATGAGCTGCCAAAAGTACTGTCACGCTGCCACGCCTTTGAAGCGTAAGATAAAGCGCAGCAGGCAATTTCTCTAGAGAATTTAAATCAAGAATCTGTTTTTTTTTTTAAAACGAAAAAACGACTATCGAACAAAATTCCTTTCCGACGGAAGCGGTGAATCGCTCGTCCTTCGTGTTCTTTTCATCAGTTTGCAACGTTCTCATTTGTTTTGTTGATTTTCTAGCGAGGAAGCCAAAGTCATGTGGAGTCAATGGTTGATCGAAGACCAAAATTCCATATTGGAGGGAGCTCGGCTTCAGCGAGAGGACTTGATGAAGCAACTCGAGGAGAATTGGCGCTCGCTGGCAATCGAGGACAAGCAGAGGATTTCAGACTCGTTCAACAAAGAGACCATCGACGTCACTCTCGATCACGATAATTCGTGCGCAGTCAGATCGGCCAGTCGTTAATTATTTATTTCTTTTTTTTTTTTTTTCGTTTTGCAAAGATGCAAAGATTTGTTCGTAGACGCCTTGGCACTTATTCTACACCTAAACGCAGATCTTTAATCAAAACCTCTGCAAAACCGTCTAAATTTTCGATTCGATCATAGTTAGATTAAGAAAAGAAAGAAACAAAAATTGACTTATCGGTAATCTTTAGTCTGCGCGAACGACACACGTGCTTGATGTAACGATATTGATCGACGCATTTTTTATAATAACAAGAAGAGTAGAAAAATAAGTATCTCTTATAGAAAACGGATTTCGTTTGGGGCGCAGATGCATTTGATATATTTTATATTTAACAAAACAAGAGTGAGAGAGGTTGAAAAATAAGCATTTCATATCAAACGTGATTTTTATTTTTTCCGCAAATCCATTTCAACGTTTTTCTTTCTTTTGTTTACTCCATTTAATTAAATTACCGTTGTCATGACTGTTATGAAAAGCTTTATTAAAATTTTAAGCATAGTCCGATCTCTCGTATGAATTCATCGATAGTCATTGTCTACTCATCTATTATGTGGCGAAATAACTACATTTTTGTTTTCACATCTTTTTCTTTTTAAATATTTGCCGTCGTCGATCGTACGCTTAGGCGATTGTTGTGCCTTGTCAGACTTTTTACTACTTATTACGCTTTCTATTAATTCTAAAAAACCTAACGCGCTTGCACGTACGCATATCGATGAGAGCTCGAGCTTGCATGTTATTCATTATATTTGAGCTCGAAGTATAATCGGAAATATCACTTTAATTACCGCCGTATAAAATAAAGGCTGGTTGAATGTTATGTTGTATGGACGATTGAAAGTATCGTCGTTAAGATGAATACATAATAAAATATTAAAATAAACAAAAATGTTATATTTTATTAAATCCATCGCTGTAGCACAGTTAAAAAATTAACAAAACAAAGCTACGATCATTTGAGAAATTAGCTAGAGAAGATTCGCAGTTTCGATTTACTACATTTTCAATAATCCTTAAGTATTGTTTAAGATTAAGCGAAACACTTGTCTGTTGATCCTCCGCGATCCCGTAAACGCTAACATGATCAGTAACAAATGTTTTCATGCAAATTCGGTGTATCGGGATAAGGTTATCTGCCATAGAACTTACGTTCAATCTTAAGGTGATGTGAAACATTTGTCGATGCAAAAGACATAGAAATAATCTTGCGATCTTTGATTTCTTCGCTACGGTTGATCCGTTGAATAAAAGACAAGAACTCTTAGCCCGCAGAAGACAACGTTATCAGCATTTATCCGACAGATGAAATGTTACAAATTCACGTTACAGTGATCTCCATTTCACGATTCTACAGTTTCAACGTTCTCGTATTTTATACGAAAGATCGTGGTAAAGAAATGTGCATTGGAGTTTTTATCAGAGACGAACGGGTAGGGGATTACCTAAACTGTAATCTTTTTTAAAATAACATCATACGGTAAGCTTTATCAGTCGGCAATACAGTTCGTTGCTATCTTTTTCTTGATAATCGAGAGGTACCGCCACTGACTGGTTTATAATAATAGGAGAGACTTGGAAAACTTGAGGTGATGCGCTATACCGACTGAGCCACCATGAGTATGAATGAGATAGGGCCATTATCAATCGCGGAGGAGCGATAGAGACAGAGAAAAATGTGTAGCACATGACGTTAACACTCTACGATTGATAAACATTTTTTTTCTGAATTATATTATGATGAAAGTGTTAAAAAAAGTTTATTTATTTATACTATGGTAACGATCAATAAAAAAAACCTTTTAAATAATCTACAGGTTATTTATTCCTCGCTATTATGTTTTATAGTTATAAAACAACCCTCTTACAACGTTTTCCACCGATAAAACTATTAAACGTTTTAACATAGGAGCAAGTCAGACAAGCATGGACAGTTTCTATGTTTGTTTTACTTGTTAACATCCAGGAAATCGTAGACACGATGTACACTCGTCGTTGCTTCCGTAGAAAATACCATCAGATCGTTTATTATGGTACATAACGACAAGTTCCTGAACTTGTCAGCATATAAAAAAAAGTAACGCGCATAACCGAACAACGAGAAAGTATTTTTAATTGAAATGTATTAAAATACGTTTGAAGTTTTTTTTAAAACACGATAGAAAAGTTGATCTTACAATATATTCAGACACTAATTAACCCTTTGCACTCCGTTGTCGCCGTATTTGCGACATTAAAGCCTCTATGCCCTACTAGGCTGGAGTGCAAAGGGTTTAACATTGATTTCAATCTTTAAATCAATTTAGTTGTAGAGTCAATGTCGCATTAACTTAAAGAAAGTCTTTAGCGATAAATTTGTTACATCGCTCTATAAATTTATATTTTGCCATACGAAGAAACTTTCTATTCCAATGATAAATTCTCAATATTTCTCTGTACATTGTTCCTTTATTCATATCTAGTGAAACTTTATGTTGTTTTTTATAATTTTATATCATTGTTAATTGATAACTATTATAATGTAGCATATCGTTGATCGTTTGAATTACAATTTATAAGAAACTTGTTATTCGAAAGATAAATTTTCACTATTTCACTGTACATTGTTCCTTTATTGATATCTGATGAAACTTTAAGTTCTTCTTTTTATAATTCTATATCATTTTTAGTTGATAACGTTAGTTAGTTGTTAGTTGATAATGATTCTAATGTAGCATATCGTTACCTCGGTTGATCGTTTGAATTACAAAAAACTAAAAATAGCAAAGCAATTGTCGAGCTAATAAAAAAAAAAAAAAAACAGCACGACAGAAGAAAGACACAAAAGAGGGATGCGTAGTAGCAGAAATTATATATGGAACGGGCGTGTGGCGTGCGTTGGTCATTTACGGGTACCGGACGTGTTATTACTTATTAGCTATCGAGTCTCGGGGTTCCGAGCGGGCGTGTTTCTTCGCTACCCGCTCGGCTTCTTCACTCTGGCTTCCGTCCCTCTACCTTTTCTTTCTCGTCGCCCCCTACGCCCACTATACGATCTTTGCTTCCTATTTTTTTTTCCGCTTCATCTTTTTTTTTTCTACTTATTGCTACGCTGTGGCGAGAGCCCGAGGCAGCTCGAAATGCGTTTAATTAACATAGCTGGCGTGGCTGAAATCCTCATCTCGGGTGCGAGCCACGCTGCCGCAGAAGCAGTAACGCGGATGCACTCAAATTTCACGGATCATCGGGCACCCATACTACCCTTAGCCTATATATAGTTTTCTCTACTTCTTGGACAAAAGAACCACCCTCGTATGAACAAATTTATCCATCTTCATCTGATAATATCATTATTTAATATTGTTACCATTGTTTATTATAGAACAGCGCTTTCTACTGGCAAAACTGGTGCGCGTTTTAACATGAGAACAAACGTGTGTACATCGACTCGATACTTATCTAAGTCAATTTCATTCGGTAAACGAGACACGGTACGCACTCGGTAGAAAATGCAATTACATAGGACTTACAACTAAATATACAAAGATTAAATTATTGTAAATGTTATATTATATATTCGTGTTGTACGAGCGTATTTGTCTATGTAATAATTATTATCTACAAATGTATATTTACCTCAGATAAAATAGATGAGAATGGAATGACATTTTTTGGTAACCGTACAAAAGTTTGACTCGTATACTTTAAAACCTCTGGGATCATCTGATAAATTTAAACACTGCCGATAAAATAATATAAAACGATTTATAATTTTTAAAAAATGTATCCATCTTTGTTTATTACATTATTACAATTGTTAGGAGCAATAATATTGAATAATTATAGAACAGCGCTTTCCACTGGCAAAACTGGTGTGCGTTTTAGTATGAGAACAAATATGACGAGTGTACATCGACTCGATACTTTTCTCACTTACTTTTATTCGATAAACGAGACGTTACACGCACTCGGTAGAAAATACAATTACATAGGACTTACAATTAAATATACAAACGTCAAATTATTGTAAATATTATATTATATTCGTGTTGTACGATCGTATTTGTCTATGTAATAATTATTATCTACAAATGTATACTTACCTCAGATAAAATAGATTAGAAAGGAATTACATTTTTTGGCAACCGTACAAAAGTTTGACTCGTATACCTTAAAGCCTCTGGGATCATCTGATAATTTTATCCACCGCCGATATAATATAAAACGATTTATAATTTTTAAAAAATGTACCCATCTTTGTTTATTACATTATTACAATTGTTAGGAGCAATAATATTGAATAATTATAGAACAGCGCTTTCCATTGGCAAAACTGGTGCACGTTTTAGTATGAGAACAAATATGACGAGTGTACATCGACTCGATACTTTTCTCACTTACTTTTATTCGATAAACGAGACGTTACACGCACTCGGTAGAAAATGCAATTACATAGGACTTACAATTAAATATACAAACGTCAAATTATTGTAAAGATTATATTATATTCGTGTTGTACGAGCGTATTTGTCTATGTAATAATTATTATCTACGAAAGTATACTTAGGTAAGATAAAATAGATGAGAAAGGAATGAAATTTTTTGTTAACCGTACAAAAATTTGACTCGTATACCTTAAAACCTCTGGGATCATCCGATAATTTTATCCACCGCCGATATAATATAAAACGACTTAAAATTGAAAAAAATGTATTCACCTTTGTGTAATCGTATCATTAATTAATATTATTACAATTGTTAGGAGCAATAATATTGAATAATTATAGAACAGCGCTTTCCATTGGCAAAACTGGTGTGCGTTTTAGTATGAGAACAATCGTGACGAATGTACATCGACTCGATACTTTTCTCACTTACTTTTATTCGATAAACGAGACGTTACACGCACTCGGTAGAAAATGCAATTACATAGAACTTACAATTAAGTATACAAACGTCAAATTATTGTAAATATTATATTATATTCGTGTTGTACGAGCGTATTTGTCTATGTAATAATTATTATCTACGAAAGTATACTTAGTTGAGATAAAATAGATGAGAAAGAAATGAAATTTTTTGGTAACCGTACAAAAGTTCGACTCGTATACCTTAAAACCTCTGGGATCATCCGATAATTTTATCCACCACCGATAAAATAATATAAAACGATTTATAATTAAAAAAAAAAAAAAAAAAAAAAAAAAAAAAAAAAAAAAAAAAAAAAAAAAAACATAAATAATGTAGAGGGTCGGTTGCCAAGAAGCAAACCACCTTTTCGTCCCTCGCGAAACGAGTTTTTTTCAGCAATTTTTGAGCAACGCGAGCGAGCGAGCGAGAGCGGGGGCCAATCGAGCAGTTCCTGTCTGGAATTATGCGATGGGAGGGCAATTTTCGTGGCTTCCCAGCGTAGCAACATCGGTAACAGAAGCAATCGATCTTGATCTAGGTATCGATTATTCTAGGTAGCCTCGACAGATGATTTAATTGATATTCAAAAAATAAAAAATAAAATTATAAATTAGCATCGCAAACAGATAACTATTAACCGACTGTTGCCTAAGTTTCATCAATTAAATGGAAAATTACTCAACCACCAATATTACAAGACAGTTTTTATATTTTCTCAACTATAAAAACGATGAAAATAAATATCAGAATGTCCATGATGTCCATAAATAATTAAATGAATTTTTTATTCGTTTAATTAAAGCGCCAGGATATTATAAGTTCGAGATGAATTCAGAGAACGGTTTCTACAGTCGAAGCTGCTGAGAATTTCACAGAATTCTCAACTAGTACATACCAAGGAAATAGCAATTAGCGCACCGCATATGGTCGAGCTAAGAAGTTCGTCCCATACTTCTCGGAGCGTAAAAAAAAAAGGAAACCTTTCCTGTCGCCACCATCTCCGCTTTTATGCTTCATCGCCAGTTCACTAATTGGCCTGATTATAATAAGCTTTTCGTCACGTGGAGCTAAAAAATGTTTTGTTTTCTTTTTTTTTTCGAATCCGGGACTCGGTGAATTTATTAAATGTTTGACGAAATGATGGCGTAGCAATCGAGTTTAACTTAATTTTATTTATAATAACAAATAAATCGACAGGATATTTTTAATTGTGAAAGAAAATTGTGATGCTTGACCGAAAAATTAGTCGAATCTGAAACGTTTTAGATATTTTTTTTTGCCGGTTTACGAATGCTTTTACTACTGAGCTAACTCGATTGACTTTTGATACATTTTATTCCCAAATATTCGAATATTTCTCTATGTTATTAGGTTCAGATTGAATCGAGTTAATTTCTTTGATAAACGTACCGATTCAAATGTGTTTTTTACTTCGTTAATGAGGAAAAAACTTTGTTGACTCGTCGGATTTTGTTTCTATCTCATGAAGTTTGCTCATGCTTTTACTACTGAGTTATCTCAGATGGCTTTCAACACATTTTTTTATCAAATATTCGTTTATTTCTTTACGTTATTAAATTCAGATTGAATCGAGTTAGTTTCTTGCACAAACTTGGCTGACTTGTCGGATTTTATTTCTGTATCACGCATTTTATTCGTGCTTTTAGTACTGAGTTATCTCACATGGTTTTTAATCATTTTTCTCCCAAATATTCGTATATTTCTTTACGTTATTAGATCCAGATTGAATCGAGTTAGTTTCTTTGATAAACATACCGATTCAATGATGTTTTTTGCTTCATTAATTATGCATAAACTTGGCTGACAACAGAAGTTATTTATATATTTCGCATTTTACTCGTGCTTTTACTACTGAGTTATCTTAGATGGTTTTCAACAAATTTTTTTTATCAATTATTCGCTTATTTCTAGTCGTTATTAAATTCAGATTGAATCGAGTTAGTTTCTTTGATAAATGTACCAATTCAATAATGTTTTTTTTTGCTTTGTTAAGGAGGCAAAAACTTGGCTGACTTATCGGAATTTATTTCTAACTCGCGTAGTTTGCTAATGTTTTTACTACTGAGTTATCTTATATGGTTTTCAACACATTTTTTTACCAAATATTCGTTTATTTCTTTACGTTATTAAATTCAGATTGAATCGAGTTAGTTTCTTGCACAAACTTGGCTGACTTGTCGGATTTTATTTCTGTATCACGCATTTTATTCGTGCTTTTATTACTGAGTTATCTCACATGGTTTTCAATCATTTTTCTCCCAAATATTCGCATATTTCTTTACATTATTAGATCCGGATTGAATCGAGTTAGTTTCTTTGATAAACATACCGATTCAATGATGTTTTTTGCTTCGTTAATTACGCATAAACTTGGCTGACAACAGAAGTTATTGATATATTTTGCATTTTACTCGTGCTTTTACTACTGAGTTATCTCAGATGATTTTCAACACATTTTTTTACCAATTATTCGAATATTTCTTTACGTTATTAAATCCAGATTGAATCGAGTTAGCTTCTTGTATTAAACTTGATTGACTCATCCTATTTTATGTCTATCTCACGCAGTTTGTTCCTTATTATAACAAATACTAATTTAACAAGAAAAAAAATAATTAGCTACCATTACCATCTATCTGCCGTGCCAGCCAATCCATTGGTACGATCTGTCAAGATGTTGGAAGCTCTAATCGGTAATCGTAAGCCTCCGCCATTGAAGTATAATTTATTAGATCAACAGTATTAAAATTTAACAATAATATATTCAATTTAAATAACTTTCCCTTCTAGCGATTCTCTGTATGACTCTAAAATAGATTAAATATGCCTTTTGGCAGTACGACTCGCTACAGCAGCGTGTAAGCACATTCGTGGGAGAAGAGAAATACAGGAAGCCTGCGCTTTAACCGCGATAAGCAAACAAATAAATTGTTGAACGTTAACCCGTAGGTGTAAGCTTCTCGTACGTGCGTTGTAGATGATAAACTTTTCGCAACAGTCTAACCTCGAGCTTTTTACTATCTGTGCATTCAGTGCACGCCATTGGTAAACAGGTCAGATCTAAATTACAACGAATAAGCGAGTAAGTAGTTAAAAGAAAAAAACATCTAACAGCTAGGCTATCGTTAACTTGATCTTTACTTTATCAGAAAATTTTAAAAAAAACTCAATTTCCGATAATTCACAGCCTTTAAAGTTCTTTGTATCTTACAATTACCACTAACACGTGTGCATCTACGACAGAGATTGTAAAAAACGTTGTTATATCATAAGAATTATGTGAAAAAAATTTTTCGAGTTTCTAAACGAAGTGAGTAGTACTTAGGATGTACCCTCTTCTTTCTAGAAACATATTTTCATTAATTTAGGATGTACATTCTTTTCTTTCTAGAAACATATTTTCATTCATATAGGATGTACATGCTCTTCTTTCTAGAAACACATTTTCATTAATTTAGGATGTACATCCTCGTCTTTCTAGAAACGTATTTTCATTAATTTAGGATGTACATCCTCTTCTTTCTAGAAACATATTTTCATTAATTTAGGATGTACATTTTTCTTTCTAGAAACATATTTTCATTAATTGAGGATGTACATCCACTTCTTTCTAAAAACATATTTTCATTAATTTAGGATGTACATTTTTTTCTTTCTAGAAACATATTTTCATTCATTTAGGATGTACATGCTCTTCTTTCTAGAAACACATTTTCATTAATTTAGGATATACATCCTCTTCTTTCTAGAAACATATTTTCATTAATTTAAGATGTACATTTTTTTCTTTCTAGAAACATATTTTCATTAATTTAGGATGTACATTCTTTTTTTTCTAGAAACATATTTTCATTCATATAGGATGTACATTCTTTTCTTTCCAAAAACATATTTTTATTAATTTAGGATGACATGCTCTTCTTTCTAGAAACACATTTTCATTAATTTAGGATGTACATCCTCTTCTTTCTAGAAACACATTTTCATTAATTTGGGATGTACACCCTCTTCTAAAAAGAATCCTATGTACTACTCTCTTCGTTTAGAACCTCGTACATTTTTCCCCCATTATTCTTATGAAAACACAATGCTTTTTGCAATCTCTGTCGTTTATGAATTATTTCAAGACCTCTAGAAAATCTATCTCTTTCTAGAAGAGAGTGTACCTGTATCTTGACTAAAATACTCTCTGCCTTTGGACTTGGAACATTTTTTTCTCCTCATTCCTTTTATAAAAATACAACGCTTTTTTCCGATTCTCCGTTAGTCATTTAGTATGCATACAGTTTGCTAAAAAGTATATTGTGATATATAAGCAGTCATATAATTTAAGTGCACCTTCCTACCAGGGTTTCGTACGGTTTGGACTCGCCCAAGCAATCTATCATCGAACCTTCTCTGTCTCTATCATTGACACCTTCCCCCAACTCTATCATTCGGCCTCTTGTTCCAAGACCAGGGGTGGGTGGTCACCAAGAAGGACTTTGAATAATTCGGGCCTTGATGGTTCTACGGAGGACTTTAAATATTTTGGGCCTGGAGAGCCTCTAGGGGAATTTGGAATAATTTTAGCCTGGCGGTCATCTAGGTGGACTTGAAATAATCAAATCAGAACTTGAAGAAAGTTCCTAGCGGGGTACTTCGCCTCTGGACGGGTTTCGCGCACCATTCCCTCAGGCTGCGTTACATAACAAACCAATATATTATACATTTGAAACCTCTATTGACCCTCCTTCAACTTCATATTAATGGTTCCCGCAAAAAGTTAAGGGTTCTTTAAAAATTTCAACCTGATATCTTGACACGGCGGTGACGTCGCTAAGATTTATTTATTCTATAAAGACATGTATACAGATATACATAATCTCGCGTACTCTTTTATCTCATCATTTCCGAGGAGTACTTTCTCGTCCAGATCGTCAATAACAAGGATGATAGAACTAACAACCCGGCTCTACTCGGTAGACACCTTTGAAGGTCTATCGCCGCATTTATAAACCTTTCGGTTGCGAATCTTTCCTTGCGGTATGATTAATTAATCATCTAACAATTTTAAATACAAATTACGATACTAAGCGTACTCTTATCTTGTATAATTGATTCACGTATATTTCTAAAACTACAGAGTTTCTATAATTTCTACAATTTCTTGAATCCCGTTATCGTCACAACCGTGTATAATCTTTTTATCTTCGTACGCTTCTATCGTTATCTTTTTTTTTTCCTCTTCTCTTTATTATTCATTATTCGTCGCTCTGTAATATTTTGTACGTAAAAGTAAATTTTACCTTCTAACAATATAATAAATGTATAAATATATTGAAATATTAAATATAAATATTTATTTATAAATGTTATTATTGTACAGAATAGGCGCGGTGTAGATCCGGCGTTGCTGCTCGAAGCGTACATCGGACGCTCAAGGGTTTTGTACGTGTTGGCGCGTACATTTATATAGGTATACCCTGTCTATAGGTACCAAATGGTAAATGAGAGGGTAGACGCGAGGTCCGGACGCCCGGAGCTAGCGGCGACCCAAAGCTCCGCGTCTACCGCGGGCTGTATGTGCGGCGCCTCGCGTTCATATACACGGTGTCCCAAAGTATATCCAGTTATCTTCCCAAGTTCTCTACGTCCCTTTCCCTTTTTTTTTTTTTTTTTTTTTCTCTTTCCTCTTTTCCCTGGACAATCCCCGATGCTGCGCACAACTTTGATCCTCTAGCCGGAATGATACCGAAAGAACCGTAAAGACTGTTTTTTTTTTTTTTTATTATCCTTATACTCGTACAGTTATTTCGCCAAAAAGAAAAATCCGTGGAAGCTTCGCGAGTAATTAGATATCGATGTTGAAAAAAATTCTCTAAATACTTATTTCGTAAATTTTTACGAAGCTTCCGAATCAAATACGATTGGTTAAAATGGATTATCACAGGTGCGTGTAGGAGTTTACTGTGTAACGACCATTCGCATATCAACAACGATTTATCGGTATACGACGAATATCTATCGATTCATTGAAATGTGAAAAAGATTTTATTTATCTAAGGTTAAGAAAATTAATTGTATATAAATATTCACGAGTTAAATAGAAATTTGTTAATTATTCGATGTATCGTTGACTAAAATTAAAGAAACTCCCTGTTCGGTACTTTTATCTTTGTTATTGAACATCTTAGCTACAATGTTGGTTATACGATATGCAATTTTGGTGATTTATTTACAATAGTTTGGAAATATTATTTTACTTTGTTATAGATAAATGGAGAAGATAGATAAATATATGGTAGGTAACAGAGGAAACGCTGAGATTATGATAATAAGGGAATCTCGAGTGAAACCTCCGGCGTATTCCCGAGTATAAGTGGAGTACACAGTGTACGCGATGGATAGTAATTGCAAAATTGATCGTGAACCGAAAAGCATACGTCGATGCTTCAGTATTAGCATCAAAGTCCTTGAAATTTGAACGATCGTTTCATTTCAAGCAAACAATTTTCATATTACATTTGAGTCTCATAGAAAATCGTTAAGATAAACGCCTAATTAAGTTATTATCCGAATATAAAAATTTGTGTGGCATCAAATCACATAACTATTTATGATGTTTGTGTTATCTATCACTGGAACGAGTAAGATATGAAATAAGTAACCTTTCGACCCTTGATGTCTCATTAAATAAGAAAATGTACGGATAACCGACAGCGATGGATTCGGCGTGCGACTCTCCGGTTATCCTTCGAATTAGGCATTATTTCGTGCAGCCGGTACTCGGATAGGTGACCGCTCGATAGTAATGCACCTAAATTGTTGAGGGAAAGATCATTTTTCCTGAGTCTGTGACGATTACTTGCGAGAACAAGAGATTCTTTGGAAAGGATGATCGACCGTATCGTCACAAGTTTTACACAATTTTCCTTGCACTGAGAAAATAATTAATCTAATGTCAATGTGTCTAGAGTCGATGTATATGACCGGAAGAAATGTTTAGTTATTATTACCAAATTGTAGTTGAGTGAAATAAGATTTTTCAATCGTTGGCAATTTTAAAAAATCTTTATTTCACCCAAACAAATATTATTTAGTTAAATGAAAAATTTGGCAATGATAACTAAACCTTTCTAGATTCGTTAACGTTCGCGACACGTTATACTGAGAAAAAAAGTTTAATTGGCTCAATAAAATTCAGCGGATAAGGGTTGTCGAGTAAACTTTTAGTCAAAGCATCAACATTTTTACTTATCTCAAACATGTATTGGTTTGATAAACCGAATGACTGTTGATCTAATTAAACATTTATTC
The DNA here is from genome assembly GCA_963942595.1 of Cylloceria caligata. Lineage (NCBI taxonomy): Eukaryota > Metazoa > Arthropoda > Insecta > Hymenoptera > Ichneumonidae > Cylloceria > Cylloceria caligata. The sequence continues at coordinate 4,411,709 of OZ012704.1, forward strand.
GACGATCCATGTCCACCGGGTTTATTCGAACCAACGAATCACTTTTCTCAGTGCAGTGGGTCATAGGTCAACGGTTGATGCGTTTCATGGAAGGATCGGAGTAAATTTTAGTTTAAAGTGAAAGATAAAAAAGAAAAGATAGTGAAAATGGTAAAAGGTAAGAGTTTGGAATATAACAAATATATTTTTTAAAATACTTACTCTACAGTTTTTATTTACTTTTAATACTTTTAACCATAAACGTTATTCCGTAAATAAAAAATTAACTTATCATCGCGCATTTTGTAATTGAAAAGATATGTAAGGTTCAAGTTGATACAAAGTGACAACTCAATTATCTATCGAATATTCAACGGTAATTTATCACTGGTAAACATAAAATTGTTAGATAATATGACCGTTTACGTAAATACAGGAACAGGTAAACCGTATGTACAAATATATCCGAGTATTGTGGATACGGTAAAATAATGGCGTAGAAAGCAGCGAGTGAGTATCGTGTATTCGTTTCGTATTCGTGCAGTTAAATATATAGCGTAACGTACTATGTATACGCTTACATGATTATTTGCAGGAAATTTTCTTGGTCAATAATAACACTTATAAATCCATGATAACAAGGAAACAAATAGGTTGTTGACTGGTTGGAATATTCTCTGCTTCGTGATACCGAATTTCGTAATTGTGATTGCACGAAGCAAGTGTAATTTAATTGTATAAACTATGTACAATCTGCTTCTTTCATGTATGTTCTCTCACTGCTTAAGATAAAATAACGTTATTATATATTGTCATTGATAGATTATTTGAATAATCGATATTTAATACATTGCACTGTTGTTATTTTGATTATTGTTGATCCGGTTAGTTTGATGTCAGACTCGGTGAGCTTTGCTTGAACTTTTTTGTAACAAATTCTATGGCCTGGCTCTTATATCTACATTGAAGAATTTCTTTCGTTTGTCCCATTTCATACAATTAACCTGAAAAGATTGCTTTTTCAATTTTTTATCCCGAATTACGTATTTATGATTGCACGAAGCAATTGTAATATAATTGTAAAAACGATGTACAGTCTGCTTCTTTAACGTGTGTTCTCTCGCTCCTTCATTATTTGAATAATAAATATTTCATACATTGCATTGTTGTTATTTTGATAATTGTTGATCTGGTTAGTTTGATGTTAGACTCGGTGAGCTTTGCTTGAGCTTTTTGGTAACAAATTCTACGGCCTGGCTCTTATATCTACATTGAAGAATTCCTTTCGTTTGTCTCATTTCATACAGTTAACCTGGAAAAATCGCTTTTTAAATTTGTTATCTTGAATTACGTATTTGTGATTGCACGAAGCAATTGTAATTTAATTATAGAAACTATGTACAGTTTGCTTCTTCCACTCGTGTTCTCTCGCTGCTTCTGATGAAATGATGTTATTATACATTGTTATTAATAGATTATTTGCATAATCGATATTTAAAACATCGCAGTGTTGCTATTTTCATAATTGTTGATGTGATTAATTTGATGTCACGCTCGGTGAGCTTTTTTGAGCTTTTTAGTAATTCTATGGCCTGGCTCTTATATCTACATTGAAGAATTCCTTTCGTTTGTCTCGTTTCATAAAGTTAACGTGGAAAAATCGCTTTTTAAACTTTTTATCTCGAATTACGTATTTGTGATTGCACGACGCAATTGTAATATAATTTTAGAAACCATGTACAGTTTGCTTCTTCAACGTGTGTTTTCTCGCTCCTTCATTATTTGAATAATGAATATTTCATACATTGCATTGTTGTTATTTTGATAATTGTTGATCTGATTAGTTTGATATCAGACTCAGTGAGCTTTGTAAGCTTTGTGAGCTTTTTTGTAACAAATTGTACGGTCTGGTTCTTGTATCTACATTGAACAATTTCTTTCGTTTGTCTCATTTCATACGGTTAACCTGAAAAAATCGCTTTTTCAATTTTTTTATCCCGAATTACGTATTTGTGATTGCACGAAGCAATTGTAATATAATTTTATAAACTGCAATTCGTTTATCTCATGTGTTCTTTCGTTCCTTTTGATAAAATGGCGTTGTTATACATTGTTATTGATAGATTACTTGAATAATCGATATTCGAAACATTGCACTGTTGCTATTTTCGCAAATGTCGAGCTGATTATTTTGAAGTGACTCTGTGAGCTTTTATTAAGCTTTTTTGGAACAAATTCTACGTCCCGTATATTATATATACACTCAAAACTTTGTCTCATTTGCCTCGTTTTATACACTTCACTCAAAAGCTCGTATTTCAATATTTCAAGCATTTATAGTGAATAAACAATAAAAATGCTGTTGTAGCATGTAAAAACTAACCAATGAACGTCCAAAATGGTGTTTCGACCACGTTTGCGATAATTTACTAAACACTAAACACTGTTAAATTTCTCCATCAAGGTAAACAGGGTACTTTCTCAGTGTACAATTAATAAACCACCTTCGTTCAAGCTCCGTAACACTGGAGCTTTTTACATTCTACTTCATGAATTTTCTCCACTTGTGATTCAACTGAAAAGAAATCATTTTTACCATCTTGCTATATACTTCCACCATTCGTAACATTTTCGACCTATTGCGCTTCATACAATGCGTCTGCGACCGATGTAGATTATGTATTTATCTAATCGATAACCAAAAACTGTCTACGCTTCATCATTCAAGTACTTTACGCTGCTTTTCTACTGATACCGGTGCTCATTATACATTTACAAAATACATTTTTTACCAACCAAAGTACTAGCAGTGTAATAAACAGTAACATTTTGACTAGCACGTTAAATAAATAAAAAGAAACGTTTGCAAAGTAGTCTAAGACTAATCAATAACCAAAAACTGTCTACGCTTAATCATTCAAGCACTATGCGCTGCTTTTCTACTGATACCGGTGCTCACTATACATTTACAAATTATTTTTTATCAATTAAAGTACTAGCAATGTAATAAACAGTAAAATCTTGACTAGGACGTTAAATAAATAAGAAGAAACGTTTGGAAAGTAGTCTAAGACTAATCAATAACCAAAAACTGTCTACGCTTAATCATTCAAGCACTATGCGCTGCTTTTCTACTGATACCGGTGCTCACTATACATTTACAAATTATTTTTTATCAATTAAAGTACTAGCAATGTAATAAACAGTAAAAGTTTGACTAGCACGTTAAATAAATAAAAAGAAACGTTTGCAAAGTAGTCTAAGACTAATCAATAACCAAAAACTGTCTACGCTTATTCATTCAAGCACTATGCGCTGCTTTTCTACTGATACCGGTGCTCACTATACATTTACAAATTATTTTTTATCAATTAAAGTACTAGCAATGTAATAAACAGTAAAATTGTGACTAGCACGTTTAATAAATAAAAAGAATCGTTTGCAAATTAGTCTAAGACTAATCAATAACCAAAAACTGTCTACGCTTTATCATTCTAGTACTTTACGCTGCTTTTCTACTGATACCGATGCTCATTATACATTTACAAAATACATTTTTTACCAACTAAAGTACTAGCAATGTAATAAACAGTAAAATTGTGACTAGCACGTTAAATAAATAAAAAGAAACGTTTGCAAAGTAGTCTAAGACTAATCAATAACCAAAAACTGTCAACGCTTAATCATTCAAGCACTATGCGCTGCTTTTCTACTGATACCGGTGCTCACTATACATTTACAAATTACTTTTTATCAATTAAAGTACTAGCAATGTAATAAACAGTAAAATCTTGACTAGGACGTTAAATAAATAAGAAGAAACGTTTGGAAAGTAGAACCTTGCACGTTGCTTCCTCATTATTTTCCACTTTTGACAAAAAAACCTCAATGAGAAAGTATGTTGATCGATTTTGGATTCCTCATGGAGGAAATCGTTTTCAATATTTTTGGAAATCGTAGCAGTGACAAAAAGTTCAAAATTCCCTAAAATTTTAAGCACTTTACAGATTTTTACGAAACACCAATCATCACTGAATATTATTTCGTTTGCGTAGTAATTTTTGACTCGATAACTCAAATTTTACGAAAGTTACTTACGAACGTTGATTTCTCGAAAAAAAATTTTATTTTCTAAAATTCGAACCACTTTTACGATTTCGGCCAAATTTAATACCAAACCTCCTGAGATGTATCTACAATTATTAAGAACTACTTCACTCGATAGTTGACAATTTGCGAAAGTCAGAGCTTTCACGCGCTAGTGTAAAATAAATTCAAAATTTCATAAAATCAACAAACTTCTAAAGATTTTTTGCGGATATTTAGTTAAAAAACCGGTCACTGAGGTTCCAACTTGTGTGCAAAAGCTGAACACGATCGGTCGTCGTGTTTTTTTCGAGATATTTAAGCTGTGTGAATTTTCCAAAAACCATCATACGCATACGTCTGAAAATTTATTTCCTAAATCACATTTCTCGACGTTTTGGACACGAAAATTTTGAAAAAAAAAAAATATATATTTTTTCAGGTAAATGAAACTTCGTTCATCAGCGATAACGACTATTTAGTCTTATCATTCGTATCAGTCGATGAGCGAGTCAGATTTAAAAAAGATTCCACAACTTTGCAGAATTTTAATTGAAGAAAATCGAATTGTGAGAAACCGTGGTGCAACATGATGCAAATTTCGTTTAAAAAAATATACGAGCGTACACACGCGCTTCAAAAGCTCTCTTACGCGTTCTCCTAATAAAGAAGAAAAAACTTGAGAAGAAAAAAAAAAAAGAAGTAAATTTTGAAGAAAAATTTTTAACGAGTCTCAGCAAAAGCTGTGTAGCACATGGCTTTTGTGGCTCTCCTACCAATTATTCTACTAGGTACACGTTCGTCTCTCTTGATGGTATCCCTAGGCGTGGGAGATTTAAAAAGTTAAGGTGACACCCGTTGTATGGCATCTGTACGTCGGGTGTGTATTGCGGCCACGAGCACAAGCGCGATCGGTACGGGCGCGTATCGGTGTAAGAACGGTGTGGGTCGATGGGATGAGGGAATCGGGACGTCCGGACCTCGCGTCTACCAACCGAGTTGATAGGTTGTTCGAGCGAGAGAGAACGGGAGGCCGCGAGATAGAATTAGAGTGAGACGAGACTCGGCAGCCGTTACACACGAGCGGCGTCGCGAGAGCTGAGAACAGAGAAAGAGAGAGTGCGAGATAGAGAAAGAGAGCAAGAGAGCAGGCCAAAATTGTACCAGTAGTCGTGCTCGTAGTAATCGTAGCGGTAGTGGTGGCCGATTTTGTTGTGTAGTAGTGCTACTAGTACTACTACTACTGCTGCAGTTACTACTACTGAACGTACAATGATTACTACTACTACTACTACTACTACTATTACTACTACTATTACTACTACTACTACTACTACTGGGGCTGCTGCTGTGAAGGTGCTCGAAGTAGTGGCATTAGAAATAGTGGAGATTCAAATTAAAAGTGAGACAGAAGGAGCTGTCAAAGGTACAAGCGAAGAAACCGAGAAAAGGAGAAGTGGCTAATGCCATGAGAAAACGAATACGAGAGACAGAAGTAGGTGCTGATGAAAATAGGGAGTAAGAGAAAAGAGAAAGATAAAGAAAGAGAGAGAGAAAACTATTTTGTTTCGTTTTGTTTAGCCTGACTCTCGTCTTCTTCTGTCGGACCAGTTTGAAACCGATTCGGAGCATAGCTAGGAGCAAAACATTGAAGGAAGCAAGTAGATACGCGCGGGTCGCAGCTCACGCAAAATGAGAAGCTCTCCTCTGCCTCTCCGCTCCGAGGTTCTTTACAAAACGCTGAGAGGTTGGATGAAGAAGAACAAGAATAAAAAATAAAGAAGAAAAGAAAGAACAGCGAAAGAGGGAGAATATTAACTTCGAGTGCGAAGGGCGCACTTGTTTCGCACAATTTACTCTTTCCAATGTACCATTTTTTAATTTACGCGAGATCTACGGTAATTCAACGAGACCTCCCGTATTTGAATGTTAACATTGGTTCTCAATCGATGTAACACCGCTTCTATAAATTTATATATTTTCGCGCGTTACTATTTTTTCAATCGCCTCCAACTTTTCAACGACCGTGAAGAAACCTTTGTAACATTGATCGGTAAATCAAAATCTCGCGAATGTCGAGTACAAATGAAACGATCGCAATATCGTACATCGAACCGCAACATCCCACTAGTATTATTTTAAAATATTTGATCGGATGGTAATTCTACGAAAAAGTAACGCCCGATAAATTACTTTTCTCCTTTCCTCTGCCTACGAGATTCGAGTTTACGAGCCTCTTCGGTACTCCCGTAAAATCTTATCACTGTAGCTTTCTCTCTTGCTCTTGACACAGCCTCCGAAGAAAAATCGGGGAGATCTTTTCACTCTCGCGCAACCGGAGTTACTTTACGTATTACCAAAGCGCCTATTGGCTTACTTATCAATTATAATAATAGTCAAGCGGAAAATTCTTTTCCCTGGCGAGGCCATTGTTCCATCAGACAAATATTTGATAATATTGCATAATTCAAGAAAATTTTTATGAAAATCTTTGGGACGTTGCGACACATTTTCAGAAATTATTATTCAATTTACTCGATTCTGATTAATATTTAATGCAAAAGTAACTTCGGTTTCACTTCGTCTATCTATTTGCTCTGTAGTCGAATCAAATTTGATTTTGTCTAAGATATATTAAGCGGTTCTGTGTGAATTGAATTTACAATTTCTGTCACCGATTACAATTTACAAATATGTCGCGAAGAAGATATCTTAAGACGATGTCCTACGCGTAATCTATCTCGCAGAACGCCATACGTACGGGAGACACATAAGAATTTTACCACCGTGAATATCTCCGACTCGATTGATCTTTTGGATAAAAGTCAAAAACTGTAGAATCGTAAGAAGCAGTTGATCGTTTTCCTTAATTTATTCGAAAGATTAATCGTGGCTAAACGATTTTCATTAAAGTATTCGTTAACGACCAAAGGATCCACATCACTTTGATACATGAAAGTGAAAACACGAATAAGTTATTTCAAATGATACGTTTTCGTAGATTCTTTAAGGAAATTGAAAACGAGTTAATGATTTTACAGAGAAAGAAGAGTTATTACGATAACAAAAATAAGAATCATCAAACTGCGCAATTAGAAGAAATTAGTAAATTTTTCGAAGAAAAGCAATAGAAAATTTGCGCCTATAGTTCTCCTCTCGTATGCTCGTTCGCGGAATCGTAATTATCGTATATTGCGTAATTAGTATTGCGATGCGTGATTCATCGATCGACCAAATGGTTTATTTCGCTAATACGATACAAGTACCTTACTTCGTTCTCCGTTCACTCCTCACTCTCCGACTCAAACGCCTCTTCGGAGTATTTCTCGAGAATTTGTCTCGATCACCCGATAAACGTTACGCGTATTCCCACTATAAGCACCAGTTTCTTATTAGCACTACACCATAATGTAAGTACCAATTTCCGTGGTTGCGTAAAATCCGGGATATTAGCAGCAAGTTCTTCCTTTCGAAATGCCGTGAGCATTGAAATCTCAGTCCGAGACTGCGCATCGCCGCGCTATTTACGCTGTTTCACTGATGACAATGATTATAGTCTCCGACTCTTTCTTGCTCACCGGGATGTGAAAGACTTGCCTTCACACCGGAAGTCTCGTCGGGCCTTCTGAATCGATAGTCACTCCCGAGAACTCGATGTAATTTAGAAAAAAAATGTAGGTATACGACGATAAAATCATCGACGGAACTCGATGATGCATCGTCCGAAAGCATTCGGAAGATCATCGAAATTCTGTATCGTCTGACTCTGCAGCTTTATCGCTTTTTTTTTTTTTTGTATTAATATGCGATCCCCCGGTGTGTTCGACGATAGGGGCTGAAAAAGAGAGATGAAAGGCGGTCTTGCTACGAATGTAGGATATTGTAGCAATGGGAATACTCATTGGTGAGACTACAGAAGTGACTATGACTCACTCCGACTTACTTTTATGCGCGCTTGGACTACGACTATCGCAAGTCCTACGCAGTGTTTGGTTCACACGGTTAAAGTGCGGGAGATTAGGAAGTTAAAGGACGTTCGACGTGTCGCTTGATAGGCGTGAAGCTCGATTCGTAAAGATCGTAGGGTGATATTAATGATATCGTGACCAATTTCTTCTATTTATGATCAACGATTTCTGTAACTTTAACTACACGACGTAACGATGTTGCGATACGATCAGAAATTTGCTCGAGTGCTTTTCCCAACAACAGAAACATCAAGTATGTCAAAAAAGTTGCTAAACGATGTCTCTGGAGAGTCATCGATATTGACGGTGCTTCGACAATTTAAATTATTCCTGTTATCGCAAAAACAAACGATTGCTTGCTACGTAAAAAGTAATAATAATTTATGAAACTTTTTTTAAACCGAGAGAAATATTCCAAAATGATTATCAACGATTTTGACTTGACTGGAATCGCTTGTAGACATCGGGTGTTGTATTACCGTGAAAGTTTGCTTCGTTGACTCGTACTGCTGCAACGATTTTCAAAAGAAAATAAATAGAGCGTCAATGAATAATTCAAATAATTCGAATTTATTAATACAACAAAGGTGTTTTCCTTTTTTTAATTGAGTATTCAGAGACCACTTATCTCGTCTACGGATGAAGAGATGAGAGATCGTACGGATGACGCATCAGCTACGATTGCATAAAACTGAATATCAAATTAACCGATGATAATAATTTCAAGTTAATAAATAGAAGAAGAATATGAAAAAAAATATTCTAAGCGTGTATGTTAACGCCTCGTTGTAGAAATCGAGTGTACGTACTACGAAGTAGTAACCAGTGTGCCTATATAATACTCGTACAAGACAGTGCGCGCGGCGTAAATCTAGATGAAAGTTATACGGATGAACGGGCCAACTGACGGACAGGTGACGCAGACGGATGCCAGTCATTTGTCTCGCTTCGAGATGAACACCGTCAGGGAGAATCCTGAAGATAAAGTATAAACAGCTAAGGGGAAGTGGCGGGAGAGGGCGGGAGGAGGATATACACGAAGAAGGCATGAGAGCTTTGAGAGAGAAACATATTAGATAAAGATGAAGAGGGAGTGAGAAAGAGAGAGAAAGTGTGTGTGTGTGTGTGTATATGAGAGAGAGAGAGAAAGATTAGTGAGAAGAGCGCGAAGAGCGGCAACTTCGGAGAAGAAACTGACAAGTTTTTCAAGCAAGAAGATGGACCCCCGTCGAGAACCTCGCTGGTATCCCGTTGGCCAGCTTCTCCAATGTGTTGTTCCTATTATTTCTCTGTTTTATCCCTTTACACTCTGATAACCGATATCGGTGCATCCTATCGCACTGTTTTATTTCAAATTTGTTATTCTTTCTTTTAAAAAAATCTCAAAAAAAAGATTCTCTTAGTCTAAACAATTGATCATTTCAATACGTAGAAATATATTTTTTCCTGTTATTAATGCAATTTTCTCTGTACGTCAATAAATTTTTACTTTCTCATTTAGATGATGCTTTGTATCTCCCATTTTAATAGCGTTAAGGGATGTTTCGTATATTATTTTAATAAAATCGATAAAAGAGCTAGAATGTTGCATCGAATTGTTTGAATTTCGATATTCTTCTTATTTGCAAAAAACTTCAATTTTATAATTATTCTAAACGTGGATGGAATTTTCCATTATTCACACATCTCTTTCTCTATGAAAAAGCAAATATTGATAAACGTTCATTCTCGTAGAACTGACTGTGTAAAAAAAAAAGAAGAAAAATATCGAGGAAGCGATGTGCAGAATTCTACTTTTCATTCGTGTTTTAATTTAAAAAAAATAAATAAATAAAAAGCATTCATGTTGCTTCGGCAGACGGATAAAATCCGAAGAAAAATAATGTTTTTTTCAGTAAAATAAATGTTTTCTTGTTAGATAAGAGCTTTCTTTACGTTGTATCTTCGTTGGGGCCGCTCGTTTTAATAACATTTTAACAAAATAAAATGAGTAACTCATGTACAGCGTATAGATCCGAGCATCGTCGGTTTATCGATTAGTTATAATTATCAATAGATCGAAAATTCTCATACGATACCATCGATCATTATTTCTCATTATTTTCTTTGCATCGAACGCAAAGCAGAAATATACTTTGTGAAGTACCGAACGCTTCCGCACTGATAGAGTCCGTTCGGCTGCATCGAATGAAGAACACAATTCGAGAAAAAGAATCTCAATATTCGAAACTGCGGCACACCCATGCTCTATGGTGCACCCGAGAGTGGTGTGTGCTTCAAAGAACGCAACTTAGAGACTTATGGATATCCATAGCAACCGAGTCCAAGTCATTAATAACTCGAACGGTAACGCCCATCCTCGGTTTCGGATCTTTTCTTTTAAGTTTGGTACGCGCTACGTGTCCAAGTGTGTACCTGTACTGTACCTGTACGCAACCAATACCGATATACGTTATGCTACAGTATCTATATATTGTATACAATATCTTGAGTTGAAGCAGAATGAAATGAAGAAGAAGAAGAAGAAGAAGAAGAGGAGGAGAAGGTGGTGGAGGAGGAGGAGGAGGAGGAGGAGGAGGAGGAGAACGAAGAAGAAGAAGGTGGTAGAGGAGAGATGCCGAGAGGCGTACCCACGTGGGAAACCGGTAGATATACCGAACCGCTGAATATATATTGTTTAGTATACCTGAGAAATTTAGTGGCCGGCCAAGAAATTTTTTTGTACTCGTCTGCGGCCGGCACGAAACTCTAAGAGAGATCGCGCTGCTTCACTTGCGCTTATTATTAAACTGTGATGAGTTATACACACTTTATTTCTTGTCGAAATATCGATAGCCGACCGCGGAAGCCGCGACGGTATTTGCTTTTTTTTTTTTTTACCGATAACTCAACAGTCCAATACGATGACAACTCAGTTCTGTCGATCATTCCTCGTGAAACGATCTTTATGTTCCCCGTTACATCAGTCTGAAAAATATATAAATACAATTTCTTTTTGTTAAATAATTTATCGTAATACAAAAAATTCGTAATAAAAGTTCTATAAAAGTTACGAGTTGTTCGTTTGGCAAACAGCTGGTTCTTTACAATCGTTGTAACCTTATGAACTTAATTTTGTGAGACATGAGTTAATTAATGAATGAATACAAGGAGATCTAAAGCGATACTAAAACCTCCCTGCTCCCTCTGGGGTTTATGTTCGGCGCGTGACTCGACGATACGCGATGATGCACCCCAATGAACAATCGCCGCCTCTGGTTGGGGTTCCTTCCTTTCGTTAATGATAGACAAGTTTTCTAGCTCCTGGAGTGCGTATCGAAAGCGCTTCGGGCACCGGCTTCGATTGTTCTTCGTTTTCGATTCAGCCTTCTTTCGTATTCTATTGCACTTTTCGCTCGGTTGAAAACCAGCAACGAGCAAACTGCAAATCACAAGCTATTATCAACGATTATACCTACATAGAATACATTTTTGAGTACCTATTGCAACATTTTTCAAATTAATAAACTCGAACTTATTAATCAAATGTTCAGTTACTTTTCTCGTTCGATGATTTTACTCGGAACGGTTGCACCGTCAATATTTATGATATTATCGTTCCTTTGGGATATCAAACAAACGTGTCATATTTTTTAAAAGATTAAGCATTCTTTTAAGTGCGAACTTGCAACGTTCATGGTATATGCTATTGGATTGTTTAATACAGAAGCGCAACGAAGAGTGGCACGGATACCATAATTATAGTATCTAACGCGTGCAGGAAGTGAATTCTCGCGATTTCTTTCTTCTTTACTGTCCATCTACTTAATCAACTTTATAAACTTTAAACATGTTTGCGTACAAGCTTGACTCGCTGTCTTAGCAGATGCAGTATGTACTTTCAAAAACGGATTGATGGCAACATTTATAATATATTAATAAGTCACAACGTTCGAGTTACCTCACAATTTATGTTAAGCCGGTGTTGGTACACGTTGTATTTATACAATGACAACTTAATCAAACTATAAATATGATAAATATAAGATTACTATAATATGAGATCTTGGAAAACTACAATCCAATTAACTCAGAGTCGATAAATGTTTTATAGACATAAGTAAATACAATTTTAGTTCGTCGATCAGGCGATGGAACCAAATTTTCTTTATTTCCTCAAATCTCAATGATCTTGGATGATAATTTATGAAGATTTGTCGTATCGTCTTTAGACACGAAACGTCGGGATGTTCAAGTAAAATATGTAGAATAAATAAATACAAAAAATTGAAAATTTAACGGTTACTTGAATTAAAATATTTCTGTATCTTTGTCACGTGTGTCGCATAGCGAATTTTATTGTTTTCATAACGTGATGTGTTACACGGTTCTGTCGTTCTCTCGCGTTCTCTCACGATCGGCAATGGTGGTATCTCACTTGCACTCATGGGGGCTCAGTCGGTATACCGCATCACCTTAATCCAATTCGGTGAATTTTGTTAGGTAACATTTGTAAGATGTCAGAGGCAATCTTAAGCTATCTTATTGCATTCTTTGACCTCCTTTACGGGTCAACAATCTCCATGAATTGATCGTACATCTTGAAATAATGAAAACTCGAAAGAAGAACAAATTTAAGGTAAACGAGAACTTAGAATTCGTGCAAAAAAAAAATTAAGTTCGAACAATTGAGACTGAGAGATTAAAAAAAAAAAATATTAGACGAGACAACAGAATCGAACGTGAGATTTCGATTTATTTAGATTTATAATGCAAAAGTAGAAAGATAAACTCTCGTTCGATCTGTCCCTACAAAGATCTCATGGATTTTCTTTACTCTTCCGGTTGTTTCTCGCCCCCGCGTGACTCGAGGGCTACAGTTATATAGTTCACCTTTGCGCAAACTTGCGATAACGTAGTGTATATACGCTAAAGGCGGTAAGAGGTAGACCGCGATTAGATAGCGTTTGCCTGGGAGGTTGAAGAGAGTAAAGAATTGCGCGATAGAAAGGACGAACGGAGGAAGGAAAGGAAAGGGAGGAAGGAAGCTAAGGAAAAAAGGAGGAAAGAAAGAAAGGAGAAACAAAGAGAAACGAGAAAGAGAAAAAGGGGCAGATAGCAGAGAGAAGGACGAAAGAAGAGAGAAAGAAAGAGAGAGAGAGAGAGAGAGAGAGAGAGAGAGAGAGAGAGAGAGAGAGAGAGAGAGAGAGAGATTGAGAGAGCCAGCTGATGATCGCATGCATTTAAATTGGTTCATTAAGGGCTCTCCTTCTTGTGCGCGCGCGTTCGCTTGAGTTCTCGCTGCTCTCTGGCTCCCCGTGTCGACGGCCGACGGAGCACATCCGAACCCGCCACCGCTCCCGCGTACAATTCACGCATCTGTACACTTCTCGCCCACGAGATATACTTACGAGTAAACACGTTTCGTATACAACTGTCGTACAACTCGTGAGTACCCAGCCTCTCATGGAATTTCCAAATGTCCAACACAGAAGAGTACGATACGAGGAAGAAAAGGGGATAAAAAAGGTTTTTACCGATAGGCGCGTGTTTCAAGCGTGAGTCTAACACGCAGCCACGTGCGCGTATCCCAGAACGTATAGTATGTGCTCGATGGTTTCGGATCTCTTTCTCTCTGATCCCTCTGGACTGTTGTACGCCGCGATGATTCTAATTGACGAGGCGTCGTGTTGCACGCGCACGCACGTGCGACGTTTTCGTGCTGCTCACGATAGAAATGCATAGTGCGCAAGCGCTTAGCGTCCTCGTCGCTACGACCTTTGCTCCCGATTCCTCTATCGGTCTCCCTCACTTTCTCTCTCACGAGGTCGATCCCCTCTCACTGTGACCGATGCCTGTTTGGGACACTGCCGGCTAAACTGGTGGGAAGGCACATTTGATATATAAGTTCGACTCGATGTTAGGCTGCATTTTTAACGGTTCGATTGGCAATCGTGCGAATACGCGTTGGATAAATTATAATAATTTATTCTCACGACTGTACGACGCTTCTCGATCGTTAAATATTATTTAAGAAGAATCGATAATACTATATACTGTTTACAATTTTAATAACAATGGCTTTCTACGTAAAAGGAACATTCCGTTATTTTATTGTTTCAAATATTTGTCTATTGTTATCAGTATTATATGAAATAATGTTTGTTTAATAAAGTACACTCTCTACGAGTGCGTATACTTACAAAGAGGCAACAGTACTAGTATCATGAAGCAAGCAATTATTAAATCGTGGAATTAAATAAACAAAAATATATATATTTCGAATTAACGAGATGTGCTCATCTCTATTTTCATGCACAATTCGAATGAATAAAAGTTTCTAATAAATATACACAAGCGGTTTGTTTAACAGAGTGAACTAAAGTTAAGAGTATACAAAAAATTTACTAATAAGTCGAGGGCTTTACGTTCGCGCATCCTAATCGCCATCTTCCAAAGCTCTGCCGCTCTTCTCTTATCTTTCTTAGTCGATCGAAACGCTGGAGAACACAGTTGGTATTTTCTTATAATACATCTGCATGTTTCACAGTTATTGACCCTTAATAAGTCAAAACGCCCGACGCCATCCCGGAATGGGACAATGAAGAGCAGAGTGGAGGTAACGCGTTCTTACGGTAGAGCCGAGAAGTGGGGTTATTCTTAAGACTTATAAACTCTCAAAGACTTATAAAGTCATTTGGAACTGATAAGGAGATATCTATCTCTGCCGCAGTGCACGATCGTTGAATCTTGTAATCAAAAACAATCATTTGGTGTTTACTTTGTTCAATATCTGTATGTACAGCTAGGAACCTGTTTCGATCTATTATAACCTAAATAAAGAGCTCGTGATACCGCGTGCTTTCGGCGCGTTGATCGTCAACAAGATCACGCGTTTTGTTTTGCCAATGAAAGATTCCTGACGGTGCACGACACGCGTTTGTCATCATTCCAATAAAATTAATCGACTCTTGTATCACAGTTGTTAACCCTTTATAAGTCACAACGCCCCAAACCGTCCCGGAATGGAACTATGAAGAGCAGAGTGGGGGTAACGCGTACTTACGGTAAAGCCGAGAAGTGGGGATATTCCTGAGACTCATAAAGGGTTAAACAAATTATGCGATGAATGGAAAACCATGTTCCATTTGGAACTGATAAGAAGATATATATCTCTGCATCAGTGCACGATTGTTAAATCTTGTAATTAAAAACAATCGTTTGGTATTTACTTTTTTCAATATTTGTATGTACAGATAGGAACCTGTTTCGATCTATTATAACCTAAATCAACAGCTCGTGACTCCGCGTGCTTTCGGCACGTTGATCGTCAACAAGATCACGCCTTTTGTTTTACCAGTGAAAGATTCCTGACGGTGCACGACACGCGTTTGTCATCATTCCAATAAAATTAACCGACTGACAACGGCGCAAACCCACATAACAGCGAGACCGTCAGTGGCGTATCTCTTCGAACGGAACGAAATTCAGAAATCGGTTGCTTCCTGATCACGCGAGGTGCAAGAATCGGTTTAGCTTCCGTATACGTCGCTCCGGGTCTTTTGTACTTGATGGTAGATAGCTGCCACACAGCGTGCGTCAAGACGAAACACTGGTGAAGCTTGGGCGCGTGACCTCACGTGCCTGTCCGTCTGTCTGTCTGTTGGACGAGACACGGGTGGCGGTGGCGGCGATACCCGGTAGTTACCGTCACGCGGACGTCCCTAACGATCATTCACGAATTCGCGAACGAGTTTTACGAGCCTGCCTAGCCACGTAACCGCGCAACCGCCGATTATCCTCTCACAAAACATATATCCAGTGATGCTAACCAGACCAAAAACTGATAAGAAATTAAAATAAAGATCGTAGGTACATCAACGTTATAGATCGAACCTATTTTGATTGATCGGATACAACGATTATCGATCGCTGGACCTTTGATCGATTGAAACGCGCGTCATTGACTCTTCGTGGAATCGAAGGGAAGGATAGAACCCAGAAACAATGATAATATTTGATACCAACGGTACTGCATGTACGGAGAAAAAAGATAGAAAAGAAGAGCAATTCGGCATTGTGCTTACCCAAGCAATTCGAAGGACCCCCTTCGAGCAACGACCGCCGACCGACTCCTATAATCCCATTGCCCATGGTGGGCTTTTGAGACGAGCGAATGACAGGATCCCTCGGTGCGAGCCCTTATGCTGTAGGCATAGACGCACGCGAACACGCTATGTATAGCTCTCCTTCTCCCTTCCTCTTTCTCTCTCTCTCTCTCTCTCTCTCTTCCGACCACTCAGTCCCCCTTTGTTTTCACCATGCTGGACACTGAACGCACAGCTAGACAGCAAAGGACAAGTGCGGAATTGCACGTGGGAAACCAAGGTGTGTTGTATATATTGTATATTGTATACATATCGACCACTAAGAAACAGAAAGGAGTATCTCACATCATCAAACATGTAAAACACTGTGGTATACGCCCTTATTTATCTTAATAGTCGATACATGTATGGTGTAACACAAATAGCACAAAAGCGGGTCAAATTATTCAATAATAATTAGTCCGGTTCGGTTTTCCATCACTCGCAGCATCAATGATTATCGCGTTACACCAAAGTTAGCCACTAGGACCTTGATATATGACACAACTAGCGTATTAGGTAAACCCATGAAGTATCGTGTGCGTGCGCGCGTGTGTCTGTTACGTTTTACTGTAGCTGAAAAAGGAGAGACGATGTCATGGTAAACATATAGTTGTAGTGCCAACCGCAATGCTGAGGGTTCAAACATGCGGTGTGATGCTCGTATTCACCACAGTGGGTTGACCACGGGGGTTGGATAGCGTCGGAAGCAACGAGTGTACGAGACAACCGCCCAGTCACTAAATTCCAGGGCGACTCGATAGATTTTGAGGGATTATGTGTCAAAGCTGCAAGTTTGTGGCAGTGCGAAGCTTACGTTGTACGGTTTTCCTAGTTGAGAATAATCCATAGACGCAAAACATATTTACATACCACGAGAAATGACATGTTTCATCAATTTACCATTTAAGTCAGAAGAATATCCTCTGTCCTTGGGTCTTATCGTACCAACTCGTTATTCGTACTCTGCTCTTCGTAGTCCTATTCCGATAAGGTTTCGGGTGGTGTCACTTGTAAAGGGTTAATAAACTTCTCGATACAGTTTGATGTTGGTTTGTACGAGGTTTTATATTTTTTATTTCCATTTGTTACGACGTCGGACTGTGGTTAAGAGCTACCAAGCGAAAAATCAAGCTTTGCTTAAGGTTTATTTGATTAGTTGAAATAAAATACGTAAAAGTTCTATTAACTTACGAAAGAGAATTGTATGAGAGCAATAGAAACTGAAATTTCATTAGAAATACAAACGAATATTTTAACATTCGTTCACATGGATGTGGACAGGTTGATTATTAAAAAAAATATTGTATATTCGATTGTTATTTGGTAAAAATTCAGGAAAGTCTTAATAAATATGGTATCATTTGTAAACGATAAAATTGTATTGAGATTCTTATTGCATTTTTGATTCGCTAAACTCGGTGTATCAATTGTTCCCATATTGACGGTGGATCTATCACATGAGAAAAATTATTATTTACATGAGAACAATTGTTCTCATGTGATAGATCAAGAGAGACAGACTTTACCATCTCGCAAATCGGAAATGCCATTAAATTCATGTTAGTATAAAGTTGGCAACATACTTGTACCGAATTAATATAAATGAATTTCGACGTACATTAGATATTAAATCGGGTGGTCGGGTGGGAAGATTTTTCAGTATCGTAAGAGAAAGACAGATGAGACACGCCGATCGGTCGCGCAAGGGTGTAGGGGGCTTCTTACCGAACCCCCACTGGGCAGTTTCGTATCGGAAGAGAGAGAGAGAGAGAAAGAGAGAGAGAGAGAGAATAAGAAAGAAAGAGAGGGATAGAAGGAGACCTCGAAAAAAGGGGGAACCCCCGTGGCGATAATTAGGGGCCCGTGAGTGTTTCTGGCCTTGGAACAGCCGTCCTTGAAGTTTTGCCGCGCCGACGTCGTTCTTTCCTCGCCCAAAACATCACCAGTCATCTGGCGCGCTCTAACCCGCCCACTATGCCGCTTTCTAGCGATAAACTTAGTGGCGACATAGAGTGAGAAGCGGTATGTATGTTCCTATTTCATCGCTCTTGTTTCTCACTCTGTGTCAACCGGTGTCTTCATCCCTGCTGAGAAGAAAAAAATCTTAATTAAAGTAAAATAAAAATGACGGAAATTGTTTTACGAATTCGCGATGCCATGGTTACATTAAACAATTTTCTTTCTTTTCTCTATATCGAATGATTATGTCTGGAAAATCGAGAGGACCTTACCACACCTAAATCAGCGCGAAATAAAAACGAAGAGAGCTCGCAATCAAGTCGATGAGAAAAATATAAATTATACAAATTAGTAATTTTACCATTTTGTGATACGATCGTTGCATTAAAGAATGTTCTTTCTTTTCTCTATGTCGAATGTTTATATCTTCAAGATTAAGAGGGCCTTACCATACAAAAGTCAACGCGAAGTAAAAGAGAAGAGAACTCGGAATCAAGTCGAGAAAAAAAAATAAAAATTACACAACCTGCTCATTTTACCATTTTGCGATGCTATGGTTGCATTAAACAATTTTCTTTATTTTCTATATATCGAATGATTATGCCTTGGAAATCAAAAGGGCCTTACCAGACTCATATCAGCGCGAAATAAAAAAGAAGAGAGCTCGCAATCGAGTCGACGAGAAAAATATAAATTACACAAATTACTCATTTCACCATTTTGCGATGCTATCGTTGCATTAAAGAATTTATTTTCTTTTCTCTATATCGAATGTTTATATCCTCGAGATCGAGAGCTCGCAATCATAAGTCGAGAATAAAAATAAAAATTACACAAATTTTGCATCCATTTGCCAAATGTTCATTGCTGTAGCTGCATTAAACAATTTTTCTTCTTTCTTCTATTTCCAATGTTTATTTATTCAAACACAAGGTTGTCTCGAAACACACAATCAGCGAGAAGCGAAAGAGAACGAAAAACCTCATTCTAGCCGACAAGAAAACTACAAAATTAGGCAAACCTTACACCCACTTGACCAATGCGCGGTGCTGTAGATGAATCGAACACATTTTCCTTTCTTTCTCTCAGTTGATTGTTTTCTTCTTCGAAGGCGAGAGGGCTTTGCCACACCCAAGTCAGCACCAAGTGAAAGAGAACGAGAGCTCTCATTCTTGTCGAGTTTGGTGCATCGTAAGCCGCAACATCAATCTCGCATATGCTTGGCTAGGGTGTGTTCTTTCTCTTTCCGAGCTCAAGCTAACAGTGACATACCGGCTGTGCGTTACAGGTTTTCCTTGGTCACGGTGCTGTCATCTGGTTACCGAAGTCCCCTAGCGCCGAGATCATTCTTCTGTTTATTTTTTTTTATTTTTCTAGATTTCTTTTCCATTATTTCGTGTGAAAAAACCGCGACACGCGCTGTTGTCTTGATTTTCTCTATTCTTGTGGAATTGCTTTTGAGCGAGTCTGCCGATCGACTCTTCTCTCTGTTTCCCCCCCGCTGAGTCTCATTCGCCCAATCTGTTCTTATCTGTATAGGTGGTCGAGATTTAGAACCTCTATTTACCCTACAGTTTGATATTAAAGACGCCGAGTCAGCTAAAACGAGCTGTAACTAGAGAGCTCGATGGGACAATGGCGCCATTAAAGCTGATTGGTTGTCGCTTAATCGCCGCGAGATATATTCTTCGTGGATTTCAAACAACAGCTTCTCGCATGATGTCCAGTTTTTACAACGTTTGTATCCCGAAGGATAGGAACGAATTTTATGCTCAGTCGATACGTACTTACAACATTAATCCACGAGCCAAGAGCAAAACTTTAAGTTCTATAGAGATTCTCTTTTTTCTCGTTTTAAAGTTCGTCGTGTTTCAAGTATACACATTTTTTATTAATAAACATTTCTTTTACCAGAGTTTAACAAAAGCTTAAAGCGAAATATTATGAACATTTTGATACGCAGGTTGTCTCTGAATCTCAAAAGAGGAAGTTAAGAGAGAAGAGAATTTGAAAAATCAAACGTGTAGAGGCGATCGGTGTTGACCTTTGATAAGTGTTGACCCATTTAGCTGCCAATAGTAACACTTTTTGGCAGAACATCGCTTCTACAGGATGCAACTCTACACAGATATGACTCTACACGCGCAATTGTACACGGACAAACTCGATGCATGACCAAAACTGTACACGCACTAAACTCAACACGACGATATCTCTATACACAGCACTATCTCGACACAACAAAAACGATAGACAGTACTGTCGGTCTCGTGTAGAATTTGCTATGTCGAGTTTGATGCGTGTACAGTTTTGATGTGTACAGTTGCGCGTGTCAAGTTGTGTCCACTTGAAACACCGTACTGCAACACTTTTAACAGTGTGGAAAGACCTAAAAAAATTTTAATAAATTTATGTTCGTGATGAATAGATGACAATACATAAATGTGAGCAATCAAAGAAGAATTATAACAAGAGTAAAATAGAAGAATGTCACTGACTTTTATTGATATATTTTCAAGTAAAATGTGTTGACAGTTTTGAGAGTATAATGCAAATTGACACGAGCTATTTACACGTCAGAGTAGGTTCGTATGGTCACCGTGTAGGGTTAATTCTTACCATCGGATTTTTAACAGTGTACTTGCTGTGCAAACTCCAGTTCCACGCGTGGCAAATATTTTTGGCATTTATCCGGAGTATCCTATTGCTTTTATATATGTGCAAGTGAGAAAAAGGAAGTGTGACACTGCGATCGATATGAAATCAAAACGTATAGCGAACGAAGCGGTAGATATACCAAAAATATACGTATCGCGATTGTTGCGATCGGCTGCGATCAAAACTACTCGCTGTCTTCGTCTTTCTCCCTCGCGATAACAGCGCGCAGATAAATCTGACTCATAAGTTACGAGGGTTGTTCCCATGAGACGAACTCGGCAGGGATACCTATAGAGTATTGGATATAGCAGCGGCTACGAGATTTCTACAGTTGCATGGACGATGGGGTCGTGGGTCGCGTTGATCTCACGCGTCCCTCTCCGTATCTCGGTAGGCGCGCAACGCCACGAATGCCAGGAGATTTTCGAAGCGTCGTAGCACTATCGGTTTTAGGAGGGAGAGAGAGAGAGAGAGAGAACTGACTACACTGAGAAAAGCAGAACGCAGAGTTGCGTGGTATCAAGATCTCTTTGCATTTCTACCAAGAGGGGGATGAAGCTCTCGGGGGGCTGAAGGGGGTCGGGAGGGTTTGCTCTCTCCCGTAGCTCACTCGGCGGCCGCCGGGCCACCCCCGTCCGCTTATCTCTGCATTATTCCCGAAGGGCGATCCCTCGACGGCCTGGGACCGTGCAGATAACGCTTCCCCTTTGCAGCACCTTCCCCTTCCCTTTTTCCATCCGACACCGAGACTACTACGCTCTCTCACTCTCTTCGTGCGTCCGCATTTTGTGACAATCGGTTTATTTAACTCATACGTGTATTTGTTATACAACGCTAAAACGCTATGAACATTTTATTTCCTATTTGGAAATATGAAACTTTTTACTTTATTCACCTAAAAGAAATAATGCTACGAGGCATTGGAAATAAGTTTTTAAATAATTTTTATCTTTGTAGATGTCAAAAATCATGGATTAATGTTTCCTCTATAATTTACTTAGATTTTAGGATAAATCAAACTCAAAATAGAATGACGTTTTTAAGGAAATAACTAAACCAATGCAAAAAGTACAGACTTCTCTTTAATTTTTCCGAATACACGATACCGCGTGGAACTTTGTCAATGATTCTGCTACCGAGTTTATTTATACTTTCTTCTCTTTCTCGGGTCTTGCTTGAATCTATCTTCGTATATCTTACGCGCATACGCTTCTGTACGTTGCGAGAACACTTTGTGCGCTCTTTTAGCCTCAGCCAAAGAGAAAAGAACAAGAGGGAGAAGAGGATAGTCACAGAGTCGCTCAATGGGTGGGTGGGTGATCGGTCGGTCGTGAAATAAGCTCTGTAGACTGCAGGATTTCGGTGGTTAGGCTTGGGGCGGCTTAGAGGGGTGCAAACCAACCGAAGGCAAAGCAACCAACCCCAACCAACCCCGCGTGCTGCTCGAGCCCTGTCTCGCGACTCGCACGTTCTCCCTCTCTCTCTCCCTCAACCGCGGTCTCTCACCCCGCAAACCAACCAACGACCATCGCTACCGCTATATCCAAACTGCGTCGCACCCCCGTGCGAGCAGTCTAGCGAACACCCCAGCAACCCTGCAAGGACCCCAACGTTTGCCCGCAGCTCCACGAGATCCCAGCTGCCGATGACGTTTCCACGTGGATACCCACGAGGCTCGCGTGTTTTCGACGTTGAACGCACGCCGATGATTTTTATCCCACTCTCAAAGGCAACAAACGCTTTGCAACGTCGCCCTTGTTCACATCCGTTACGACAGACTTCATAGTTTCTCGGACTTGAGCTTTGAGCTTCAATTCTAACCTCGAAAGATCAGATTCCTTTTACCGGAAGGATCTGCAACCAAGAGGCGTTTCATTTATCGGAGAACATAAGTTAGAAAGTAGCAAAAAAATTTATTCCTCAAATCATTAATATTCGCTGATATAATTGCAATTATATTTCATTTATTAAATTCATTCGAAGGGAGGTATATGTTTCAATTATTTTATTCCATTGAGCTATCGGTACCAACATTTCTACTCTGAGTTTGATTCAAGGAGGCTCGATGTTCCCTAAAATCGCAACAGCGTTATTGTTGTTTCGTTGTACGATGTCGCGCAGTAAAATATTTCCTTCAAAGGTTATTCTACCGTTGTATTTAAAAAATTAATTTTTTTATCATTCAACTACCTTAACTCAAAATTATCGGGATTATATGAAATACAAAGAAAATATCTTAATGAATTTATAAATCATTTATTCTTCGAAGGTTTTTAATGCGTATAGATACGATTCTTAATAAATCCGAAGAATGAAACCAAGTGTGAGATGTCCATCAAGACAGCACTTTGAAGCACAATGAAAATATACATAAAACTGATACACGAGGTTCCACGAGTCAAGTGTCGAGTCTCACCCGGAACACGGATGAAAGATCTCTTCCCATGTCTGTGTCTACCTTCATTTTCGTTGACTACTGCTTCTATATCGATGCCACCTGAGAGCTAACCCGTATAATATAATCCTTTCACCACGGGACGTCAATGGCTACGAAGATACATATCGATATATAGATCGATATCAAAATTCTTCTTAACAAGAGGTATTCATTCGATCGAGCGTGCGGAGCAGCTCCTTGACAAATTCTTTATATTTTATCATGGACTCTACGCATATAATGTCCAATATGTTTTTCTTATCGCACTCATTCTTTCTGTTTCTTTTTAGATTTTAGGTACCACTTCAGGGTGTGGTACCTATGGCCAAAGAAAAAAATACAACTCCATCGGATGATCTAGGTGTTCTCTATCTCCTTCCTGTTTTTGCTCTTCAACCACATCGATGCCCCGTCGGCACAAATCGTTTCCGGCTTTTTCAGTTAATAATCATCATCGTCATAACCGAAGTTAAGTACCGTCCTGCCGATGAATCGGTACAGGAAGGCCAAGTTGCACGTAGCGCCTGCTGGGTTGTACCCTCGCCCTTCGATTCCTTCTTCTTCTTTTTTTTTCATTTCTTTTTTTTTGTTATTCTCATTCTTGTTCGCGTTATACCTCCGTCGCTTGAGGCGCATCAACGAGGGGGTGCGATGGAACGGCTGGTCATCTTTTCATTGGTTTCTCGTGCAATTTTTTAAAGGCTTCTTCGAACAATCTTTACAAAATAATTTGTCGGCTTCCTCAGTTTATCTTTTAACGTTTATTCGTACATTCGTATAAATTTTTACTTATTTTATATTTATTTATCTACGGTTTTGCAATTGAGATACTTCAAGTGATTTTTATCGTTGATGTAATCAGCTTTGGAAGATTCTTCAGTGGGTCTTGATGTTCCAATAAATATCTTGAGTTGTTCAAGTTATATACACGAGGGAGTGTAATGGAACGCCTGTGATCATCGTTCGATAGGTTCCCTGTACCATTCTGCCGATTCTTCATCATCCCAGTTCGTCGCCTCATCTTTATTAAAAAATGTATTTAGATATCAACCAATTGTCGTAGCAAATACCATTATTTGTTACGTTGCATTATTATTTACCTTTCGTTTTGTATGTAATTTGGGTACATGAGGCGATATTTATTCTTCTAATCATCTTCGGAAGATTGTCCGGTCAGTCCTGATAATCGAATAAACCACATGATTATATATTTAATATTTCTTTCTCCTTATTAAAAAAAAAAAATATATATATATATAATTAATGTACGTGAAAATATATTATTGAAATTCGCTTGAAAAGATAAATAAATTGTTCCTGGTGCTTCGATAAATCTCCGTACGTCTGTAAAAAAATATTTTCGATATTATTAAGACCTTCGGGATTAACTTTCTCTAGCAAACTTCACGATCTACCTTTCTCGTGAGATATACGCACGAGAACCAAGGAGTTTAATAGCACAGGGGCTATCACAGTCTCTAAGTGGGCTTCCTGCCCGCTTCGGAATTATAGATAATGTTGGATAATAATAAGAGAGCGCGGTCAGACCCAGAGCATTTTTCTATATATCTATATCCAGAGACCATCGGTAACAGCAGCGACTCGATCCCGGTGCTTGCTGCATAATAGCCGATACCCACGAATCGGCACATCCGCACTCATTATTCTACATACAAAAGTACTTGTGTAAACGTACTTTGTATATGCAACACACTTGTAAAACTATTATATACATTATCACCAACAAAAACTCCGACACTTGTGTTGTACCTGTATGTGCGACAAAAGTCGATACATCGATACAACTAATTGTAATTACAAGTATAGTTGTACTTACATAACCAGTTGTACACAACTGATTATCATAATACAAAATCGATCATCGGTCTCCCAATCTTGATTCATTTACCTCCCATTTGCATACAGATACTCGCAGTATTCGGAGAAGAATGATTAATTCTACAAATACTAAGCAACGAATAAACATTTAAATAATATTAATTATCTAAAGTTACTTTCCATCATCCATTCAAGCAATGGGAATCAAAAACGCTGCATATTGGAACAAACATTCATTCATACTTTCCTACATAAAAAAATCATAGTTTCGTTATCGTATTCAGGAAAGTATTGTAAGTTAATTTTTTTTGTATATAATAATGTTTATTATTAAAATACAATAAGTATGTATGTACGTGCACAGCGTATGTACTTTCGAGAGTGAGCTGTGAAGCGACCGATATCGTACTACTGTTCAAGGACAAACATACACACTACCTTCGTCTGTATGCGTGTATCCACTAGTTCCCATAAGATACATATACATAATAGCTATACCGAGTTGTATGGTGTATTGGTCAGAGGGCTGGCGAAGTATATAAGTATAGGGTTGAAAATAGTGGGTGGGGTAGGTGAATCGCGATCCGTAGGGCTCCCTGGTTCTCGGAGTCAGCTTTACCTTCTGCTCGACTAGATAATAGAGAGGGAGGCGAACGCGGAGGGAAGAGGAGGATGTTCTCCTCATCGCCGTTGTCCTCCCGACGTACTACTTACCTATATATAGTATATAGCAACGTAGCAGCATCAACAGCAGCAGCAGCAGCAGCATCACCAACAGCATGCAGCAGCATGCAGCAACAGCAACAACCCAGCAGTCTGTCGGACCTGTACGTGGCGGGTCAAAGAGTCAGCCTCCTGGGACCCCCTTTGGCTTGAACGCACGTTCGCTAGAGAGAAACGAGAAAGAGGTTCTTTCTTGTTTCATTTTTTTTTTAATTTTATATATTTATTTTATTTTTATTTCCACTTGCTCGTTTACCTTGCCGCGCTCTTCTCTCCAGAATTATTTCTCTTTTACTTCAATTTATCTTCGTCCCGTACTCGAGCTAGCCGCTGGGTATAGATGCAACGACTATTTGCGGGTCCTGGATTCATAGAATCGTAAATACGTATTTTTACATTTGTACACTTAATATTATTTGTGTATTTATTAACGTTTCATGTACGGTAGATGTATTTAAATCGTTAAGGACAATAAATCATTTTATTTTACTTTTGTTGGCAGCGATAGGATAGGAAAATTAAAGAGATATGAGAAACTATGCCCTGATTGTAGACTCGTAATCGTATAATTCATTTTTCGACTGAGAAATTATTCTGAAACGCTTTAATTTCGGAAGTTTCCACAAGTGAATTATTTTATCATAACAATTGGAACTACGCGAAGGTTTCGCTTCGTGGATTTATATTTTGGTACTTTTATTATGGCAAAGATGTTTTCCAGAATTATTTCGTGGTAAAGTTGATATTTCTTTTTATAGAAAAATGTGTAATGATTTTAGATTTTGTTTCCGAGGATTTATTTTTGTATATTATAATTTACTCTTTCTTTTGTGAAATATTCCTCGGAATTAGATATTAATTTTCAAAAAATATGTGGGATTCAAGTAAAATTAAGTTTTCTTTTATACAAATTAAGTTATAAATAACAAGGATAACAACAAAAATCACGGAAACACGATAAATAAGAACTTCAATCGTGACGAGCAAAAATAAAATGAAGAATGTCACTTGATTCAACGATCGCTCAATTCGAAGCGTATTTAATAATTAAGTTTGTCAACGGAACAATTTCAACAATATTCATTCAAAAGGTAACATTTCTTACATAAAATATTTAATACACACACATATTTGCATCCCATACATACTATATCAATTGGATCTATACTTTGATCACTTTCATCGTTCAATAATAGTTTCTCTGTTTGATACAGAAAATAGATATTTATTTATGTTGTCAACATATATGTGAACAGCACATAAAGCATGTTATTATAATTCTGAACGGACTTTCATCAGTAAATTATTATCAAGATGTTGTTACAAACCATCTTGGAGTTTATCACCCATATTGGATGTATGAGAGCAATGTCCCATATTCATTTGAGGAGATAGTTATTAAAATTTCAAATGTAGATTATCGCAAATGTATCGTGTTTTCCATTCACCGATTCACGATTCACGTGACATAGTCAAGCCGGATGGTTGAGAACAATGTCCCATATTCTTTTGAGAGGATACTTATTAAAATTGCAAATATAGATTATCGCAAATTTATCGTGTCTTCCACTCACCGATTCACGATTTACGTGACATAATCAATCCGGATGGATGAGAGCAATGTCCCATATTCTTTTGAGAGGATACTTATTAAAATTGCAAATATATATTATCGCAAATTTATCGTGTCTTCCACTCACCGATTCACGATTTACGTGACATAGTCAAGCTGGATGGATGAGAGCAATGTCCCATATTCTTTTGAGAGAATAGTTATTAAAATTTCAAATGTAGATCATCACAAATGTATCGTGTCTTCCACTCACCGATTCACGATTTACGTGACATAGTCAAGCCGGTTGGTTGAGAACAATGTCCCATATTTTTATGAGAGGTTAGTTATTAAAATTTCAAATGTAGATCATCGCAAATGTATCGTATCTTCCACTCACCGATTCACGATTTACGTGACATAGTCAAGCTGGATGGATGAGAGCAATGTCCCATATTCTTTTGAGAGGATACTTATTAAAATTGCAAATATAGATTATCGCAAATTTATCGTGTCTTCCACTCACCGATTCACGATTTACGTGACATAGTCAATCCGGATGGATGAGAGCAATGTCCCATATTCTTTTGAGAGGATACTTATTAAAATTGCAAATATAGATTATCGCAAATTTATCGTGTCTTCCACTCACCGATTCACGATTTACGTGACATAGTCAATCCGGATGGATGAGAGCAATGTCCCATATTCTTTTGAGAGGATACTTATTGAAATTGCAAATATATATTATCGCAAATTTATCGTGTCTTCCACTCACCGATTCACGATTTACGTGACATAGTCAAGCTGGATGGATGAGAGCAATGTCCCATATTCTTTTGAGAGAATAGTTATTAAAATTTCAAATGTAGATCATCACAAATGTATCGTGTCTTCCACTCACCGATTCACGATTTACGTGACATAGTCAAGCCGGTTGGTTGAGAACAATGTCCCATATTTTTATGAGAGGTTAGTTATTAAAATTTCAAATGTAGATCATCGTAAATGTATCGTGTCATCCACTCACCGATTCACGATTCACGTGACATAGTCAAGCCGGATGGATGAGAGCTATGTCCCATATTCTTTTGAGAGGATAGTTATTAAAAATTCAAATATAGATTATCGCAAATTTATCGCAGTGTTACAAATAGTCAGAAATCAGAATATGATATGTTTCTATATTTTCCTTACGATGCTTCTTATAAGAAGAAAATTAATTGAAACAAATATTCATTAATCGTTGATTAGTCGTAATAAAAATTGTAATTATTTAAATTGTTATGTTTAAAAAATAAATAATAAAATAAATCTGAGAAAGTTAATCGATGCTTGCACCAGTACCGAAAATTGGCTACACCGTGTCCCCTCTTAAGAACGGAACAACCCCTGTAACTAAGTACCAACTACCCCCCGCAGTTTGAGAGCAGCTTTATTCTTCTTACAAATTCAACCCTCGTTCCATCGGTTTGCGCCCACCCGTACACCAGTATAGCTAACGTACTATGCACACGCTTCGATGCAACGTTACCATAACGCACCATAAAGTGGCGATATGATATTCACCCCTTATGAGCCAGAGCTAAAGGAGGAGCGGAAAGACCAGGGGAATATAACTTGCTGGTCGTTGATGTCGCGTCCGTCCGACGCGCCCACATTTCACGGGGACACCTGTTCCACTTACGTTTCTATCGGACTCCGCCATTTATCTTTTTCCTTTATCTGAGATTCACGCCGAGGTATGACAATTGGAATTCCGTATAAGCTCGAGAGTTTCGCAGTGCAATCCAGAACTCTTTTTTCTAATCAGAAACAAAAAAATTATTGCAGTACAAACGTTTGAGCTTATTTCAGTGATAACTTATGGTAACGGACTTATGTTTTACCTCGATAATTCACTCGATCATAACACGCAAATAGGGAGAAGAGTGCGGGGCGTATTTCGCTGTAGTCTCGTGACGTGGCGTTAAATTAGTGATAGGACGGTCAGGGGGTAATTCTTCGGGAGCAGACTGGGTTCCAAGGGCTCGAGGACAGATGGTGGGCGTACATCTTTTTCACGTTTGACAGCACTCCCCGAGTTAGCGAAGCGTCGAAGCGTGTACCCGTTACGTGGCCGATAGAGGTTCTGCCTCGTCTTCAATGTTCTATCGGGTCGATAGAACTTTCGCGTACTTGCATTTCGAGAGTCAATGAAAAGTAACATCTCAAGTGGAATGCGAGAGATAAAAATAAATGATTTCGTCTTGAAAAAAAAAAATTTACACGATGACAGACCGAGTGAAGAAACAACGTCAACGAACTATCGTATACCGCTGCTTGTTTACTCCATTTGCGATGATACAACCACAGCATCATCAACCATAACGACAGATCTCCTACTGTAATAACTGCGACAATAATATAAAATTATTTTGTGAAGTTATAGGTAAAAGAAAGAAGAATTTATACACGGAGAAAAATAGTTAATTGTCAGAAAGTTAATAATGGCGAGTTAAGCCAAGAGGTGGGATGAACGAACGAATAAGTTGGAATGGAAAACCATTCGTGTATATTTTACGCGATCCGAATAAGGAGTCTATCGATAATATTTTTTCTACAAGGCAGAATTATCTCGAGTACGAGTGCCTCTGTCACCTGAGAAGACGAAGAAGAAGAGAAAGAGCGTTTGAAATCACCGTCACTGATAAACATGAGTCCCAAGGATATCTCTTTCTTTGTCTTACTACCGAGCAACAGTCTTTTCTGCAGTATTTTCCTGATAATACGACGACGACGACGACGACGACGACGACGACGACGACGACGAAGTTATTGCAAAACTACCACGTCAAATATGTTTGCACGAAGAATGGTCTGTTGGCCCAAAAAATAAATTGGTTCACTCGACTATTATTAAGTTATCAACTATTATTAAGTAAAACTACGAAATTGGTATCATCGACCTCTTGAAAGATGATGTGCGACATGATTTATGTCTCTCTCGAATCATGATGCGCGCAAGGGAGACATCAGAATTTTTTCAACTCGAATTTCTTCCCCACAATTGATACGGTTAACTGTTTAGTTTTGAGACGTGGTTCTTCTCTTTTTCAAAAGATCAATCGACCCAGAGGTATCACATTATTTTAAGACGATGCGCTACACCGACTGAACCGCCATGAGTGCGAGCGATGATCACTGTGGAGCGAGAGAAAAATACAAAAACTTGTAGCACAACTCGTTAAGGGGAGGTGAAACATGTATAGGCGCGAGAGAGATATAACTTCATAACGCTTCACGGTGGAGTGAGAAAGAAACAGCTAATGTGCGTAGATGTTTAGGTTTCAACGTACTTTTACTGCAAACAATTGCCAAGTACTGTGGTTATTTTGATTTTTGTTATGCTGCTTTAAACCTGGTGCATCGACCTGGCATTTTGTTGAAATATCATTTTTTCATTCTTTCCTCTACATTTTCTCAAGAGTTATTACAGTGGAAAATACAGAATTTGTACATCGCCATAAGAATGCATGTTAAAAGACTCTCATAAGATATCTTATGAATTGTTATGGTAACGGTGTAGGTGTAAATTCCTATAGACATTGAGTGTACATGATGCTAATTTAAGATTTTTATCTTTGTATTTCTCTCTATCTGAGTCAATCTCCATAAGTAGGAACAAGCATCATGGATATACCGTAAATGTTTTCTGGCTGTAGCAATAGTTCAACATTTCGTTACCTAAAGTTCTAAACATGTTAAAAACATTTATTGTAAACTTATCTTAAATTAGTGTTATTTTGATGATGCAAAGTGAAATTGAACACCGCCGTCGGTGTTGCGATTATAAATAAAAACGTCCAAATTAGTTACATGTCAGCACAAAACATCTCTAGTGTACTTAACGAGTTAAAATAACATTTTTCGAATTTTTACAAACATCTTTGACGCAATTTGACAATTAGTCATTTCTCGAATATATTTCCTTTTGTAAAATTGACAAATAACTTCTAATTGAAATTCTAAGACCATAAATATTCCTTTAATTTAACAAAATAAAAGAAAAAATATATTCCCGCGCTTCCAACGTTGAGGAGGATAAAACGGATGCGTAGACTCAAAACTTGTTCGATATATTATAGATCCAGACGATTAACGATCACTGGATGTACGCTCCTCGCCTGAGAGTCCGAACGAAGGGGTCAACTCTCTCGTATCAAGAGCTAACAGAGAAGAAGCATCAGAGCGAATATGGTAGAAAAGGGGAAAAAACCTATCGACGAGGGGGTAGTAAAGCGAGTTTTAATGCGCCGGTAGTAGGGGATCGTTCGAGCTTGATAGAAAGAGAAAGAAATAATACAATGCTGTACAGTAACATTATTAAGGGTGGCAATACCATTGCAACTTTTTCCATCCTACACGAACTACGAGCAAGTGCAGCCAAAAGTTTGTTCGCCACCCCCTCGCGTACCCCATGCGTGACGAACCGAGGTCACTTGATTCGTGTTCGTGGGCCAGAACAGTCGAACATACGGCAACGTTTCTTAGATTCGCACCATCGTTTCGTGTAATTGGCTCTACCGCATTCTCCAAATGATAAATATATTTTATTTGTATTAAATATCAGTAAGTAACATAAAATCTATATTGAAAATCAACGAAATTCGTGTCGAGTCAATACAGAAGGAACATTTCGTGACAGTAAACATTCGGTCCCTCGTGGAACCGATGGAACAGTCAATGTAGAATGGTTTCGGTTGTATAAACGCATCTCATTGAGATTAAAGCTAGATTGATTGATTGTTTTTGGGCGACTGCTTTGTACAAGTTTAATACTTTTACGAGACTTTCATTTGATGATTGTCTTCGGAGCGCGACTCGTGCGACCGTAGAACTACCTAATCGATGCAACATAATTGAGCGATTCTCCCGAAACTTCCTGATAGACCAAAATACAACGACAACACCATAACAACTCGGTTCAATAACCGGTTATTAGTTAGTTTTATATATAATCTATGTACATCGCAGCTAATTATACTCGCCTCATCACCATTAAACAATTTCGTTAGGGTATATAAGTTCTTAACTTTTTAAATTAACGCATTGCTGAGCTCTGTATTAACAACCGTTCGTTATTGACAGCCTCGAGCATTGCATCGCCAAAAAAAATTAATAAATCTTCGCTTTCAAACACAAATAATAACACATTTGGATACAAATTATTATAAATGATAAAAAACAATTTATCTCATAGAGTTTCGAAGATAATAAAATAATTTTTTTTTCATGTCGAATTATTTTTTATAAATGTAAATAGCTTCAATAGTATACATTTTGCTTTATCAAAACTGAACTTTTGAGAATACGATGTATTCGCAAAGAGAATACTTAAGATCCCTAGGTTTTGTTTAGTTTTATAGATTTTTATTTAATCTTTTAAACGGAACAGACACGGATCTTCATATAAACGAACAATCGATCAAGGAACGTCATCAAAATATTGTATTTTGTTTAAGTGCATGACTAAACTAAAGAATCTGGTTTAATGATGTGGAGGGGTGCTTGACTCTCGATTGACGAGTAGTCGCGCGTGATACTGGTGGCCCCGTGCGATTATATTAGTCGAGATTGCCCGCGGGCGGTCAAGCGAATGTACAGGCAGCCAGTCGGGTGCACGTTTACGAAGTAAATGGCTCGAAAGTAAGCGCGTGGTATGCCCCGTGGCAGGACCGACCGGGAGATAGCGTTGAAGTGCAATACGCCACTGAACACAACGGCGAAGAAGCACGATTCGTGATAATGATACTTCACACGACTAGGTTTGGAAAAGAATTCGAATCTAGATCGATTAGCAATTATAAGATAAAGAAGAAGAAGAAAAAAAAGTAATTAACAAAAGAAAATATTTGTTACGATGCATCGAATAGAGAGACAAAGAAAAAGGAAACCCGAATAGCGGTGAACGACCAATGACAAAGCTATCGAGAACGAGAGAGCACCGAGTACAAGAACCACTTGTGCAGAGATGGCGAAGAGAGTCGCGGAGAAACGTGAGAGAAAAAGCGAGAGAACACCAAGTACAAGGACCACTTGTGCAGAGGTGGCGAAGAGAGTCGCGGAGAAACGTGAGAGAAAAAGCGAGAGAACATCAAGTACAAGGACCACTTGTACAGAGGTGACGGGGATAGCAGCGGAAAAACGTGAGAGAAAGAGCGAGAGATTCGACAGAGGGGCGTAGGCTGCGAGGGTATAATCGATTCCGACATGTGCAGTTCCCTTGGGGTAACTCGGCAACCCCTAACTCGCCGAAACCTATTTATACAACAATGCTCGATACACCCCCATAAACCACCACCCCGTGGACCGCGCGCACCGTACGCGTGTATCTTGCTGCGTTATTGTACATGTACATGTATGTTATATATAAGAATACGAATGAGTCAATATCCAAAATGTATTAACCTGCCTATTTAATGCTTACAAGATCGCTGGTAGACGAGACTGATCGTCCAGCATTCGTACAACCCGATCAGATCTTTCCATATAACTTTACGTAGATAGATATTTAGTTGAGACTGGAAAAAACTTATTATATAAACAAGTATTTAGGTATTCGAGTATACATAACAATGTAAATAATCTTAAGACGTGGCGATACCTTAATTCTTACGTGCACGGATGAACCGTTTGTCATTCATTGCGACGTGACGTTAGCCATTCGGCTATATATCTCTCTCGTTTAAGTACACGCTCGTTTCCACTCCGCTTAAGTTGCTATAAAACAGACTCAGTCGATATCAAAATCTGTAATCGTTCAGCGTTCCCTTAAGTTGCTGTAAAATAGACTCAGTCGATATCAAAATCTGTAATCTATTTACTTTAAAGATGTTTCCTTCAAAATGTTATGCAATATATAAGCATTCGAATGAATCAATATTCAAAATGTATGACCTGTCACTGTTACTTATAAAATCGCCGATAGAAGAGCCTGGCTGTCCAGCATTCACACGAACTGGTCATAAATAAGCAGAGCTTCCCATACGAAGTTAAGTAGATAGATATTTATTTGAGACTGAAAAACACTTGTTATATAAAAAAGTACGTAGGTATTCGAGTGTACGTAACAATTACGTAACACGTACGTCTTAAGGCGAGGCGATACTTCAATTCTTACAAGCAAGGATGAGCTGTTTATCAGTCCTTGAGACGCAAAGTTTCTAATCACTCTCGCACGCATACTCGTTTCGTCTCCCTTTAAGATGATGTGAAACTGACTCAGTCGATATTAAAATCTGTAATCCAATTTCTTCAAAGATGTCAAAAATTTTGAAATAAATGCGAATTATCAGCGTCTTTATCTAATATCAGTTTCACGGATGCTGATAATTTACGTTTCCTCTCGTAAGACTTAGCAACCTTAAGAAAAAAGTGGATTACAGTTTTTGCTACCGGCTTGGCACGAGACGGGCGGGAAGAACGTGTATCGCATCGTCTTAAGATGATGTGACTCGGTTGGTAACGGAAAACTGTAATCCGAATTTATCTGTCACGGTTAATCCGTCGGATGAAAAAACTGAGAACGTTGCCCTCCGTGTAACAGTTTTGCAGGGCGATGTTCTCGGCTTTTATTCGACGGAACGATCGTGGCCAAGAAATTCGGGATTGCAAGATTATTTATATCTCTCTCGCACTCGTGAATGTTTCAAATGATCTTAAGACGATGTGAAACATGTGTGAGTCCGAGAGAGATAGAAATAATCTACATATCCTAAATTTCTCCGGCGAAGATTATCTGTCGAATAAATGACGAGAATGGTACTTTGCAGAATTGTTACAGACGGATGCACTGTTCTCCGCTTGTATCCGACAGATCAATCGTGACAGAGAAATTCAAATTATGGTTATCTTTATCGACCTAGTAGTGCGATATCACCTTAACGTGCGACACGATACGAATTCCTCTCTGTCTTTTTCGCTTCATGGTGATCGCCAATGACGTTATCTCACTTACTCTTGATGGCTCGATCTGTATAGTTCATCGCCTTAAAGGAAGGCTCGCGTTACATGATCCAGGGTTCGAGAACACTCGAAAGTATGAGAGAGACATAGCTAAAAATTTTATTATTCTCGTATCAAAAATTTCTGATAAATGTCACAATCGTAGAGTTCACTCTGTGCTACTTTCACACAATGAGCTCCACTCTTCCAACGTTCCTCTAAAAATACTGGATTCGGAAACGAAGTTCCGGTATCTCGCCACCTCTTGAGGTGAATACAGACACCGATAAAATATGCATAAATGCAAGAGACGCAGCACCACAAGGATCACGTGGGTACAAGAAAGAGTGTGTCGATCCTCCTAGTAGTACGATATCGCTTTAACGTGCGACACTATACGAGTTCCTGTCTGTCTTTTTCGCTTCACGGTGATCGCGAATGACGTTATCTCACTTACACTCTCGACAGCTCGGTCTGTATAGTTCATCGCCTTAAAAGAAGGCCCGCGTTGCGTGATCCAGGGTTCGAGAACACTCGAAAGTATGAGAGAGACATAGCTAAAAATGTCATTATTCTCGTATCGAAATTTTCTTATAAAAGTCACAATCGTAGAGTTCACTCTGTGCTACTTTCACACAGCGAGCTCCACTCTTCCAACGTTCCTCTAAAAATACTGGATTCAAGAAAAATGTGTTAAAAGTTTTGAAACGAGCTTCCGGTATCTGACCATCTTTTGAGGTGAATACAGACACATGAAATACGCATAAATTCAAGAGACGCAGCACCACAAGGATCACGTGGGTACAAGAAAGAGATTGTCGATCGTCCTCTCAAAGTAAAGTTAAATACCGATGAAAGCCGCATACGGGTGCGAGAAAGACAACACGGCACAGAGATCGCGCGAGTACGAGAGAAATAATCTCGAGATCCAAGCTCTTACGATCAGCTAACGCGCATAGAAAAATGCGTTTGATCGCTTTTGGTATCCGGCGATACGTTATAAAATATAATTTACCGTAATGGAAGTTGCGATTAGGGCAATTGTGAGAGAAATAACGCTTAAGATGTCGCTATGCGTACAGTTAAGAAGAAAAATTCTAGTACCAAGCAAGGTAACAATAGCAAGAAATATAGCATCGTTATTATCAAAGATACACAGCCACGTCAGACGTGCATGGAGAGGAGACTATACGTATAGTATTTCGCCGATGGGCTCTTCTCTCGGTTTATTATAATAAACCCCTGCAGCACAGTTTATCTTGGGTTGCGTGGCGTTGGAGTGAAGCAGATCAAACGAACAAGGGTGAAAGAGCAAAAGGGTGAGGGAGATTCGGGCTACTTGTGCTTTAAATAGCAAATACTTATCAGGATCCGGTTGCAATGTGATACAAGAGAAGGAGATAACGACAGCTCTCTGTATTGCACATGCATAACTTAATCAAACATACATTTCTACATAAACACGCGTAGGATATCGTGATACGTAACGAGAAGCCCTTCGTCGTACAACTGTTTTTGCTGCGAATATCAAAGTTTTCGCCATTGTCAACGTAATATTATTACAACAATGGATCAGTTTTGATGGTAGAGCGAGCGATAGCTTTTCCTTAATTTTCTTATCGACGTTCATCAGTAAACGGCGTTTTAAACATATTTATAAAATGCAGAACGTTTATACACTTTTGATGTAACTGTCTCATTGATTATTCATACAAAACAAAGTCCACCCTGTTCCCTGTAAGTGTTTACTATAGAAGAAAAGTGTTGCACGAACCAGTAAAGCAGCCTAGGCTGACCGGGTAAGCCGGATTTTGGATTAAAATAAGCCTGCTGGCAGGGACATCCGCGAAACTTTGGCAAGTCCCTATGCGTTAATGTTCGTCAGACTTTACAGAGGCATAAGAATACCTACTGACACTTAATTTTTTTATACGACGGCTTATTTTTTCATTTGACTACATTATCTCTATTCGAGAAAGTACCTTCTCACGTATATTTATATATTTTTCTTTTTCTTCGTATCACTCGTCATTCTATGTTACGATTCTTTCGATGACACGAGTCGACGTTCGCTCGCATCAATCTCGTTGATATTACCGAAATGTCACGATCATCCTCGGATATAATTGGAAGCTTTTCATACATAATTCGAACCGTACGTCGGATTGCGTGACACGGCGCGATATCGTTTTCCTAGGGATTCCGCAGTCGTGAGGTCGTCAGGCTTCGACACACTTGTAGGATACCGAACAAGGGCGGGCTTATTCTCGCTATTGTCGTTACAATACTCATTTATACCACGAGTTATACCTATAGCAACGTTATTGTTGCAGCAAACTATAACGTTGAACCTGATGCGAGCGAAACAAAAAGATACGAGAAGCACAGGGCGCTGGTTACACGCTTCGTATGCCGCCCGACGGCAACAGCAGCGGCACGTGTTACGACAGATCGACACGTGAGTTTCGAACGCGTTCGACCGAATCGTTTTCGGTCCACGATATCGTCCTTTACCGTTAGCCTCGCCTCTCATTCCCTTTTTATCTCCCACCCTCTCGCAAGGGTTCGCGTCTTTTGTTTTCTTGCGCTACCCCATACACCACCGTATAGTTGATCCAATCCCCCGATGAAACCTTCGCGTATCGTCGAGATAACGCGCGGGTGGAAAACGAAATTTTCATTCTCCACGATATCGATATTCATCGATGAATCAAATACTGATCGCACTTTTCATACATTATTCACGATAATTTTGTCGATGCTATCTTTCGTTCGTGTTGCTTTCGCGGTTGTGATTACTGAAACGGAGACCGAGTGGGTGCAACCTCTCGCTCCTACTCATCGATAATGTGACGCAAAAATGATGTGCGCCTGTGTAATGAGGTTTCAGCTCGACTTGCGTCATCCGAGTCATAAACGTTGACAATCTTTTCCGTTATCGCATCAGCCAATTGCATACTTTGGATTTGCATCTGATAAGATCGCTTTTACGTATTTTACATCTTTCGCTACAGTGATCGGTGACAGTTTAGAAACATCGGAGCAAATTTCGATTTCTGCAAATTGTTCAATTCGTGAACAACGTCGGAACACTGATTTTTAACTTGTTGTCATCTATTTCGCGAAATTTTTCTTTCGGTTGTCTTTGAGTACCACAGTTTTTATTTTTCTCTTTTATCTGTTGTGTAATATGGACGACAAATATTTTTTTTTTGGCAAATTTACATGGTTTACTTATTGAAACTTTTCATGAGTTTTGAATTAATTTACGTCTTGTTTACTCACTATTTACGTAATGAAATTTATTGCAGTGAAGTGAATTTGGATTTCTGCAATTTTACAATTCGTGAACAACGTCGAAGCACGTGTTTTAAAAATGTACATCATCTGTTTTGATAAATTATTCTTTCGGTTGTCGTGAAACGCCACAATTTTTATATTTCTGTTTCTTCTATTCTGTAACATTTACACCAAACACTTTATTGCGAATAACATGGCTGACTTTTTCAATCTTTTTCACAGGGTATGAGTGTTGAAGTAATCGATATTTCTTTATTGATAATTTATGTAATGAAATTTTACTTTTATTTAAAGCAGTTAAAGTTACTTAATTTTTTTAAATCGACAATCACGATGATTTCACAGTACGTTCGAGTTTTATCGTTTTTCCGTCATCTGTGACAAACTTTAAACGTTTTCACTATCTTACTACGTTTTTGTTTTTTCATAGAAGAAGCTATTTTCGTTAAAAAAAAAAAAAAATTACTCAACATTTTTATGTTAAAGTACTTGAAAACTGCCAAAACATCGAGAAATTATATTTAGAAAAAATGGACGTGCATGATATGTGTCTGTGTAACCCGTGAAGAAATTTAATTAGGGAACTTCTAGACTTCTTCAACTCTTTACGAGGCCTCGAAAAGAAATCTAACAGTGGATTTACGATGAAAATAATTCAACTTTTTAAATAGTTTAGTTACCAATTAGATAATTGTTAATAAATGCTCATTTTTGATAATTGCTATTAAACGATAAATGACCGACATCAATACGTTTCTATCTCGCAAAATATATCATCTAGTTCCCGAATACGTCATGTTTGATTATATTCTTCAGCCGACGATTTTTAGGGAACTCCCTGTGTGTCAAGGTAAGGTCCTAGTTTGGAATTCCTGATTATCAAGACAAGATATTTTCCTAATGTTTAGTCGTTCGCAAGAAGATATTTTTTAAATTGAAAAGATACTCGCTACACCAGCAATAATTTATCGACGCACTGCATTGCACAATCGTTGCCATGACAAATGCATGACGATAAAATCGCCTAGTAAAGAAATTAATTTAAAAATATTTCGGCAGGACATGACGTTTCTACAGAATGCATCTTTAAACAAATTATAATCTATGTAAGAAACTTTTGAATTGTTCATAATGATAAAAATTTGCAATGTTATTATTACTTAAAAAATTGTTCACGGAAGCTTAATCGTTTAGCTTTAATAACGTTCATCACAGTGTCTCTGTGCGAGAAATAAAACTTAATGTTTCAAATTTACCGCGCCCACATTTTTCAATAAAATCTAATTTACCGCATGTTTCCATAAAAATATTTTTTTTTGACGAATAAAAAAACCCGTGTGAGTTATTTTTCCGTATAATTCAAGTAAAACATATTTCAAACAATTAAAAAATTATGTGGATTGGCTCAATTAGACTTTAACTGAATCTTCATTGTAGCGTACAGCGATTTTGCGCCTCACTCGTCAAAAGCGTGTCGCAAAATCGCTGTTCGCCACAACGACGATCTTGAATTAGGCTGGAATTTAATTTGGATGCCGACGAGTGGAACAAAGTGCGATAGAGAAAATACCGAACTCACATGTACGATCTTTTCGATTGTACGTTCCAACACTTGTATTCATAAATACATCGCGGTATACAGTTGTATACCAACTGTGTAAGTGTAACTGTAGGTTGGTATACAGCTGTGCACCGCGGTAAAACGGTGAAGCACATACCCATAGGTCCCCATCGTTGATACGATAGGAAAAGAGGGTGAAAACTTCCCCCGAACGAAGGAAAACGGTGGTGGAAGCTCGGACGTGGCCGCGAGCGAACGAACGAAAGTCCACCCTCCCGGAACAGTTTGTTACTACACGACTCCCGAGAGACTCGTGTCGTGCAGTCGACCCCGTCATAGCTACTTCTCATCGAAGCCGACATCGGCGTTTCTCATCCTCGTCCTCATTCTCATTCTCATTGAGAATCGAGTAGGATACGAAGAAGGCGGGCGTCGCATCTGTCAGGATGATCTACTGGCTCTCTCATCCATGCATCTCTCTCGATGGAGAACGCGATCCGACGGAAAGGGTAACGTGCCTTGGAAAATGGATGAACTGTTTCCTCCTCGGTTCTCACTCATCCTCAAAATCCTGTGGATTTTGCATACGGTCCAGCTGAGCCATTGAATAGATGGAATTTATGCCATTCAAGAGTCTCCTGTGTCAATCTCTTTATGCGCACATCAAAAATTCAATTTTAAACAACGATACTCCAGAACGAAGACTCGATGAAGATGTCACACAGTCGTCAACAACCTTCCAAGAGGTATAACTACATAAAGGTCATCGAATAAATTTAACGGTTGTTAGCATTTAAATAATCTCGTATCGCGAATGAACTTGCTTCACTGACAAACTAATTAGCAAAGTTTACCTGCGGAAAATAAATTATTTCTCGATTCTACGTTAATACCAAATTATTTTAATTATTTCTTTATGTAACAGATTGTTAAACGTACTAAATAATTTATTGTTTATCGTATAATATAATTATACAATATATAACTTTAAATAATAATATTTTATTGAAAAATCGACGCGATTGATGTTTACAACAATATTTTTGGACTCCCCGTGTTAATGCGTTGATTATTCAAGTCTCGAGAAAGTTCTTGACAGTTAATGCTGCAGAAAAAATTCGCTACATACATGCAGACCCCGTGTGTACTCTACGCTCGTAAAATTGTAATCGAGAAGAAAGGGAGTAGAAAATAGAGAGCTTGTACTTAGGGTGCGCGCGGTTGAGTTTGCTGCTCCAAGAGAGTTTACGAAGCTGGTGCAACACCCGGGACGACACATGCCGAGCGGGGGGGGGAACAGGACAAATCGGTAGTACGCGCGGGTTTATCCCCCGCAGGGAATTTGCTTGGTGGATACAACAGGGGTTTCTCTCTCAGCGCCCCGGGTATACTTTATACTATGTATGTACTCGAGAGAAGAAGGCGGTTGCTAGCTAGAAGAGGGAGAACCAGCAAAAGCAGTAGCAGCACGCGGGCCTACGGGCACGCGAGAGTCCCCCGCAGGCAGAAACACATCAAAATCGAATTCACCAGATGTCCGAGACAGAGCCTCTGGGTTTTGCTGTATTACGGTATACACAGGAGGTGAAGGGGAACTTCAACACTGTAACGATGTTAGGACACTTGGGGAGAATTCTCGGGACGCAAAGTCCTCGGAGAATCAAATGAAACGACAATTGCGACTGGTAATATACCGTGTAACTGTCTGCGATGCGACAGAGACAGAGAGAGAGAGAGAGAGAGTCGCAACGTGTAAAATACATCTAATAAACTAATTTCCAATCAATTCCAAGTAAATCTTCAATTTTATCTACAAATCTCCTTTACTTACATGTGTTTAACGTTTCTACTACTTTTTCTTCGATGGTAAAGCAGATTTCGACCGTAACCCTGGTGGTCGAGATGAGAAATACACAAAATGGCGGTTCGAAGGTTTCAGTTAAAGTCATTTGAAGATAAAAATGGTGAATAATCATCATGTAAATTATAAAATTAAATATAAACAACCAAAAGAGCTTTGCAAGCTACTTCTGAGACCACTTGATTATCTTGAAATACCATTTATCCAAGAAAGATAATGATTTTTTTAAGCGTTATCAAGCTTGCTATTAATCTTCGAATCTAAGCCTTAGGTCAGCCATGATACTTGATGCACTTACCGCGTCACCATCGGTAAATCTGCAAGAGAATTATCATACAAGGATAACGTAAGTAAATAGAAATATTTACGGAAATACGAGGTGGTTTATTATAATAATTATTATTATAACAATAATGTATCGGTGGCGGAATAGGGTGATTCCGTGTACATTTTTTTCTTCTTTCTTTTTAATATATGCATGTGATGTACAAGTGTCTCTGGTTGCAATTTATCGGACGTCTAATATTTATACATAGATCTCGTAGTTTTCCGTCCTTAATATTTCCTCGCTCGGCTCATCGTCGCTCACTCCATATTATATCTCCGTCGATTAACGACTTGTCCTGTTTTATCTTCTTTTTTTTTTATCGTCGCACTCACGCTCTTGGTTTTTATATTTACACCGATAGCCGCCCCAAAACAAAAAAAAACCTTTACTCTTTTTATCGCGTTTATCTATCGTTAAATTTATATTATTTTTGTTTTCTCAATGACAATTATACTCGATAATACAACTATAATTCACACGTATTTTATCCCATCTCAATAACTCGTTATATTCGCGTACGTTAATCGTTTAACGCTTTTGCGGTTTCTTATCTTTCTTTAAACGAGATTACGTGCATTTTCTTTTTTTTCTTCTTCTTTCATTTAACATTGAGATCTCAGGCGAAAAATTTGCACCGGCGCGCGAGACAAGCGTTTATTATGTACAGCAGGATCACTCCGAGACAACCTTTTTTTTTTTTTTTTTTTTTTCAAGTCTTAATCGAGAGGAAGCGAGACCGCGTTTATAAAGGGATTACAATATTACACGAGAGAAATTAACAATTCCGCGATTTTTATACACCATTGTAATGCAATAATTAATAAACATGCGACTTGGGTCGCGATAATAATAATAATAATAGTAATAA
The DNA here is from genome assembly GCA_963942595.1 of Cylloceria caligata. NCBI lineage: Eukaryota > Metazoa > Arthropoda > Insecta > Hymenoptera > Ichneumonidae > Cylloceria > Cylloceria caligata. Next base: position 4,454,943 of record OZ012704.1, read on the forward strand.
TAATAGTAATAACAATAATAATAAAATTAATAGTACCAGCTGCAATGAATGCTGAATAATAATAATAATAATAATAATAATAATAATAATAATAATAATAATAATAATAATAATAATAATAATAATAATAATAATAATATGGACGAATTAATATTAATAAAAATAATATCAAAATCGGTGCTATGTTACACGAAAAAAAGAGGCCAAGGGATGTTGTTGAGAAAAAGAAAGAAAAAAGCGGTCGTCACGACCGTTTTTTGCGATAATTCCGTGTTATGGTGAGCGTTTAAGTCATTGACGGTTCATTCCGGCCTCTATCTCATTTCTTACGCGCTCTCTTAATCTCTCATTGGATGCCATGGTCCCCATCGGTTGATTCGAACAATCGACTCCGGATGGATTGCTCGAGAGAGAGAGAGCCACAAAGATTAATTAAACGTAAAGTCATTCTACCAGACGAGACCCTCGCTCTGCATCTGGTGCGGTTCGGGGAAGCCGCCACCACCGTTACCGCCTCCGGGACCACCTGCGCCGTTGCCGCCCCCACTCGGATTACCCTGGCCACCACCTGAGAACGCAGACCACGCGGATAAGCATACTTTAACGAATTCGATGGAATAATACAAAGAATAAGACAAAGCAGATGCGCGAGATGACGGAATATCAATCGGATTACACTACCAGATAGTCTGTGCTTCTCTGTGTTTCATATTTGCCTCACGATTCACTTTTATAATGTCACGAAAATTTTAATAATCAAGAAGAAAAAAGTACTCGAATGTAGAAATTAACATTTTTAGTTCATCTTCCTTACAGAAGGAACAGGCTTGCTTATAATTATCCGAGGGATATTCATTATCTTTATTTAGTTATTTATATATTTTTTACTAATTATATGAATTTTTGTATTTACCTGGAGGTGCGAGGAATTCGCCAGGACTCCCGCCCGACGAAGATTGAGGTCCTTGACCTGGAGGTCCCGTGAGGAACTCAGGCGGTCCACCGGTCGCGCCTGGGGGTGGATACTCGCCAGCCACAGCCGCTGCTGCCGCGGCCATTCCTGCTATGCTCGCCGGATCTAAACCTGCCACGAACAGATTTGGAACTGATATCAGGAAACGTCGTACCATTTTGCCATCTCCGAATCAGTTGTTTCGCGACTTAAATTAAGACTCGAATAAACCGACGGCTTTCACTCTCGCAATTTGGGACAATTTTTATTTTTCTCATTCAACAGAACATTTCTTCTTCGACTAATGACATCGGTCAACTTTTGATAATTAAACGAACAAGGAAATAATAAATAATTATCGCTATAAACGGTCAAATTATTTCCAACAGTACCAATCGCTCGTATTATATTTTTCACATTTGTTCCATCGTACGAGATCCTTCAACTATTTTACGAGATTCACCTTCACACTATCTTGCAGCAAATTTACATCCCGACTTTATCGTATTCGTACGTGATTACCGAAGAACTGCAGAAAATACTGATGGGCAATACGCAGACCGCCATTTTATCAAAAACTTGTGGTCTATGGGAAAATAAAATTTTTCGGAAAAATGATCTCCCGCATCATCGTTCGATGCGCCGTCCAGCGGTCGGCTGAGCGGTCATCCATCCGAGTAACAGCATCAAAAAATGTTGTTTAACTCGGAGGACAACGTAAATCGTACGGCAACTACCCACCTACCACTGTCGGTTAATTCCTCGAATAATAAATTATTGAATTGTACGAGAAAAATAAAATTCTCGAAGGAATAATTGTCATTTAATAACCGAGAGAGACTTTCGGTTATAAAAGCGGCGAATAAAGTTAGGCGCGAGATATATTACCAGGATTACCAGGTCCAGAAAACGGTGGTCCGTGCGGATGAGGGGGTGGATGAGCCCCAAAGAACTCGTGATGAAACGCCACGGGACCGCCGTAACCAAATTCGAACTTGTCCGCAGGAAAATAGGGGAATCCCGCGGGTGGTATGTCTTCGCCTCCCAATGGACCGTGATTCAAGTTCAGTGGAAAACCTCGCATCTTTCTCGAACCATTGAAGAACGGACTTCTGCCCATCGACGTGAGTTGTTTCAACCTACGCTCTTTACTTCTTTTGTTTTGAAACCAGACCTGAAAGGAGCAAAAGAAAAATTATTGTTCAAACATAAATTCACCCAGAAATCATTTGTTCAATGATAAAAAAAAAACAAATCGATTACTTTGTACTTAACCCCTTGGACGACATTGATTTATAATGCGTCGATACGCTATAGGCTTACACGAAATTCTACCGTCGACGGGGTTCAATGCTTTAGTTATTTTATTTAAATTTACCTGAATAACTCTCATAGGCAAGCCAGTTTCTTTAGCGAGTTGTTCTCTTATGTGTCTCGTAGGTTTCGGTGTCGCCGAGAACGCAGTCTTGAGTATCTCCAATTGTTTAGCTTTGATAGTGGTCCTGGGTCCTCTTCTCTTAGATCCAGCTCCACCGTCGCCGCTTCCTCCTCCAGCTCCACCATCCGGGCTCTTATTTTCCGTTTGACTGTCCCTCGTTTCGGGATCACCATCGAGGGAGCCTTCGTTATTCGGAGCAATTACGTTACACGTTATATAGAAAATTTTAATAATAAAAATACTTGTACACCAACATTCTATCGTTCTAACGTTTTTTTAAACCGTTACTCTCAAATATATTCAGAGATGAGAGCCTGAATAAATCGAATATTCATATAATCGTCCCATAAAACGAATTACTTGAATCCTTAAGGTTGTGCAAACCGAGTATAATATATTGTACAATTTCCCTTCTCTTCTATATGAAACGCGACGGACGTAGCTGGGGAGCCACCACAAATCCTCTTCCTCTCGAACAACAAATTTTCTTTCTCGTCTATATTCTCTTCTTTTTTATTTAACTGTTGGGCGTGCTTATCTCTTCGTTTTTTACTACCCTTCTACCTCTCTTTCTACGTATCCTGAGCAAGCATCACGTATATACGTATAATGTATCCTTAATCCATCGACGCGTATAGTTGATCCACACTCGATCGGAACACAGGGGAGTCTCTCCCGTTGCATCGAAAACCTCTATAGGATTAATACGGCGATGCCACTCTCCCCCCCGTATATTTTCCTCTGTTGAAATGTATAGGGCCTTCGATAATCTAAGTATATAGGCGAGTGTCAGGCGAAGAGCCATACGGGGAGGTCTTAACCACCGGACAAAGAAAATGTTTGGACAGTGTCACACTGCACAACGGGGCACCCCTCAAAGACGCACCCTTGTAACCAACCGCTTACACACAGAGAGATAGAGAGAGAGAAAGATAGATAACAGCTCTTCACGCAGCCCTTCTGGTTATTTGAAAAGTTATACCAGTAGCGAGAAAAAAGTGAAGCAGCAATCCAATGGAATAAGATAGATAATATAAAAACCTCGATGCTTTTTAGAGGTCGGTGTCACATACAATACATGTATAGATGGTGTACCTACAAGCTTGTCTACTTCTCGATACAGATAAGGACTCTTCGACACCCTAACATTTTTATTTTCGGTCTATTTTTACAACAATTTTCTTATTTTCAATTATCCTTATAGTAGCATGGGTGTGTAATTTTGTGTTTAACTTTGTTTGAGTTTGTGTACGGTGTGAACGATGGGCCCTCTATATACAGGAGCCCTTCAGTCAAATTATTCTGTATATTACCATCAAAGTTTCTGTAAATATTTCTTGATATTATTTTAATTCAATTAAGAGATAAAATTCTTTTCGAATCAATAGTTTTGTATCCAACCATGTTTGTATAAAACCATACAAATGTAGAAATTGAAATAAAATTTAATTAATTAAAGGATAAGTTGAATTTTTTACAGAACGAGTAAAGGCAATGTACAAATAAATTGTTTGACAAATAAACAACGATTGTTTATTTTATTAAATATTTTCAATGGCTAATCGTAATTCATCTCCTTTCGGTAATTCTTACCTTGATCCTCCGAGTCCTCTTGTTTGCAGGAATCACTTCCAAGAGGGAGATCACCACCGTGACCGACAACCTGCTCGCCGGTGCCACCGGACCCCAAACTATGAGGCCCCAGGTGGGAGCCCCCGAGACCGCTGTGGTGATGATGATGATGAGAACTGCCCTCGTCGTCCTCATCTTCCGAACCCGAACCCATAAGGGAATCTGCTCCTGTAAAACCATAACAAATTTTAAAAAAACGAAAAAAAAAAAAAAAAAAAAAAAAAAACAAACGTCGATGAGTACAATGCCACAAATGTACAATTTCACAAAAATAACTGCAACGTACGCAAGCGTATTGCAAAAATTTCATAGAAATCGTATTGAGTAATTTGAAAAAATAATAAATTTCGAGACGTTTCGGTAAACTTTGCGAGTTTTAGAATAAATTGATAGTCGATTCATGATCAGACGAAAGAAATACAACGATGTAGCGTTTAGAAAAATCACAATGACTATTAATTACGGTTTAAGACCCAATTGAAGAATCTCGCATCTTTAAAGAGCTCGACCTTTACGAAACTCGTTCCAGGATTAATAAATTTCTTTTCCATAAAGGTGTCTTCTCATTTCCTGATTATTCGCAATCTTTCCTCCATCCACGAACATTACATTTTCTTTCTCCTTCAATTTCAAAGAATAATAGACGTTCGGAGACCTCGTAGGTCGTCGAATATTCACGCTACCAATGGTATATTATCCCATGGACGTCGAAACGCATAGTCTATCGGTAGTAGAATACACGTTGGGGTATGAGGTGTCGGCGCGCGGCAAAAGAGAACCCGCTGTGCAAGGTAACGACCCTCGGTATTCGTTTCACGGTTACAAAACGCGCCAAGGTGGGCCCCTCTGTCGACGGGGGCCTTATCCTCCTCCTTCTCCTCCTCCATCTCCTTCTCCGCTTCACCTTTCGACGCTCTTCCCGGAGCCAGCTCGGATAGAAGCCATCCGAAGCTCAAACCCCGCCGGATACTAACGGTGACGAGATGAGTCTCGTGCGCCTTGCGCCACGCACCTCTCCGGAATCCTCTTCGGGGCCTCACGATACCCGCGCCTGTCGTCTGTTTTCACAGCTTACCCGCAGCGAGAGTGAAAGAGCTGCGAAAGGGCCTCTCGCGTCTCTTACCTACATATATACAGCGCGCAAGACCACAAAACTCTGCTCGAGTTCTCATCGGGACCATGGGGTGCGCGCGTTCGTTAAACCCCCGTGAACTGACTCCGTCCCGGCTCACCCGTTAAACCTCTCTTTTTTTTGACCGCTTGTTCGACGCGTCGAAGCGTGACCCTCTTGCTTTGCTTTCCCAGTCGCGTTCTCTTCTTCCAGGCATCCTTCCAACCCAGACGGTAAGAAGAAAGGAAGAAAAAATCAAGATGGAATTGAGAGAAAAAGAGAGAACCGCGGTATTTCTTTGACGCCCACCGAAAAAATATTGAGTTCTTGGTTTTCTACGTTACACCGTATCTTGTATTATTACTTCTCATTTGTTTATTTTATATCGTAGAAGATAACTTTCTATAATATGATATAAAATCATTTTTTCTTGGTTTTTTTTTAATTTTATTTTTTTACAGTTTCTTACCATGATGGCTGTGCGGATGGTGGGAATCCGGTTGCAACGGTTTCCCCGAAACATAGTCCTGCTTGCAGATGAACTTGTTGTCATCGAGAACGTACAACTCTTCGCCCGTGCTCAGCTGCTTTCGACACACGAGACAGGTGAAGCAATTCAAGTGAAAAACCTTGTCTCGCGCTTTTCTCACGAGATCCTGAGGGTTTATACCTTGAAGACAACCGCTGCATTTCGTGCCGTATCGCCTGTAACGAGACAAACATTGAAAGTTACCGCTTTTGTTGGCTTTATATTCTTGAAAATTATTTTATTTTACGTATATCTCGTATATATAATATTAAATCCTTTATATCTCGTTAAATATCAAATGTACAGAGACTGCTCTCTCATTTTTATGAATTAAAAGTGTTTGTGCGTGCTCGTAAGAGAAAGAGAGAGAGAGAGAGAGAGAGAGAGAGAGAGAGAGAGAGAGAGAGAGAGAGAGAGAGAGAGAGAGAGAGAAAGAAAGAACTCAAAAACACTGTGGTAAGTACAGTGGAATCGGGAATCAACAGAAAGGGAATAACTCGATTTTAAGATTTAGTGTAAACGAGTTATTACGAATTTAATAAGGACCGTTAAGAAACTAGAATAGTTCGAATAATATATCGAATCTCGTATAACGTAACGATATTGAAGATTCGCTGAAACAAGTTGCATTGAATTTAATGCAAAAATAATATTTTCACGTCTGCGACCAAAAGATTGAAACATGTTCTTACATTACAATAGAAATTGGAAAGAATGCATTCGTTTCTTTAATCGATTATCATTTTTTATTACCAATTGCTTCACTAATAAGTAATGTGTGTCGATAACCTATTGCTTCGTAATTTACTTAAGTAATGTTTATCAATAAATTATTACTTCGTTACTGAATAATGGAACTTAGATCGATTACTTGATACTTTGTTACTGAGTAATGGAGCGCATATTCATTATATCCATTACATTGGTAATAAGTATTGGATCTGATGTCCATATTACATTATTACACTCGTTAATACCACCGAGTAATGGCCAATGGATCCGATTACCATAATATTTTTTTTCTACTATCCTACAAGAATGCAATCGTATCGATCCGCACCAGCAGTTTTAAATTATCAAAGGTTCTTCGTAATCAACGTTTGCTTTATTATTTAAACAATTAAACCGTTTATCCGAATTTCAAAGTAACTAGAAGTTGCTCGCGTCTAGTCTCAGATAAACATCGTTAAATTAAACGAAATTAATAAAGATAATAAAATAAATATGAGAAAAAAGTTATTAGAAAATCCTGCAATATTTCAATATGTTGACATAGCATGACATTAAGAAAATAATTAGAAACAAATAAATCAAGACGACGTAATTTATGTAAATTATCATTTAACCGATCAATCAGCAGATTATAATAAATTTTGCCAATCGACGGTAATATTTCTATTCCCGTGTGTCGAGACCGAATTGTACAATTCCGTTAAGAAAACTATAAAGACGTATCCTTCGGGGCAATGACAGATATGAAAATAGTAATTATCGGTACATAGATACAGAATTAACGTGACTATAACGAAGAGAAGAAGCTACGAAACGGTAGCCACCTGGTGATCTCGTAATTTCACTTCGCACCCTTATATTTTTGCGTATCTGCGTTGGTTCGCGCGATCGCTAACCGGTTATTCTCTAATTACAGGAATTATTTAATTAATTATAGCAATCTCTCGGTGGCTACGTATATAACTGCAACTCGTGGACGTCGCTCCAGGGTTAAAGAAAGACAGAAATAGAAAGGAGATAAAGAGTTGGAAATAAGGCGTGTGCTGTGAAGAACCTGCGGGAATACACGCCAGAAACCATCGAGATCTTTCGTAAAGGGAACAACTTATTCTTTTTTCACTCTCCCCACGCTCCCATGAGTAGTTCGTCTCTTGCAACGTGCGAAAGGCCCCCGGTCCGTCCTACCGTGGACGAGGGGCCGGTCGTTAAAAAATCATTAATAGCAACGATTTATGTATACACGCATATGTATATAATATACATGAAGTGAGCTGTGCGTAGAACCGAACGACGAGGGTAGTGACGCGATCTTGTCGGCACGGAGAGTACCGCTAATAAAAAAAATATTAAATAATATAGATGAAAAAAAAACAAAAACAAAACGGGAGGAAATTAACGAATAGGGAAACGTAATGATTGTTTAAAAAATTGATTATCTACACGGGGTACGAGGTAACGAGTTGAAATCTCGGCTGCTGTGGTTCATTCCAAAGATAAAGAAACTATCGGACCTGGCGCCAAAATGCTATCAACGCGAAGCATCTGTGTCGAGTACCGATTAATTTTTAATACCGCCAAATAATAATTACTCGGTAAGTATCGATCCCCGATGGTACTTTGACGCTTCGTATACTTTATTTCCTCGTTTCGGAGTTGCCAATAATTATCGTATATTTCCATATCCGCGTATCAACGAAAATATTTCAGGTTAACAATATTTTTCGTTAATCAATGTCACTCGATTAAGCGAATTACACTAGGAACATTAATTTTTATTCCATTTTTCGCATTATTCACGCGTTTTTATTGGATTCTATTCTATTGGAGCAACGCGGTTAACGTTACAGTGATTTGGGATTAGCCGGTTATCGAAATGATTTATTTAATGCAATTTCTTGGTTCTCTTGAGTTATTCTTATACAATTATTCTCGATGAACGATACCGCTTCGTTGTTGGTTAAATCATGCTCTCGTGTCGAGATCGAACTTCTCGGAAGGGCATAACCGATACTCGAATGTGCCAAGTGTACAGTTTCCTGGCAGCATAAGCGCCAACAGCACATTTCTCCGGTTCTCTGTGGGCTTCTCAAACTGATTCTCAGTTCTGTTCTCGCGAGAAACACCCATACTCGGCAGTAGTCGACTATTCCGTCACGCCCAACGCAACCCAAGTTTCTCCATCCTCTCTCGCGCTCCCGTCCTTCACCTCGGCTGTCATTTTTTAGTACATGTAACACAGCTTCGAACGCCGAGCGTCACGGTACATTTACAATATATAATCCAACCCGCGTATATACACGGGGCGGGTGAAAAGTTCACGTCTCAAGACTCTTTTTTTGACTGTGCGTTTTGTTATATATGTTGGTGAGGAGGCGCGTTGGAGTTATCGTCGACGTTTCAGCGTCACGCGAGAAAACACGGGATGAACGGATGAGAGAAGAATAAATAAAAATTATTTCTGATATACATTGTGACAATTGAAAAATATTACGGCATTCCAAAGATTTATCCAACACGTATCTGGATCATTGCTCTTCGTGTAGATAAATATTCGATTGATTGACGATATCATCAATTAAATCGATACTTGACTTTCTGGATATTTTTATTTGATAAATCATGAGCGTGTGTCACGATACGTATTTTATTGAATACATACCGTGAGAGTTGTGCACGGAATTTACAATACTGTCAATATTTTTATTAAATCTGTTGAAATTATCAACAGATTTCAAAGCTTCCAACTGCTACTCGTTACCATTATTATGTTTGTGTCATCAGTGTTTGGAACAATAAGTTTTACGCGTCGCGCATCTGATATACTAATACCCGTCGTCGTAATAGATGCCAACTTCTACGACAATGGCTGTATGCTTTCGAAACGATATGACAAAGTTTCATATACGTTTTCATGTCAAGACAACTCTTACGATACTGAACGTGTGGTCATTTTTAACACAGTGTCATAATAAGTAGAGAAATTCATCACGGTATTTCAGTGTTTATACTCACGCAGAGAACGGTTCTGTTACGGTAACGTAACTTTAGCTAGGTTACCAAATATTTTGTTAATATAGTGACGATAGATGCGTCATTATATCAACAAATATTTGTTGACCCAGCAAAATCATTTCCTCCGTGCTGTGTCTTGAATCGTCGTGTAACAAATTTTTATTAACTCTCGACTGCCGGACGTACAAAAAGATGAGAGGTTCGTGCGTTTAGTGTCGACCTATAGATCTCACCTAGATTTTTTGTTATTGATATTTGCAACAACGACTGAACGTCTCTTGACAGATATTGACATAACGCTTCTCTGACCCGGAGCAACGGTTTTCGTTCATGAATATTTGGCATCCGTTGTATTTTTGTGGAGATAAGTTTGAAATAATCTTCAAAAAATTTTTAGTAAACCAAAATTGTATACGTGAACGTTACTGACTTCACATCGCATCGGTCTGGCGACTTGGTCATTACGAGTTATCATTATCTCACGCCAGAGGGCTGCATAATAAATTGTATAATCTCAATCGTTGTGACGCGCGAGGCGATATTAATTTACAAAGAATGAAATAAAAATCATATTACATATATCAAAAAACTCACAATTGACAACATTGACATGTGCTCACTTTGTTTGCAATGTAAAAATTTAAAAAAAAACGATGTTCCAACTTAAAAATGTGAAGAAAAAAACTAACCCCTAAAAAAACATTTTTTCCGTAGAAATCCTTTATACACATTCTCAGCTTTTATGTGCATCAGCATTATGTATAAAAAATTTTTCATACAAACACAAAAAAAATGCATTATTTTATCTTTTCAACAAATATTTAAATTTCGTGAAAAAAGAAATGATATGGAAACTCCCTGATCCATCGGTGTGATCGATTCACTGCGACAAAAGTTTATAAAGTGTTTTCGCTAACTAAGAAACAAATCTTTATTGGGCCAATTTTTTAAAGTGACACCCCCCCCCCTCCCATAAAGCCGTGGCCCGATCTCTTAAAAAATTTGATAGAATGCATTGTCAACGGCAACGAGTCTATGTGCCAAGTTTCAGTTCGTTTGGATGACAGGAAGTAAGCTAATTAGCCCTCCAAAATATTTGCCAGCCAGCCAGCCACACAATCGAAGTTAATTTAGAGAATTAAAAAAATTAATTATAATCGTACGCGAAAAAAAAAAGTAGTTGCGATAACCATTTCGAAATAGTATTCCCAACTATTTTCTATTGGTTAGCGAAAAATAATACCGAAGACCAACGATTTGATTTCTGTAACCAATCACAGTGCTGTCATCACCACGAGCTGTCAGGTTGTGTGACTCAACGTCGGCGGTAGTTGTTGCGATAAGCATTTCGATGGTACAGGCAATCTACGAGTTGGTTCCCATTACCAATCGCTTTTCTTCTATAACCAACCGGTTTATACGAGAGACGATTAAAACTTTTCACAAAGGCGAACGTCGCCATTGTTTCGAGTGACAGGTGGTTGTGGATGGACGAGAGCTTGCAAAAAATAAAAGTAAAATCCATTGAATATATCGTAAATGTACAGTGAAATATTGTGAATAGATAATGTTCGTCTAGTCAAGCATCGCGCTAAATCCGAGCCGGTCGCTCGCCACTGTAAATAAAGAGAAATATCGGTATTAAATTGGTTTTTTTTTTTCATATCATGCCGAACCGATGGATTGCACTAACCAACCGGTGAGCTAACGTTGTCATCTCGGTTGGTTATCGTTACTACCGATATTTTACCAACGAGATTGTAGTCTCTTGAACCAAATTTGTAGTTTGCGCTGTGCTAACTATTCCGGTTGGTTGTCGGAACCAATGTGTCAGTTTCTCCAACGACTTTTTTCTTTACATGTAATCTTGGCAACCAAACACTGTTTTTAAGTTCAATTGATTGCAAACGAAATCGTTAATTATTATCAGGAGTACAAATTGAAAATGCGGGATTTTTTTCTATTTTTGAACGTTTATTCTGAAAAAATGGTAACAAATGAATTATTCAAAGTATTGTCCATCGCTAGCCACAACTTTTTCCCATCTTTCTGGCAATTTACGGATACCGTCGCGAAAAAATTCGGCCGGCTTGGCTGCTATCCAGTCATCGACCCATTTTTGGGCTTCTTCGTAAGAATGGAAGCGCTGGTCAGCTAGGCCATGTGTCATCGATCGGAAAAGGTGGTAATCGGAAGGAGCAATATCTGGGCTATACGGCGGGTGGGGTAAGACTTCCCATTTCAGCGTTTGTAGGTATGTTTTGACCGGCGCTGCAACATGTGGCCGAGCGTTGTCATGTTGCAAAATTACTTTGTCGTGTCTTTGCTCGTATTGTAGCCGTTTTTCTTTGAGTGCGCGGCTCAAACGCATCAATTGAGTTCGGTATAGTGCTCCTGTGATGGTTTCGTTCGATTTCAATAGCTCATAATACACCACACCCAGCTGGTCCCACCAAATACAGAGCATGAGCTTGGCGCCGTGAATATTTGGTTTGGCCGTCGATGATGATGCATGGCCGGGGTAACCATATGATTTTTTGCGCTTCGGGTTATCGTAATGGATCCACTTTTCATCACCAGTGACAATGCGATGCAAAAAACCCTTCCGTTTTTGCCGTTCGAGCAGCAGTTCGCATGCAAAAAAACGGCGCTCGACGTCTCTCGGCTTCAGCTCATACGGCACCCAATGTCCTTGCTTTTGGATCATTCCGAGGGCTTTTATACGATGGGAAATGGCTTGTTGTGTCACTCCCAATGAATCTGCGAGCTCTTGTTGAGTTTGACACGAGTCTTCATTGAGTATTGCCTCCAATTCAGCATTCTCAAACTTTTTCACTTGGCCCGGCCGCTCTTTGTCCTCAACGTCAAAATCACCACTTCTAAACCGCACAAACCATCTCTCGCACGTTGAAACCGATGGAACATGACTCGGATAAGCCTCGGAGACCAATCGATGTGCTTCAGCAGCACTTTTCTTCAAATTAAAGAAGTAAATTAAAACTTCCCGCAAATGCTGTTTTGTTGGCACGAAACTCGACATATTGAGAGCTCAAAAAAACTATGAATTTGACACTGCGACAAATTGACACATACTGAAAATTAAAGCTATAAGACGTAGCTTTGACATGAACATAGTCACAGTACTGCCTGATGCGTATAGCGTTAGTAACGCCATCTGTTATCAAACCCGCATTTTCAATTTGTACCCCTGATAACTTCGTTCTATGATCACTTTGTTCGCAATGTAGAAATTTAAGAAATCGAGGATTCGAGTTAAAAAATTTGAAGAAAAATTAACAATAATCGTAGTCAAAGCATCCAAACACTTTTTTAAAATCTTATTCATTGCCAACGAAATCGTTAATTATTGACTTTATTCTATGTTCGCTTTGTTCGTGATGTAAAAATTTGAAAAATCGGTGATTCAACTTAAATAATGTGAAGAAAAATTAACGATAGTCGTACTCTTGGCATCCAAACACTTTTTTTAAAATTCCATTCATTGCAAACAACATCGTTAATGAATATAGTCGTAAGTCCACAAGAGAAAAAAGTTACGGTCATTCTAATAAAAAGCAAGAATTTCACCAAAAAAAAACAGAATGTTCATTTTGACCCATTTCGTTATATTTTGTTCGGCTTATAACAAATTATTTGCCGATTTGATTGAAAACTCCAAAATTTTCATACAATACTCCAAAAAACGTATTATCTCAAAGGTGTTCACTCGAAACTACAACTTTTTGAGATTCCGAGTAAAAAACTTGCAAAAGTTTGTATTCCCAAGAAAATTTTCGATTCTATAATTCCTCAATACTTTATTAAAGTCGGTCTTTAAGCCTTGAGACATTGAATTATACTTTCCAGGCTTCTGAATCCTGTGGTGTTAAGTTAAGTCTTAATGTTAAGTCTTAAGGACTGGAAATTTTCCGCTGATATAACGATCGCAAACATCATATAACCATGCGATATAAAACTTGACATTCGATTAAACCGAATTTGTTGAAGGACCTTTGATCTGTGACAGATTAATGAGGGGGCGAATAAAACGTCAACAAAAAGCACTTTGAGATTTCGAGATTCTAATATCGTGACAGATGAAATTTTTTTTCGAAGAATAGACACTTTTTCGAGAAAATCTCAATGAAAGAATTACCGATGGATTCGTAGAGAAATTTATATTAAATTTATAAGTTCTCGCGGGAAGCAGACGAACAGGCAACGAATTAAGAGGGTTTTCTCGTTCTGTGGTCCATCTTGAATGAATTGAGCGATAATCTTACGTGTACATGAAGGAGCTCGATGACCGTACACGCGATCGCTTACGTAGTTTTATCGATGAATTATTTATGATCGATGACGGATGACCAGCGAGCAAAACGACCAATTATCGGGCGTATACGACCTTGAAGCGTTAACACGCTGCATTTACAATAAACGTATGGCGAGTATTATTTTTTTCCTTGTCTCCTTTCTTCTTTTTTTTTCTTCATCTTCTTTTTCTTCTTCTTCTTTTTGTATCAGTTTTGCGGATTTGGTTCCACCGATCCGGTAATGCTGCATCGGGGGGACGTCAAGCTTTCCAGGTTCTACCGCATCGAAGTCACCGAGGTATCCGTGGGAATTCTTATTATTCGGAAAGTATTTTTCAAGCAGAACCCACAGCGGTAGATATGCGGTTGATGACGAAAAATGCAGCGCCACGCTCGAGCGGTGTTGGGATGGGTAACTGCCTACATTGACTGGTCCATAGATTATTGAGCGTAAAAGACGTTTGTTACTATAATATCTTTTGTTCGTTCAATCGAATTAACGAAGATGAATATTAAGATTCGTTTAAAAGCTTGTGTCGATCAGTTTTTCGGCAGTTTTCTTACGCCTTGTGCGAATTCGATGCAGCACTAGGCGCGGACATTACTTGGATAGGTAACTGCTTATTCCTATATTGACTGACACATGGTTTACCAAACGTGAAAGATGTTTGTTATCGTGATATCTCTGTATTCGTTCTATAGAGTTATCCAGGACGAATATCAAGATTCGTTTGAAAGTCTGCGTCGATCGGTTTTTCCAGTGTTTTCCTGTGCCTCGTACGTATTTCATGCAGCACTAGATGCGCACAGTACTTGGATCGGTGATCGCTTAGTCCTACACCGACCGATACATCGATCGCCGACCAAAAAGTCCTTTTTTCTACGATCTTCGTATCCGCATTGTCAAATTATCCGGAAAAAACATCAAGATGCGGTTAAAAACCAACACCGGCTACTTGTCACGTAGTTTTTCTAGTGTGCGAGTTATTCGAGTGCGGATGCAATTCACATACAGAAGAGAAACAGGAATAAAAAGTAAAAGGATAGAAAAGCTGAACCCTGACGACGTCATACATTGCCACTTGACGAAAGAAATAATTTTAAATAAATATATTTCCCAGGTATAAAATTAAAAAAGTGTATTTGATGAATGTTCTCCCTCGATTGTTCCCTAAATTACGTGGTTTAAAAGAAATCTATATCACGCACATCTTCGAAGATAATTATTTATATAATTTATAATTACCTACCTGAAGAAGTCGTTCCTGCAGAATAGTTTGGACTCCCTGGAGAAACATTTCTCCTGCAATTCCATGCCGCAGTCGCAGCATCTCACGCAGTCAGCGTGCCAAACTCGTTCCAGTACTTTGAGAAAAAATTTGTCTAATATCGGTTTCTTGCATCCCGCGCATGACATCAGCATCGCCAGACCGCACCTCCCTGATTATTTGTGCCAATCGCCCAGGAACAATGAAACAATGAAAAGTAAACATTTACGTAAATATATATTATATTTTTATTTAAAAAAAGAAGATTCTTGTGTAATTAGTTAATTTTATTTATGTTGATAATCTAATTCGCAGCACGATACAATCGGTGTTTAGTAAATTCTTGAGTTATCATTTGTAATGACAAAAAAGCGTAATACTGACTGAAAAATTACAAAGTTGTATCAAACGGGAATCCCACTGTTGCTTTAAATTAAAATTAATACAAAAAATATCTCAATTTTATAAAAAAAAAAGCAATAAAATAATGGAAATAACTTAAACTCGATATGTTAGTAGAATAACAACAAAACAAACTAAAGCCATTACGACTTGTTGGTATTAAATTTAGCTATAATTAGTATTATTGGTATTAAATTTGACTAAAATTAATAGAAGGTTTCCAATTTTATAGAACATAATCATTTTTAAATAATTATTTATTATCGTTATTACAATAAAGAATGAAAAATAAATTAAAGCCATGACGTGTTATTCATATAAAAAAAATATTAATTCGAGTCATTACCAGTTATCCTACCAACGACAAAACTAACTAAAGTCATTACGAGTTATTCTAACAACGATAAAACGAACGAAATTTATAACAAGTTTAAGTTCTTTACATTATGTTAAGAAGAAGTTAAGACCTAATCTAGTCTTAAGTGGTGTCTACAGGTTCAGATTAGGCTTGACACATCCGGTGTTCTTCTTGGACTATTACGTTTCCGGAATCTACAATATTTCCGACGGTCTTTCGCGTATTTCGCGTAGATTTAAATAAAAATTTAGTTTTAGCTTCTTGCAAATACGAAATCTAACTAATAAGGCATAAACTCATCATTGGACATTAAGAAAAATGGTTTTATCGTGTAACAGGTAGATATTTTACATGAATTGGGATCTATCTTATCATAATTTACGATCTTGGAATTATAAAATTAATTTGCACCTTGGTGGTCCAAATGACGACAAGCTGTTATATGGTGGTTTGACAGGTTCCAATTTGCCATCGTCTCAACGCCATAGGCAACAAGTTTTACGACTTACTCGCGGAATTAGTTGGAGTTTTGATTAATTTTGAGCTATACATCCGAATACATTCTTTATCTCGTTCATTTTTTTTTATAAATCTAGAATATTATAGCGTGAAGCGATTATCTTGTTTTTCTTTCTACATTCTGCTGAGCAGCGCAGAAAAAAAAAGCATTGTGATAGGAAAAAACGTGAGAGATGACAAATTGCATGCTCGAGCATATGTTCGCGTTCGATGTTAGGTAACCACAGAATTGTAGCTGTTACAAAGCTATCCACGTTATTATTATGATTTTTCCTGGAACTTTTGCATCAGAAAACGCAGTAAAATGATCATTTTTTCTGATTAACTATTTTTTTAAATGTTGTTCTGAGATTTTTTAAAGAAATTTTTTCTCTAAGGACATAACAACATCATTAGTCGCGTGTGAGTTCAAATTTAGTGACAAAATGCAAGCCTCGTACGTTATTTAATTTTCTCACAAGAGACTAATTTTCGTTTTCCACTGACATCATCATCTCCAATTCTGGCACAATTTTGTCTATTTAACCCCTTGCACTACGCTGAAATTCGGAACAAGCCGTGCCTAACTTCAGACGTTCTTGTTTAGCCCAAGATTAAGACCACGAGTACGGCTCGTGATATTCATGTTTGGACCGAAATATCAATTACGAGCCATACTCGTGATATTCACGGTGGACATGAAATTAAACATCGAGCCTGACTCGTGATATTCAAGTTTGGCCTAAAATTTTCATCACGAGTCAGACTCGTGGAAATAGTGTAAGAGCTTAAACAGTACGATAAGTGTGGCAAGTATACCACCTAATAATATATCTTTGCTTCACTTGCACTCATATTAAAATGTGTACCAGTCACTTTTCGAGGATCTTAAAGGCGAATGATTTGGGTTTTAGACCAATGTTGACGCATTTGGTATGAATTTTAACAATTTTCACAGTGTTAAATTCACACGAGCTATTGTGTTATAATCATTATGTCCCATCACAAAATTTACAACATATTTATGTTCGGAATGATTAGAAGAAGATCAATAAATTATCAGCAATACAGAATAATGCCACGAATATAATCAAGAAATGTCATTGAATTTCGCTCACCTATTTTCAAGTAAAACGCGTTGAAAGTTTTGAGGTTATGATGCAAATCGACACCAACTATCAAACACCGGCGGTTGACACCAGTCGTCAGTGTAGACTCGTTATAAACAACGCGCGAGAGTTAATTTTAAAACCGTCTTTTTAACAACGTGTATTTGGAATGAGTAGATGAAAATCAATAAATTATCAGCAATCAATACAGAATAATATCACGAATATAATAAAAAAATGTCATTGAATTTCATTCACTTATTTTCAAGTAAAACGTGTTGAAAGTTTTGAGGTTATAATGCAAATCGACACCAACAATCAAACACCGGCGATTGACACCAGTCGTCAGCGTAAACTCGTTATGAACACCGCGCGATAGTTAATTTTAAAACCGTCTTTTTAACAACGTATGCTTGGAATGATTAGAAGAAGATCAATAAATTATCAGCAATACAGAATAATGTCACGAATATAATCAAGAAATGTCATTGAATTTCGCTAACCTATTTTCAAGTAAAACGCGTTGAAAGTTTTAAGGTTATAATGCAAATCGATACCGACTATCGAACACCGACGGTTGACACCTGTCATCAGTGTAGACTCGTATGAACACCTCGAGAGGATTAATTTTAACATCGCATTTTTGACAGTGTATATCAATGAAAAATGTTATAAATATTATTTCTAATACGAAATACTGTTTGGTTCGAATTACAACGATTGATTATTCGAGAGCGATAAAATGATTAATTCTTGACTAACGAAAAACAATTTGAGATAATAAATCATTTAAGATCTGATTATTACTCATTTGTTAAGAATCATTCACGGTTAATTGATCTTGAAAAGTATTTTTAATCGATTTTTAATCGAATATTACTTTTATCACTGTTATAAGATGCACATTTTTCAAATCGTTCATTCATAAACCTTTCGATACAATCCAAGACCAGACAACATTCGAAGATTTACAAATTTTGTTGCATTCGACCATCTATCTGTATTCCAGATGTAAATGATACTACATGTCGCTTCTGTTGATATTCTATTCCTAAACATTTTCCCAAAATTTTCACAGAATCAGTCTAATAATTATTTTCACTGCTCCACGATTAGTCTGCCATTTTTTCTTGTTGCAACATAGTTCTAAAGTTCTTAGGTGCTTCTTTCCTATAGACACAATGAGAAACAACAAAATCAATGATTGTGTATGATTTTACGATTTTTTGAAATAATTTGAATCTCATAGAGTTTTTTTTGTGACACAAGACGCTAACTGGCCAACAATTTTCGTAAATAAAAATAATAAAGCCCAATGACGCGAATACATAATTTGACAGCACACAAGCCCAAAATATATTAATCAAATAAAAAATATTATATCATTAGACCTTCTAACACTATTCCAGATGTAAAGTACATTACGACACTGAAAATTTGTATTTTCGGATATTAATATTGCGAAATATTCTTCCATACTTTCCACGGAATCCGTTGTATACTAATTATTACTAATTTACTATCAGTGAGTCCTTGTTAACATTTTAATCAACATTATTCTGAGATTCTCATAATATTTTCTTCCAAAAAGATACGACAAGATCAACGACCGTGTGAAGGAAGATTTTGTGAAAAAAATAGAAATTTTATACACGTTTTTTGTGACAAGAGGTCATCACTTAGCATCATTTCCCGCAGTTTTACTTCAACATTATCGTTACGTGAAGCCCAAAGACTCGAATAAACGTTTTGTTAATACTCAAGACCGAAATATATTGCAGAATTAACAAATTTTCTTGTATTAAAATTTCTATCATTATTCCAGATGTTAAGTACACTACGAGTTGTCCTATTTACAAATATTCCATTGACCATTCTCTCAAACTTCTTAGATTTTCGTTCGTATACTAATCATTGTTACTTCAATATCAGTGAGCTGTATTCTTGTTAACATTTTAATCAACATTAATCTGAGATTCTCATAATATTTTCTTCTAAAAAGAACCGAAAAAATCAATGATCGTGTGAATGAAGATTTTGTGGAAAAAAATAGGAATTTTATACACGTTTTTTTTGTGATAAGACATCAACTTAGCATCATTTCACGAATAACCGTTCTGTCTCGAATAAACATTTTGTTGGCACTCAAATCCAAAATACATTGAAGAATTAACAAATTTTCTTGTATTAGAATTTCTATCATTATTCCAGATGTTAAGTACACTACGAGTTGTCTTATTAACAAATATTCCATTGTTAAACATTCTCTCAAACTTCTTAGATTTTCGTTCGTATACTAATCATTGTTACTTGAATATCAGTGAGCTGTATTCTTGTTAACATTTTAATCAACATTAATCTGAGATTCTCATAATATTTTCTTCCAAAAAAAACCGAAAAGATCAACGATCGTGTGAATGAAGATTTTGTGGAAAAAATAGGAATTTTATACACGTTTTTTTTTTTATAAGACGTCAACTTAGCATCATTTCAGGAATAACCGTTCTGTCTCGAATAACCGTTTTGTTGGCACTCAAGTCCAAAATACATTGAAGAATTAACAAAATTTCTTGTATTAGAATTTCTATCGTTATTCCAGATGTTAAGTACACTACGAGTTGTCCTATTTAAAAGTATTCCATTGTTAAACATTCTCTCAAACTTCCCACAGATTCGTTCGTATACTTATTCCAACTGCTCCGCGATCAGTCTGTTATTTTCTTGTTAAAATATTTTCCTCGCTAGCACTCCTTAGTTCATTCGATCACGGATACACTGCATTGTCTCTCCTGCTTTCTCAAGATTGAACGCACATATATCATACATTCCTCATCGTGCTATATTATTAACTACGGCATGGACCTCGGGTTTTAACCGACGCTGACGGAGAACGGAGGTAGCAGTTTCTTATATCCAAGGATGGGCGGAGCTCAAAGTTTCTACGTTGCCCCCCTTGCTGCTACCGCACAGAATCTTTGCCGACCCATGGCAACCCCTCAAAACATACGATCTCCGTATTCTTTTATATGTAGTGATATTATCAAGAGTATATATAGTACAGTCTATCGGTGAGACAAACGCAACACGCGCAAGGTATCCTCCTGCTCCGTCATCTTCATCCGCGAACGAAAGGTCCGAGCTTGCGCCGTACGTAACAACATCGAGCGAGGAAAGTGCGTGCAAAGACCAAGGAGGGTTGAAGGGTGCCGCTAGACTGTATCACGAAAAATCGAATGTCAAACCGCTACACGCAACTTGCCAATACTCGGTGCACGATCGTTTCGTTAAGGTAGTTAACCACGCACGAGTGAAATAATAGCAAAAAAAAATGTTGGCATTAACATGAGCAGTTTCAACAGTGCACGTTAATCTTCTGTGAGTTGGTAAATGTGTAGAATAGTACCTGTGTCAACTGAAAATTGTGTTGAACCGGCTTGTGCGAAGACAGGTTGTAAATCGAGCGTTCAGGGTGTGTACAGTTTTGTAATGGAGACTCCGACATGTGTAGTTTCGTCATAATGCGTAAAACATTTCTGGTGGGATTATATATTATAGTGTTGAATTGTACTGTGTAGAGTTTTACTTGTGTAGTGTATTGCTATCGTCAATTTAACTTGTGTACAATTTTGTTGTGCAGAGATCGTGCATTTGTAGAGTTGCGATTGTGTAGAGTCCGTTGTGTACAGTCGATGATGCGTAGAGTCGAGTACCGCGTACAGTTGCGTTCGTGCGGAATCTAGACACGTGTGGGGTTGCGATTGTGTAGAGGCTGTTGTGTACAGTCGGTGATGCGTAAAGTCGGCTTCTGTTGAAACGATGTACCGCCAACATACGTTGTAGCGCAAGTTACCCCTCGATATCGTCGCTTGCCATATAAAATGCTTGTTTATAAAATCAACTTAATTTTTCTTCGTTAAACCACTTTTATTCGATTACCGCGTAGTGCTGTAGTTGCAAAAGTAGAAAGTTCTTATGCATAAACCGGTATATTAAATTTAAGATACAAGTGTCGAGTATTATATTGAATTATTGGTGTATCGACAGTTCGCGTAGAGGCGACGTAAATATATATAAGTCGGGCATTACTTATCAGTTTTGACCATAACCAAATTAAACGTTTGGTTACAGTCAAGAAAATATTGCAAAAAATTCGTAGGGTATAACGTTGAAAATGATGTTTCTTCGATGATTGTTGTAATGAGTGCAAGGGGCAGCCATCAGCGCCGTTACGCTGTCAATAAAAAGTCTCCCGCGCACGTGAGGATTTAAAACCCCTTGACGGCCGGCATTGATATCATGGGGCGTCGATGTACGCTTCGTCGAAATTTAATTATCATAGCGGTTAAACAAAACTTTATAAATGTGTTTAATACGCCAATCGACAATTTTACGACGTTACGCTGTACAAAATTTAATATACCGGTTTGTGCGTTCGTACTTAATGTACAAGTATATCAATCTTCATAAATAACATTGTTACAGTGATTAATGATGTACCAAGTAAATAACTTCAATTAGCGTGGGTAATTTTATTTATGTACTGATTTTGTTTTACGGTAATTACCTCGCTTACCTATATGATGAGCCTGGGTGACAGGCAGTGGAGCGCAGCAAGGAGCCCCGAGGGTAGCTTCCCTTATCCGAGGGTTGATACCCGCCGTACCGATCCCAGGGGCCCCTCCCCCGGTCCCGGTGGCCCCGTACCCCTCCACCTCCCCAGCCGCAGCTGCGGTAGCCCCCGTGCCCACTCTTTCGCCTCCAACCACAGGAGCACCACCGGGCCCACCTTCCTGCACGGGCCCGTATCGGCCGAAAGGTCCCGAGGGCCCCAGTGCACCCACTTTTACAGCAATTACGTCCTGAAGCACCTGTAACGCGACACCCCGGCGACCTGCTACAGCCACCGGTATCGCCACCAGCACACGACACACGACTCTGCACGATTTTCACAATAAAATATATTAACTTATTTATCACGTTCCGTTGCACCAACTTTTTTTTCCTTTTACCTTTCAGCCTTATTTATGTTTACAGTCCGGTACGCGTATTAGACTATCTCGTGACTTCTCAATTATCGTTAAACTGTTTTATAGTTTTATTCATTGATTTTTTTTTCTTTTTTATTGGTCAACCTCCTTACGACTATAAGCCTCAGATATCTATAGTCTCCTATCGTTTACCGACGATAAATCATCCGCAAAGACGCGGGGTCCGGATGTAACACCCTTTTTTCTTTGAGAAAACTAAGGATCCTCTGGCTTTGACGACCGTTGCACTTGATAGATGTCGCTTTTCCATGTAAACCTTCGTGATCGAATGATCTATCGGAGAAAGATTCGTAAAACTTGGATCGTAGCACACGCAACCGCCGCTGTCAAGTATCCGCCGGCTGTCCGGATCCAAGATTTTGTCATTGTTCCGATCGCTCACCTCGTATTCGTAAAAGTCCCCCGCCCCCCCCGCCCAATTACTTTACACTATTTTTTCACACCGTTGTCCACCCTCGGGGAACGATCGACACTATAATTCCACCGATAATAAAGCCGAATGATTAACCTTCGTTCACTCAAGCGATTTATCACTTATCCTCCTCTCTCGA
Organism: Cylloceria caligata; assembly: GCA_963942595.1. Classification (NCBI taxonomy): domain Eukaryota; kingdom Metazoa; phylum Arthropoda; class Insecta; order Hymenoptera; family Ichneumonidae; genus Cylloceria; species Cylloceria caligata. The sequence continues at coordinate 4,477,896 of OZ012704.1, forward strand.
TCACTCAAACTTTCAATCGCACTCGCGCACGATACGCAGATTCGGAGGAAGGCTCGTGGGGAACGCGGTTGGAAGATTTTCATTTGTTTAACTCTGGGAATTCAACCGGTAAAACTTGTCGGAGCAAATTTTAACGGATGACAACCGATGATAATTTACGAATCGACCGGACGTCTTGTACAATGTCAAATTGACACACGCGCGACTCGAGGTTCTCCAGTCGACTGACCGTACCCGATGTACCGCGTGGCCCCCACCAAAAAATCCTGAACCTTCCGACGCGTTTACATTCACGGTCACGCCCACAAAAGGCTACGCCTCCGTTGCGTTATTTCTATGTCGTTGGTACCATTGGACGACAAGACGAAGGGTGGGTGTTATCCGACTCCCACTCTCAATGGAAATGGCTGAGGAATGGCTGCGATAACCCTGAAGAGGGTGGATCGACGCGAGTGGATCGAGTTCCTCGTGTGTTAGAACTCGGACGGCCGTCGACGGTGCCGCCTCGTGACTGGCCGGCTATCGATCTTACAACGGCAACCCTCTCTTCCCCGAGACTGAAGACCGCTGGTGGGTTTTCGTACGAGTTGTTTGCTCGAACGCGTAGTCTTGTATACGATACAATGCTACACGTGTAGCAGGGGTGGGTTTGACCAATGCCACAGGTCTCTCTCTTCCTCTCTCACTTTCTCAAGTGTAAAACGATCTTCTTGGACTGTCATTTTCGAAAATCTTGAATGAGAATTGCTCTTGCTATCAAATTTCTGTTGATGAATTTAAATGCTTTGCAAACGGTCGATCTTCCTTCAATGGTAGTTGGAAATATCGCATTTAGTTGTATCAGAGCTGATTCTCCTTCTTCTTCTTCTTCTTCTTCTTCTTCTTTTTTAATTTGGCAGGGATCGTGGTCTCCTTGCTTCGACAATTAGACATTGAACACGCGACAGTCACATCTACGATAATCGCCGATAGCAACGACCGATACAAATGAATTTATATAAATAACTATAATCAATTTCATTATAAAGATGGTTATGTAAAATATGTTAACGTGAAATATTCTCGCTTAATATAATTATACAGACATTTTCTGAAGATCAATCAGAAAATAATTGTGTTTCCGGCATTTAGAAGATCCGAGGTGACTCGTTGACTTTACGGAGTTAATGTCATTGATAGACGACACCGATTACGAATAGTTGAATAGGAATCTTTTGGATCTCGGTTCAAGATTCGGTTCTTTGTAAATCTTTTTTTTTTCTTATTATTTTGTCGAGAAAATTGCGGCAACAGAGTCAGAATCTCATTTAAGGAGAACGGTAGTCGTAAATTTAAAGAAAATTAATCAGCATCGGTTGTTTGGTTACATGTGAATAGAAATATGTCCTTAAGTGGATAATTTTCTTGAATTTTACAACTCATGTCCCAAATTGTAGTCGTCATACTCTTGTTATCGCATTTTCCTGACAAATGCGGACACATCTTGACACAATGTTTGCGTATTGACTTGCAGGAAGATTCAGCAACTTTACGCAATGAGAGAAGTTACTTAATATTGCAATAATAAAACTTAATAATTAATATTCTCTGTTCTCATTACGCTATCATCATCGAACAAAAGAAAATTATTTTGACTAGATACACAGACGACCAGGAGGTACGAGTCGAAATGGAATCATCGAACTCTTGGATTTTTAATTAAGCGTTAGACCCCGTACACTGTTAAAAAACCAGGGTGTTACAGGCGATTGATATGGACTTTTGAACAGTGTTGACCTATTTGGGGTTAATTTTAACAGTTTGATTCACACGAACGCCGCCATCGTCTCACCCCCATAGGCAACAAGTTTTACTTGTTACTTACTCACGGAATTAGTTAAAATTTTGATTAATTTTAAGCTATACATACAAATAAATTCTTTATCCTTTTAATTTTTATTTTATAATCGTTGAATATCATAACGTGAAGCGATTCTCTTATATTTCTTTCTGCAATCTGCTGGATAGCGCAAAAAAAAAGCATTGTTATGGTAAAAAAAAAACGTGAGAGATGACGAATTACATGTTACAGTGGAATGCTCGAGATTACGTTCGCGTACGATGTAAGTTAACGACAGAATTGTAGCTGGTACAAAGCTAACCAGCTTATTGTTACGATCTTTGCTGGAACTTTTGCAGAAGATGATGCAGTAAAATTATGATTTTTTCCTGGTTAATTATTAACGAAAATGTTGTTCCTGAGACTTTAAAAACAAATTTTTTCTCTAAAGACATAACAACATCATTAGTCGCGTGTGAGTTCAGATTTTGTGACAAAATGCAAGCCTCGTACGTTATTTAATTTTCTCACAAGAGACTAATAGCGTTTTCCACTGACATCATCTCCAATTTTAGCACAATTTTGTTTATTTAAACAGTAAGATAAGTGTGACAAGTATACCACCTAATAATATATCTTTGTTTCACTTGCACTCATATTAAAACGCGTACCAGTTATTGTTAAAAATCGAGGGTGTTAAAGGTGATTGGTGTGGACTTTTGACCAATATTGACCCATTTGGTGTTTATTTTAACAACTTTTACAGTGTTAAATTCACACGAGCAATTGTGTTGTAATTATTAGGCCCCACCTCAAAATTTACAAGATATTTATGTTCGGAATGATTAGAAGAAGATCAATAAATTATCAGCAATCAATACAGAATATTACCACGGATATAATCCAAAAATGTCATTGAATTTCAATCACCTATTTTCAAGTAAAACGCGTTGAAAGTTTTGAGGTTATAATGCAAATCGATACCAACTATCAAACACCGGTGGTTGACACCAGTTGTCAGTGTAGACTCGCTATGAACACCGCGCGAGAGTTAATTTTAAAACGGTCTTCTTAACAACGTATGTTTGGAATGAGTAGATGAAAATCAATAAATTATCAGCAATCAATACAGAATAATGTCACGAAAATAATCAAGAAATATCATTGAATTTCGCTAACCTATTTTCAAGTAAAACGCGTTGAAAGTTTTGAGGTTATAATGCAAATCGACACCGACTATCAAACACCGGCGGTTGACACCAGTCGTCAGTGTAGACTCGTTATAAACAACGCGCGAGAGTTCATTTTAAAACCGTCTTTTTAACAACGTATGTTTGAAATGAGTAGATGAAAATCAATAAATTATCAGCAATCAATACAGAATTATGCCACGAATGTAATCTATAAATTTCATTGAATTTCATCTACCTATTTTCAAGTAAAACGCGTTGAAACTTTTAAGGTTATAATGCAAATTGACACCAACTATCGAACACCGGCGGTTGACACCAGTCGTCGGTGTGGACTCGTATGATCACTGCGCGAGGGTTAATTTTAACATCGTATTTTTGACAGTGTATATCAATGAAAAATGTAAATTATCAGCAATCAATACAGAATTGTAGTAAGGATATAATCCGAAAATATCATTGAATTTCATTCACTATTTTCAAGTAAATCGTGCTCAAAGTTTTGAGGTTATAGTGCAAATCGACATCAGCTATTCAAAACCGGTCGTTGACACCAGTCGTCAGTGTTGGAATTGTATAAACACCGCGCGAGGGTTAATTTTAACATCGTCTTTGTAACAGTGATATCATTGGGTCTCTCAGTGACCCAACTTTTCATTAGAACTGACTTTCAATGAAGCTGAAGGCGTAATTCAACTCTGCATAAAGTAAAATGGAAACTAAAGAACCTACATTCTACTGATAGCATGTTGACATATGTAGTCCACGTTCAAAAACGCAATAAAAACGCCTTCACGGTCTCGAAACGATATCCTGGAAAGGGCGACCGGTGGGAGGAGTTCACTGATTTCAGTAAAGTAAGCGTTTTTTAATCGATAAAAAAATCGTATAAAGAAATTCTCCACGATTGATAATTCATAACGAGTAGTTGTGATAATGTAAAAAAAAAAAAAAAATCCCAGACTCGAATATAAAATATTTGCCGAAGTCATATTAATTTTTTTCATAATTATTTTCTATTTAAACAAAAATAGAACTCCCACTATTTTTTTATTCGAATCTCGGGATTTAAAAAAATAATCTGAACACCGTTATAAACAATAAATAATGGGAGATTTATGATACGATTTTTCTTATAAGCAACAAATAAAATGGCCCACCCTCCCCTTAAAGATAGATGTTAAAATTTAAGAAAATAAATAAATGGTCAACAGATTCGATAGACGGTAAAGCTAGGTCATAATTATCGACACTTTTATAGTTTTTGTTGCTTGCATTGCGTTTTATATATACTCGTCGACTTTATATCCGTTTTTTTCTTCATCATTACTATGTAATTAGTCGTTAAAATGCTATTACAGTTGCCTACAAATTCGTCCAATAGTAAAACAAGTACGGATAATTAAGTAATAGGTCATTGGCGAACTTAAGAATGGGCATAAGTAGGTAGCTCGTGAATCGGTCCGATTATTTACTGCGAGTACTACTGACGCCAAAGGTGAATGCCGACAGAGTAGCTACGCACAGAATTATATCCCAGTTATCTTCCCTACTCTTATTAATCAACAAGGGATTCTAGCGGTGGGCTTAAAAGGTTCTGTCATTACCTACATCAGGTAATAGACCGTATACCGACACTCGCGGTAACCGATTGAGCAATTTTACACAGAGCAAATCAAAATAGTATTTGAATGAAAAAATATAAATGATTAAAACATTTATTCTGTAAAAAGAAATTTAACGGAACGAGAAAAAAAATGTGTGAATGCTGAACGAGTTTTATTGAGTCAAAATTCGACTTTTGTATATATGCATTGCTAACGTCTTATGTACATTTATAAATAATTGTTGGGTCTCTGTTTGTAACAAAGTATATCACCCGGAATGCGGAAAGGCTTTTTGCGCTGAACACTCGAGGCTTTGTGAGGCCTAATTTTTATTAATTTGTACTAAACACTGTGCAACGAATACTAGTAACTACTTAATGTTATCCTCTGGTGGTTCTTGAGCCGGATGATAACCCGTCCACTCTCTGTACGTAACGTTCATCGTTTCTTCGACCGCGATATCTATGGGATGAATTATAAGCGGAATTGAAAGTAGTCCTACTATCGTTGATATCCATGGGCTTTTAGATATATTCCTCCTTCTTTGCACGAAATTCACTGTGGCACAAATTCTGTTTATGATTAAACCAGGAACAATGACTGATGCAAAACTCTGCCATAGTAGAGTATCCGCAGTCGAGAGGAAAATTCGTTTGTTTCGCCCTTTTGAAGTATCTTTCTGCGAGCAAAGGATCGATTATAAGAAATTTTTAGTATTGAGAGAACGCCGGCACCTGCAGGATAATATATAAAACTGCAAAAAATGGTAATCTCTAATGAAAATCAACACATCGACTATCCTAATTATGTCTCTTAAATTTGAACAAAAAGACAAAAATTCTTTCTCTCTGACGATTCAAGATGATGCGCTACCCCTCGGTCGGTAACAAAAACTGTAATGTAAATTTCTCTGCCACGATTGATCTTTCGAATAAAAGAGAAAAACAGAGAACAGCGTTTTACAATTCTACGGTTCACCGTTTTTGTTTTTGATTCCAAATATCAACTATGCCAGAGAAAATTCAGCTATCTCTCACATGCGTATAGCAATCCTAGAGAGAAAGACAACATTTAACATATTGTCTTAAAAGATCCAATCACCTATGAATCGTTTTTTCTTTTTTAATTGCATCTTTCATTCACTTTTCTAGACTATATTTTCTCTTTCTTTCAAAGACTTTTGTACAACAAACATACAAATACTATGAGAAATTTCATTTCCTCGTTCTAAATTATTGCTTTACGGGTGTGATACTTGTAAAGCAGTTATATTCGATGCCACAAGATTCTACCTATCGTCGCCAAAGCACCGAATATAAAAGCTAAAAAGTGTCTCGCGATTTTTACTGTTATGTTACTATTATCGAGGTGAAAATACTGAAAAAAAAAACGTTGCCAAGAATAATTAACCATGCAGTTTTACCACGTCATTATTTTCACCTCGTAAACTTTATTTCCTTTGTGTATCGTATCGGCAAGTACGTAACCACTGGCTAGAACGTAACTCAATCGAACGATGAACTTGGGTACGATACCCCTGAAAGCTTCGCCGACCTCGTTGGTATACCCTGAAAATTAAACAATATTTTTAAAAAAACTGTTTATCATATTGCCCCATAATTTCAAGAATTATCAAAGAAGTGTCATTACCCAAATATCTTACAGGGGTATCACGATAAAGATCGACTTCCTGTTGGCTTTTTACCATAACCGAATGTTTCTTCGTTTCGTTAAAATTCGTCATTATTTATTAACAATATAACCTCAAAGACTCGACTACTTGCTCCACTTATTGGATTGTCGACGGTAGGTCTGATTGTCTTCAAGACAACATGCAACTTCGAGCTCCTGAATCAAACACAAATCTTCAATGCTGAGGTAACGTCGGCTCTGATTTGTCGTGAAAACGAACAGAAATAGCGAGACACAGAGACCCAGGGAGCTTCGAACTCCCAAGGTCCTGTAAAAAAAGCGTTCAAAGTAGGGATGTTGGATTCTCTAAAAAAAAATCGATTCTCGAATCGATTCTGAATTAAATGACGAGAATCGATTCTCCTTAAAAATCGTGATAAAAAAATCGATCTTGCAAGAATCGATTAAAAAATCGTTAAAAATTATTTATACATAATAAAAATATACGTAATGAAATATTAAACCGTAAAATTTTGTAGTAATTTTTATTTTCGAATATATTCATTTAAAAAGTTTGCAAAATAATTGATCTTATTTCAATTGCCAGTTTTTTATTGACAACGAATTGAGGAACAGTAGCTGTTGTAGATGGTTCGGGTCGAAAGGCGGCTTCTGTGATCCGTACAAATATTTATAGCCCTTGAAAACAATCGTTCAGACCTTACGGATGTACCAACGATTGCCAAGTGTTTTTTGGCGATCTTACTCAGAGTGGGATATATTAATCCGTATTGTTTTAGCCAATAGAACATTAGGTTATATTTGCGAGCTTGATCTTTGGATCAACCAATGGTTGATCCAGGTAGTGTTTGTTTCAGAAATGTCCATGTCACTTTCGGTAACTGCATCAGTAGATGAATTCGTATTCGTATCATCAATTTCTCTTATGAATTTAGAAATACGGCCGATTGCATTGAACATGATAAAGGGTGATTAAAATGTAATTTTTGGATCTTAGGATCTAGGATCGTTGAGATTGCCATGATAGAATTGCTCTCTATTTGCCCAAATCTCACCGAAATCGATTATTGAAGACGGTCAATTAAAGAAAGCGCAGTTTACGTTTTAAGTTTCTCGCGAAGTTTTTAATTTTTTTTTTTCTAGCAATTGATTAATGGAATTAATTTGCTGGCCGTGACAAATTGCTCTCCACATAATTCCCTTGTAACTTTTTCAAGTGGCTGCAGTTGATACAAAGCACATATCCGCAAGTACAATGGAAAAGGGAAACTGGAAAGTTCTGGTAAGTGGAAACAGGAAACGTGGAAAGTTTCCATCGCAAATCGCACTCTCACTCCCATAGCCTGAATCACCCTATCGCCACGGCTCTCGTGGCGATATAACCGGTGAACCATTAAGGAGACCCCCACCACTATAGTTTCTCGATCTATATAAAGTACGGTAACAGAACAGAACACAGAATAAAACAGAGAAATAAAAAACCGGTAAAATCGGTTGTCGATTTTTGAAGTGGAGAATCGATTTACAAAAAAATCGAGTAACAGAAAATCGATTCAAAATATCGATTTTTTTACCAAAAGAATCGATCTTTTTAAGAATCGAATCGGAATCGAACCACCCTAGTTCAATGTTGACATCGCCGTCGGCCATGGGCAACGGTGACCGCAACTTTACATAACCCCAAACGAGAGAAACCGTCGTCCCAGCCTTACAGATGTCCGCGTTACAGAAAACTGCGACGATATTGAAATGGTTTCTACGATCGCACTTTAATAATCAACGAAAATACGGTGATCTTTATGATTTGTTATTGCTCTGTACTTGTTCAATAAACAGCTTCTTAGAAACAATTGCATACACTTTTTTGGTTTTTGGAGCTTGAAGAGTCCAAGTGTCATATCAACAGTCTTGCGATTACAGGCACTGCTACAGGGAAAATGATTGACAATGCGGACAGTTGCATAGTTTGGTTCGACTCAGAGGTATGTTGCATAGTTACTATAAACAATTAGAAACTGCATTTATTTTTATTCGATTTCTATTATGCTCTGGTGTAGGTTATATCAGTTACACTCTAATTTTCCGCAAATTTTTAGTAATAATAATAATAAGATTCACTCAATAATTAATTCATCAGAATTATCATGATCTATATGGAAATAATAGCTTTGTTTGTTTTCAATTTTGTAAAACAATTAAGCTTGGTCCATATAATAAACTATATTACCATCATCTGGGGCTATATGAACTTGGCGCCCGACTTTGGAAAATCGACATTATTAAAAATATTCTTATAGAGTTTTGCTTGTAATTGATTGTTGATAATTGATTTTCGTTTGTAGTAGCTCCAAAAAAAAAAGTTATAGGACTTTGAAAAAAGCTCTGCACCCAACTTTGTCGTCACTCAATTTTTGCAGTTTATTTGTATACAGAATAGTTTGTAGTTAATTGTAGTGAAAGAATTCCCGTTTGTAGTTAGAAGGAAAAAAAGTTTTTTGTTGTTATTAATTTTTTTTTATAAACAAAAAAAAGTTACTACAAGCGAAAAAAATTGTATAGTTTAAGTTTAGCTTAGTATAGTTTAAGTAGCGTTCTTTCGTTTGTAGTAGCATTTTTTTCATTCGTAGTAACTTAATTTCGTTTGTAGTTCTTTAAAGTAATTTTTTTTTTTTCATTTGCAGTAACTTCGTTTACCTTCTAGTTGTTTGTAGTATCATTTTTTTTTGTGGTAACTTTTTGTTTATAAAAAAAAAATGAATAACAGAAAAATGTTTATAACTTTTTATCCTTCCAACTACAAACGGAAATTCTTTCACTACAATCAACTACAAACGATTCTGTATACGAATGAACTTCAAAATTTGTGTGCTGACAAAGTCGGGTGCAGAGCTTTTTTCAAAGTCCTATAACTTTTTTTTGGTGCTACTACAAACGAAAAAATTGTTACTACAATCAACTACAAACAAAACACAATAAGAATTTAAAAAAAATTTGGATTGTCCAAGGTCGGGCGCCAAGTTCACATAGCCATCATCCTGCTAACCCACAGACTCATGATGAGTATACTAAAAATTTGACATGTGTGTAAAATCATATTTTTCGTTTACCAAAAAGCCAATCAATTAACATTTCATCGATTACTCAGATGACAGGACTGGACCTAGATACCTGCCACATTATGGAAGTGGCATGTTTAATTACCAATGCTGAGTTAAAAGTGATTAGCAAAGATTTCAATGTCATTATTAACCAACCCAATGATATACTGATGAATATGAATGAATGGTGCACAAAGCAGCACGCAAGGGTAAGTTACAACTTCAATTTGATAAATATTTCTCCAATCATATTGAAATTGATTTGAAATTGGTTCCACTTTCCAGAGTGGCCTTACAGAACAATGCCGCAACAGTAAAGTATCTCTAGTCACAGCGGAGCAAGAGTTGTTACAATTTATATCGTACTATGTACCTGAAGGAAAATGTCCTCTGGCTGGTAACTCTGTTTACATGGATCGATGGTTTCTCAGAAAATACATGCCGTTGGTCGATAGTTATTTGCATTACAGAATTATTGATACTTCTACTATCAAAGAGCTTACAAAGTGAGCAATAAAACGATCTGGTCTCCCTTGATGCACAAAAAATTTGGAAAAAATGACATCTGTTTGTTTTCTAGGAGATGGAATCCCGAAATATTCAAATCTGCACCAGAAAAAAGTTTCAAACACCGTGCAATCGACGATATCAGGGAAAGCATCAAGGAAATGCAATTTTACAAGAATAATGTGTTTACAAACAATGACAGTCAATGATAGGGCATAATAAATTCCATTCAATAATGAGGGTTTTGCATGGTTTGGGAGCTGAGTGCCCTCATAATCTATCATTGGATAGATTGGATTGTTTGAACCTACATTGACCCTCTTGGAGCCATAATTTAATCAGAGTAAGGGAGTAATAAGGGGGTCTCCAACGGACCTGCCTTATGTGCGCCACATGAATGTAGCAATGGCGAAACAAGTACGATTTTGTGGGCATTAGCTCCGTCGATGGTGCACATTCATGTACATCGAGTAAGAGGATACACGGTGTCCCTTTCTGTACTGAAACAAAACAATCCTCATTTGAAAATAAAGGGAATCTACATGCTGTGGGTTATATGTAAACATCGTACCAGGAAAACGAATATATAATTTTTCTTCTTAAAACTTTTATTTATAAACTCGTAAACAAATTATGTGACTTGAATAATGCATCAGCATCTTTACTGCATTGACAACGTTTATTTTGTTGAATGCAAGTTGATTGATTGTCAGATGCCTCCAATGAAGTCACGAATACGAATACAATTGATTTTTGCTAAGGAACGCCAAAAAATTATTAGTTCAAATATTGAGCGATAGTTAGACAAACGTAATACACAGTTGACACTTTTTCTGCAGTAGTCGTAGTCATTTTTATGTATCCGGCTTTAGGAAACACCTAATTGTAATTTAGCCATTGTATGAATTGCAATGGTAAACAAAAAGATGCTATGTAGAACCTTGCTTGTTGCTTTCTCATTATTGTCCACCTTCGACAAAGTCACCTCTGGGAGGAAGTATGTTTATCGATATTAGCTTCCTCATACAGAAAGCTTTGTCAAAGGTAAAAAATGATGTAAAAAATGTTGTGACATTCCACATTTCATAAAGTTCGAACCCCTCGATCACTATATTCAAATCGCGAAGATAGATTTTTTCTAAACATTACCGAAATTCATAATTCTATAAACTGCAAAGGGCTTGATCGATTTGTGCCAAACTCAATACCGAATAACCTTGTCCACTAGCCTATTCTTCTAGAAAATTTTAGCTTGATAGCTCAAAATCTACGAAAGGTATAGAGACGACACCCTTTTTCGTAAATTGAGACATCCGTTAGGAATTTAAGCGACAAGTGCAGCAATCCAACGGGGATAGCGACCCGCCTAACGTGCACAGTTTCTTGAAGATTGATAAATCTATCTTCGAAATATTTCTGCTCAAGCTGCCTAGGAATAGTGCGACTCATAATATCATTGCGGGCTGATGAAGCTCTTGGTGGCGCATAATGTTTTATTCGTTTCGTATACAAATAAACGTTCTGTGTCATAAATGTCAAGATCATGATAACTATTGTTATAAATGGGGCTAAAGCCTTTATTTCGTTCAACTCAGTCGAATTTCGTGTAGCGTCGTGTGTCAGGAATGTTTGGTAGGAAAAGGCAGAGCTGATCGTGTCGAGCAGGTGTAAAGAGGTATGTATTAGCAATATATACTTGGAGATGTTTCGTTTAAAAATTGAATAAACTCAAAATGATTAACGTAATTACAACGTCGCAACGTAGCCAGGGTCGGTTCACGTTACACAGCGTCGCGTGTTAAGGCCAGTGATGCCAGATGAGGGAATTTTATTCGCTTTTGGGTACTCTCTCCACTGGGTCTGTTTTAGCGCCCACTGCGCGCGCACCCGGCGCACCGACCAATCAGCAGTCAGGCAGCGTGTGACGTCACGCACTACGCAGCCTGGGACGTGAGTAGAGCATAACAATTCCTTTTTATTCAATAAATTGTAATGAACGTTTCGTGTAAAGGACTACAATTTGGTGTTGGATATTTTAATGCACTATTCATTTGCTGACAGCTGCAAAATTAGTAAGCGTTATACATATGTCTTTACTTTTATCATTTATTTATTTATATATATTCATTAAAAAATCTTCCATAACTCATTTCATAAAAGCCCGCGCAGTGGCTGTTGTGAAGTGGGTGGGGCGAGACAACGTAAAGCGCAATCGAGACGAGATTTGTTACGAGCGGCGCAAGCCTTCCCCTGACGCGCCTAGCACGGCCAGCGTGGTGAGGGCAGCGAGATAGGGGCAAAATTCCCTCATCTGGCATCCCAGGTCGTATTATGTATTAACTTGTAACATAACCTCTGATCGTCCAAATGGTTTCCGCATCCTCATCGGCACGAAGATAGCTCAAAAGTATTTGTCGGGCGATGGCCGTCTCTAGAGACAACGTTTGCCATCTTCGAATGATGACAATAGTACTGGCATTATCGTAAATAATACTAGATTTTTAATTGAAGAGGGTCACACGTTTCAGTTCGACTATGTCGGACCTCGAGACTCTCGCGGATTTTATAAACAAACAAGCGAATGAGATTGTCGAATGGTGGTGGTGGTACATAAGAGAAATATCATGGCAGCTTATTGTTGCTTTTATAGCTTATATCATTGTCTGTATCATTATCTATGCCATACTCAAGAGAGTGAGTCACAGAGCATGGCACCTGCCCGGTCCTCCAGCCAGGGTTCTCCTGGTTACCGCTCACCCTGACGATGAGGTCATGTTCTTTGGACCGATGCTCTACTGGCTCGCTGCTCTCGACTCTACCAAGATCTACTTACTATGCTTCACCATCGGTACTTCTTTTCAATGATTTTTATAACATTTCTATGTAAATATCTCTATCCTGCCCAAAGAATGCATCTAACTATATACGAAAGTGTGCTTGCAGGTGGACTCAGGGCAAGGAAAGAAGAGTTGTGGACTTGCGCAAAGATTTTAGGGATACCGGAGTCCAGTGTCACCATTCTAATGTAAGTCCAAACAGTCTTAGGCTCATTTATTTCCCTTATAAAATTATTTATAAGCATTTGTCTAATTATCCAATCGTCAGCTTTTTTTTGTTGATTTATTATAGTACAGCCCACTGTGAATTTTTTTACCGCATTGTCTCATTTGGAAAACAATTTCTATCTAAGATACTGAGATTTTTATTTCTTTTTTGACAGGATTTTACCTGGAAATTTGCGAAATTGAGATTTTTTTTAAATTGCTAGGATAGTAGTAAATTAAAACTTCTCAAAGTTTATCTACTTTGCTAGTTTCTCTATTTTCTGGTTCAGTCTCAACTTTCTTAGCCTCATACTCATATTTATGTTGTACTCGTAAGCATGTTTGTACTGCGTACTTAAAGATCTTCAGAGCGACGAATTAGTTTATTTAAATATCTACTTTCTATATCCAACGCTAATTATTCATCAGGAATTCAGAGTTACCCGACGATCCGAAGGTACAATGGTCGAGCGATCTAGTGGCAAATCACGTTTTGCAATACATAGAAACTTACAAGATAAATGCTGTCGTCACTTTTGACAAACACGGCGTGAGCAGTCACAAGAATCATATATCTCTTTTCTATGGCATTGCTTTATTGTGTATAGAAGGAAAAGTTCCATCTTGTAAGTACTTTTTTCTTCTCTCTCTCTCTCTCTCTCTCTCTCTCTCTCTCCCTCCCTCAATGAAAATATTTAAATGAATCAATATTTTCAGTCTAACTCAAGAAACAAATTAATTTCAGATTGCAAACTTTACGTTCTTGAGTCTGTTAATATTATTAGAAAATACGTACAGCTTTTGGATCTTCCGATCAGTCTCATATCGTCTTCCTATTGGTATTTGGTCACGTACGAACAACGAAAATTAATAAAGGTAAGTTCGCATCGACGACCCAAATATCTCTACGACAAATTTCAAACGAATGGATAAATTAAATATATTTCTCTTTGTGCGCTTCAGTCTCCACAGAGACTCTTTGCAGAAACTATTGAATTGTTACTAGCATCGTAGAGCCTTGAAGTTTGTACATGATAACATGCATTTTTATGTAAACACAGATGTAGCTTACGCACACTACCCTGTACAAACTTCCAGGCCCTGTTTAGACGCTATACTACCCCTCGGTCATTAACAAAACTTGTAACATAAATTATTCTCCCTCGATTGATCTTTTGGATAAAAGATGAGAGCTGGTTCCTGCGATTCTATGCTCCACTGTTCTTGTCTTTTGTCGAAAAGATCAAACGTGCAAAAGACATTTGCCGTAGGAAAAAATCTCCAATCTCTTTTGCACGTATGTTGATCTTAAAGACACAGACGACGTACAGCGTCTTAATGTCAGCAGAAAGCTCTTCGCTATTAATTTAATATCAGAGAGCCGCTGTAGTTTTATTGTTGCAAGGCCCCAGCGTTAATCAAGTAATTTAATAACGAAGATTGTATTTTTACAGAAAGCAATGGCTGCCCATCGATCTCAGTACGTCTGGTTCCGAAAATTGTATATGATATTTTCGCGTTACACCTTCATCAATACTCTTCAGGAGGTGAATGCGCTGGATCTCGAATTAGATCTTCAATTTGAAGACTGATAGATTTAAAATATAAAAAAAAAAAAGCAAAAAAAAAAAACAACAAGTGCCATCGTTTTTTTAATTGTACAGATACTTCATAAACATATATTACATACGTGAAATTGTACATAGGCAATAAAGTTTCTCTATCGAATATTATTTAAGGGCATTTGAAGAAATTTATAAATATCCCTTTTGTTTGCAAGACCATCTTTATTCGTACCCACAGAACCAGTGGTGATATAGATAACGATGGTGTTTTTCGCGTTTTACAAACGCTTCTAACGTACATCAGTTAAACCATTTTATTATCTACGAGAATAGAAAAAATGAATAAAAATAACATTTGTCTGAACCAGTGACGCTTAGTTATCGTCGATATGTATTATTAGATTTCAGACTTTAATCACACATTTGTGCAGAATTGTTACGAATGTAAAATTTGAGATTCATTCGTAATAAAAAAATAATAAATAAATAAAAAAAATCGTCACGTAGATACATATTTCGTTTTAAAATTGTCAGATTAATCGAGTAATATGCAATATTCTTGTAATATTCGTAACAGTATTACAGTGGAATATCTCATAGCTTACATAAAGAAGTGACAAGTTAACTGAAATGCCATTCGCGTATGCGAAACGGCGATTTTGATTTCTCATATCTCGTATCCGAGGGTACCAACGCAAGGATACGATGGTAAGGCCAATGCAAAATGCTCTCTTACCACGTCGTCGCGCAAGTTACACGATGTAAGCTATGAGAGGTTTCAGCGTATATATATATATATATATATAATATAGATAAATTTCTATGTAATCTGTATTGAAAATCATGGGATGAAACTGATAGTTAAAAGTAATACTTTTTCGTCATATTCAGAATAATCTGATGTGAGCCTCGATTATTATTTTTATTAATATTATTTGTTTTCATATATGTAAATCTCTAACGCCCGTTTCCTCTAACGCGGTTAAAATCTGGTTCAATTGTTTTTTTTTTTTTTTTTTATATATACCTAGTTTCAACACAGAGTAATCAGAGTTTAACTCTGAACAACGTCGATGAAATCGGGCTTAAATCTTTTCTATCTACATTGAACTAATCTATCATGGATTTGTTTTGGCACACCATCGAATAAAACAGCTCAATACTCATAAATAAGATAGTTTTTTTTTGCTTCTACCCGTTAATTACGGAGTAATTATTAATAATTTCGTTTCTAATGTTGGAAGATAGCAGCATACGAACGATTTTATGTTTAATAAAGTAATACCGGCAAGAGATATGCTGGCAAAACTTCTAGTTACTGTAGAAGATTACGGAAATGAAACGACAGCGTCGGTATTTCATTCCAACTTAGAAACGTTGGGTATTATCGTCTCTCGCGTTACCTACATGCAACATTTTGTAGAAAAAGACAGTAAATAGTAGAAAAAAAAAAAGATTATCGAGATTAAATAAACCGGAAATATTCAGGTGATTCTGTGTAGATACGCACAATTATTGGCGTTTAATTTTTTTCCTTTTTTGTTTTTGTAGAAGCTTGGCCCGAGAGAAACGGTAAATTTGTACTCAACATATATTAGCGATTTGTCGTATGAACCTGAGAGTATTTTAAATTTATTTGTGCAGAGAATTCATCCGAATTGCTCCTTGAGGAAAGCTTGTTTCAACGAAAATAATGACTCAAAAGAAACGAAAGAAAAATAAAATGTTAAACACATCATTGCGTCGATAACCGTTTACGGTTATCCGTCTACGGTTATCTACACAATTATGTGTTTAATCGTAAATTGTACATGAATTTTTCGTGCATACAAATTATGCTTTTTTACAAGATAATCAACGAAACAAGTAGAAAACGTGAGGCAATGATATAAAAGGTAACTTATGAATATGTGATAAAATGAATGAAAATGAATTAATGTTCGTTACGGCTAAAAACCCATAAGCTAATGGACTGTGCGGAGTGAAGAAGATAATCGTAAAAGAAAGATTAATAAATATTTGTAAAATTGGTCAGGCCGGTACGAAGCCGCTGACAAATAAAATGATAAATGCGATGACGGTAAACCTGCTGCACGAAGACAAGATAAATTCGCTGCTCGCTGAATCTGGCTGGAAGTTGCGTGCAAGGGGCGCGCACGAGATTATTCGATTAAATAATAATAAGACTGAGCGATAAAATGAAAATGAAAGTAATTTTGCTGACAAATGGACGGCATAGAGTGGTTTTCCCGCAAGATCTTCCGATCGACGGACTAACGCAACGAATAATCGATCAACGTGGATATCAGAATGGGTAATAATTTGTCTGGTATACGCAAGGAACGGTTAGAAGTCTGGCGTAGTACCTTTTACGAAAGGATCGATGATTCGCAGAACGCGCGAGCAACCTCAGCGGATAAGCTTTCGGGAGGTATTTACGAGGGCGTCAGGGCGAAGATCTCGCGGGCTGTATCCTAGAACCTGTCCTTGCTACGGTGATGAGATCCCAAAGTTCCCATTCCCGGTTGCGGAGAATCCGGATCGCCGGGATCCTGCAGATACTGGAGCTCCTGGAGCTCTTGGAATTTTTTGTGATCGCAGATGTGCGCGTAATTCGCTGAGAGACACATCAGGTAGTGGATCAGGCTGAGAACCACCAGCAGCGAGGACACAGTCGCCATAATCATCATCACTTCTGCCTTCTCAACGTAATCTTTGCAGAAGAGCTTGACTTCCTGAGCACCGCAAATTTCCATGTAATCGGTCCTCGTATTATTCGGGAACATGAAGCCTGAAAAACGATAAATCATTATTATTCTTCTATTAAAGAAAATCAACTGGAAATGTGTTGATAAACGAAAACATACTGAATTGCTTCAAGTTGATGCAGTCCTCTAGAGACTGGACACGAGGATTGCTGCACAGACCCCAGAATACGGTGAATATCAGCGTCGCTATGACGAGAAATGCGAATATCAAGAGCCAGGCCAGTTGCAAGATGTACGTAATCGTTATAAACTGCAAAAAAGTAAATACAAATAGTTGTAAGTAACGATTGCTCATTTTTTTTTTTGTGATTACTTAGAAATCGTATGTGATATACTCACCACTGCGCACGATATTCGTCCACCGACCCTGGAACGCCAGGCGCGATACACCTTGTGTCTTGTAGCTCCTGTTGCCAGACAGCCGAAACAGAGAATTGTAAATCCAAGAGCAGCCATACTGGCTCCGATCGTCGCGAATATAAGCTGCACAGCTTCGAGCCAGCCCAGTCGTATATGGAACACCTTTGAAAATTTGAGCATATTATTTATAAACCGATGAATATGCCAATTGATATTTTTATCAAAAAAGTAAATTTAAAAAGTATTCAGAAGTAATAAAAAGAAAATTATGTGCTAACAGAAACGGTTTCAACTTCCTTAGTTAGCTCTTAACACTCAATTCTCTATATTTAGTTCATTCATTGAGACGATTGGATCTCGTTACTGAGATTGCAGACAAATATGTTTGATTCTCTTTCACGTTTTATACAAATTTTTCATATTTCAATATTTATCTAAGTTTTTATCGAGTGTCGAATAATAAAACTCTCCTGCCGTATTGCATTTGCCTCTGGACACAGTCTGTACAGACAGAGGCAGACACTGGCAAACTGCGGAAAGCTTAGGTCGATATAATCTGTCAACTTTGCTTTGCAGTATGGTAGCTAGTTTCACCGAACCGGCCGAAACTCTCGTCGTACCGATACTCCAGTTTACAGGCAAATGTGTTAATCGCAGTGCCGCAATACCGCATATTCAAATAATAAAATAAACTAGATAAATAGGTTTGTTAAATTTTCTCGAACATACCAGATCCATCATAAGAGCCGAGAGAGTCGCGCCTCTATACATCGTTCCGCAAAATATTCCAACGCCGAGACAGCACATTATCGTTGCTATCAGAGTGGCATAGGGCACTCTGGCCATACAATCGTTGCACATGCTCCCTGTAACACAAAAGCACAGAATTCTTAATCCATAAAGCGACCTAACGGTAGAGAGGGAACTCACCGCAAGATCTATCCGTCGAATAACCTCCGTGTAAGCTACGCTCTGAATATCTATCTATGCTGATATTGCTATTACATTTATTGCGTAAAGGAACAACAATATTAGCTTCTTCGGAAGCTCTTCTGAATCTACTGTGTCTCGCCATAGTAAAAACACAAATTAATTGAGACTCGACAATGCGCTATACCGCTTACTGTTGGAAACCTCGGGCTATACTCCAATGACTAGTCTATGACTAATGCTGTATTTATTAAGAGAGAACACGTGATAAGATTATAATTCCGATAAGCATAGGAGAAACTGCTCTCCCGGAATACGATCGAGATACACGTAACACGATAGACACTCTCGTTGCTTATCTCCCGACCGTTCATTCACGACATTCACCCAACGTATGGGAGTTAACAGTCTAAAATTAGATACCCAGATCTATCGTTACTATTTATTTCGCAAAGAGAAAACGAGATGGAAGCGAATAGGACGCGAAAGAGGATCGATCCTCTCTTGTTTGTACGTCGACGGATCATTTATCGAGACATTAAACAAACATCGCTTTTGATCAAAAGTTTATGTCATATATTTACCCATTTTCGTGGCTTAGAGAGATTTCTCAGCAGGTTTGTACAACAATGTGACAACGAATGCAGCGGTTGATGATGTTGTTGTTATTATTGTGTTGCTCTCTACGGATTCGAAGGTTGAACGGGTGTGGACGAGTCCGTAACCCAGACAACGGAACTATCCACTCGATGTATATCCCCGGATCACCAATTAGCAGAGGCTCAATTCAACTCTCTTTAGTTAATTCACATCCCACGCGTAATAACTCTCTCTTTCAATCACTGGACACGTCACCACCCATGGTGCTTTTCCGCTGCTATAGGTAGCTCTAGGCTTTCTTTATTCACAAATTCATCTGTAGATGGAGAGCCTCTGGACAACGTACGTACGTTTCTTTCTATTCCTTGCGTTTTTGAATACAATTTTCGTTAACTTACCACGTTAATATCAATTAAATAAACAAACACGTGTACCGTACGCGATATTATCTCATAAGCTTAATTAAAAATACACGATTTATCATGAATATTCTCTTTTACGATAAATTAAAATGTCATCCACGCGCATTACTATCGCGTCAAGTAGCAAAGATGGCGTCGAATGTGCAGCAGCGGGTCAAGTGGTTTTTGTTGTAACAGAGGCGCAAAGGGCTCGAGTAATTTTTTCTTCTTTGTATTCAAAGTTTAATGGATTTATTGTGAGAACATAGAAGGAAAAATTTATAATTTTTCTTTTACTCACGGCAGAAGAAGAATTTGTGGTCGATCCTCGCATTTATATTTATAATGGACACAGTAAAACCGGATGCACGGAGACTTGAACGGGTGGTAACGCGATGAAATACGAGTAGGACTACGTGGGGAAGAGCGGGGGCACATTCACTGTTCACTCTTCACGAATGATAATTTTCACGGTGATAGAACGCTCTCGATTCACCGGATAAACGATGTAACAACCGCTAGCTTCAATAACATCCGTAATAATGATGAAAATAAAAAAATAAAAATGTATTTTTAAAAACTGCAGCTTCTATTTATTGTGTCATTATAAATTGAATTATGTATTCTACAATTGTTTGTAATTAGCTAATATGGAGTATATTTAATATTTGATATAAAAATACGACGTTTACCGCGTTATTTCTCTGATATAGACATAACGGTACATTCTTGGTAATATTATTGTTTTTTTACGTACCATTTGATTCTATAAATGTATGCTCTATATAATGCGTGTATACAAACTAGCGTATAATCTTGTGTTTAGGTTGAACCAAATGCTTTATCACCAATGGCAAATGTCGCAATTTTTCCCTCACAGGGTAAGGAACTTGAGTTGCTTGCTGATAATTCTGATTGTATCGTGTGACTATACCGGTGCTACTCTCGTACATTATTCCACCACCGAAGCTTTGAGGACTTACCTACAAATAAAAAGGAGTTTCACGTCTTTAAATATATTAATTAATTAATTAATTTAAAAAAAACCAAAATGGTATATTCAAGATAGTCACCGTGAGAGTGGAGCCGTCTTTGTAGTCAATGCGAACGTCACCGGATGGCAATTGCGTAGCTACACCGACTCCGGGAATAGCGACGTTGTTCATATTGCTATAACTCGAGACGCGAACTGAATTCGATCTGCGCGATCTCGTAGTCGCGCTGGAAACGACGGAGCAGGTACCGTCGAACGAAGGCATCTGAAAACCAAGAGTTATATCTATAATTTATCAATGATTCTCGATTATTGTTTTATTGAGATTTATTTAAACTCTTGAGAGACTGACCACCGGTGGACTGTCAGTCGTTCGCGAAATATTCTCTTTTCCTTGCATGCAGGGACTGTCGTTCAGTGTCGCGATTGGTCGACGTCCGATTATTGCTGGAAAGTACGAATGTCCGGTAGCTGATTCCAGCGAGGCTAAACTCGACTCCAACACAAGACACCGTTGATACATCTCCGTGTAATACTCGTAATACTCGTCCAATGTTTGCGGTATGTCACCCTCCGTGTAGCTACGCCCGTTGTAACGTTCGGTTATTTTCACAACCGAGTCGACTCGTGCCACCTGAAGCAATTGAACAATTTCATTGAGACACCGATAAGAAATTTAAAAGAAAAATGTTGTAAAAAAATAATGACGCGAATTACCTTTACTCCGTCGTAAAAGTGCAATTCGCAATCGGGCTGCGGACCGTTCTCCATGAAGAAACATTTCGCTCTATTCGTGTAGAGCGTTAGCTTCGTAGTTTTCGCTCGTACCAGCTTTACGAAACGCGCCGCGTACAGATACTTGCGATAATGTTTTTGCGGCAGACTCTCGTACGAGTGGATGCTATCCGCTCCGCGACTCGGTAACGGCGGAGGCTCGTTGCCGATTTCGCGCGATTCAACGGGCTTGTAAAGTATTATTCGCAAACCGTCGCCAGATATTCGACAGACTTCGCTAACCCGATCCTGTTCAACATCAACAGAGAAACAATCATTTCAAATTTCATCTCCTTCACGGGAGAAATATTAATTTATTACGTGCCTCTTCCTTTCTTTCTCAATTTTGTTACTACCGTGTTACATTGCATAATACTTTCGTATTGGATTCTTGTAACGCATAAGTTATCCATTAGACTTTTAAAAGAATTAGCTTAAAATTTTTTAAATCATTTACATAGTCACAGTTTTATGTCAGTTGAACTCGTTCGAATATAAATTTGATGAATAAACAAATATAATTCATGAATTATCGTAAAATTCGTTTCAAGCAAAAATTTTGCTAAATTTTTATTTGACAAAAGTTCATGTTGTTAGCGGGATATAATCCGATCAAAGTATCTTACCTGTCCTCCCCTTTTCTTAATAAACTCTATGCAAACTTCGCCACTTTCGAGAATCGTGAGAACGGCGTTCTTCGATCTATGCCTCGTGGGTTGAAGTCGCTCCGAGCTGAATGGTGCAATTTCGAGTTTTCCGTTAATCTCTTCATGCCCGTCCTGATCCTTGCGTCGCTGCCGATCACTTTTTTGCCTTTCCGAATGCTGTTTCGTCTCGTGTTTACTGTGTTGCGAATTCCCAGAAAAAACACGGCTTCTCGGTGGAACAAGTCCAAAAAGAACTGAGTTTTCATTCGTAGAACCCCGCGTACTTACGATTTGCTTCTGCCTATGAATCGAATGGTTACGGGCGGTTGATTCAGCGATCGGCTCACTCCGAGCACTAAATTGCATTGAACCTAAGTTATTCAACATCGGAATGAAGGTCGCCCGTTCCTCGGAGCGCGAACGTATTCGCGTTGAAGGCAAACGACCGCACGAGGAAAGCGTTCGACCCAATCCTGAATCGATCATGCCTCCGCTCGACATTACTCTGACCATTCCAACTTTATCGTTATAATGGCGATCCTTGACGAGCGAAGCGACGAAAGGATGCTTCGATATTTCTCTCAATTTTATTCTCTCACGGGGATTCTTTTTCAGCAGCCTGTCTATGAGATCCTTGGCGTTGTCTGAAAGATGAGAAGGCATCGCGTAATCGGCCATTACGACCCGAGTCAGAGTGCTCTTCACTGCGTCCGTGTCGAAAGGTGGTTTTCCAACGAGTAACGTGTATAGCATGCAACCCAGACTCCACACGTCAGCTTCGAGTCCGTGCGAGGATTTTGTCGCAACCTAGTAGCAGAACAAAGTCCCTCTTATATACAACATTTGTTAATTAAAATACAATTGAACAATAATAAGTTTATTCGAAATTATTAATCCACCGATTTCAGTAAAAGAAAGATTTTTATATTTTTTTTTTATCAGTGAAACAATTGTGTCAAAAATCTCCGACTTTTGAACGTTTGTAACGGTGTTCTGATGTAAAAAAAATTCCCAGATCTAATTACAACAAAACGAAGAAGGAATTAGCATTTTTCTCAATATGATCTTCTATTTAAAACTGAAAATGTGTCTCCTACAATTTTTTACAATTGGATCGGACCTTTTTTCTACATGATCAAAACATCGTTACGAACAATGAATCATATAAAATCTTTGACACGTTTTTTTTTTGTTTACCGACAAAAAAAATAGATATGCTGTATACTGAAATCGACTTCGATTCAATGATCACAAAGCTCAAAGTTTATATAATTAGAACCATTAAAGGATTAATAAACTTGCGTGGCTTGTTAGTTTTGATAAAAGTATCGTTAGTTTAATACTATTGATTGATTTATTAATTAAAAAACTGAACTAACTTCCGGCGATATATAATTCGGTGTTCCGCACATCGTCAAATGTTTCTCGTCAGGCCGACTCAATTGTGTCGCCAGTCCAAAATCAGCGATTTTCTGTGAGATAATAATATTATTTTGTAGCATTTTTGTAGATAGAATTTTTTGAAAAATGAATAAATAGGACTTGCCTCCTCTACTTACCACTTGCATGTCTCTTGTTAATAATAAATTTGATAGAGACATATCTCTGTGAAGAATCTGATGGGAATGCAAGTACAAAAGTCCCTGCACAACTTGCTTCATTATACGTCCAGCTGTTGAAAGAATAATCAACTTAAGATAAACTTGAAAATAAAACGAAAATATATAAATGTAAGATTCTTCTCCAAATACGAACCGTGTTCTTCAGGCAGAGCGCGTGTATGTTGCGTCTTCAGATATCTCTGAAGCTCTCCATTGTGACACAACTCAAGGACCAGATAAACATAATTTGCATCTTCAAAGTATGTGTACACTTCTAGGATCGCAGGATGTTTCAGTCTGCTGTGAATATCCACCTCTTGACGCACTCTACCCACCATTCCGGCTGCTTGCATGAGCTTTTTGTCGATCTGAATTAATTTGTCGTATTAAATAACCAAGCATCTCAAAGTATAGTTTCCATAAATATTTGAAAATTATTTTTCAAGTATTCATAATATAAGTTTTCAGTCGTTCTACAATTTTTGTGGTTTACTTGACTGTTCAGAATGATGGCTTGCGCAGCAGCGTTAGTTATTAAAATATGAATACATTCACAGTCATTTTTTGTAAACAAAAAATGACTGACACTTTTTGTTTACAAAAAATGACTGACATATGATAATCTTCTATGAGAAGTTTATTTTGTTCTCTTTTTAACTCTCTTAGTGACAGAATCGAATCAAAGCTTATAACCTATCAATGCCGATATGGTATCAACGTTACCCAAGGAGTTAAGAAGAATAAACCATAATATTACTCCGATTATGACGATTAATATCTCATATTGTCTATTGGAAGATGCTCTATAGATTCGCCAATAAGATTTTATTAAATCGTAGGAGTACAAATTTTTATTGAAAAAAAAAATCATTTTAAAAATAGATGAAACTTCTTTTACAATTGTTTATATTCAAATAGAAGAATTTTTATTAATCGTCAGAACATGGCTACGAGCAATCAACGGTGACTGATGTTTTTTTTCATTGATAATAAGAAAAAAGATATTTTTACTAAATTCAGTGTATGGGTACTTTATAGCTACTAGATATTTAAAAAGAGGCAAAACAAAGTTAATAATTATCGAGCCTTAAGGACTCTCGACTAAAGACTGCGGAATTAGTTATTTACTTTTCGTATCAGCCTTCATCGAGATAATTAATTGTGTAACGTGGGTCAATTTCAGAGCAACAAGTGCCCCGCACTGGAAATATCAATAAAGAAAGCTAACCTACAAAGTTATAAAGCATTTGTCATACCATTTTGATAGCGACTTCCATACCCGTACGAAGACATTTTGCTTTATAGACACTGGCGAATCCACCTTTTCCAAGCAAGTTTAATACCTCGTACTCCTGAATCGTGATATCAAGGTAAAAAAAACATTATCGGATATGTCAAAATGTTTAACTGACAAATAGTTATGAATTTAAAATGCTAACCTCAATCCGTTCACCGACTCCACCGCACTCCAGCGGCATCCTTGCCGGAGTCGTGTTATCCGACTAGCCAGAATATTTTTGCACAGCGATATCACTCGTTAAATCTCTTGCAAAACGCAACTCTGGCAAAACACCTTAAAGCACTTTCAATAAAGAAGAAAAATCCTCTGGTAAACACGAAGAAACCGCCCGCCATTCGGAATTTTTCTCAAACGGTACGAGCGAGTTTCCTCTTGCAACCGCTAGGCGTCCGCTCGTCCCTCATCGATACAACGTGTTGTTTTCATCACGGTCACGTGATCACATTTTCAGATCACAGTAGCGTAGTCAGCAACGTATCCGCTTCGTAAGCGCTGGATCGCCGGATCGAATCCCGGCGTGGACTTAAAAAAATATTATTATTATTATTATTATTATTAAATCATTTCTACGGCAACTACTATGCGATTATATTAATATTTCCGTAAAGGAATGAATAATAAATAAATAAATAAATGAATACATGAATAAATTTAAAAAAAACGCACAGTTCGTGATTCCGGGGTTCCCCTATATTATTTTAAGAAGTTTTGACCCATTTCGACTGTGGATCCTGTTTTGACCTGCAACATTCGTTGGGGCCTATTCTAACCTGTCGAGGACAGATGCATGCGAACAAAAGATTTGGAATGGAGGAAACGGGGTCCCATGAGCCATGTAGATGTAAGCCGCATTCGGTTGTTAGCTCTCGAGGTAGAAGCATCGTTATTTTCGTAAAATGTCGGACTCTACAGATAAAAGTCAAGTGTCCGGTCCTTCGACGGCCGAAGAAAGTGAAGCTGATGCAGAGTCCATAGATATTGAAGATTCGAAAGTGCATTTAAAAACTGCATTACTAAATTGCGAACGACTTCTTTTGGAAAATAATCACATCGCGTCGGAACCATCTACAGTAATTAAGGAGGAACACATGGAAATTGGCGAAAAAATGTATCGCGGTATGATGGAAACGGTAACGGAAAACAATCTTGTGGTGAAAGATGAACTGATAATGTTCGAAGAAGTTGCGGAACAAGGCGTATGGGATGTGGTCGAAGAATCCGCATTGCAATCAGACAAGGACGACGATTACGAGCCACATGAAAAAAATATGAAAGACGAAAAGGAGTTCATTCCCCTGGATTATAAAATAAAAGTGGTGAATTTGGCAAAAATGCATCCGAAGTGGAGTTTAAAAAGTCTTCAAAGAAAAGGAGGTAATCGTCTCAAAAGAATGGACCAGTTGAAAATATGGGATAAACATATCAAAAGTGGTGGAACCATTGTAGACAAATATAATACAATTAATTCGTGGACATACAATCGTTTCATAGAAGCTCGACAATCCAACCAGAAGGTCACAACGAGGAAATTGCAGATATGGGCTCTTGCTGCTGCGAGCCAATTTCCTGATTTAGAATTTAAAGCTTCCGATGTCTGGGTGCACCGCTTCAAAGTAAAACATAGGATTCGACAAAGAATAATCACGAAATCCGATTGACGTCTTGAAAAATCCTTGCGGATGCGGAAACTCGGCAGTCATTACGTGCGCCCGATGCCGAAATAATTATTGTTTACCATGTTTTTATGATTAGTACCACCCTAGTTCTTCTGGTTGTGATAACCAATATAAAATTAATAAAAAAATTGATTATTCTTTTAAACTCGTGTATTCGTTTGTCACAATTCTTTTCCTACCTTTAAACCAAAAAAAAAAAATTAATAAATAAATAAAGTTGCTCCTTTTTCTTTATAACACCAAAATGATCCACAATAAAAAATATTTATTCATTCGTCATAGTAAGCATCTGTATCTCGATCAGGAGATGGCCGACGTCATGCATAGTTGCAAAAAAAGCATACTTACCAAATTCTTAGCAGCAGCGAAAGCCAGCCGCTGGGCATTGTAATGTTTTGAGGAGATGGCTATCGCCATGCGTAGCTCTAAAAGAAGTATATTTACTTGATTCGTAGTGGCAAAAGGAAACTGCTTATAAGACAATATATTCATTATCGACACATATATGATTATTTTTCTCATATAACTAACAATAAGACCATTCAGTTATATCGCTATTGCCAGCTTCTTTTACGAATTCTTCTCACAGACTTCGTATTAAGCTACCAAGTTATGCTGCTGAGTTTTAGGCAGCAACTGAGTGTGAGAGTGAGATTAACTTTCGGTGAGTCAAACGCATTCGTTTTTATAATTTTTTTCTGCACCAGGATAAACCTTTCGTTGAAATGAGATTCACGCACCTCGTAACTGTGACGGGTTTATAAAATTCTTAAGGTGATGGTCATTCGGAATTGCCGTCCAACAGGACGAAACCGCAGGAACGTGTAGCACATTAATGTTATCTTTATATTCAACCAAAGATATATCTACTTGATTGAATTTCCTACTTCGAGTCTTGTTTGGAGTAAATATAAAAAATGTTTTAACTCTTGTAATCATAACAAAGTTTATTCAATTTTACTGTAATAGTGAAGTATGTAGCACGTACTATGACTGTAAACGAGTTACGGAGACTGGCAGACAGATAGAAAGTGAAGAAAAATCGAATAAGACTCATAAGTTCTGTAGCAATATTTATAGTATACACACTACGAGTATTGTGACAGTAATAATATACCATACTCGAAGCATTAATGACAACGAACAAGAGCCGATTGGCTGTACACGCTGTGTCAAATAATAGTGCCTCGAAGAAAAAAGCACAGCGGTACATTTTCTTTCACTTATAATATTAAAAAGAAAAAAGAAGAAAAAAAAAAGAAAAGAAAAGTCGCTGATTCGAGGAAACGTGCGTAAAAACCTGAGTATAATCTCTAACCGACTCGAGAATCACTTAGAAACTTGTCACGCGATCGGAGCTCAGCCCTCACAGGGCTTTGTTCACTGGCTCAAAGTCCTTAGTAGAACGAGACAAGTTTTAACGAAGCAACCTACTGTTACTGCTGCCCAAAAACGCCGATTCTTATTTCATATTAATTCATTAATTCCTGGCGTAGATTGCTCTCAGATTTTGAGAAGAAGAAAAAACAACACTAGAGCGGAGGATTGTTCCGAGCTGTCCAAGTAACGGACGAGTGACCACGTTGAGCTGGCGGTTGGTAAATCGCTTGAGCGCTTCTTTGCTGTCCTCGTTTCCTGTTGTACCCCTTCAAATTTGAGTTTCCACCGCCTCCACCGCCACCCCGACGAAATTCCATACCTGATGTACCAATAGGGGGTCACGAAAAATCGTACGAAAATAATGTGAAAGATAGTTTTGTATAGAAATACAATGCTCACCGGATATGTGGTTATTGCTCTGATCGTAGCGAGGTGCTCGGTTTCCATAACCACGATCATCACCGCGCCTTGACTCCGACTGCGTTGATCCCGCGACTTCCTCGGGCTTCTGAATAAATGAACATTTTCTTATAGTGTGCTGTGTTGCAGATGTTTTCGTTGTTTTATTTTATAACAAGTGTAAAATTCTAGTATCAGAGACGTCCTTCGCTAATTACCCGAAACGTCATGTAATTCATTCGGAATCCATTAAGACGATGCGCTACACGACCGAGACATAAAACATCGCCTCAATGTGACGCGATACTAGTCCATTGGTAACAAAAACTGTAATCCGAGAACAGTGTCTCTGTCTAACAATTCTGCAGAGCACTCGTCCCTTATCCGACGGATAATCCGTGGCGAAAAAATTTGGGATTGGAAGATTAGTTTGGTTTCTCTCGCACCCTGTGTCCGCGCGACGTTGCACATTGACTTAATAAAAAAGAAACTTACGTCGGTAATAGGTATACAGTCGACTTGAAGCACCTCCTCGTAATTGTTGAAATCTTTGAAAAGCACCACGCAAGTTCTCGCAGAAACGGCAGTTACCTCAGCGTTGTAATACTAGAGAAAGCGTATCAAACGACGTATTAACATTAATGTTATAAAAAGAACAAAAATGAATATTCGTTATTTATAAAGAAATTTAATAACGAATGTTTCGTAAGCCAAACTTAGACGACTCACTCTATTATCCTCCCAATATTTAGCCATGCAATCATCCCCCGCTTTCCAGACCCAAGTACCGCCGGTGATCTCGTTATCGGAATTGCGACTGTTGCCATAATTTTTGCTTTCCCGATCGTTCGTAGCAACGTGTTGTGGCCTGTTGTTTTGATTTCTGCTATTTTTATCAGTCGCATTCACAGTCCCGTGTGTTCTGTGAGCTCCACCGTCTTGTTGCACCCGATTGTGCCTGCCATGGCCTGCAGCATCGTAACCCGAACCGTGCCTCATCTTCGTCTCGCTATCTACTTGCTGAACTTGATACCTGTCGACCTGTTGATTATTTTTGCCGACCGCACGATGCTCTTCCCTTTGATTTTTATTGGCATAAATGCCAGACGACTCTGCATTCGTTACACCAATTTCACCTCGAGACTGACCGAATGGCGTAACGCTCTTTCGCTCATTTGGCTGAGACGATCTCACGTAGTTGCCTTTGAACACATTGTCTTGCTGATGGTTTCCGTGAGACTCCTGATTCCTCTGGAATCTCGGTGGTTTGCCCTGATGAGAATTACCGAAGGTGTTACTGCTCGTCGCAAACGAATTGTAATTCTCCGTGCTCGAACGTTTTGAGAATTTATTCTCGTCAGTGGCGTGTCTCGGCATAGTCTGATGTCCCCGTCCTCCCTTCTGAGCTCTAAAAAATAAAATAGAATTGTTTTTCATTCTTTTTTTTTTTTTTTTTTTTTTTACTAAAAGCTAATCCCGTCGTGAATTAAAGAAATTTATGGAGGATATGACGAAATTTACGAATGTTACGTACCGTCCGCCTTTGCCAGCTTGCGAATATTCCGAGCCTCGCATCTCCAATCGTTCAAAGTGATTCTCCAATCGGTAGTTTCCCGAAGTCTCGCTCGATCGTTGTTGCTGTTGATGATGATGAAAGTGTTGCGGCTGCTGCTGCTGCGAATTTTCAGGCCCATCACTCTGAGCCGGTAGCTTGTCTTCGAGGAAATCAAACAGCGATACTTTTCCGCTGCTTGGCTTAGTCTCTTCCGGCTTCTTCTCAAATCTCTTGGGACGAACTTCTCGAGGCTCTCGAGTCTCTCGTCCACCGGCAGAACGATGCTCGCTCGTTCGCTGCAACGACTTGAGTGCTCTGTCGACGTTATTTCGACTCATTTTCAACGCGTACTCTGCCTGCTCCACGGAAAATCCTTGATCCACTATTTTCTGAACGCTGTGATCCAGTAACTATTCAAGAAAACACCAATTTCACTATTATTTTGTCCTTTCGATAACTAAGAAAATATATTTTATGTTATTTTAACGCACCTGCTTGTTTCCACCGCCGAATACTTTCTTACCGCCGAGCCTTGCAGCTTCCGCGATTGCGTCTTGCCGCTGAGCCTCAAATTCCGTAGTCTCCTTATCCGTTGCATCTTTACCAAGTCCCAGAGCTTTGAAACTCTTGTCCACCTCGACACCGCCTTTCATTATCTTCTTACCAAACGGAATCCACGGAGGCGGACCGCCTTCCTCCACTGATCGCAAACGCGAATGTGTCGCTAATTTCTAAACAAACGTTTTTGTCAAAATTATTTCCAAACCTTACAACATCGATCGGAGAATCATTTTCTATTTTCTTTAGGTTCTAAGCTTCTCAACTCACTCTATTCAGTTCCCACTTTTCCACAAGATTAGTAACTTTTCCTCCGAGGACCTTAGCGATGTTAGAAGGTCCCACTAACACAATACCGTGAATCAAAGTAATTTCTCCAGATTTCAACAGTATTTTTGTTCCAGGTGGTGTGTCCAAACTGTATTAAAGATAAAATTGCATCATCGAATGAAACATATCTTGTTATTAATTTTCCAGAAACAAACTATCGTGTATAAAGTGAAATGTTACCTCAAATTTGATATTTTCTCAATCTCCACAGCCTGATAATTATTTTTTCCATCGGTCAGAGATAGCTTGAGCATACGAGGAGCCGAGCGAGACTCCTCGTTGCTCTTGGGAGCTGCTATATTCCGTAATTTTTGTATCTGCAAAACTACATTTCCACGAGATATATCGCCCTGACCGCTTCCAATTTCTCTGAGATCGGTCTGTAAAATTAAAGCCAAATATTTATAATAAAAAACTTTTCCATCGCCGGAGCTCATAACATTAAATTTTGTTACTCACATCGCAGGCTCTCTTCAAGAGCTTCTGAGAGTCGACAATGGAGCCATTGTCGCTTATAATATTATATCCTTCCTCTGTGAGGTACCTGCGACAATTTTAAAAGATTGAGATAGAAAATGTCATTGAAGACCAACTGCCATAATGTTTTTCAGTGCGATAAAGCGTACGATCAGTACGAATGAGGTTCGCACCACTCACCAGCCTTGTTCTTGCAACTTATCCATTGTATCAAATGTTCCGAATCCTTCCGGATACGTGTCGACACGAATGACAATCGACTTGAATCGCCTGCTCAAATTATTATCTCGCGAAAAGTCTAAACAACGATTTAACGTTGGGACGAGTGCAACAATCCACTATCGAACCCGCGTAAACATTTGTCAGCTGACGTACATTGTTAATTCTATTTTTCCAACCATTTCGATAACTCGGAATAATTATATCGTAACAAAAATTACACCGGGAGCGATGTCTTTGAGACTGCCGGAACGAGCGAGTACTTACTGTTTCGTTCTAGGCGAGTATTAAAGATTATTCACTCGACGATCCAATGTCTAATAATAATCTTAACAAAATTTTTAAAAAGCGCACCTGTCAATTGCGCTCGTTACTACAACTTAGTACTTTGACGACGATAATATTTCGTCATCTTTGAGTAGTCATACGAACAAACAATTGTCTGAAGCGCTCGACTTGCGCTTTCATCGAAGACTGCAAACGTGCAAACCAGTGCAAAACTGCAAACAGCGTCCTGTATAACGATACGATATATATACATATATATATATATAACAAATCGCGATATAACGATGGTGATTATTATTATTTACATATATGGCGGGAACTTAAAATTACGTGGACATGACCGTAATGTTGGTAATGATTTATCGTTTGGATAAGATAAGAATTCTTCGAGATACTTTAAATGTTCATTTAGCTTTGCTATTAACCTATGAATTTTTTATTAAAAAGATTAAAACATTGTAGTTGAAGCATTAAGAGTGGAATAAAAATGTTATCACGATGGATAAAATTATTTCGTACAATCGAGTTAAGCTATTGCGTTCGGCCACAGCCTTCGTAGTCTCGAATATCGAAATATTTCCTACAATATTAAAATATTTTTGTGTTTAATAAAAAACTTTGGTATATTCGATAATTTTCATGAAAACGTGACACACGGTTATACATTATTTTGATCAATTTGGATAACGTTGATTTATATTATTATTTACACATGTCGCGTCGTCATTATTTATCTTTTTGATTAGATAAGCGTCGTGCGAATTTTTTAAAGATTTAACGTTGTTTATTTATTTGTATATTTATAATTATCGCGATTGAAAAGAAATATTGTAAAGTAGAGTTTTCAAGAGCGCGATCAAAATATCTCGACGAATGACAGTGCTCCGTTTAGTTCCAGTTCATCGAGTCAACCAATTGCATTCAGCCACAAC
Source organism: Cylloceria caligata (assembly GCA_963942595.1). Classification (NCBI taxonomy): domain Eukaryota; kingdom Metazoa; phylum Arthropoda; class Insecta; order Hymenoptera; family Ichneumonidae; genus Cylloceria; species Cylloceria caligata. Next base: position 4,510,568 of record OZ012704.1, read on the forward strand.
CCTCGTAGTCCTTAAGGTAGTTCTGTCGTGAAAGCGTTTTGACCTGTGGTACCTTAATTTTTTTTATACTCAACTTTAAGTAATCACGGCGATGTTAGCGAAATTTCAACTTTAATCGCGAGCTATCGGAAATATCAATAAAATATTTTAAATCGATATTTTAGTATAGAGTCTTACGACAGAAGAATCGAATCGCGACTTCAGGTTTGTATACTTCGAAACGATATTTATCAAGTAAAAAATGCATCACGCGTACGTTAAACATTACAGATATTTGTTGTTAAAAAAAAAAACGGAGGTCGCGGGACATTTTAAGGAGTTATTTCACGTTCACGGACACGGGAATAGCATTGTAGCAAATGCCCGGTTGAACCACGCTATACGTATGTTTTCGTACCAAAAACTATTAAAGAATAATAGGTATGTACATAAAAAAGTCTAACACCCCTTCTCTTGGGGTCAGGATACAACAATTGAAATTTATTATAACAATTCCTCTTGAAAAAAAAATATATGTAACAATAAATTTTCTACGTGTGACATATATTCGTGCCAGAAAATATTAAATTAAATATTTAATGTATTTTCCAAATACATTATTTCCAAATATATATTGGTTTTCCATATTGTCATTTACCATTGTGATTCTCCTTAGTGACAACTTCCGTATACATACTTTTATCTCGGATAAACCAAAAAGCATAACTTCACATCTCAGTACGTGTATCGTGAATAAACGAGTAGTTCGAAAATGCCGCGCCAGCAATCGAGCAATCGCGTTTCGCAGATCGCGCAGCCGCACATCGTATACGGATGACGCGTATACAACGTTGTCACGTGATGACGTAGTCGATCTACTGATAATCATAACTTGAAAATAGTCAAATCAACATTAACAATTATAAATCGTTCGAGAATTTGACCAAATCACATAATTACGCCACGGTGAAAAAACTTCTAATTATTCGTGTTTATTATCACAACATTCGGCATACGCTTGTTATTGATTAATATAATATCTAGTGTCTATGACTTTAGATTACCAGCGGAACTACATTGAGTATCATAATAATTAGATTCAGACGATATTTAAATAATTTTCGACTTTAATATAACTTTAGAATCCTCAAAATATCAATGAAATGATGAAACGTTTTAAATTACATTGTTTTATTATTTTCTTTCATGTAAACGCGGCTACTGCTAGTACTTAATAATCATAATAATAATAATAATAATATGTTTCACCTTCTGCTTTAGTTTTCCCCCTCCATTACCAAGAAACCGTTGACTCGAAGGGACGCGTGGGGACGCGGCACTCGCGGCAGTCGGCAGCAAGTTAAATCGTTCATTTCGGACTCCGACGTCGGTACAAGCAGTCGAACATCGTCGACGGTGAGTAATCAACGATTTTTCTATATCGTACCAACACGAGATGAATCCACTTGCATCCACGTTTTGCAATAATTCATTCATAATCCGCGAATCTTTGGAATATTGTTGTAAATTCTTCAATGTAATTACATATATATTTTTATTCTTGTACGAAATAATATCGAAATGTTTGCTATTCCGTGAATAACGTGATGATAAACGTATAGTCTCGTTCGTATGAATGTTAGTGATTATAAAAATACATAAAATATACTGATTTATCCGATAATGAATAAACTATAGCGTCGGTTGTAACGAGAGAAAAATTATAGTCGAATTAATTGTACTTTAGATCGGTGGATCGATCTTCTAAGCGAAACCTCGCTTCGGCTTCCTTAAAAGTCAATGCTACTCAAACGCGTCGATTACGGTAGAAGAAACAGGTATAGAAATGTTTATCTCATTAAAAAGATATAAAAATCCGATATTTTCCTGTCTTTTAACATGATGCGATACAATTACCGCCCCAGTCTGAGTACCGTGACTGATTGGTTATTTAAAATCTGATACACACCTACTTGTTTAAAAAAAATGACAATAAATATTTGCTTCAACTGAATCTTAGTTAAATTTTTTATAGAAATGAAGCGCCTGGCGAGTAAAACGAAAGATCGTCGCAGCTGCGGCAGAAACTGGAATGCTATGTAAGTATTGTTTTATCAATATTTTTTTCATTTATATATTTCTTCGCCTTCTATTTAATAGTGAGAATCGCTTTAATGATGAATCCAATAACGCTCCAGTCAATCTGAATGTACAGTGGCGAATTGTTACAACTGAATTTATTTAGAAAAGCTCACAATCGGATTTGAAATGTTTTTTTTTTTATGGAAGATAATAAGAAAATGTTCCGTTGCTTTGTTCTAGTGAAATTGTGTGAAACAGGTTAAAGACGGAACTGCACCGTGATGAAAGATCGTGTTTCTTTCAATGGAAAATCCTGGAAATAATTTTTTTTAAATGGCCTTTCCAGGCTTAAGTCATCGGGATCGCCAAAGGTTTGTCAAGATCGATCGCTCATACTAACATATGTAATTATACTTTATTGCCATGTGCATTATGAAATTCGATATTTATTACTTCTACTTACAAAGAATTTCATTGAGTGATGAGTTTTTAGTTATCCCTGTCATACATATATAGATGGTGAGAAAAAAACGTTCTGAAGTTACTTAGATAGAATAAAATGTCTCGCTGAATTAAATTGAAGCAACTAACGATGGAACTTTGTTTGCTTTCAGCACGAGATCTCCGAGTCCACGTGGTCTGCCGTTTTAAGCCAAAGAGAGATTCATCGAGTCTCAAAATCGTTCGGACGTGCAGCGGTAAGTTTCAATGCTTTTGTTGTAATTTTCAACGAATCCCTTCATCATGATTTGAATAATTTACATGATGTTAAAAATTGACAAGCATATGACTGATTAGTTTTGATGTCAACATTTATTACTGATAAAGCAGCGTTTAGCGATTCATGAGCTTACAATTTTATTCAACAATTCCTCAATTAATGATCTTTTCTTCGATTTTTGATTTAAGACTTTCACAACTTGGCAGACCGAGGACTTGTTTAAATCGCTCGGCAATAGCTACGTTAGTTACTCAAGGTAATTACGTGATTTTTATGTAAGATTTTATTTTCAGTCTAACCACGTGTCTCTCTCAATATGATGATATTAACATATACGCTATTATGATCTACCGATATGATTCCGTACTTGCCCTCACTGATGAATTCTCAAAGAACTTTCTAAACGATTTTTCCGGTCTGCAACAATGAATAATTTTTTTTTCTCGGTGATTTTATTTTTAGATTCCAATCGATTCACCAAGGGGCGCGAGATATTTGATTTTGACAAGATGGAGCGTATTTTGGTAAGCAAAGTAAACTTTTTTTACCATTTAAATATTTACAAATCGTTTTTCTGATGTTACTTCAATAATATACGCTATGAATTCCAGTGATATAGAATTTTGTCTGATAATTGAAATAGAAAATATAACTTTTCGAATACTCTGAACGAATTTTTAACTATTTCATTTTGTTTTCAGTTTTTTGCGGCTAAGGAAGTTGCAGATCACGGATCGCTTTTCAAAAGTACTGCAATAAATGCAATGAAAATCTATTAGACCAGTGTAAATTGAAATATATTAAGACTTACGAAGAATAAAAATAGCGTAATTGCCTAAAATTGTTTGTGCAGCCAATACCATATTATTTTACCCGTACAAAATAATCACATTTATTAGAGGATGGCGTCATAACCGACATAGTCTCATGATTGAACGACAGATAATCTCGATAGTCACCGGCGAGTTACGAGTTTAGCAAACCACGAGAAGAAATTTCACTCGGCTGTGAATTGTTTCATACTTTTCAATTCCACTTTTTTTCTGTATAACGAAATTGCATAAAACAATGACTTTTATTACCATGAAAAAAATAGAAGACTGACTCGCTTCTACAGATTCCAACCGTGCACAGGCCAATTTCTATCAACATAATTGTACACTTTGTAAAAAGATTGGAGTGTGTACGGTTGAGATGTGGAAAAATTCGAAAATTAGTTATTGAACGAGCACATAAAATCGACATTATAAATAAAAATTATGAGTATCAGCAACAAAGATAATGGGCGATTTGGTGTGAATCGAAAATTATCATATGCCCTTGAGGTGATTTGCTACTCCTCGGTCGGTAACAAAAACTAATACAAATTTCTCTATCACGATTGATCATTTGAATAAAAGAGAACAGTGAATTGCGTCTTACAATTCTACAGTTCAATGTTCATATTTTTTATCCGAATCATCATTGGTATCGTAAATTTTTTGCAATTTCTCTTCCGTGCATGGCGATTTGAGAAACAACGCTGGCATGTAACACATCACCTTAAAAAAAAACAAAAAAGGTTTCGTCTATTTACCAGTGATTTAATCCTACTCGCACTTGTTAAACGATATCTCGTCTCAAACTCGATGAACGATTCACAGACCAGGCACTTTGGCATCTCACGATTATCAGTTTTTTTCGCGAATTCTTCTAACAGACCTCGTATTTGGCCACCTAGTAAATGTAACAGAATTTTTAAGCAGCGAATGTCAAGAGTGAGAATAACTTTCAGTGAGACCAACGCATTCGATTTTCTGTTTTTTTTTCCTGCACCAGAATAAACTTTTTATCGAAATGAGATTCACGTACGCCTCGTACTTGTGAAAGGTTTGGAAAATTCTTAAGGTGATGTGCTGTACTAATTCAGCTGGTGCGAGTGACAGCGCTATATTGGTGAGCAAGACCGATAGATATTTGTAACACATCACGTTAAGATAGAGCCATACGATCCAAACTGAATTACAACATCAAGGTGATGTGGTATTATTCAGTCGGTAACAAGAACTGTAATATAAATTATAATATAATATAAATTTCACGGTAAATTTGTCACGATTTATGTGTCGGATAAAAGCCGAGAACGTTGCTCTTCGCTTATTCAGCTGAGCGATGTTTGTGTTCTTTTCCCAACAGATCAACCAGAGCTGAGAAATTCGGGATCGCAAGATTAGTTCCATATATCTCTTGCACCCGTGTTCTATATCTCCTTAAGGCGAGGCAAAACCTCCATACTTACACAGATCTTCTGCTTCTCTTTCACTCCGCCTTAAGAGGAGGCGAAACCTCAGTGGGTAACTAAAACTGTAAACAATAGCATTTCAGTCTACTGGTGGGTGAGAGAGACAGCTATATAATATACTACCAGCGCCTCTCACGGAATTCAGGTGAGGCGAAACTATACTAGTTCTATCTCGTTCGCACTCGTGCATATTTCGCCATGTTTTCGTACAGCTGAGCCGTCGGCCATGTCTCGTAGATATATTTTTCGAGATTATCAACAATAGTTGACGTGCACGGTTGAGGTACTTTTTCGTTTATAAATCACAATCAGAATCGGTGTACTGTGTGTGTTTATGAACTGGTTTGGGGGTGACAAACGGCGTTTTTTCATTACAGGCAACTGCGGATAATTAATCTAATTTTTATGTTTCTATTTTCAAAATTCTACGTTTGTTACCCAAAAGGTTCACGTTTTTGCAGTCTATTGACCAAATTTCATTTCATTCTGTTCAGTGTAGAACGAGTGGTGTGTTCCGGGAATTACATGCGTGGTGTGGAGGTTTTGCCTCGCCTTAAGGCGATAATTACTTTTAATTACTTTTTTAAATGATTTAAGGCACAAAAACATGTCAAACCTCAAGAAGTACCTCAACCGTGCACGACAACTATTGTTGATAATTTCGAAAAATAAATCCGCGAGACATTACCGACGGCTGAGCTGTACGAAGACATGGCGAAATATTCATGAGTGCGAACGAGATAGAACTAGTATAGTTTCGCCTCACCTGAATTCCGCGAGAGGCGCTAGTAGTATATTATATAGCTCTCTCTCTCTCTCTCTCTCACACACACACAAGTAGAGTGAAATACTATTGTTTATCATTTTAATAACCCACTGAGTAGGTTTCGCCTCCCCTTAAAGTGAGGTTCGATCCCAATAGTTGACCTCAAAAGTTCCAACACATATTTCTCTAACCCAGATTATTGTACGAACGTCGAAAGAGTGAGGCTCACTGTGAGAATACAGCACATAGTAAGCTCCATAAATTTGACATTTGTCAAAAAAATTTAAGTCTAAGCAAAATGTGTTGGAAGTTTTTAGTTCTGTCTCTCTCGCACTTGCGAATTCTCGAACCATAGTTCACGTCGCTCGATCCTCTCCTTAACGTGAATAAACGCTCCAAAAATTGTTATTTAATCTACTCATAAACAGTTTATATTTGAGAACAATAAAAATTCGTTTCCACTGCCGGATAGACTAAGTGAAACCGAATTTGCTGTTGTCTAAAATATTAATCGCCTTGGAATAAATTGAATTACAATTTTTGAATGTGTGTTACGTCAACTTGACAGGCAGAGCAGTTACGAATCGGCAGCTTGTTTCCATTATTTTCAAACATACGAGGCGGATGGTACTACTAAAAAAATAATTGTAACAACTTTCAGAAAGCGTAAAACTTGATGTTCTGCACTGCGATTACTTTGGTACTGCGTGAACCCTTAATCCTAACGAGTAAAAATTACATAACGTGGAAAATGAGTCCTCAGAGTTCCAAATCGGTTGATAAATATAGAAAACCTGCGCGTAGTACAAGAGTAACGAAAAGTGTAAAACTCCAAGTTTCCGCTTAAGATAAAAGTGTTATCAGTAAAGGATTGTTTAAAATAGATTACTATCTACAACCACAGGCGTTATAAATTCAAATCGTATCTAAAACGTGCATATTATGATATAATAACAACAAAATGCTGCCTGTTAGCTACTGACTGCCTTGAATCGATTTATGATCCTTCTAGAGTTGATATATTTGGTCTTGGAGCATATCTGATCGGTGGGACGGCGGCAACCCCAATTCGGTGAGTTACAGTTCGTAACGGTAACAGCAGCGGCGTTGTCGTATCGATAGCCACCACCACCACCACCACTTACGTCACAATTCGATAACATAATCCGTAATAGGGACAAAGTTTTTTTGGTGGGATGCATTAATGGCCCGCACATAGCCCCACAATTTCATAGCTTCGCCGCAGACGCTCTGTATTTCATCGACTTCCTCGAAATCGAGATCGGTACGCCAATGAAATGGCGCGACTTTGGAATTTCTGAATGTACTCGAGACTCCGCCTACGTCGATCGTCGTGTGCGTCTCAAGAAATTGTTGGACGTTCTCGTGATAACTCAGACCATAAAAATTAAATAGATCTTTTACGTGGCGAAACGGATCCACCGAGAGATCCTCGTATCTGACTATCCTGTAACAAAAACCGGAACCGTTGATGCTGTTTTTTCCTCATCAAACTAGAGTGTATTTAGCGTTAAACAGAGTGTTTTAAATTCAAGTGGTCTCACCTGAAGTTGCGGGGATATTTTTTCCGAAGTTTAACCGCTATCTCGTAATCTGATACCATATCAGCGCATACAAGCGCTGGATCAGAACAATCGGGATTACCTGGACACCAGTCGCGATGCTTACGGGATTGTAACGTGCCCCTTGGATCTCGTATCATCAGCACCATTCGAATTCCCAGGCTACAAAGTCGTAACGATAATTTTGAATATCATAGGATTGGAATAACGACTCACAAATTCCCTACCCCTTCTGCTCAAAAAGCGCCTGAGCTACTGCGAGCCTCATCCTCACGAGCTTCATCGACTGAAAGGGAAAAAGTTGGCAGAACTTCGACACAAATCGCGGGTCCCAGCATATCTCCTTGTGCGCCTGGCACTGTCGCCACAGGTGAGTATTGTGATTGAATAGCCAAATATGAGACTCGCCGTAATTTAAATATCCATCTGGAACGAAGGAGAGTCACGTTAACAGCGAAATTAATAAAAGACAAATGATTTAAGAAAGTGATTGTGTAGAAAGTCTAATTTGACCTCTTTTCAAGAAAAATAATTAATGTTCTTCTTACTTGCATACTTTTTATAACTAATGTAAACATAAATTATGATATAAGCGATAAGTAATACTAAAAGCGTCTATAGGCGCGCCGAAACCCCTCTTGCCCCTTCGCGATCCCACAAACGCCATTTCGATCGATAACAAACCTATCCATTCAATTTTTTTTTAGTTTGACGGGCTTTAGAGATAGGAGCAAAGCTATAGCCGATGCACAGCAGATAAGAAATTGTACGGAAAGGTTTCCTACTGACCGAGTATCTTTCGTCTCCTCCGCACTGACTTGAGTTAAAAAATACGTAATATAAAAAAAAATAAATAATATTTTGTTTATTTTTACACGTACAAGAAATTGAAAAATCTCACACGATTGATTGTTTGTAACGGTGTTCTGATCGTGTAACAAAAATCCAGACCCAAATATAATAAATTGTAGAAGTTATATATTTTTAAAAAATTAAGATAAAATTGAAAAAATGGAGCTTCTTCTACAATTTGTTATATTCGAATCTGGATTTTTTTGTACACAATCGGAACCCCGTTACGAACAATCAATCGCATAGATTTTTGTATGTGATTTTTTTTACCGATATAAATAATAAAAAAACTTTTTGGAAAATTAACCCTTAGCGACCACACGGGGTAACTAGTTACCCCAGGCTCAGGAAAAGTGAAATTAGAGGTCTAAAACCTTTGAAATTGATACAAGTACTTTTAGAACGCCATCTATAAATTGACGGATAAAAATCATTTGAAATGTTAAAAAACTCTTCAACAAACATGAAACAATCGGTTAGAAGTCGTAAAACACCCATATGTCTTGTACAACTAAGTTCTTCAGCGTGGGGTAATAAGTTACCCCATGTGGCCGCTATATGGCCTGGCTGAGGTGTGGCCGCTAAGGGTTAAATTGGTGGAGCTTACTCCCTCCTTTAAGTTACAGCACAAGTGACTGGTCGAATGAGTGATACATTTTTAAAATACAAAGTACCGCAGGCACATTGTAAATAAAAGAAAAAAAAGTCTCTCACGTAAATTGTAATAATCGCATTCGAACAAGGCATTAATATTGTTGAGTGCCTCGATTGACATTGGCGGTCCTCTCACTTGCACGATACCAAAGTCCAGCAGTGGCTCGTAGTGATAAAAATTCGCTGGATGCGCGTTTAACACATCCCCGAGAAAGGTGCTACCGCTTCGCCAACTTGTGAGTATGACGCTCCTTATGGGGGTGCCACCTCGCTCCAATACAAGATCGTCCAGTGAGCTACGGATAGAAAATTAATTACACGTTGTATTTTCTTAAATCACTGACGAATGTTTTTATCTAATCACTCACCTGACGTTTCTTCCGTATTTTCCGTCCGGATACGCGTAATCGTCCATCGCTTTCTCGATAAATCTTCGCTGATGGTCAACGACCTCTTCGATCTCGAGAGCAATGAGATCGTCGCGCGATGATGGACCATGACTCGAAAAAACCTATTAAAATATTCACAAATTCTTTTAATTTTATTGAAGACAATGTATTCGGCGAGATTCATATACAATTGGTGTGTCATAGAGGTAAACGATAAATTCATGCTTAAGTAAGGAAAAATAATAAGATTAGGAAACAAAAATGGCAAATCAGAGATATGAGAAGCTGCGAACGATTAAAAAAAGCCGACACGGAATCACGGTCCGTGGGGAGATGTTTTCACTCAATTGCATTTTTTATTTGTAGTAAATATTTAATATTTAAGTCCTTGTCATTTATATGTACTTCGTTTTACGTATTTTATGCTTCAGCAAGATATAGTTTTTCTGCAAAGGAATGCCGATTACAAGGAAAACAAAGTAGGACCTTGCTTCCACATTCTTTTGAACCACAGTGCACACAGCTTCCTCTATGAAAAAGTACGTTCGTCCATTTTTGCTTCTTCGTGAAGAAAGCTTTGTGTACTACGGACCAAAAAAGTGACAAAGTATTGTGCAAGATTCTGCTTTCCAACTCAAAAAAAATTAATGTAGAGACATTTTTTTCATATTTTTTACAATCTTGAGTTCGAAATCTTATGAAATTAAAGAAGCAACCGTAAAAGACGACAGAATCAACCCAAGCATTCGACATAAAAAAAATTCGGAAAAATCAACGAATTCAATTTTTAAGACAGAACTAAAGTTTCCTCAAAATGTATTATTCAATACTTATAAACAACTTTATTGATAACACTTTGGCATTATTATTATTATTGATGAAACAATGTTCTTAGTATTTTTAATGTTTGATTTTTTAAAAAAAATTTCTCTTGACGCGAATTACTTATCAACATCTTTGGTTGGGAATTAATACGTAAATCATATTTAAATGATGGCATACAGTTTAAAAGCAAATCACGTGCATAAAAATAAGCAGCTTCGATGCTGTTATAGCGAGAAGGAGCAAATAGATTAACAGATCGCACACGACTGGAGAACGCTACGATCGTGTGGGTTACGAGCACCTGCGATAACAAGCCATTATCGTAAATGGCATTCACCTTCATCACTATCGCTTCTTTAATGAATATTTCTAAAATTTTAGTATATAATGTCAATAAATATAATAATATTATCTTTTCTCATATCCTTGAGGTTTGGAAAGGACTAAAATATTGTTTTTATTACGCTGTATTGCGCCTCTTGCATTGAAAGTATTTATTAGAAAAACAGCTGCGAGCTGTAAGGTCTCGGAATTGAGTTATTATATAATATTATTTATTATTATTATTATTATTATATAACTTAAATGATATAATATTTATTATCACATTACCCAAAGGTATTGGAAAACTAGCGGTGTCGTTAACTCTCCTGTGGTTTTAGGTTCATGCACGATCTATAACTTTTGACAATGTATTTTTTTATTAAATAAAAATCAATAAAGATTCCTAGCCAATACGGTGTAATCACGAATTCGAAGATTTATCGTAGTCGCGGACGCACAAGCGTTGCATAGAAATGTATCGGTGAGTTACACGAATATGATAAGAATGTCGGTACACCGTAGTGCGAACAATCTTTGTAAATTGAAAATCTTATCCAACTTTGATTTAATGGTTTCAAGCAAATTTCATTCAACTATAATTGTTTAAAAAAAACCTCTACGAGAGTTGCAGAAAGACAACGTTAGGGTATTCGCACGTTTATATCAAGTAAAAGATTTGAATATTGTGCATTAGTATATTCTATATTTATCGTCAATCATTCTAGTTCTGTTCGGACTGTTCTAAGTAGAATATTTTTGTCAACATATCAAACTGTGCAATGGTTAAAAAAATAAATGAACTTTCTGAGACATTAATATTTTTAATAAAATTGACTAAAAAAGGATAAATATTCGAAAAACACAGGATTCATTTTCGTTTAACTTCGTGCCCATGAGACATCGCTATCAACTCGTTATTATCGATTTGCGTTCTAAAAACAGCTTTACTTTAAGCCACAGTTTACACATCACTTGACCGTTGTCTATTTTTCGTCACAGTTGACTATATATTTGATCATAGTATGCTCTCGGCTTGTAAACTGAAAAGTACGATTCGAAGGAATGGTTTTATAGAGTTTTTAGAATCGTTGCCAATAGTTAAAATTCAAGTGAACGTAAGAGAAAATAATTGAATACAATTAGACATCTCAACTGCAATTAATGGACATGCGCCTGATTAATTATTGGTAAAACAATACAAAAGTTGTCCAGGGTTTATTCACTCTCGAGTCTACTTAACGAGTTCAACGTTTTGGTTTGTAATATAAGCGCAGACTTAATTATTTTGGGCGAGTCCGACTCAAGATCAACCATCCAGGTTGCTGTAAAAACTTATTATTGATTATCGTGTTGCTATTCGTAACCGTAAAATCGATGACGCCATGTATGTAAATGGCCTCAATTCACGATCGCGATTTTTTAAAAAAGAAACAGAAAACAATTTCAGGCGCAACAAAAGATTAAAAAACAATTGTGTCCAGTACTTTCGTACTAAAAATGAAAGTAACCGTACGTGTTTCGTGATAGAAAATATTCTATCGTATTCTATTCTAATACAAAAATTCTCTCCATCGATAAGATTTATTAGAATCAAAAGTTCTATTAATTGACAATAAAAACGATTAAACGAGCGGATACGTTCCCGAAGACAGCATATCAGAGTATAGCTTACTGTGACTGCCTCTTGGATTCCACCGACCTGTGACCTTATCTCGGCATCCTAAATTAAAGAAGTTTAATAATAACAAAATGAAAATTAGTCAAACAACGTTTTGAATTAATTGTTAGTACAGTGACAATAAATATTTATGATGAAAAGATAAATAAAGACGAAGATCGTATTGCGTGTCAATGAAAGAATCGAGTGTATGAATTTTGAAAGGAATGTTTTATTAAACCTAAGTTCGTAGAACTCGGGGTGATACGGAAAGATTTTTTTTTTTTACTTTCTTTGCTTTAAAAGATATAAATTAGTAATTCCCGATAGTTTTTAAAACCTTTTGCGTCTTATTTTACTGACCGATAAGACCGGCTGGAAACGATGCTCGAGATATCCGCTGTAACGCTGACTAAACGCTAGGAAGAAGATGCAGAGAGACGCTAGGCCAAGCAGACCGTAGAAGCTCAGTCGTTTTGACATCTTTGTACCTGACGAAAGCAGATATCCAATAAACAGTTATATCCTTCTATCCAACATGTATTGTTAAGCGACAACGACAGCAGGTTTTTATACAATAAATGCCATAAGCGCATTGCACTGGTAATATAGATTTATCATTATTATTACTATTAGCATGAGCTAATGAATATTATAATTACTGGCCAAAGGTATTTTCTTCTAACTCTAGGAGAGCTTTCTGACTGTATTGTAAGAACAGGAGTTTCTATAGTTCCAGTTAAAAGCCCTCTGAACACATTCAACGACCAAACAATTGTAGTTCAGCTGTGGGTGCCAATTGGACAAAAAAAATCATTGGAGTTTCTACGTTGCAGAAATTAATTATAAATAAATAACAAAATAATAATATCAAATAACAACAGAGAAGAAACAATCATCATCTTTTAAAATGATTAAAACCAGCGTTATTCAGTGATTTTAAGTCTGACGAGGGAATACTAATTTGGAATCTGACAAAGTAATAATATTTTTCATTCATTCAGAGTCTGAAGAAGAAATAATACATTTTGTTTAATTGTTATTTCCTTACGTAAAGCAAGTGTATATCGTAAACATGTAGAATATTCCGTTATAAGAATATTAAACCCAATTGCTAAACAGAAAATCGAATAGAATTTTCATCGATGCCCATTGTTGTTGCGAATTGTTTAAGAATCAATTTGTATTTGCTTACCGCTCACATGCTTTCTCTTTGTCGCCATTCCTTTTGTTCGTCTTATTTCCTAAACTTGGGTGACATCTTCATTTATCTTGTTCCGGCGTCTACAGGAAATTGATTTCTCTCCATGTAGTTCTTTAATATATCATCTCGCCTTTGGGGGAAGTTATTCTGGCAAAATTAAATAACATTGCAAAATATATATTTCAATTTAAAAAACTACAGAAATTAGATAAAGTAGCTAACGTAATTAGGCCATATTATTAGAAATAAATGTCTGAGGAATTATCCATGAACTCGCCTCATTACAGAAATCTTCTGTGATTTATTATTGACCAACAATTAAATTTATTTAATCCAACAAACGACACGACCAGTTGGTCAAAAATCAAAAGATTAATAATATACAATTAACACGTATTATTCGGCATCTACCGCTGTTCGCAAATGATAGTTTTTACTAGTTAATTATTAATATTGTGATGAAACATTACGATAAATTCGTCAAATCACTATTTGCGTGTGCCAATTACTGTATCTGTTACAACGTATTTTAAACAGAGCGATTGAAAAGCAAATCAATCATAACCCATAAAACGATTTCCACACACTTCGACTATAAAATATTATTCGTAATTTTTTACACGTTTTGTACCATAACAATGAATTCCATTGTTTAAGTTAGTGGAAGTTATTTTAACATTGAGCACTTTTCCATTGAAAATCTCACTGTCAATGTCAATATCAATTGTCGCAATTTATGTATCATTTTCGAAATTAATTTATATTTTACTAAATGACCAGATCCACATTTGACAACGACATCGAGTAATCTCGCTGTGGTTGCCGCATGCCGAGTCATTTATCGAGAATCAAAAGAAAACTCTGTCGAGAGTTGATCTCGGATGTCAAAGATATCCGAGGGTAGCGCAAGTGTCCACAATGCTTATGTTTAAAAAAAAAATGGACTCACCGCGTGACATCAGGCAAAGGGATGTCGGGTGTTAAAAGCCGTTGTCGTGTTCGTGAGGATAGAAAGAGTGCTGGTCGTCGAATATACATTCGACGACTCACTCGACGCTGGACCAGTGTTTGAAACCAGTCTCTCTCTCTCTCTCTCTCTATTTCTCTCCCACTCACACGGAACACACACTCTCTTTCTCTCTCGGAGTCGTATGAAATTTCTCGTTTCCTCTCATTCTCCGTTCCCACTACCTATCCCGTCGTAACACGACACGAATACATTTGGTGAACTCGTCGCAAGCAGACGTTGCTAACGAACTAGGGAGAGAATAACCGTTTCTCAACGACGACTGTATCAGAATTTGCAATTGAAAACGGTATTTCACCTATTTAACATTGCATCGCTTCCACAAGAGATAGAGCGCGCGTGCCTGCGTCTATCTATCTCGTCGTATATTGTTTAACGTATTGCGACGGAATAGAAGGAGTTACATCGCAGTCCTGTATACAAACAATACAAGACGACGTAAAAAAAAAAATGATCAAATACTATCAAGAAACTCTATAGCTACGATATACGATAGACAGCCTATCACATTTGGCAGTTATACATTTTTTTTTTAATTGAATTTTCCAAGCAGTGAGTCGACGCTGAACCACCAACGTTTACCTTTTGCCCACACACGTGACTCTCTTGTTTCTTTTTACAGTCGAACCTTGCTTAAGTACAACGGCTCGGGATCGGAGCTTTTCTTTATGGGGGTCGTGCAGGCTGCGTATCCGGGCCGCTTTGCTCACGGCATACAGCATTTCTATAACCGTCGCGACGATACTCCAGATTTTGGATTCCGGTTGTAGCTGTAAATCGAATATACACTATGCGATAGTTTAACGAAGAGGAAAAACGCACTCAAGTGGTAGGGCAGCTCGAGCATCCGCGGCAATGGAAATCCGTTGCACTTTACAGGGTTTGACTGTATTATTGAAGGGAGCACTACAGTTTCATCGTTATACGTTTAACGAGGGTGATGTGGATATATATGGTTCTCGTTCGTTGCATAAACCGCATCGTAACACCCAACACCGACACCTGACAGTCGAGTCGTACGTAGCCCCGATATCGTGCCAAGGACGGATCTGCATCGATTCAACAACCCTAAGCAACAGCCATTGTTTCTATACTTACTGAGTTTTTATTTATTAAAAACGAAGGAGTATTGTAAATATATTTGGGAGGATGTTCGAAAGTTAAAAAATCTGCCGTACCAACATTATGTACGACGCTTGTGTGAGTTTAAATGTTCTCGAGAGAAGGAAAAAATATCAGTTCGCGTTTTACGTGTAAAGAAAAACGTAAGACCGTGAGAAAAATTATTCACGTCGACTCTCGAACGAGATTCAGTTACTGCGGGAGTCTGTAAATCTATTCAAGTCGATAAGTGCGTTGCCGTTTTTATCGGTTGTCCGAGAATCAAAGATAATCGATAGAGCGAGTTCCATCCAGGGGTTCCATCTCACTTCTCGACAGCAGCTTGGGAAGAGAAGGTAACTGAATCTGAGAAACCAGGCATCGCGGTAGTTTCTATACGTGTATGTCCCTTGGTTTGACACAGGGTACCGAGCTGAAACGGCACACGCTTCTCTCGTATTTTGTAATTTAGTGCGACAGTGCGAATAGCTCGGTGCATCAGTCGAGACAGTGTAAAATCTACAAGCACCACTGATTGGATCTGATCCGAGATACGGAGATCCAGTCTCGGATGCTGTGTTAAATAAATCGTAGGATTTTTTAAATGTTCATTCGCTGTCTATTTATTTCGTTTGGAGACATTTGTAAATCAACGAAGCTGCGAGTTCATACAGTGCGGGATTTTCTACTTTTACCCTCGTTGCAGTTGACGCAAGTATGTCGGAGACTGCGAGAGAAACGAAGAACAAGTCGGACCAAGTATACAGCGGAGATCATTAGTAAATTCAGGATTTTTCGGGAATGCGTATAACAGGTTTATATGAATTCTCGTGAATCGAATGCAAGAGCTACGAGTCAAAAAGGAAAATTGACTCGGTGATGATCCTGATGGAGATGTGATGATTGTGTTGCTTCTGCCGCTGCTGCTGCTGCTGCTACTGCTGGTGGTGGTGGTGGTGGTGGTAGTGGTGGTGGTGGTGGTGGTGGTGGAGGTAGTGTAGTGGTGCTGGGGTAGTGGTAGTGATAGCGAACACAGTGTCGACGATAGAGGAACGTGGAGGTGATCCGTCGCGACGACCACGGGGATTAGGACGCCGAACGTTGACGCTCAGCATCTGCTACTCCTTTAACGTCGACTACGGTATCCGTACAGGTCCTTTCCTACTTCGCTACGTACATCCACCGATTCGAGGAAGAAACACCGCTTCCAACTTGGTGATATCTCGCGCCGCCTAATACTTGCAGTCGTGCCGGTGTCGGCGTTAAAAGTGGAGGACGACGGGTCTCTCCTTGCCTCGCTTGCCTTTCCAATCCCTCGATCTTATCGTCGTTTTAATTGTTACTCGTTGTCTCGTGAACAATGAAATCAGCGAACCCTCAAAACGCGTATCTCATGTTTCTTGTGTACCATAAAGAAAAGTTTGGGATTTTCAATGATATTTAAACGCGTGTGTGTTCGACGAATTTTTCTACATCGTTGAAAATTTTCTTTTAATCTCATTTGGACAGGATATTTGTTCTATCTGTGTATCGTCGGTGTTGAAAACTGCTACGTGCAAAACGAGTCACCCTGATTTCGAGGTCAACGTACCAGCCAACACGTACGAAATACGGAAAATTCCGAAGGCGTTCTACAAATCGTGACGAGAGAAGCAGGATATCCGTGATTTTGTGCCTAAAAGATTGGAAGTCGGAAGAGGAAATTTCCTCATGGATCGCGCGATACTCTCGGCTAGCAACATTAGACGGTGAATGTAACGTACGTTTTGTAAGTGTACTATTCGACTATCTTAACGGTTGTTAACTTTGGTAGAATTGTTTTTTTTTTTTTTTAATATGCATGCTAGAAACTCGTCTAATATTAAAGAAGTATAGTTTGACTTGACGTTTTTAATTTATCAGGATATCCACTGTATATTAGGGAAGACTGTGGCGCTATCGATAGAAAAGTTGGGCTGCAAAGCGCAACGCGGTGCAAAAGGGCTTACAGCTCTCGTTTCTCATGAGAAACTGGTTGCGCAGGTAACGCACATGCGCCACCACTTATTCTCATCCGCTTGATATATATATTATTGAATAGAGAGTAAGTGAGTAAGAGAGAGAGAGAGAGAGAGAGAGAGAGAGAGAACGTTTTGAGGTTTGATCGAAACCGGCGAAACATTCTTTATAAATATTTGCCCCTATAAAGATAATTTCTCATGCTTTGTGGTTCACCGATTTGAATTACATCTTGATACATCTAAATGGACCGATGAAAGATGAATAGATCGGTGAATCGTTTAGTTACCACAATATATGCACTCGAACTCTGGTGGACCTCGCGACCTGTGATGAAAGAGGCGCAGTGAACTATTCGACATTTATCTCCGGTTGCTGGATGCATTCCTGAGGCTAATTTTAGATGAAAATTCAAGTTTTCATAGTACGAAAAGTTACGATCCTCTGTTAAATAATTTTTACCGTCGTACACACGTTTTAGTATATTTAAGTATCTCAAGTACATATTTTTGTTTTATTTTTTTAATTTTTTCTATTTTTGACAACCAATTTGCCTATTGCGACCAAAATACAATTGGTAAAAGAGTTTATGTTGAATAAATATATTTTATTAATTCCATAAAATGTTATACATTTTATATTTATTGCTTTCATGTCAGGGTACTTAAAAAATTACAAAACGTCGAGAAATCATATTTAGAAAAATGTGTGTGTGCACGCGCGCGTGTGTGTGTATGTGAGTATTTACACAATTTTTATGGATATATCTCGAAAACGGGGTACGCGATCATCCTGAAACTTTGCACGCGGGTCGGGTTATTTTATGGTTGTTTGAATTTTTGGAAAAAAGGTTGTACGCTCCCTAGCTTTACTAAATTTGTAGTTATCGAATCAGGGGATAAGGTTTTTTGATATTGAGTTTGTCATAAATCGATCAAGGTGTTCAGATTTTATTGTACCATGAATTTTTGTAATTAAAAAAAAAAATCTATTTTAGCTGTAACTTTGGTATATTTTCATCTATCAAACTTAAACTTGGCATACAAATCGGCTATGGTACAAGGATACTTGATCGTGAACTTGGTGAGAATCGATCGAGGGATTTAAACTTTATGAAATTTGCAATTTTACCAAATTTTTTATTTGATTGAAAATTTTAATACCACTTCCTCTATGGGGAACGAAAATTAAGATAACCGTTCCCCGTAAAGGAAAATCCGTGGGTTGGCGATAATTACGAGGAAGCAATGTGCAAATATCAAATTCACATGCCTTGTTTTATAAATCTAAAGGTAATGTTTATTGGAATTTAAAATTTTTTCTTTTGGCCACCTTCAAGTGACGAATGTACCGCACTGCGAATTATGTCATCGACTCGCATTAGAAATACAGAATATCTGGTGGGATATATGCCACTCGACCTTCCAAGGGTTAAGGGTGCTTCACGTATACGTTCCCAGCGAAAAGTGAGATTCGATAAAAATTCAATTACTTCGCGATAAGAGAAAAATTATTCTAAAAAGAAAACAACCAATTGAAGAACAATGCCACAAGACCATACTAAGAAAATTGATTTAGAACAATAAAAATTTTAAAATCGTATTGATAAATTAATTTTAGAAAAATTGTTCAACAATCTCCGTCTCGTAAAATTAATTTGTTCATTTGTTTAATATTTTTTTAGTGATTTATAAAATTGATCTCTCCAAGAATTTTCAAAGTCTCTCATTACGAAATCATTCCTTCAATTATTTTGTAACTTCTTACGTGTAATATGTAACCTATTCACCAAAGTATCCAAAAATTGTGAGTATTGAATAATTTTAAAAAATTAAAATATTAAAAATAAATATCTTTGAATTTTTTTTTTAAAATCATACGTAAAATGAACAAATTAATTTCACACGACAGAACATAAAGTATTCTTAACATTTGTTCAACACATTTTTATTTCAACGACTTTGTTAAATAATATTTGATGTTTTATTATTATTAAAAATCACTGATCACAGTATCTTCGATATGGTTCATTAAAAAAATTTTTTTTCTCTTATAACGAAATCCTCGAATGCTGAACGAATGAAATGTTTAGTTGAAAATAGATAAGTAAAGCTTTCTTCAATATTCTTGGAATTTTCCACATGTAAAATGTATCCAACATGTAGAATATTTGAGTAGCAATGGTACGATGTTCGCTGCGAGTAGCTCTGGACAACAGATGTCTACATATACGTGTCTACACACAAGGGTATGTATTACGGTGTTTCGTATTGGGTTGGCTACGTAAAGCCCTGAGGTAGAGTACTTATATCCTCTATTGTCATCGACCGTACATGAACGTACTTGAGCTCTTAATAATTTCAGAATATAGTTCAGGACCCACGTGTACGTAGTTCAATCGTTATTAACATATATTCTCGTGATGGAGTAAAATGCAACACAATCATAATGTGTAATCCCATCGTCGGTATCACTCGCATATCTATTAACGTTCACGGCATGCACGAGTGGACAATTAGATTAAATTATTATGGGTCGCATTAAAATACTTATTGAAGAAATTTTAATGTCAATTGATCTAAATATGACATAAAAATTATAATATCACGCAGTGGACATTATAACTCTTAACATATGTAATCAAAAGTTATATCATAAATTGTTTAAAAATTAGAAATACAATTTTTTTCAAATAGTAATTGGTACGTGAGTCTATCCCTGTCGTACTATTTTGTATCTTCAGAACATATTTTTATTATTTTAGGATTACCTTCACGCCTATTTTCTTGAAAAGACAAAATACCAATATGTAAGTTAATTACTATTGTGCATAATACGACAATATTATCTCACGTGACTGAGAATATATCATTTGTTATTGTTACTTTTCGTACAAGAATGCAATAACGTCGATCATTTAAAGTTATCGTGGCACGCAAAGGCAATATTACAAAGTGCACGTCAAAGAATAGCGGCAGACGTGGAACGAATTGTTTGCTCGTGCAATTAACGAACGTTAACGTGCAAACGTCACCGTGGTGCTCGCAATACGCGGTACGCAGTCTCATTGAATTCGTTTTGCTTTGCTATATGTCCAAGCTCGCGCTTTGCCGAATCGTTATTTGTCATTAAAACAGTGCCGATGATTATGATCCGAGAGCAATCGAATTGGCAACAAAGCACTGATAAGCCATTGTAATATTATCAACAGAACCACACGCACGCTTGTACCGCTGTACGCGCGAGGATATAATTTGCTTTTTCGACCTGCAAATTGTTCGTTTAAAAAAATTAATATTGTTTCAATTGAGTTATTTTTAATCAATTAACATAATAACACTTAAAGGGGTTGGCTCATTATCGACTGAGCACCGTTATTGGGTCCCGCAAGGATGCTTGAGAGATATATTTCAACATTTCTAACACATTTTTCTTGGACCCAAGATTTTTTGAAAAATATTGGATAATAGTGGGACTTGTTCCGTGTTAAATTCGCACAGCAGGGTGGGCAACATTCGAATAAAGAGCTTCACTCTTACGACGCTTTTATAAATAAAAGTATCTTTGAAAAACGTATGTTGACATTTTTGAGGTGAAACTGTTGATAACGAGCCTCTCCGTAAGGTGATGTGCTACCTTTTAGTCGGTAACAAAAACTGTAATGCAAATTTATCTGTCACCATTGATCGTTTCTATAATAGAGAACGGTCATCCGCGTCTCACAATTTTAGATCTCACCGTTCGTCACGATTTCGATTCTACAGATAAATTCGAAATGGAAAAATGTTTACATATCTCGCACGTATGTCAATCGGAGACAGACGATGATAGCGCCATTGGAGATCGTGGTAGAACGAGTGATAAAATAAAAAATTTGTTGCACATTACGTTAAGGTAGTTCTCCTGTGAAAGCATTTTCAACTGTGGTACCTGCTTTTTTTATATACTCGACTTAAATTAATTACGGAGATGTTAGAGAAGTTTCAAGTTCGATCATCGCGGGCTATCGGGAAGAGAAATAAAATGTCCTAAATTGACATTGTAGTGTGAAGTCTTATGACAGAAGGATCGAATCGCGGGTCAATTATTTGTATACTTCGAAACTATTTTGATAAAATAGATAATGCATCAGATTGACGTATGCGTAACGGTATAAAAATGGCGCGGAAGTTTGGCAACATCGCGTTGTGACAGCGCCTGGCTGAACCATGCTATACGTATGTTATACCAATGAACCATACGTAAGCGCAAAAACTATTAGAGAATAATAGATATGTACATAAAAACGCCTGACACCCCTTCTTTTGGGGTCGGGAGTCAAGGATTGGAATTTATTATAATAATTCCTCACGGAAAAAAAAACCAAAAATGCAACAATGAATTTTTTACGCGTGATATATATTCGGGCCAGAAAATTTCTAATTAAACGATATATTTTATGTATTTTCGTAAAATATATTAGTTGTCCATATCGTGATTCTCCTTAGAGACAGCTTCCGTACGTATACTTTTTTCTCGGAGAAAATAAAAACATAACCTCACATATTAGCACGTGTATCGTGGACAAACGAGTAGCTTCGAAACACCGCGCCAACAAACGAGCAATCGCGCAGCCGTACATCGTATACAAACGACGCGTGTTACGACGTTGTCACGCTGATGACTAGTTTGTCGATCTAATGAAAATCATAACTTGAAAAGAGTCAAATCAACATTAATAATTATACATTTAATCATTCGTGTTTATTTTTAAAACACTTGGCATACACTTGTTATTGAATAATATAGTCTCTAGCAGAACTACCTTAAGACGAGGCGAAAGACTCGCTCTGCGATATATCAAGTGTCACCTGGTGTGCTCTCTCCCTCTCTCTCTCTCTCTCTCTCTCTCTCTCTCTGTCCCTCTCTTGCGCACACACGCACACACACGATCCCTGTGATGCTGTCTCTCTCATTCATCGGTAGCACGGAGCGAGTCTTTCTCCACTCGCTATACGAGTTTAACGAGTATTTTCCAAATTTCTGTGTATTCCCATTGCGGCGAAATTTTCTACAGACCGAAGTAACTTTCTTCTGACGAAACTCATCAGACTCGCAGTAAAACTTAAGAAATGTAACTTTATTTATACTCTCGATCCTGTAGAGTTTTATACGCAAAGTTATAACTGTACTCGTCGTACAAGCTCATTAATGCATTTAATTTGTATATTCACGTGTGTGAATCGTCTCGTATATGATCGATGGCTTTTGAAGCGCGATGAAAGATAAAGAAGAGAGATAAAATAGTGCGCGGTTAGCAGACAAGAAACAAGAAAAGTTTCTCGTGTCAATTAAAAGTAGTCGTCATCATTGCGTTCGAGGACAAGGATGTACGGCTGCTGTTTAGTTACGCCACGAGGATACGACCTTGGCGTCCATGAAGAACGCGACGCAACTTATTACACGCTTAAGAGTGTAAGAGAAAAGGAGAGAAAGTCTCTCCTCTCGTTGCGTTTCGCGTATATCTCGAGTACGGATTGTAAGTGAGCCTTCTCATCGTCGGCCGAAGTCACGAGGATAGAAACGACGGGAGTTGACTATCGTACTCGGTGAAAGTCTCACGATCCAACTACTACGTACATACTAAAAATAATTACTGTACTATATATATATATATAGGTACAATAGTTCGGTACAGTACAGTTATCTGTCAAAACTGTATTATTAAAGACTTCGTAACTTCGGATTACGCGGTTGCCCTGCAGCATTCTCGAAGTCCTGAGGCTCTCGGTGTTTTTTTTTTCTTTTTTTTTTTTTTTTTTTTTTCATATCTAGAAGATCGCGACCTCGCATTATTTCTCTCTGATTATTCTCACGAATGATCCTCGCGCACACTCTTTAGCACAATGTATTTCCGAAACTAATGTGGTTAAGAAATTTGAGACGTTCGCCTGTGTCGAAGGCAAAGTTACAGTTGGCTAAAGTATATATTGTGGAATAAATTCCTACGAAGAAGATATTCTTGGTTATTTCGAACGGGAATTCTTTGTTTGTTTCTCCATTATAATGTATATTTAAACTATCGATATACAGTGAGAATAGTATGAAATTAGATAGCTCGAAGCGGTATTTTGAAATCAACGAACGATGTGCCTCTCGGTCATAGAGCTTACAATCTATCGGTATCTGTGACCCCATTGAACTGTCTGATTCACCCGATTCTCATCGTACGTGGATACTAATGAATCTATATATACATCACACGATAATTAGTAGAAGCAGTAAAAGTATTTATTGGTATCAAGGGGATTGGTATTAATAAGTCTGATTCACCCGATTGTCATCGTACGTGGCTACTAATTAATCTATATACATCACACGATAATTAGTAAAAGCAATAAAAGTATTTATTGGTATTAACGGTATTGATATTAATAAGTCTGATTCACCCGATTGTCATCGTACGTGGCTACTAATGAATCTATATACATCACACGATAATTAGTAAAAGCAGTAAAAGTATTTATTGGTATTAACGGTATTGATATTAATAAGTCTGATTCACCCGATTGTCATCGTACGTGGCTACTAATGAATCTATATATACATCACACGATAATTAGTAAAAGCAGTAAAAGTATTTATTGGTATTAAGGGTATTGGTATTAATAAGTCTGATTCACCCGATTGTCATCGTACGTGGATACTAATGAATCTATATATACATCACACGATAATTAGTAAAAGCAGTAAAAGTATTTATTGGTATTAAGGGGATTGGTCTTAATAAGTCTGATTCACCCGA
Organism: Cylloceria caligata; assembly: GCA_963942595.1. Lineage (NCBI taxonomy): Eukaryota > Metazoa > Arthropoda > Insecta > Hymenoptera > Ichneumonidae > Cylloceria > Cylloceria caligata. The sequence continues at coordinate 4,534,795 of OZ012704.1, forward strand.
TTCTCATCGTACGTGGATACTAATGAATTTATATACATCACACGATAATTAGTAAAAGCAGTAAAAGTATTTATTGGTATTAACGGTATTGATATTAATAAGTCTGATTCACCCGATTGTCATCGTACGTGGCTACTAATGAATCTATATACATCACACGATAATTAGTAAAAGCAATAAAAGTATTTATTGGTATTAACGGTATTGATATTAATAAGTCTGATTCACCCGATTGTCATCGTACGTGGCTACTAATCAATCTATATACATCACACGATAATTAGTAAAAGCAGTAAAAGTATTTATTGGTATTAAGGGGATTGGTATTAATAAGTCTGATTCACCCGATTGTCATCGTACGTGGCTACTAATGAATCTATATACATCACACGATAATTAGTAAAAGCAGTAAAAGTATTTATTGGTATTAACGGTATTGATATTAATAAGTCTGATTCACCCGATTGTCATCGTACGTGGCTACTAATGAATCTATATATACATCACACGATAATTAGTAAAAGCAGTAAAAGTATTTATTGGTATTAAGGGTATTGGTATTAATAAGTCTGATTCACCCGATTGTCATCGTACGTGGATACTAATGAATCTATATATACATCACACGATAATTAGTAAAAGCAGTAAAAGTATTTATTGGTATTAAGGGTATTGGTATTAATAAGTCTGATTCACCCGATTGTCATCGTACGTGGATACTAATGAATCTATATATACATCACACGATAATTAGTAAAAGCAGTAAAAGTATTTATTGGTATTAAGGGGATTGGTCTTAATAAGTCTGATTCACCCGATTCTCATCGTACGTGGATACTAATGAATTTATATACATCACACGATAATTAGTAAAAGCAGTAAAAGTATTTATTGGTATTAACGGTATTGATATTAATAAGTCTGATTCACCCGATTGTCATCGTACGTGGCTACTAATCAATCTATATACATCACACGATAATTAGTAAAAGCAGTAAAAGTATTTATTGGTATTAAGGGGATTGGTATTAATAAGTCTGATTCACCCGATTGTCATCGTACGTGGCTACTAATGAATCTATATACATCACACGATAATTAGTAAAAGCAGTAAAAGTATTTATTGGTATTAAGGGTATTGATATTAATAAGTCTGATTCACCCGATTGTCATCGTACGTGGCTACTAATGAATCTATATACATCACACGATATATAGTAAAAGCAGTAAAAGTATTTATTGGTATTAAGGGGATTGGTATTAATAAGTCTGATTCACCCGATTCTCATCGTACGTGGATACTAATGAATCTATATATACATCACACGATAATTAGTAAAAGCAGTAAAAGTATTTATTGGTATTAAGGGTATTGGTATTAATAAGTCTGATTCACCCGATTGTCATCGTACGTGGATACTAATGAATCTATATATACATCACACGATAATTAGTAAAAGCAGTAAAAGTATTTATTGGTATTAAGGGTATTGGTATTAATAAGTCTGATTCACCCGATTGTCATCGTACGTGGATACTAATGAATCTATATATACATCACACGATAATTAGTAAAAGCAGTAAAAGTATTTATTGGTATTAAGGGGATTGGTCTTAATAAGTCTGATTCACCCGATTCTCATCGTACGTGGATACTAATGAATTTATATACATCACACGATAATTAGTAAAAGCAGTAAAAGTATTTATTGGTATTAAGGGTATTGGTATTAATAAGTCTGATTCACCCGATTGTCATCGTACGTGGATACTAATGAATCTATATATACATCACACGATAATTAGTAAAAGCAGTAAAAGTATTTATTGGTATTAAGGGTATTGGTATTAATAAGTCTGATTCACCCGATTGTCATCGTACGTGGATACTAATGAATCTATATATACATCACACGATAATTAGTAAAAGCAGTAAAAGTATTTATTGGTATTAAGGGGATTGGTCTTAATAAGTCTGATTCACCCGATTCTCATCGTACGTGGATACTAATGAATTTATATACATCACACGATAATTAGTAAAAGCAGTAAAAGTATTTATTGGTATTAAGGGTATTGGTATTAATAAGTCTGATTCACCCGATTGTCATCGTACGTGGATACTAATGAATCTATATATACATCACACGATAATTAGTAAAAGCAGTAAAAGTATTTATTGGTATTAAGGGTATTGGTATTAATAAGTCTGATTCACCCGATTGTCATCGTACGTGGATACTAATGAATCTATATATACATCACACGATAATTAGTAAAAGCAGTAAAAGTATTTATTGGTATTAAGGGGATTGGTCTTAATAAGTCTGATTCACCCGATTCTCATCGTACGTGGATACTAATGAATTTATATACATCACACGATAATTAGTAAAAGCAGTAAAAGTATTTATTGGTATTAACGGTATTGATATTAATAAGTCTGATTCACCCGATTGTCATCGTACGTGGCTACTAATCAATCTATATACATCACACGATAATTAGTAAAAGCAGTAAAAGTATTTATTGGTATTAAGGGGATTGGTATTAATAAGTCTGATTCACCCGATTGTCATCGTACGTGGCTACTAATGAATCTATATACATCACACGATAATTAGTAAAAGCAGTAAAAGTATTTATTGGTATTAAGGGTATTGATATTAATAAGTCTGATTCACCCGATTGTCATCGTACGTGGCTACTAATGAATCTATATACATCACACGATATATAGTAAAAGCAGTAAAAGTATTTATTGGTATTAAGGGGATTGGTATTAATAAGTCTGATTCACCCGATTCTCATCGTACGTGGATACTAATGAATCTATATATACATCACACGATAATTAGTAAAAGCAGTAAAAGTATTTATTGGTATTAAGGGGATTGGTCTTAATAAGTCTGATTCACCCGATTCTCATCGTACGTGGATACTAATGAATCTATATATACATCACACGATAATTAGTAAAAGCAGTAAAAGTATTTATTGGTATTAAGGGTATTGATATTAATAAGTCTGATTCACTCGATTGTCATCGTACGTGGCTACTAATGAATCTATATACATCACACGATATATAGTAAAAGCAGTAAAAGTATTTATTGGTATTAAGGGGATTGGTATTAATAAGTCTGATTCACCCGATTGTCATCGTACGTGGCTACTAATGAATCTATATACATCACACGATAATTAGTAAAAGCAGTAAAAGTATTTATTGGTATTAAGGGTATTGATATTAATAAGTCTGATTCACCCGATTGTCATCGTACGTGGATACTAATGAATCTATATATACATCACACGATAATTAGTAAAAGCAGTAAAAGTATTTATTGGTATTAAGGGATATACTTGTATCGTCACTGTTGCCTGGATCACATTCCCTTGTGATTTAAATGACAAATATGATATGTGATGGTTTATTTATAACAAAATAATATATTTATAAAGCCAATAAGCCATCCATTAAATCCTTTAGAAGGTATGAAAATAATTTTTTAAATTTCGAGTTAATTAAAGATTAAATTATCTGATTTTGACACATTTAATATAAAATTAAACTTAAATTATCAGTGGAATTTTGATGATAAATAGCTCAAGAGATATAAAAAGTTTTAAGATATTGGAGGAATTAATCGATGTATGAATAACCGAAAAATTGAGTCTGACATTGGTGGCGATAGCGGGCGATGATTCACTGAAAAAAATTCATCGAAGCCGGTGAACGTTCGTCGATATAACGCGGATTCTTTCAAGAGCGAAGACAGCGAGTGAAAGCCGTGGAGAATGAGTAAACGAATCGAAAAATATAAACGGATGTGCACGTGCGCTCGTTGCTCGTCCATCCGGTCCACGGAAACTTGCGGTACGTGAGAGAAAAATGCGTCGTCGTTCACTGCCTTCACTTGTTTCAGTCGTAAAGAAACGAAAGAAGAAATAATAATTGTTGAACGGATGATAGAAAAACTAAAAGTTGATGAGAGATTACGTCATCGCTGGTACAGAAGATCCTGGGGAATTAATTATTTACCTAACGTCATAATATATATGCCACATGCGTATCGATCATTCCGAAGTGTCTGACTGTTCTTTCACGGAAAATATAATAACCAGATGTTTTTATTATTTACTATTATCGATTAAACGATAAAATTCTTGAAATTACCGCATGTACAAGAAGACAATAAAAATCAATAGATAAAAATAGAAGAGTAATAGTTATTATAAATTTTTATAAAATAATCAATAGACGACCTACACTGCCTTAGCCCATAACACAAAATAAATAACATAATACTGATTTATTATCGAAAAGCATAAAGATTCGTCGATGAAAAATCCAAAATTGATTAAAATATCAATTTTGTTAATAACGGATAGAAAGAAAAAAAATGAAAAGAACCTAAATATTTAATTACTGTTTTCTTATTTATAATTCTCATTGAATTGGTGCCTAGTGGTTTTTTTTCATCTGAAATTGTTCTCGGACGTTTGACGATTCATGTACAGTCTGGAGCCCCCACCTATTAGACCGACTCGGGAGCATGGAGCATATTCTGGAGTCGATGGAAACGATTTTCGTATACGAATCGTCAGTTACGTAAACGAATGTTCACGTTTACACGATCGTCATTATTCACGTTTGCACAATCATGATTATTCGTGTAGGTAACTGACGATTCGTACACGAAAATTGTTTGCAGCGACTCGAGAATTCACTTATTCGACGAGAATAGAGATCGCCACTTACTTTTGTGTTACGCATACCAAGTGCTCTGTGCGTGCATCCTGTCGAATTCGTGGAGGTCGATTAGGTGGGATTCGACTTGTACGTGTGATCGTGCTTGACGATCCGTTCAATCAAAACATTATATACAATCAGCCTATAATATACACGACACACGTATTTTTTTCTCTGTTTACACAAGTACTGATAAGCAATTAATGAACCATAATATATATTCCGTAGAACGTTCGCGCCAGCGACACTGGTCTATTTTGTTATATGGGACCACGCTGGTGGGGTGAGAGGTTAAAGACGGAGGGTACAATAAGTCTACGGCCTGAGTGCGATGATGGGAGTCGGCAAGCGGAACCATCCCCCATATTCAATAAAATAAAAAATGTAATAAAAATTTTAATATATTCTGTAAATAGCAATGAACCGTCCAAAATGAGTGAGGGGGAGAAGAAGCTAAATAGAGAGACACGTCTGTTTCGTTGTAACTGTATTGACATGTGTAGTTGTCGAATACGTGGGACGTGGCATGCGCTGTTGTCAAATAAGTGAGAATCGACTGTACTCGTGATTGTGATATAGACGCTCCTATCCATTAAAATGCCATTCATAGAATGATTGTATAATTAGGCACCGCAACACGCATTCTTTTCCTCTCTGTTTGCGCAGTTACCGATGAGTAGATAACGATGCGTTATCTATATTCTGTATCATTATCTATATTGAGTTGAAACTGTTGGGTTTCCGCCGTTCGACTATGTTAACAAATCCAGTCTTTTTCAAAGCTATTCCTTATAATCGTTGTCGATCATGCTATATAATATACAGCAAACACGCGCCTCGCGCTATAAAAATGTCCAACGAAGTATCTATAACCGAAGCAGTTGAAATGCTGTCAGATGTACAGCTAGACGATAGTGTTCGAGTAGATTCGAAGAAGTGAATACCAATCGGAGGAGTGAGATACGGAGTGAGCAATTGCTACTTTCCATCAAACACGTGAGACACGCACACGAGAGCTCTTTGCGATTGCTGCACCGCAGTCTGTCTCTGTCTTGATTGATTCTCAATTCTTCTTTATAATTACATCACGATTATCAGTTACAATTATTGCATTTTTTTTTTATCACAAGATTTTTTACTATGCTTCCGAGTGTAATTAATTAAGTACTTTAAACGCTTCGCATGTCTGTGATTAATATGTGGTAATGCGATGCAATGGGTGTACTTGTGTGTAACCTCTATGTGCGTACATATCGTAGATGTGCGTCAGCAGGATTATTTAAGTAGAAGCGTGCGTTCTGATCCAGGGACGCATTAGTTAATAGAACGGGCCGAGTGGTGGGTTGAGGGGCGGGGGGGTGAATTAAACTGAATTTCAACGTTTTCTTAAGTCCATTTCGGTTCTTTAGTTCTTTTATTAAATTAAGTTTGAATGCGTCTATTAGTTCCCTACGGAAATTCCATTCATTTAAAAAATGAAAACGTAGATACATATTCACAGAAATGTATTGAATTTTTATATTGTTTTATCTCCTCACGGAGTTTGTTTTCGTGAAAAATTATTTATTTTCTTCTCAATTTGTATGTCAGAGTACTCAAAATACGCTCATTATTCCGAAAATCATACTCAAAAAAAGAGCATGAACGCGCGCGCGCGCGCGTGTGTGTGTGTTCGTGCGTGTGTGTGTGTGAATATCAATCGCCCTCAACTAGATAATGGTTTGTCTCAACACTTATTACTCTTTTATCGTGGCAAATCGAATTGATTTAAGGTTGTATTGTACTAAGTTTGTCTAGGATTGACGATAAGTATCAAAAGTTTCGAAATTTACAATTTTTCTAAAGTCTCGCTTATCAATTATTGTATCGAGTGTTTAAACAATCTGCAAAGTATGCAATGTACAAAGTCTCGTACATTTCACAGAGCCCATTGTTATTTTGTTCTTCAATGATTCGACATGACTCTGTAAGTTTGCCTAAAAGTGGATATACTCATTGATAAAATCCTCATACGATCGTCGTTCTAAATCTTTGATACACTAGTGTTAAAAAAAATCGATGGCTCAAGCACGCAAAAGTTTTTTTAAAAATAAATATATGAAGAATGGAAAAGTGTCCATTACTTCACGGAGAGAATGTTTTTATTACGCTAACAGAAGTTTATTTAAGCTAGCAAATATTTTGTAGAAAGAGTGACAGCAAATATGTTTGCTCATCCACAAATTTTTAATTGTTGGCAAAACAAAATAATTTTCAGTATATTCTTACGTTTGTTATCGTACTGGTACAGACTTGAGTTTTAAATCGCGGCTTTCTTCTATAGGTCGCGCACATATCACGCGATTTCACGGTATAACGAAGAATTCGTATAGTTCTACCACCATAATTAATGTCAATTTTAACAGACTAAGATTTGTTTTTAACTCGTATCTTCTGTTACCATTTCTAATACCATTACCACAGTTTCCAAACGAATTATTTTGCTTCGTTACATGGAATTGGTTTGTCAGTGTTGCTGTCACAAATATATTTTAAAGTCGCGATAATCTCGTTCCAGTTATTCTTATTTCAGGCAACTGCCGAAAGCATTCTCCCATGCCGATATAATCAATGTGTATTGGACCATCGGTCCATCATTATACCATCATTACATGATACATAAGGAGGAGATGAGATCAGATTCGTGTCATATAACAGATATAACAGACAAGATTCGTAACATACAACAGATAAATTTTATAGGCATATAGATATAGTATATCGGATCATGGAATTATTATCATCGACCCCGAGACTGTCGACTACCTTCTACATTATTTGTGAGGATTCTCTTCGCCGCTTGTAACACGCGCGTTGGCTCGAGAATCTAATGCGATTACCACGACGACGATCATGATCATGGTCAGCCAGTAATATCATATAAATTCGAATCAATTATTTTGTTTTCTTTCTTTGAAATTAAACTGCGAATAATCTTCTTTTTTATTCATTTTATTTTACTAATTTTTCTCTAGTCACATTGACATTTCTGAAAGAATTAATAATAAATAAATTGCCAGAATAATAAGGAAATTTTTGTTCAAGTATTCATGTATATATCGTCCAACTTTAAAAAATACTTTTTCTATCGTGTATCTAACGCGTCTACCAGTTTATACCTCGAATATTTCAACATCTAATTCCGCCCAGATAACGTGCGCCTATATAAAGCGACCATGGAGTTTATCAGCAATTTTCTCCACAGTTATCTATATTCTCGTTAAGTCGGTGAAGCGGCTAAAGGGGGTGGTGGTAGTGCAGCAACAGTATCTCTCCGCAACCAGAGAAGATACGTGCGAGAATCCATTATCGAAGTCGGTCAGCCGCGTTGACTTCCGCGTCTTCGTTGTTACCGACGACAACGAGCAATACACATATTGCATGATTGCATCCTTCAGAAAAATTGTATTTTCACAATGTATTCATCACCTATGGCCAATCTTTCTTGTGTCGCTGAAACTCTTGAAAACGTGAGACCGAAGTTTCGGAACGGACTGTACCATTTGCTACGCGAGCATCAACAGCTACCGTTTGAGCTTTCGCTGTTGGGACGCACGGATCTATAGTCAAAAGAATTTCCATTGATGTCCTATTTACTCACGTGTTCCCGGTCTCTGTTATTTTGTTTGCCATGACTATAACACAGCGTATAGTCAATCACATGCCAAATATTCTTTCCGTTGTCACCTCAAACATATCTACCTCGCAATCTCTCTTATCCGTACCTTACTCTTCCATCTTCATAAAGGGTGTCCCAGCAAGAGCGCCGGAATTAAATTTGCCGCCATTTTGTTAATACGAGTTGTACCGTGATTTTTTTTTGACATTTGTCACGTACAGACCACGCTATTTAAGAATATGGAGAAGTATTCAAACCAACAACGTTTAATTATTGTAAAAACACATTACAAAAATGGTGAAAGTTTTGCGAAAACAGTTACCAATTTTTGTAATTAAACGCCTCACTGTCGATTCATTTGGCGCATTATTGCGACCAAAAACCTGACGTAATTGGCGAACTGTTTTCGCAAAACTTTCACCATTTTTGTAATGTGTTTTTACAATAATTAAACGTTGTTGGTTTGAATACTTCTCCATATTCTTAAATCGCGTGGTCTGTACATGACAAATGTCAAAAAAAAATCACCGTACAACTCGTATTAACAAAATGGCGGCAAATTTAAATCCGGCGCTCTTGCTGGGACACCCTTTATTTCAATTCCCATAATGGCCTAACACAACGTTCCACTTTGTGCCAGTTGCCCAATCAGCGGTAGCTTCCGTTTTTGACTGAAAATTCTGGTTTTTTTTTACATATGCCTCAGTGCACAGCATCAATTGCCTTCGTAATTTCCCTAGCAATCGCGTCTAAATGTGTTACCAGAATAATTACATTCTCAGGATATTTATATGTGAGATGTAAATTACATTCTCACCTTGGTACTTTTCGTTATTTTCATTTAAGCGTATTTTTATCTTCAAATTTATCCTTTTTCCCCGCCCGTTTATTCGAAATCTTTGTTTCTTGAATATTAATCGTGAGTCTGGTTCTTCGTTAAACATATCTTTGATGGAGCTAACGTATATGTTAACTCCGCGAAGCGGCATCATCCGCTATAATTAAACAATATCAACCGCCATCTTTCAGTTTCCCAGTTCATATTTGTCGATAACGTGGTATCCTTGGGATTGAGACGTCTTTGTAATTCTCACAGGACTGTCAGTGTCCATTGCTTAATGTATCGAAAAAATCCTGCCAACTTCCTAACCTCTTTCCACCTCGCACGTACTTGAAAATTCATTCCTTTTGAAAATCGTATTTAATATTTATTTTTAAAGAAATTCCTTCTGGAATTGATACTTGATTTTCATTCGATTACAAATTGTTATTAAACATTTTTTTCTGTAAACTATCATTAGAAAAAAAAGAAGTTCTTTTTTCAATAATTTCTATAGCACATTCTGTCTGCTCGAAACAAGAATCGGATTTCAAGAATTATAAGATTCTTCTGATTTTCTTTTAGATATTACAACAGGAGAACATTTTTGTTTACATTTATATATCAAAATCAGTTCAATCTTATCAATTTGTTTCGTTTATCTGTGTCGAGTATACTCGAATTATCGATGATTCATTAATTTTATTCGTTTGATTAAAAAACTTTAATATCATGTAATAAAGGGTAGTTAAATTGTAAGGGCCGATGTTGAATGTGAACCACACCTAAACGTCAAGTTTTTTTCTGCATTTCATTTGACATTTCTCAATTTCAGACTAACTCAATTTGAACCATGGAAAGATACACAATCGAGCAACGCGTTAAAGTTATTCAGGCTTATTATGAAAATGGGCGTTCAAATAAAAATGCATATCGTGCACTTCGTGATTTTTTCAGTCAATTTAATCGTCCAAATGTGCGTACAATTAGAAAAATCGTGCAAAAATTTGAGCAAACCGGGTCTGTAGGAGATATTAAAACACCAGTGCATGCTCGTACAGCTCGTACTGCAGAAAATATTGCTGCTGTTCGCGATAGTGTGGCTGAAGAGCCGTCCACCTCAACTCGTCGTCGTGCCCAACAATTGCACCTCTCACGCTCGTCGTTGATCAACATTATGCATAAAGACTTGCATTTACACGCTTATAAGGTGCAATTGACTCAAAAACTAAAGCCTCTTGACCATTCCAAACGTCGTCAATGGTCAGAATGGTGGCAAAAAATGGCAACAGTGGATGATCAATTTTCGAAGAAAATCATCTTCAGTGATGAGGCACATTTTCACCTCAGTGGATTCGTCAATAAGCAGAATTGCCGCATTTGGGCGAATCATAATCCAAGAGTGATTGTCGAAAAACCAATGCACCCACAAAGAGTGACTGTTTGGTGCGGTTTATGGGCTGGCGGCATCATCGGGCCGTATTTTTTCCAAAATGAGGCCGGTCAGGCAGTTACTGTGAATGGTGTTCGCTATCGTGAGATGATAACGAACTTTTTATGGCCCGAATTGGAAGATATGGATGTGGGCGATATGTGGTTTCGACAGGACGGTGCCACTTGCCACACAGCTAACGAAACAATGGCTCTTTTACGCGACAAATTCAATGGCCGTGTTATCTCACGTGGTGGCGATGTCAATTGGCCGCCAAGATCATGTGATTTGACACCGTTGGACTTCTTTCTTTGGGGTTATTTGAAAGAAAAGGTGTACGTCGATAAGCCAGCAACAATTCAAGAGCTAAAGGATGAGATAATTCGGCACATTAACGGCATAGAACCTCAATTATGCCTAAGCGTCATCGAAAATTTGGACCATCGGATGGAGGTGTGCCGCCGAGGTCGCGGCGGCCATTTCGCCGATATTTTGTTCCATACATAATTGAACCATACCATATTATCATAATAAAAAGAATTGACAATAATTTCCTAAATAATTTGTGTTTTATTCAAAATCAACATCGGCCCTTCAAATTTAACCACCCTTTAGAACTCAACGTTCTGTCGTGACGTTGAAACTAACGAACCGATCTAGGGAACGGACGCTTAAAAATCTCGGAAGGGACTGTACAACTGTCACGACGCCCGTTGATGCCGCTTCGTGCGTCTACTGTTGGGACGCACTCTGGTGCAAAATTAAATAATCCTTTTACCGTGCTATTACATGTCCATGTTTTATATTATGCTTTTTGTCACAACTATAAAATAGCGTATAATCGACCATATTCCGGACATTGTTTACAATTTTTTTATAAATATTTACACATGGAGATTTCTCACACGACTAGTTTATCAAGTGCCACGTGCACACGCATTCAACCGGGGCCTTAAAAATTTGCACGAATAATCGTCATACCATAACAAATAAAACGACATATATCCAACCCCGTTCCAGGCATTATTTATATTATTTATTAATATTCAAACTCATATATGCGTCCCGTACGCGTACTTTCTCAATTAGAAGATGAACACGCATTCAAGCGGGGGCTTAAAAATTTGCACGAATAATCGTCATACCATAACGAATAAAACGACATATAGCCAATCCCGTTCCAGGCATTGTTTATATTATTTATTAATATTCAAACTCATATATGCGTCCCGCGCACGTACTTTCTCAATTAGAAGATGAACACGCATTCAACCGGGGGCTTAAAAATTTGCACGAACAATCGTCATACCATGACGAATAAAATGACATATGTCCAACCCCGTTGCAGGCATTGTTTATATTTTTTATTAATATTCAAACTAACGATTGAAGGTGACATGGGATATGTACAGGTGCAAGAGAGATTGATTTAATCTTGCGATCCCGAATATCTCCGCCACGAATGATTTGTCGGATAAAATACGAGAACGTCGTCCTGCAGAATTGTTAGGCGATGACTAACGTTCTCGCAAGATTAGTTTGATCTCTCTTGCACCCATACATGTTCCACATCACGTTAATAACATTCAGGAAAAAATTGAAATCAAGAGGCGCGGTAGTGTATCGAGATAAATACATTTACCGATTTTAATTAACCATCTCGAGGCGCACAAATATGTATTCGTCACTTTTTGAGAGGCTAACGTGTACGGACATTGTTTATCTTTTAAATAAATATTCGTACTTACATATTCCTTGCGCGCGTGAAGATTATCAAGTGTCACATGCACACGGATGCTCCCAGAGAATTTCAAACTTGAGACGAATGTTCTAAAACACCGGATAAATAAAACAACGTATAACGAATCCCGTTACAGACTTTGTGTACATTTTAAAAATAAATATTAACAAATTTCTTTCGCGTGCGTAGTTTATCACGCAATGTCGCATGCACACGCGTATAACCGGGAGCTTGAAATTTGACACGAATTCAGAGTCTGCAACGGATTTTGTAATACGTTCTTTCATTCGTCACAGCATGTAGAATGTTCGTGTAAAGTTTCAAGTCCTCGGTTATAAACGTGTGCACGTTGCAATTGATTGACTGCAGCGCGCACGTAATTGAATACAAGCTAAACAATTTATCTACAAAATATAAACAATGTCCGCAACCGAGATGACTACACTGTTTTTTGTTTTTTTGTTTTTACCAAAGAGAATACTAGAAACAATTGACGTGGAATTGCAGAGTGAAAGATTATTTATGTGCGTATCTAGGCATTCCAAAAGTAGGAAAGCAAAAGCGACACTTACGGCCCCCGCAACGTAATGTTACATCTCCCTCCAAAACCTTTGTCATTCGTGCGCTAGCTTCAACGTCATAATTTCCTCCATTAACAACTGGTTCAGTGCTTTTGGTCTCATTTTTTTTTACTGCTGATAAGTGTAAACGTTTGCGTGTTATCATCACATGCTATTAACGCCTAGTTCACGGCTCGTGAGAAGCTAAATACAGTTGGAACTTATTTTTTCATGTAGTTTTAGCCTAGAAAAAATATTACAAATTTTTTATATCCAGTACACATTTTCGTAAGTCTTCTTTCGACTTAACTATACATTTTACTTAGCGATATTCAATTTCATATTAAATTAATACTATTCGGTAAATTTTCCCAGAAATCATTTTTATTCTGTTCCGTTGATTTATTTCCGAGTATGCAACATCTAATCGAGCTGTCGAACGATCAATTAGAAGCTGTAATAATAATAATAGTTAAATAGAGCATTACTGCGCACGCAGTTAGGCCATAAGCCCATTGTGCACCCCTCTCCATTCACCATCGCTCCCCTAAGATAACCCGCTGTCTCTCACGAGGGGTAGCAGTCCAATCAAAAGAAGGGTGGTAAACTCTAGGCCCCAAAAGGTCTTCTAGGTGTTTCTATCTCTTCCCAGTTAGGGCTATGATTTTTTAGGGCCCATTTTAGTAAATTTTCTCAGAATTCTTTTATTTTCTCTTGCGTTTATTGATTTCCGTGTATGTAATTATGGAAGTTCTTCCTGCCATCCACGTCGAAGGGACATAGATCGTTCAACATCTAATCGAGCTGTCGAACGATCAACAAATAGCCATAATAGTAATAATAATAACAACAACAACAACAACATAGAGCATTACTGCGCACGCAGTTAGGCCATAAGCCCATTATGCACTCCTCTCCATTCACCATCGCTCCCCTAAGATAATCCGCTGTCTCTCACGAAGGGTAGCAGTCCAATCAAAAGAAGAGTGGCAATCTAGGCCCCAAAAGGTCTTCTCCTAGGTGTTTCAGTCACTTCCCAGCTAGGGCTATGATTTCTTAGGGCCCATTTTAGTAAATTTTCTCAGAATTCTTTTATTTTCTCTTGCGTTTATTGATTTCCGAGTATGTACATACGGAAGTTGTCCCTGCCATAAACGTCGAAGGGGGATAATGACATCCAAAACTGAATCGAGCGGTCGAAAGATCAACACATATGCGTATTCCCTTTCCTTGTTATGATACCAAAATGTAATAGCAATGAATATTTGTTTATTATAATTTATCTTTGCAATATTATCAAATAATCTCGCAATCAACGGACTGCGGAATTAAATTCTCGATAAATCTTTCTCGGTTACACCGAATTGCTCAATCTTGGTATCGTTGTTGTCGCTTGCATTGCCAGTCGGGCCAGCGCTCTCGAAGCTTGTGCAACTAATTATATTTTTCCTTTCATTCTCTCCGAAGTCTATTGTTTTATGATCTTAGCGATACCGTGCTGTCTGAAACAATTCATTTAATTTATAATACATTACACGCTATAAACACTTCAAAAAAATATATAAAAGATATAAATATTAATAATAATATTACATTTTCAAGTATAACTACAAAAAGATCAATAATTTTTTACATAAATCACAAAAAGTAATCACAATCCCATAATCGAAATATATTCTCCTAACAATCCTGATATACTCGTACTTAATTAAAATAAAATTACTCCTCGAAAGAAGACTTAAAACTTCGATGAATCATTCCTCGTTTGATTTGCTTTCGGATCATCGCAACGATTCCCGTAATAATCTCAAGGGAAGTTAATAACTCCAAGTTCGACTGTCAAGAAAAAACTGTCGTCGTCTTTTACGCGCGTATACCGCAAGAGCGTAGTATCAGTCAAGCTGTAGAAAGACCTTGGTGCTCTCCTTTTTTTTTTTTTTTTTTCATTTGTCATACGTGCTGCCGTACTTACTACTGATACAACTATCTCTTTTTACCCCCCTTGTGCGACTACACCTGTTACTCGTAACAGGTCATAAATATACCGATAATAACTGCTATTGACACAAGTACAGCTACTCTTCGTATGTTAGCGCAACTCTCCTGTACCCCTATCGACACTAGTACGTTGATGGTCTCTGTTTGAATCACACGACCATACTGGAATTAGTCGTATACTATTAATTTGAATATCATGTGACTGGAAAAATTTATTGGAGATACGGAAATGTGATTGACCGAATGTTTTTCATAGCATTTTATGCATTAAAAATGTCCTCAAGTAAGGATTTTATTTATGTATACATTTTTTTTCGGTTAAAAATTGAGACTAAAGCGCCGATACTTGATTGGAAATAATTTCACCGTTAACAATTTTATTCACACAATAATTAATATGTTTTTACTGTGATACACATAGATTTATAACGGTTCGAGTAATTATAATAATCAGTATAACTGCTGTGATTGTTAATAATTGTTATGTTTACTTTTTCAGAAATATGAGATAAAAGAGGAGAAGAAGAAGAGGAACGAAATTCAAACAGGAGAAGTGCACCGAGACTGGAAGAAGAAGAAGAAGAAAAAGAAGAAGAAGAAGAAGAAGATAGGCGGAACACAAGCAATTGGCTATTCATGTAGAATATAATATCGATTGAAACGATTAACCACTACCAGGCTCTGATCGATTACTTTGCGGATCAGTCAATAAGAAGAAGTATAAAGAGCAGAAGATACATGTAGAATGAGCATAATATCGCGACGAAATTGGGCCCTGCGCCTGTCGATTGTACTGAACATATGCGTATTGCTTTACGTATGTGCTCATTTGACATCGTCGGGCCCTTGGATTGAGGAAACGACGAATAATTGGGGAGGAGCCAATGCGGTACCGCTTGGTGAGACTTACGGATTGTCCGATAATATACAGGTGAACGCGAGTCAGAGAACGAGGGTGTCGGCTACCACGCAACTCAAGCTCAAAGCTACTAAGGAAACGAGCCAGCAGCATAACGAGGAAAGCAGGATAGCTGGAGTAAAACAGCAGCAGCAGCAGCAGCAGCAGCAGCGGCAAAATCAGGAAATCGATACTTTGTCCGAAAGTGGAGGTACGAAATCGCAAGTTGCTGCCAAAACTAATGAGAAGCAGCAGCAGCAGCAGCAGCACGATGCCAGGAACAAAAATTCATTGGAATCAACGCAAGTTCGGAATAATAACAAAGAAAACAAGATGGTGAGATGAAAACCATGAAAAGATCTACAAAAAAAAAAAAAATTAAGAACCTACGTATCCCATGGCTTCCGGATTCCATCCACTTCCTTCCTATTCCCGGTCCGTAACGATGTCCAATGATTTTTACACGGTTGAAAGTAATTGCAAAAAGTTCCATTTTTATTTCAATATTGGGGGGCTTTTTTAAAATGAAAGTTCATTTGTTTTTGAGAAAATCGGTCATTGATTTATTATTAGCGATATATCAAAATTGGTCTTGCGCTCAGAAAAGAGTTTATTTGTAAGCATCAGGATTCGTTAACCGTTAACAAATGGTAAAGTTGGATATGCCGAAATAAATATTCTGCTAGAGTGAGCAAATCGTTTATTTCAACTTCTTAATTGACACAAATAATTATTTATTAACTGTTAAATGTATATTTGAATTAAATGTTCCTCTAATAAGACCCGATCATTATCACGATGACTCGTATTAATTTAACAAAAAAGCGTGTTAATAGTCACTATTGTAATAATTTGTAGAGAATAATTCATAGATATGCGAGAGAACTGTACATATAATTGCATGTGCCCGTCAGATTGATTTCGTTAAACAGAGATTGAACAGCGATATTGCGATCATTAATATCAATTAATATTTTCGATACTTACGTTTCAAATGGTGGCCTCCGCTCTACATGCAGGTCCAACGACACGAGGAGATCGTTAAGGTTGTAATCCCGATAATCCTGATAAATTTTCACTTTTTATGCAACACTGGCCTTCAATCCGTTTGCTCTCATTGCGAAGCTACGAGTGTGGGATAATGGTGTTGAGGTCGCGAAAGACCGAACTCATCAGCTGAAGGATGACAATTGACAATAAACATAATAGTCATCCAAAATGGTCGGTACTTATCTTAAATATAACTGGTAACTGTTAAAAAAATCTGTCAACTATGAGACAAACATTCGGGCCTCGAATTGTGATTCGATAACTACCAACAAGTCTGTATTAGCTTCGATTAAAAAATTGCCAATTACTAATAAATATTTACAAGTTTTGCCGAGACAACACTCGTGTCAGATATATATTTTGTAATTATTAACAAATTTAAAGTCGTTTCAACAATATTTAGCCTCGTTGTCGCGAATCGTTTTTTATTGGTAAAAAAAAAAAAAAACAACAACATCGAATTAGTTACGAGTTACGAGAAACAAATTGGTCAAGTAAATCGTTCGTTTGACGAAAGTGTCTTCGGTATAAGATTTTATTATAAGAACATTAATATTTATCAACGGTTAATACATTTTGTAACGGTTAACAAATATTTTAGATAATGGAACAAGTAAATACATTCAATTACAGTGAATAAACTTTTTTCTCAGTGTGATTAAGGATTAAACCAAGGTTTTGTCGATTTTTTTTTTAAATTCCAAATGGAAATGCATCAAGTACTCGTCTTCTGTTACATAATTGTACCAATTTCGTGTTAATTCGACGAATATTTTTGCGATTACATTCAATTACTTACGGTGTACGAATGAAAATGAATGACAATTAATAATAATTGTTTGTTACTTTTTTTTTTTTTTCAACAGATAGAGAAGAAAGATGCAGCGAAGCCGATCATGACGTTCAAAGAGGCGATACAGTGTCACGAAAAGTCTTTGGAATCCCGCAAAGCTCAACGGGGAGATTACTGGGTCTTGTACAATTACGTACCAATGAGCATGACGGTTAAGTGCTGGGAGACCGTGACATACACGACTCACGCGGACTACACTTTCCTAGATAATTTGGAACCGCTTCTAGAACGATGGCGCGCTCCTGTATCGGTAGCTCTGCATGCACCGGGAACAGATTTTCAGCCGACCCTGGAATCGATTCAATACGCGAGAAGTTGCGGTAGTCCACTTATCGCTCAGCTCGTCACCTTCCACATTTATTTTAGCAGCAAACACATACCCAAAGTAGCAAGTATACGATTACCGAACCACCTACCGAAACCGTCAATTATTTTCTATAACGTTTTATCGATCAATCGTGTTTTGCTTCGCTGAATCACGTTAATGACGACTTCATTTTTCAATAACGATTCGTTTTTTTTACTCTTATTAATAACTTTAATCGATTATTCAGGTGCCGCAGAGCGAGAAGGTCGTTTCGGCGTCTTACAACTGCACCCGTGGACCTCCCTGGGCAAACGTCGTTGTCGCTAAGATGTATAAAAACGAGAAGAAGCTTCTATACCCGGTGAACGTTGGTCGTAACGTTGCAAGAGAATCAGCTTCGACGCATTACTTTCTCGCGAGTGATATCGAACTCTATCCGAGTTCGAATTTACCGGCGTCCTTTCTAAATATGATTGCGCGACGGGATCAGCCCGCGCTCGATAACCCTAATCCCAAAGTCTTTGTTCTCTCGATATTCGAGGTAAACGAGAAGAGCAAACCACCATTAAATAAAACAGAACTCGTAAGTGACGATCCTCGTTGCAATTTTTGTCATTTTTAATCTGTGACACGTTGATACAAATCTCATTGATTTGCGTTTAGATACGAATGTTGAAAGCTGGCTCGGCAATTCCATTCCACAAACACCTTTGCTCTTATTGCCACAACGTTCCGAAGAGCAAAGAGTGGCAGAAGGCTGCAGAATCCGAGTCTCTTAATGTTTTTCACGTGGGAAAACGAACCGGCAAATTTGTACACTGGGAGCCAATTTTTATCGGTACCAATTCGGATCCATTGTACGAGGAAAGACTCAGCTGGGAAGGAAGGAGTGACAAAATGACGCAGGTGAGATTATCCTCGTTGATAGTGAAATTTATAAATTTACGTCTCGGTGCTGTAGAATTAACTTTAATCAACATTTTTCTACCGATTACCAAGAATTTTTATGACGGATTTATAAATGAAGAGAAGCGTTTCTCAAAATATGAAGAATTTTTTATTAAAAATAGAAAAAATGTTATAAATATTTGTTTGTTTTTTTTTTTTTTTTTTTTTTTTTCTCATGGCGCACTCTTTATATTTTTTATTCTTTGCGGTTGTACTATCTGCAGGCATGGTAAGTTTCGCCGGGAATATCCCGGGTTTCGACCGCAAAGAATTAAGAATATTCCTTTAAGGTGACGTGGAACATGTAAAAATGTAAGAGAGCTAGAATTAATCTTGGGATCCGGAATTTCTCCAACGCGGTTGATCCGTCGGAAGAAAGACGAGAACGTCGTCCTGCAGAATTGTTAGACAGAGGGCAATCTTATCGGCTTTTATCCGACAAATAAATTCATATTACAGTTTTTATTACCGACCGAGTAATACCAAATCACCTCAAATTGAGTTGATGTGGAACATTTATGATTGGAAGAGAGGCAGATTAGTTAAATCTTGCGATCCCGCGTTCATCCGTCACGTTTGATATGTCGGTGGAGATAACGCTGCTCCGTAAAATTGTCAGGCGAAGGCAACGTCCTCGGTTTCACATCACCTTAAGGTAATGAGCTATCCCTCGGACGGTAAGAAAAACTGTAATACAAATTTCTCCGTTACATACGATTGATTCGTTCCGATAAAAGAGAAGAATAGTGAATTGCATCTTACAATTCTACAGTTCACCGTTGTCATTTCTTATCCGAAAGTAGAAACGTGGCGATGAAATTCGCGTTGGAAAAATTCTGTTATCTCTCGCACGTGTTGTGGCGATCTGAGAGAGATAGCAGAATTTTCGAGGGATAGCGCTTCATCTTGAGGGGATGCGAAACGTACTCAGTCGGTAATAAAAACTGTAAACAATATCATTTAGATGCCATAGACATTACGTAAAATAACAAAGTGTCACCACACGCGGGATTTAATTCTACATGCGTCGACACATTGTTTTTTCCCGAAATATTAACAATCACCGAATGGCTTTCTGTCTCGCACTCTCATGTCACGTGGTACACGTGTCGCTTTCCCTTAAATGGAAAAAAAAAAGTGTGACGAACCGAACCTCCTAAAATTGAAAAATGTCGATTGTTTTGAAAGGTTTGATACTTAATTTTTCAAGGCTAGCATTAAAATGATATTATTATTCACCGTTACGTTCGGATAAATTTCATTGAATTTGAGTTATTCATTTGAATTACAATGTTTTTATTTATTTAATTAATTTTTTTACTTCCCAGTAGTGCTTATCACTGCTGAGTTATTATATGTCAGCAGTCCCACGCTAATCAGCGCGTCTTCGCGACGCGTTGCATCCCCGCTAATGACTTGCAAACTCTAAAGATAAAATGCATTGTGTCTTGAGCGTTATTTTTCTCATTGTCTAAACCAGTTAATCTCCAGGGGCAAACCATCTTAACGGTAAAGTTTCACTCAAATCCAATTTAAATTCAAATCTTTAAATTTTAATTCATTGTTCGTCAACGATGAAAATTCCTAATACAACTCCAACAACGGTCGAACATTCAAATGTCTTAAATCTCAAAAACCTCATAAAATTCTAAATAAATAATATCATATGCGTAACAATCAATCGTTCAACGTAAAATATATAATTTCACGACCTTTTCATGTTTTAAACATATAATTATTATGGTTTTAACGTTTTTTTTATTAAAAAAATTACATTCAACTACGCCGATCTCGAGTTGAAACTTTCTTTTTAAAATGTAGAACGTACAATTATTATTATTATTATTATTCACAGCAGTGTAACAAAATGATAATTTTCAAATTTTTCTTTCCAGGCTTACGCGCTCTGCGTTCTCGACTACGATTTTCTCATCCTGGACAATGCATTTCTCGTGCATCGACCAGGAATCAAGACATTCAAGAAGGACTCCCGTCGTAGCACGCTAACTGCCAAAACAAATATGTTAATCGGAAAGATCATCTTACCGGAGTTGAAAGTGATGTACGGAACGAGATCCGGTTGCGTTATGTAGCCCAACGATTACCGGGCGCGTCATCATATTCCGCGTGTACCCAATTTCAACTAAGTAACGACGCTGCGGTAACGGAAGTACAACGATCATTCGATGAAATCGTTGATATCGCGAACGTTTCCTTCGATGGCGCCGATCCATTAAATCCCGAGTTTCATATTGATTCCTACAACCTTGGACTAACAATACCGTATTTAATAAAAACCGAAGCGAACAATCGCCGCACATCGAGGACATCAAGAACCTCAAACAAAAAAGATTTTTCGACGCTCGGTCCAAATTACATTTTTAACCGTGACGATGAGGTATTCAATTGTTAATCGGCACAGAGCAATGAACAATCGAGCGTCACGAATAAGTAACTTGTTCCGATCACAGAAAAACGTCGGTAAATAAGTAATCGAATTGCCGATAAACGTTACAAATGATTATTCGTGCAACGTGACTGTCGCGTAAAAAAAATTTCGAGAGGCAGGCATTTAAAACTGTACATAAAGACAATTTACTTATAGTTTATATACTCGACCGAGAGGACGATTATAACGATAAAAAGAAACAACAACAACAACAACAACAAACGCGTATGTATGTGTAGTAATATGGTAAATTTGGTGGTTAGTGACTAACGTTTCTCTATAAAGTTAGATTCTCCTGACAGCTGACACTGTGTGTGCACGTTATAAATATAAAAGCATAAGTACATATAAATATTTTTTGTAAAACGTCGAAAGTCGGAGATCCGAGCGGAAGATCAGAAAGTATAACTCTGACCCTATAATCGTTGGTGCATTAATCCCTCGTGCCGTTATTTACTAAATCCGAAGAAAAAAAAAGAAACAAATGAAGAAAAAACATTTTTCTAGCGAGTTCCTCTGTAACGGACGATTTTAAGAAACGATTTCGTTTGATCGACGAAATTATCTCGGAGATTGAAATCCTTTCATAACTCTAATCTCCAACGGTGCTGGTGAATATGCATCGTACGCTCATCTGTAAGAATAATTGCAATAATTATTATATAATGTGCCTTATCGCCTCATGTTCGTGTGCGAGAGTATAAATTTGCGCAAATTTTTCTGTGCCGCACACTTGCCAAATACTTTTGTTTTCCTCTTTCTCTCTCTCTCTCTATCTTTATATTTCGATAGTGCGAATGACATTGTGACACGCTGGTCTAATCGTTGCCGATTAATATACACGAATGTTGTCATCTTCGAGTTAACGGTCTCGGAGTTAACGATAAGGTAATTGGCACATTTAATTTACGCTAATTAAACGACGACGATGTACGCTCTTCTTCGACGTACTACATCGGAAAAGAAAAATGCAACATTAATTATATTACATGTACAGACCAAACGCAATTGCGCATTGATACTTTCTGTATTTTACTTGCATCGTGCGTGTGCCGAATCGTTGGTATTTGTATGGTACCGTGTACACCAACGAAAATAACGGCAGATAAAATTAAAAGCAAAAAAATGTATATATCAATAATTAATACGTGTATACGCGAAAGTTAAAACATACATTCACGTACATCCTGATCGTATAACCTATCCCGAGGTACCCAGAGTACTAAAAGGAACGAATAAACTTTCCACAAGTAAACAATAACATTTATTCATTTTACCAAAATATTCCTCGATGATCAATAAATATATTTCAATGAATTATTTTACTCCATTTTTTTAAATATTCATTTATTTTTATAAAATATAGTAAAATAATTCAAATTCATTCAAAAGAAAAACTTTTGTCTATTTTTTTTTTTTTTTTTTTTTAATATTCATTTTAAATAATAATTTTTTGACAGATAAATCTTTATTTTTTCAATCATTTTAATTGATATTATAAAAAATCACGGCGCTGCCGTCGCGTAGGAGAATCGTGAAAGAGGTCAATAAGGTTGGATAATGCGAATCGGGGAGATGAAGCCTAGGTTCTCCTAGGAGGGATGGTGCGCGCAGCGCTCAAAGGGGCAACCCCCCCCCCCCCCCCCAAATAAAATATGAAAACCACTTGAAGTTAAAATCAAAAGAAAATCCTCGGTGATTAATAAAAATATTTCAATAAATTTTTACATCATTTTCAATATATTCCTTTCGAATAATACATTTTTGGCAATGATAACTAAATTTTTCAAATTTTTCTCGATTATACAATTGATATTATAAAGTATGAAGAAAAAAAATAATAATTTAACTCGATTAAAAAAAAAAAAAAAAAAAAAAAAAAAAAAAAAAAAAAAAAAAAAAACTCTCCGTGATAAATCAAAGTATTTCAATGAATTTTTGCTCCATTTTCAAAATATTCATTTCAAATACATTTTTACACCTAAAAATCTTAATTTAAAAAAAAAAAAAAAAAAAAAAAAACACTTGAATTATTGTCTTTTAACACGTTAAGTGATACGGGACTGACGTCGCCTTAACGGAACGTTCACTGTCAGTCCCTAGGGACTGACGTATAGCACTTAACGTGTTAAAGCATATTTACCGTTTCAAATACTTTTTAACGCCAAACAATTGGCAACGGGAATTCTAAATAGATTTTATTTTTTTTTTTTAGTCACAATACATTCGTTTCGACTTCGTCTTCTTGTTTACACTTTATTTAATTAAAATATACAGGTTTATAAACGCGTGATCACACATTTGTTTGAGTTAGAGTCCGCTTCGGTGGCCCCCCTCCCTCTCTCCCCCACTCTCGCTATCTATATCGATGCAGCAAAGGATCGTATCTCGGACTTGAGATGCGCAATACAATAATCCTTGCGTTATATACTTTTTTTTCTTTTTCTTTTTAATCGGCGGATTAACTCGTATATCTTAAAAATACTTGGATTCTCTCGAGCGCTCGTAAAGCGTCTATTTCTTAAGTATACGTATATACAATTGTCTTAAGAGAGAGAGAGATCTAAATATATATATATATACGTAAACTCGTTCGAAACGCACAGTCGTAAATTCTCGTACGTCTACAATCACTAAACGTTTTTTTTCTTCTTTCTTTCTTTAAATGTTATCGGTTTTTTTCTTCTTCTTTAAACTCATTAAAATTTATACAGAAATAAACGCTATCGAGGTAACTCGCGAGCAACGCGATACATTTTTCTGTTGTGTTGTTATTTTTTTCTTTTTTCTTTTTTTTTTTTTTTGTTGCGAAGCTTTACTCGCTTCTGATACATTTCTTTTATACGGATTGAATTTTTTTTCATTGCGCTTATATTATACTTGAACGCGACCCAGCTGGTAACTATCTTGTAGGCACGTGTCGTTCTATACTTCCCATTTGTTGTTGTTGCTTTTTTTTTTGTTTACTTCTTCTTTAAATAATATATCCCATTTTCTACATTTATTTCAAGTAAATGTTGTTCCTTGATTCTCGTCCCGTAAAGCATGCCAATCTCACAAAGAAATTATGGATACGCAAGCCAGAGTCGCTTGTATAAGTTTGTAGTTTATTTTTTTCCGTTATATATATATATTTATTTATATTTTTGGAATTGACGGCCTTCGATCAATGTATAAATATTAAATAACTCGGCATTGCAATAGAATTTGCAAAAGTCGTTATCAACTGCGATTTACATTGTTAGCGCGATTCTTTGTTGTCTCAAATAATAATAGTAGAGAAAAAAAAAAAAAAAAAAAAAGGTAAACTTCTGGATAAACAAAAATTCAAACGTTTCGTAAACGTTAAACTCATTCCCTTTTCGACCTTATTTAGGAAATTTGACAAGCGTACAATACGCATTAACGCGTGTTGCGTGTTATTATAATCAACGATTAGAAAGAAAATAATTTTTTGTTTTACGGCCGATGGAATACACTGCGTTCGACGTGGAAGACGTGTCGTCCGTGGCCAAGAGATCGTCGCGTTAAGCGAGCGCGCGTTCACAGCCTGTTGTATTCGTAAATCCTAATGGATTCAGCGACGGGCGCGCACAACGTATTCGGCATTATTGGATCCGGTGGAAATACCATACACCTACTCGATAAATACTTTTTTAATTAGAAGAAAGAAGAAGCCTTCTCTGATCCGAGTCTCGGGTCGTGTCTCGTGAGGAAGATGGAATTAACGCGAATTATCGAAACGTCGAGCTGGATGTTCAACGGTAAATATAATTCGGAAGAATATGAAGCACGAGGAAAGTAAATCGAAGAATTCCGGATGAAATTAATGCGAAACGGCGCGATGCTTAAACGGAAGAGTTTCATCGGCCGAAAGAGGATGCTCCTGTTTGGCTCGGCGATTATTAAAACCACAACCGCGAGGTTTTAACGATGTACTTTTAAAATCAATCGCTTCATTATTTTTGCAATATTTGAGAAAATATCAAGCGAGATCGTTTTCTTTTTTTTCAATATTTCTATAATCTCAAAGATTAAAAGCAATAAGGAATTAAACGTTTTCTTCAATGTTTTGAAAACTAACTGATTTTTTTTTACATTCGATGTAAGTTGAAATGTGACGTAAAAAAAAAAAAAAATCTACGGCCAAAGAAAAACGATTGTTAAGTATTGAAAAAATGATAGAAACGATGTATTTAAAAAGTCGTCAGAGTTGCAAACATGATTGAAACTTGATAGTCACCGAGTCAGTTCACGTAAATTCGCGCGAATGGCATGGTGCTCCTGGTAGTAAGCCCAGTGCGGCTGTAGAATTTGTGCCTTCACTTGCCGAGGCGTTTTAGCCGCGATCTGGTGCCGAGGGCGGAACGCGCGCTTGGATTGTACGGCGATTTGACGCGCTTCGTGATGCCCGAGCCGGACGATCCTGTACTCGAGGGTGTCGAGCTGGCACCGTTGCTTCCGGGATTCTGCTTCTGTAGTTTACTCGTGGACAGGGACGTCGTCGAGGACGACGACGACGACACTTTGTTCACTTTACCGGTAAGTTTTAGTTTCGCTGGTAGGGAGAGCCTGTTCTGTTTAACAACGCCGTACTGATGCGCTATCTGAGCTGGTACGGTGTGCCCGGTGATATCGACGTTGCGAGAACGTAGTGTCTTGACGGGCGTCGCGGCTAGCGTGTCGGATCGAAGCCAACGCTGTAGATTCGGTGCGGGCGATGAATCCGTCGATCCTATGACGCTACCGACCGTGCGATTTAGCCTCGCGCGATCGCGATGCGCAGATTTGCTTTGATCCCAATCTCTCAGAGCAAAGCTGCCTCTTAACTGAATGCGGTTCGAACCGTTTATCGATGGCCTGCGAATCGTCTTGACGGGTGTCGCTTTTTTCTCGAGGCTTCGTCTTTGGAAGGAATTCGGGGAAGGTAATTTCTCCTGTCCGCTGCCGGAACCGTTCGTCGTACCGCTGCAAGAGCGCGAATTGCTTTCGTTTCGCTGTCTCGATGACGGAACCGCTCCCTCCGGCCACCGTAATCTGCTGTGTTGCTGCTGTTTCTCTTGATTCGCGGGATCGTTCTCGTCTATAGGACCCGGACGATCTTCCGATCGAGTTCGACGCTTCGCTATGGGCTCTTGGATGCCGCAGCTCACTTCGTCCACCGGTTCCGACGTCGAGCTGTGTCTGCGCTTCGAACCTACTATCGTCGTTATGTTTCCCTTTGCCGGATTCTCGTTAGTTCGCAAGTTTATCGGCTCTATAGCACGATGCTCTCGGGATATCCCAAGATACGCGATCTCTCGCTTCGTTCTCGATTCCACTGCGCCAAAATACGATTTCTGTCGTTCCACGAGACACGTCGTTGTGGAATTTACGCTCTGACGACGTCTGACGGTTCTGGACTCTAAATGAGAGACCAGAGAACCACCCTGGGATTGTCTGCGACGCGGAACACTCGAGATATCCGGAGTAGCGAGTGAATCTTGTTGGTTCGTGTTACGTTCCAGTTCGAGGGGAGGAATGGAGCCAAACACACCACCGGTGCGTCGTAACCTCGGCCTGTTTTTGAATTCTTCATAGGAACCGCAAAAAGCATTCTGACGGATCAGACTCGTTGCGTTTTCCACAGGAGTCTCGTTGTTCAACGAATACTTCAATCCAGGCGTTGGGATATCGTCCACTACGCTGCTTAAATCCGGCGTGATGCTCCGAGATGATTTGGAACAACTGTCCACACCCGATGTTTCTATATCATTCTCGAGTTTCTCTTCTACCGGAAGTTCCGTTGTTGGTACGATTTCGCTGTTTTCCTCTACGGGCCTCGATTCATTGAGTTCGTCGAAAGCGTCGCTGGATGATATTTCGGCGACCTGTATGCTCTCACGACTCGTCGATGCCACGGCTTCAACCTGATTTTCGTTAGTCGCTTTGGTGTCCTCGTCGGAGAATACTTTCGTATCAGGAATTACCGGTGGCTCCTGCAACGGCTCCGTAGTGTCTGGATTTTTGGGACTCGGTACGTCGTCGATACTCGGGATCTCGTCGACACTCGGTAATATCGACGTTAATGAGCTCACCGGGTTTATGATGTTTTCCATTGGCGTGGTTGGTGCGTGAGAACATACGGGAGCCGTCGCAACGACGCTCTTGGGTGGTGACACTCTTTCATTTTTCCGACTCATTAGAACCTTAGAGAAGAAAAAAAATTTTGAAAAATATTATATTTCGATAAATACATTCGACCAATCGATAACTAAATTGTTGCCAAGATGAAAATAAACTCACCTCGCTACGAGATGGTCCAGGTGGATCCAACATAAGCGTTACGACGCTGGTATTGTCGGCACGTAATCTCATTGAGGACCACCTTTCCAGTGCTCGATCCACTAGGCTCTTGGATGGATTTATCCACATTTGAATGTCGGTTTGCTGAGGATAACAATCATAGATAATTGTATTCAAGATCCAGCACGAGCCATGTATAACGTAAACATTAATATTAAAATCCAATTGACATTATTTAAAAATATATATTTCTTACCCCATTGCCAGTTTGTTGTGATGCTATGAGATGTTTTTCGTTGTGTCTCTCAGCAGCCTGAACTATAGCCACTGCATCCTGTGGTGTCAACATATTCCACAAACCGTCGGTTCCAAATATGAGGCATCGGTGAGACTTAACGTCCACCGTGACGACTTTAACGTCTGGCTCCGGTGACACGACAAACGTGTCTAGTTCCGAATTCCAACTCCACAGATCTCCTGTAACATTTGCCAATAATTTTTTTCTTAATAACTGTGAATTTATAACTTTTATACCAATTTATTTAATTTCCATAAAATTACGTGCAAGAAACTGTAATTGGTAACAGAAATCTGTAATCCAGTCTACTCAGAGTCAGTCAATATTTTTAACATAACCAAATTGGGTTTCCCTACGACTATCTACTTTGCAATGAAAGCGATTTTTTTTTTTTCTCAAACATCGATAGTCTCTGAGTAATTTGGATTACAGTTTTTTGATATCGACAGAGCTCGTCATGGGAGATGTATTGTAAATTTTTATTTGGTCATCGAATTAATAGCAAAATAAGATGATGTACCTAGGCAAAAAAAAAATTATGTAAGGATGTTCGATTTTTATTTACCAAAATAAATTTACCAATAAATACGATGTTCAAATTTTACGGAAAAATATCGAAAATTCTAATAATTATTCTACTCTTTAGTACAAATTGTTAAATACTTTAAGTTCAACCTGACACTAGATATTATTTTTCTCCAAAACTTGAGTTAATATTACGTTGAAATTGTAATATAACATCAGCATCTACGATTCCCAGTTTCGAAGATACGAATAAATTGAAATACACGATTTATGACATTTTTTAAATTCCAATAAATTTTTTAAATAAATCATAGATAAACAGTTGTTTACAACACTTTTTTTTCATCGCGCGCCACTAGTTAAATTATTCCTGAAAGTTCCGGCAATGTTTTACAATTATTTAACCAATTCTATGTTAAAAAAAGGTCCCATGGGGATGATTCTTACGAGCGATAGATCGCGATATGAATTTTTGGCAATTTGCCAAAATAATATATTTCAAAATTCGTATCTTCAAAACTAGCGAACATAGGTCCCGGTGTTACATCACACTTTCGACGTTGACTCGAGTTATAGAAAAAAAATTGCTGGTGGTACAAAAAAAAATCAAACGTTCAATGCTAAAAAGCAGAATAACTACTATTGTGGTTATTTATATTTTTGGATCGAATCGATTATTTATATTAGGTTATTAGTTAATTTTTTGCCTAAGTAAAATAAATAAATAGATAAATAAAAAAATGACTCACCTAGCGATCTGGCGACTGCTAGAAATGGAATTTCATCAAAGTGAGTAGATCTTCGAACGGGACCTTTGTGCCCTATCCTTGGTCTATTCCATACTACTCTGGGTACTCCCGACTTTGTCACTACCTTTCCACCGGACTCTTCGATCCTTAACATTTCTGGGACACTCTCGGGTTTGTGATCCTTGGTGAGAGCCTTGGCTTTCCACTGTGGATCGCCTTCCTTCTGATAACCCAATATAATACCGGAATCTCCTACGTGACCGATGTAGATCTTTCCTTTGCGTATAAACGCAACACTGGCGGTAGTTCCGGCGGTCGACGGCAATCCCGAAGCTGTTCTCGGCCATTTTTCTGATAAAATAATAAGACGAATGCAATCCAACCGCCGAACGAGAATTTCAGAAAATGATTACAAGACCATCGGAAACGGAGAATGAAAAATGCACAACTCGTAACGTAAGACAAATTGTCTTTTTGATCATCGAGGTAACTGGAATTTCTCGTATTACACTGAAACGAACAAAAAATCTGAACAAATTGCCGAGATGTTTGAGGTTAGGTACGCCCGTTACATAACCTAAATCGTGTGCCTATCGTGCGACGGTAGGGGTGGGGGAAATACGCGGGAGGGTCACGGATTCGCTTCAGCAGCATCAGTCAACGACTTTGTGTTCACCGTGTGTATCTCGAGTAGCCCATGATACTCTCGTACGCTTCGTGTTGTTAGAGATTGAAAAATAAAAGATGAAAAAAATATATATATATATATGTATCAAAAACCCACCGAGCTCCCGCCACATAGCGTAGTGGGTATTAACGTAACCGTCTCTGATAGCACGAAGAACATCCTCGTCCTTGTCGCTCCAAAAATTTCGTTGTTTCACAATAATATCCATGAGATGTTCCTTGGCATAAGTGGCAGCTTCGCCGCCGCCGTGTCCGTCGAATATTCCGAAAAACGCGTATTCGAGATCCTTGTCGTCGGAAGTCTGTTGGTAGGCCACGCTGAACATGTCCTCCATGTACTTTCGACCGCCCTGATTACAGTGGCCGGTCACCCGCAGGTTTACCTTGATGCTCAACGGCATTGTCAGAATCCGGGTTGTCTCGACGAGGTCGAGACGACAACAATTACGATTCTTGCGTTCGCTCCAAAGATCACCAACAAATTCGCACGGCACGCTCGATCGCGCTGCAGCGGCAGCAGCGCGATTCTCCGTTCGCTAGGTACGGTACGCTGCTGTTGCTCACCGTATAGCTTGGTGGGCTCTGAGAGCGGAAGCCTACCATTTACCGCTGTGCAAACTAAACAACCACAGCTTTATCGTGCGACTCGCGAGCCTGGCCCACTCACACTACTCACCGACGCGATTCCCCGATGCTTCGCGATACGGTAGAGTTCTCGATCGGTAGTGGGGCGAAAACCGGGTCTCCTCCCTTCCGTCTCTCACCGTTGGTTCGCGACTCGATGCGTCGCTCTTTCTCGCCGCACAAGTTTGTCTTACAATTATCTTTCTCGCTTTGATACATGCACCGCACTACGTCCGACTCTCGATTATTTCACGGCGCTGCTCTATGCTCGGCAACATTCGGCAATGGCCAGTGATGGAAACAAGGTACGAGGTGCTCTCAGCCGCACTCGTTCTATCGTCTCTGGCCTCCCTCTATTTTCTGTTTCCGTCTGACGCGATGAATCAGCCCGACATATTGCCGCGTCTGCGTCTTCTCTCGCTCTCCCACCCTGTACGATGAGCCGCGGAAAACTTTTACCCTTTCTACCGTGCGCGCGAAGGCTCTTGATTCCCCTTGTACCTCAAACCCCCTTGCCAACGTTCGTGACGATCGCGCGTCGTTCCTACGTTGTCAGATCCAGGCGGTAAGCCTCTGCTATTCGTGCCGCGCAACTTGACGCACGCAGTTACACCGTTGCCACGTTTTTATTTTGTCCCACCTAAAGTATTTACTCGTGATGTGTTTTGTGCGTCGGGAACACGATCTTCGTGGTCGGGAAAGAAGAGAACCAACCTCGAATATCGAAGAGATGACCGCGGTTCGATTCGAATCCTTTGCCGGATCGTTTCTCTTCTTCTTCCTTATGCACACAGTCGCACTTTTGACACTTGACAAATCTCCCATATTGTATTATAACATAGTCAAGAGTGGCCTTAAAGAAATCATTAATGGTGCTAAAATCGGTCATTGTTGATTACATGAAATTGCAGCACTGGCGTTTCGAATTATTTCAAATGTGGAAGGGCTAATTACGTTTAATTGTGTCAGGAGTCAGCTAGAGGCTCGATAAATAATTTTCTCGTTCGTCGTCGTAATAACTTTTACTTACGGACGAATGTATATTTACGAGCAGAGTATTAGATCGGCAAACGTTTAAAAAACAACATTTTTTTCTTTACGAGACAATCGAGACTCGCGATTGACAAAGATTTTTTCAAATATCAAAACAACGTTAGCCTTTGTTTTCGAACAATGTTATGTGAGTTCTCATGGCGGGATGCACGTGCCGAGACAGTTCGGAACCTCGGGGGACCACTCGAGAGGCAGCGCGATTCACGAGAACCGGCAACGTTGCCTTTACCGTTCGAAATAGCACAGGCCAACATACATACAACTTTCGCCGCGCATCGAACACAAAACGGTATTAAAATTATACTCGTTCGCAGCGTATATTTATTATTTTCAAAATAAATGATCCCAAAAAAAGCGTTATTATTAAGGTTTTTTTGTTCTTTAATCAATGATTCTTTAAAATATCAATAGCAGTTAGTAACACGATTGCTTATTATTGTTTTGAGTCGGAAGCGATATGTGTCTCAGATTGCATCATTACTAAACAAGATGGCAGCCGTGACGATTTTTTATTCTCTCTCTCTCTCTCTGTAATACAGCAAATCGATTTCCGCGCCACGATGTGAAACGTCCGCGTGATAGTAACAGATGGGATTAAAATGACTCAAATTGTAAACGAATAATAAAAGATATAACGTTAGCAGTCGAGTAATGCTTTTTCGATTGACGACATAGTCGACCCGACGAATCGCACTTTACGTTTAAGGTATTTATCAGTCTCAACCGACACGTCTGTGCACGTTTAGACTCGTTGAGTACCGTCTCGGCCAGCTGACGCATCGACGATGGAAACCACTTGGTTCTATGGTAAATAGCCACATGGAGTATGGACGACTATCGACCAACAGTGGATAGAACGAGGGTACAACGTGTTGAAACGATGGAAAATTAATTTTATTTATTCGTATTTAAAGACTGCAATGACGATATCTTAGGAAAAAATTTAATCGTGTAAATATGGATGAATCTAAAAATTATGTGTAAAAAGGGAAATCACGTAAATCATATGAAAAATATGTAATCGATTAAGTGGTTGTTGGAGTAGATTTTTTTATCGACTTTGGTCGGCAAAAATAGGTTATTTTGTAGTATACAACTGGCATCGTGAAATACGCTGCAGATATGCTTTAAATTGTACACTACTGTAGTATGAACATCAACGGGTGATTGTCAAAGTCTCGAAGTCTCAAACTCTCGAATTACTTTTGACCGACAGGAATGAACGAATGTTCGGTACACCGTAGGAGGACGCTGATAGCGAAAAACCATATATATAGCGTTCTGACAGGATCGTAGCTTATAAAACATTAATTGGGAGTGACCAGTGGGGGCCCTAAATAAATAATAATTTTCAGCTAGCTCGAGAGCTCTGCACCGGTGATGATAACGTCGCCGGTTTCGCGTAGGTTTTAAACAATTAAACAATTAAGGAATAAAAATTACGAGTATTAAGGTTTATTTGGACTATTTGGACAGTATTTTCACGATCGACAGCACCTTCTAATTGTCCTCGTGCAGCCTGGAATAATATAAAAATAAATAAAATAAATGTAAATACATGAATAGTTCGAATAAACCTTAATACTCGTAATTTTTATACCTTTATTGTCCTTTATTGTCGTGTGCAGAAGGTATCACCACTTAAAATGCACTACCTTATATATAAAATATTCTGATATTTATAAACTATCATTATATACTTTCTTGTCAAGCTCGACCTCGAGAACAGTCTGACGGAACACCTGGACGACGAGGAACACTGTCCGGACAAGCTAACAAAGTCAGCACCGGCATGACCTGATCAGTAAAGTCGCAGGTCATCCCGGTCGTCTAGTTTTGACCCTACGCGAAATCGGCGACGTTATCATCACCGGTGCAGAGCTCTCGAGCTAGCTGAAAATTATTATTTATTTATTTCGGGCCCCCATCGGTCACTCACACTATCAGCGTCCTCCTACGGTGTACCGAACATTCGTTCATTCCTGTCGGTCAAAAGTAATTCGAGAGCTTGAGACTTCGAGACTTTGATAGTCACCCACATAAACGCTTTGCGGTCCTGTCGAATTTCGGTTGAAAACGTGCAAAAAATTAGAATAATCGTACGTAAATGACCATTCAGAAATGCAATATAGCCGCTCGAATTGTCGACAGCATCTGATATGTACGATACAAACATTTTTGGAACTCATATACGTGCAACCGGACCAGAACTCGATTCTTTAAAGTTTTTCGAACATTTCAATATTGTATAAAAACTCGATCAAACAGAACAAATTAACGTAGAGAGTATACCGCGTTCGCGTAGTCTGGCCGCTTGCGGCAAGGGAACACAGCCGATAAAAAAGGGCACGAATGTAGTTTTCTGATCAGGACACAAGTGGCGTTAATGTCTTGTTCTAAACGTAGAGGAATTGCCGTGATCGCATAAATTTCTACATCAACGCGGCACATTGATTTATTCGCCGTGTATATAGACGCACTACTGCAAGGTGTTATATATATCTCTCTCTCTTTCGCTCCGTCTGTGTATGCGTTTACGCGCATACTCTCGCTGCAGCGTGTCTATAATACGCCAAGTGAAACAACGTGCTAGCACCGACTCAGCACGACGAAATACATCAGATAGAGTGAGGGGTGTTAAGTATCTAGTCTCGTCCTTGACCAGATCGACTTCGTTCCAGGCGTTCTCGTTGTTGTCGGAGATACTTACTTTGAGATCTAGCGTAACAACTAACATTGATTAGAATGACTGTGTCAGGATGTTGCTCAACCGGTAGCGTCGGTCCACGTGGTGTCGATGCCGGCGAAGTCTTAGGAAGATTGTCTCGAAAAGAATATCACCAGGAAGTATTTAACGGGCGTTTATTAATACAAAAGAAATAATTAGGCTTAAGATAATAGTTAGTAACAACGATAATTGGTATTAGTGAATAGTAAATGTTCAAAGCGGTTGTGAAGTTCGTCTTACTTCTTCACTTTCATTTGCGACGTTCTGTTTTCTTCTTGCGGTTTCGTTTAGGATGTCATCGTCTTTCTTTCTTCTCGTGAATTGGTCTTCGTTATTGTTTTCTTCATTTTTCTTTCTTCGTTCTATATCGTCTTCGTCGTTCTTCGTTCTGCGTTCCATATCGTTTTCTTCGCTCATATTACTTCCCGTTGTTGAATCCTCGTTTTACTTCCTTCTCGTTGTCAAATCTTCGTTATCATTCTCGTCGTTCTTCTTTATTTCCGTAGTTCAATCGTCTTATTCGTTTTCTTCGTTTTCCTTTTTTTCCGTAGTTGAATCGTCGTATTCGTTTTCTTCGTTTTCCTTTCTTTCAGTAGTTGAATCTTCGTATTCGTTTTCTTTGTTTTCCTTTATTCTCGTTGTCAATTCTTATCTGGAAACCTTGTAGTGAACCCCTTTGCGAATCTATATGTGTCCGATGCCCTCTTCTGCTCATCAAGAGCCATAGTGGCAACTTTATCTACTGAGTAAACAGTAGGTAAATTGCATCTCGGGCAATATACTACAAGTTTAGAGCTTTCCATGATTAATATAGTAATTTTTAAGTTGTTTATCTCACCTTTAAATAGTTGCCTTGAATTAGGAAATTATACTGGAATATAAGTATAATTAAATTGTTACCGATAATACTAATGTTATTTT
Source organism: Cylloceria caligata (assembly GCA_963942595.1). Classification (NCBI taxonomy): domain Eukaryota; kingdom Metazoa; phylum Arthropoda; class Insecta; order Hymenoptera; family Ichneumonidae; genus Cylloceria; species Cylloceria caligata. The sequence continues at coordinate 4,570,135 of OZ012704.1, forward strand.
ATTAATTATGATTCTTTTCCTGACACACTGGTTACCCGCGCGAGTTTGAGCACGTTTTTGGCCGTTATTGTTTTTCTGCGCGCTATTTTACCCTTGGCTAGTACCACGTAGTACTCTCGCACCCAATGCCTTTGTCCTGGCTTTCGTGCACTTCTTTGTCTTTACATTGTTTCATTGCTCGTCCTTGTAAAACACTTTGTCTTTTATTGTTACACACTTTTCGTACCGTATTACGCACGTTGCACGTGCCCGTGATGCGTCGAAGATTGTCTCGAAAGGAATATCACCAGGAAGTATTTAACAGGCGTTTATTAATACAAAAGAAATTATTAGGTATAAGATAATAATTAGTAACAACGATAATTGGTATTAGTGAATAGTAAATGTTCAATGCGTGAAACTTGACTGCGTCCGTCGTCTACCTCAGCTTCTTGTTGACTGTCCGTTGCGCTGAGTTGCTAAATGCTAACTGAGGCTACGCGGGGCGCGGGCTCGCGCCTCCGCCCTGTCGTCGCGCAGCCAATTGCACGCTGTTGAGGCCCGGCCGCGCTAGCTATGCCGACCGAGTCTCGTTTCGTGATTCTTAACAGGGGCAAGTGCGAAATATCGAAAAAATCGTTTTTTGCATTTTTCTCGGCTCCTATGGGAGAAAATGAGCTTAAGGAGGTTGAAAACGTATGAAAACGTATGCAAAATTATAGATTTTGTTGGTGTGCAGTAATGCTCTATAATAAATTGTTGATTTTTTTCTCTTATGCGTTGATTCTTAAGGCAGTAGCAGTACGATTAATTGTATATGAAAAAAGAGAATCGAAAAATATTCAGATATTTATGCAAACATACCAATCGCAAGGGGATACTATCAAGAAACTTACATATAAATTTTACAGCAATTCACTGTCCAGGGTTTGAGCTAGCAGGAGTGAAACGAATATTTCCACTTTTGTCTAGGCACGCTCGGGATTCCGCACAGCGGACCTTTTGCCCCGCCCGCGCCATTACCTATCCCGCACCGCGCTCGTCGCCGGGCCGCTTGACCAACGAACCTTATAGCGCTGCACCCTGCTTATGGGGAGGTTAGACTTCCATGAGTGCAAAAGCTGTATGTAAGTACATTCTTACACAGTATGCTGCTTGTTTTTCACTCCGCCGTGAGTGCCGTGCTAGCCTATCTCTTTCGCACTCATAAGTAAAGTACAGAGGTTTCGTCTCACCTTAAGACGATGTGCTACATGTAGACTCTCTCAGATCGTCACAAGTGCGAGAAAGATAGCAGAATTTTTTCGCCACGATTGATCTTTGGGGTGAAAAATAAGAACAGTGAACTGTACAATTGTAAGACGCGGTTCACCGTTCTTTTATTTCATTCGAATTATTGATCGTGACAAAGAAATTTGTATGTCTTGTTTTTAATACCGACCGAGGAGGTAACATATCATCTTAAGGCGAGGCGGAACCTCCATACTTAACAGATGTGCTGCTTTTCTTTCACTCCGCCGTGACGAGCGCCATGTTAGCTTATCTCTTTGGCACTCATAGGTGAAGCACAGAGGTTTCTCCTCGCCTTAAGGCCAAGCTAGCACAAAAACAGACACAGTACACCGTGTTCTTTATGACCTCATCCTCAAGCAAAATCCGAAATATATGTTCGCGCATAATAGAATAAGAATTTTAATATAAAAATTTAATTGTAAGACGCAGTACATTTAGACTGCGTTGCTTGGGTGTCACAGGGAACAAAGGCTTCATCGACGCGGCGAGCGAACCTATCACTTAATATAAACAAACACTGTATCAACTCACACCGAGAAAACTGCTTACCTCTTCTAGGTAATATTGTTGTCAAGCGATATTTATTAAACAAATGAATCATCATCGGCGCAGGCATATCGTACTGCGGAGAACCTTTTGAATACGAAGGAACAAAGCGCTCCAAACAACCCCATCCCACCTCGATGCATGCCGCAGACACTATATATATAGACGTGGTCAAAAGTAGCATTATGATCAGTCAATTAAGTTTAGTCAGTCAGAAAAGTTTAGTAAAGATCAGTGAGTTAAAAAAAGATCAGTTCAGTAGAGACCAGTCGGTAATTACAATCCATTCATTCAATCTTAGAAGACAGTTCGGTTCGATCAGATTCAAAGTTCGTCGGGCAGTTAATCTGGACCAAGTAATTCGCGCTGTTCACACCCTCAAGGGATAAAAATTAAATCCAAGGCGGATACAATTGTAAGCTGACGACAAGAGTGTAACACGGTGTTACTATAAATCGAGGACCTTTATAATTTGTAAAACATTTTAAGTAAAAGTTTTTATAATTATTCTAAACATATAATCAAGTGTAAAGATTTAATTGACAACCTATATTATTTAAATTATACTTATCCTACAAGTGCAATAGCGACTCATTTAACCGCATTTCTTAGAAATGCTACACGCCACTATTTCGCTCATTCAAGATCCTTTTAGCGACTACTAGCTTCGCTAATACTTTCTTCTTTCGTATCGCTGCGCCTCCATTGGCACCCGTAACTGTCACCACTATATCAATAAGTAAGATCTTTAAGTATTCGCCGTCACGCTTTTACACCAGCGAGACAGCGTGTATACATACCTACCCCAACCATTTATTTCATCCTCTCTCCACTCACAGGCAGAAATAAAACCGGCCGTAAGAGGGTTAACCGCCATTTTTTTGTGACATTCAAATAAATCGTCGATAATAAAAGTGATGCTATAGTTGATATCACCGAAGTAAACGACTCCTTCTGTGCCTTCGGAATATGGTTGTGCAAAGACGCTATTGTATCTGTTGAAAAGTAAATAGAGAACAATTATCTTGAAAACATTGGAATCACAAATGCGTGCGCTAGTTACAGCGAGTGATTTCCGGCAAGTGCTACCACGGCATCTTTGAGCGAGTCGTTACCAAAGAAACTGTGGCCTTTCATTGGAAAATCAGCAGTTCCGAGGGATCAGCCAAATACACAACTGCTCCGAATTTTTCGAGGATCTGTTGGTACTCGAGCATTACTCGGCCGGTACACTCGTAGTCACGCTCGACCAGAGGTAATCAGCTTGCTACGTCCTTCCGTTTAAGCAGCCAACGCCAAGGCGATGTACATCAAAGACGACAGCGATCGGTAAGCCATAAATACCATTATACCCATTGATATACACATATACGATTGCCAACTGAATTTACCGAAAAAGAAAAACCAAAAGATATGAAATATGGAGCCTCATCCCTACCGGTAAATCTCGGGTAAAGCGAGGTTCACCGTTAAAAATAACTGTTAGCCTTTTTAAAAATCTAATATTAAAATGTAGGACGTAACAATCACATCATCCTAAAAGGGATTTAACTTACAGATAAATAAAAATAGTTTTATACACTTTGAGGAAATCTAACAGAGAAAAGTTGACAATAAAATAATGACCATTGACGTAAGAATGATTAATTACTAAATAATAAAATATGAACAATACCTTAAGGTAATATATGCCCGTGATTTTACGTACAAAACTACTATGGTATTGTTAAATGTATATTTCCACCTAATCTTTGTTTTTAAACAGACGCCGCGCAAGAAATTTACGTTTATTTAAGAATTTCAATTTTGTTTTAGTTTATTTATACGTCAAGGCAATCGATGACTATTAGACAAGACGGCTGATGCTTTTTCTTTGGTGACGCGATTGTGAAAAATACAAAAATTATTCTTTTGTTCCTTATTAACTAATGTGTGAGTTTAGAGAGTACGCTGATGACTTTTAATTCGCCTTTGGAGAATAAATATAATTTATCGGTTATCCAATTATTTTTGTTTTGCTTAGCAATTTTTCCAATATATATAAATTTATCAAGTTAGTTCCTATTCTTCACTAAGGAGAACCCAGTGCTGCGAACGGACATTCAACATTTTTAAAGATCCCGCTAAAACCGACAGTCGGGGTGTTACACAAAAAGGCTTGCAGAGACCGTCCGATTTCATCTCTAGGGGCAAAAGTATTCACTATGATAAAATCTACACACATCACCGGTTAGTGGTGCCGTCGTTAAGGCTGTAGCGTCTCAGAAAAATTTCTCATGCAGCCTCAATACTTAATGAAATATTATTTTGTTGATATTTAATTAATAACTTTCATTGATTAATAATTAAAATTAATTACCATTTCACTGAGACAACAATTTTAATAAAAATAAGCTCGAGAGTTCAGAGTTGGCATATCAATGGGTTTTAATAAACTGATTTCACAAGAGCAGAGTGGCGCAGTGGAAGCGTGCTGGGCCCATAACCCAGAGGTCCGTGGATCGAAACCACGCTCTGCTATCCGTTGGATGTGTCATAAATTGCCATTATCTAGCAGTTTTTTTTTAGACAAATACGCAATTGTAAAATAAACATTAATTTAATTTACAATTTTTTTTTTACAAAACATTTTTGAGTATTTTGTTCGCTCTCATAAAGTTGTTAGAAACTCCACGGCTACTGCGCGGAATGGAGAATAATCTCGTTACCGGGTCTAACCAGGATTCTATTTATATTAGCTTACGTAAATAATTGGTCGTGATTCAACCGAGCCTCTGTATAAAAAAAAATAATAACAATTTTGTATACGATTTTGTACTATAGAATGAAATTACGCGAGTCAAAAATGGAAATCGCCCAACGTGGGGCTCGAACCCACGACCCTGAGATTAAGAGTCTCATGCTCTACCGACTGAGCTAGCCGGGCTTCCTTAAGGGACATAACATAATTGATCCCTACATGTCAAGACCCAAGAGTAATTCGTCCTTGGTCATTGTTAATTAACTAATTCGATATAAATAATACATTTTGGTGTTAAGTCGCTAGCTGAATAAATTAAGAAACAACATAAGTTAATAATAATTTCGTGCAGTTCGATGCACACGTTATCTTTCGTAATTGAGAAATCACAGAAAGTGGTATAGTTCTCAAGCGTATAATCTCATAACGACAATCAAGCAAAGAGCCAAGATTTTCGTGGAATAAAAGCTAGCGGAGTCGGTAGTTCCAGCTGTAATTGATTGCGCCTGATTTTTATCTCTTAACAAATTTTTCACTAAATCTCTGCCATTGTGAGGACAATTGTGATTGGTGTAATTGATACCACGGACCACGAGATATTCTTCAAGTTCCTCCCAGCATCTCCACGAGATGCGCCGATTGTTTCTTCCAAACTCGACAGTTGCGAGGCGCGGTATGCCTACCAAGCAGCTCGTGTATATACATCGAAAAGCATTGCCCTCAAAATTCAAGTATTCGAGATTGTTGAGTCCTACAAAAGAACCTATCTCGATCTCTGATAACTCATTGTCGCTCATATCGATCGAAAGGATTTTCTTCGTCTCGCGAAACCAGCCGCTCCTCACAATGGTAAATCGATTGTGTCGTAGAGTCAGCCTCTCGAGTTTAGTAAGACCGGCAAAGGCTCGTTGATCTATATCTCTCAGAGTACAATTAATCAATACAAGATCAGTGAGATTCTCGAATCTATCGAAAACCATCGCCGGCAAGTTCGGTATGTAACTGTCTCTGATCTCTATTTTTGTAACATTACTCGGGATGTGGAGTAGTACCGAGATATCACCATTAGCGCAATTGTACCAGGGTCCCCCTTCGATAGTCTCGTGACTCTTGTAGCAAGATCCACTTGGCGGCCCAGGCGGCATTGGCGGCACAACTGTAGTCGTTAGGATTGAATAAGGGCTCGGAGGAGAAGTTCTCGTTGTTGGTGGCTGTGTCGGTAAAACTGACCACGTTGGACTGTTGAAAAGGGTAAACCATTTTAATAATACGTTATTAAGATAATAAATCGCTTTAACTACGCGGTTAACGGGGTAACTGTAGTTACCTCAAAAATCGTGATAACAAATTAAGGAGCACTATCAAAAAATCCTCTAGGCTATGCACCTTCCACTGTACCCCATAGGCTTCTTTGATCGTGTTCTTCAGGTTAATTTTTCTATTTTTACTATAAAAGCAGGTGGAAATAAACGTTTGAATCGTTTACATTTACCTAGTAGTTGGGTGGATAACATGAGAATCATGACCGCATCCCCAGCCTCCCTCATCTCGTTGAATAAGTACGTCCGGGTTGCAATTGCACGTAATGTCTCTGTGCCTCAAGATTTGCAAGAGTTTTGTAGCGCATAGACAAGTCCATGGGTTTCCTATGACCTCTAATTCACGAAGGTACTGTAGCGCCTCGAGATGCTCGGTACCGATGCAATTCATCAGATTGTCGGATACGTCGAGTCTTATGAGACGTGGCAATCTGTCGAAGACGCCGTTTTCGATTCTCATTATTCTGTTTCTCGCGAGATCGAGCGTCCTAAGATTTCTCATCTGTTCGAACCACCTAGATTCCACGACCTCGAGATAGTTTCCACGAATAACCAGAGTCTCGAGACTCCAGAGACCATGAAAAGCACGACTTTCTATCCTCTGAATCGAACACTCGCGAAATTCAAGTTGTCTCAGGTAACGTCCGAATTTGTTGAAAGCATCGTTGTAAATCGTGGTTATTACCGAACCAGAGAATTTGATGGTTTCGACAGTACCAGGAACGTCGATGAGATCGAACAGCGACGCTCTCGTGCAGAAGCAACTGTCTTTTTTTATTCGATATCCTGGATTACTGACCATCCTACAGCCTCCGGTACGGGGTGGCCTTGTCGGTGAATTATATATAATCTTTGGAGTGGTCGTTGACGGTGGTAAGGTCGGCATTGGAACAGGTGGCCAATGGGTTTTTGAAGCCCAGCTCCAACGAATTTTTCCAGATGTCGTAGAGTTCCATGTAAACTGGACGACAAGCAAAAGAAAATCCATAAGAATACAAAGTTTTTTTGATCTTTCCACGGTTCCGCTATCCTGTTTTTTACGACGTTTTTCAAAATGCTCTCACTATTGCAAAAATAGAGGAATACAGATTTATTAAACAACATTTTTAAGTCTATTTGAGGTGTTATGACTAAATCAAAACCTAAATCAGTCAAACAAAACAGAACTTATTGCTACAAAAAACAAATCGAACAACATGCGAGAAAAAAGTCTTAAGGTAATCCATGTGCAACCATCCAAAGCTACAAAAATCGCACTAATGGCTTTGGAGCTTATTAAAATGTGGCAAATAATATGACCGATGCTTAGCATACATAGTAAAAAGACACTCAAGACTTTTATGAAGACTTTCTGTTTTGTTTTTGGAAAAAAAAAATGAAAATAAATAGCACTGCGTTTGTACAAATTTTTGTCGAATACCGATCTGTCATACAAAATGCTCAATGGTGCGTTATTCGATTATCATCCCTCGTTATACAATAACGAGGGATGATAAAGGCGTATCCATGAAATGGCATTTCATGAATAAATAAACTTTAATGAATTGTTCTCTACAAGACTACCGCAATTAACATTCATTTACATTCATGTTTAAAGAAGTAGGTTTATATTGACAGGTATAGGCAGCCCAGCGAGAGAAAGAGAGATAGTAGGGAATAAAAGTTAAACATTAATAGTAATTAATGCAAAAACTGTGCTGTAAATTGGATTTTGACGTCCGACTGTTCTTTTCTTATAAGGTAAAGACTAAGCTAAAGAAATGCTAACTTTGATCTCAATTATCTCTTGAGCAGTACTGTCAAGACCCGCTTTATTGGCCTTAATATCATTAATTCAGAAAAATGTACTCTAGCGACAAATGACATGATAAAAGTAAGGTCGTCGAGCTATTACTGGTTTAACGGTGGACTACCTTAATACGTTTCAAGAGCCTACCGAGAAAAGTAGACATATCGTAGAACTTATAGTTTGTGTAATTTTGATAAAAATTTACAAAAAAACTATATATAACGATGCTTTATAAGTATCAAAGTAACGAAACAAGTATCTATAAGTAACGACAACTTATAAGAATCAAAGTAACAAAGAAGTAACTAAACTTTATAAGTACTTAACGTTATTACTATGTAATAAAACTTCTTTACGTTTTATCTACATTTATTGCCACAACTTTTTTCATTAATAAGGTCAAGTTGTTACTGGTTTAACGGTGAACTATCTTAATACGTTTCAAGTGCCTACCGAGAAATGTGGACATACCGTAGAACTTGTAGTCGGTAAAATTTTGATGAAAATTTATTAAAAATTGTATACGACGCTTTACAAGTATCAAAGCAACAAAAGTTTATGAGTATCAAAGTAATAAAAAAAATTATAAAAACTTTACAAGTACTTTACCTTAATGTTGCGTAATGAAAATTCTTAAAGTTTTTTTGTACAATTATGGTTACAACATTTATCATTAATTTATCGTTAAAAAGTAATAAAATCTACCAACATATAGTTGTGAAATTGTCGGTAAATTTTTTTTGATAAATATACGAACTACGTTCGCATAGATGGAATTCCCATCTTTCAGGTTGACATATTTTCAAGAGTCCAAATAGTATTTTTACGTACGGTAAAAATACGATATTTTACGAATAAAATACCGGTCACATCTCTAATAACCTTACCTGATGACATTTTTTATCAAAATTCTATTAAAAAATGTAAATAAACTTAACTTAACGTTAAAAAAAAGATACGACACGAATGAAACGGTTCGACGTTTTAATACAACCGAGCCACTGATTTCTCAGGGACAAAAAAATATTAAGCTACTCTATCATATACACAGTGACGAATATATTTCTCGATAATGCGTCAGTGACACTCAAGGAGTTAAGATGGCCACAAGTGGTATTTGGATTTACTTTAAATTTCGAATTGAGATTAATAGATTTAAAGAAGAAAACAACTCGAAAGCCCATTAGCAGTCGAGCTTCAGAAATAATTGGAAGTTTGAGGAAATGTTACCTTGTACTCGTGTGGATCGTTCGTCGCGAGAGCTCGAAGTTCGCATCTTCCAGAGCTGATTTCGTATCCGATCCTCATACTTATCAAGTAATTCTCCAAGTCAGTCCTACATCCGCATATCCACGGATTTCCAACAGCTTCCAATCTCTGTAGAGCCACTAAACCTCGAAGATAATCTTCGTGAAGACAAGTCAGACGATTTTCACTGATATCAAGTATCTTCAGTTCCCTGAGATGCACCAGAGCGTTTTCCTCGAATCTCTCGATCGAGTTGCGTCGAAGAATGAGCTCGTGGAGCCTTCCAAGATCTCGAAACCAGTCGTGTCCAATCGTGATCAATCCATTTCCCACTAGAGTCAGTCTCTCGAGTTTGTGAAGACCAGCGAACGCTTCTCTCTCGATTTCCCGGATGCCGCAATTAGCCATTTCTATGCTTCTCAATGTATTGCCAAAACGGAAAAAAGTGTAGCGCGAAATCGTAGGTATCTCAACGTCGAGGATTTGTATCCAAGATGACTCGTCAGGGAGCCTATCGAGATTAGCGATACCCGTGGCGAGGCCTTCTCGCCATTCGAATCGTCCATGATAGTGACTCAGGATCTGCGTAAAAGATGCTTGAGGAGCCGGTAGTGCAGGGTAGTCGAGTGTCGTCATGCAGTCGTAAACTTTCGCCGAGCATCCGTTGACCGTATCGTTGTGCATCCCGCATCCCTCGTCAGGGCCATGAACGATCCGTCGATCTTGGAAGAATTTTCTCAACGAGCTTCTGCAGTCGCACAACCAAGGATTTCTACCGATCTGCACGGTCCTCAAATTCGTCAACGACGCGAGAGCATGGATAGGAAGACAATCGAGATCGTTTCCCCTGAGACTCAGCGTCTCAAGCCTACGGAAGTTATGAAAGACTTCGGGCTCGATGTACATTAACCCCGCGTCATCTAGCGTCAATCTTTTGAGATTTCGCAAGTGTCGAAAGATGGACGCTCTCGCGAGTCCTATTCGAGTGTTCGACATTACGAGCCATTCGAGATTTTCCAAACCGCGAAAAGCGTCGGGGCTCAATTCTCGAAGATCGCAATTGTAAAACGTAAGACGACGAAGATTATGAAAACGGGAAAAGGCATCCGATGGAAGATTGTAAATGCGAGATACCGTGAATTCTATCCACTCGGCCTCGCTCGGCACTTCGTCAACATCGTTAAAATCGCCCTGTACGCATGCGTACGCGATCCAAGGTCTTCTCTCGCCCTCTAATGGCGTCAGGCTGCACTTTGCTCGTACCTCGTCGATTCCGCTACCCAGTAGGACCAGCAGACAAACGATGATCCAGTTGAAACCTTTCATCTCGAATATTGATCAAAAGTAAATACTCTTTCGATACTCTTGCTTTTTCGATCGATTGTCTATCGATCCATATAAAACCATTAATCGTACTCTACCGGACAAGGCACCAAACAATATTGTAGCTGAACAACGCTCATCGAATCACGCATAGCGCGAACCTCATTCGAACAAGTTCTCGCAATTATATTAGCAAGGATATTATCGGTAGCTACGCTAGCTATGGTGCTCTCGCAGCACGTAGCACTGCAACACTCTCCGAAGCGCGTAACTTTGATCGCAATCCACCTACTCCGTGTATATGTGTCTACATATATATATATGTTTGCAGCTAAAATTGTGCAACGCGCCTTGTACCGAATTAGCTGTTGCAGTCAAGGCCGATTTTCTCCGTCTTCTATGGTTCTCTGGATCTCTATCCGGCTATAATTCGTTCCCCTGTTTATATTCTCAGTGACTGCTGCACGTGAACGGTTACACTTGACACGGAATTCGTAATAATCCAATAACGGCGGTAAGCAGTAGCATCCTCTATCACGAATGTTGATCGTATTAAATAAATTCAATGGAATTTAATTCAATTTAAGCATTCGATTTTATTTCGCATTATCGTTGATTTACAATTTTTAAATTGTTTTATTTTAGGTTATTTTCTTCTTATTCAAAATATTGAATGAGATTTACGCGTGGAAAAAAGCGCGCGCTCGATGAAAACACGCGTGTAGCGCAAGTAAATTTAGGGGAAGAATTAAATGGACGAAGCTGTCAAAAGGATAGACGAGCGATCGACTGATCATTCGCGAGTAAGCCACCGCTATTATATAAGTGCGTAAGGACAAGGTCAGACTTACCCCGGCATCGAGAAACGCTCTATATTTAGAAGTGCCACCAGGCCACACGATTCTCAGATGTGTGTTCGCCTCTGGTATAGTCGTCTGTTCTAGTTGGATCATAGCTTTTGGCAAAACAACTTTTAGCTGTTAAGTGTGAGTCTGTGAGCCTATCTACCCGTAGAAATAAATTGAGCTTACCGCATCATCGTTAATATCGTAAAACAACGAGATTTGCGCGATTTTATTATGATGAATTCGCACGCTGGTCACCTTTGTGTTACGCTCCGGATATATAAACGAGAGCGTGGGAGTCGTCTGCGTGTAGTCTGTCGTAGTATAGGATTAGTCGATAGAACAGGAAACGCGATGACTACCAATATCGATAGCGAGCCCTGATGTATTCATCGAAGAAGCGGAGGCTGGAGGCTGCAACGGTTTCAATGCCGAATATATTATCGTGAGAGTCATGCTTCATTCCGTAGGGCACGGACTATGCTTATTACGAATGCATGTGTTGTCTGTAGAAACCGCGTATTATACATTTATCCAATTAACCGAGAAACTCATTGTCCGTTTGATGCTGTTCGCGTTTAGTGTATTAAGTCACTCGAACGGTCCATTACAATGTGCTCTCGTAAATATACACGTCACTGCATCCCGCAATATGATTCATATGTTCTTTTGCATTTATTTATTATCGAAATAATGAATGGGACCGTGAAAGAATGAAAATAAAATGTTGTACAAACGGTGGTTAACGCTTAAAATATGCAAAATGCATTTCGTGCGCTTCTCCGCGTGCGAATGGGTCACTCGTGTCTGGTTCGATTTTCATAACTTTCGAAAATCAACATTTTGTTTTATCGCGTCATACAAATTCATTGATCCACCAACAAAGCCTCCTACAACCTATGGAATGTTTTTTTTTAAAGATGGGACAGCAATTGTTATTCAGCCAAGGGATCTATCTTGATATTACAAATAAAAGAAACGCACTTTTCACGAATGATCCAAGCGTGTGTACCAAGGGTTACATTATATTTAAAGCAATTACAATACTATCAAACACTAGAAAATGTAATTCCTAGTGTTGGTTCATATAATAATTTGTAAAATATAATACTTGATCAATTATACTTTGTCACGACGTAAAATAACGATCAACAGTCAACAATTATCAATTTTTATTACTAAACTTTTAATCTTTGTATTCTTTACCTGGAAAATGTAATTCCTAGTGTTGGTTCATGTAATAATTTGTAAAAAATAATACTTAAACAATTATACTATGTCACGACGTAGAAGAATAACGATTAACAATTATCAATTTTTATTACTCAACTTTCAATCTTTGTGTCCTCTACCTAGTTCCTAAGATGTTGTTCGATTATCATTGTGTTTTGCTTTCTTGTTTACCTTGAGAATACCTAACATTTGCCTATTTCCATGATTTAAAAAATAACTACTAAACGAGAAAAAAAAAATCTTCGCGGCATCCCCAATCTATCTATTTATAATATTTATTGTTGTTATTATTATTATTATTACTATTATTATTATTATTATTAATAACGCACGTGTAATCTACACGTAGGAAGTACCGGCGAGGGACCGCGTAGGACAGTTATCAAGTTGAGAACGTGCGCGCATGTGACGTAACTCGCGTGTTTGAAACCTACGCGCGGGCGCGCGCTCGCACTCATATCCTGATCGCCGACGACGCGAGGCCCTAGCAACTCTCCAAGTACTTAGTAGTGTTACTCGATGTCTTGTTGCAAACGCGTACAGTGGCGCAGAGCTGCTTCTGCTGCACACATGTATGAATCTACGGGCTGCTGCACGTTGCGTTCTGCAACGCGTCCAGCTCGTAATCGGATAGAGTGAATGTCATAACGTAACGCGACAAACGTGCCTGTGACATTAAAAAAATTAAAATAAACCTCGCTCAGTCATATATAATGTAATCGTTTCCTCGTATAAATGGATTGTCAACTGGTACAGAGGGCGGTTCTCGAATCTGCAATAAGTCACGCAGAGTCAAGGGGTACGTGACACGTGTACGTAGACATCGCGAATAAAATCGAAAATACGTTATTACGAGACTATTTTTACTTGAAAATGTAGTGACGATAAGCATTATGAGAAGTATCGTGAATGTATAACATATAATGTGACGTGAGTGATCATATTCAACTTTGTATCACGAAGGAAGGGAGCTTCGAGAATCGTACATTGATCCCAAGAATGATAAAAACCCATTTTTTCTCAATAGTAATATGATGTTTCAATAATGCGGTTATTATCATGAGTAAAAGACGTTTTCACGACTACGCGCGCACCAAGGTCGACGTGGGATATCCTGGGGAACGAGCGACAATGAGCAACAGCGGTATGTCAGGTGGGTCCAGTTCGTACAACTATGCGTCTAAGTACAAAACAAAAGAACTTGATGAAAAGTATAATATTTCATGTTACAACGTCCATACAAATGCCGGCGTGTCTCGATGTCGAAGGATTATATCATTTGTATAAATATTGTCGTATTTATATGCCAACATTTTAGGGCGGTAAGTCGTTTTTAACGGCTCCAACTCGACAGAGCAGCGACTCTACACGCGTCAACTGTACACTGTTCATCCCAAATCGTACAAAGTGCGCGGTCGACGCTTGTAGAGTCGCTGCTGTGTTGAGTTGGAATCTATAGAAACGACTGCGCATTTAAGTGTTATATAAAATATAGATATAGTGATTAACGTTGAAGTTTCGTTTGTTATTCGATGATATTTCGTCGTTGTTATGTCAGAAACAGAATGCACTTGATGATAAATTCTACGAGATTACAATTAATTGTCTTTCATATTATTTCGCATTTTAGGGCAGTAAGTCGTTTGTACAGGTTCCAACTCGATACAGCGACTGTACGCGCGTCAACTGTACACTGTTCATCCCAAATCGTATCAGATGCATAGTTGACACGTGTAAAGTCGCTGTTGTGTTGATTTAGAACCTGTAGAAACGACTGCGCATTTTAGTATTACGTGAAATATGGATATAGCGATTGACGTTGAAGTTTTGATCGTTATTCAATGATGTTTCGTCGTAGTAATGTTAGAAACAGAGTTTACTCGATGTTACATTCTACGATCGAGTCTTTCATATCTGTGCGTAAAGTCTAATCGACGAGGGATGTCTTGAGAAGCGAGTTGTAGCTGCGAGTTGTGTAGTAACAAGCAACAGTATCGATCGAAACGTGAATAGATTTTTTATAAATATAACTATGCATCTACCATAAGCAAAAGAAAAAAGCTTCATGTGTTGAGTACAGTTATATCGTATTAACAAAGCTCCAGATAAATAGCAACATATCTACATATAAAATATTCATCATTCGTAAATATATTGTCGCATTAATATGCCAAGTCGGCATGCATCGTCAGTCAAGTGTGCATATTATATGAAATACTAGCGACATGGCATTGCCCGGGATTCTTTGTACCATTACCTATCATAACCTAGAAATTGTATTTATTACCACGTCGACTTTCAAGTCAATCTGTTGAATTCATCAAGAGTGATTGAGCAACAAACGGGCATCAACGTGTGATTTTGACATATTAGTTAAGAAGAGGGACGGGTTTTGATATCGCTGAGCTTTGCTCGTTATTTCGTCGCTGTATTAATTAGCGATGGTTGATTACGCGTGATTATGCATTATACGAGATTCCAATTAATTCTCTTTCACACGCGCAACGCTTACACTGTAAAAATGTTCTTTATGATAATTAATATACCTGTAAAAGAAGTCTTTAAGTCCATAATCAAGTATATCAAATTTAATATACAAATATGATATAAAATTTATGTATGGTATATATTAAAAACGTTTTAAAAGTCGTTGAATTTATCTTAAATTAATATTATTCTTGTATATTAAATATAATATAAAAGTACATGAATTTTTGAAATATATTTAGAAGTGTACTTGACGCGGGACATACTGGAAAGTGTAGTAACGAGTATATCAGATTCATCCTTTTCTTATATATATATAACTCAGCATCTAAATTTAAAAAAAAAGAACTTTATGTAAAATATAGTATTTCGTATTTAAAGTACCAGACATGCCAGTTAGTTTTTTTCGTCGAGTTATTTTATCGCTGTATTATTAGGGACAGTTATATACGGGTGATGATGCATTCTCCGAGATTCCACTTAATTCTCTCTCATCCGTGCAAAGCCTAGTCGACGCGGAACATCCTGGGAAGCGAGTAGGGTGAATGCACCAGTAAATGAACAGTCACCGGTGAATGAACGACGGCTTTTATTTAGATTTTTTTGTAGGGTTCATGAGAATATCTGACGATTGAACATTAGTTTGAATCAACATTGATTTTTTAAATTCGCTGATATTATATTTCTATCTGTCATACTTACTTTATAACAGAAGCTTAATTTCGATTGAATGCGAAAGTTTTATTAATCCGTTAACTGGTGTATTTCAATTATTTTTATCGAAATGTTCACTTCTATGTAATCCGTGACGAAAGTTTGATATTTTTTCAGTTTTTCCAAGTGATTTGTTATTCAGATTATCGATTATTATACCGGTTGTTATAGGATCATTGGTTTTTGTCAAAATCCATGTCAAATTAATGATTCTCCTTAAATATTTATTCAATGGTGCCTTTACACAAGTAACGAAGCATTCGTATCGATGGAATCACGTCTCGATTTCATATAAACATTCTATCTAAGTAAATCAACAATAAAATTGATTTAATGTATAAAGTTATTCGTTTTGGAAGCTCCAACGAGCTTAGATATCAAAGAATCATTATTCGTACACGTAATATCGCATTTATATGCCGATTTCTTAATATTATATGAAACGTGCGTATTATTATCTCGCCTGATGCCGATTTTTCCTCGTTATTTCGTCTCTGTCCTATTAAGAACAATTATATACCACCGATGATACATTCCCTGGGAATCCACTTAATTCTATTTCATTCTTCCATATATTTTCAACTCCGAGAGAACCAGAGAAGTCTCGTAGGGAGTTGAATAATATGCTACGTACAAATACGTTTTGAGTCAACCACCCTCGCTCGAACCGTCTCTCTGTATCGGAGTCTCAATTGAATATATAAACGACGTTGTGTTGTCCGTAAGCTGTCCCTGGCAGCGTATTACACGACGTGGATCATGCAACTGACGTTGGGAAGCCAGAGAAAACAAGTGAGCTCGTTATATCAGCTTTCTATAGTAAAAGAAGTAAATTCCAGTTCTTATTTCCTTAAACATAATATTGAAAAAAAAAAAAAAAAACACAAAATCCTGGAAAATAAAGAGATAATAGAAGAAATTGTTAAATGGACAAACATATTTTGTCGAATTTTATTAAAGAAATATAAATATTTCTTTAATTCTTAAAAAAAATGTTAAATGTCCGGTGACAACTTAACAGACTTTTACCATCGTGTAATTCTTCACGATTGACGGTGAGATTCCTCGTCGTACGTGTACGTTCTTAGACACGGAGAAAACGTGATGAAGCTGACAAGTGTCAGTGAAAAATAGGAACTCTCATGTTGGTACGCCTACTGGATGGGCACCGACGAACGAAGAATTAGGGATGCTAGCAACGACCGAGAGGAGACGAGACGCGTACAGGAGGAGACTGTTTAAAATACTTCTTGCAGTACGGCAAATGTTAAACGCGAGTATTATAGCACGTATGGTGTGCGATGGAGAACACGGTAGCCACAGGAGAGATGCAAAAGTGAGTTGCGATCAAGCTGGCTTCGAGCTCTAGGGGTCACGCACGAGGTGAATGAAATGAAATGGAACGGAACATGGGAATGGATATATCTCGGTTGGGGCAGTCGGAGTTTGACTGTTTGAGTGGACGGGTGCCCGGTCACTTTAGCCTTTCTAAGTGATGTTAATAATTTTAAAGACGATCTTTTAAAAATATATTTCAACGTCAAAGAAGCCCAACGATTATTGTCATTTGTATTTTTTCATCGATTAACTGTTTAAGTGAAAACGAGGTACCTTAACCGAACTCCGAATTACATGGCGGTTGAGAGTGTCGTGCGTGTTTCCCGCACTTCAGTGCCCAATCTTCGTCATCATCGAGAACCGACGAGCAATATATCGTTCCGCGTATCTCGAATCCTCGCATACTCTGGCAAGAAACAGCGGGTGAGTTGTCACGATCAATGGAGATGCGGCGGTAGAAGTTTGGAATGTTATAAAATTAATGTAACCATATTCGGAGGATTTATTAACGCGTCGAATGTTTCTCAACGTATTACCGTCAAAAAAATAACGGTGCTCATATGTAATTACATCAGGTTTGCTTTCCACGTATGGAGAGATGACAGCGTTATGAAATTGAGATTATTTGAATGAAAACCGTGGGAAGGCAATCGCTAAAGCGATGATACGATGATAAACGCGTTAGATATTACCCGCGAACGAAATGCGTACGCCGCGTGATTAAATTTAAAAGATATCGACGCTGAAAGTCAATCGTTTATCCAACGAATATCTTTAAGACTAAAGCCTCGATCATTTTCAGATTTGGATAGAAGCGGATTATCTCTTCCGATTCGTTGGTTTTTATTCGCATAGAACAGAAATTGGCAAAGAAAATTGCTTCATTTTATCGTCGTGGGGCGGTTATACTTAGACTTTATATATAAAATTGTGTACCCTTAAGGCGAGGCGATGTCTCCATACTTACACAGATGTGCTGCTTCTCTTTCACTCCGTCGTATCCGCCATACTAGTTTTACCTCTTTCGCACTCATGGATTTTTCGTCTTCCCTTAAGGTAGTTAAGGTAGTTATGTCACTGAGACATTTCAAACTCGGCAAACCCATTCTTCTAATGTTTTAGTTTGACTATTCAATGTTAGATATGCGAACGACCAGGGTAGGTTACCGAGCATCGAAAAATCAAAGTAAGAGGAGGCGAAACATCCATGCCACCGCATCTAATATCCAGAACACAATTGCTCGTTTTACACTGAACAGAATTGAATGAAATTTGATCAATAGACTGCAAAAATATGAACCTTTCGGGTGACAATCGTAAAACTATAAAAATGAAAAAAAAAAATTCCAGCTTAATTATCCGCAGTTACCTGTAATGGAAAAATTACTTTTTCAAATGATTTAGGGCACAACGTGAAAAACCGCCATTTGTCACCCCCAAACCAGTACAAGAACACACACGGCACACCCATTTCGATTGCGATTTAGAAACCATAAAGTACCGCGAAAAGATAATCTCGAAAAATAAATCCGCGAACCACGCAGCCAATCGCTCAGCTGTATGAAGGCGAGGTGAAATATCTATGAGTGCGAAAAAGGTAGAACCAATATGGCGGACACGGCAGAGTGAAAGAGAAGCAGCACATCTGTGTAAATACGGAGGTTTCGCCTCGTCTTAAATTTTGAAAATTTAAGTTTTTAGTGTTGTGCTTGTGATCAAAGTAGCGAGATCTGTATTAGACTGAATAATTTTGATACTTTGATAAAATTAACAGAAAATATAAAAAGTACTACATCCTCTTGAGTTAATAAGGATTCGAATGAACATTAAAAAATATAGACTCACCGGATATTTAACAAAGATACGAACAATGAAAGCGAAATTTCACTCGCACCGTGCGTCGTGTCCAATCGTTACTGTGCCCAACACTGCTTTACCGACATTATTACCTCGAGCGTACTTTACTAAAAAAAAAAAAAAAACTAGACCGTGGAAAATAATTTTGAAGAAAATTATTAAAAATTCAGTGCATTTTGTACAAACTACGTTCAAGTCGGCTATAAACGAAAATAAATGCAGAATTATGTTATTAAGTTTCATGATAATTTCTTATGATTCAGATCAACGTAATCTGTTAAATTCGACCATCTTTGTTCGTTGTTTGTGATGCTTAGTTTCCTTATTTTCTTTGCAATAAAAATACGACATTTTTCTTGTTGTTTCACATATTTCGTTATAAAGATTGTTGAAAGCAATTGTCGTAGCTTGTCCAAATAAATTTGTATCTGTAAAAATATGTAATAAAGAAAGTGTCAATTTCAAATGCAATCGAACAGGAACTAGTTTTCGCAACAAATCACCTTAAGGGGATGCTGGAGTAGTTTCTGTACCGACTTTATATTTCATTATCTTCAAAAAGTCAATCGCACAATACAAATTAACGTAGAGTGTAATACCGCGTTCGCATAGTCTGGCTGCTCTTACGGCAACGAGAATAAAGACAAACTAAGAGAACGCGGTATACACTTTTCGTTAATTTTTCTTGAGCAATCGACTTTTCGACGATATCGAAATATTTGGAAATCCTCAAAGAATCGTCGTCCGATTCGGTCTGACGTACAAGTAAGTGAGTTCCAGGAAGGTTTATATCCTACAAAACTGATGTTGACACGTGGAGCGGCCATATTGGATCTTTAAAGGATCACTAATATACGATTATTATTTTTTTTGCACGTTATCAACCGAAATTTGACCTGACGTCGCAACGTTTACAGTCATTTTACAGTCCCAGACGACGAAATATCTACTCTCCCCCCCCCCCAGCGGTCCTCTTAATGTAAAAAAGTTAAGTATTTACGTATTCTATAGAATAACGAAAAACATTTTTTAAATCAATATTTGGAGTCTCTTGATAGTGCTGCAAAGATATCGTATTAAAAATTTTTAGTGAAAATATTACAAAAATGTCTAAATCGAGGACGAGTGAGAATCGGGATGAAAGCGATTCGGTCTAAAATACCGAGCGGTAGCCAGTACTACCGGTACATACTAAGCTATACGTTTCGAAGAGGAGGCATTCCTCGCACCTATATTCCCGTTACACGTCCGTATATCTATTCGAGCGTGAGAGACCGAGTGGCGTCCGCATATACGCGTCCGAAACCAGAATCCGCATTGAGCGTAGTATTATAGATATGTGCTATATATAGGTATCGGTATATTCGCTATAAGTTAGCGGTACAGCATCTCGGTGTCGTCGGGTCAAGATATAACATTTTTAATCTTCTTTTATCAACATTGGCGTCGAAACCCCAATAATTCATTGAACGATATATAATAAAAAGGAAGAGAGGGCAGAGAATTATATTTCTGTGCTTTTTTCCGTCAATTTATTGACATCATTCAACGATCATAGATCGATCGCTAGGTAACGAAAAGAATGAAATTGTAATTGGGAATCATTCGACGATGAAATCCCGAGTACAAATATCGAGTAGCAATTGCACCGGCGTCTTACTTTTAATTCGGGTAGTACAACAAACTACATCTTTGCAGAGAAATGTATTAAAAAAAAAAAAAAAAAAAAAAAAAAAACGAGCGCGTGGTAGTATGCAACACGGAAGTCGCGTGTAGTGTATCTTTCGTACGTGTATTGTGAAGGGGGAGGGATTTTGATCGAGAGTAAGTTCGATGAACCTTCTCTCTCTTTTCTTTTCCGTCTTGGAAATTCCCTTCTCGCTCCGGTAATACATACTTCATCACCGATGCGCTATAAGTATCCCCTCCACAATCATCGTGGCTGAGTTTTATGCGGTTAGTATGTAATACGGTGTGTGTGGTACGTACGTTTCGAAAAATTCTTTCAGTACATTCACCACTTTGGCCGGTAAATAACGAACGCGCAAAAGCCTGTGAGATTCCCTCAAGAAAGTTTTTGATAGAAACATAAGTTATCGTTGAAGAAAAAAATAAATAGACTCGATTCGGAATAATCTTCAATTCTTATCACCTTATCAAATTCTTATCGTGCGCGTTGGAAAACAAACTGTAGTAGTACTATCGATAGGTATATCACTGGACTTTACGACGGCGGTATCACGATTATTCGTCGAGTGCTCGGACGAACGAGTGTTTCATCGCACTTCGACGAGTAAAGTTTGAGTGAGTGCCCTCTTGTCGTGACCGCAAGATTTCATCAGCTTTTCAACGTATATTTCCTCTACCTCTATACGTGATTCCAGTGATTTATCGATACAATTATACAAGAATCCTCCAAAAGGGTTAACCAATACGAATTCGGCTGATTGCACCTGTCGCTGTAACTATACCTTCGCGTTCACCGTGCATTATCGCATTATCAAGAAGGAAAAAGGTTTCATCCGGTTGATTCTCGAGAAAAACTCTTCAGTTTCGTAGTACGGGGCGTTAATTACGGAATAGTTGGAAATTTCTGTTAAATGTACATCGCTGTACGTATAGTTATTGTACGCGCGTATATAAAACACTAAGTAGCTGGAGCTACGGTGAACAACAATAAGGAATGAATCCCCTAAGGTGCTTTACTACTATACTTGAACTACAATTTTTAACAGACGCTTGCATTTGCATGTACAAACAATAAGTACCTATACACCGGTAAACCGGCAGACGAACGTGTTACGCACGCGATTCTCTATAAGGCTCTTACGTAAGAGTTAACTGACGTGCGGGACGCGTATTATATACAAGAGAGTGCACGAGAGTCCATGGAATATAAGTGTGTGTGTGTGTGTGTTTGTGTGCCAGCCGATGTTACGTGAGGTAAGCTGGGGTGTAAGTGGGTGTAGCGGAAGTGGATATTGTGAATTACGCTATAGTATACAGTGCGGGCAGCACCGTGACCGCGCTTCCGTGACCGAGAGCTAGAAACAGAAAGTACAATGCTTCGACAACTTTTGGGCCCTCGTCCTAATGAGAGGGTAATAAATAATATTGTTATTACAGGCGCTGAACAATGATTTTTTGCAACATTTATTTCATGAGAATAAAAATTTATCATATTTTATGGTGAAATTGGTCAATTTATAGAAATTTTGTAACATTTTTTAAGCGTAAACATCACGAGAACTTTAAACAATTGTTTAATTTCGTTAGATTCTGGTTGAAGTTTTTTTTTAAAGAACATTTTACGAGGCTCGCAAAGACGAAGAAATCTTTGTTTTTTTTTTTTATAATTCAACGAAAACGCATTTGCATTTCGTGTAGTCGCTATCTTGGCAAACTATACATGTCTGTATAGTACTTATGCAGCGTGGGATGTGACGCCATGCTTGCAATACAGTAATAAACGTTAAGATTGTTGTGACTATACTATATATGTATATATAGCGTCTGTGTGAGAATGTGTGTGGTCGCTCGAATTAAATTCAAGGCAAAGCCATACCGCCCATACGAATGCAAATGCAAACTTTTGCATTTCCGTCTTCCGCGCGATCTCTTGTTTATTATTTATTATCATGTTGTTAAAAAATCATTTTTTTATTAATCATAACTTTTTCATTTGTAAAGGCTCGAAGCGAAATGTTCGCTGGCCCGGGCGGCCGAGGACCCGTTGATCGGTCCCGGAGAATTCAATCAACGCCTTCCGTCGATACCGGCAAAACTCAGTGAGTAATTACAATAAATAATTATTACAATTATATACAGCAATAAAATGGGTCTTTTGATGAAAAAAATTTGTGATAATCGAGCATTGGCCGCAAGAAAAAATAACATAACGTTCAAATATTATAAATAACTGAAAATATGTGTTTCTAGAATACTATTTTTATCACTGTCCGTTAAACTGATGTACTACTCCTCGGTCGGTAACAAAAACTGTAATGTAAATTACTCTACCACGATTGATCATTCGAATAGAGAAGAAGAGAACGATGGCTTGCTGCTTACAATTCTACAGTTCACTGTTTTCATTTTTTATCGTAAAGATCAATCGTGGTGGAGAAATTCGCGATGGGAAAATTTTGTTATATTTCTCGCACGCAAGCGGCAATCTGAAAAAGAATAATGACACGTAACACATCGTCTTAAAGTGACGTACAATTGTACAGTTCGAAAACGAGAGACAATTCTGCTATTTCGCTCGCACGTATGTGTCCAATTGCGAGAAATAGAGAACGCGTAACATATCATCTTAACGTGACGTGCCACACCTTTGAAAATAGTAATCGGTAACAGAAACTGTAATTCCATCCACTCAAAGACGGTTGATGTTTGAAAAAAAGGAAACGGTTCCACTGCAGAATGCATAGACGAAGTGAAAGCCAATTTGCTTTCGTCCAAATTCGATGAAATTTCATTACAGTTTCTATTACCGATTACAGTTTCTGAAGGTGTGTCACACATTACTTTAACCTGTTAACCGGGGGAATGCCCCCGATATCGTTTAAGTTTGACGTATTTATACGTCCCGCCTGGTTAACAGGTTAAGGTAAGGTGACCACGTGATGGTGATATTTCGGAAAAAAGCGAACTTTTATCACTTACGGTTAAGAACTTACAGTTTTTTGTATCGACTGAGTAGTTTTCGTCTCGCTTTAAGGTGAGTCGAAACTTCCATGAGTGCGAAAGAGGTAGAACTAGTATGGCGGACACGGCGGAGTGAAAGAGAAGCAGCACAACTGTCTTGCTCCGGTCTGGTATGACATATGCGGGGTGTCTCGGTGTCTGTCAAAATCCCGAACGGTCAAAATCTCGAATTTGGATATACCCTACGAACCGTCATGCGTATACACCCATACCGTCAGTAATATATACATTCGGGATTTTGACAGACACCCCGTATGCGAGTTCCAAAAACGTATACATCCTACAGAATAGATGCTGTTGACATCTTGCGAAGCCATATTGATTTTCTGAAGAGCCAAAAGTCAGTATTTTACGATTTTTTTCATTTCATGTGCGTTATCAACCGCAATTCGACGAAACGTTGAAGCGTTTATGTTGACATCACAGTCTGGTACAATTTAAAGCATTATGCGTAGCATATTTACCATATAAAGGGTGATTTTTTAAGAGCTTGAGAACTTTTTTTAAAAAAAAAACGCATAAAATTTGCAAAATCTCATCGGTTCTTTATTTGAAACGTTAGATTGGTCCATGACATTTACTTTTTGAAGATAATTTCATTTAAATGTTGACCGCGGCTGCGTCTTAGGTGGTCCATTCGGAAAGTCCGCTTTTTTATCGACAAATTTTGTTCAGCGATGAGGCTCATTTCTGGTTGAATGGCTACGTAAATAGGCAAAATTGCCGCATTTGGAGTGAAGAGCAACCAGAAGCCGTTCAAGAACTGCCCATGCATCCCGAAAAATGCACTGTTTGGTGTGGTTTGTACGCTGGTGGAATCATTGGACCGTATTTTTTCAAAGATGCTGTTGGACGCAACGTTACGGTGAATGGCGATCGCTATCGTTCGATGCTAACAAACTTTTTGTTGCCAAAAATGGAAGAACTGAACTTAGTTGACATGTGGTTTCAACAAGATGGCGCTACATGCCACACAGCTCGCGATTCTATGGCCATTTTGAGCGAAAACTTCGGAGAACAATTCATCTCAAGAAATGGCCCGGTAAGTTGGCCACCAAGATCATGCGATTTGACGCCTTTAGACTATTTTTTGTGGGGCTACGTCAAGTCTAAAGTCTACAGAAATAAGCCAGCAACTATTCCAGTTTTGGAAGACAACATTTCCGAAGAAATTCGGGCTATTCCGGCCGAAATGCTCGAAAAAGTTGCCCAAAATTGGACTTTCCGAATGGACCACCTAAGACGCAGCCGCGGTCAACATTTAAATGAAATTATCTTCAAAAAGTAAATGTCATGGACCAATCTAACGTTTCAAATAAAGAACCGATGAGATTTTGCAAATTTTATGCGTTTTTTTTTAAAAAAAAGTTCTCAAGCTCTTAAAAAATCACCCTTTACAAAGTATACTACGAGTCGCATATCGCAGTCGATAAGGCAGGAATGTCCAGCATCACTTGAAATACGTGTTTTGGCGGGTGGTAACCAATGTCTCGAAGATTCAATCTCTCGAATTACGCTTGGTCAATAGGAACAACTGAACAACGATACAACGTAGGAGAACACTTGAGAAATTGAGTCTTCGAGACTTTGGTTATCATCCGTTTTGGCACACGCGCCGGAGATGGTAAAGCAGCTTCCTAACTTCTTCAGTGGAGAAGTTTATCTGGCCAGATGTCGGCAAACTGCGATAATGATAACCTTTCTGTTGTAACGTACAGTGGTCGTTAGTCGTACGTATCACAAGCTTCGAGCAAACACTAATTTTATGGTTATTTATTCTTTTCTCCTTTAAATGAATTATTTTACGTATTTATTGTTTTGGATACTTTCATTCGGTAAATGGATATAGGAAATTTTATTATGTGAAAAATCAACGTATTCGATTTACGTTGTATGTTCGAAAAACTTAAAATTAATTTCAAGTGGGGATATAGCTCAGTGGTAGAGCATTCGACTGCAGATCGAGAGGTCCCCGGTTCAAACCCGGGTGTCCCCTGCGTTTATTATTTTTTTTTAATTTCTTCAACTGCCTTTAATTTATCTTTAACGATTTATTAACAAACAAGGAATCATAGTAGAATCTTGCAAATTGCTTCCCCATTGTTTTTCACCTTTAACAAAATTATTATGAAGTATGATGATTATAATTTTGACTTCCTCATGGAGAATGCTTTTTCGGAAAAGTGGAAAATTATTAAGAAGCTACTGAGCTACTACATTTCGCTAGTAATTATGTAAATTAAATTTTGATAAAATTTAAATGATAGTAAAATTAAAAAAGGCGTGCAAATTTGAAATTTGCACATTGCTTCGTCATAAAGAAAGTGGTATTAAAATTTTCAGCAATTCAGCAAACCCAGGGGGGTTACGAACCGACTCGTATGCAAAGTTTCAGATAGATCCAGTTACCCGTTCCTTAGATATAGCGATTTCAATTTTGCAAACTCATCACACACGCACACACACTCGCGCGCGCGCGCACACATACGTACACACACGCAGACATTTCTGCTAAATATGATTTCTCGACGTTTTGGAATATTTTAAGTACTCTGACATCAAAATCTTCCTCCTCGAGACAACAAATATTCCTCTGTTAGAAAGCAAAAAAATTCAAAATACTCTAAAATTTTATTGCTTCAGCATATGTTGAGAAAAATGATAGCCAATAACGATAACTTTTGTGTAGCTGGTATGAGAAATTTTAGAGCGATTGTTCGAGTGATCTTTTATCAAGCGATGAATCCAAAATTTCGAGCAAATTGAATTGAAAAATTCAATGTTTTATTAAATTTGAACAGCTCCATTGATTGTAATCAAATTTAACATTAAACTTTTCGTAATACATCCTTACGTTTGTGTACAAAGTTTTAAATTCACTACTTCAACATTTATAAATTTATAGCAGTGACAAAATAAAAAATTCAAAATCTTATACAAGGCCCAAACAATTTTACGAAATTAGAGTAATCACACTTATTTTTCGATACGCACAGCTTCCTCTTACATGAGGAAGCAAAAATGAAATATTGATGCACCGTGCTAATTGCATTTTTTTTTCTCCGGACAGCAAACCCTATTCATACGATAATTATGTTACGAACTTAACTAACAATTTTGAAAATCTCTAGTAAATACGACACGCATCATATATTTTTCTATACTCTCAGTCAAATTAATTTTGCTTCAAATAGAATTTTTGTTTTTGTGAACAGAAAGTGTTGAGTGCGCTTCCTGTACTAAATATGTCACGTGACAATGTCAACGGTAGATTTAGGATCAGGCGGCATTTTTATTCTCAATTATCAATACGATATTATCGCTTTTCGATCTCCTGTGCTTCATTTAACTAAAATTTCAATAAGTTAAATGAAGTTAAATGTAATCAAATTTAACATGAAACTTTTCGTAATATATCCTTACGTTTGTGTACAAAGTTTTAAATTCACTACTTCAACATTTATAAATTTATAGCAGTGACAAAATAAAAAAAT
Source organism: Cylloceria caligata (assembly GCA_963942595.1). NCBI lineage: Eukaryota > Metazoa > Arthropoda > Insecta > Hymenoptera > Ichneumonidae > Cylloceria > Cylloceria caligata. The sequence goes on from OZ012704.1 coordinate 4,597,050, forward strand.
TCAAAATCTTATACAAGGTCCAAACAATTTTACGAAATTAGAGTAATCATACTTATTTTTCGATACGCACAGCTTCCTCTTACATGAGGAAGCAAAAATGAAATATTGATGCACCGTGCTAATTGCATTTTTTTTTCTCCGCACAGCAAACCCTATTCATACGATATACGATAATTATGTTACGAACTTAACTAACAATTTTGAAAATCTCCAGTAAATACGACACGCATCATATATTTTTCTATACTCTCAGTCAAATTCATTTTGCTTCAAATAGAATTTTTGTTTTTGTGAACAGAAAGTGTTGAGTGCGCTTCCTGTACTAAATATGTCATGTGACAATGTCAACGGTAGATTTAGGATCAGGCGGTATTTTTATTCTCAATTATCAATACGATATTATCACTTTTCGATCTCCTGTGTTTCATTTAACTCAAATTTCAATAAGACCGTCATACGTTTTCGCATCACTTTTGGCAATTTAACTCGTGAGATTCTGCTAACAGATGTTCACATATTTTAAAAAAACTTCGGAGTATTCATATCAGAATACCACAAATGTTTTGAAAAGTTGAAAAAAGTGATTTATGAACAAATGTCTGAATGTACGCGTGTGTCTGTGTAGGATTTTTGTTGCCAAGACTCTGGATCTAGAAATTTTTGAAATATCGAGCTCAAATTTGGTTCACAAATGGTTTAACATTGAACAATAATTTATATAGAATTTCTCGAAAATCGATCAAGTGTTACAAATTTAATGAGAATAAAAATTTTCTGAACTTCAATAAAAATTACTATCAAGACGGTTAACGTTAACAAGTCTCTTAAATTTTTTGAAACGTTGAATTAAATGTTACCACGTAAAACGTAGTACATAGCTTCCTTATTATTTTAAATTTTCTATTTTTACTCTCGCAAATTTGGAGTTATCGATCATACAGCCGGTGTGTAAAATACATTGACGAAGCCTGCAAAGTAAAATTTTTCAAATTGGTGCCACGTTATTTTACACCAATCGCAAAGCTATGCGAGAAAGTCAAAATCGATTAGCACACTTCCTCGCAGAGTTTTTTTTTGCCAATTGTGTAAAATTAATAAGAAATTAATTGGGACGATTCTACTTTGCGATCATAAAAAATTTTCTAATTATTAACTATTTTTTCATATAGCCAACATCGTTAACAATTATATCAATTGCTTTTACAGATCCAAAAGAACTCCAAAGGCCAGTGCAACCCCAGCTTCGTCAAGAAGACGAACCGAGCCAATATTTTCTCTCTTCGGATCCCGAAAGTCTCGTATCAACAATCAAAACTCCGTAACGAGCAACGATAGAAACCCAAAGAGTGAACCAAAGTCGTCAAAGTACATTTTTAAGTGAGTAACACCGATCTTTAAAATTTTATACACAAATAATAATAATTATTAATTATCATCGATGAAGATCAGATGCTTAGAATGACCAGTGTTCGGTAGGTCAACGCTGATGTTTGCATATTCTTCGACAAAACGGTTTATAATAATGAATAAAATATACCAAGGAGCGGAGGCGTAGAGCAACTATGTACATGCGCGTAAATGACATTATGCATAGTACACTATTGCTTTTATATTGCGAAAGTGGCACTCTCGAACGTCCACGTACCATAAATACGGTACAGTGCATGCGTACATATTGTGTAGTATTTATTCGATCGTCGGTGCATGGCTACTTTGAGTCTTGCAATGGGTGGGTGAACGACCGCGAACCGTAGCGCGATTAACTACCGCGAGTAAATTCTCCTCTCGTGTTTCTTATATTTCCTCCCGCATAATATATTTTTTTTGTTCCGCTTACAACCCGCTCGTCGAACGAGCAATTCTCTTGTCACGGAGTTAAAAAGATGCTTTTTCAAACAACTGAGACAGAGAGAAACGGTCGTTGGAGACGACGACTGAGAATCCTTCCGCTTTTCGATATATTCCGACCGTGAGCCTTTGCCGCGATCTATGAAATACCGAGGATCCCATCTCCGGTTGGATCATTCGATACAGAGACAGAAGAGAAAGGAGGGAGTGAGAGAAAGGAATCATTGACGAGACGAGAGCAGCGCGTCGACATAAAAAAAAAAACTGGTTAGAACCCGACTGGCTGCAGTTGCCGGACTTGGCCGGGTTTATCGCGCCACAGACTCGCTTATTCGGACGTTGCGGAAAAATTGCAGACTCTCCGTTGGTTAATGGAGGAATACAGCAAGAAGACGAGGAAGAAACTCGCGTGGTTCTTTACGAGAACGCGACGGATCTTGCGCTCGACCCACTCTTCTCTTCTTCTGTTTCTCTTATGTCTCTTGAATATCCTATATATCTTGTACATTTACTACAGTTCATTCGGTACCTATAGTACACGCAACGAGTACGGTACTCGGTCGAACGATGTGAATGACCTAGATAGGAAGGATAGGTACGAGTAAATGAAAAATAATTTTACAAAAATTAAAAATAACTGCCTAAAGTGCTGTAGAAAAAATGGTAAAATGATTAGTATTCGACAAAGTTTAGAAACGTTTCCCCAAAGTTGAATGTTATTTATAAAAATTTACAGAGGTCGGCATCTCGGGAATGTATTAGATTTTCGATATATTCGAAACATCGTTAGTTATTCATTAGTCATGAGAAACATAAAACATTGTGAAAGAATTCGTATTCAATGCGGTAAGATAAGAATCTCCCTAAAAACAAATGATATTTATTGAAACGATTGGAGCTGCGTATAGAGGAGGAGCTGTCGATTACATCGAGCGTCAAAAATTTGACGGGACGTTGTTCGTTAGCTATTTATCTTCAGAGAACTTTTGTTCGTATATTGAAACTCGGAGCCATGTCAATTGACACGAAGAGTAGTGAAGCGGGAAGTGTATAGAGAGTAAGAAGGAGAATGGGCAGTGCTCCTCAAATTAAAGAACCAGGCGGCAGACGCAATTGGCTTTTACGACTCTCCGGTTGGTCCTCGTGTGTAAAATAACCGAAGAGACGAATGAAGGGACACGATAAGAGACGAAACAGGAGCGTCTCGTGTCCGATGAGGTCATCTCGATGACTGACAGCGACGAGATACAGAGAAAAAAAGAGAACATGATCCATAAGGGAAATCGCAAAGTGAGTGAACGTACCGTACGTATTCTCCTCGATAGATCGGGTATACACGCGTCGTTACGTGCTTATTCATCGATCGATCTTAAATTTCCTTTCTGATTCTATCGAGGACTACGTCGGCGTTGCCAGTCACCGAAAAGAGAAACGTCTTGCGTTATACACGACGATGCGGTTGCTCCGCAAAGTGGTTGTGTCGTTATCCAAGCGTCCGAGGGACTATCAAGCGATAAGGTCGGATTTTCATTTGGTACGATCTCCGTGTGGCGTACTCCTCCGCCGTCTCCTCACAGATAAGACCGAGCGATCGGCTTTATCGAAAATCTCGTGGTTCGCGCAGGCCGTTAGTCGCTCAGTCACGCGTCGATGAATCTTGTCTCGACCAAAAGACACGCGAGGCTGAGCGAACGCTGAGCAGAGGAAAGCTTGATGAATAGAAGCTCCGCTTGACGACGATTGCCTTAAACATCATCCTCATCGAGACCTAGACTATGAATGCGAACGAGAAATACTTTATAACGACGCATAAATAGATACAGCGACACTTTATTAATAATTCATACAGGTGGGATGCAGTACTTGACTATAATTGGTAGATACGACTGCAATATTAAATATATTTTTCCAGAGTATCTGAAGTCGCGCGGAGTTGTTTATCGCTCTTGTTACATTTGGAAATGATAGATTTTTTTAAAAACCAAAGATACAACTTTATTAGATTTTATTCTATTGACCCGTCGCGTATTACGTCACGTCGCATAGTCAATGACGATCTGGATAACTCGCTGAGAGTCGTTGATATATCAACGAAATATTTGGAAATTATTTAGAGAACCACGTTAAAATGCATTTTCTTTTATTGCTTAAAAAAAATAGATCACACACGGGCACATTGTTCTTTAAATAAACAGACCACTTTGTTCGTTATTGACAATAAATTAATCGTCTCTGAAGGGTTAACATTTCTCACGTAATATCGACATCAATTAAACGTTACAAATTGAATATCGCGCGACATATTACACAGAGTATAGAGTGAGTTATAGGAGATCAATTGATTCACACGACTCAACTATTTACGCGCATGTCACAGAGAACGATAATACCATGCGTCCAAATAGCGAGTGAAGATACCAATAATTACACATATGTATCATGACAGTGTCGTCGTAGACAAGATGATGAGCGATGTCTGCACGCAAGTATAAATACTGCATCTACGTTCTTACCTACATAATTATACAGAAGTAATAATATAGCGCACCGAATCTGCTGGAAAAAAATATGAAAATACACTTTTTTCACTGAGTGTACAACTGAAAAATGCTCAACACAGAGCTACGGATTGTTTATGGTTAAAAAACAAAGCTTCATAGATTGCAAATCGATAACCTAAGATTAATGAGATTTTTTCGCGTAACGTTGCGTTTTAGATTTTCTACGAGCCCTCTATATGCGAATTCATAAGATTTTTAAAAGGAGAATAACCAAAAGTCAATAAAAAAAAACAGTTTCAAGCTTTTAAATAACGCTAATTTCTTTTTTTTTTTTAAGAAAGCGAGAGAGTAGATGCATTTTTTTTTATTTCTCAGTCAGCGGTAAGTCTTTTCTATAGATTCCAATTCGACACAGCAGCGACTCTGCATTCGTTAACTGTACATTGTTAATTTTAGAATATACCGAGTGTCCAGTTGACTGAAGGGATTAATAACAATGATGCAAAGTATATCTCTTGCTCATTATTGCTCAATTATTTTTCCTTGTTTCCAATGTCACGTCTACGAGGAAGTACGTTCATCAATTTTCGTTTCCTTGTAGAGAAAGCTGTGTAAAAAATGGAAATGATTCTCATTTAAACAAAAAAAAAATTGTAGAAATTGAGCTTTAAGGAAATTTGATTGACTAAAGTTCCATGAAAGCGGTTAAAACCTCGTTACATTTTTTTTTACCTAATTGTAATATAGAGTAACAAGACTTTAAACTCCGATCTACGTTTTAAGAATGGCAGCTAAGAGGAAGTAAAGTGGTTTCCACAGGTTCCAACTTTACACTCGTTAACTGTACATTGTTCATTTTGCAACACTATTATCAAATATTGTTATTAATTTCCTCTGTCACACGTGAATAATATCGCACAAATATGGTGAGTAAGGTGCACTATAGTTTATAGTTAAGTGTAGTACACAATCCTCATTAGGTATCTCGAGAGTCAGCTAAAGCTACGCGCAGGCAAATGCAAGTCAATCCGTACAGCGATTATTTTATTTGTTTGTGGAAAGTGTAACAAACGTAACGCAACACCACCAGTCTTGACGAAGAATATTTGGCTGTTGATGATATCCCATGACTTTTACGTGGTTTCTCGGTAACTTACGATTACACTAAACGATCAGATAAGTTGCAACCAGTTAAGTCACACCGACGAAATAACAGAAATAATAGAAAAGCTTTTCTTAGGAAAAAAATAATAATACGCGAGTTAATGAATATACGACAATTGGGCTTGTGACTTAAAAAAAATAAATTTAATCGATTTAAAGCGTATCTTAAATATCTTGGAAAAATTGACAATCTTTGAAAATCGTATCGTATCGTTAAAGAATAAATTCGACCTATCCGAGGAACACTTCGGGTTGGCTATTTGCGCTGCGTCAGCGATGCAATACTCATGGAGGAATGATCGTAGCAATGATAATGAATACGCGAACCAATCGCTAGTGGGTTCGCCCACGAAAAATGTCGTGAGTGTAGCTGTTGTTATCATGACGGTAACACTCTTAAGACTACGCCTATGTATTACCTACAGTACCAAGTATGCTTCGTGCTAGAGACAAGCTGCCTGCGTGCCCGTATGAAACTACGGGACGGATGGAAAGGCCGTCGAGAGTCCTTGGGAATTTATAATACGCGCACACCTCTTTCAGCATCGAATTTTTAATATTGTTCGTGTATTACATATATACTTGATATTAAATAGGCGACGTAAGAAATAACTAAACAAAGAGGCGAGGGAGACTAATGTATGTAACGTCTTAGTGATTAAGCCTACGATCGGTACATTGATATTCCGATTTCACAATCGTTGTCGTTCCGACGTGGTCGTTTTTTTTTTTCATTGCGTAAAGTAATTATCTAAAAAAGGATGTAAAGTAGAACGTAACGCGTTGCTTCCTCATTATTTTCCATCTTTGACAGTGTCACCTCTACGAAGGTATGTTGATCGATTTTGAATTTTTCATAATAGGAGACTTTGTCAAAGGTGAAGAATAATAAAATAATTGAGTAAAACGATAACTTTGTTCGTCAGATATTTTTCTGAAGTAGGAGCAGCCACGTTGATTAAATATTTTTAATTGCTAAATTCTTTTACCGATCTTTACTAAATTTAATACACAACACCACTGAACGTTAGTTCGTTTGTGTACAAAATTCAATTTTAACTGATCAAAGTTTACGTGAGTCACAGCGATAACGTAAATTCTTCGAAAAATCTTCAAAGTATCATAAAATTTAAAAGGTTTTCTTCGAATTTTTATTCGCTCTTCACTCGAATCTATGTTCGGCTTGAGATTCAATCCCAAACATCATTGTATATTACGTCATTTGTAATTAAATATTTAGCTGGATAGTACAACATTTACCACTATCGGAATAACTGCAGATCTTTTAAACAAAATTCATAACGTCATAGAATTAAAATCCTTGAATCATTTTTGATAAAAAATAATATCGCACTTGGATACGTTTGTGCTTTAGCCGTTTGTCAAATTTCACTTCGATCTGACGAGTAATTATGGGGATACAGAGATTTGAATTTTTCTTAATACGAACACACACACACACACACACCTACATCCATCCAGATATTTACTCTAAACGATTTTTCTGGATATTTTAGATAATTTTGGGTGTCCTGACAGAAACAAATATTGAAAAAATATTCAATGAAAACGAAACTTCTTCTACGAGGAAAGACCACAAGAAAAAAAAGTGAAAATTTAATTATCAACGATACAACATAATATCTTTTTTTTTTTTTTTATAGATACATCAGTATATTTCGAATATCATAAATATATGGTACAAAATATTAGACTGGATTTATTCTCCATTTATATCGGGTGTCCCAAAGAAAGTATCGCTCTTTTCTCGGTCAGCCTCTTCCGCTCGGATCCCGTTAACCCGGCGCTAACGGCGCGTCGATGATGACGCGGAAAGAACTATCTTCACAGCCTCTCATGCCTGTCCAAGAGTCGTCACTGGAGCAATTCGTGTATCTCGATTGGTTCAAAAGTTAAAACTGTTGATCCTCGATCTTTCCCCAAGAGGAAAAGTTCAAAGTTCTCTGTTCGCTACGTTTTTAAGATGTCGCGATATTATTTAAATTCTCATAATGCGTCTAACGAGTGAAAAACGAGATGAAATTGCACTTCATTTTTCTGCACCACCGGGTATAAAATGCCACATGTCTACTGTATGAGAAAAGCATGGTAGGCTCTCGGTGGCACGGCGCTTCGTCTCTTTGGTCCCGAAGCCTGTGAGGGGCATCGACGAACAGCGAGAAAGAGAGAGAGAGAGAGAGAGAGAGAGAGAGAGAGAGAGAGAGAGAGAGAGAGAGCAAAAAGGAAAGGCTCATTGCAGATTCCGCGTGGCGGTCTCCTCCTTGGCGCGTCCTCTTCTTCGTCTTCTGCTTCTTCTTCTCGCGTTCCTCTCCTTCTCTCGATTCCGGGGGGCTGTCAGCTTAGCCGCGCGTCATCGGTTCTCGCATTGGCCTCTCTAACCAAGAGAGAAAATACTGCTCCGACTACTGGCAACATTCTCACGTTGCTTTCGAGTGTATAATCCAAAAGGATTTTATTCAATGGGATCGAATTCTGTTATAAAAATAATTAAAGAAGAAAGAAAGATCTCCAACAGTTGTTTATCCTTATTATCATTAATAAAAGCTGACAATAATCGTTATACATGAAACTCCTTAATTATCTGCAACAATTATCGGTACAGTCGTACGATACTCGGATTACTCTAGGTACATTCTATCCCGAGTAATCAACGCGGTAAAAATTAATTTGGCACAATAATGAAATTTCTATCGGTAAATAAGATTTAAAAAATTATAATTTCCATTTTAAATATTTGTAGAAATAATTTAGAAGCGTAAATCAATTTGATTTGAAATAAATATCATTGAATTTTGAAAAATTTGATAAAAACTTGTTGTTTTTTTTTTATGTATCGCGTTGCTTGGCCTCGTAATGCGATTACCGGAGGTGGTATATATCCGAGGCCTACTTCTCTCGTAACGCCTGTTTGTTCTTCTTACGATTCTTCTCCTCGTCGCTCGGCTCTTTTCTCAACTACGAACGAGTCTCTAACGGCCGAGTGGAGGGGCACTCGGAGAGAGAACCATCGGTAATACAGCCCAACTCCCCCTCCAAAAAATCTTCCCCTACCTTCTTCTCGCAAACCTCCGCGTTTCAGTCCCCGATGCACCGTCGATCGGTGTACAATGCAATACCAAAGGTCTGCTAGTTACGTCCGAAAATAAGGCGGTTTGTCCGAGATGGGCCCGGTGTGTTACAGCGTTCTGTGTAAATTCGTTATGATTTATTAAATAAAATCATTGACGTCAACGTCGTGGAAGTGGGTATCATTATCAGTGAACGAAAAAATCTACGAAAATATTTCACGATTCGATTGTTCCAAGTTTCGTGGCTCGCTGGTACGTCTCCGCGAAACGTCTGGACGACGATAATTCCTCCTCAATTGCCTCTTCGTTGTACAAATTTTCATGGTAACATCCGAGATACTTTGGGTTTGAAAAATAACGAAAAATAAGTTATATCGTTTGTATCATTGAACGGTACAGATCCTTTCTCTTGGTGAGATCTTGTCGATATATTCGATCGAATACTCCGTTCAAGGAAGACACCCACGAGGCTGTTGATTCGCTTCGTTCCTGCTGATCATATATTTTACATCGATAACGGCTACGTACGATTCGGGACACCGCGCGTATATGTACCTTTTACTGCACAGCCCTTTCGTCGAGGAAGAAAAAAACGTGTTGCTGCTCCGCGTTTCTTCTCTTTCTCTCGCTCTCATTATATTTTCTCTGTGTCACTTTGTTGTCCATGGAAAGAAGCAGCGACGAGGTATCACGATTGATACAACACTCGTGAGTACAAACTGGTGAAAGAGTTGCTCGCGGGTGTTGCACAGCTTCGCGAAGAATTTGCTGCTGCAGATGGTATCGGAGCAGTGTTGCTCGCAGCAACAAGTGGCAGGAGCTGTAAATGACGCGGGGACCAAACTCGCGACGTCGTCATTTTCAACCAATTATTCTTCCAAACTTTTCTAGAGTACAGATCGAATCGAATAATCGAACGAACTGTACGAAATTGATGTTCCGATATGAAGAAAATCCCTTTTGAAAATTTCGGTTATTCTATTTCCGAAGTAAACGCTGTGTTACGACTCAATTAATAAATCTTTGAGTCGACGGAATAATTTTATAACGAGTAGCGTGTACCAGCTGTTGGTCTATTGATCCTCGAACTGTAGTGTCGAAATCCCGTAAAGTTTTCTGCTTGAAAATCGTGTTTTTCCACATTTTCTTCGTTGATATTGAGACAGTTGGAGTGTCGGTTGAGGAAGAATCTACGAGAATTTTCATCGATGTCTCCTCGTTGTCATCGCATCGAGTTCTGTCAGTGTCGTGGGCGGCTCTGTTGAAAACACTTATTTACACAGCTTATGCGCCGTGCGTGTCAGGGTCTCGACAAAGTGCTTACCGTGATAATCAAGCATTTCCAATGAACCTGTGGATTCGAAAAAAAATTTTAATTATTAAAAATCGCCATTGAACGTACATGCTGCTTTTATAATGATACAACGTACGACTATATTTTCGTCGGAGTGATATCTTTTTCCTCGAAGGCTCACGATGACTGCGTGACAGTGTTGCATACTTGCAGACGCAAACGTTTGTACGTGTACACATAGACTCACCGCGATAAGCATTGCATGTGCACTACTATGGTGACCAAAGTGTCACTGGTTCGCGACGAAAGGAATAAAATATTATTGGGAGTGAAGAGACGCGCGTCAAGGTTCCTGGATGATCCTCTGGGCGAATCGTTTGCTACGCGTTTTTATTATTGATCGAGGTGTGATAGCCTCTCGAGCCGATATAGCTTTATTCTCCTTACAGTTATCGGATAAACAATGATAAAGAAAAGTGATTTCACGAGCGCACGTCGAGTGTAAATAAATAATAATTCGTAGAGTTTTCGTTGATGAATTTTGAACCAGGGCATATAGTCTAGAGTGACTAGTGACCATGATGAAGTTCAAATCGCTGTTTCGCAGAGGACAGCCGAGTCATCCGCCTCCGCCTTCGCAACAACAACAAAATCAACAGCAGCAGCAACAGCAACAGCAGTTGCAGCAGCAGCAAAACGCGGCGCTTCAACAGGTGCCGCTACGGCAATCTAATTCTTGTTCGTACGGGCCGTCCCTCGAGGCCAAAGCCGAGGGTAACCTGCTGCTGCAACAACAACCGCAACAACAGGAAGAAAACTGGACCGGTGGCGGGAGAGAGAACGCGTCGAAAAACAACTCGACGAAACCAGCCAACAAGACATTGGCGAAAAATTCATCCAGAATGCAGGAGCTCGAGCGTGAGCTCGAACTATCGCGCAAAGAACGCGCGAGGCTCGAGACTCGATTACGCGAGAGCTCCGTCGATGGCATAAAATTTCAGGAAATTTGCGCCGAACTTGCTGCTGTCAAGGTAGGGTATTCCATTTATTTATTATTCTATTATTCATTTAATAGTTAGATCGTAAGTTATTAAGAATACCGCGGGACATTCAGATTATTCTTTCAACATCATTCTCAAGAATAAAGATGCATCGAGGCAGCTGATATATACACTGCAAAATTGTTGATAAATTGGAAATTACGGCATTTGGATATAACATTTATTCCTGCACTTTCGTAAAGTATCTTTCAACGAAGATAATGAGCTTCCGAGAATAAAAATTGAGCCAACGGCTCGGGATAATTCGTTAAAAAGACTGAAAGCAAATGCATTTTTTTTTTTTTAATTCGTACAATCGAGCGTCCGAAAATAATTCATTATTATTGTTTGTCTTAACTGAGAACCCATGATTTCTACCATTGAATCTACCATTGAATAATTGCTCACTCGATAAATTCGTAATACTTTGTGTACCTTGAGTATCGGAGTATTCAGTATTTTTGTTACCGGCGTCTTTCGATTCGACAAACGGAGACCGGTTGCGATCCGGCTATGGAGAGATCCCCCGGCATCGATCGCCCCACGAGATTTTTTTGATGAATAACAGGAGCAGAACTAGCAGCGCCGAACTGGCCTCGACACAGTATTGTCGCTGCTAGACTCCTATTATAACTGCTGGCGCCGAATCCAAGAGGAATTATGTTTACCGCCGTTAGTGTTATTTGAGAACGTACGAACGCCTAGTCGCCGCTGCCGCCGCGACATGAACAAGTGGCATCGGCTCTTGCCAAAGATAGAATTAAATTTATTTGTCAATAATAGGAATCCGATGGTCACTCCTTGAGTGCGGCATTCTTATTCCAGGTTTAACGAAAAAAAAAACCGTTCGAATGGTGAATAGATCTCCCTGTATTTTTTTTTCAAACATAACCTCACATTCGTGACAGTTGACCGCTTTTTTTTTTTCTTTAAACGTCAATTGTTATAATGTCGAAAAATTTGTTAACTAATAATTTACTGGTTATCCGCTGATGCTTGTATCACGCTGAAACTGTTGAGTAATCAGAGGCTTCGACACAAATGAATAAAGCTTAACTCTGTGCTGTTTCAACTTAATTGCAGCAGAATGTACTTAATTTTGGGTTAATTGCAGTGCGTAGTCATAGCGATAAAAAACTGTTGTTTGGGTGTAAAAGATAGTTGATCGGCTTGTTATCCTTGCAGGAGCAACATAACGTAGAATTAGAGCACCTTACAGAGGACAACGAAACATTACGCGCGCGTCTTAGGGACGTCGCCCACTCTCCTCTCTCAGACTCTGAGAAACAACAGCTTCTGCTAGATGCAACGAGATTACACAATTCTGCACCGGCTTCCATAGCTATACCTCAGGATGACGGAAGTGCGGCTTTACCAAATGCGGCTAACGAACAGCAAGGTTGCAATACCCCAGACTGGGATAAACATTCCTCCAGTTCTGTGTCGGAAGTTTCAGTCGCGTGCCTTCAGGACAAAATCTTGCAGATGGAAGAGACGCATTATTCGACGAACGAGGAATTACAAGCTACCATCCAGGAACTGAGCGATTTGCAGGTGAGCCTTTCAAATTGTTTTTACCCTAGAGTAGCAAGTATATTTGTAGAAAAATAAAAGGTTCGAGATGTTATTTTTCTCTCTGATTTCCACAGGCCCAATTGATGGAACTACAAACTGACAACGAAAGGCTCACGGAGGAGAAAGGAGTACTTCTGGAGTCTCTTTGCAGACAGACAGAGAAACTAGAAGATTCTCGATCAAAAGTGGATACTCTACAGGAACTTCTATTGAGAGAGGAACAGCCTCAAGACTCTTCTAGGGGATACAACACGGAAAGAGAGCAAAAACTTGTGGATCTTCTGAAAGTACGTTGACAATTTTGGTGATTCGATGATGTTAATTAAAAAATAGACGTATTAATTGTCGCTTATTCTAACGCAATGAAATAAAATAATTGTTAACTCACAGAGCGCTCAAGAGGAACGTGAATCATTGCTGCGAAAGCAGGAAGATCTCTCGGCGGATCTCAAGTGTTTGCGAACTTCAGCAGAGACGAGCTCTAGTGAAACGGAAAGATTGACTCAACGCGTTCATCTGCTAGAATCAACGGTTGACGCATCGAACGTTGAACGTAAGCAGCTCGAGCTTGAGCTCGGTGAGGCTAGACAGGAGGGTGCGAACCGTACTATAGAGATTAGCAGACTCGCGACGTTGCTCGAAAATGCTAGAGCAAAGATCGAGGAGCTCGAACAATCGAGACAGCTGGAGAGCAAGAGCGAGGCTGATGAATTGTTGCATGCAGCGAGACGAGAGAAAGACACTCTCGAGACTCAGGCGGCTGCGCTACAGGAACAACTTGCTCGATCGCACTGTGATCACGATCGATTGCGCGATCAGTATTCTCAACTCCAAGAGGAATACAAGGTGGGTTTCAAAATATTTATATTAAACAGATTATTATTTTTTTTTAAATTTCTGTTGGTATTGCTCGCTCATGAGTGCGCAGCGAAGAAGCAGCCATTAACGATGTAAATTACAGGTCGCAAGGAACAATGCCAAATCAGCGATCGACGATTTGGAGTACAGAGTCAATCAGATGAAAGACGATCGGCTTTCGGTTAGCACGGAGCTTCAACTGGTACGAGACTCCCTTGCGGAATTGCAGGCTCAGTGCCAGCGACACTTGGAGGACAAACGCGAGCTCAAGGCAGCACTGAGCGATGCTCAACGTAGGGAACGCGAGAGTCAGGCACATCAGTACGAGCTCGAGAGAGCTCTCGAAGAGGAACGAAAGTTGCGACAGGAGGAGAGCGCCGAGTGGGAACAGTTTCAGGGAGATCTACTGATGACTGTCCGGGTAGCAAACGACTTCAAAACAGAAGCCCAGTCCGAACTTGAACGCGTCGTTATGGAGAACAAGGCGCAGAGAGATCGGCTTAGATCCCTCGAGGCTCAACTAGAAAAACTCAACAAGGGTATGTCACTCTTATTTTAGTCTGTTTACTGAAACAAACGAATTAAAACCATTTTATTATCGTAATTATCGAAGATTAAGTCGTATCAATCGATTAATCTTAATTTTTCGTAGTACTCACACGTAGGACATGCGTGACGCGCGTGTTGGTTACGTGTGCATGATATATTTTTTTATAAAATTAACAAGATACATTGATTCATTGTTTTCTTTAACTTGGTTTCCGCGTCAGGGAGCCCCACAGTCGCGGATAATCGCATGCCCGAAATTCCTAACGAAACCGACCGAAAGCCCTCGAGCGTCATACTAAAACGGGGTCGTACGATCAGAAAGCAGCGCAGCGAGATCGAACGAGTCCCCATGGTCAGACACAGAAAGTTTCCTTCGGATTCGATGCTAGACAGACCGAATAAAACGAATCTTTCGCCATTCTCCGTGGTTCAGGTCGGCGAGCGGTTGTTGTCGGGGACGGAAGTCGAGTTTTGTCCAATTATCGATCCTACTAATGAAATCGATTCTAAATGGGATAATCTATCGACTAAAATCGACAGACAACACTCGTGTCCCATCGAAAGTAACTTCGAATCGAGTAAAGATTACAGAAAGCTCTATATTCCCACATCGCCGGATAATCTCAAAGAAAAGAGTTCGAAGAACACTCTTCTTAAGAGTATAAAAGGAATTCAAAGCGCAGATGATAACTCTTATGGAATTAATATATCAAACAGCAGATTTTTCGTGCCGAAAAATTACGTTTACTCTGATGTTCCGCGTTCGATGGACGATTTGAGATTCGAGGTTGATCCGGAAATGGGAAAATTGTTTCACGAGAGCATGGAGAAAAGATCACGAGTGGGATTGAATTTTAATGGCTCGCTACCCGATTTGGTTGGCGAGAAAAAGATGCTTTCTGTTGTTTATGATTTAACTGACAAGACGGAAAACGACGAGTCCCTTAAGTCGGAGAATCTACATTTGTCGGTTGAGCTTGATCCTTCGGCCAGTTTGGAAAAATCTAACGAATCGCCGATCAAAGCGCGGGGAATGCTCGATAATCAACAATCAGAATCACGTAGCGCATTAGTAAATTCTTCGTGGAACCAGAAGCTATCCAAAACAGATATAAATAATGAATGTTTGAAGAGCTTTACTCCTCGATATAGTCTCGATGAATTTGACAATCTGACGAACAAGACTCGAGGCGTGCTTGATAAACAAATATCAGAACCCCATAGGGCTTTCGTGAATTCTTCACGGGATCTGGATCTATCCAAAACAGAAATAAAAAATGAATCTTTCAAGAGCTTTACTCCTTCGGTTATTTTTGAGAAATCTAACGATCCAACGAACAACTCTCGAGGAGTGATCGATAAGCAAAAATTAGAATTTCGTAGCGTATCTATGAATTCTTTGAGGAACCAAGAGCTATCGAGAACAGAAATAAAGAATGAATTTTTAAAGAGCTCGGGTAGATCTCTGAAATTTCCTGAAAAAAGTACAAAGTTGATCGTTGCCAAACCGATCCTCATCAATGATTCCGGGAGCTCTGATGATTTCGTGATCGGTACAACGTTGCGAAATCCGAATCCATCTTTAATAATCGAGCCAACTATGTATGTTCCACGAGAAATCGAATCAGAAAACAATGAGGTCGCACGTATCACCAGTTCCAATGATTCCGGGTTTGAATATCCTGCAATCATCAGCGATTCACGGCCGGAAGAAGTTGTACTTTCGACTGCTGATAGGTCAAGTTTTTCGGGTGTCGATAAAGTTACGCCGGAGACTGATAAGCCAACGTTTAACAAATGTCACTCGTATCTCACGAGCGTTCAAGCTAAAATAACACCGGATTGTTCGGTGATTTCAACACCAACGCCACGAAAATTAGTGCGACTCGACTCCGAACCAGAGACCAAGTCGATCGTACGAGTACGAAAAAAATTTGAAGAATTGGCTAAGAGCTCTAATACAGTTCAAGATACGAGAAGCAAACGTGCTGAAAGTTGCGGCTGTGAAATTAGTGAGAATAATCAAAAACGCATGAAATTTACCGACAAAACGACGAAATCATCTGGTACGATTGAACTGCATGGGGTGCCCCGGTCAACGAGAGTCAGCTCGGTTGGTCGTACGTACTCGCTCAAGGAAAAGTTCGAACCGATATTTGAAGACGTTGAACTGAGAGCCGGACGATCCCGTAAGTCGGCATACAACAAGTGCCTAAACCCACGCAAACAGTTTGTCATCCGCTTCCCAATCTCTCCAATTGAAATCCGGGGGAATAGCCAAGGTCCAAGTACACGCTGTGTCTCTCGCCGTCCGCTCGACGATTCGTCGGAGAACGTCGCCCCTTCGTTAATGCTTATTGTTTATTACTTATCTTACTTTTCTAAGGAAAATCTGCTTTTTCGTACGCTATTCGTATCGTTAGACCCGCAAACGCCTTTCGTCTGTTGTCAATTGTCTGGAGAACACTGCCGATAGGACTAAATGTTTGTTTTTCTTTTTTTTTTTTTAATGGCATTTATGGGCTTCTAGCTTTTTTTTTCGTCGTGTGATTGAACGTTCCGGTGGAAAAGGTCGGAGTAAAACGATTTGTTTTGACTTTGCAGCAACTCAAAAGACAATGCCACCCCCGCCACCGAGACCAGCTAGTACACCAACGGAAACGCAGCAGAGCGTTCTCACGAGCGTACAACAGGAAATGGCTGCTCGACGAAAAGCCAATATCTCCCGGCAGGACTCTAGACTGTCGGTCAAGTGTCTTATCGAGAGTATCGAGAACGCGACGAAACAGGCCAAGGCCGGTACGTGCGCCGACGGCGAGACTGACGACACTACCCTTGCGGACGTTATTAATTCAGCCCTATGCGTAGGACCTGGAAGTCGCAGTAGTTCCACGTCCTCACTAAATTCCATAGGTACCAATGACATACTCTCGTTAAAAGCTCCGCTTCGAGATCAGCAGCAGATGAATAATTTGATATGCACCACCAATCCGACCAACAATAACAAGACTCAATCGTCCAACAATAGAAAACAAATGTCAGGTAACAACAACTATTTCTATTTCTTAAGATGATGTCACGCGCCTTTGTAATGGAAACTGTTGTCCAATTTATTCAGAGTCGGTTATTATTTAAGACAAATGCAAAACTGCAGAGTAGATAGACGAAGTGAAATCGAATTTTCTTTTGTTAATAATCAGCTCTGAGTAAATTGGTTTATAATTTTTCTTAACGATTACAGTTTCTGAAGGTGTGTCACGTAATCTTGATTACTTCATATTTCTACGTTTTTTTTTTCTAATTCGATGATTGACAAGTTACATTGCCTTCAAAGTATTCTGAGATATCCGTTCTGGTTACTATTTTGCCAAAATAATTATAACTAATTTTTAGAAATTACGTTAGTCGTTGAATCGATGGTTCGATGTGACGCAAAATTGCTTTTGTTCTTATCGATAACGCTGTCTTGCGTTATCTTGAATATTTTATCAAACAGTGTCCGTTCTTGTTAATTTTCGAGAAATTACTGTCATTGCCAATAAAATATTGACGATTGAATGCTAATCTTGTCGCAAATACAGAAACCAAGTCATCAGGGCCGGTGGTTGGACTGAGTCCCGGTGAGATTTTGGATTCTGCCGCTCTGAACGCAAAGGCGATAGACTTTGTGCGCCGCAACAGCGTGACCGATCTCTCTGAGCGGAAAGATCCTCTCTGTGGTCTCGTGAAGAACGGCGGTTCGAAGAGAAACGCTCTTCTCAAGTGGTGCCAGAACAAGACCCTTGGTTATCGAAACATCGACATAACGAATTTCAGCAGTTCGTGGAACGATGGACTGGCGCTCTGCGCGATTTTACATTCCTATTTGCCGGATAAGGTGCCCTACGATTCGCTCACCCCTTCCGAAAAGAGAAGAAATTTCTCGGTCGCTTTTACCGCGGCCGAGAGCGTTGGAATCCCGACAACGTTGGTCGGTATACAAAATTTAAACTCTGAACGAAACAGACCCTAAGATTTTCTTAAACTTTTCTCTTACTAAACTCAAGTCTTATTAATTAACAGAACATCGGAGACATGTGCCAACTGGAGCGGCCCGATTGGCAACAGGTAATGACTTACGTAACGAGTATCTACAAACATTTCGAAACATGAAGAATCTCCGGGGGTTCGTGATCTCTCAAAAGTACGCAAGAAGAATGAGAGTGAACGAGAACAATGGCATCTAGTCAGTCGAACTCTGGAGGACGATGAGTGGCTCGGTAATGAGGAACGACCGAGTGCAAATACGACCTGAAACACAGCATTAACAGCTGAATCAGGCAGTTTAGACACAGGCCGAGACAACGCCTCGTAAATGTACATAATTTTGAGCCTAAATGCGGCTTCGAATATAACTAAAGTTTGAATTATGCGCGCGCCTATCGATGGAATTGCTTTTTTTTTATCATGAGACTGAAATACAGGTAAAATAAATCGAGCTCATAGACGCCCACCTCTATGCCTCGGCCTAAATGAAACTGAAGTAAAATGTGTGAAAGAGACAGAGAGAGAGAGAGAGAGAGAGAGAGAGAGAGAGAGAGAGGGAGAGAGAAAAAAAAAAGAAACACCTGTACTTTTTTAAGCCTAACGAGTTCAAGTATTTGCGTTCCTCGTACTATGAGTATTTTTGTAACGTATTATTTTTCGATAAACTTTTTTGTATAGTTATTGTGTGTAGCCGTGCGGCTACTTTTAGCAGATAAGATAATTAATTTAACAGACATCTAATTTATTGCATTAGTCACGTTTTAGTCTTAGCCGGCGGTCAGTCGTGATAAAAATTTTATTTTTTTTTTGTTTCACACCACAATACTGCATAGCTACATCTCGATTGACCTCTCGAAAAGGTGGGACAAAAAACGGGACATGGTTAAGTTCTCTGTGATATACGATAATATAGAACTGAAAAAAAAAAAACAGAGATACGCGTTATCGTTATTGATCTTGACTATAGTATCACTATCCTGAATTACTATTGATATCGTCTTTCGTTTTATTGTTTTATTATTAATATTACTATTATTAGATATGTTAACTTGATAATATGCTGTCCGATTTAAAACAATAAACTTGCCTAATGCATATTGTAAAGAAAAAAAAAATACAATTACTGTCCTATGGTATTCCATGTAATATTTGTCCATGATGAGACAAGAACAATTAAAGAAGAATAATCAAAAGATTTAGAAGGTATACAAAGTTTTATTCGTCATTTATGTTACAATAATCCAGTCCATCCCTACACATTAAAATTCGTATTACTAACAATATTTACATGTTTTCTTTGAATTATTAATTATTTACAAATTGTTATTGATCAAAATTGAACGAAACGTTCAATCACGTTTCATTAACATCCATTTTGTCTTGATCCTTGTCGCCGGCGTAGTATTCACTCGCGGGTTCGGTGATTTTATCGGTATCCTGGGTATTGTGCCTGGAGTCTGGATCCGGTTCCGGCTGTCTGTCTTCTTCCGGAGGAAGAGCGTCGCAGGGTACGTCCTGCATTTGAACGCTCGGCGAATGTTGCACCATTTTAAGATTATCATAAACGTGTCTGGTGATCGCTTCGAGATACTGCTTGCTGTTGGCGTTGTCCTGTCTAGTGACGACTTCAGGATGGAGCGTGAAATCCGGAGCAAAGTACTCAAGATACTCGGTGTAAGGTAGTTCGTTACTTATCTGTTCGTCGACTAGAAGAGAAGTCTCGTAGGTCCAACATCGCGCCACGTTCCTCAGTGTGTATCCTCCACCCCCGACCGTCAATAAAGGAACATTGAGATCTCTGACAAATTTCACGCATTCTCCGTGACCTTTGGTACTCAAACTGAAACAGCCCAGTCTGTCGTTGGCTAGTGAATCTGCTCCGCATTGAAGCACTATCGCGGTCGGTCGAAAGAATTCCATAACATGAGAAATTACCGGTTTGAATAGCTGAACGTACGAAGTATCGTCTATGCCTTCCTTGAGCGGAACATTGACCGAATAGTATCTACCGCTCTCCGCTCCTATTTCATACATATCCCCTGTTCCGGGAAAGAAGTAGTTGCCGTATTTGTGGAAAGATACCGTCATTACTCTGTCGGTGAGATAAAACGCCTCTTGGACTCCGTCTCCGTGATGAACGTCGATGTCTATGTAGAGTACTCGAGCATGATACTTGAGAAGCTCTAGAATCGCTATTACTATGTCGTTTATATAGCAAAAGCCCGAAGCCTCAAATTTCTTGGCATGATGAAGTCCTCCGCTCCAGTTAATCGCTATGTCGCAGCAATTGTTGTTCAATTTTGTTGCCCCTTCCAAAGAGGCACCCGTGTACATCGAACAGAAATCAAAGAGTCCCTCGAAGACCGGACAGTCGTCGCCGACGTTGAAATGGCTCAAATACTTGGTATAACCCTGAAGATTCTGAGGCGTTACGCGCTGAAGAAATTCCACGTATTCGTCCGAATGAAAACGGCACATGTCGTGCGTACTCGCTCGATACGGTCTGTATATTTGCATTTTTTTGTGGAGACCATAATTCAATACCAAACTATGAATTACCGAGAGTCTGTGAGGTTTCATAGGATGTCCAGGGCCATAATGAAAATTTCCAACGTCCGGATTGTAGAAATACGAAACTTTTTTGTTGTAGCTCATTTTTTAAATGTAATTTCTGTTTCGTTTTCTTTTTTTTTTTTTTTCTTCAGATTTCTCGTTCACTCTTTATATAAAGTTCTTCGTATTTTCGTTGAACCGAGTTTACTACGGATTTCGTTGTCGGTTTGCAAATTCATCGGTGATACTTGAAGTTTATAAACAAACCGGCGATTCTCAACGATTTATTTTACAACATTTCCTTCTCAATTTGACAAAATATTGTTTCGGATGACGCTCGTTCCTCGCGTCTGGCATCACTGTCCTCGCGTATAACACGATCGCAGCTAACACCAGCTCTCCTGTCATAATGGTAGCCGTAGGGAGTACTCGCTCGAAAATTTCTCACTCGATTTTAACACGCGGTAAGTAGATTTCTATCAAAGATGCCACGGCGGTAAAAATGATCTCCTTGCGAAGCTCATTACGATATAAAAAACTGAGATAGAAATCTTCCGAATCTCCGAGTGGGGACGTTCTTTGTTTATTTATTCCACGAGTGATCTATAATTAAAAAATGTCATTTAAAATCCTCTTAGGTTAAACCGATAGCTCGTATACGCAATTATTATTAATAATTAATAAATGAATTATTTATATTATTAATTTATAATTTATCACCGAATGTATAAATATAATAAAAATAAATAAAACGAAAGACGAAAGTAACAAAAGAGCGGCAGAATTGAGATAAAAGGAAGTTAAATCCAAGTATAAACTTCGTTGCGTATCGCGAGTATTGAGAATCTCGTGACACGACGTTCAATCAACACCGGCTGTCCACTCGGTACTTTGAAATCTATAAATGCGTAATTATTTAATCTTTAAAGAACGTCGCGTTGTCATATGCCCCGAGGAAGTTGATGATGATTATAAGTTAGTCATCGGAGGGGGGAAGCAAGCAGCAGAGGGAGCGCAAGCTCCGAAACGTATTGGTCGTTGTCTCCATGAGCGTCTGACTAGCGCGGTGACGGAACAAAACGAAACGGAACGCGAGAACACACCTTTTTGTGCCTTTGAAACACGGCGACTGGTCACTGGGGTTGCAGTTTGCAGTTGTATAGTCATTGGGTCGTCGCTCCGTTGTAAACTCGATAACGCTATATGTCAAAAACGTTAAGTGCGGTGCAGTGAGGCTGGTTTTACCTTCACTTCGGTATCCTCGGGGTTTCCGAGCTTCGAAATCTAGGATGCTGGCGTTAATCAATCGAATTCTTGACTGGTTCAAGTCATTGTTCTGGAAGGAAGAGATGGAACTTACTCTCGTTGGATTACAGTACAGTGGAAAGACCACTTTCGTTAATGTCATAGCGGTACGCCGACACTTAGTCATATGCTATGTTTTTTTTTTTTTTCCTTCATCGCTTACCACATGACTTTCGTTATACGATCGAAACGGTTGACCGTTTTTCCGTTTTCCATAATTTTCAATTGTATCTTAACGAACTGACGATCTTTCGCGCGTGATACGCAGAACGTTTTGGTTAGATCGTATACTCGGTTCTTCGTAACTCTGGCAAAATGACTAACAATCGTGGAACCACCCCCTTTCCCTGCTTCGGATTACTAATCAACAGCTCTGACGAGCAACAACATTTAACATGAATTTTATTATTTTCTTTGTATGATTTCAGTCTGGCCAGTTCAGCGAAGACATGATACCGACTGTGGGCTTTAATATGCGCAAAATTACCAAAGGAAATGTCACTATTAAAGTATGGGACATCGGCGGACAGCCTAGATTTAGATCTATGTGGGAGAGATACTGCAGAGGCGTCAATGCTATAGTCTATATGGTGGATGCGGCGGATCCTGAAAAAATCGAAGCTAGTCGCAACGAGCTGCACAATTTATTGGATAAACCCCAATTGTCGAGCATTCCGGTTTTGGTACTCGGCAATAAAAGAGATCTGCCGCACGCTTTGGACGAGAATGGACTGATAGATAGAATGTAAGAAAATAATTTATTCTCTTAATATATTCAGGATTAATCGCAAATTCGCAATATTTCTTTAAATCTAACGATTATTTCTGTCGCCATTTACCAAATTATTCAATATTATTAAATTACTTTATTCTCCGTACTACGATACCGAGATCAAAGATATCTCGGTTCGATGTATCTCATAAATATACTTTTTTCAGGAATCTCTCCGCTATACAAGATCGTGAAATCTGTTGCTACAGTATCTCGTGCAAAGAGAAGGACAACATAGACATAACGCTACAATGGCTCATAGCGCATTCGAAAAGCGGCGTTCGCTAATGCCCGTAAAGATATCTCAAAGTTTCTCAACATCAATGATCGCGAATGGAAAAGCAAGAAAAAAAAAAAGAGATATGATGATAACGATGATAATAAAAATCAACCAGAGATCGGGAACAATCGTACGAGAAATGGATGCTCGTGCTGTTTCGTTTATAACGTGTCATTAGCATACGAAGAGAGAGAGAGAGAGAAAAAAACAAAACAAAAAGGATTTCTTTAAAACATTTGCTTCAGCCGATTGAGTATAATATATAATAATGGTGCGAAGCACGCGGCAAAGATCGAATAAATATTTATTGCTTATCGCGAAGAACGCTCATACGAATTATAATAACAAACGGCACAACCGCCGAGGGCACATAGGCTATAAGAGACATTTTTTTTTTTTTTTACAATATTTTGTGTATCTTTTTCTTTCGTTATTAGATAATATCTGTGCTCCTGTTTTAACGTTACCACCCATTACCGTATTAACGTTTAGAGATTTAACGTAAGCGTAGAACACGATAATGTAGCTCGATAGAGCGATGCGAATTTTGGAGCGAAGGTATTACATATTAGATACATATTAATCCAATTAAGGAGTAATGCAAAACAAAAAAAGACAACAAAATGAATTCACATGAATGAAGATTGTAGAGGAATCCACGGAAAAGCAGCTAATTCGCCGCATTGTACACCGTATGTAATTATAAATATTTGTATAATTTAGATCGATTAAAGATGTAACAGTCGATTTACTATCATCTCTAAAGTGTCACGTATGACCGTTGTGTTATGTATATATAAAGGCATAATCGAAGATGTACTGCACTTCGAGTAATGGAATATAGCTTTTTTTTTCCGTTTTTTTTTTAATCGTTATCCCTTCATTCGATCAATCGCATTCTTGCCGCGTAATTTGAATGCGTGCTCGTCTGGATACGTCGTAAAGATAAGATTAAACAACCAGTGACTGTAGCGTACATTCTAATCGGGTCTTTATGATTGGAATTCGAACGAATGGCCTTATCATAATGGCAGGACTACGATCAATAAAGTAAAATAAATAAATTAGCATCAACCTGGAGTTTTACAACCCGCGTTTTTTAACAAAGGATTAATGTTTTCCCATAACTCAGTCCTGTAGATAACACAGAAATGCAGCTTAGTACGAATAACTGAATTAAAACAAATTGTGCATCAACGTTTTACTATTCAATTAATTAGGGTGACTAGTCAGTGAAGAGGATAGGACGTGTATGTTTTCCAAAAGTTCAAAAAATCGTAAAATGAGACACCCGTTAGTGATTTGGGAGAAAATTGTAGCAGATCGAGGGGGGCTGCATCGTCTACAATGTTTTAGAAAGATCCAGTAACCCGTTTTCGAGATATAAACAATTTCATTTTTGCAAGCTTGTACGCACGGATATTTTTTTCTAAATATGGTTTCTCGACGTTTTCGAAGATTTAAAATACTTTGACGGTGGAATCTCGAGGAAATTTTTTCCACGAAAACAAAGCTTTCTCTCTGAGGAAGTAAAAGGTGATAAAAACTAACAGAACTGGTCATAAATGGGCAAAAATTTTATAAATCTAGATAAGATCGTATCTGAATCTGAGATACGTTTATTGTTAATTAATATCGATTGTTATCGGGGCTTTTTCAACGATATCCGATAGATATCATATAATTTTTTTTATATTGCTCGTGAGAATAGCGAGCACGTAACATCAATATTCAATGACTCGATAACAAATGCAGAAGATGGATTTTAAATTTAGCATAATTCCCATAGATGAAATATCCACCATAAATTTCAACTGATTGTTATAATTTCGAGGTGAGCCAGCCACATCTAACTGACTAAAACGTATTTCGCACTTTCTGCGAAATCAACAGATTCGAGATTTCGTTTGATAAATCTCTAAACGTCTGTCCAAATTTCGCAACGATTGTGTAAATAAAATAAATATTTGTGCGCCTAATGACACGGTTGGGGAAATTCTCACGATGAAACATCATGCCGCCATATTGGATTTTTGCCAATATAATGAAGTAACCAACAAAACCGTATAAAATTTTATCGTATTTCCATGGCAGTTCAGCATACCTTAACCGAGTTTGGGAGCCGAGTTGCCAAAACATCGAGTGTCACCCCACTGTTTTGTGTGCGGATCAGAATCTACAAGCGAAGTAAATGAGTTGTGAGTGAAAAAACGTGATGTTCAGACCTTTGCACGGCAATCATTTTTAGTGGCGATAAAGAACACGAGAAAATGTTCCGATTTGTGGATAGCGTTACCATGCACCCAGCGTGCTACAAGAAGTATGCTGATAGAATTTCGGCGGGAACATGCCGACGAACCCAAAGACACGGTTCAACCGTCGTCTACGTCGTCAACAGTGCGGAACCGCAACTATCCATCGCGGACATTTGATTTTAAAAACTGTTGCGTCTTTTGTGCAAAAAAAATCCTGGATTTGACGGCTGACGTTAAGTTTTGCACGACAAAGCGAAAACCGTTTTAAATTGTTACGCGAGTAACGTGCCGGGATTCGATTTTTAATTATTTAAATAATCGCACCGACGCGACGCGTCTTTGCACGAAAAATAATGGCGCGCATTTAAAATGATCGTCAGCTCAAGGTTGATCGACAACGTAAACCGATCTCTGACGAAGTAGACAGTGCAATGGAGTACATTTACAATTATATCGAAAAAAATTGCAACGAATGTCAATTAGCGTTGAAAGAACTGCAAGAAAATATCGAAAGAGATTTTATTCCCGATGTGAGAACTATAAAGGGGAACGCTTACGTGAAGAGTATGGTAATCAAATCTTCATTTTTTACGGAAAAGGGGTCAATACAATAATTTGTTTCTGTAATACTGTCGCAAGTTATTCTCACAAGGCTGGTACCAGAGAAAGAATTTCGATCCGGAGGAAGAAACAGGTTGAGAGTTATTCGCATAGCGGACGCTATTATTGTAGAAGACACGCTCAAAAGCGTATAATACAACGTCGTCCTCCCCCCCCATGATTTCATAAGAAGCGCAGACGACGCTGCCGCCACTTCTCTAATTTTTAAACCCAAAAGGGGTTCGCTCAAAAGCTTTGAAGAACGAAATGTACTTCTATCGCGTATGCTATTATATCCGCGGTTCGTCCTCGATCTTTTATTTCTTCGTTAGAAATCAGCGTTGGCGCTTTCTTGTACAAGAAATTTGAATCCAAATATATTTGATAAAAATTCTTTTATCGTTGTTTTATATACACACTAGTATCGTACCCGGCTTCGCCCAGGTTTATTTTTAGTATCGTAACCTAAAATAAAACCAATTTTATTTTTAATGACTTGACTGTTTACTGCTTCACTAAAATGTGAATTGCATTTGAAAATTCATGTCAAACAAAAACAGACATTTCCGTTCACTGTATCATAGTAACCTTTTCTTTTTTAAAAAATTCAAATTAAACGTCAAAATTCAATAATACTCTTAGAAAAATCAAATGTCCGTAACTCCTTAAGGACTCAACTTGACGAGCTGAAAATAGTTGCGTTGACCTAGAAATCAGGAGACCCTTCCAAAATGTCCAAGATCACCTTCCTAACACGCTCCGTCTAGGAGGAGTTTAAGGGACGGAAACCCAAACTTTAAGAAATATAGTATAGATTTATCTTTCGTCCAAGATGGCCGATAATTGATTGGAGGAAGGAATGGACGAATGCAGTTGTAGAGAGAAATATGTGTTGGTTCTTTATTTTCACTCTATGAATGTATCTAATGAGAATTTAATAGTGATAACTTAAATACGAATAATTAAAAATTATTAATACTACACACACACACACTGCTGTTAAACAACTCGACTTTCGCTCGCCCACGTGACGCGGCAAGCCACACTTTATCTCTTTCTTCCACGGTCTCGTACACATCCGATCGCTCCACACTCTCGTCTCTGCCGAACCTCTCGGCTCTTTGCTCATCGCATCGTAGATCGTAAATGTCTTTCTCGTTTATCGTATCGTAGATCGTACATGTCTTCCTCGCGCCTTCTATCTCAGTCCGGCGCGTTGCCTTTGCCGCAGCCATTGACAGCACGCCCTACGCAAAATTCTCCACGCGCGCCATATTACATCCGTCGTCATTCCAACGCGTGACATTCAAATGCACGCGTGTACACAAGTGGTGGCTTTATCAGTTGGGATTTTGCTCATGGTGTGAAGAAATTTCAATGTACGAAGCTGCTTTCATCATGCAACCACAGCACCAAGTGAAAAAAATGGCTTTTTACGCAGTTTGTTTACGACAATGCGAAAATTCGATAGCTGCTCGATGAAGATGACATTGATTGTCACGATAATAGCACGAATGACCTTACTTTGGAACGAACCTTCAGCACTTTCAGAACTAAACGACAAAAAACGACAATTCGAATTATGCAAACTTACGCCAAAGAGTCGCATCCATGACCTGATATGAATGTTTAGAGTGTTTGGACAGTTGTGCTTTGGAACAAAAATAAACGTTGAGTTTTTCATTATAAAATGTCATACAGTTGTCAAATGGTTCAAGAAATAATATATTTCCATGCTTCTTTCTCTTTACCGTAAACATGCGTCCGAAAATATCGATCCTAAGAAAAAAAAGATAACGATCAAAGTTGTAGGGAATTTAATTCCCTGCAAGTTTCATCATTATCATTTATACGTAAAAGTCAACAATAAACGAGATGATGCAATAATTAAATTTCACTTCCTCTTTTAGGATCTAAATCGAAAAATGATGAAGACCAAAGTTGTAGAGAATAAAATTTGCTTCAAGTTTGGTTATTACCATTTTCAGTGTAAGGTGAAAAATAAACGAGTTATTTAATAAATAATGTATTCACCCTTAAATTCAAAATGGTGACTGAAGCAGAGGATGGATTCTCGAAAATTTGAATTTCGATTACCAATGGCCACACACCCTCTCCGCCCCCACGATAGGCGAAGAAATATTGCAGTTATTAATTAATGCAATTGCCATTGTAGATAGCGACTTGGCTAGTAGTACACCATAAGCTATGAGTAACCAATATAAATCCCCCACCATCGTCCGATCGGTTACTCTATCTATAGCTACTTTCTGCCGCTAGCCATGCACCGCGAACAAATAAGAAATAGTATAATAATGTCATGGTCAACAACGATGTAAATTCAATTGCCGAAGCTAATGATTTGAGAGAAACTCCATTGACACAGGTGCAAAACGATAAGAAACGTTGGAAATAGATATCGGAGACAAGATATGTCACATGGCGTACATATTTTCACGATTATATGTAATATTTTGGACTCACAGTGAATTAATGTTTTGCCGGAAAGCGATGACAGTCGGAGTGCGCTTTTTATTTTTATTTTTTATCGAAAATCCTTTTGACGATCGTCAATCGTTTTAATTCTGTTTCACAAGCTAAATAAATGAAGTCTTCGGTAATTTTTGGTTATGACATAGTTTTGTTAACGCTCGTTTATCACTAGTCACTCGTTCGACGTAATATCTCTCTGATATCGTGTTTTTTTTCTTTTTTTTTTTTTATCAATCCCCGTGTGTGCGTGTCACTCCGTCGAGAGATATGGCTGCGCATTTTGCCTCTGATCAATTTTCCCTGAGATGGAACAATTTTTCAAACAATTTGACGAGTGGCTTTTTGTCACATCTCAGTGACAAAGATCTAGTCGATGTTACTCTTGCCGTGGATGGACAATTGGTACAAGCTCACAAATTAGTCCTGTCCGTTTGCAGTCCGTACTTCAAAGAAATTTTTAAGGTACGTCGGACTAATATTTGCAAATTGATTCTTTGACGAGCGTTTGGAAAATTATATTATTCAAGTTTTTAACACAATTTTACCAATATTTTAATAAATCCTTCTGGAGAGAATCGACGACGCTTTCGATTATTCACTATAACAACTGTGCGTGCTTTAATAGATTTATCAAAATTGCTGAAAGATTAAGTTGAATGATAAAATTCTTGCGAAACTTGTACCCCGACAGTCGCTAGAGGTGCGAGTGTTGTTGATTCTTCAATTTATCATTATTTTCATCTTTATTAAACAAATATCCTTCTCAAGAATGTGAACGTTTTTTACTTTCAAACAATTTGTAAAAATTGCTGAAAATTCTTTAGAAAAATTATTTAATTAAAAATCCTCGCGATACTTGTACACCATCGGTCGCTAAACATACAAGTGTCGTTGATTCTTGAATTTTTCATAATTTAAAACTTTATTAAACAAATATTCTCATTTTTTATTTCAAGTCTATCTACAATTGAAAAAATTATTCTGAAGAATGAGAATGTTTTAAATTTAAAACAATTTGTAAAAATTGCTGAAAATTCTTAAAGACAAATTATTTATTGTAAAAACCCTTACGATACTTCTACAAGTCTACACCAGCAGTCACTAAAGATACAAGCATCATTGATTCTTGAAATTATCATAATTTGGACTTTATTAAGCGAATATACTCGTTCCTTACTTCATCTAACTCTAATTAAAATGAATCCTTCTGGAGAAGGTTTGGAGGGTTCAGATTGGTTTCGATAATTTATTTTCATTGGCACATCTTTTATAAAATTTCTAAAAATAGCTGAGTATTCTTTAAGATAATTTCTATAGATTTATTATTCTCAAGATACTCGTACCCAGATAATCACTGAAGGTACAACGATCGGCGATGCTTGTGCATTTATCGCACTTTCGGAGTTTATTAATATTATTCAATTGCCCTGTTGATGTAATTTAATATTTTTATATGTAAAAGAATTTGTATGTTGCAATAAATAAATAAATAATCTTATTTTGCTTTTTATTTTTAGTGCAATCCATGTCAACATCCTGTGGTAATTCTCAAAGATATGGGTTACACAGAAGTGGAAGCTTTGCTGAGATTTATGTACCAGGGTGAGGTAAACGTGAGGCAAGAAGAGTTGGCGAGTTTTCTCAAGGTAGCAGAGATACTGCAGATAAAAGGTTTGACCAGCGAAGAAGAAAGTAGGAACCATAACGATTGCGTGAAAGAAGAGGACGGTTTGTCATTACCTAGCGAGACAATAAAATCTGATCACGATTCGGACAGCAACGACGTCCACAGAGTGGTAAAACAGGCGATTAATTCCGACGCGTCTGTTCCCAAGAGAAGAAGCCGCGATTCAACGTCACAGGCGACGACACATTCCTCCAAAAGAAGCAGAACGTCCGTACCGGCTCTGAAGGATCTCGTTGAGGCTTCGATCGCAAATCCCAATAGCGTAGCGGTAAAGCAGGATCTTCAGGAAGACGCAGAGAACGACGAGACCACGAATTATTTTCACAATCGAAAATCCGACGATTTTCCCGAAGATGATATATCGGGAGCCTTTACCGACGATTCCATCGATCTAACAAAGGACGACACGCCCGATGACAAGGATGACCAATTTATTACCGAGAACATTACGAAAGCCGCGCGCTTGCCAGGAGATACCTCCGCACCAGGTCGGACATTGAAATTATTTATTAAAATACATTATTTATCACATAATTATAAAACAAAAGTGTGAAGAGAATCAGTTACGATTTTAATGCATTATACTTGTATGCTCTCTAGACATACATTGATAATCTTGCCGCTCTTTTTTAAAAATCGTTTGGCAAATTTATAAAGTCGGGGTCATTTATTTATTATTATTTTATTGAACCGAGCCAGGAAATTCGCATATTAAATTCCAAGAAATTAGTTGAATCAATAAAAACGAAAGAAAGTAAATAAACGTAAGCAACCTTCTTCGCATTTTGTTTCCATAGTGAATTCCTGTAATCAATTGATTGTTCACAAATCATTTTTTTTTACAATCGTAAGGTGATGCGTTATAGCGACTGATACATCGTCTCAAAATGTAGAGATTCTACTCCATCGATAACAAACACTGTAATGTAAATTTCACAACTACGATTGATATTTCGTATAAAAGAGGAGAAGGATGAACCGCTTCTCACAATTCTACAGTTCACAGATCTCAAATTTGCGATGAAAAAATTCTGCTATCTCTTTCCCACGTACGAGACAAACGACATGTAGCGCACCGTCTCAACTTAATTCACTTTTTTTTTCATCAACAGTCGTAGAACCAGTGACTTACAGGCTATCGGCGAGGGGTCGACCACAGCTGGTGCACGAGGGTTACGTCTACAATCTAACATCGCGCTCCGAAGTCTTGAACCGATCGCACTATCGATGCGCGGAACAGCATCGTGGTTGTCGGGGCAAGTGCGCAGTAATTGCCGAGAGATTCATGCCGACCGGTGTACGCGAACACAATCATCCACCGGGTTACCAATCCGAACACGACTATCGAAAAAAAAAAGGTTTCGATACGGATCACAACTAATGCGGAAACAAAACGCATTTCGTATTTATATGACAAAGTATTTAAATATTAAAATAAAAAGAAAGACACATGAACTTTTAAAACATTCCTAACGCTAATAAGATATAACGGTGATACTGTGTATACCATACAACTTATGTTTAAAGTTATATATATAATATATTGTATATTCAAGTCATGTGAATAGAAGTTGAGCTTTTTTTTACAGAGATTCAAACAGCCATACGCTATAGAATATTCTACCGAGTCGACGTTATCGTTTTGCCAAAGGCAAAAACAAAGCAGCGTTACACTCGCTCTGTATTTATCGAAGTAACGTAAAAGTGCAAAAAAAAAAAAAAAAAGAAACAAAAGAAAATAATAAAATAACATCGTTTCCATATCTTTCGTCGCAATTTCAAGACTGTGTCAAGAATTTTGCGTTAATTTTGTGATACATAAATATGTCAAACGATTCATTACAATTTTACACAAACAAGAAATATAATTATTTATTTTGCTGAATTATTGAGTTTCTTTACCTTAATCGTTATCCAATGAAAAACCCAATTTTATGCAGTTACAGGTTCTTTCATGTATGTTAAACATATACAGAACTCCAGGAAGAAACTATGGGGATTTAGAAATCGCTTCAACGAGTCTTATTCAATGATGATTAACCGATTGTATCGTTATCTCACGAGTTTACTTATTGTTCAAGGAAAATTACGATTTATTTCAGTTGGTTTAGGTAATTTTGGTGAACTATGTTGACATCTTGAGGAGAGGAAGCTATGGGAATTTATTAATCGTTGCAATTAGTCTTGTTGAATTATAACATCTGAATTGAATCTTTATTTTACTAGTTTCCTTGTTATTTTTACAATTGTAGTTTATTTATATGAAACGCATATACACTTCCAAAGCTATGGGGTATTGTTAATTACTAAACTTACTAAGATTCAACGGTGAATTCCCAAATGCGCAATTATTTTTACTAGTTTTCTTCTTATGTAATGATGATCATGATTTACTTTATTTACATGAAAACTATTCGTGCGACCAGCAGGATGCTATGGGAATTTATTAATCGTTACAATTACTCTTATTGAACCATCATTTTTGGATCTTATCTCTATTTTTCCTCATTATCCAATAAAAATTGCGTTATATAATTGCAGTTTCGTTTATTTACATGAAACATTTACACACTTTCAGAAGAAAGCTACGAGGATTCTTTCATCTTTACAATTACGCTAATCGAACTGTGATTTTTGTATTGTAACCTTACGACGGCTTCCAGGGCTCTACATTGGGTTTGGTCGTGCTATAAGGCATATACGCTAGTTTGGTGCCTGAACGATTAACCGTGTGTTCAGCCATCCACTTGTAACGTGGTCGATTGGGATCTTTGTGCGGCGGAAGATCCGTCTTGTAGTGCAACCAACCGAACCATTCCGCTGGAACCTGAGATCCGTCGTAATCCATCCATACTCTGTCGTTGTACATTACCCATCTGTTACGGCCTGCAAATTTTCACAATGAAACATTACTCTTTACAAAAACGCTTTGTTTGTTGCGATATTCACCATAGAAATAAAAGTCGTTCTGGTAATATTTATTTCCAAACTTGTCTTCACCAACGAGTGTTCCAGTCTTTAGGTCATCTTGCCTTTATTGAAGAAAAAAAATATATTAAATATCTTATAAATTACATACTACGTCAATTAAACAAATATTATGAGTTAAAGTGACATTTCAAAGATAATATGTTAGCAGGCATAACCAACAAATTGATCAAATTTGTATTATCGACTATTAAATGTAATGGAGATCACTGTTAATTATTTAATGGATATAAAAACCTGTAAAGTGTACGAAGACTTCCAAGTGGTCCACCGTTTTCGCGTATAATTTTAATAAATCTTAGAAATTTGTCTAAACCCAAATACTTGGCCATTTTGGATTCTCGCTTATGTAAACGAGATGGTCGTAATTCGCTATTTCGACTGTAGAATCTGTTTTGGTATGGAGGTTATGGATCAATAAGAGACGAGCACTGTTTTGCACAAAAATCTCTTTATTCTCCTTCGGTAAATCAGAATTTTTTAATTATAACAGTAAATACGTCAATTTTAAACTAATCAACACTTTAAAAGTTTTCATAAATATCGATAAATAAAGAAATTAAATTAAATTTCAGATTTGATAATTCTTACAGTTTGAAAAAAAAATTCTCTCAATAGTTACAAGGTGTGATGTTTGCTACCTTTCGGTCGGTAACAAAAACTGTAATGTGTAAATTTCTCTGTCACGATTGATCTTTCGAAAAATTAAAGAGAACAGTGAATCGCATCTTACAATTCTACAGTTGACCGTTCTCATTTTTTATCCTAAAGATCAATCGTAGTGGAGAAATTAGCGATAAGAAATACTGTTATCTCTCTCTTACGCATAACGATCTAAGAGAGAGAGAGAGAGAGAGAGAGAGAAAGAAGACTTGTAGCATATCGTCTTAAAAATATTGAAAAAAGTTTATATTTATAAATAACAATTGTCTTTTCGCCGTTAATAAATATTTTATAGAAAGTACTTCGACAATCGTATAACATTCTTGATGAGGAAAGAGTACATCCTTGGTGTGGCACCTCCGATGGTAACAACATTTTTTAATCAATTTTTTAAAACGATCCTAAAAGCCGTGCAAATGCAAATTAATAGGAAATGCAGGATCGGTAATACACATTTTGGTTTTTCTTCTGTCCAAGAAATTTGTAACATTTGAAAAAAAGAAAATTAATTAGAAAAAATCACCAATATCCCTCGTAGACTTGACCAACTTTTTACCAACTCAATTTCAACTAGTTGATTTGTGCAAAAAACCAACCTAAAACCTCGGCTGGTTCTAGTAAAACCAACCGTCAATCCAACTAGAAGCTTTTCTATATAATGATTGAAACTCGATTAGTTCCAGCAAAACCAACCGTTATTTGAAATCTAGCCTCTGCTACATGACTGTTGGAACTCGGTTCGTTTGAGGTTAATTTTTTGTACAAATTAACCTTTTGTCCGTCTCCTATTGAAATTCAACGAAGATCCAACTGAAAAACCAATTGAAGTAAAGGTTGTTTCCGCGCGTGCCATATGCAATGCGCAATGTGAGACGCACCGATTGAGTTACAAAATGACAAGTTCCCTATTTTCTTAGAAACGTTTATTATTTAAGATAAAAGTAAATTAGGTTTGTCCAGTTCATCCTGCACGCGTGAACCTAATTCGTTTTTACCAGGAATATAAAACATCTTTGAGAAAATAGGGAAGGCGTAGCCTCAATCGATTTATCGGCGGAGTCTCGAATAGTAGCTCCGTTGGTATATCACATCACCTTAAGGAGCGATACGAGATACCCTCCCTCCCGCCAAATCGCCAGGGCCCTGTCGGTATAAAAAACTGTAATCCAATCTATTCAGAGAAGATTGATGCTTGAAAAAAAGCAAGTTCGGTTAGGCTACGAGGAGCAAATAGACGAAGTGAAATCGAATTTGCATTTCTCTTAAACATAAATTGGTCTCTGAGTCGATTGGATTACAGTTTTCGAGCGAGAGAGATTGAAACATTTATTCATCGCGAATATCTCCGTGAAGATTGATATTTCGTATAAAAGACGAGGACGTTGAACTGTAGAATTGTGAGACGCAGTTTACTGTTGTAGCTGAGAAATCTGTATTACAATATTCGTTACCGACCGAGTTGTAGCACTATCTTCGGATCCCATTATATCGCAATTAAAAAAAATAAAACTGCAGGATGAATAGCAACCAGAGATATTTAAGGAGAATTACAAAAACTTCATTTATTGTTCTTAAGATTACGATAACGAATGTCAAATATCTCTTTCGTAAGAAAAATATTTAAACTTACACATCCAATAAACAACTTGTTTGCTGTGTCGTCCTGGCAGTTTTTTTTCCCATAGTTTCGAATAGATCAGTTTTTTTCCATACGAAATGGCAAGAACTATAATGGTTGCAAAGCGATTACGATTGTACACATAGGTAAAAGCTCTATATCTACCGACGGAGGGTCCAAGGTGGACAAGAAAGCAACGGAGCAGCAAACTCTCGCGACAATCTCGGGAGTCAAAGTGAGCAAATAGCAGCGAAGAGGAGTAAGAGGAGTAAAACCGAAGGGTGACGGGAAGGTGTGGGAGAAACGTTGGGACGAGAATGGCGATTGCGGCGGGCAACAGGGGCGAGGGGAGTCGGGGTTGGGCGGGGGGCTCGAGAAGCGTACAGCAAGTGTCCGGTCGGCAAGTTGTCCTTACATTACCATATCATTGAAACTTGTAAGAATTCAATTTGTATGGCACACGTGGCTGGATGAAGGGATATTTGCAGATGGTGCCATCCCCCGGGGCACCGTCCATTATACAGATAAATTCGAGCGTCGTATACCGGCGAATCCTCCCCCTGTAAGCCGCAGCGGTAGCAGCAGCAGAAACAGCTCGCGAAACCGGAGATTTCTCGGCGTGTTACGTTTTTATAGGATCGAGAATGGTCACCATTCCCAGCGTACGATTTCTCACGAGCTGGATATGTAGTCTCTTGCACATTTATACTTGCGATTTTTCTTGAATATGAAATAACTCTTGGACGTACAGTTACAACGATATTTCATCTTATTCCTGATACGAATTTACGAAATAAGATCAGTTCACTCTGCAATATGACTTGGGATACGTTCTGTAATAAATTTTATCAAGATAGATAGAGGAGCGTTGCTTGTTTCAAATTTTTGTAATTTATTCCATTGATTATTGAATAATAAATAATTTCTTTGAGTCAAGTAAAGTGCACCAAAGATTCACTTCTGTGTGATTAATTTGAAGAAAAAAAATGCGTTTGTAATAAATATATTGCAAAAAAAAAATGATAAAAATGTAAATAAACGATATTATCAATTTTTTAAATTAATCATTACGCGTTATCTTCGTTTGCCACCATTTCTTTTGTCGATGTCTATAGCATAGAAGTATTTTTTTTTAAATGTTGAATTTAATATAACATAACATTCAGTCACAGAGACGATGGATTAAAATAATACGAATAAAAAGGAATTATTTGACAAATGAGTAAAAATATTTAAAAGTAACGAGAAATACTCATATCAGATTCGTTGCAATCGTATACAGAAAGGAGCGTCAGGAGTTGCGTAATCCTGGATTTAATCGTATCGCATTACAAGTTTAGCATTAGAACGCGCCAAGCAATCGCAGGAGGATTTGAGTTCTCTGATGAGATTCACCCTGGTTTGTACTTGTGGCTATGTTGCCCCAGGATTTACGATGAATTAGTTCATTTCGTGGGCTCAACTCAACTCGTATATATAATTCGTATCTTCGGATATGCGAAGAAATAGCTCTGGGAGATGATTATATATTTTATTTGCAATTTTTCTAATAATTATCTAACGATATTGAGTCGAACGTTCGACAATTGTATCGCTGACCATGTAATTCCCATGCATATCAATGAAATACAGATGCATCGAGCTGTTAATAGTGTACACTGACGGTTGCATCGGTGTATGATGATCCTGAGCGTATCTAATTAGCTCGAGGATACAGACAGCTGGACGATACAGTTGTTACGTTGGTATATAGATTGTACATAGTTTACGACGTTCTCCAAGAG
Source organism: Cylloceria caligata (assembly GCA_963942595.1). NCBI lineage: Eukaryota > Metazoa > Arthropoda > Insecta > Hymenoptera > Ichneumonidae > Cylloceria > Cylloceria caligata. The sequence goes on from OZ012704.1 coordinate 4,633,992, forward strand.
ATACAATAGAGTAAGAGTTATAGCGGTATCACCAAATCGGACAACGGGATACGTACATTACAGAAGCGAATAGACAATTAACTCGATTATGGAGTCTATCGACGTCTCGTTAATTATTATCAAATACAAATACGTTCACTTGGAGTGGATAAAAATATTGGAAAAATGTTTATTTTATTTTGAAATAATTATTACTAATCTCGGAGATGGAAAGTATTCGATTGTGATATATCGAACGAAGTTTTTCTAATTATTATCAATAAACGTATCTATGATAAATCCATTCGTAGCGATTAAAAACATAATATTTTATCAAAATACCATTTTTGTAAAAGTATAATTAGGAATAATTTTCCAGTGAGTAATACTCGATTGTGGAGTCCATAGAAATCTTGTTACTTTCTATTAAATATCACTTTCTTTGCAAATACCGGATAAAAATATAATTCTTTGACAAAATGTGATTGAAAAATATGTTATTAATCTTGCTGAGTGAAATACTCGATCGTGAAATCGACCAAATCCCTTTTAATTTCTATGAAATGTCGTCTCCTCTACGATCAAACGGTTTGTGGCAAATAGAAAGATGTTCCTTAAACAAAATACAATTTTTACTTATCTCCAACATAAGATACAATTTTTTTACTAATTTCCAACATAAGTGACGCGGCGAAAATTTAACAAAAATATATTCCCAGCAACTCAGAACTTTTGCTCTCTCTCTCTCGTTCGTTTTTTTTTCATTATTAGTATTTTGAGAAAATGCCATTTATTAAAAGAATAATTAGGAATAATTTTCCAGTGAGTAATACTTGATCGTGGAGTCTATCGAAATCTTGTTATTTTCCGTCGAATATTATTTTCTTTACAACACATTCACTTGTACCCGATAAAAATATAATACTTTGGCAAAATGTAATTTAAAAATAAATTATCAATCTTGTAGAGTGAAGTACTCGGTTGTGAAAACGACCAAAGCCCTTCAGATTCCTACGAAATATCGTTTCCTCTACGATAAATCCCTTTGCAGTAAATAAAAAGATGTTCCTTTAGCAAAATACAATTTCTTAACTAATTTCCAACATAAGTGACGCGGCGAAAATTTAACAAAAATATATTCCCAGCAACTCAGAAATTTTGGTCTCTCTCTCTCGTTCGTTTTTTTTCATTTACAAATTTATATTCCAGGTACTTGCGACGATGGAATGAATACGAAAGTACGATAAATATCACAACGAGTATTTTGAAAAAATGCCATTTATTAAAAGAATAATTAGGAATAATTTTCCAGTGAGTAATCCTTGATCGTGGAGTCTATCGAAATCTTGTTATTTTCCGTCGAATATTATTTTCTTTAAAACACATTCACTTGTACCCGATAAAAATATAATACTTTGGTATAATGTAATTTAAAAATAAATTATCAATCTTCTAGAGTGAAGTACTCGGTTGTGTAAACGACCAAAGCCCTTCAGATTCCTACGAAATATCGTCTCCTCTACGACAAATCCCTTTGCAGTAAATAAAAAGATGTTCCTTTAGCAAAATACAATTTTTTTTACTAATCTCCAACACAAGTGACGCGGCGAAAATTTAACAAAATTATATTCCCAGCAACTCAGCACTTTTGCTCTCACACACTCTCTCTCTCTCTCTCTCTCTCTCTCTCTCTCTCTCTCTCTCTCTCATTTTTTCAAACTTTAATTACTTATTGTTAATGACTTCTGGGTTTTTTTTTCTTTTTCAAATTCGTATTCAAGCTACTTGCGACGAAGGAATGAATATGAATATATGATAAATATGAAAAGGAATTGCGTGACGGGCTTCTTCTCATCGCATCACAGTCCGTAGTAACGTACGGTATACGAATATAATACAAAGTGGTATAGCAGAGGTCCGTGACTCCACGAAATCTTGAGCTCGCTACCGGGCTACGCCGTGTAGAAACATTAACATGTATCCTACAGTATTACCAGTGCAACGTGCGCGAACTCTGTGGCTCATTGGTCATCATTAGTGAAGTTAAGCCAGTGCGGAGGGTGTAGCGGAGGTTGAAATGAGGGGAACGGTGGAGAAAGAGGTCTCCATTTCTCTCTCACACGTTTATTACCAGCCAGGTGCTCTAGCTCTCGTCATACATATACATACCAACAAAATAGAAGGATTCGGTTCCACGGAGAGCAGAGAAAACGTTATCCAACGTTACTCACTGGCGGAGTCAAGCATTCAGAGAGGATTACACGGCGTAGAAGATGCAGAGCAGAAGCGGCTAAAACCGTAACGGAAAAAAAAAAAAAAAAAAAACGAAATAATGAAAGAAAAAAATAAACGAACAGGAGAAAGAAACGCGATTCTCGTATCCTTTTGTCGCGAGATTATAGTCCTGTGATGACTACCACCACCGAGGACCACCTTTTCTCTCATTCACTCGAGATGATGTGCTTTTAATGTTGATTTTATTTACGAGCCGCCTTCTGTCTTTTGTCCCGAACATTCTAACACTCGGGCATAATGGAATAATATCCCCATGAAGATTGTTTTTTTTTGGCCAGCCTTGAACCATGAGTTCACAGAAATCTTTGAGGTTTACACCGAATTATAATAAACCGATGGTCTCAGACATTTTCCTATGCTTTAAATAATATTTTAATATTAACAAGAACACTTGGTTAACATTTTTAGGATAAATAAAACTTAATTAAAAAATTCTAACCTCTAAATATATTTCGAAATAAAAATATTCCGTACTCGGAAATTGAATAGTCAATTAACTGTTTGGTAGATTTTTTTATCTTCAAAGATACAACGAACTATCGATCATATGAAACTAAAATGTTGTATGACAGATAAATTTGGCAACGAAAAATTAAATTATCACTGAATATTAAATGAATTGCATTTATATCGACCGAAGAATCTGCTGATGCGTTAAAAGAAAAGATTAATTGAAGCGTGCGCTCGAACGCGTGAATAACATTCCCATTATTGATTAAAATCTCGAAAAGATATCTTCGTTCCTTCTCATGTTTTACAATATTATGCGTTAACCTTTCTGGTTGCAGGGAGAAGAGAGATTTTAACATTGTACAATACAACGTTAGGGTGAGCGTTGGATGAAAATAACACGGATAATAAAGTAGTAGCGTGAATAAATTCGCGAGAAGCAAACCGCGCGAGCCATTAAAACCACGGGGACCCCCAAGCGAGATTTGAATTGCGTATTACATGTTGCGGAGATCGAGTCACGCTGGTTCCTCTGTGAACCAACGAACCATAATACAACAGCAACCACCATATAGAACCAGCGCAGCGTAGGAGTCTTTACACCGCTTGTGCTATACATAGAGAATAAGATAGCGGAAGATCGGACAATTTAATCTCAATGAAAACACAGGGTGATGGTGAATTTATGCTCGGTTCGTTGTTGCACCCGGTGAAGGGCGTTAGAATGTTGGTGCGAACTTTCCATCTCGATTTGTATTGCGGTGTCAAGCTCAGAGAGAAAGACAGAGAGAGAGAGAGAGAGAGAGAGAGAGAGAGAGAGAGAGAGAGAGAGAGAGAGAGATTGAACGGCGTGCGGCACGTGCCTAATGACAAGCGGTCTATAGTATTATATCACAGTAAATCTAAATTGTACTCAGTGTATGTAGCGGCGAAAATAACAAACAGAAGTATTTCGATGTATAAAAATTATTTTGAAAGTTGAAATCATGTTGCATATACAGTAAAATAAAAAAATATTATCTGTAAGGCTCTGAAATTGAATTCTATTTGATATAATTAATATCAATGAGCGGTCGTATATATTTATTACAATTAATTAGTGAATCGATTGTTAGAGATCTTTCTACCAAAAAGATCGATAATGCAGGAATCCAGGCGGCGCAGACTGAGACCCCGAGTTGCGATTGGCTAAAAATTCTATCTGAGAAGAGAACAACTGGTCGGGATTGTCGCATAAATTCATAATTCTATTTATATATTTCTTATAGTGACAAAAATGCGATCTACGAGAGCCTAGAAATACCGGTCGTTCGTTGTACAATTTTTTAAATGTTGTTTAATAATAATTCTACAACTTTTGTTCGTTTTATCAGGGACCGGAAAGGATATTTAACTCTCAACAAATTCTATTTCAGCTTACTATCACTGAACGCACTCTGGTTTTATTTATTTTTGAGTAAATTAGCTCATTTTATAGCGCTTATTCACCCTCATTTCACCCTACACACAGGACACTTGCCAACAAAACGTATAATATTTAGCCCTGTATCAAGTGACTCTCGCGCGTGGTATCTTGTTGCATCGTCATTTGCTTGTATACAAGGGTGTGTACAATTATTATGGGGTTGAGGGTGCAGATTGCGGTCTCTCGTGTTCTCAATTCTGCCGGCCAGCGGAGTACGATCACGTGGCGGCACGTGACCGAGCTATCGAAGCGGAGGGCTGCTGCTTGCTGCTGTTGGTGTTCCAGCTGCGGGGGAAGAAGGATCTCAAAGGTCTCTCATTCGTATGATGTTTTGTGGGAAATAGACAAATCCCCTCGACACTATCAAAATCAGATACAATACTAATTTGTTTATAGTCGAATCGGTATATGACTCGACGCCTCTGCCTTCGTTTCTCGTTTCGTTACAGCGGGATATCGTTAATCGAGTATCCTGCCTTCTCATCATTCGAAGCGTCTAAAACGCGTGAGAATATCGACGAATCAGGCCCAGTGAGTAACGTAGAAGCAAAACTTTCTCCTTTCTCTGGTGCGAAGACGTGATGATGAAGAGAGGCACGTACGGTGAGCGCCTAAATCTACATTGGATAGTCATCCATCAGGCTTTTTCTTCTTCTTCTTCTTCTTCTTCTTCTTTTTCTTTTTCATTTTCTTCTTCTTTCTCTTCTTCCGGTTCTTGTTCTTTCTGAAGTAAACTCTGCGGCCGCCATCGAGAATCGCTAGACACTTGTCGAACAACTGGCGCCCTCTCACGGCAGAACGACACATAATCGAGGCATTTTCCGCGAGCTCGCTAGGCGAATAAAACTTTTGAAGAAGAAAAAGGGATGCCAGCAGCTGCTTTCTTAACTGGTTCCGCATTCAGTGTGTATTTCACGTTCGGGTGGGTTTTATTTGAAGATTTTCTCTCTAGGATCGATTTATAAGGCTTTCAGCATTTTTTCCTAACCTAAAATAGAATATAACCTCAAGTATTAATATTTTTAACGAATCCTTTTGTAGAGAACATAAGAGGAGTAAATCCATGGTGTATATATAGTATGGTTTGGGGTTTTCAGCGACACCGGCAGCAGCGGTTAGTTTTCGCTGTGTACTTGTACGAGCTGGCCCCAAATATATAAGGGAAGCCACCTCACACTCCGAACAGTGCTGATGATTGTTAAATCGCGAGGGAAGGAAAGTATCAAAGTCGAGTTTGCCCCAGACGTGGCGCTGGGTTTCGGTGTATATACAATATATGAAGTACTGTACAGGTAGATCGTGTTTTATTTAAGGGGTTATAAGAGCTATAGGAAAGGCGAACAAGCGCGAACATGTCTTTAAATAATTTTTATGGTAGATTGAACACAAATTTTCGTTTCTCCGTAACGAAAGTCCTGGAGTAGTTAATAATTTTTTTAAAAACTGCCATAAATTATTCCTATCGAGAAAATTTATGGCTCGATAGCCACTCTGAGAAAACTGACACTGAGAGAAATGTTTGATAATTATTATCTTTATTTGGTAATTATTAATTATATTTAACCATAATTACTCTTATTAATAATTATTATTTCAACTGAATTTTCTTAAGTTAGTTCAATCGTATAACGAATTTAACTCGGTGAGAAAAAATTGTTGGTTGATACATCGAACTTGAGAAAGTTGTACGAAAAAGTACTCGGCTGGTACTACGAATATTCAAGAATTACATAATCGCTTTAAAAAATAAAGAAAAAAACTTGAAATTTCTTTTGTACTTTTACAGGAAGCAATGTATGAATTTATTGCGAATGGATTTTTTTTCATCGTCGTACCGGTACACCCTTAGAAAAAGGAGTATGTCATCGGGATTAAGATTAGTCGCCGCGAGGATAGACCGCTACGAGAGGAAAGAGCGGAAGAAGGAGCGAGGGGGTGGGATCGGTGTGATAGATCGAACTTTTCACGCTTCTTCGTTAGCGATACGCATCGTTCGACTTTGGGGAGGATTCTCCGTGCTACTTTTACAGCGTGGCACGGTCTATCCTCGTTCTCGTCCGCGGCTTCCCGGATCTGCATGAAAAATGTTCCCGGCCGGGATTTAACCGTCGTCACTCGCGAAACGCTATGATAACGATAATGCGAGACGACAGTCCATTAGGGAGAACCGATTCCCCTTACATTACGCGCATTCGGCTCTCGCCCTGACTCTTTCCGTGCTTCAATGCTGCTGCTGCTTCTGCTGCTGCTCCTGCTGCGGTTCCGGGGCTGCTGGCGAGTCGACGAGCTTCGCGCGTTATACCAACCAGACAGCATTGGTGGCGCGACTCTTAATGCATCTTTCACTGCGCAACCATCGCCTTCTCTCGTCCCGCCGTCATTAAGAGAATGAATATCGGAAATGTACGTTACTTATCGTCGTTCCAATACTCTCTATCGCTACTTCTCGCGAGTCCAGCTTCGTTTCAAGTGCGAGGGGATTCCCCGGGCAACGAGTCATCGCGCTTAATTCGTTTATGGTGGATGAATGAGCATGGATATTTACTTCTTTTTCATATACATTCGAATGACTACTCGTTTATCGCTTGAAAATTATTTTCTTTGCATTTCTTTTTAGCCACCGACACAAAAATATATAACAAACGATATTTATTATCTTTGAATATGAATAAAATAGCGAATTAATAAATATTTGTGTATAGATTTTCGTCTGGATGGCACAATATTTCGAGACAAATAATTCAAGTTGAATAAAAGAAAATTAATTACAGCTTTTTCTTTATTTCAATTGAAATATTTAATTACATTCGAACGTATAATGTTTCATGCACAATTGAATAAAAAAACGATTTAGTTGCAAGAAACATTGAAACAAACCGAATCTTTAACTTTTTAAAAATCTCACACCGAGAGAAAAAGTTACATTCGATCAAAGAGATTTCATTGAAATCTTGTCCTACGAAACTTTTATTTACCGTCAATGAAAAAATATATTTAAGTTATTACTATCTTTTATTTAATTGTCCGCGAATTATGTTATATGCGGTGCAATTGAATCAATGAAAATTGTATCGAAGTTTACCAATCGCTTTTATCAACTTTAATGAAATTTTTAATTGTTGCTCAGTCTCCTAACGATAGGAGAATGCATTTCGTTCGAATCTTGCATTTTCAATCTCTCGAGCGAATCTCATCAAATTCTGTAGTTTCTGGCATACCTGTCGGGCACGTTAACATTGGACGCGTGTTTTTACGTTATTTTACTTTAATGGAGTCAAAGTTAAGGTGTTGTAACAGAAATATTACGATGAACCAATTGTTATTGCAAAAATCTGTTATTGCGCATCGTGCATACGACACACACACACACACACACACACACGCGCGCGCGCGCGCGTTTTGCATATCGCAGCACTTTTTTTATTTGTCTGTAAATAGGTCGTGATGCTAATCTATGATTACATTATAGGTTATGTTTTATTTTTGCATGCAGGCCGTACTAACCGAGGAAAGGTTTGAGGATCCGTTTAATGTTCATTTATTATTACCGATGGTTGTAGCGTATTTGCGAATACCAGTCTCCTTCAAAAACTTCTCCTTCAGGTAACAATGTAACAATCGGCGTTTCGCTGGTTTTGCGATTTTGCTACAATTAAAAAAAAATAAATCGGTGATTAAAAATATATTATTCCATGAAATAAATGTTTACTCGAAGGCAATGAAATATCCTCATTGTGGTTCAAATGCATTTTTCTATATTTATTTCGAAAAGAAATTTAAACGTGCCGATTTATTCGAATCGATAAAATCTTTTCTCTCGATGCAATTGAGCGAGTTAAATGTAAAAAATTGTGTAAATTAATATAAATTTGTGTCCGCATTGTTCCTAATAGTTAACAAAAAAAAAAAACGTTTTTCCTTTTATTTTCTCCAAAAAGCAAAAAAATGAATTTTTAGCACCGCGTGTTCAACTAATCATTGATTAAACATATGTCACGAATGAAGCTTATCACTACGGTTGTCGAATAGCAAACGCTCGTAAAATCATATTCTCTCTGGCTATAACGTATATAACGCACGCTTGTAACATCCACGTGCAGATAGCGCCTCTATATTTTATACAGTTATGATAATTTCTCTATTATCGCGAGAGCCCCCGGTGAATACGCGAGCATAAGAGAATCGAGAGTACGCACGGTCGGGTTATTATTATGAAGCTTCGATGCAATACCTAATTGAATCGGTTGTACGCACGGGCGATGCGCGACTGAGTATTCGGGCGAGCAACGAGATGTTTTGGGTATTGACTAACGATAATACTTTGCGAAGCGAACATCATACCCCGTACATCGTGATTCGTATCCCATTAGCTTATATCGCCCGAGCCATGAGGCATTTGCTTGCGCGTATATCTCTCTCGAAATGTGCAAAGCTCGATAGCAATATACGCAATGCTGGTAATACCTCCCTACAAATGCACTCGTATAAGCGGAAATCGCTACACGCGCGTGCTAACCTCTCGTTGGAACTAGATTTCAATATTATCATCGGATATTTCGAAAGATATAGAAATCTCGATATCGGTTGCACGTCGACCCGCCAAATATCCTATACTGACACAGAGCCATGAATAACGCGTCTGTTTTCAAATTATTTGAATACCGGTAAGCTCCGTACATGTGTGATTATATCCATGTTTTGTATTCGGACGATATACAATGGTATTAATCACGATAAAATGATAAAGTACGATCAATAATTTTACGTTTTATGGAAACTGGATAATAGTACGATTAGAACGATTCGTTATTCAACATTAAATGTTGTATTTAATTATGCTTTGACACGGTATTGAAATAGGTATGGATGGACTGTGGTATAATGATTCATTCGATGCATCATTGTAGGTTGAGCAACTGTGAATAACTCGATAAGAAGTAAGAGCAGTAGCGGTTAAGTAAATATTAAGCTACCAATCGATTTAACAACCGATCGAAGCTCAGTTTTCACATATTAATCTGAAGGAAATATAAATGTTTAGGACAATAGTAAAATTTCGCGGTTCCATGTCAACGTACTCCGCAGATCATATACCATACTGATGTATAATCAATGCTACGAATAATGCGTCTGTTTCAGAATTATATTGACACTGGAAAGCCCCATATATGAGAGATCGTAACCATGTTTTACACTCGACCAATATACAATGGAATTAAACACGATAAATTGATAAAGTACGATCAATAATTTTACGTTTTATGGAAACTGGATAATAGTACGATTAGAACGATTCGTTAATCAACATTTAATGTTGTATTTAATTATACTTTGACACGGTATTGAAATAGGTATCGATGGACTGTGGTATAACGATCCATTCGATGCATCATTGTAGTTTGAACAACTATGAATAACTCGATAAGAAGTAAGAGCAGTAGCGGTTAAGTAAATATTTAGCTACTAATCAATTTAAAATGCTAAGGACAATAGTAAAATTTCGCGGTTCCATGTCAACGTACTCCGCAGATCATATACCGTACTGACGTACAATCAATGCTACGAATAATTCATCTGTTTCAGAATTATTTGGACACCGGAAAGCCCTGTATATGAGAGATCGTATCCATGTTTTGCACTCGGCCAATATACAATGGAATTAATCACGATAAATTGATAAAGTACGATCAATAATTTTACGTTTCATGGAAACTGGATAATAGTACGATTAGAACGATTCGTTATTCAACATTTAATGTTGTATTTAATTATACTTTGACACGGTATTGAAATAGGTATGGATGGACTGTGATATAATGATTCATTCGATGCATCATTGTAGGCTGAGCAACTGTGAATAACTCGACAAGAAGTAAGAGCAGTAGCGGTTAAGTAAATATTTAGCTACTAATCAATTTAAAATGCTAAGGACAATAGTAAAATTTCGCGGTTCCATGTCAACGTACTCCGCAGATCATATACCGTACTGACGCATAATCAATGCTACGAATAATACGTCTGTTTCAGAATTATATTGACACTGGAAAGCCCCATATATGAGAGATCGTAACCATGTTTTATACTCGGCCAATATACAATGGAATTAAACACGATAAAATGATAAAGTACGATACGGTATTGAAATTTGAATGGATGAACTGTGGTATAATGATCCATCCGATGCATCGGTGTAGGTTAAGCAACTGTGAATAACGCGATATGAAGTAAGAGTGGTATCGAATAAGTGAATATTTAGTCACAAATCGATTTAGCAACAAATCGATTTAGTAACCAATGGAAGTTTAGTTTTCACAATTTAATCTGAAGAAAACATAAACGTTTAGGTCAAAGGAAAAATATTGCGGTTCCGCGTCAACGTATCACGCAGATCGTACATATACCGTAATGACACAATCAATGCTACGAAGAATGCATCTTTTTCCGAATTATTTAATGGACACTGGAAAACCCCGTCTATGAAAGTTTGTATCTATGTTTTTCATTCGGTCTATATACGTGGTAAAATAATGAAGATAAATCTCAAGTAGCCATGTGACCGGTAATATGGTATTGCGATAGTTATGTATGGATCGTAGTATAATGATATATAAACAGTTGCGCGGAATGTACAATTGCAAATAATGCGATGAGAGCGGGCGAGAACAGGGGTTGCATAGGGTACGTTGAAAGTATAAGAAGAAAAGGAAAGCGATACGAAGAAAGAGAGAAAAAGCTGAAGCAACCAAGTGAGCGGAGCAGGATCATGGCAGCTGTAGTTAGGACCATTGTGACGGTCACGTATTAGCTCGCTGACACTATATATGGCAAACGTACGCAGTAGCATTTTTGTACAAGCGTTTGTGCGGTGTGCAGTGCATCGAGAAGCTAAAGTCAGTCGCACCCTCCTAAACTTTTCGCTTTCCGTACTTGCTATGTCGTTCGAACGGGCTACTGTTTGCTTTGGTATTGACTTCCCATTGAACAGGAGACGAGAGTAAATATGACATTAGGAAGGGATGCATATGGGTGCACTCTTTGTGGAGCATGATGGTTAAATAGCCCTAAGCTGCTCTGCGATATTGCATTATATCATGAAATTATGTACGCTGAGGGGTGACCAAGGTATATTGGAACTTTTAAATCTGGTTCTTTCGCGTATGTAAATCAAAATTGACGCTTTGCTATTTATTATTTAAGCTAAATTTTATATAAAATGAGAGAAGGGAATTTAAAAGAATTTTTGACAACATATTTTATCACGAAATTGATCAGAATTGGATGTATATGATCAGAACTGACGCTTTGCTATTTATTATTTTAGTTAAATTTTCCATGGATCGAAAGAAGGAAGTTAAAAAATTTTTTTGACGATATATCTTATCACGAAATGTTTAAACATTAGCTGATAATTTTTATCAAAACTAAAAGACGAAATTTTTTATTTCCAGTAAATAACCTTCCTGAATCGTTTTTAAGTTGCCCTCGAAAACATCGAACACCGCATTTACAGTCCGAGATGCAGACGAGATCGATTCTTCAAAAAAGTGTTAACCTACACGAGTTTTTCGTAAAATAAAAAACAGTGCGATAGGATGACAAAAAAAAAAAAAAAAAAAAAAAAAAAAAAAAAAAAAACTTTCGGGCAACATAAGGAGCTTATTATATTAGTTTGGCTTTGTATAATGAATTGATAGCTATATGTTTACCGACATGCAATAACTGAAGAACGCGGACCGCGCCAGATGGCAAGAAACGCTCGCGATACCGAGCTGCTGCTGCTGCTGCTGTTCCTCGGGTGTACGAGAGAGCGAGCAAGCCACCGTCAGCTTCAATATTACGACTCAATCACTCCCCATCGATCACCACATATATTACATTATTACTCGACGGTCTCCACGGTTATTACACGAAGTAGCTTTCCGTGATGTGCCCTCTCGGTATACCACAACGGTATTATAGTATTTTGGTATCCACCAAGTCGAAAAACTCGTTCGCCCTTTGGTTGTTACAGTAGTAAAGCAACCTCTCGTGTAAAAGACGTTTGATCGAACGTGGTTTATAGATCTGTGCGTAGTCAATATGAACCGGAATGTGTAGTCCTCTGTTGGTGATTCCTTTTTGGACCCTTTTTGCATCTCCGTCTCTCAATTTTACCGAGCGATATAAACGCACGCTCGGAAAATTTGTCGTCTCTCGTTTCGTTAAGGAGAATCGTAAAGAAAAAAATAATAATAATAAATCCCGATAGTCGAAGAGACGGTTTGTAATTGAGGTAATAACTAATAAGCGTTACAGGGAAGGTAATTTCGGTGGGTTGATGAATTCCGATACGATAGAAGAGCTTAGATATATTAATATATAGATATATTTGTATTCAGTTGTATGTATGAGCAGACATCGAAAGGATTAGGATAAACAAATCGCGCCAGATGTAACTCTAACGAGAACGAATCGGCTGATCTATGCGTAGTCAATATGAACCGGAATGTGTAGTCCTCTGTTGGTGATCACTTTTTGGACCCTTTTCGCATCTCCGTCTCTCAATTTTACCGAGCGATATAAACGCATGCTCGGAAAATTTGTCGTCTCTCGTTTCGTCAAGGAGAATCGTAAAGAAAAAAAAATAATAATAAATCCCGATAGTCGAAGAGACGGTTTGTAATTGAGGTAATAACTAATAAGCGTTACAGGGAAGGTAATTTCGGTGGGTTGATAAATTCCGATACGATAGAAGAGCTTAGATATATTAATATATAGATATATTTGTATTCAGTTGTATGTATGAGGAGACATCGAAAGGATTAGGATAAACAAATCGCACCAGATGTAACTCTAACGAGAACGAATCGGCTGACTGTACAAATGATAGCAATCCCTCTCTTTTCCCTCCTCTCTTGTCACCCCCAGGTGGATTATAACGCGCTAGGAACCAACGAAACAAATATTTTTCTATTATTTTACTCCGCTAAATAATTTATATATTTATCGTAATGCATGAGAAAGATCTGATTTGTCGCGTGATAAGAAATCTATTATCCAAACAGTGAAAAATCAATGCAGTGAAGAAAAGGAAATAAAATCTAAATATAATTGAACACGATAAACAATTAAAGATAATAATCTCTGTTAATAATAACTCGTTATAAGTCGATTCTACGCTATTTCGTTTTAGGAAATTGATCATGTATTCAAGCGCCCTCAAGGTCTTACGATCTAACAATTTTATCGTGAAAAATATATTGAATAATCGTATTTATCAAAACGGCAACTATTTATCTTACGACGCGATACAAATCTTTTTTCTTGTCGAATTTCGATGAGTTGCGACGAGCCGAGATGAGATAAATGTTGATACAGAAAGGAAAAGAAAAATGTCCATCGAGACTCTGCAAGCTGGGTATCAATGTCCATGCGATTTAAGGGTGTGTATAGGTATATAGACGTCTGGCTATAGTCGGGTGGATGGGTTGGTCCGTCGGTGGCGTTCGCGAAAGACCCAGGTGGTGCAGATCCTCGCTAACAGTATCAGTTTTCTCCCTGTAAACATGTCTTATCCCTTCCCGCAAAAGCTCCGAGCGAGCTCCGGGCGTATAGCTCTCCGGTTGCTCCGCATAAAGCTCGTACCACTGTACCTCCGCTAGTGGGATACTTTTGTTATTCAGAATCTCGTGTGATTGCCATGATTTGTCTTGGCGGACGTGAAGAGAGCTCGGGGTTTGTCGGAGAGGGTAAGCAACCCGCGTCGTCGACCGGAGGGTAGGGTTCGAAGGGGTGAGGGGAGGAAGAGCTTTGGCCGCGACCGCTTTTCCACCAATGGAAAGTCGACGACGCTCTCGCTGCGTGGGGTTGGGAGGATTTCTCGAATATTTAAGATTATGACGGAGCTACGCGCATTTTTATTCAGCTCTATACTTTTATTCGTCTGTCTTTGTCTTCAGTCTGCTCGTTCTTACCGCACCTTCTTCGCTCAGATTTTAGCCGTCATCCTCCACTCATATTCGACGTTTTATCCGGAGACTCGATACCTCTTATTGCCCTAAGATTTTAACGATTTAGTCCTCGATGGTGAGACTTTTAAATTCTTTTTTCCTCTCTTACGTACTCCGCGTCGTGTAAAGATTTGATAATATCGGAAGGTGCACCACGGATAAGATTCCGTGACGCTGTACCGTATGCGTCATTGATGTTTGGTTAATGACTAACTTATATCCGCCATTTTAATCACAAGGGAATGTGATCCAGGCATTTACAGGTGTGTAAGTCATTTAAGGTTTTTCAGACTTTTACCGCGTCATCGATTATCCATTATCTTGACAGAGATAAAATCTCACGCGTTTAAAATGTTCCAGCAACGTCTAACATTGTATTCATTATTTGACAGTACGACAAACTGAGGTTATGGGATCAAACGTTAAAATATTTTTTTCTCCTTATCTTCATAATTTTTCAGGTGCGGTTGGCCGACACTCGAAATACGATCTAACTACTTGGTCTTAACGTGGTACTAACAAGTAAGTCGGAAGTCGACGATCGGTACTCGACTACGTGACAAAAGCTGATGGTATAGGTCGATTATCGGGACGATATTCTGCACCCAGCGTACGTTACGTTACCGTCTACCGTCGACACGCCGATATAGAAAACCATAACCTCACTTTAAGAAAAAAAAAAAAAAACAACGTTTTGCTTTCTCAGAGAAAGCTTCCTTGCATTAAAAAAATTGTTTACCAGATTTCTTTGTTGAACCTTGGACATTGATTTCTCATTAGTTTCCATTGTTCACACAGCTTCCACTATGAAGAAGTCAAAATTGATTAATATATTTCCCTATTGAGATGATAAAACATGGAAAATAATGAGATAAGAATGCAATGATGACATTCTATAGTATTATTGATGGCGTACGCACACCTGCGCAAATAGTATAGCACGATCGGTATGTACATTGTAACGATAATGACGAGAGCTTAGGTAGTTCGTTGAGCTAGCACACCCCATACATCGAAATGTATCTAGTTATACGTAGAAATGATAGGTTTTTTATGGGCTCTCCCGTTAAAAATTAAGTGCAGGGTTACCACTGAGCATAGGAAATCGACATTTTTATGAGTGTCGGCTCAATGTTAAGTTAACTCTTAAAAACTCATCATTGTAATATGTGATGAGATGAAAATTTATGAGTTTCTCATGGGTTTTGATATCAAGTTAAACATCTTTTTTTGACTTTGAAAACGGTGAAAAATGTGGCTTACCGAATACTTTTAATGGATACTTCGACGTACGATGCAGGAGAATAGTAAAAGAGATTAGCAACAAATTTATTTACTTTCTATAAATAAACGTTGGCGCCTCTCGACGAATAGCTGATAATGGCCCAAACGATAATTCCCAATATGTTTACGGCTTTTGCCGTCAGTTAAGATATCGATTGTAAATATAATTAGAACTCGTGTCTCAGTAAGATTATAGATAAGCACGGATTAACATATATTTAGGAGAATTTTTACGCAGTAACAAATTCGATTGTGGGAGTCACGATAATGATGGTACGATCGAGATTTCGAGCCAAGCCGAAAAGTTGATATTTGCCAACGAAAAAGATGTGAAATAATGAAGAAAATTAGAAAAATCGAATAACTATGGATTTATTTAAAGTCATTTTCAGATAATCTTATCAGTCGCTTATATGTCGCGACAATTTGAACATTCGGGAAAATATTTCGTCATATCGATTGCACCGGCTGCAGGAATGAGTCCCTTCGGGCAACCGCGTCGAAGATCATCGCATCTGTAGAAAAACAATAAAAATCAATCGTTAAAAAGTAATCGATTATAGGTAATCTGTAAAATAAAAATTAGTCGATCAGAAGATTTACGTTATCGTAAACTTTAACGTAACGCATGTCTCTAACGACATAAGCTGTTAAAATAATCGTTAATACTATTTTTCTCTTTATACCAATAATATTAAGGGAAGGTGAAATAATCATGTGCGCGAAAGAGATAGAAATAGTATGACGCTGGTAGGGAGAAGCGAAAGAGAAACAGCACAACTGTGTAAATACGAAGGTTTCGTCTCGCCTTAAGAGATCTTAACGCTAGATAGCGTTAAACTACTCACAAATATCGAAAATACAGTAATGAAATAGTCTCGAGCTACTTGTTGAAATTTGATTAATTTTTCGAATTATACTTACGATATTGTTATGATAAAACCGGTTGTGTCATAATAATAAAATAATAAACAAAATAGTGAACGAGATTATCGGTAGATTCAATGAATGTTTCCCATTTTAGCGAATATACATAAAAACGTCATGAAGCTTAAAAAAAAAACAAAAGGTTTTACGTCTCATCTTACAGTTGTTTGCCTTTGTTCGAGAAGTTGTCGAGTATCATTGTAAAGATTGATGTTATTGTGTTGAATTTATTATGAAAAGTGTTGAATATTATCTAAGACAGTCTAAACCCAGAGTGCGAAGGAGCTGTGGATTTATTTAAAAAACTCACTCGTTGCGTGAAGTGATTCACAGTTTGCTTCGAGGTACAGGGAGGCTACTAAACTCAGCACATAAAACACTGTTTTATATTGAATGCTGGATTTTCACAGCGTTTATTTGCTTGGATTTTTGACAACTTATAACTTCCAAGCGAGATTTTTGTCATATAAATTTATTCAATATCCTTACATCAACTGGCGCTTGGAAGCGGACACTTTACACACACGGTAAAGAAGTATATGTCGACTTGTATACGAGTTATAGAACTTTTAATCTTTTAATAAAGATATATATTTTAAGGATATGCAGCGGAAATATAAAACGTATATAGAGGTTATAGAACTTTTTGTTGTTATAAATTAATTATAACGTGGAATTGCATGATATTGAAATATTAGAGAACCATATATGGTTGGAGTCTATCTCGTCTATTGATAAATAAAAAATTAAGTGAAGCGACTGTCCCAGAGTGGAAACATCCATTGATCGCGTAGTCCACCAGGTCTTTTCGTTATTATTTCTAGGTATTCAGTTTCGCCTGGCTCGAGCCTTAATGCAATATCCCATCTTTGTACCGAAAGTCAGGAATAACTCGGCGAGTCAACGAGCCATTTGACGAGCGGGGCGAACCTTTTGTACGGTATACATCGGCAAAAGTCTTTTATTCTCCCACGAAATCATTTTACCGGACGTGACTTTGTCACAAAACGAACGAGACAAGCGTGTACAGCTATTCTAGAAATATTTGTACGAGGCATTCCATGAGAGATTTCGACAGAGTAACATTGCTTAAATGTTTTTAAAACATTTCAGTAACATTACGAGCATGAACATTTAGTAACTACGAATAACTGTAAGTTTTTAAACATTTTTTTCTCGAGCAATACTCTTGATTTGCCAATTTAAAAATCGTTAGTTTTCACATATAATTCAATTATATTTCGATAACTTTGAGACGGATAAAAAAAAATACTTAAACCATAAAAATTGGGAGATTTTCAATAAACGTTTTACTGAAAATATTTTAGAATGTTACCAAGTACTGTAATTCCTAGAGAAAAAAAAAACTTACTTTACGGTAATTATGTCTACAATTTGCCTCAGATTTTTACAGATTTTTTTTTTCATCATCGAACTTTTTAATATCAGCTCCACCGTCGACTTGTCTCCAGATAGATTTTTATTATGGTGCACCGAGAGAAAAGATTTCATTGATTCGAATAAATGATCGCATTAAAATTTCTTTCATCGAATAAACTAAATATTTATTTGATTCAATGAAAGTAATTACTTGATTCGAATTACGTGAACCAATTGAACCACGATGAGGATATTTCATTATCTTCGAGTAAACATTTATTTGATAGTACTTAAAAAAGAAACAGTTTATTTTATTCAAATGATATATATATGATAATAATATTTGTCGGCATCATGCCGTCCGCAACTTGACGGGAAACGCGATTCGTTTTTTCTAACAGCGTTCTATTAAGAGTAATATTGATAAAAAATATTTCGATAGATGTAAAAAGTTGTAACTTATTCTACGACTCCCACCTTGATATCCGAAAGATGATTATAAAATATAATTAAAAAAATTATTTCAATAGCAGTGTCTTGCGAATTCGATTAACAAAGTAAAATTTCAATCCCGTGAGAAGGTAAAATATTTTCGTAGGACATATTCGTGACTTTTACCCTCTGTACATCTACAGGCACCTTCTACACAATCAAATATTCTCATTTAAATAAGCAACCAGAACGAAAAGACGTCTAAGACGTCGTACTTGTTCCGCCCTATATACAATGTTAATACACTGTAGGTTGTACTCTATACCGTACCGTGCGGTTGTACGTGCGAGCAGAGGGTAAACTGGGACAGGTGTACCACCCCCCAAAAGCCTAAAGGTCCTTTGTCGGTACGACTGCACCGCCCGTAGCGCGTAGTAAAGCATATAGTAGTCGGTACGAACCGTTCATTCATAAATACCTTCGACTACGAATTCATTCATGAAACTCGGAGGGTATATGCCTGCGAGAAGAGACCTGGCGCGTAATCCTCCAGTTTGAGAACTCTCTCGGATTCGAGAGAAACCCAAAATGTACATGTACACGTATATACAAATCGGTATAATATGGAGAAATGTATTAGTGTACAGAGGGAATCAATGAGGAAGTGTGGGCGTCGATGTAGATATTAGTTTCGGTATGTAGAATAGACATTGAGAGAGAACACCTCATCCTTCGTTCCAGTAACGACGTTATCACCAGGTACAACAGGTTTCCCGTAGCAGATACGAGACACTGTGTATTGCACGCACGTTGCTACGGTGCGTATGGCCCATTCTCGTTATTACTATTATACCGCTATACGTATACGCACTATTGTATGGTATAGTGCGGTAAAATAGTGTTTCGTGTATGGAGCAACGAGTTTTAGATGTCAGGAGCGTAGGTACTGGCAATTACGTAAGCAATATTCTGAATAGAATAGTACAACTTGAGGCTATGTACGTTAGGACTGATATAAATCATTCGTAACGATGAATATTTCTTCTTTCTTTAATGAAAATAATAATATTATTAATATTATTTAATAATTTTTAAATATTAATAT
This sequence comes from Cylloceria caligata, assembly GCA_963942595.1. Classification (NCBI taxonomy): domain Eukaryota; kingdom Metazoa; phylum Arthropoda; class Insecta; order Hymenoptera; family Ichneumonidae; genus Cylloceria; species Cylloceria caligata. Next base: position 4,653,298 of record OZ012704.1, read on the forward strand.
TATTTCATATATATATCGATAGATATACATTTTGGGACAAGTGTAAGAAAAGTAATAAGAAATCAATTGAATCAATGAATTTTAATTAACGAAAAATTCAAACGATCTTTCGCGATATCAAGATTTTCATAAAAATTATACAACTGGAAGTATGCTGCGAGAATCTCAGCCTTGTATAAATCATTTATAACGATGAGACAATCTTTTTATTTGTTTCTTCTTTTTCTTTTGTTTATTACTTCAGTTGACGAACGACGGGAACGCTGTGTTATAATACCCTGAGAGAAAAGCTGTTATAACGAGAGCGTATGAATACAGATATACCGGTAGACCGGATGATATAAAATCGATATCAAGCGACGTTCGATTTCCACTATTGGAGAGAAGGATTGAAGAGGCGTGGGCGTGTGTGAGCGATATAATGGGAAAAAGCTAGCTTACTTTGGTCCTCTGTGTGAAAATTTCGTGATTTTCGTAGACGTACACCTCGAAAAAGGCGTTGCGAGGGTGGGGGGAGGGGGTGTTGGTCCTCGACAGTAGCGAACAAAAGACAACGAATGAACGAAATGCGAACGAATGGGAGGCGCACCCATCGGAATATTAAAATAATCTGTGATTACTTTCATAAATCTGCCTACCCACCCTCTGTGTCCTCGCCGTTCGTCTCCTCGTTCTTTCGTTCTATATCTTTCTTTCTCGCCCTTCTTTTGATTCCGCCCCTCGCTGTTCTCTCTCTCTCTCTCTCTCTCTCTCTCTCTCTCTCTCTCTCTCTCTCTCTCTCTCTCTCGTTCTGACACTGCTGCTACTTCTGCTCGAGGCTTCGGGCGCAGGCAGTGCGCACAGTCACAGATGTGACTGTACCCCTAATGAGCGCGCTATTTTTCACGAGTATTTTTATCCCGTTTATTGGCCGCCCGCTTCACAAACTGTCGGCTGGATATTAATCATTCGGGCTCTCTTACGACTTTCGGGTTTTATTCCTTTCAAGGATAAAGGCGCGAGGACGCCCGCGTTGGAGGGCGGGCGCGCTACTCCTGTACCGGAGAGGAGAGAAATGGAAGTGGTTGGGAGAGGGAGGGGTGAAGGAGCTCCAGGAGAGTTCCTTCATTATTGTTATTAAACCGGCTTCCGTGCGGAACACATTTAGCCGCACCGTCAACGTCCAACTCCACCTCGAGTCTCGTGCCTTTCCAAGACTTTGGAAAATCTCTGGGTGCTCCTCGATCCTCTTGCGTATAAATCGCTCATACAGCCTCTTTCGAGTATAAACCGCTGCGCTTCTTCATATTATTCTTCGCCACTTCGTGCATCCTCAATTATACAACCCACTATCCTTCTCAACTTTATCGTACTTTTTAAAAAAGTTTTACTCAAATTTTATTCTCAGCCATCTTTGTTATCTGCATCAGCGACAAAATCTCGCAAAGATTAACGCCGTTATGACACACTGACACAATTTATTTCTTTGTTTATACTTCATATTTATTAAAAACAAATTTATCATTATTTATCTGATAATATAATATAATATTCTATTTTTTTGTTATAATAAAATATCGTCAAGTTGCATTTACAGCAAAAATACTTCCTACTTAACCGAGGGCTTAATTTTTATTTTATTCTTTTTTTACAGCTCAATATTTTTATAGAAATGTCATCATTGATTCATACAACATTTAATAACGTACGTTCTAACCTAGAAAAATAGTTCTGTGTAGACTCGCCGACTGATTAATGATTTTATTTCATTTTTTTTTCTCAATGAAACCTTGAAATGACTGAGAACGTTTGAGACGACACAAAAAACTGCCATTAGGAAATAAGAAAGAGTATATATGACTGAATGTATTTGTATAGATATATTATACCGCGTATGTATAGTATATCGTTATAGTGTGACTATAAATCGTAGTGACAACCGATTCCACCACCGATTTCTTATTGCGGTGGTAACACGTCAACGTGTTATATCAGTGTGGTACTATACAGAGTGAGTTACAATAATAGCAATAGTATAGCTCAGCAGAGTAGCATTCTTCATTTCTTTTAGCTTCCTTCTCCTCCTACTTCTTCTATCGTGCATCATGGACCTGACGAAATGTAAAGGCGAAAGTATTTCCGGTGACGAGGGCGCTTGGGATCCAAGACGACTGACTTCGGTCCTCGATTAACAAAAGGGGATTGAGCTCTTCTCCGGTTAAGCCGAGAAGCTGAGTTCTCTCACTATTCATCGAAAATTTCGTCGGTCAAAGTCAAGACCCCGAGATTTGTCGAATCAAAAATGTATTTGACTTTTGAAAAGTCAAAAAATTCCGGATTTCTCGTGGTAGAATATATTCCACCACTAGATGCAACTTGGTTATAACGAAGTTGCATTTAGAATGTAACTTGTATAGAAGATTAACAGCCTCGGATAGCTTAACATTAATTTTCAACTGTCTTTATTTATTTCTTACACAAGTTATTTAATGATAATAATGTTTTTTTTTAAACGTCCTATTTCATTGGCAATAAAATAACTTAATATTTTATTAAAAAACAAGAAACAAACGGTTTTCCATGAAAATTTATAATAAAATATCACGAAAGAAAATTACTGGATAACGAGTAATGGACGCAGCCTTTCACCTTAATGGAAGAAGCAATTTCTTCCATTAAGGCGAAGTAAGATATCTTTCTTCCCATTTTACTGTGTTTATCAGTTTAGAAGTGAAATTATATTTGCTTTGGATCCAGAAATGTTTGGTATTCTTGATAACAGAAACAGCATTACAGTTTTTTTATCCCGATCGCAATACGTTATTTCACTTTAATTTAAATTTCCTGATTTTCTAAAATGAATTTTCGCAGGTTACTTTTTAATAATAAAATGTTGAGATATTTAACTGTTAATAGCTTAGGAACTTCGAAGTGATATTACAAAATAATTGATTAAACAAAAGAACATAGAGAATAAGTTGAAAATGAATGGAAGGGTTGCAACTCTGTTTAACGCTTAACGATCTGTGTTTACTCCAATTATTCCCCTGCTTCATTTTTTCCCCTTATCACGTAGATTCGTCAATAGAATGCACCTTAAAAAAATAGAAAATCTGAGTGTAAAAATGTATTTGACTTTCGAAAAGTTAAAAATTCCTGATGTTTCTCATGGTAGAATATAATTGCTTCTTCCAATAAGATGAAATAAGACATCCTTATTTCCATTAACTTCAGGCCCGATTAATATAAAAAAACTGTAATTCAGTCAAACATGTCAAACATTTTAAATAAAATTTCAACAGGTTTCCACTCTCTAACCCTTAGCAACCTGTAGTAACTCCGATTATTCCCCTGCTTCATTTGTCTCCCTTATCATTTATATTTGCCAGTAAAATGCAACTCTAAAAAAATGTTAAGTATTAGCGTTTGTTTACGCGCAGAGTATATATCCCCGAAGCGAGTGCATCAATCTTAATTTCTCATTCATACAACAGACACGAGATCAAAGTTCGATTGGCTCGTGTGCTTATACGCGACGATGTATTAGACTCGTGAGTGTCATTGCAATGTATTTCATCCCGAGTTCTTCGAAGGAAATACGTACTCTCTGGCATCTTCCATACGTTTCTTTTCCCCCGCGTTGCAATATTATTATTTTAAGAAAGAAAAATATGTGGACACCGATACAGCAGGATGCTTCTTACCACGATGCAGTACAATGCATGTTCATATGTTCCTAGTAGTATGTTCAAAGTAGTGTGCACTTTCGAGGGGGCACCTGTGGAACTCGTCGCGCCTCAAGAGCCGAAGATGAAAAGCGAACGTACGAGATTCATCGTCTCCGAATGTTAGACAGTAGCAGCAGTAGCAGCAGCAAGTTGATCTTCCAAAAATTGGAGTATTATCAGAGACAACAGATCTCGTGGTGAACGGAGCGACGATTCTTTCTCCGTACGACACGCACTCGTGCGTATCGTATACATATACGAAATAGCAGCCGACGAGACTCAAGACAGATAACACGCGGACATAAGCACCCGAGGGCATTGCCGGAGAACTCATCGAGACTTTTTCTTCTCCACGTTTCTGTATCTTTGCGTCTGGTGTCTCTCTCTCTCTCTCTCTCTCTCTCTCTCTCTCTCTCTCTCTCTCTCTCTCTCTCTCTTCTCTCTTTCTTTCTGTAGATCTGGTCACGTGCGCTTCCTCGACACTCTGTTTGCTCAATAAACAGGAATAACTGCTGACATCGATAGCGATAAAGGGGTTTGAGGGGGGAGAGATCCTTTTTTCTTTAAATCCACTCCTCCTCTCTTCCTCTGTCAAGGAAAAAAATTACACGGATGGCATCTGATGCTCTCCGAGCTTCCGGTGGTGAATGGAATATATTATTTTGGATGTTCGACGACGAATTTTTCTGAAAATGAGAGAGACGAGGATTTTTTTTACCGTTGATGATTGTCTCAGTGATCCTTCGATCTTCGTTTTACATCCATTTGTGGGTACTGTATATACAATTTATGTTTGGCATTCTTAGAATCTTAAGAGAATCTTTCCTTCTGTCTTTCTCGATCCGATACTCAATAAACGGAAATAACTGCTAGCATCGAAGGTGATTAACGATGGAAAAAGGCCTTTTTTTAATCCTACACTTCTCCTCCTCCTCCTCCTTCTATTACAAGGATAAAAAATTAGAACTTTCGATGCTCGATGGAATGTAATTTTCGATGCTCGACCATGAGTTTTCTCGTGCAAACGAGAGAAATGTGATTTTTTTTAACCGCTACTGGCCTCTGTGGTTCTTAAATATATTTTTTTACACCCCTGCTGTTGTACGTATTTTCGTGGTATCTTACGCACTTTATATTAAGTTTATATTCACGATTCTATTGGGCCATAAGAGACTCTTTCTTTCCTTCTTTCGTTCCTTCCACCTGTATACGACTGTTCCCTTTCATCTCGTGTCCTTTCGAACCCTCAACCGGATGGACAACTTTGCTCTTTTCACCTTCCATCGTTGGTGTCTTCTCGTGGACAAGCACACACCATCAATCTCTGTATACCGACGTGCCATCCTCGCTCGTCGACATTAATTTTATTGCTAGTTGAGGACCGTAATTCTGTGCTCGTATAATATTCTCTCGCTCTACACAAACATCGGTTGAACTACCAAAGTTTAAGTATACGATACTGTATATAGAATGCGGCGATGCAGGCAATAATTTAGAAGACGAACGATTAACGTTTTCGAAGTTTCATAAAACTTTATACCGTGGAGCATCGAGAATCGTGGGGTATTCGAATTTCACTGTTCCTTATAAAGGGATTCGACTCAATGTCCGAATTGAAGAATAAAATTCAACAGTTCTCGACGAACGTACCACCGGTGGATACTTACTGAATAAAAAAAATATAGAAAACAGGAAAAAGATCCATTCGACAAGAAATTGCCGAGTTCTGTAGTCGGATTTTAATTTTTATCGCTCTTCGAACGATTCAAAATTGTACGAAGGTACCAAATTAATTCTTCTAGCTTTAACTCTCTTTATAAATGTAAAATTTCATTCGAAATATGAAAAATGCTTTAATCGTTCGATAGAAACAAAATGTACTAAGAGGATATACTCAAGATACTAAGTGTTGAATCGAACTTGGAAGTTTTTCGTATCCTTAAATTCATTAAATTTATGCATTAAACTCGATTAAAGAAACGGCGGAGGGAAAGATGAAATTTACTTTTCTTCTAATGTTCAGAAATGATCGATTTGTTAATGTGGTGAACTATTTTACATTGCTTCACAACAAAGAAATTTAGCTAGGTTAGCAAATATTTTCCTCCTTATAGTGACAGTAATTGCGTTTGCTGTCGCTATATTTTTTGGCCGGCGGATGGCGAGGGGGGGGGGGCACATCTACCTAGGGGCTTATTAAACTCTTGGCCAACGATTTAAGGTGCGACAGAGCGGTCCCAAAACGTAAACAAAACTGCCGATCCTTCGATCTATTCCACGACTCATCAAATCTGTCTTAAGTTGTACCAATTGCCCACGACTTACGTGGGGATGCCGTACCTGTTAGAAATATATAATTCGTGAAAAGTCAATTAATTTGATTGTTTATAATAATTTTATATATAATATACCGATCGATGTACCATGGGCCAGGCACGTGATAAACAGTTTTGGCTCAAAAATCTGACCATGAGCGTCACACGTGGTTGTAGGCGAAATGGTTAAGCGATAATTATCGATAGGAATGAACTGCGCCGTTATCAAAACTACATTTTCATTAAATCTAATTTGAAAAAAATATATATTAATATTTTTTTAAGTAAATTTGTGGTAAATTTAATACTTCTTTAACCTTGAGAGTGATTATTCTTGTAGGAAAACCTTGGAAAAATCTTGTGTGGCGAATATTAACTTATTCTTACCCAATAATGGATGGTGAGTACACATTTCGATGGACCTTTACCTGCGGCGTCGCACGTTAACTACATCTTATGGTAGCCATATTGTATATATCGTGAGAGCTTTGAAATATGAAGAATCCTGTTAGTATTGTACAGAAAAATGGTAGAAAATCGTAAAAAAAAGGAGTGCGAGTATCGGTGAAGTATATTTTGGATACTCCGTGTATCCATATACTACCCAAGGAAGGGTCGCTACCTAATCGTGAAGCCACGCCACGGCGACGCGGAAGAGTAAAAGGTATAGAAAAGATATAGCGTTTCGAAATACATATATAGATATAGTATTCTATGGTATAACGATGGATCTGTATATAGTAGGGGTGATCGTAAAATTACGTCACAGCGTTTGCTTTATTGCCCCCGACGGGCCGTGGTTCTATACCTCGATCTCGCATCTCCGTTCCAATAAAAGTCCCAATAATAATGCCGGATGTTTTCCGATGCACCATATTTGATTTAGTGTCGGCCATTTTGTGATCACATATCTGCCTCGTAAATCTCCGTGTAGCAGTGGCGCCACCGCATAAAAATATCAAACGTCGATGGTGCCGTGGTGTGTGCGTGGTATAAGCGCGCCGTTGCGACATGGCCCGGAGAGTCCGGACAATCCTATGTAAAATATTGCTGCCCAGCAAATTCGACGGCAAAACCAGGAGCACCAGCAGCAGCAGCAGCAGCAGCAGTGGTAGCGGTAGGAGTTCGACGTGTGCACAAGATAGCAGTGCTTTGCGGGTTAGAGCTGTTCCAACATTTTTCCAACCCCTCCGTGTGTGCGCGCCTAGAGTGAGAGGTAATTCCGCGATTCCCGGCATTCGTCGCAAGGATACAACTCAGTGAGGGTCGCTATGTTCGATTTAGCTGTTGGCAGGGATTAATTAATTATTTTTATTATAACTTAATAATCATATTTGGGAGACTGTTTAATTCGTGAGAATCTTTGATTGCTGTGTTGGTATGCTTGAGGTTCCGTAAAATGAGGTTCCTGTTTCTATGGGAATTCTCTTTTTAAAAATATTTTCTATTCATTCGTCTTTATATAGATATAATCTATTATTTACATCTGTGTCAAGGTAATTTCTCGTTCACTGTATTAACAATAAAACAATAGAAAATTATTTGTGAATGAACTTGAAATAAAAATTTAGTTAAATGTAATGATCCAATTGCATATATATATATTCACTATAATATCGATACATCAATAAACAGTTGGTACATGCTCCTGGTAGTAGTTTTATTTAATTGGAGGATGGTCAATCGAAGTGTCGACAAGGGGCAGAGAAAGTACCCCCTGATACGCAGGGGTCACTTCGGAGTTGGAAGTACGTAGAGCGAGAGTCGAGAATCTCCGCAGGGAGGCTGCTGTGGCACTTGATACTTAGCCAGAAGAGATAAAGTGCGTACAGGGCGATGTTGCTGTTGTTGTTGGTAGTGGTAGTCGCGTTTTATATCTGTATATGTTTAGAGTCGAGCGGTTGCCATTGCTTCCATAGCAGCTCGATGGAAACAGAGCGTGCGGGAGAAGATCGCGAAGGGGGAGAGCGAATCTCGTCGACGAGAACGTGGAGACCAGGCGGGGTGGTTCATGGCGAGTTTGGCTCCCTGGATGAGGCAGTATATCGCAGTTATTGTCCATTAGGAGCGCGAGGCGGCCATCCACGCCACAAACTTACTTTATGATATTGCTGCCTGCTTGCGCGCTTGCCCGTCTGCCCACCTACGTCTTCTACCACCGCGTTCCGAGTTCTCTTTCGCTCTCCCGTTTCCTTCGCAGTTTCCAGTCGTCTCTCCCTCGCCTCTATCCTTCTCGTCTTCGTCTCTCCCTACGCTACGCTTCTTCCTGACTCAGGGTTCCTTGACGTACACGTCCTCATCCGAGCTACCGTCTGGCCGACGTTTTCTCGGATATCCCTCTCCCGCCTCTGCCATCCTCATCTTTTTCATCTTCCGCAGCTTCTTCCCGGAACCCCGTGCAGCCAATGGCCGTATCTGCTCGCACCCTTCATCCTCGACTGACACGGATCTCGCTAAATTCTCTCTTCATTCTTCACTAGGCTATAATCATCTAATTTTAACGGTCTGTCTCGTTATTCGCACTCACGCTTCTTTGATTAATTATCATTTGTTATAACAATAATAATAATAATAATAATAATAATAATAATAATAATAATAATAATAATAATAATAATAATAAGGTGGGAAGTATCTGCGATATTGATGAAAATAATACGACACGATTCTGATTGGATCATTTCAGTCAGTAGTATTATAATAATTACTTTTTTTCGTCAATTTTTTGTCTTTTTGCTTTCTCGTAGAAGAATGTTTGTTATCGCGATAAACTTTTTTTTCAAGATTTTCATGCCCAATACATAAAAGATACTAGGGGGACCCAGACCCACTGCACGTTTGGCGCGTCAACCCTTCCCTAGGAAGACCCATTCTTCAATTCCTTGACCCGCATTGCCCAATCTGACGCGTATTAACCAACTTGGCCTGTATTAATTATATAATTATAGGATAATATAATTATAGTATCGTGGAGTAGATGTCAATGACAGGGACAGGTTCAATGATTGCGCGGGGTAGGAAATTCTGGTAATAATAGTAATAATAATATGTCGACCATATTGTCGATTCATAATATATTTTGGCTACCTATACGTGGTCCCTTTTTCATAATAATATCAGGGGTACAAATTGAAAATGCGGGTTTGATAACAGATGGCGTTACTAACGCTATACGCATCAGGCAGTACTGTGACTATGTTCATGTCAAAGCTACGTCTTATAGCTTTAATTTTCAGTATGTGTCAATTTGTCGCAGTGTCAAATTCATAGTTTTTTTGAGCTCTCAATATGTCGAGTTTCGTGCCAACAAAACAGCATTTGCGGGAAGTTTTAATTTACTTCTTTAATTTGAAGAAAAGTGCTGCTGAAGCACATCGATTGGTCTCCGAGGCTTATCCGAGTCATGTTCCATCGGTTTCAACGTGCGAGAGATGGTTTGTGCGGTTTAGAAGTGGTGATTTTGACGTTGAGGACAAAGAGCGGCCGGGCCAAGTGAAAAAGTTTGAGAATGCTGAATTGGAGGCAATACTCAATGAAGACTCGTGTCAAACTCAACAAGAGCTCGCAGATTCATTGGGAGTGACACAACAAGCCATTTCCCATCGTATAAAAGCCCTCGGAATGATCCAAAAGCAAGGACATTGGGTGCCGTATGAGCTGAAGCCGAGAGACGTCGAGCGCCGTTTTTTTGCATGCGAACTGCTGCTCGAACGGCAAAAACGGAAGGGTTTTTTGCATCGCATTGTCACTGGTGATGAAAAGTGGATCCATTACGATAACCCGAAGCGCAAAAAATCATATGGTTACCCCGGCCATGCATCATCATCGACGGCCAAACCAAATATTCACGGCGCCAAGCTCATGCTCTGTATTTGGTGGGACCAGCTGGGTGTGGTGTATTATGAGCTATTGAAATCGAACGAAACCATCACAGGAGCACTATACCGAACTCAATTGATGCGTTTGAGCCGCGCACTCAAAGAAAAACGGCCACAATACGAGCAAAGACACGACAAAGTAATTTTGCAACATGACAACGCTCGGCCACATGTTGCAGCGCCGGTCAAAACATACCTACAAACGCTGAAATGGGAAGTCTTACCCCACCCGCCGTATAGCCCAGATATTGCTCCTTCCGATTACCACCTTTTCCGATCGATGACACATGGCCTAGCTGACCAGCGCTTCCATTCTTACGAAGAAGCCCAAAAATGGGTCGATGACTGGATAGCAGCCAAGCCGGCCGAATTTTTTCGCGACGGTATCCGTAAATTGCCAGAAAGATGGGAAAAAGTTGTGGCTAGCGATGGACAATACTTTGAATAATTCATTTGTTACCATTTTTTCAGAATAAACGTTCAAAAATAGAAAAAAATCCCGCATTTTCAATTTGTACTCCTGATAATAATAACTGTTATTTATTTAAACTCACGATATTTAACTCTTTTGATGATTGAGACAAAATGTTCGATCCAGGTTCTTCGAATGAATATTACGCTGCATCCAGTTTTAAAAAACTTTAATCTGTTATATACAAATACAGTGGATACGTAGATATATGCATGGGTATAGCTATGTATATATATATATATATGAGAGCACTAAATGCAATGACGGTATAGCGACAGTTAGAGTCGGTGAATTACGATGACCCGGCTGGGTTCTCGCTGGCGCGGGTAACGTTATGGTCATGAATTGAAAGGGATACGATTCGATGGAACGAAACGAAATGGAATGGAGCTGCGAGAGAGCTCGACTGAAATGAGTCTCTCGCGGCTCGCGCCCGCTATGCACATCCCGCCCCAGAGTAACGACCAATTAGATAACAAAACGTCAAACAATAAAACCCGTCATGTTTATACCAAAGGGGATAAAACCCGGGGGCTCGCGCCCGGCATCTACTCCACGCTCCGCGGTACTATACTATTCCCGACTGGCCCCCAACCGCCCGGAGTCGTCTCGCCCCCTGCCCCCCCGACCCCCCATAAACTATCCGTTATATACGGATATGGACGACGATACCTGCTATAATGTGCGGCTGCAGGTTCAACTCCAAGAGACAAGACGAGCTAGCAATGAAAGATCGACTTCTTATTCTCTTGTGAAAAAAAGTGGGAAAAGTAGACTTTACGCATTGTTTATTCATTGTTGTTCTATTCTGCGATATACGCAGCCTTCGATGTGAGAAAGTACGTTGCTCAATTTTTGTTTAAATTTCGTGGATTTTTGTAGATCAAGGTTTTGTACTTTTTCATAATTGCGTTGAAATCCTTACAATCTGATTTAAGGGAGATTCAGATACCTCGCGACACTTTTTTTCCGGTTCGTTTATCTTTGATTTTTCAATATATTCATAATTTATCCTAATTAATGTCTACGTGCAAGATTTAAGAACGTTAGGCGCATGTAATGAACGACCAAAAAGCTACATAATGTCACTTGCTACTCTATCGTTGGGGATCATGCGCTAATCTTTCAATAGCGTCTTTCTTATTTTTGAATTGTCGTTCGAAGAACCTCGTGACAAAAAGTATGAGGTTTGCTTCTAATAATACTTTAATTACCATGTTTTATTGTTTTTAATGCAAATCTTTATTATTATTGCCAATGCTTTGATATTCTTGTATCAGAATTCTTCGAAAAATTCTTAGATTAAAGAATTAAATTTCTTAAATCTACATGGATCGTATTTATTAATAATTTTGGAAGTACAAGGATAGTATTTTGAGTTTATAATGCGACCGCTGCGGCTTTTCTCTATTTATAAAAAACGACAAGTGGCCATTAATTTAGCCGCAAAAGATTTATTGAGAATTATTACTTTCGTATGCCATTCCAATTTTGTTTAGGTCTTGGCAGATATTCTTTTTGCTTTGGAACAATGCTCTTCGCTTAAATGTAATTCGTTTAGAAAAAGAGATATTTCTTTTGGCAAAAGAGCGTCCACAAATTCAACTAACACGGCGTTTCCTGTGTCACGAGGTAACCGGATCTACTCCACAAGTATGTAACAACTTTGTTATTTGTGTCATCTAATCGAAAACGGTGTTAATTGTCCGATTGAAGAGCCATTTTCCCATAAAACGATCTCTCAATTTATCGATTTTTGCGTACAGTTTTTTTGTTAAAAAGAATATCAGTGAGCAGGATTGATATTCAACAATAGCAAAGCTGGTCACTCGATTTGTCATATTTTAAATTAAACGATTCATCAAACACTGCGTCGACCACCGTAAAAAGTAGCTTAAACAATTCTTATTTGCACCATAAGGTTAGTCTCTCAGTATTATTATAATATATCGTTGATCGCTATATCGATCGATTAATCGGAATCTTATGGACGATTTTTTCTAAAAGGGATGCTTGATCACCCTATTTTTCTAACACTTAAAAATTCTCGAGAAAAAGCTGATCTTTTGAGCTTTGTAGGCTGTAAGTTATATCCTACTATCTCGTTTACGTACCGCAAAGTTTAGGAGGAGCACGCGAACAAAGCCAATGTCTCGACGGATCGCCGGCTACGATCTCCCGTTATCGAATTGTAAAATCGAGACGCGTGCAAGCTATTCCTGTTCGTGTGTACTCGTAAACTCATCGATATCATGATTCTCGGTGATGCGCAGGGGAGAGAGACGCACGCGAGGATTTTAAAGCGTTGCGCGCGATAAGCGTGTGAAATACACGTTCGTTGTTTCCGATGACTGAATCTCGAAGTACACAAATTTCAATTTATCAAATCGTGTATTACAGAAAGCTAGATTTCGTTTAATTTTGTGAAAATGTTAATAAGCGGTACTCCAAGTTTTTCGTTATTCACAGCGAAACAAAGAATGTTTATTATTAAATAAATTATTCGTTAATCGTTTCTTTCGATTCTTTCACAGGAGATTCAAAAGAAAGTCATTTATATAAAACTGTGTTATCGCAAGACAAAGGACTCGAAGGATTTAAACAATTTCGGTAAATATTGAAATAAAAATATGAAAACATGAAAAATCTTTTTTTATCTTTATTACTTTTTTTTTCTTTGCCAATTACAAATAAATGCAAACAATTTTTTTTTTACGAGGACAAACAATTGCAATAATTAACTTTTGTACAAAGACATAAAAATGTTTTTCTTTTATACGATGCATTCGCAAACGGAACCGAGAATCGTACACCGAGGGAAATTGTACAGTTTTCGCGAGTGTCACCGTATAAGTACAGGACGACTAGAGATCACATTGCGCGCCAGGGATGAAGCCGGTTAATTGGCATGACAGATAGAGGGGGTGCGAGAGAAGTTGTCGCTTAGTAACATTACGCCGCGATGAAACTGATATGCACCCTCAACCTCGTCCGCTTGATTCGCAGACCATTTTGCTGGTCCCCACCCTTTTGAACACACCGCGTCCCTCTGTCAACCAGGGCGCTTGACTCTCATTCTATACAAAACGCCCACATCTCTGGGCTTCACACGCGAACCCCTCGCAATCCCAAGCGTGCACAGATGATGCGCTTTCGTAGAGCAAATGCTGTACATTTGCTCGGGGGAAGGGCAGAAACGACCGCGTACCCGTGACTCTTCGCGTTTAACTACATTTATGTATGAACAAGGGTATTCTAGAATAAGGGCAGACACACACGATCCCACATCGTGTCAATCATACTTATGTCAAATTTTGGAGTTATACCAAAAGATTTGCCACCGAAGAACTTTTGTACTTCAGAAATGGTACTTTTGTAACTTTTTAATGCTGCGCTGGTTTCATTGTAAATATATTCTGAATTCGATGAATGGATAATCATTTTTTTACAATTGTCATACTTTGGAGTCGATAAAAGAAAACGCAGGAATCATTAAGACAATAATTTCATAACGAAGACGATAAAAATAATTGGTCGATTTGAAATAAGTAGAAAAAAAAAAGTTAAATCAATAAGTTGTGTAATAAATATAAGACTGCTAATTATTGAAATATAATTAAAGAATTATTACAGTTAACGAGCTTTTTGATAAAAGAGCAATTTTTCAGTTTTTAATAATCAATCGTTGATCAATAAAATTGAAGATTTAGTAGATTCGATAAAATGTTAAAAACTTATAATTTCCAAAAGCTAAAATGATTTCGAGTCAGAAAGTAAAAAAAACCAACATGAGATCAATAAGTTGTGTAATAAATATAAACTCTGCTAATTTTCGAAATATAACTAAAGGATTATCACAGGTGATGAACATTAAGTTTCGATAAAAATGCTATTTTACAGTTTTTTTTAAGAATCAATCGTTGAGGAATAAAATTGGCTATTTAGTAGATTCTATTAAATGTAAAAAAAACTAATCATTTTCAAAAGCTAAGATGATTGCGAGTCAGAAGGCAAAAAAAACATGAGATCAATGAGTTGTGTAACATATATATACTTTCCCAATAGGAGAAACGGTAATAGCAAGGACCTGTATCGTTTGTAGTTCTTCCCTTCTCTATAGATCATCTCCCTCGATCTCCCCCTGCTGACTTGTTATTAAATTAATCCTTCGTTTAGCCAAATTGATGCATTGATATCACAGAGCGTTCATAACTCACGACGCCCTCTCACCCGGTCGCTCAGTTTTTCACTCTCTTTCTCTCTCTCTCTCTCTCTCTCTCTTTTTCTCTTTCTCTCGGTTACAAAGCTATCCTAAGCTTTCTCGCTCGTGCACGCACGCAATCCCGTGGTATTATACACAGAGTCGCAGAGTGTACTCTGTTATTCACAGTGCTGTACATAGTACACTCAACACGCAGTAAGGGGGTTGAAAACAGGGACGCTCGACGAGTTTGCAGACGCGGCAACTCACCCCCTGCAATCTCTATTTTTTACTTTCTCATCGCGTACAAAGTGTAAACGAAAAAAAAAATGAGGATGTATCGCAGGATGAAAAAAAAAAAAATTGAAAGTGAGATTCCACTTAAAATAAGCGTTTTTGATAAAAAAAAAAAAAAATAATAAATCATTTCTCCACGTTTATCGATTTTGCTTTCAAGTATACGATTACTCAAAAAATCGTATCAATCCGTAAATTCCAGCAGATTTGGGACTTTGAGAGTAATATTTCTGCTTACAGATGCAACGAGAAAAAGAGATACGCGGATTTGTAACGGAGTGACCGCATCGGGTGCGACCCCTCGGGATATTCAATTCAACAAAATGATTTGAGGATATTTGCTGGTCCGGGACCGAAGTAAATTGAGAAAGCGTTGACCACGAAATTCCCCCCGCGTTGTTCCGATCAACTCGATTTACGAAGGTTACAGGGGTGAAGGGGGGAAACGAAGGGAATTCGGAGTCTGAGTTTCGATGACAGTGATCCTGACGCAGAGGGTAGGAGGGCAAGAGACCGACAAACGCATAGGACAAAAACACGTTCGAGAGTTTTTGCACGGTCTGTCTAACATACACCCTTCTCACTCTCTCCCAGTTGTCTGATTTGCTCCTGTTTCTCGCTTTAGAAAGACTCAACCAGATAAAACAAGATGGATAACCGAAGAGATTACATTTGATTGTACGATATCCAATCTGGTGGTTCAAATGGTCGGAGACGCGAAAATTTTTTACACGCTTTATCTCTCTTCTGAAAAAGTTCGTCGAGAAGATTTGTCATCGTGCTTTTCAGTTATTTCACGTTACAATGTAAACAATCCGTTGTTGATATTTTTACACCCATGGAAAAGATTTCATTGATTCGAATAAATCGGCACATTAATATTTCTTTCATTGAATCAAATAAATATTTATTTGATTCAAAGAAAATAACTATTTGATTTCAATGATGCGACGCATTTGAATCACGATCAGGCCTTCGAGTAAACATTTATTTGATAGTGCTTATCAAAGAAACGATTTATTTTCTTTAAATGAATAATATATTTGAAATCACCGTTTCAAAGAGATATTCATTTGGCGGCATCATACCCCCCGCCGTTTGACGGGAGACGCAATTCGTTTGTATCAAGAGCGCAAAACCGGCGAAACGCCGATTGTTAAATCGTTATCCAAATCGAAAAGTTTTTGAAGGAAGCTAGTATCCGCGAATACGTTACCACGTACGAAGGCATGTAATAATAAATAAACATTAAATGGATTCTCGAACCTTTCCTCGGTTAGTACGGCAAGCATGCAAAAATTGGTGATTGCGAGTTGCCATAATCTCACGCCAGGGTGCCACGTATCCAATAATACGATCTCGTTCATCTCGCGGCGCGTTATTCCTCTAAAACGGATGAATAAATATAATAATTCACATATAATCGTCGCGAGATTTCTTCGCCGATCAGTGTGAGGATCTTCCAAATGTAATATCCGAATAATTATTTATTATTTCACTGTTTATTTGTCAATTTATTTATCAAACATCTATTTTCAGACGAGAGTTAATTAATTTTAGAAAAATGATCTTTATTTATCCAATCTTAGATTTCTCCTATAGTCTGTCTCAAGAGCCATAATAATAATTAATAAAATATTATTATGAATTAATTGTATCTTTTATATATTGCATTTAATTTTCTTATTTAACGATATTTGTAACGTTCGAGTTTTTCTGTCAACTGTACGAAACAAGGTACAAGGGATTTGTGTTGAAGTAGAAATTCATTAGACCCCAGGAGTGTCGCCGAGAAGTTATCACGAGTAATCGACGACGTCTCGCGGTAACGACCCTCGATTATTTCGAAACACGAAGGAAAGAGAGAGCGTGGAACAGCGGGGATCGTGGTCGAGGGGTTGCGTGAAGTTTATCCGTTGCAAGCGCAAGACAAATCGTTTCGAAGGCCGTAGGACGCCGCACGTTCGAGTATACCAGACGTAGCTGGCTTTTGGTACGAACGAGCAGGCCCTCTTAGATACATCGTCCAGTCTGACAAACTGACCAAAGACCGCCTCCTCAATCCTTCCTGGCCGCCACATTATCGCACCACTGCGGACAACTGCTGGCAAAGACCATTTGTACATTGGTGAACTGGAATGGGATTTGGAGAGAGAACCGAGAGACGGATGATACGATAAACAGCGTGTCCAGTGATTGTTTTCCCTTTTATTACAGAAGTACTCGAAAAGAAAATAGGATTAAAAAAACAATTTTACTCGATCGAATATCGAGAATCCTAAAAAAGTTTATCCGGTCGGTTGATTATTCTTCATTTTTATCTTCATCATATGTAATTATATCTTTTTTTTTTCTACCGTATTCTTTGTACCGAATTGAAGAAAAATCTCAATCGTTAAAAAATCCAAAAGTCTTTTCGTTGAGAGCGTATGGATTATTTTCCCTTTTATTCGTAACAGAGGAAACATAAAAAACAAACATTTATATCAACACAAGCTAACAAAATGGCATTTTTAGATTGAAATGGTAAAACCACTTGGTTATACCTTATTACCTTCGCGAACTTAGATTCCGCAATGTTTTTCTCTTGAATTCTCTGCACTGGAACGAATAGGAGTCTGAGACATTAAAATTCATAGAAGCAATTTTATCTCGAGTATGTATGTATGAATGTATGTATGATATATAATAGCAGAATGGTTTTCCGGGATTCTCCTGAATGGGAAGAAGAGTCACATTTCTATGCTGAAACGAGATGAGAGCACGATTTGGATTTTCAAATTCACCGTTGGAACGAGGCCAGCGAAAGCTCGCCAGTCTCGACGAATGTATACTTCAGTACTCCACTCTCCGATAGTGCTATACCACTTCCGGTGCTTCTGCTTTCTCTACTGGCTCAAGTGAATACTCCTTAGTTACAGATTTGCCGTATGTCGAGCTAGGCAACCCTTACCATTCTGTTCTGGGGGTTGGTTACGTTTGTGGACATTCGAGCGGTAGAGTCAACTCAAATATGTGTACAGCACGTTAAACATGTATTTAAGGTCAACCGTAATTTCCGAGATCTTTGTTTGCTGCTATTTTGATGAATTAGTGGAACATTCTACAAAAAGTAACGAACTAACGTGAAACGATCGATTTTAATTAGATTGAGGACGGCCAATAGAACATTTTATTCTGAATACAAATCTGCAAGAATTTTTATCAGAATTTCATTGATTCGTAGTGAAAGATTGAAAATAATTAAAAATCGTTTTTATTTTAACGATCTGTTTTAGAATTTTGCTTTATTTTTCGATGAAATCGGGAAGGAATTAATCAAGACGAAATTTATGGAGATAAGGTCACAATTTTTTTTATTTATTTCGTTCGAAATCAAAAAGTAAAGGGCGCAAATTTGAAACTCGCACATTGTTTTATCGTGATTCTCGCTGACCCACAGATTCTCTTATACCGATAATGGTTATCTCGACTCTGACCTCCGCTCGGAGGAAGTGTTATTAACGTTTTTTAATAGAATAGGAATTTCGATGAAATCGGGAAGAAATTAATCAAGACGAAATTTATGGAGATAAGGTTGCAATTTTTTTATTTATTTCGTTTGAAATCAAAAAGTAAAGGGCGCAAATTTGAAACTTGCACATTTTTTTATCGTGATTCTCGCTGACCCACCGATTCTCTTCTACCGATAATGGTTATCTCGACTCTGACCTCCGCTCGGAGGAAGTGGTATTAACGTTTTTTAATAGAATAGTAAATTGAATAAAATTGCAAATTTCATAAAGCTCAAATCCCTCGATTGATTCTCACGAAATTAAAAACCAAGTGTCCTCGTCCCTTAGCCAATTTGTATGCCAAGTTTTAACTCGATAGCTAAAAATTTACGAAAGTTAGAACCCATCGACCGGATAGGGTGGGACAGGCATAGGTGTATTTACGTCAAATATGTAAAATACAGCAAAAAGTATAAAAAATCTTCGCCTTCTTCGTGTAATTTTAACAATTTTAACAAGAGTAAATGACACACACACACACACACACACACACACACACACACACACACGCACACACACACACACATACGGATATTATTTCTAAATATGATTTCTCGACGTTTCGGGATTTTTCAAGTACTCTGACATCAAAATCTCGAGAATATTTTTTTCATGGAAACATAAGAAAAATATAAATCGGTCAAACGGAAAGCAGTTATGATCGCGATTGAAATTTTTTAAATATCGAAAATCTTTTGCCGATTGTGAATTGAAAGGAGTTTCTCTAAAAATGTGAAAGCCTCTGTGCTCAAAATTGATAAAAGATCTAAACAATATCGGTCTTTCTCGTTGTTTTTTTTACGTATCCTTTCCGATTTTTTGATAAAACTCCTTTAAATTCGTATTTAGCTCGAATTTCCGATCGGACTGAGTTTTGAAACAGTTAAGGGAGTACGACTAGTGTTACTTCAGAGTCAAATATATATTTGAAATAAATCTAACTGCAAAAATCCCGATTTGATCCCAATATTTGTATTTTTCATTTGTATAAATTATTTATTTATTTATTTATTTATTTATATATTTAAATACTACTCTTATGATTACTTTTCTGGAAACCTTTACTTCATCAAAAATAAATTAATATTAACCCGGAGTATAAGACTTTCAACGACGCCTGAGTCTTGACAGACACTTACAGTCCAAAGTACTCGATAGACAAATTTTATTTGATATTAACGTAAAAAGACACAAGAAGATCAATTAAGAATGAAAACTATGGATCTTAAGCACGGAGAGAACAGTTTTGTTATATTAACAGAATTTTAGCTAGGATAGAAAATATATTGTTGATATAGTCACCGCAAATGCGTTTGCAGTCATTACATGATAGCAAATGCGTTTGCTGTCATTATATAACAGGAAAAATGCGTTTGCTACAAAATCATTTTCTCCATGAAGTAATAAAAGGGATGGTGGTCGTCATAGAAATATATTCAACGATAAAACCCCATAAATATGTCCGGGGTGAGGTTACGTTTGACTTTTTGAACACACGAGCTGTTGATATATTACCTCAGAATTTTACGTTGCGACTCGATAGTTACGTTCGAAAAATATTTTCGTTTAGTGTTAAACGAGTACGGTTAGATGTAAATTTTCCAAAGTTTGAAGAAGTTGGCTGTGTCTGTACAAAAATGTGATAAATACTGCATCCGGAACGAGTGATTCCATTACGGAATGTTTTATTTTTCTCGATATGACGAACATGCGAATCGCATTGTAAAGAAAAAACAACAACGTTGGTATTCTTCAAATTTTATAAATCGTTGTACTAAGTTCCTGTCCAAATCATAATAAAATTCCAGATATTAAGATTCTATTCGAGCTGATAACCGTAATTCCTTAAAAGACGGAAAAAATAAATTACATTCTCTGGAACTAGAAAAACGTGAATTTTATCGAAATTTCAAATTGCAATAAATTTTCTTTTAAAAATGCAACATTGTTTCTAACTCGAAAAGAGAACATACTCCGAATTGACAATTAAATTGCGTAGCGTTCAGAAATTCGTCTTTTCCCATTGGTAAGGAAGGGTCGTACGGGTTTGTTCGTCGGTGAGTTCACGAAGGGCTTTGCTCTTGAGTGGCGATGGAGTGAGGACGTCTCGTCGGAAGTTGGTTCGGGCTATAATATAACGTATAAAGTAATTAAGGACATCGGGCGACAGAGTGGAAGAGAACGAGAGAGCGTTTGCCAGTAAGGGTGTACGACGAGCGGGAACGCTTCCTCGAGGGTTTGCGGGGTTTGAGAGTCGAGAGGTGGTACGGTGGTGCGATGGTGGCGGTGCAGTCCTCAACGGGGGTTGCTGATGATGCTGGTATAGAAGAGAGAAAGCGAGAAAGAGAGCGAGAGAGACAGAGAGAGAGACAGAGAGACAGAAGAGAGGCGGAACGCGCGTCGACCGACGGTATGGCCGACAGGTTGGGGAATGCGACATTTACATAGTAATTAAATCGCGGGAGCAAGTGGGACCGTTGGGGGAGATACTGTGCTGCTGCTGATGCTGCCGTTGCTTCGCAGTACTCCGCGTGCTGCTCGAGCCATTACAGACGCATTAGATTGCGGTAAGCACTTGTTTATGGCACCCTCCCCACCCTCTCGCTATAACGGAAACCAAGCTAGCAGCCAACGCCGGTGAAGCTTTCGCGTGCTTTCTCTCTCTCTCTCTCTATCTCTCTCTCTTTACGAATCTCTCCTCTGTCGTTTACTCTTATTCCCTACGTATAAACTGGTGGTGGACCTGTGGAGGTACTGCATCTACTATGAACTCTTTACCATTTTGTTTATTTCGTTATTTAATTTTAGTTAGATTACGTTTTATTAAGAGTACAACGAAAAATGTTCAAGTTTTTACATTGATCTGTGTAGATTTTTTTAAGCGTATTTCTTTGTTTCAAGTTGTCGGAATTTCTCTTGTTATTTACAGCTACAGAGTGACGGAGGAACACCGAAAATGTCTTATACATCGCCTTAAGAGTGAAAGAGATGACGCTTCTTTTCTTGACGATCGATCTTGCGTATTTTCTGGAGGATTTTTGGAGACAAGTGATTTGAAAGGTCGTTTTGTTTTTTTTGCTGAATATCGCTAATATTTTAACTATTCTTTCTTCCGAGAGTGAACGAGACGACAATTTCCTTGGCCATTCGAGCTTGGTGATTTTCCGGATACGCTGTATAGGAGAGGTACCCGAAATCCCAAGGATTTACCCACTCCCCGCCATTGACTGACTTATCTAATCTAATTTAAATGCCCACGCGTGCGAGGGGCGATCCAGGGTTGTCGCTGCGTCCGATCGAAGTTACCAAGCTCTCGTAGTACGGTATTCCCGCAGACCGAGAGATCCGCAGTAGCTCCAGAGCATAGCTTGAAAAGGGTACACATAAAGCGAGATAGAAGTAAAGTGTGAGATGGAGTGCGAGCAAGTGGAGCAGCGAGGGACATCAACGTGTCTACTTGACTGCGAAGAGGAGGAAGAAGGGATGAAAGGAGAATTCAGGGGATGAAGATGCGGCGCGAGGCGCAAAGGGCGAAAGAAAGATGGAGGGAAACCAAGAGGGGATTTGCCAGAGAAGTTAAAGTAGGTAGAGCAGTGCAGGAGCAAAGCGGTGGGGGAAAGAGAGAGAAAGATAGATAGATAGAGAGAGAGAGAGAGAGAGAGAGAGAGAGAGAGAGAGAGAGAACTTAAAAGAGTGACTGAGAAGAAGGAAGAAAAAAGCAGCAGCAGCAGCAGCAGCAATGGTGTGTTGAGTATGGCTGCTGGGTCGGCGCGGTGTACAAACCGCCGTGTAACGTACGAAATTGAGTGCTGAATTCGGGATTACATCGTCGGTGGGCGACTCTCTGACTTTCAGGATCGAGCGAGACGCCGAAAGACGGTGGAACGACGCGAAGTGAAGCGGGGAGGAGTTCAACACTGGAACTCTGGTTCCCCGCAACGCGAACGCCGCAATGCCGGGAGTATTCGCACTACAGTGCAAAGCTTGGTATATGTACCGTACGAAAGGAACAAAGATGGCAAGTGAAAAACCAAAAGGATAGTCGGAGACCAACCAACTATTTTTCTCCTTTTCTTTCTCTTTTTCAGATTTTTCCTTCTCTTTTTCACTTTTTTCCTTCTTGCTCACGTACTTTCGTCTTCGCTCTACTCTCGCGTCGGACTCTATACATATACGTAGTTCACTCGTACGTCCGCCATTCTGCGGAGGAGAAAGAGACTTTACTCTATACACATCGGGAATCGCGTTTTACCACCTCTCGCCGATTGACTCGTTTCTCTTTATTCTCCTTCTTTTTTTTTACCACTTCCTTCTCTCTCGACCTCCGTTTCTCTTGCATTCGTCGGCTCGCTGTTGGAATCCGACGTCCAGACATCCCTTGAATAATATCGCCGCGACGACGAGGTCGGGAAACAAAAGTTGCTCCGCGGAGAAGCTTCTCCAGACCCAAAGTGATGTGTGTGTGTCTCTCTATTTCTAAGTGAGACATAAATCCCTGTCGGAGTTCGTTATCGGGCTGCGGACATGCCAAGAATGAAGGGGGGGAGGGGGGTTGGAGACGTTGAAAATGTAATTCTAGAGATACGTACTATACGTTCTTACTCTTATTTACTTTTTTATTTACTTGTCGTTGTCTCACAATTAGTTTATTAACTGATTTCGTCACTGAGAACGGTTGATAAAAGCCAACGAAAAACTCCTTAATTTCGACAAAAGTCTTTTTTTTTTTGCTTCATCCATGAAATTTAATAATTATCAAATTAAATATAAACTATTTTCATAGCCAAAATGGAAAAATTTAATAACAAACGGTAAATGAAAAATCAGGAGTTAAAAATAGTCAAATGACAATAAATTTTACACACAACTGACATCATCGATGATCAAGGCATGCGCGCGTAACAACAGAACAAAAAAAAAACAAACTAAATGCATCCACGCAAGAAAGAGTACTAAGGTGATTCACTGATAAATTAACACGAAGAGAATGATTTTGTTGGGCCAACAAATATTTGTTGACACATGAGACAGCGGACGTATTTATTGTCAATACATGAACAAAATATTTGCTAACCTAACCAAACTTCCGTTGCTGTAACAAAACAGGTTCTCTTCGTCAACAGTCATAGATGAATGAACCGAGATTTTGAAAAAATTCTGATGATTTGAATCAACGTTTTTGTCTTATTCAATTCGCCAATGAATTTTCTTGATATTTCCGATGTTCAGTTTGCAATTGAAAATTAATTTCGATTAAAAGTGTAAGTTACATTGGTCATTTTATTGTTTTCCAATATTTTAGTTTATGTTTACTTTTTCTAACTTGGCAATGAAAATACAATTTTATTTTCAGTTTCACACGTTTAGTTATGTTGTAAAAGAGTGGAATTCAAAAGTAGGAAAAAGGTTTAAGGTAGTTCTGTTGGTAATCCAAAGATATAGACCCTAGCGACTAAATTATTCAATAACAAGTGTACGCCGAATATTGTGATAATAAGCTCGAATAATTGGAAGCTTTCACTGTAGCGTAATTTATAATTATTAATGTTGATTTGACTCTGTTCAAGTTATGATTATCATTAGATCGACAAATTAGTCAGCAACGTGACAACGTTGTAAACACGCGTCATCCATATACGATATGCGGCTGCGCGATCCGTGAAACGCGATTGCTCGATTACTCGCGCGGCGTTTCGAAGCTACTCGTTTATCCACGATGCACGTACTGATACGTGAGGTTATGTTTTCGTTTTATTCGAAAAAAGAGAATGCGTAATGAAGCTGTCAATGGAAAGAATCGCAATGTGAAGTTTCAATATGAAAAGCCAATACATATTTGGAAATAATATATTAGGTGTACAACTTTGCTTCCGTCGTTTTCCTATAGATGGCTTTAGCGGTAAGTAGTGTGGTCGAAATAAATAGATCATAGACGTCATGCAATGAATTTAGGCATCTGTCAACATAACCCCATAGAAACATTAGTCGATTTGTGTCTGCATCATAAAGTTATTCTCGATTGAAAATGTCAGTTTACGAGCCAAATTCTCGTAATTTGCGGAAGGTTTTAATTTTCTGCTTCAATACGAAGAAATCTGCGGCTGAGGCTCATCGAATGCTTTTAAATATTTATGGTGAGACCGATATCAGTGAAAGAACGGGCTTTCAAGACTTCAATAACCGTGATTTTGATGTCAAAGACCGACATAGCGGTGAAAGAGATGCGGTTTTCGAAGATGCAGAATTGGAGGCATTACTTGATCACGATTCGTGTCAAAGTCAAGAAGAATTAGCACGATCATTGGGAGGAAAAAAAACGATGGAAGCCAAGTTGTATATCTAATATTTAGAAAAAAAAACATTAAGTATATCGTTTAATTACAAATTTTCTGGCCCGAATATATATATCAAGCAAAGTAAATTCATTATTGCATATATTTGTTTTTCGTGAGGAATCATTATATTATAATAAATTCTAATCATTGACTTCCGACCCCCAAAAGAAAGCGTGTTAGGCATTTTTATATACGTATTAATTATTCTCTGATAGTTTTTATGCTTACGCATGGTTCGTTGGTATGATAACACACGTAAAGGGTGGTTCAGCCGGGCATTAATTACAATGCGCTGTTGCCCAACTTCCCCGCCATTTTTATACCGTAACGCATACGTCAATCTGCTCTATTCCCGTCTTTGTTAACGTGGAATAACTCCTCCAAATGTCTTACGACCTCCTTTTCTTTTAACAACAAATATCCGTAATGACTAACGAACGCGTGATGCATTTTCTATTCTGTCAATGTTGCTTCGAAGGCTAAAAATAATTGATCCAAAGTCCCGATTCGATCCTTCTGTCGTAAGACCTCATACTAAAATGTTGATTTTGGACATTTTATTTCTCTGTCCGATAGCCCACGACCGAACTTGAAATTTTGCTAACATCTCCGCAATAACTTAAAGTTGAGTATATTAAAAATGAAGTACACAGGTACAAACGCTTTCACGACGGAACTGTCTTAAACGGGTTCAATGGTGAATTTACTCTACGTCGAGATTGCGATGGATCGATGGGCCCATCGCTTACGACACACACGATCGCGTACTCTGCTAGACACAAACTCACACAACCGCATATGCAAAACGTAATAGAAAATAAAAACTCTACTCCAACTGCCAACAATAATTTATTTATTACAATTTTGGTTAATCTAATACAATATTTGTTGAAAATTTCTATCTTTTTTAAAATTAATTCTCTACATTGATGAAAAGTATACATTGAAATATAATAAAAGCATGAAATTATACTGGACGTTTCGACCCTTTTAAGTCGATCAATTCGTTAAAAGAATTACGTGACTATCTTCATTGCGTAAACAGATGCAGCGTACACTTTTTTTTTCTAAAATTTCTCCCCCGGGGTGACCCTACACCCCGCGGTACGACACAACCGAAGAGGTTACCGGTGCTGCCGTCGCTCGACATTTACATTTTTATTAAAAAACATTCACAAGTCCACGAGACACCGAAGCGGAGATAACGGATATGCGGGAAAGAGACGAGAGCGGGTGGTGCGCCCGGTCGACTCTCTACCACCGGGAACATTCAATTATCTTAGTAATCCTACAATTATAGCCAACGGATTTACTAGGCGAAGCTGTGCGTCACGCTCCTCGCTCGCTTTCTCGCTTTTCTAACGGAGCTGACACGACGCGCGTCTCCGAACCCCCTGCGGAATCCGAACCAACCCCCTTGTCTTGTTTTCTCTCGCGTATACACAACATCCCCATTAGCCCCAACCCCGTATGGTGCGCTTACCACAGTCTTCTCGTCGCATAAGCGACGGATGACCCATACGACCAAAAAAGAACATCGACTTAGCTATATATATATACATATATACATCTCTCTACATAGTCGGTGTTTATCTTATCTAATGGAATATATGTACTGGCAGGATGCTATCGAATTATCGATAATATCTCTATAATCAGAAATATCGCCCGATTACATTGAGTGTACCTTCTGTCATTCTAGATATTAAATTATCTCGTAAAATGGGATAAACACATTGAAAATAGAGATCGAACGGAACATCGAATAAAGAAATAATTTTGAAAAATAAAAACATAATATCATATTTTAAATCTTGTTGTAATTTCAATTTTTTTTTTATCAGTTTACAAAAAGTCACAGGTTTTGCTTCCTCACAGAGAAATATTTGTTTTTTTTGTTAATATCTTCATAGATTTTTATGTCAACTTGTTAAGAATATTCCAAAACATAAAAAAATAACATTTATAAAAAAATGTCTGTCCACGCGCGTGTGTGTGTGAACTTGAAATTTATCACACAGAGGTTTATCGTATAAAGAAGCTCTCGTTTCTTGGTCCTCGTATGCATTTTATCAATTTTTTATTAAATATAATGCAGTCGTTAAGTTTTGATACGGTTTGAAATTTCTCAAAAATAGTTTAAATTGATCAACGAAATTTCTCGTAGGTACAACTTTACTGAATGAGGAAAATATAATATGAAGAAACATGTGTGCAAGGTTCCACTTTACAGACTTGTTTATTTATTAGGATTAATAAATTTAGACTTTAATTCTTTGGAGAATATATTTATCATTAAAAAAAAATGTAATTAAATATATTTTTCTCGAAATTCTTGACAAATATTTTTGTTAATAAATATAGTGGTACGATATTTTTGTTCATTTCGATTGGGTCCTCTGGTTTACAGGGTTTGTAAATCCACGAGAGGGTTTATATCTTCGATATATACTATCGCACTGTGCATATACGAGAAAACGCAGATCAAATGATTGGTGGAATTGGAAGCAATGCGATTCCACACTACCGTGGCTCGCCTATCGCTTTATAGCACGTTATCCACCACAGTTATAGCTATATTTATATAAACGTGTGACTGTATAGCGCGTGTTGCCCGTTGGGCGTCGCTTTTCACCCAACCCCGACTTCTCTCTTTTTTCTCTCTCACTGTTTCCCTCGATTCGTACGACCGATTCCACCGCGAGGGCTTCTATCTATCGATCTGCGTTTTAATTATTTTCGCAGTGAGCCAGCGGCGAGCTCATGGCGCCCGTGAGTACCAACGTTCTCCTTCTACGAATGTGTTGTTACCGTTGGGTGCACGCTCGTTGCGATAAAACCTCTGCTCGTTGCTGATGGTACATGCCACACGTCACACGACAGACCAGTTTCGCGAACTGCACCGAAAACACTAAACTCGATCACAGAGCCACGCGGCAACGAGTTTATCCAAAATCCAATTGCAACCGGCGAGGTAAAAATGGTAAAATCGCCCAGGTGTATGAAAAATAAAATACTTTGTATCAACGTGGTTCATAGAGGATATCGGGGCCAAGTGGATCAATTACGATCCCAGAATTTTTAACGATTTTTTCAATTAATGTATCGCAATAAAATTTATTTTGTCGCGAAATAAATTTATCATTTAAAAATAGAAATTTTTTATTCTATGGATCTCGCTGATTATTGTTATTTAGGAAATTTTTGGGTAAACGGTACGAATTCGTAGTTTTATACTTGTGCGTAATATTAATATTTTGTTTCCTTAAGAATAACAAAAGAAGTTGGCAAAGATAACATTTTTATTTTTAACCTGAACTCTTTGGGAATTGGAAAATTTTGATCTTTACGATGTTTCAAAATGTTGAAAACTTCTCACCGGTATGAACGATTTTAGATTTTTTTTTTGCATCCAAAATATCTATATTAAACCATGGCATCGATGTTAACAACGTTCTAATAAGAAACCATTTAGAAGCCGCCAGAGTGTCTACTTTGACTACGTTTAACTTTGCTTTTTTATTGAATTTTTAGTTGGTTTAAAAATTTCCAGAAATTCGAACAGTTGAAAAATTCAAAATTCCCTATAAATCTGAACCACTTAACAGGTTCTGACGAAGCTATCTACCAAACACCGTGAAATATTATTTTCTTTATGCAGAAAGTTTTAGCACGGCAATTAAAGTTTTGCAATAATTATTGCAATAATATTAATATTTAGACAAAATTTCAATCCCATGAAATACAAACTTTGAAAAACTTTAATTACATCCAAATTTAATACCAAACAACTAGACCGTAATTGCAACAATAACAAATTATTCGTCTATATTTTTCAAAAATGATCACAATACCATAAATTCTGCAAATTTACATACATTTCGACGAAAATCGCAACAATCGAAGAAGGATTACTTTACTCGTGTACTTGATCTCAACTCGACAGTTCGAGATACAATTGTTTATATTTTGGAGGCCCACACATATACATTCGGACTTTTTTCAACGTTTCAGTATACATCGATAATCTCTTGAAGTATATAAGAAAGAACCTCAAGAAGATAAACCTCTTCAGCGAGTTATCAAGGATGAGTGTCATCGGATAATCACCGATGATTCGATCGAAGTTCACTTCGACAATCTAAATAACGAATTATGTAAAAATGACAAAAAATCGTTTTTAAGAATGTATGATAAAATGTTGTTCAATAAAGGATCCCACACGTAATCCACTAACTTGTCTAATTAGTTCTTATTTTCTTTTTTTTTACGTCTTGTTCCACCTTCCAACACTGACAGTGTTAGTTCTTCGCACTTACTTAATTGGAAACGATCTTGAAAACAGTGACGGGAATTTGAGCTCGGCTTAAACGTTATAGTAATGTATCCACATCTGTGTTTGAAATCGACAGTAGACTTCCAATGCCTATCTATCGGATTGCAGCATATATCAAAATGAGTAGTAACAGGATTTAAAGGAATCCAGGCTGGTGTCATTCGCGCTCTACTCCCCGAATATTATAGCGAATGACAAAGATTATTGTATTTTTGTGACGGAAACTTGTAGCACGATCTACCAAGTTCGTTCCGCGTTAATACCGCAATAGAACGAACTCCCAAGGCGTCAATTTATCCTTAGTTGCGACAAGTTAGCGTCATTCACCCTAACTTGTGCTATACTTATCATTCTTGTAGCAGCGATGTCTTTCTGAAGTGCGTTGTTACTAATAGCGTGGTTATATCCTTTAAAATAAACGTACAAATCAATGTTCAAAATCTGAGTTTTTTAGCTAGCAAGATCCTCCTAAGTATTATAATTATGTGATACATGGGCAAGCCGGTCGATACTATGAAACTGAAAGAAACAATTTTCTCTGACAATCCAACAAGACTGTGCTGTGTGTTATTATTAGTCGGTTCCCAGGCGCGCATACTCAATCAGATAATCATCTGGTTCTGGTTGATGTAACGTCTCTCTCATGTTAATTCTTTCGATTTTTCTCAATGCTCCACGCAGATCCAATAGCCGCATGAATGCGCACTTAGCATCACGAGCGTTATTTTGCAGCTGTCATTAAGATTCATTGATAAACCGTAACGCGTTGGGTTACATCAAGTTCCAACGTCCGCGACGAGCGTACAAGTTCTCACAGATTTATAACGTAAGTCAATAACCTATAGAATCTATATCCTGTTAAAGTACAGATGGAAAGAAAAAAGTAGTTGAAGAAACTAACATATTGGTTAGGACAACCAACTAGAATAGTTAGCAAAACGCCGAATACTTGGTTGGTTCGAGAAAATACAATGTCGTTGGTAAAATATCCGTAGTAACGGTAACCAACCGATATGGCAAGCTCAGCTTACCGATTGGTAAAAAAAAACCAGGTTAATACAGATATTTCTATGTATTAACATTGGTAAGGATCGGTGCGTACTACGGATGATGCTTGTATAGACAAAGGTGATCTATTCATGATATTTCACTGTATATTTACGACATTAAATGCATTTTACTTTTATTTTTTGCAAATTCTCGTCCATCCACGACCGCCCGTCACTTAAAAAAATGGCGTCGTTTGCCTTTGTAAAAAGTTTTACTCGTAGCACGTACCAACCGGTTGGTTATAGACGGAAAGCGATTGGTAATGGGAACCAACCCGTAGATCGCCTGTAATATCTAAATGTTTGTCGGAACTACCACCGACATTAGTCGCACCACCTGACAGGTCGTAGTGTCGTCAGCACTGTAATTGGTTACGGGAATCAAATCGTTGGTCTTTGGTACTATTTTACGCTAACCAATCGAAAATAGTTCGGAATACTATTTCAATTTTGTTTCTGAAACTAATTGGCGACGCAGCATATGCTGGAAATTGTTATCGCAACTACTTTTTTTCCGTGCCAGGGTTATTCACCTAGAGTATCGTTGTTCGTGAATACCAGGTTCCACGTCCATTTGTTGAAAATCCAGGGACCAAGGACGAACAAATAGCAACCGAAAGCATATTGTAATATTATTTCTTGATTTCGTATATATGTGTTTGTTTTGATATTAATCTGGGGCTCGAGAGGAATGAACAACACGAAAGAATCGAAGCTTGGACTAGCGATTACGTACTCAGTATTTAATTATAATAAGCGACAAATTTCTCGATATAAATTTGTGATTCAAAAAAAATATTCCAACAAATATCACAATAAATATTACATTATAGGACAACATTAAAGATTCGATAACCAAAGTATTTGATCACACGAGACATTTCTGAAATACATCAGTACCATGTAGAATGTTCCTTGAATTTTCATATAAAATATAAATATAAATATAAATTGATAAATTCTTATGCATACTATCGTATTCGTAGGACACAAAATATCTATAATTACAGGTATAAATATAACATGAAATAACGTCGAGACTTATCTCCTTAAATCCGGAAAGTTGTTGATGTGAGCACAATAGCTTAATTGCGCGGGGGGGTGGAATCTCCAATGCTTTCGCTGCTGTGTATGTCGGCCAACCGCCTCGGCTGTCCAACCACTGATAGAGCCCGTGGCCAATGTCTGGACGAAGCGTCTTTTCCTTCGGACTTTGATCTTTCAGAAGTCCTCGAGATGATGGACGACGAGATTCCCGGAGCGAAGGGGTTACGTTGCAGTTGCAGGTACAAACGCATCGATGAACTTCTTTACCGGGTGAAATTAGTGTTGGTCCCGGTAAATGATTGCCATAAATTGGAATTCAACCGATTTATTATATATGGAGAATGTCTCAACCAATGAATTGTGGATGTCTTCTTCGGAGTAAAGAAATATGCCGTTTTTTAATGATGCACCAACGCAGGAGATAGCGATATATATATATATAGATATAGATAGCGGTTTTATAATAAAACAAAAATATGTGATAAATTTAATTTAGAGTATAGGTGCGACTCCGGTTATAGATTCGAGCGGGTGGTTCGCTCGGCTGCTTCGCAGCGACTGACTATCTTCTCTCTAATGACTAAGTACGTTACAATATTCTTCGATACGTTTGAACGTCGTACGGTACATGTACGGGGTCCACACGGGTATCGGAATGGATGAACTATTGTGAGCCGATTCGCTACAATATCCTACGGAATCGTTATGTCGATTAATTCGAATCTTACATAAATAATGATGGTATTAAAAAGTTGTTACTGCGAATCAAAAGATAGCTTCTGTAAGCTCCGATCTTTTTTTTTTTGCAGTAAACCTACGCCAAAGCTTTGATCTACCTTTTCTTTTTTGGAGGACCACTGATTTTTGTGCGAATCTGATGGGCGCAGCCGTTACCAAGTTTTACGTATTCTGGAAGAGGGCCTACCTAGAAGTCGCACCAAAATCAGGATCGTGCGATTTACGATCAGGTGGCGCAGGGATGGACGTCGCGTTCCATCTCTCGAGATTTATCGAACGCGAATGTTCTCGCAGTGGGTAACCTTTCCATAAGTACCTATTGCGTCTCTGTTGCCGTAGATCAACGATAATGTTAGTGAGGGACGCGACCAATTTATCGAATGACCTCTTCGTCCGACCTCTTACCCCGGTTCTTTCGTCTTCGATTTAGATACGTTTCATCTCCATATAGATATATAGTTATAGGGTTGCGATAAATATACTATGAGGCATTCTATGTAAATTCTGTAACTTTGTTCCGATTTTTTATGATATTTCTTATCATCACCCTGATTGACACTTGAGAGTACTTTTTATGATTTTGTTAACATTTTTTTTCCCAAGAATGTATCAATCGCACTTTTAAAAAACTATTCATATCTTGAAATAGGAAAATTGTATAAGCAAAATGATATTTTTTATAATCTCTTCAATATAACGGTAGTTACAATTCAACTAAAAATTTTAACTAAATAATAAAAGAGATTTTTTAAAGAAAATAATTAAATTATTTTTATTTGCACAGTTGAACGGTTTCGATTTTTCTTCCAATTTTACAGAACTTACAGGGATGTGTATAGAATCCACAAAAACATTGACAGTGTGGGCATTGAATATTTAAGTTAGTCCTTTCGTGGCATCACGAAGGGAGGTGGTTGATACGCGATGTACGCGCCGTGTGTGGAACCCGCACAAATATTCGGAGACAGTACTTTTGAACGAGATGTATAGAATCGTTAAAATCCAGGAGAACATTTTGGTATTTTGCTTTGAACTGTATCTACTAAACGAAGATGTAGACGAATTATTATTTCATCGAAACGTATGATTTCAACAAAACGAACGTAAAACAATTTGTAATGATTATAACACAATCGCTTGTGTAATGAAACACTGTGAAAATTGTTGAAACTCACACCAAATGGGTCAACACAAGTCTACACCAATCGCCTTTGACACCTTGGATTTTTAGCAGTACACTCCACCGTAAAAATGCGCTGTTAAAATTAATCCTCGCGCGGTGTTTATACTAATCCATACTGACGACTGTTGTCAACAGCCGGTGTTCAATAGCTGGTCTCGATTTGCATTATAACCTCAAAACTTTACATGAAAGTAGATGAATTAGATTCAATGACATTTTTGGATTATATTCGTGGCATAATTCTATATTGATTGCTGATAATTTATTGATATTTTTCTACTCATTTCGAACATCAATAAGTTGTAAATGTTACGGTAGAACCTAATGATTATAACACATTTGCTTGTGCCAATTAAACACTGTGTACAATTGTTACAACTGACACCAAATTGGTCAACACTGATCAAAAGTTCACACCAATTGCCTTTAACACCCTGGATTTTTAACAGTACACTAGACCATAAAAATGCGGTGTTAAAATTAATTCTCGCGTGGTGTTTATACGAGTCCATACTGATGACTGTTGTCAACAGCCGGTGTTCAATAGCTGGTCTCGATTTGCATTATAACCTCAAAACTTTAAACGCGTTTTACATGAAAGTAGATGAATTAGATTCAATGACATTTTTGGATTATATTCGTGGCATAATTATATATTGATTGCTGATAATTTATTGATTTTTTTCCACTCATTTCGAACATCAATAAGTTGTAAATATTAAGGTAGGGCCTAATGATTATAACACAATCGCTTGTGTGAATTAAACACTGTGAACAACTTAAAACTTACACCAAATGGATGAATGATGAAAAATTGACATTCTCGTATAATCGTGATGTTCATGAAAGAATTACCTTAAGCAGGTAAAAAAAAATCGTTTTTGTACGAAATCGCATGATATATGACGTTTATCGCTATTTAATAAATTTCTCTGTTTCACTCACACACACATACACACACGCACGCACGCACCCGTCCAGACATTATTTTTCTAAATTACTTTTCTGAACGTTTTATAACATTTTGAGTATCTATCAGAAAAATCTCGAATTATTTTTTACGAAAACAAAACTTTTGCTATTATAAAGGAAAAATAATTGATTAAGCACGAGGAATATGATTTTCTATAATTCTCCTAAATAGGAATGATCGATGTCTAATCTGTGTGAAAGATTACGTGATTTACAGCATTTTAGATTCGTGGCAACAACGAAAATAGAGTGGAGCAATAGAAGTATGGTCGAGTGCCAGCCAGCAAATATCGATTAACCTCACGGTTTCATCTTTTTCCTCGCTTTGGAAATTGAATACATACGAATGCTACATTCACTACTGCTACATACACTGTACTTACCTGTGACACATACACACGTGTGTATGGTTGGAGTAAGCGAAAGCTCGCCTTCGCGAGAACCGAAAACGCAAATGTTTGCATCGACGGTTGAGCCGTTCTGGTTGGCGAAGCACGACAGGTGACATTGATTTGTCGATATGTTTTGCCGATAAGAGGAATTTATCGCATACGTTTTAACGCGCGCGCGGACGTTCACCAACGAGAATTATCCGCTGGGGATCGTGGTTCTCGATTCCCCTGGATACATATCCACATGGATGCACTATGTGCTGTATGGATTGCATAATACTATTATAATACTGCGACAGTATCCAGCTTTGCGTTATGCGGTCAGACATCATTTGGTCAGATGTTGTAAATACTCGTCACGTGTAATATAATAATGCTGATAATAATAATAGAAAATATCGAATTGACATTTTTAAAATAAATCACAGCTCCGATGGGAACCTTTGAGTTTTTCTACAAAATATTACACATTGATAAAAATATTTTAAAAATAATTAAAATGATGAAAAATGAATAGCGAAAATATTCTGTATTGTCAAATATTTTTTGGAGCATAGACAAAATTCAAATTGAGATCAACGAGTTCATTTTAAGCCTCCGTGTATACACCGTTGAGTCTTTAATGTCACGGTCGAAATAATAGATCTTAAATTTATCGAAAATGGATGGAGTACGGAGTTCGGTTTTATCCTCAAATTTCGAAAATCTTAACTGGACATAAAAGATAAGAAAAACAATTGTACACGCGAAGGTTTTTATATAATAAAAATGCTGGAATATTTGATACGATTCGTTGATTTTACTATAACTGAACGCAAACTGCTATAATCCAGTTACTCGAATTATCCCGATCTTCTTCTATACCAGTTAAAAAAAAATAATAACAAATTGTAGTGAATTCACGCATCAACGTAAATCATGATTTACGATAAATCGATAACTAAAAATGTCAGTTTGTATATTAAGGGAGAAACTAATTCTCGTATAAATACAACAATGACAGAGAAGCGTGAGAAGTGTAAACTAAAGATGCAAATATTATTTGTGTCTCCCGAAAGAAGATTCGTCGTTGCAATGGTCGTGACTCGGGCTCTCGTTTTGCCACTCTGTACGTTTTGTTGAACGGAGTCAGAGGGTTCGACGCTGACAGAACACCGCTCAAGCTACGATGCTCATCTCTTCAGCGTGAAACGAATGAACTGAACGGAAGAATCAGGTAGAAAGCAAATACAGTATAACAGAGTATTATTCCGTATGCGGGACACTATTGGCTCGTTCGAGGTTGGATTCTTATTTTCAAAAACGTATACGTGCACTCCGCGTCCGGTTCGTGTGAACGTTATTATGTATTAACACTGTCAGAGATCGAACGATTTTTAATGACCTCGTAAATGCAGCACCCGAGTCTGTATTAATATTAACGTTCAGGGAGAACGAGTCGACATTAATAAATCGAATGCCACGATGCAGTCACAAATTCCTACGATTAACCATTTACAACATTTTTATAGCGATATTATTCTCGTTTAAAATGCGATGAAGAAGGTAAAGATTATTATTACTTTTTGCTGTATTTCACATATTTGACGTAGATACGCCTGTGTCCATCTCACCCTATCCGGTCGATGGGATCACGTTTTATATAAAGTGATAAATAGTCTGCTGGATCATTTTTGATCCAGTGTATTTGATTCAATAGTGAAATCTTGACGGGAGGGGGTGGGAGTGAAATGAAAAAAGAAGTTAGGGTGCCAGTGGGGCTTTTCAATTCAAGTTAACGGAGCCATCGCATTGCTTTTCATTCCTTTTTATCATTTTTAAAGGCAACGTAATAAACTTACTTTACGAAATTTGTAAGTGTGTACGTGAGTGCGTTTGTGTATGATGAGCTTGCAAAATTGCAATGAATATATCTCGAGAACGCGTTACACGTTCATCCTGAAACTTTGCACACGGGTTGGATCGCAACCTGCGTCAGTTTGTTGCAATTTTCACTCGAATCGCTAACGGGTGTCTCCCCGTTTTTTATAGTTCTTTGAATTTTTCAAAAAAAGGATGTACGCTCTCTTGCGTTTGTACATTTTTAGCTATCGAGCTAAAATTTTGTACAAGAATAGGTCAGGAGACAAGGTTGTTCGGTATTGAGTTTGGCATGCATCGATCGAGGCGTTCAGATCTTATTAAACCATAAATATGCGTAATTATTCGAAAAAAATATATTTTTGCTCTGACTTTTGTAAATTTCCATAAATGAAACTGAAACTTGACATACAAATTGGCTAAGGGACAAGGATGCTTAGTCTTGAATTTGGTGAGAATCGATTAAGGGGTTTTAACTTTATGAAATTTTCAATTTTATGAAATTTTCAATTTTATGAAATTTTCAATTTTATGAAATTTTCAATTTTATGAAATTTTCAATTTTATTGAAAATTTTAATACCACTTCCTCTATAAAGAATTCAGAGTTGAGGTAATCATTACTCGTATATAAGAATCTGTGGATTGGTGAGAATCACGAGGAAGCAACGTGCAAATTTCAAATTTGCGCTTTTTTAAAATCATTTATCACGAAACATACTTCACGAAATGTACATTTTTTTTTTTTTTCAATTCTTGGCACATTTTCTATGTAATTTTCATTCCTATGTAATTTCTGTACCAAAAAATCACTTCAGCGCGTTTCAAATTTGTAAAATATCTCTACGATGTTACAATAGAGAATATAACTCTACCACGAGATAACTCTACGACGTTGCTGATGATAAAAAGTTTAATGGTAAAAAAGTTATCGCGAGGATTATAATCTGATAGCGTTGTAATATAACAAAGATATTTTCATCATTAAAAACATGGTAAAGTTACTTCTTTGCTATATAAATAAATGATAAATTTATAAATGTGCAAAATTCGTTGAATTCATTTTGCCGAAAATTGTAAGAAAAAATAACTTTTCGGTGTTACAAACAAAGAGTTAAGAATAAAATCAACGACACAATCTCGATGAAAATTTTTTTCAAAAGATATTTTCTATTTCGTTGCATATATATATAAATTCACATGATATCCCTAATACCAGATAGACAAACAGAAAAATGCCAAACGATCGTCCCCGGTGTTGGATTGCTCCATGTATCGTAGAACATACAGCGAATAAGATCGATACGAGAGTTTAGTACAAATAATCCGTGAAGGAAAATAAGGGCGTCATCGAAATACTCGATATTATTGTCGGTAAGAGGCGAGCGGATTATTAATGCTCAGTCGACAGGTCGTAAAGGCAGAATAGCGCGAGTGAAAGTCGAAGGGAGGCCATGGGGAGTCAAGTGAGAACTGGATAGGCAAGGAGAGAAGATGAAAAAAAGGATGATAATGCTGGGTGAAATATAGCGGCTCGCGCGAGAGAGCGTATTAAGCCTCGGCGAGCGGAACACCGGGTGCGGGCGCATTTGCGATGTGACAGCCAGGAAGCCAACAAGCGAGTGAGCGCGAGCGAGAGTTTAGTAGATGCGTGAAACGGACGAGAGAAGCTGAGAGAATTAGGGACAGAGTATTCGTACACGCGGGGAGACGAGGTTCGTAGCTCTTCGCCTCACCTCGACAGACTAAACGACGTTTATTAAATTAGTGCCCCCGTTTAGGATATTATACGCATACCTCGACACCATGTGCCTTGTCCAGAACAGGAGAGAGAGAGAGAGAGAGAGACATCCTTGATACGATACTTTTGAGTGACTTCATCCCAGAGGGTTTACGAAAGACTTATGCCACTAGCTTTGTACTTAATTATATTAAACTGATTCTGTAGTGTTAATAAAATAAAGAAATAAAACGTTAAGAATATTCCGTATAATCGGGGTCGATTTTTGGACGAAAGAAATTTGGGTGTACGCTTAACTTTGAAATTGAAAAGTAAACATTAAAATGAAAAAGATTCTCTAAAAGGTAATTTTAGAAAATTTATATTAAAAACAAAATCTTAAAAACTGAAATTTTTGACTCGTAGCGCTATTCGAATGACGGTTTTTTTAATCAAAGACGCCTCGACTGATTTTATACTTAATGGTTAATAATAATAAACCAGATTTGGACGGTCACTTTATTAAAAAGGAAAGCCCGGATTATCATTTCCAGTTAGATATATATTACAACATATATTAAGTATATGTCTGACGGGGACTGCTTTGTATTTAAGATAAACTCTCTCGTGTCATCGAAATTCTCCAGGAGGGTACAGTGCTGTAGAAAATGCAAATTTCAATGGGTAGAATAGCGGTATAGCGGGTTGAACAAGGGGATTTGAGGGATGGTGAAGAAGAGGGAGGGACAGATCGTCGAGCTGTGCAACAAAAGCCCTTTGCTTGTCATGTTATATACACGCTGCGCATATACAGAGAGACACGAACTATCTAGACGAGCTCCTCCTTTCTCTCCCACTTTGACCCTAGATTTTGATTTAGCTGCATATGTGGCTTACTGACGGATTATTATAACGAGGCCACAAAGGCGAGGGGGTTGCCTCGATGCGTTATAGCTCTACCCATATTCCACCATTATACCTTTCTATTTGAGTTTGGCTACGCAGAATTCAGAGACCGACGCGAGACCCGGGTTTCCCGACCTTCACCCTTTATTCAAAGTCGGTGAGACGGCGTTATAGTACACCAAGAACAATTTCACAGGGCGATTATGATTATACTAAAATTAATGTACCCACACATGTTGCGGTAAATGAAAAACAAAGAAAAAAAGTGTCACTAGGCTTAGTGTATTCGATATTTCAACTAATCTTAAGGTGTAAATGTCTTTTTAAACCTCACTAATATTATTGTAGAAGAAAAAGCTCAGGATATCATAACGAAAAGGAGTTGAACAGTTGTAATTACACTTTAAATTAAATTTGACAAAGAGTTGAACGGTTGTAGTTATATTAAAAATTAATATCAACAAAGAGTGAAACAGTTGTAATTATATTAAAAATTAAATTCAATAAAGAATTGAACGGTTGTAATTATATTAAAAATGAAATTCGTGAATAAAGATTGAATTTATTTGGTATTAACGTTGAGTTATGGATTATGCTCCGATTCCAGAATAATAACCAAAAATTTGAGCAGATGTGACTACGATAGATAACCAAGATTATGTGAAAATAAACTCGATTTTACAATAATCATTTCTCGCTATTTGCCCTAGTTACGTTGGTACTAAATAAAATAATTTTTATCGATATTTTATGATACTACAACATTAACATAACAATAGGCGTAATGTGCTATTGTACTCATCAAAGTAATTATTATAATTCTGGTAAGTAACAATCATCGACTGTCCATGCGAACATTTTTATAGATGCATTTACTATTTTTCATAATGTCAACCAATAAAAGGTACAGTGACGATAACTATTAAAATAATCACACGAATCAAATAGTTGTTACCTTTGATAGTTGGCAGTACAATTGCTTCTTTTTTTCTTTACTTTTTTTCTTTTGTAGTGCAAGAAGTAACTGATATATTAATCGTATCGATCAAAGATCATTGCAAATTTTCTCATTTCTATTATATTTATCATCATTACCATACCAAGCACTTCTTTTACTGAAATATATTCTTTTACCAGTCGATACGATTTTTCTAAAACGTTCGATTCGTCGACGTCGAAGTGATATATTATAAGTTGGAGTAATGGAGTAGCTGATAGCTGATGGCTGAACCTTTACAAATTTGCTTGCAAAGGTAAATACCACCGTATATACATTAATTCCTATACCATCATATTTTACTTACACGAAATCCCATTCTGGGAGAGCAAAGAAGATAAAAAAATCAAGTTACGTGAGAGACTTGGAAGAGAGGTGACACCCATGCAGTTAACCTGTGTTGCCTAATTTGACGTCGTGCCGGGGTTTCCTATTGTCAAAAACGACAGATTTGTGTAGGCCAGGCAGCAAAAGCGCGATGCTTAAGGCCCCCAGGCACCAGGCGATCCATTATTATTATATATACAGACACTACTACCGTATATACCTTTACACCATCTTTAAATGTAGCGTAGCTGTCGTATAATAGAAATATACAGAGGCAGAGCCTTCCGAAGCTTTTCAAAAATCGTGGATACCGGATGGCCAAGAGCTACGACCTACAACAGGAGAGACACAAATGTGTTTGGTCGTGTGCGTGCGAATGCTTCCGTTTGTGTTGGTGTCGCTGATGCGTAGATTCATGCTGCTGATGTCATATGTAGGTGCTCTCCGAATCTGGCAACGAGCCGGATGGATACATGGTCGCGTATACCTTCCATCCTCCATCCACGCTATCCACAATGTCTATAGGACGCAGTCGATTTTCCCCTGCATCCGATGTATTCGGGTAAACTCGCCACGGAGATTATTCGATGATTTGTTCGACGCGGAAGCAGGGAAGCTATGCTTATGCTACGAATCTGTACGATGTATATTCTCGGTATACGTGTGTGCACGAATCAAGAGTGTATAGGTAGATGTTTGGTAGATGTATGTGAAACAGATTTGTGATTCTCGGCCTGCGAGTCAGTTTACCGATGACCATAACGCGCTCATGCTCCATTTCACACGTTATTAGTTATTGTAGTTTGAGCTCG
The DNA here is from genome assembly GCA_963942595.1 of Cylloceria caligata. NCBI lineage: Eukaryota > Metazoa > Arthropoda > Insecta > Hymenoptera > Ichneumonidae > Cylloceria > Cylloceria caligata. The sequence continues at coordinate 4,694,395 of OZ012704.1, forward strand.
TGTAGACACATCTGCATCCAGAAACGGTTTATATGTTTGCAGATGAAACGTATAAGTGATACGGTTTTGGTATTGCGAAGTATTATTAAAATGTAAACGACAATTATTTTGTTATTGTAGGATAAAGTCAAACGATCTATCAACAATCGTTTCTATCGATCGAAATCTTTCAGAAAAATGTTATGTCACGAGGTTTTTTTTTTTACAACTTTTTCGCTCCGATTTATTAAGATTTTTATTTAAATTCTCTCAAATTCGTAATTAATGAGTGTCTTACGATAAAAAATCCTGAGATCGAAAGATCAAAAAGACTTTTAACGCATTAAGCGCCTTCCCGGTGATAATTTAGTATAATTTCTATCTTAACTTTATAAATTATTCCGGAAATAAAATATTTATGATTCTATACGGGCCGCATATTCTTATGAAACGCTGTTTCAATTGAAAGATTTTTTTCTTCATCTTTCAATCGGTATTTACTATTATCTTTTATCTTCTTATACAAAAATTGAGGGATTTCGCGCTTATAAATAAATTCACTCATGAATTTATTTGCAAACTCGCGTCTATAAATGATTTATAAATTTGTACTGGTAACAATTGCAAATGTTATGCAAGTATTACGTACGCACTCTCGAAACGAGAAGTAAACTTTGACGCGGACGCTACATTACCACCGGTACCATTCGGATTCCGAAGAAGATCGATGAGTACGGCGACGCGTAGCACGATTACACGAGCTGCGCGAGGCCAGCTTGGAGAGATTAGTCGCATCTGCCATTATAACAGTAACGTGAATCGTTTCGTCCGAGTACCGATTGCTCGCGCGTCGGTTCGGAGCGTTCTGACAGCGCGTGTGATCGAGAATACATCATCGAACTTAGAAAATATCAACCACAATAATGATGTCGGCTTTCCGCGCACGTAACACAGTATAACAACCCCGCCCGTCTCGACCGCGCTCGTTCGTTCGATAGCTCGTTTCCCCATCGATCATCGACTAGTTATTATTTAAGCCACAATGTGACGTTATTAATGTCTCGTTAGGACGTACCTCGTCCTTCCAAGGGTTGTGTCTCATCCTCGTTTTCTACGGTCCGAGCAAAAAAAATGTTTCGCGCTGCATTTTCACGACTGACGCTTACCCGCTCTTGGAATACTTGAGGAATATTGATCAGACTATAGTCCAACTACTTTATAACAATGTTGATTGTGTGACACTGATTCGTCGATTTTCATATTTTTCCATTAATGATACGAACCCGACGTATAATTAAAATCGAATGCAATGATGATAAAAGCCAAACGACAACGTCAAGATGCGATAAGTAACCGCGATGCCACAAAACTTATAGCTTATGGTGTGACATTACTGAAGAAAAAAAATTATTAATACATTTTTTGCTAATAAATTTAACGAGATTTCAACTCCGACGACTGAGTGAATTAATACGAAAATCAGATAATTTGTTAAGAGATTAAACTATCGTTGTACACATTGTCTATCATGGATTAAACGTAACGAATGAAATGGTCTCTATATTCACCAGATAATTAAATAAAAACTTTTAAATTTCATACAATAAATATTTTATCATCAAATTCGATAATTTAAATTATTGATTATATTTATTTGCTGTAATTTTATTAATTAGATATGCAACATTCATTAATCGACAACGCGAAATCTCCAATATACCCTCCAAATTCAAAACTTTTATTCGTATTAATGTCTAACAGTGATTTACAGCAACGGTAGAGGATTGTCACCATATTTAGCGAAGCAGTAAAAAAGAAAAAAAAAACAACAGAAAACGGCGCACGTGAGTGGAGGGCTGGCTGTACGGTACAGTGTATATTGCTTACACCATACGTGTATACTAACAGGCTATCGTATCCCATAATAAAAGGACTTCACAACAAGGGCCGACCAATTTGTAGGGGCATAATATAATATAATTTCTGTGGAGTGGCAACCCACTGCTCCGGGTTGGCAGAAAGCAGGCGAGAAGGGAGAGTTAAACACCCTCGGTTCCGATATCGCAATTTCTCTTTCTCTCCCTCTTGCTTTCGCTCTCACTCTCTCTCTCTCTCTCTCTCTCTCTCTCTCTCTCTCTCTTTCTCTCTCTCTACTTCTATTCCTATGTCTCCTACTCTCTCTATCCTTTACCCAACAGGCTTCGGTCTATAGCCTTTTCCTTTTCTTTCGTAAAGCCATTTTTTTTCTTTCGATCCCTTTTGCTTTTAATAATACCAACGACTCGTACATGAGAGTCGAGAGGATTGCATTTGACTGGCGCCCGTGCCGAAGTCAACTCCAACACCACTGTGTATATCCAGTCAGCAGCTCGCCACACCATCGTTCTCGACCACCGGATCCCTTTGAATAGGGCCCCAATATAACGCTCCAACGCTTTTACGTATCTCGTTCTTTCTCTTCGTTTACCGTACTATGCGCTATACCGTCTACCATCGACTCACGGTAGACACACACTACGCGTGGAGTATACCGATGACTGATTGGTTGAAAAAAGAATCACTCTGTGACTCTGTGAGTTCCTCTGTGTTCCGACTGTCTGTTCAGCAGTCTCTATAATACCTATATACCTATCGTTGCTCGTACAGTGATACGTTGCTTCTCGCTTACACTTTTCATCATCTCCGTACATCGGACTTGCTCCGTCTCATTTAGTAAAACCGGAGCGACAGCTGTCACTTCGCAGTTGAGCTTGACTACAGTCCCCGCGCTATTTTGCTGCCCCTGAATCCTCTCGTAGTCCTTTACCATTGCCTGGTTACCAGCAGCGAGCTCCAACACCCGAAATAGTATTACAATGGATGCTGTCGTATCCTGATGGTATTAGCGTTAAATTTGGGGCTTCCGAACGTTTTAGTATAAATGCTATACAGAGTTGGATATGTCCAAGTATGAAGAGCTACTGTGGGCTACCGTTCCATTGGATTGTGGGTTTGAAAAGCAGTCTTGTCGCGTCAACGAGACGAGCTTTTCATCTTTGCATTTATTATTGAATTTCTAAAGGCAAATTCATGTCTGTAATTCGATGTAAATCGTTCAAAAAATGTAGTAAAATCTCTTGATTCTTTGATGTTTTCTCGTCGTGAAAATTTCCAAATGTTTGTTCAAAAAGAGCAGGAATATAGACTTTGATTAAAATTTTTTAAAATCTTATTAACTTATATTTTATTCACACTCGTGCATTTTTATTTTTAACTTAATATAGCGAATACAAATTATTTTGTTGCATGTTCCTGTTCATTGTAAATTTAATATATTTTATCTAACTGCAAATATTATTTCGATATTTAACGAAATATTAAGCGAATTTATGTCTCGAACGAAACGTAGCAGCTAGACACACGTTAAGGTATCTGACAGCCGTGCGAATTGACACGTTTCGTGCGAGCTATTAGCAAGAAATATATACGCAACGTATAGTTACATATATCCGGTGCATTCAGGGAGAGTATAGGGCGAGCGTTGCATTTGGATTATCCACGCCCGACTAACTGCATACCTAATCCAATTCGTAATAATAGTTTTGGCGTGCGTGTGACGATTTGCTCTGCTTTTCTGCAGATTCTCTCCCCATCTTTGGTTCTCATTTCTATCATCTACATCGTAGTATAAAAGGTGTTCAGTGCAAAAATCATTCGATGGAACGGTAGGAAAGTATTGCAGCGATAAAAGGCCCGGTGAGCCCTCAAAATGCTTTACTACGATAAAGAGACTCAGGACTCCATTCTTTACCTGCCATCTCGTCGTTAATAAAGTTTGATGTTGCGGAAAATTAGGTCTCAATTATCCGTTCGTACGGGGCGAGAAGAGAGCGGGGGGGACGAGGGTCCAGGGGACTTTGTGCGTAGTGGTTGTGAGGCAGTCAGCCCAGGCTCGACTCGCTTGCTCACTTTCATTATTATCATCATCCCCCGGGTCTACTTCTATAAAGAGACTTTCGACCGAAAATGAGCCCCGGTGGAGCCTCGACCTACCTACGCTGCGTGAACGTCAGAAAATTTCACGAGTGTCAAAAAGTCACGTCCCCTGCTTACCCCCCCCCCCCTGCTATGCTGTTTCCACTGCGACGCACACTCGTTTGCTCCTGACAGAAGCATGCTGGGCGATTAGGTGCGCGCGTTACGCACGTTTCCGGCTGATTCGACATGGCAATGAATTTCCTTTGAATCAAAATTAATATCTCGCTAATATATTATCACTTAGTTAGTGATATTATAATAGGAAATTATGTGTGATAACTAATTGATGCATCAATGTTTCGAAATTTAAACATTTGCGATTACCGATTGACTGAGGACACGGAGAAAAAAGTAGAACGCGATATTTTCGTTTTCTTTTTTTTTCTGATCCCATTGTTTTTATTAACAATTTTCCAAATACTGTGAAACATAAAAAAATATTGATGCGATTGGGTGAATGCGAATTGTCTGAACAAAATTTCACCTTTCGTTAAAATTTTGCAAATTAATTAATTTACTTGAACAGCATTGAAAAAATTTATTGAATTAACGAATGAGTTAAGTCAATCACGGTAGTTTCTTACTCTAATCACAAAGCCAAAATAGCAGAACCTTCTTGAGAGTAATTTCGCAAACATAGCTGTCAAGGTAATGCTTTTGTATTTATCGTCAAAATTGCAATGAGAGAGTATGACGTCAATATCGGACAAGATTTGTAAAGTTAAAGAAAAGAAAAAATGCATCTAAGGCAATTTGTCTGTATCAATGCACTACGGAAGGAATCAATGTTGAATAATTTTCATCAATTTTCACGAAGGTTTCGTCATAAAGGTTGAGGTCATACGTTGGTTCAACATTGACGAGAAATGCGGACGCATCTTGATGCAATATTTGCAAAATAGCTTGCGGAAGATCATAGTTCATTTGCCAACAAAATATTATTAAGGTATAAAGAAAAAACCTCGAGATACACATTGATACATTTAATAGAATGAATCTAAAATAAGAAAAAAATATTTTAAGTACCGTTCACCGAGTGAATTATTAAATTCATCGAGTGTAGCTTCTGCAATGGACGATCGAATGAGTATCAGAGCAAGAAACGAAAGCGTTTTGAGAGAAAGGAATCAAGGAGCAAACGAGAACGGCAAACAACTTGTTTTTCCGTGTGCTTCAGTTGATTTCTCTCTCTCTCTCTCTCTCTCTCTCTCTTCCTTGCTCTTCCTTGCTATGAATCTTGTAGTACATTGCGAGCGTGTAGGTAGCAGAGAAATAGGGGTAAAACGTATTGCTACTGGATGGAAAGCGGGAGCGAGAGAGCGATAGAGCGAGAGGGCTCTCTGGTTTCCGGTGCGGCTCTCCGGAGGGTTGCTAAGTTATTGTAGAGTCTATATCTATACCTGCATACGTACAGAGCCCGAACTAACGCAATAGTATTATACTACTGTGAGTAGTATCTAGTGCAAGGTGCTTGACGTATACCTGTATGTACGTACTGTACCGCATACTCGAACAGGAGGGGTTTACTTAAGCTGGACGCATGTAGTAAATACCTGAGAGAGCCTAGTTCGGAAAGCCCATTGGTAATCAGAGTAAAAGGGAATCGACGATAAGATACCTTTCGGTTAATGGTAAACGTCACATGCATTGACTCGTAGAGCAGCCAACAACATTTGAACCTGAAAACAAAATATTTGTTAGTACGAATAATACAATTATATGGTTATATTTGTATAATTTGTTCGAAAGAAGTTCCAAATTGATCTAATTGATAAGTAACTTTAATGTTTTTATCATTTATTTGTATGAAATAATATTCGCAGATAAATTTCACTACTTATACGTAAAATATTTGAGAATAAAGTGAAAATAAAAAAAAAATTACATTCCAAATGAAAGGAACTACGATGATTCAATTTATACCGAGTCTAAGGAAAGCGAATTTATAGCGATGATAAACATCTCTCACTATAATGATAAAATCATCGGTATCTCACCATATTGTGTATGTATGTAAGATGAAATAGTAGCCAGAGGATCTCTTTTAAAGTATCCCACGAGCGCCCAAAAGAGCGAGGCACATTGATGTGTGTGGGTGCAACGAAGGATACCGGTGCTCAGTGGTACGTAGTAAACTATAGTATAAAGTGCCGGAGAGCGTTCGGGTCCAGCCAACTAGCCGTTGTATGTGTTGAAGCAAGGCTGCCCGGTGCTGCTGGTCATCCGAGAGTTCCGTTTGTTCGTCCACCGAGCAAAGGGGAGGAGTGAAAGGGGGCAAAAGAGACGGAGAACGAGTTAGAATCCGGAGAATCGTGTGCCGGAGAGTCTAAAATAAGAAGAATAAGAGGTGGATGATGAGGACGAGGAAAGAGGGGTACGAGGATGAAAGGGGTAGAGCGGTAGTAGTAACAGTCCGTGCTACACCGGCAGAGAACTCGTGCTCTCAGTGCTGAGCTCTGTCCGAGAAACTGTGAGAGCTGCCGCTGCTGCTGATGCTGCTGCTGCTGCTGCTGCTCGCCTCTTGTTTTATTCAGTCGGGATCATAAATTACGAGTTTAAACACACAATGAAAGACGCTTAACAAGAAGCTAACGCGAGATTGAGAGGCCACGCCCCTGGAATGGAGCACGAGTCTTCCGCTGGAGCGCTTCGGTGCGACCAATCGCAACGAAGCCGCGCCTACTTACCCCTGAATGCTTCCCGCTCGAACGGTTCACTTCTCTGAGCCCCCACTCTTGCCACCTAAATCTGCTCGCTCGCCTATCCGAGTTCTCCGCGCGTCAAGTGCGACCGAACGAGTGGATTCAACAAGGATGCGACTACAGCTCGGAAACCACGACTAGGGATGCTGCAGGCAGCCAACGTGCCGCCGGCTCTCCTCTACCAGCATACGCGGCTCCTCAACGAGAGTCAATGCACACCCGGAGACTCCGTTCCTCGGCATTCCACTCGTTGTCATCGACGCGCTTCGGTCGAGTGTGTCAAAGCTCCGCGTTTAAATACATCACGGATCTTTCATTCGTTCCGTGCGACAGCATTCGACGATTGTCTCGAGATCATTCAAGTTATTTCATTTAGGTTTGTGATTTTAAGGGAATATTTTCTTTATTTTGTCACTTTAACGGAAATGGACATTGATTAAGACACAAAGTGTAGTGCTTCGACAGTTTTATGAACAGGAATAGTGAAACTGAGGGTAAACCGGACATCCGAACTGACTTCTTTATCGGATTTTATTGACGACTTCTGTGAAGTGCTTGCAGTGAAGAGTGAATCGTAGTAGCACCGATTGGTAAACGAGATAAATCAGACTCAACGGTCGTGAGGGAAGGTTGGCCGCGAGCTATCGCTTGGAAAAACCGTATTATTATGCGCGGTTCGAGATGGTGTGCTCCGTGAACAACGTGGCAAAGACACTGTGCAGGGACAACAATAGCAACGGTAGCAACGGCAGCGCGAGCGGTAACAGCAACGGTGCGTTAAATTTGGAGACTACGGGTCGTGGGCAGATCGAGGGGATAATCGATTTTAATCACCCTCATCACCACCATCATCACCCGCGTCATCACTCGCCTTACAACCGAATAAGAAGCAGACGAGTGAGCAGCAGCAACAGTACCAGCAGCACCGAGGACTCTGCTGTTCGCGCGAGTCCTCATTCGCATTCACGTATAGTCGAGACACTCATAAACGAGAGAATGTCGTCATTGAGCGACGCTCACAGACGCAGCAACAATAACAGCAGCGGTGGAAGTCATTTGGTGGACGCTGGCGAACGAAGTTCATCGGCTGGATCGTCTTTGGGCTCGTGTTCACCACCCCCGGCTTCCAGTCATTCACCGCCGCCTCCCAGGCCACCGTGGCTTCACGATTTTCACGCTGCAGCGTCGCCCCATGTTCTGCAATTTTTAAATCTCAGCGCAGCGGGTGGCGGCATGCTCGGCAGTCAACCATTGGCCGCGCTTCACTCGATGGCTGAACGCAGTCATCATCATCAGCAGCAACAGGCTCAACAACAAGCTCAGGCGCAACAATTGCAGCAGCAACAACAGCATCAGCAACAGCAGGCTGTTCATCTCTCGGGGATTAATAGCAGTGGTGGTGGTGGTGGTTCTTTGGGTGGTACACAACCGCAAGGGCAGTCATCGCCAACCGGTAGCGGAAAACACAGTCCGGCTACCTCCATTACTTCCGTCGGGAGCAATCCTCATGGCATCGATAACATTCTGTCGAGACCGGCACCCGGTGTCAACAGCCATCCTCAGGTTCCTATTTCCGCTACACATGGATTACCTCCGGCACCGCATCCCCAACATTTGACTGCACCGAGATACGCGATGCACGCCGGATTCACAGCTTCCGCAGGTTTGTACAACTTTCCGATGCGTTTATCTTGTTGACATTTTTCATTTAACCCGGAAAGATTGCCGCGGTCATTGCTATTTTTTTCAAATTGTATCTCAATCGATCAACGGCTGTGGTTGGTCGACCGACTTTCAACCAATTCCACATACAAACCCCAAAAGTTGATCCAAACGGAATTCTCGCTTGTTGGAATTCCTTTGGGTCTTTTCGATATTGCTAGCATCGGATAAAGCTCCCGAGGTAGTCCGAGTCGTCGAATGGAAAAAGGTATCACGTATCCTAGTTATGGCGAGAGAGGCGCAATATTCCCCAACGGGTTCGCACAATAGCTGACAAGATTTCTCCAAATTTCTACATCTCCGGTTCTCCACACTGTCCGCTCTTATGAATGCTATCGTGCGTATAGAATGGTTTGGTGTAATAAAGATTGTAGATCCAATATGAGACGTGCTTACCAGAACCACGAAGGTGGCTCTTCCGTCGGATATCTTTAGGCAGATCTACAGCCAACTCCAGCGGCTTCTCCAAATATACTTTCCAACATCACCTCCCGATCGTTTCAAAGCGGATCCTGAGAAATCCTTGCCTGCGATGTTAGAATTTTACTTTTCAAGTTCTTGAGGTAACTTCAATGGATTCTCTAGATCCTCGTAACATCATTTTCTCGATTGTTCGTTTGATAAATCTTGCTGTTTGTTGACTATGATGTTATATTATCATTATATTAGTATTGCAACTCACAAAACTAATATTTTTTTTTGTATAAAATTTCAGGAATTGGACAGTTTCAACAGAGAACAGAACCTCGTCACCCTGCGGTATATTGGCCAGGTTTACAAGGTCTTGTCAGCGATCCCTTAGCGTGGCGAGCAAGGCTACACTCGTGTAAGTACCAACAATTGACAGGAATGATAAATTTGCTGATAAATGGCATGTTACGAGTCGTGAGATGATAAAATCGTGTACACGAATCACGAAACGCTGGAGATGATCGTAGTGTTGGTAGATGGGTCGAGTAAGAGGGTGCATAGGACAAGGTTGGTAGCTTGACGGTGGTTATACACCGGCTGCGGCTTCGCCCCCGGATCTACGATATCATATTCAATATCACGAGCCGTACAGAGAGCAGCCGTTGTGCTCCCTTTTCCGAGATTCTCATCCCTCGTTCCTTTGGCCTATCCGACGGTTCTCCAGCGCGACAGACCCGGAATATCGTTTGGGTTTCACCCTTCTGAGCTTTCCACACTCGCGTGAATAACTCTGCATGGCGATATGCTCCTCTAACCGCGTGTGCCGAGGAGGGAAATGGAGATGGGAATATTATAACGAAGCTGGGATCACCAACTTATTCTGTCCTCACAACCGCACAGGGTCGACAGAATCGTCGTCGGAAGATCTGTTCTACATAATTTTGTAGCTTTCCGATGGCCACCATATTTTTAAAATCCTTTATCTTAATTTTTTTTTCAAGGTGACTCGTAGTATTCGAGGGATATATAAATTATTATAAATATTTGGACACTTGCTACATTATTTTTGGTAAAGTGGCTTAGTTTGTCATTCGTAGAGGCAGTTTCTGCGATTGAAATAAACCTAACTCGTACTTCAGCGTGTGTTGATTATTCGAATAATCCACGGTTGACTTCTATAATAATTTTCTATAATAGTTGACTTGTTCGGGACAACGAGTGACGGAGTCAGCCCAACCCTTTTAATGTTTCATTGATAGTTGAAAAAAGTAATGGATAAACGTAATTAAAAATGAAAAAAGATCGAGCTATCGGTTAGCCAGCCTGATACGATATCAATAACAAAATGGGGGAAATACGGTTCGTATCTATCAAAATGTATCAATAATTGTAACTCAAGTCGTGGACTTGAAATTACTTTACAAAGTCTTAATTTATTATTCGAGCAATTGTTTCTACGCAAAGAGCGTGCGCGCGTTGTATCCGTAAAAGGGCCTCGCGAGTCACGAATAAACGATCGCCATGGGAGTACCGACCCTTTATTTATGCCCCCGCGCTCGACGATTCTCGATAAAACAACTCTGAACGCTTTCCACGCTTCCATACTACCGCTATATAACGTTGTAGCTGACTATCCATACTCGAGTTACCGGTCCAGGCGTTCCTCACAGGTTTTTCTCAATGCTCTATATATATCGAAGTCGAAAAGGCAAACCCATTCTCCCTGGTCATTCGGAGCTTGTCGATGTATAACAGAAAATTCTAGCATCAGCTCAACCTGCGAAAACGAGAAAGTTGCTGACACGCCGATTTCCACTCTTTCGTTCTTCGTTTTCATTTATGGAGCCGTGAGCTCGAGAATCGTCCCGCCGGGCCGATTTATTCGCATCGGTTAAATTACCTTCGCAACTGTAACATATATATATATATATATTTGGTATCGTGCAATCTCGGAGTTGATTACTCTGACAATTGCGTGACCTGATAAAAAATTTATCTTTACGATGTACAGAAAAAAAAATTGTTAGTCAACGGAGCAGTAAGAAAATAATCAATTTCTCTTAAGACCCAGAAAACTAAATAATTAAATAAATTAACGATGTTATAGAATTTATTTATTAGTTTAATGAGGGCAGGGCTTAATTCTTCTTGATTGCTAAAAATACTTGTTGTGACAAATCGGTTATCGAAGTGATTAAAAAAACCCATAAATAAATTCTTATTCGTTTTATAATTGACTTACGACAGTCCCGAAACTTCCGAGAGTTAATATCCCTAATGGAAAATAAATATATTAAAAAATATAACCGACATATAGAACTTTTCGTCGGTAATACATTTTAAGTATATTTCCGATATATTTGTCGCTCGAATATATTTCGTAGATATCTTAAAATATATATCCTAGATATATTTTTTATATATCATAATCGTACATAATTTCCATGGAGGTAAAACAAATGTTTTATAATTCTCTCGCAACATTTAATAAAAATATGACATAGACCAAGTTATTAGACAATTTTTTTAATTACATTTTTTTCATTTCGCATTATAATCGATGCAGTGACAGCAAGTGGTACGCAATCTGTTACTTCGACAGTTATAATCTCCGTAAGAAAATAGTTATTCTATAGTAACATATTAAGCTTTTCGGTAGAGCACACTCGCGTAGACCACGGATTAATTAATGGATGACTGCCGGGGCGCACCTCTTTCTCATTAGTTAATTCTCTCGTAAGGAGAATATTGTACTCGTCCCAGATGTGTACACTGAGCCTTTCTCATACAGTACTATATACTGTATAATATTTTAATACATGCACGGAATTGAAGTAGTGGTAGAAATGGACCTGCTGCTGCTGCTGCTGCTGCTGCTGCTGCTGCTGGACAAGGAATATCGGACAGAGGGTAGGAAGTGCGCGGGGGTGGCTCGTGTTGTAATAACGTATCCGGGATATAGGTATCTGTATAATACATATAAGGTAGAGGCGCGGTGGTGGAATGCGGTAAGCAGCTCGTTAGAACCCTCTCCGCCGACTGGCCATTATTGCCTCGTTCCGTATTCCGTTACAAATTGCTTTATTAAATTAAAGTCCCGCAGGCCCCCACACTCGCTATACGTTCAGGTTCTCCACGCTCCGTATATACGTCGTCCCTCTGGTTAGCTTCCTCACTCGGTCACTCGCTCGTTTGCTCGCTCGCTCTGTTACTTCATCTGTCTGCACTGCCCTTTCCTAAACTCTTTTCCCTTTTGCTCCTACGGAGAACAGGGACTGCCCCCTTGTCCACACATACGCCATTAACAAGCGGTAACCGATGCCCCGTAGTCGAGTTATAGCTATATTCCTATTATATGATATTATAGCGCAGAAAGGAGATCGTCGTTTAATTGGCTGATGTCAGGAATATCGAATTATTTATTATTTTATAATTATATCACGTTAATAAATTCTCGAAATTTAAATTATACCGCAATATCACAATTATACAGTTATTTTAATGAAAAATACGTTTAACATGATATTTATTATTCAATTATTTTTTATAAAAATGTCTCTCATTCCATTCAATTGAAATATTTTTTTGCTTACAAACGTTGAGTAAGACACGGACAAATATTTACTTTTTTTTTCTTTGGACAAAAGTAATAAATTAGGTCAATGAAATCTCGTTCGATCGAAATTTGATGCGGTGCACGAAAGCACGAGAATAATTATTTTCCAGTGGCTTTCGGCACTCGCTCTTCTCCGCTATGCCAAACGATACCTCGACTAAATCCTTCGAACACGGCGGGAGAGTTCATGACCGTAAATTGCAAAGCGCGCTCGCGGTAAGGGCACGCGTCGCTACTCGCGTACCCGCAAATTGTGGAAATAAATGTAGTTCCACGGCGAATACATTATACCTCGGTACAGAAATACATTATATCTATATATATATTTATATAGGTTAGCTAACAGAGAGGAGAATTTAATTTACAGTAGAGAACGTTGATACCGATTGAAGCTTCGGTGTACACGTTTTAGTAACGCATACACGTCACTTTCGTTAGATTGTAACGGAACAATCAATCTTCAATGATCTTTCGCGAAAAGTTGAATAAAATTTTTACGATAATCGTATATTTGACGATGTTACGAATAAAGTATCCGGACGATAAAGCTATCATCCGTACGACGATATATCCAGTGACGTAATATATGTTTGGATATGAAACAATCATACGATCAACCGATAAGGGATACTGAATAATTATTTATTTACAATTGTATGATGTACAATTGCTCGCTATATTTATATAAGTTAGCTAACAGAGAAGAGAGTTTAATTTACAGTAGAGAACGTTGATACCGATTGAAGCTTCGGTGTACACATTTTATTAACGCATACACGTCACCTTCGTTAGATTGTAACGGAACAATCAATCTCCAACGATCTTTCGCGAAAAGTTGAATAAAATTGTTACGATAATCGTATATTTGACGATGTCACGAATAAAGTATCCGGACGATAAAGCTATCATCCGTGCGACGAAATATCCAGTGACGTAATATATGTTTGGATATGAAACAATCATACGATCAACCGATAAGGGATACTGGATCGTTATTTATTTACAATTGAACGATGTACAATTACTCGTGCATCATACAAGTTGTTTACCGACAAAATTACTGAAAGAGGTCGAAAAAATCCTCAAACTCGATTCGTATAAAACGATTTCAATTTTTCTAACTTTAAATTGTGTTTGATAGTTCGAAGAATTTTACTTGAAAATTTTGTTAGGTTTGAATTTCATTACTTTTTTTTAAACGTTTGTTATCATTCTGATAAACTTTATGCTTGAATTTTATACGAACTTCGGTGAGCTCATGGACGTGCTCATTACTGCATCGGTAACTCACATTTTTCGGTTTAAACAGTTTTAATTGTATTGTTGCACATAAAATTTTGGAACAGTGGATCATCTCGTCGTTCGTGACGTTGTTGAGGTTGTCTCACCCTAATCTCTTTTCTTCTTTATGAATCTTGGCATTCATCTTGTGCCCGATATTTTGTCTCCATACATTTTATCTTTGTCGAGCTTACTACACACGCTCGCACTTCACGCACACACACGCCCGTGCGCGCGCACACACACACATCATGCAGTCTCGATGCTGAATACTTTGTCGTCGGATATTTCGTTGCTAACATGTTTCTTCGTTGTATATTTTATTACGAAATCGTTCTCCCACTCTCCGCTCCACGATTTCTCGTTTATCAGAGTCAACGAAGAGCGTATCACTTATTTATCATCTACCGAATACACGCGTGTGTCTTTCCTACTTAAACATGTGTAGTGTGGCTTACGGCAATGCATCAGGGAGCTACACTATCGACTGAGTCAAGTCCACACTAACGTTCTTGTCTTTATCTTAATCGTTAGTTAATTTGTCCCTTATTGAGTTAATCCAACTTACTTTAACTGCCAATTGTAAAATGTTTTATCCATAACCCTTTCATCACCTTCTCTTTGTCTCATGACAAATCAATATTCCCATACTCGAAGATCGTAAGAAATTAGTTTTCTTTCCCGAATATCGAGCAAAAGAATATCCGAGGCCGCTTTCCGATAAAACAAAAATATTATCTGCGGGTACGGTACACAATCCCAATCACTTTCCGATATTAGAAATAAATTTTAACTACGATTTCGAGTATTCTACCCAAGTAGAATTTCTTTGGTATTACGTCTGGCACTGATAAGGTCATTTAGAGCCATATCTGTCATAATGACAGGGCCTTGGCTGTGCCTCATGATTCGCGACGGATATAACTCTACAAATTTTTTAATTTGGCTAATTCGGGAGTTTTATAAAATTATTTTTACAGGACGCACGAAACGTTTCAATATACAATACCATTACGTATAGTAGTCACTTGGAAAGTGCGCAATCTATAGTTCCCAGGGCGAAAGTTAATATTTCTGAAAAAATAAAAAAATAATACTAAAAAGGAAAACTCCGGTTCATCTAATTTCTCATAACAACCATTCTTGCCGCGCGCACTCGTGTTTTGAACGAGCGAAGGATCCACCTTGTCTGCGAAAGAACACAGCAACCGAGAGCTAACATAATTACGTTACAAGGATTTTACGGCAACTCTCTCTCTCTCTCTCTCTCTCTCTCTCTCTCTCTCTCTCTCTCTCTCTCTCTCTCTCTTTGCTCTACTACTCGGCCCTCGTTTTATATCTACCTTCCACCGTACCATGGATAGCAACCCTTTTTTTACCTTGCTCCCTTGTACCGGCTGTTCATAATTACATTTCTTCATCTTCTTCGTTCTTTACTTTTTATTTTGTCTTTATATGCAACACGAAAAAATCCTGGGAACCATTCTTTGCTACTCTTAATACTTTTGCTGATGAGCGAGGCAAGATTTTCTCTTTAAAAATCTCTCCCCTTCGTACTTTTCGTGACTGTGTTTTTTGGTATTTCTTTTCTTTTCTTACGTGTTTCACGACAGTGTTATGGTTGTTGCAGTGTCACAACAGCTGGGATGTCAACAAGCTATGACGGGGGCTGGGGGTGGCGGTGGCGGCGATCACGAGAGTGGCAAGAAAAAGCATACGAGGCCAACGTTCAGCGGACAACAAATATTCGCGCTTGAGAAGACTTTCGAGCAGACCAAGTATCTTGCTGGTCCTGAACGAGCAAAACTAGCGTATGCCCTCGGGATGTCCGAGTCGCAGGTCAAGGTAGGATATTTTGACATCACAAACATTACGATTAACAAAAATCAATTGTCATAGTACAGTAAGATATCGATTTAGTCTAACTTAGAACATTTATTATTAAACAGAATTGAGAAACAGTGAGAAAATTAATTATCGGGGATACACTGAAAAATCCCAATTTATTAATTTTATTAAAATTAATTATCTAAAATAATTATAGTAGAGTTCAATTGTTTACAAAAATTGAACGTTTCGTTGCTATTATTTTCCGGAATCAGCATTATCGTATGATACAATAATATTTAAAAAGTAGTAGAGATGTAAAAAAATGCACGCCGGTGCGTAAAATCTCAAAATATTTTATCAAGCGAAATATTTCTGGATGATCCTGTAAAGAGAGGTTGGTAAAAATACGGCTTACTCCATAAAGAACGAGGGTGTTTCGTGCCTCTCGCTCATGCACGTACATAAGGCCCGTGTCTGGCGAAAAAAAAAAATTGCGCTGGAATATAAACCAGAACAAGCGAGAATAAGAGTAAGAGGACGAGAGAGAGAGAGAGAGAGAGAGAGAGAGAGAGAGAGAGAGAGAGAGAGAGAGAGAGAGAGAGAGAGAGAGAGAGAGAGAGAGAGAGAGAGAGAGAGAGAGAGAGAGAGAGAGAGAGAGAGAGAGAGAGAGAGAGAGAGAGAGAGAGAGAGAGTAGACGATGAAACAAGCGCAGAGACGTGACAAGCTCTGTAGCATCTGCACCCCCTTGGTTTGCTCGGAAATATTCTCGGCTGTATCGCTTCATGCACATCTACGTAGCAATGTGCTTTATATACGAATACTATCTACCCAGGTAGTATACTCGTTTAACAAAAAAAAAAAACCCTGCACTTTTGCTCAATTTCTCTCGGTCTTAGCATCATCCTGCTCTAAACTATATCGTCACGCTTGGAAACATAAAATAACAAATCCTTCAATGAAAAATAAATGCAATACATCAGCAAAACGTTATCCAAACTCCAAGTTTTAATACTAATATCGACACAAATGTAATTTGCACCAAAAAAAAGTCAAATTAGATTTTAATAGTACACAACAGATGGTATTAACGTAATTTAGAAAAAAAAATCTGCAAATTCAAACGTTGCGTGTTGCTTCCTCATAATTTTTCCACCTTTCCCAAAGTTCTATTCGGAAGTACGTTAATCGATTTTGGCTTTCTCACAGAGGAAACTTTGTTAAAAGTGGAAAATAACGAGGAAGCAATATACTGGTTTGTCCTTTGTAGGATTGATTTAAATATTGGTGTACACGAGTTTATCTCCTTAAAATGTTCAATAGACTCGTAATAAATTCAAATTTCTAGGACGTATACACCGATTGTCACCATTTTAATACTTAACAGTCCTTTTCGTATCTTAAACATTTGTACACACTTTCAACTCGATAGCTTGAGAATTTATCGATTCAGGATCGTTATAGTAATTTTACGTAAAATTTGAAGAAAATTCAAAATATTGTAAAAGTCAAACGGTTCGATCGATTTTCACCTAATACCACGGATCGATTGATACAAATGTAGAATTATCGAGTCGGATACCTCAAAAATTATACGAGCCAATGTGTCAAAAGATACTTTATCAAAATGCAAAGCAATCACGAAAATAACATCATGCAATTGAACGAAAATCAGGAAAAATATAAGTGGGTAACCCTCTTCGTAATTGTAAAATTTGAATTCGATAGATCAAAGTATTATCGAGTTATCGAGATATCAATCTTACAGATGTAAACGCACATCTGTCGGGAAATTTTGATTCGAGTTGTGATTATCCGACGATTTGTAACATTTTGAGTACTCCGACACAAAAATGTTGACATTTTTTTTTCACGAAAACAACATTTTCTCAATGAGGAATCACGGTGTACTAAATTTCGTTTTGTTCAATAACGATTGATCAAATTAAATATTGATTTGTCGAGTAAAACTTTGGTTACTGAAATAAAAAAAAAAAAAAAAAAAAAAAAAAGATAAACTATTATAGTCAGATCATCGAAATGTTTATGAAACTTTTCTCCGAGCAAGTACGTAATTAATATAAAAATGATATCATTTATTAATATTGACTATTTGCCTAAATACTATTGAAATAAAAATTGTCAATCTCAGATCCGACTAAACGCTCTCTCGCCATTTTAATAATACAGATCTCCTTTTCTCTAATTCTCTGTCTCTTCATTCACAATCCTCTCTGGCAAACGATAGTGATTCGGTCGTCGTTTACTCGTCGCTTCTATGTACGTATACTATATACCTCTGGCGAGCACACCCCGTCGACGAATACGTGCCATCCACCTCTTCATCCTCTTCGCTTCCACCACGAAAACGTCTCCCACCCCCTACACGTAGCAGAGAAGAGTAGCATCCGAGGCTCTCCGTTCCCATTTCAAAGCCTCAACCCCTTCGACGTATTTCTCTCTCTTTCTGTTGCTCCACCGTTCCCTGGATTCCCTCTCGCTTTTCCTCGTGCATCGAAGTACCGGTGTTCCTCGCGGACTACCAACACCACCAGGAAACCCAGATACTCGTATAACCAGTAGCAGCAGCAGCAGCAGCAGCAACACAACTCTCCGGTCTCGAAGCGTCAGCGGCGGCGTCGATGTAGCGCTGTCATTGGCTCGTTCCACGCGGCCATATTTACATTTTTATTGAAAGCTACAAGTCTCTGTGTCGGTGAGTGATGGCGAGGGGGCTCAGCGAGCGAATGCCCGACGAGAGAAAGAGAAAGAGAAAGAGAGAAAGAGAGAGATAAAGAAGCGGGTGAAAGAGGGTTGGTTTCCGGTGGAAACTACCGAGAGAGGGAGAAAATTGAGCGTTATACCAAGTGGGAAAGAGATGCCAAATGTTTCACAGAGGTATAGACATGGAAACAGCGAGAAAGAGGGGCTGAAGAAACGGAGGTGGAGACAGAGAGGGTCTCGGCATTCAATTACCTTGGATTTCCTCGGAAAACTGCGATTCGCTTCTCAGCCCGTCTCACGTATACATATAACGTGTACACCTGCAATACCACTATAAAGCATAGCGTCGCACTCGAACCTAGATACGAGAGTCGAGAGCGAGATTGCCTTTGTACGCCCGACGCGGAGAAACTCGTCATAGTTGTGACAATATGACGAGCGAATGTTTGCGCAAAGCTCCCAGCAATGGTATATAGGACGAAGGACTTATGGTCATCCCATTTTTCTTCTGGTTCTGACCAGTGAGGATAGATAGTTTTATTTATATACGTAATGTATTCTTCAGAGTTTTTGTACGATGTTATATATGAAAAATTGATGAGTAAAGTAACCGTGAAAATGCTCAGTCACTTGGAGCACTGTTAGAGGCGTAAGTCCACATTGACACGCGGTATTAACGATCCCCCGGGGAGGCAAAACCCCTCTATTAGATTCTAATAGGGTTGCCAGGGGCGGATTCCTCAGTTAAGTAGCGTGACACCCTCGATTGCTCGCTCGAAGATGGTCAAAGAATTCTGTTCTGCCACGTGCTAATATGTTTTGAACTATCGTGTTGCAGATTATCCAGAGTTGGTACATTGAAACTGTACCATTCTGGTTGATCAGCGATGTAAAAAAAAAAAACAGTTTTTTAATTACCGATCGATTTAATTACAAGTTTTGCCACTAGATTCGATCAATCGGTATTTTATTGAAGTCACTATCGTTTGGTTTGAATGAATGACATTTTTATTCAGTTTATTGAATGATTTTTTGAAATAATAATCATTTTACCATACTCGGTACAAAGAGCAAGAGCAATGGTGATAATGCAAATCAACAACAGCTATTGAACACCAGCAGTTGACACCAGTCATCATTCTGGACTCGTATGAACACCGCGCGGCGATTAAATTTAACACCGTATTTTTAACAGTGTACGTACTTGAAATAAATGATTGAAATAACAATCTTAAGAGCGATTACTCTAAAGAAAAACAGACAGTACGGAATATAAACTATCAATATTTACCAATTATAAACAAATTGATAGAAAATGCTAATTCGGTTTTACGGTAAAGTCTTGAAATTCAAATTGCAAATAATAAAATGTATGATAAGATGGTGTGTATTTTCGTGGCTTCCTAAACGTTTTGTTACCCCTTTGGTCTATCATTCGGGGAGAGTAGCTGATGAAAGTCGAGCACAAGGGGGACCAGAAAAAGAGAAAGAGAGAGAGAGAGAGAGAGAGAGAGAGAGAGAGAGAGAGAGAGAGAGAGAGAGAGAGAGAGAGAGAGAGACAGAGAGACAGAGAGAGACAGAGAGAGAGACAGAGAGAGAGAGACAGAGAGAGACAGAGAGAGACAGAGAGGGCCCAGTGTGGGCGTAGTTGTTTACGGCGGGGTAATCTGCTCGTCGACGGATACCAATATCGATGACGTCAATTAGTACGAGCGAAGGGCCGCTTCGGGTTTTCCATGGAGAGAGAGGGAGAGAGAGAGATGAAAGCACAGTGGCTGTAGTGATGGGAGACTCAACCTATATATAGTAACCAACCCCCGCGTAGAAGCAGGCAGCGGCAGTGGCGGCAACATTCGCCAGCACCCAAACCATGTATCATCATGGTGGTATACGTACGGGAATGGCATGGCACGCCGTGCGGCGTGATAAATCACGCCAGCAGGCGGTGTTCGCCCTTCATTCACCTCCTCCCACACTATACGCACATATCTCTCCAATGCCGCTCCGACACGCACTCTCTTCTTCTCTCTCTCTCTCTCTCTCTCTCTCTCTCTCTCTCTCTCTCTCTCTCTCTCTCTGTACTGTATGCTATATGTTATAACATGTAGGTATTATAGCGTACAAATTTGTCCATATGCACTGGGCAAGTGGACTCTATGACGGAGAGACTGGAGCAGCGGACAATACGACTACCCTGGGTTGATATATATTATAATTATTTCATCAAGGTTTCAATAGTGGCATCAGGTATTTTATTTTTAAGAAGGTAGAATATTCCAAATAATTCTAGCAGCATTTAATATGTTAGATTTTAGTTTCGTTGCTTGGGATTAATCCTTAAGGTGATTCGAGTGATGTTTCATATTTAGGGGAAAATAAAATTATGTCCCTTGGAGAAGAGTGTCGATGAAGGATATAATAATTTATTTTTGCACAAAATATAAATTATTTATAAAAAATAATAGTTGATTACTTACCGAGGTACATTGGCTTCCAGTCATTTTGCAACTTAAGAGAAAATATTATTTCTTTCTCTTATTATTCGTTCGCATAATATTTTATTTGAATTTCAAGAATATTCCTTGGGAAAGAATTTTTTTTTTTTAATTGTATTTTCAAACTGTGGTTTAAGGGTTGAAAAATAAAAATCATTTCACGCATAATTCAACTGAGGGGTGCCGTAACATAGCTTGTATCATGATATTTCCTTTCAGAAGACACGAAAGAAAGGGAGAAAAAAAAAAAACATTCATAGAAAAATACTGTTCGAAATATGATTCGAGCGGAATATAAATTCGTGGTACGACAGTTAAAATGTCATTTGCCAGATGTATGTAGAGTTATAGCGTTAGTATATAGTTTATACAATACGTATATTATACGTTATTTAATTTTCAATTGGATATAGATAATGTATGCGGTTACCGATAGGGGGATATCTTTTAGTAGAGGAATGAAAGCTAGAAAGGGATGGTGTGTGCGCTCGAAAACGGCCGATAAAATTCTCTCGGTGCTAAATTTGATTCAGAAATAAAAATAGAATATTGGGGGATAACACGAATCGGTGAAGCCATTTGATCTCGCACAGTGGTCCCACGCGAAGCGCGAAGCTTCCCCGACGACGGTTCGAGGCTGCAGGGGCAAAGCGAGGTAGGACGACCAGAAGCAGACACGAGGTATGAAACATATCGATATGGGAACCCGGTGTACGAGAACGGAATACAGAGGAGCGCATTATCGAGAGACCCGACCGAGAACGTTCGGTAACCAGCTCGCCGCTCGCCAAACTATATCTTCTTTCACTCACCTAGCTCACTCTCTCCTCGGTATTATTTATTCTACTCGGCATTCTCTCACACTATCCACCACGGAAACCTGCAAAGGAATATCGACACTTTACCGTTGAAAAGAAGAAGATAAGAATTATTGAAATTTTGACTTAAGACTATGTCAAAGATATTCTCAATGTTTCTTACTCTATCGTAAGTGCCATTAATAATTATATCGGGCTCATACATGTGCGACATTGTCCTGTTACCCTTAAGCCTGTTCTACATTAGTCGCAAGCAGCCAATCGCACGATCGTACTGCTTGCGATCGTACGATTGACTGGCTTGCGACAAATGTAGAACGGGCTTAAGGTCTTGCTTTAAAATATTTAAAAGTTTGCCTTTAAATCTTTTGCTTCCTCACGGTGAAGCTGTGATTTCGTGAAATAACATTTTTCTCGAGATTTTCATGTCAGAGCACTTGAAATCGTCAAAATTTCGTGAAATCATAATTAGAATAAATGTCTGTACGCGCATGCGCGGTGTGTAAGTGTTATTTGCGCATGAGTCGGATCGCAACTCTAGTTTGCTGCAATTTTTGTCCAAATCGCTAACGAATGTCTCATTTTATAGTTGTTTGAATTTTTCGAAAAAAAAAGGATGTGTGCTCTCTAACGTTCGTAAATTTTTAGCTATCGAGTTAAAACTTTCTACAAGAATAAGTTATGGGACAAGGTTGTTCGGTATTGAATTTGGCATAAATCGATCAAGGCGTTGAGATTTAATTCAACCATGAATTTTCGAAATTTTTCGACAAATATCTATTTTTTCTTTAACTTTCATAAATTTTCATCTATCAAACTGAAACTTGGAATTCAAATTGGCTACGGTACAAGGACACTTGATCTTGATTTTTTTTAAAGTCGACTAAGGAATTAAAAACTTTATTAAATTTGTAATTTTAATACCACTTTCTCTATGGGAAATCAGAATTGATACAACCGTTACCCGTAGATGATATTCTGTCGATTGGCGAGATCACGTGGAAACTATGTGGAAATTTCAAATTTTCTCGCCTTTTTCCTATTGTTTCGACTTATTCAATCAGAATATGAATATAAGATAAGATTTACAGTGATGCTCGAAATGAAGATCGATTATAAGCGTTTGTGCAACGATTTAAAGTGTTAATCGTTTAAATAGTTCGGTTACACACTTATTCTCTTCTCTGCTGTAATTTTTGCAAAAGCGAAACGATAACATAAATTTAATTTATTCATTGCACACATTATTCGTCATATAATTATTGCATTGATATTTATTCTTATCATCGACAGAACATAATTTATGTATCGACACATAGTTTCGCGCATGATGCATAAATTAGAACGCGTGTTTCCTTTTTTTTTCTAATCACGTGTTTTTTGTATATTTCATCGTGCAATCAACTGTTTATCATTGTGGTATTGTCGCTTTATTATCTTTGTGTGTTATTGTAATATGAAAGATTCATGACGTTATAACGTTATTTGACATAAGAATACGTTAAAATAGTTGTTCAAGGCATAAAATTAATTGTAAAATGATTTTTCGTTTTTTTAAAAAAACATTATTGGACTTGTACGAATAAAACGTGCTGTATGTCATTTTTGTAGTAGCTTGTTCCTGTTGATGGTACTTGCGTTTAGTCAATTGAAACAAACAATAGGTCAATTAAAATCATTTATTTTAATTAAATAATTTTACGAGCATATAAAAAAATAAAATAAACAAATTAAACACTTAAAAATATAGATAAATTATTTTTTCTGTAGCTTTTTATTGTAAGGGGGATAAAACATTTCACAAATAATTCAAAGTAACGATTTGTACGAATGTACAAGTCGGAAAAGTAAAAGGTTATGAATAAAAAAGAAAACACAAACATAAGGAGGTCATCGATTATATCGAGACGAAGGAACATTTGAACGAACTATCATCGGAGAACTCGATTTATTTTTAACAAACGCTCGTACAGCATCGGCGCCTCTAATGACAAATAAATTAATGGATCTTGAGACTGTTTCTGTCGTTCTCTCTGAAAATATATAAGTTAAAGCTTCAACTTGATTTTGTCCGGTAATTGTGTACGGAAGGAGTCGCAACGTACGATCTTCCTTCGGAGAAGCATAAATCGGACGATGCGGTATGTACAGCGCGGTACACGAGCATCGCTTTCATACTCGCGTAGCTTACAGATATCGCATTCTATATTTAATTGATTGAATTTAATAAAACTATGGTAAAATCACTAAAATACTTGCTGTTATCACAAAATTTTGCTATGAGGGTAAAATTAGAAAGAAACTAAACTTTAATGTCGAAAATAAAAAAGATATAAGATTTTTTAAAACTCAACATTGACAATAAAATCAATGGTGACCCTCGTAGCGAAGTATAGCGTCGAGCAAGGATGTTAACGTTTGATTGCGGCACTCTGTACATACATTTGATACCATATAGCTATCAGGAAACATGTATCACCCTTACATGCGAAATTTATCGCATACAAGGGTGAGACCAGAGAGAAGATCGGAGGAAAATCGTAGCGTGCAGAATCGGCAACAGCAATAGTAGCGGTAGCAGTGTTTGCATTGAAAAGTGAAGTAAACGGGGTGGAAGGCTCTAAAACGAAGTCGTCGAGGGATGAGGAGGATAAGTCGTTGGCCACATTGGTGAAGGAGCGACAAAAGTGATTCGCCATGGATCATCAGGCAGCTTTTTCTCTCGGCTCCGATAAATCCTAAAACTCGCATGAATCGTCATATAAAAAAAATAAAATCTTATCATTTTGAGGCTTTTCGACGTGTTAGAAATTTTATAAAAAATTGTAATACAATCTTACGCGTGAATCTTTCGATTTGTCATCGAGCTACGTTTATCTCGTCCCCTTTTTCATACATAGTCAATATAGGTTCATATTCATGCTGGAAAATGGTCCAACTACACGTTTTGGGGCATTTGTACTCGAGCTTAACTCTCCACTGCGGTTTTGCATCACACTATGCACTGCAGTGAACACACATGGACGTGGCTTTACAGAACAATGTAACCGGGGTTTGGATAATCTTGATTTAATAAATCTAACAGTTGGGCTCGACGAGGTTACGGCTCTACGATACAAGAAGGAGAGAGAGAGAGAGAGAGAGAGAGAGAGAGAGAGAGAGAGAGAGAGAGAGAGAGAAAGATAGAGGCGGGGAGGGTTACTCGCCGCAACACCCTCCACCCTGGCGGCAGCGGCACAACACGCGTGCGTAACTAATACGTCGGGGTGAAAAAAACACCACAGGAGTAATCCTGCCAGGGTGATGGTGTTCCCGCTGTTACCGGGGTTCTGCCTGAACTGTTTGTACTCCTGAATATCCTGTATTTTGTCTAAACCGCTGAAAAAAATAGTTTAGATAAATTCGAAGAAAGGGGGATTGAAAAAAACTTATATTAATAATCGAATTATTTATTTACAGTAAAAATAAATAAATAATGTGTTAGATTCGCTGCAATACGACGGTAAACTATTGTCATTGAAATAAATTATATATATTTTAGATAAAGATTTTATTAAATTATGACTTAGGGTAAAAGCAATTAAACAAAAGATAACATTACATCGTTTCATTGATAAAAAAGTTTATATGAACTTTAGATTCCCCTTTTTTTGGTACGAAGGAATTCAACGAATAATAATAAACCGAATATTCTGTCAATAGTAAAGCAGGCGGTGCTAAAAATATGGGAATAAGGGAAAGGGGAGAAAACGTTCAGAAGGTAGGGTGTACGGTGCTCAGAACCGAAGAAAAGTAACGAGGGCAGTCTCTCGAACGTATATCGGAGATTTGTGGCGCGTGGTCAGCTAATATTGAGAACGTTTTGATGTATCGGATTTTAGTGTACGGTGCAAGCACGGCAAATACCATACCACCCATGCTACAAATATTATGGGACATATATGTATATACGTGTAGGGTTATATATACAATATGTATTGTAGATGTTATTATTGCTAACCGCATGAGAACCCTCTCTTTGACTTTCACAATACGTACCTATCACGGGTATGATGTGTATTGTACAGTATAACCCCGAAAGAGCCAATAAACCTGCGAAGTATTACCTTCGGTATAACGTAACGAGAGTTCAGAGTGAAGATTTATTAGTGCGCGTGAACAAAATTAGAAATTTTGATCCCTTAATTTTCTTCAATTGAAAGATCAAATATTAAAAACCAGAAACATTTATAAAGGCAATTCAATGCTAAACAATTGTTTAAGGATTACTATAATATTATATATTTAACAATTAATGGGCTTTATTCGATAGAAAGTTACAATTTGAATGGTTTTCCATTAGAAAAAAGTATTCGGAAGCACAATTTTTATTATTTAAAAAATAGAAAATTATTCAACATCTACTTTTAATACGAATGGTGACTATTCTCTGCGGTGTACAATATATTCTCGAAAGAGATAATAAACCTGCGGAGCATTACCTTCGATACAACGTAAGGAGAGTTGAGATTGAAGATTTATCAATGCGCGTGGACAAAATCGGAAATCTTGAGCGTTCAATTTTGACGATTCAAAGCTTAAAAATGTATTAATTTATTATTCTACAATAAAATACAAAATTAACATTTTAATCCTGAGAAGATGTTCATTCCCGACATAAGAATTTTATTGTTGCTCACGATACCTATCGCTATAGCAGGTATCGCGTGTAGTGTACGATAGGGATGAGCACATTCGATTGAAAGTTACAATTCGAATGATTTTCCGCTAGAAAAAAAGTATTCGGAATTACAATTTTTATTATTTTTTAAATGGAAAATCATTCAACATCTACTTTTAATTTGAATGATACCCATTCTCTGCGGTGTACAATATATTCTCAAAAGAGCCGATAAACTTGCGGAGCATTAACGAGAGAAAAATAAAAATCGGAGATTTATTAGCGTAGACACATTCAGAAATCTTAATTGCTCAATTTTGTTCAATTAAAAGATCAAATATTTGAACCACAAAAATTCATAAAGACAATTCAAAGCTAAACAGTTGTTTAAGGGTTACTATAATATTCTATAATAAATATAACAGCAGATATCACGTGTAGTGTACAGTAAGGGACGAGCACATTCGATTGAAAGTTACAATTCCAATGGTTTTCCATTAAAAAAAAAGTATTCAAAAGCGAAAATCATTCAACATCTGCTTTTAATTCGAATGATATCGATTCTCTGCGGTATACAATATATTCTCGAAAGACTAAAAAAAATCTGAGCATCATTACCTTCGGTACAACGCGAGGAGAGTTCAACGTGAAGATTAATTAACGTGAACAAAATCAGAAATCATGATTGATAAATTTTGGTCAATTGAAAATAGAAATATTCAAAAATTCATTAAGGCAATTGAAATTCAAAAAGTTTAATTAGGGAATCATAATAATATTCTAAAATAAAAAATTAACATTTTAACTTTAAGAAAATATTTATTTATAGTATAAACATTTTTTTCTTATAACTTTTCTCCAAATTTATTAAATTATTCATAAAAATAATCAATCTAATTAGAGTCAATCTAATTAATAAAATTTCGTAATATTAATCAATTGAAACGAAAGGAATATTTGAAATATAATTTATATGTCAGCGTGTATTTCGTGAATGTGATTTTTTCTCTCGGACACTTAACGTTGAAGGAAAGCGTCCTGTGGAAAGAAAGAGAACAGAAACATTAATTCGTTCGATAACGAAACCGAGGTCGATCCCCAGATGTCTATTCTTCTTAATCCCCTCGCGAACATTCGAGTCACCTTGCTCCATCTCCTTCGTCTCTTTTTTTCTTACTTTCTCCCTCTTCGCTTGGTCGAGTGTTTTAATTTTCATCCGAGCAGCTATTAACTTTTACGAGAGCCGTTTACTTTTTAATCCGTTTAGCGTCTCTCGCTCGTGAGAGAGGCGTTCACGCGCACGCCCGCGCGCCTTCGAGCTAGGCGCTTATATCTTTAATTCAACCTCTCGCGAGAGCTAAACGGAAAGAGGTTCGCTGAGGCGGCGGCCATTGAACAATCTGGAAGGGGATGAAGAGGTGAAACTCGAGATAGAGAGAATGAGGTAAAGTGGGAGAGAGAAGTGAGTGGATGCGCCAGCGCGAGATCGGACGAGGGGGTGCGCGCGAATTTGCTATTTCGCGGATTTTGCTGATGCTCTCAACTTCTTTCTCTTGTCCTCTGATCAACTAAATCCGGGTAATGTGTATCAGTAGATAATTTCCAAACTATATAAAAAATTCCTGAAACAAAATTACTTATAAAATTATTTGTTACTCTAAAATCAAAATACAAACATAAAGCACATTGCTTATTTGTTAAACTCGAACAAATAAGTATTGAGTCATGACGTATAAAATTCACGAACCATAACAAATTTTTATTTCAATAAAATATGATACTTGGAGTCTTAATTTTTTTATCAAGTCCGAATCTAAAGATCTTTGTACTAATTTGTTTTCCGAGACATTTGAGTAATAAAAAAAAAGGTTGGTGGCATAAAAACAGGAAATTTTCCTCAGACGATCCTCGTTATCCCTATTTTCGTGATATTCTTTTATTATAATGTTGGTACGGTGTCTCTGCTCGACCACCCTCACAACGTCGGCGGGTTAATCCGGACTTGAGGTGGAGGAAAGCGGCAAGAAAAGGAGGAGAAGGTACGGTTGCGAGGGATGCTCCAGTGAAGTAACGCGGCTTGGATCAGGGGTGGTTTTTGGATGCAATCGGGGTACAGCGGTGCGCCCCTTCTATCCTGTACCCCTTCCTACGTCTCCACACCACTGGCCTTACTCCCCTGACGCCCGTTACGTTAATTAAATACATTGTTGCGGGGACACAGAGGCTGCCAGTATGTATTTCGAGCTTTATAGGTGCAAAGGGGCCACCTTAAGTGAGACAGAGATATCTGGGCTACGAACAGAACATTGAACCCTCGTGACTCTGTACGTTAATAACTATCCTTGAGATGTTTGCAATCTAGTCTTCGATAGAGCTTAATTGTCTCATCCCTAAAGTCAGACGAATTAATAACGCGTGAGGTAATTATCAACACGTAATAAATTTAAGAATACGAAGTGTGCGAGACGTCATTTACGTAACGATGAGTCATTGATCCTCTATAGGCGTAAAGAATACAACAACAAAAAGTAATTAAATTCAAGAATACGAAATAATTCTCTATAAGTAACAAAGATAAGAAATAAAAAACGTCACAGTCGACCCTTTGACTAAATAATTCCCCGACGATTACGCGCAGAAAAAATTATGTTGTAGCCAACCTAACATGAGGTTTCACAACCACTTAGTTCAGTTGCGTGAACCTCGTCCTTAGGTTCGCTGCATCCAACCTCATGTAGAGTTAGCGGTACGGCATTATTTCTCAATGCACTAAATTACGTTACTAAATTGTATTTAAGCAATGTCATTAGTTTTTCAATTGCATTATTTACTTTTGTAACTTAATTACATTGTTCAGTCAATGATGTAGTTCTAGCCAACGGATTTAAAAATGTGGGACCTGTACGAAGTAATAAATCATTAGCATCGATAAATAATACAAATTTAAGTCCATAACATAGCACCTGTTCCCAGAAAACACAGTAACGTACGATGACACATGAGCTTTATCTCCACGGAAAGAAAAAACGTCGTTGGGGGGATACTGACACATTAGTTCCAACAACCAACCGGAATAGTTAGCACAGCGACAACTACTCGGTTGGTTTGAGAAGCTACAATGTCGTTGGTTATATATCGGTAGTAACGGTAACCAACCAAGATGGCGACCTAAGCTTACCGGTTCGTTGGTGTAATCCATCGGTTCGGCGTAATACGAAAAAAACATCAGTTTAACACAGATATTTCTATTTATTTACACTGGCGAGAACCGATGCGTACTTCGTGCGAAACTCCGATAGATGAACGTCATCTATTCACAATATTTCACTGTACCTTTACCATATATTCAATGCATATCACTTTTATTTTTTGCAAACCCTCGTCCATCCATAACCACCTGTCATTTCGAACAATGGCGGCGTTTGCCTTTGTGAAAAGTT
Source organism: Cylloceria caligata (assembly GCA_963942595.1). Classification (NCBI taxonomy): domain Eukaryota; kingdom Metazoa; phylum Arthropoda; class Insecta; order Hymenoptera; family Ichneumonidae; genus Cylloceria; species Cylloceria caligata. Next base: position 4,724,088 of record OZ012704.1, read on the forward strand.
TTACTCGTAACACGTACCAACCGGTTGGTTATAGACGGAATGCGATTGGCAATGGGAACCAACTCGTGGATCGCCGGTAATATCCAAACGCTTGTCGCAACTATCGCCAACGTTAGTCGCACAACTTAACGGCTCCTGGTGACGACAGTACCGTGATTGGTTACAGGAATCAAACCAGTGTTCTTTGATATTATTTTTCGTTAACCAATCGAATATAATTTGTAATACTATTTTGATTTGGTTTCTGTAACTAACTCGCGACACAGCATATGCTGGAAGCGGTTATCGCAACTACTTTTGTTTTTTCCGGGTTTGAAAGTCGTTTCTACGATTGCACAGACAACAATAAAAAAAAAACGAGTTTCTCGTTGATCAACAGATTCTTTTCTATGGGAAATGGTTATCCCGATTCTTACTTCCTCGTGGAGGAAGTGGTATTAAAATTTTCAATAAATTTGAAATTTTAGTGAAATTGTACATTTCATAAAGTTTAAACCCCTTAATCGATTCTCACGAAATTAGGTATCATGGATCCTTGTTCCCTGGTCAATTTGTATACCAAAATTCAGCTTGATAGATGAAAATTCACGAAAGTTCGAGCAAAAATAGATTATTTACGAAAAAATTACAAAAATTCATGATTCAATAAAATCTTAACATTTTGATCGATTCATACCAAACACAATATCGAACAACCTTGTTCCATGGCCTATTCTTGTAGAGAATTTTAACCCGATAGCTAAAAATTTATGAAAACTAGAGAGCGCAACTCCTTTTTTCGAAAATTTAAACAACCATTAAATGAGACACACGTTAGCGATTTAGTCGAAAATTGCATAAAACTGACAGGAGTTGCGACCTTAACCATGTGCATAGTTTTAAGATGAGCAAGTAACTTGTTCTCGAAATATATCTAGTATAATTTTGCAAGCTCATCACACATACACATTCGTACAGAGGAAGAAAAAATATATTATTATCGTCCTGAATCCACTCTTTCGGAGTTTTACCAATTATTTACCAGAGTATAGCGATACTTCGTCTTATATATATATTTATCAAAAAGTTATACGAATCGAATTAGTTTTCTATTGTATGGTACTTAATCTTATTTGTATTATCTGTACAGTGCCGGAATTAATTTGTATAGGACTTGTAGAGATTCACACATGATGTAACAGTAACGTAAAGTTACTGTAAATGTTAGTTAGTGCCGATAATCTGTATCGCTAAACGTACGTCAATGAATATGAGCTTTCCAGTAAGCGAAACGATTTACGAAGTAGCATACAAGAGACATACGTGTAAAATCCCAGTTACCTCTTATTAAATCGCTACACTGCTTAGTAAGTATGAGCATGACAATGGATATTGAGAATGACAATAAAAATGGCGTAATAATTCCTATACGAAGATGACGTACTTTGATTCTTCTATGTTTACACGTAAAATCTCGATAGGTAAGATTACTATAATTATTTATATGGAACGTGGTACAAGAGTGTACTCAAAACTATTACGATACATATTGCAGCTTCTATATTGTTTATAAGAATCGAAAAAATAAAGTTCATGTGTCATGCACGCGTACTATAATTACTGTAAGTAAGATTTGTTCATAGTTGTTCGTAGACTGTTCTTTTTCTTGTACGTACGTGAGAAAAACTACACAAATCCTGGTGCAACCTGGTCTTGGTAGTAAGAATTTTAGCGAGGGGAGTTGTACAATAACGCGAACTAAGACGTTTTCTCAGGCAAGAGTCACGTTCAACCCCTTGTGTGGCTTAACTAAACGTAGCTTCGGGACACCTGCTGTACGCGGAACATAAGTTTTTACGATGACGACAGCGAGAGGGCGTACTAAAGCGAGGACCGCAGAGAATCTAGCAATAGACACAGTTGTCTATATATCTCTCATCTCATTTCATAGTATCATTGTATAAAAAAAGCTTCAACTTTAATTGTAAAACTCTAATTTCAACGTCTTGGTGATGATTAAATGTTGTTTCTGTGAAATGAAAATATCATGTTGACATATCAAAAATTTTTTTACAATCTACGCACAGAGCGTTTCGTTACCGACCGAGTTGGAATTTAAAGGATCGCTCAGGAGCCAGAGATAGGAGTTTCATATTTCCTTAATGCGCAGGGTACTCAGCACTAATTTAAAGACTAAGCGCAAAAGACTTTCTCTACGATGTACCACGTGACACCTGGTGTAACCTCTCTCGCACTCACGCGATATCTGTGGTGATGTCTTTCTTGCATACCAAGTAGCGTGGTGTGAGCTTTTTATCTCCCCTTAAGGTAGTACCTCCGTGCTACAGCGGTAGGGATATATGCGTTTGTGCGCAGTGTGCAAGAGGTTATGGCGACAGATACCCGAGTCACCGATGCTATGACAATTCTAATTAACTAACGATATCTCAAGAACAAAACGGTAAATCATTCTCAATTTTTTGTTAGTATATACGTTCTGTATCTCCTCGAAACTCTCATTTTTTATCAATATGTACGTCTCCTTCAGACGGTACAACGAAAAATCTCAAGAACAAAGCTGTGAGCGATTCCCAATTTTTTTTTTAGCATATACATTTGTTGTATACTTCTCAAAAACTCTTATTTATCGATCAACTTTTACATCTCCTTGATATATTAGAATAAAAAATCTCAAGAACAAAGCGGTGAACCATTTTCAGCTTTTCTTTTAGTATATATGTTCTATACTTCTCAAAAAGTATCATTTTTCGATTAACCCTTCCATCTCCATCAGACGGTAGAACAAAAAGTGTATAGTTTGTTCGTGTTGTATGCGTTCACCACTCGTCCAAGACGGTCGAGAACAACAATTCGATCGCTAAAAAGTATTGTTATCCATTCGTTGACGACCATTATCGAGGCGCGTATTATAAAACAAAGCTCTCTAAACTAAAATCCGGATTCGAGCCATTTAGAAAATCAATTCAGTGTTAAGTATTTCATATACAATAAATATCGTTTCATTAATTTATTACCGATTCTTCACAATACCTAAACGTTTATTCGAACAATTGCCTTGGAAATAAAATCCGCGACGTAACACAAGCAATAATTCATCGATGGTTATATATGTTGGAAGGTCAAAGGGCGTGCGTTCTGCAATAAGCTCGCCCCCTCGTGTACAACTAAAGCCTACCAAGTATTAACTATATCACTGTAGTATACTATTGGTGGTCCTGAGGCTTCCGATGCTCTTCTCTACAGCCTGCCAATTCGTTGGGGCATTATCCCGCTCGTAAATTTCGGTAGTAACCGAGCTTCGACAAGGAAGGCCTGTCGGGCAAGCGAGAGGAGTACAACGAGCCCGGAGCGAAGTGGATTGCGGGGAGGGTGATGACGATGGTGGTGATGCTGTGCTATACGAACTACTTGCTAGGTACTATACCGTAGTTGGTCTGCTGGTAGTTGATTGAGTCGCGTGCTACCACCGGAACAGAGAGGGAATGCGATCATCTCTCGTCCACGCGAGGACAATGCACTTGGGGGATCCAGCGATCATCCACAGATTTAATTAATGACTATCTCGATTCCCCAGTTGGCTGGAGATCTATTGATTCCCAAAGTACTTGGATTGACATTTTTTGACCGTCAATACTTTTTTTTCGTAATGGAAATTTAGTAATTCTCATAAACGGAGAAAATAATTTTGTTGGTCCAATAAATATTTGTTGATAGAATGATATCGAGTGAATATTTTTTAGCTAAACTGTAACAAAATTATTTTCTCCGTGTACTATAACAAAATATTATTATTATTTAAAGCTCAAGACAAATAAAATAATTATAGTAATAGTAATATGAATATTTTATTATAACTATTGAATATGATTATAATAATAACAATATATCATTAGAATAACGGTTAATGTGTTGTGAGTGTTTTGTTTATTAAATCTCACGAAAGGTTAGGGATTTAATAATTTTGAAGATGACAAATATTGGTATTTTGATAAATTTAGGTAAAATTTGATAGAGATTGAAAATAATGATAAAAATTTTATGCTTTCCTCGCAAATATTCACGATAATTGTATATTATTGAGGCGTAAATTAATAATCGAAATTTTTAATTTTTGTTACAGGTGTGGTTCCAGAACAGAAGGACAAAGTGGCGAAAGAAGCACGCGGCGGAGATGGCGACGGCGAAGCGACGCCAGGAGGAGGTCGAGGGTGTAGGCGCGGAGGGTGAAGATGGTTGCAGCGACGGCGAGGTCGACGGCGGCGGTGAGACCGCGGCGAAGAGGCTCAGAAGGGAGCTCGAGCAACAGTACGGACCGTGAGGAAAGAGGCTTGGGGGTGAAAGGCGTGGCCACGGTCTATAGGGGCGGCGAATAGGGGTTGTGCGGTGGCTGCGCAAAGTTGAGCGTTCACGGGTGTCTCGCATCCCGGAGCTCCCCGGTGGTCGCTATGTACGCTCGCCAGTCTCGTCGGCCTCGAGAGGGATGAAAGTGAGACAGCGAGAACGAGAATACGAGGCGGAGGGAATGCGACGAAGGGAAAGAAAGGCGAACGAAGGCCTCGCGGAAAACTCGGTCGTCCGAATAGCCGACTCGCCGCACAAGGAAAAATAAAATGGAACGCATCGAACATGAGAGAAAATCGAGAGCGTCCACTTAAATTTCTCTTCCTCTTCTTTGTTTTTCCTTTCATTTTTGTTTTTTTTTTCTAAATTCCGTCTTTTATCGTGGCCATCGTCCGCGGATACTTGATACGATAACAGGGTACACGAGAGGACGAAAGCTCGCGATTCCGCGACTCGAACGACCCACCGGTTCGTTCTTTTTCCGCCGGTCAATATCCACTACTCCGCACCGCACCACTCCATGTTTTTCCTCGCTCTTACACCCTGCCTCGCTCCCCTCCTTATCCTCTCTCGATATCTCGGATATTGCACAACCGTTTCCCACACGAGGAAGAGAGAGATTACCGCTTCCGGGCGATAAATTCGTACTTGCCGCTCCGGGAACGAAATTCTATAAGGTGCAGGGAGGAGGAAAATTCCGGGTCGTTGGCTACTTCTCCAAAACGAGAAAGACGATCTTCTTCCCTTTTTTGCACTTTTACTTCGACTCTCAAAATTGTTTCCTTGAGAAGTAACAACGAGTGTTCGAAGCTTGGTCGAACTTGACCGATCTGGAGCATCACAAGGGCTTTGCGTCAAGAACGACCAACGGAATCGACAAAAAGATACAGAAGAACGCCGCTACGTTCTCCGCAGAAAAGTTTTTTTCACTGAAAAATGACTGAATCGAAAGTTAAACCGTTTGGCAAGCTTACAATAGACTATTCGTTGGTCAGTGCAATACTATAACGATCGAGGCTCTTTGCATTTTCGAATAAATAACCAAATAATCGTGGGAAATGATATAAATAAAGGAAAGAAGGAAAAAACCGCGATCGAGAGGGAATAAAATATATATAAAAGTCGCGAGAGCTAGACTCGTCGCGCACAGAAACACCCATCTTTTGTACATAACACTGTAGATATTAACGAATAAATGATAAACGTGATTGTGATATTCGGCGTTTCAAATGCAAGCTCGATGTAAGTAGAAATCGTAGGTATATTAACTGTTATAATGATATAACAAGTTTAAAACGAATAAAAAAGAGAAACAGACAGACCGACATACACGCACGCACGTACGCTCGATCTCTGAGAAAGTCACGAAAATGCACAGATCGCGATTTTTTAAATGGGCGACGGTATCGTCGATTGCCAATAGCAAAGCTAATTTAATTTATACCGAGAAATACAAAAGAAAATATTAACGCTGACGTTCGATTGGAGTACGCGCAGGGATTGGCACTGTTCGAATAAAAAAATATTTATACTTTCGTAAGGTGATAGCTAATTACGTTCTTTTATGAAATAATTATTATCCCGAAACGGTAGTTACACCAAATTATTCTCAATTGTCGAAAGAACATTGAACTTTCTTCTCTCGTCCAAGATTTATTTACTTTTGACTGAGCAGAATTGTAATTTGTATAATTTTTATTTGTATCAGTGCCCGACTCTGCCATCTTGAGAGACAAAAAATCGGTGGTCATGATAAAATGATAAAAATTACAAATTTATAGATTGTCAAACAATTTCAACGATTTAAGGATAAATACATTTTTGTGATCATTGAATTTTTCTTTCAGTGCTTGTAAACTTCAACGCCTAATCGATTATATATATATATATATATAATAATATAATATAACGAAAAATAATCGATTGTACAGTATAACTAGATAAATTGTTGATTAACCGGTAGCGACAATCTGTATAAAAGAAAGCGAGAGAAAAAAAAACGACAACGACGACGACGACGACGACGACGACGACGACGACGACGAGAAGCGCCCAGCACTGTATAAATTATACATAAATGTTATCTATCGCTTGTGTATTATATCTCTGATTTAATAAATGGCAAATATGATATCCTGATAACAATGACTATAAAATGTATTTTTACATCCTTCCTTTAACCCTACCATATGAAATTTCGTTTTGTCTTATTGAATTTTTTAAAATATAATTTTCCACCGTTCTGCTATAATAATTAACTTATAAATGTATTTGTTTCATAATGATTGCAATGCCACAATTCTCTTTTTTATTTGCACACATGTAAAAACAATGGGATAACAGAGATTTTAAATGACAAATTCAATCTAACTGAAATCACTTTTTGCAATAAAATAGAATAAAGTTAAATATTTCCAGTTAATTATCATTGTTAAAAATCTTAACGTTTCGGAGCACAGAGACATTTTATGGTGATGGAAGTTACAATATCGTAATAATAATTCAATGTCGCGAGTCTCTTCGCAATATAATTCTCAAACATTCAATTTGATCGTCGTCTCGCCACGAGTCGAGGCGGACCAATGATTTATTCTGTCGAGGACCAAGTTTTGGGACAAGTTATCCTACAGTCCTCGTTGAAGAATATATAGTATCCAGTTCGTGCGGGCTCCCTGACTTTAAGGTCTCTCTCTCTCTGTCTCTCTTTCCCCATCCTCAATCCCGTCACTTTTCCCCGAACCTTGTTACAAAGCCTGACACGATGTTCTCGCGCTCACCCTGTCGGGCTCACCACCACCACCACCATCAATGCTGAGCCACGATGACGAAGATGAGCCTCGGAGGGTTCCTCCTCGGAATGAAAATAACTTTCCTGTACTCCAACCACTATTCCTAATGTTTTTACTATATTATCAGAAAGTCAGAAAGAGAGAAAACGACTTTTTATACGCAATATGATATGAAGTAAGGACATTTATTTGTTTCTCTCTTAGCAACTGATCTCCCTAACGTTTTTTCCTTCTCACTCTTCAGATTACCCTTCTCCCTGCAGTAAACTATATTCTCCTCGGTATTTTCTCAACTGTTCTACAGCCGTCATCGAACGACGAGTCGTGTCATCGAGCCCTATGTACTACACCAACTATACGGATGCGACCATTTGTTCGAGCCTGTGATACGAGTTGACTATCTCGCTCACGTGTCTAAAGTTACTTCGAGTCATAAAAATATAAAAATATAAATAACGAGATCGTTTCACTCATCCGGAGAGTTTTCCGGATGATGATCGTCACGAGGCTCGGCTTATATTTACTTTTGGAAAAAAATCAGGATGAGAAAAAGAGCTTTGCTTTTCTAGGGACGTCAACACATAATTATCACGTGCGACGGTGCAATATGTCTTCTTCTCCTTCGTCACTCATGCTGAAGATTACACTTGACGCGGAATACATGGTTCTTATCAGAGATGCTGGGCATCCATCCGTGGTACGAAGTACGTACTTCTTAACACCCAACTACCCGCAGGACAAAAACGTTATACGTTTGATGTTGATCAAATGATTTTACTTCAAATTTTTTCACTGATTTTTTTCGTCTAGTTATTCCATGATTCATTTATTATTTATCATTTGGTAAATGTTATCAATGTGTAAGACGCTCGTAAAACTGTACTGTTAAAATTACGGTGTTAAAATGAACAGACGCGCAGTTTTCATACGAGTCCACACTGACGACTGGTGTCAATGGACGGTGTTCGATAACTCATGTCGATTTACATTATAATCAATCACATTTTTTTATTATATTTGTGGCATAATTCTGTATTGATTAATGATCATTTATTCATTTTCATCTTCCCATTCCGGACTTAAATACGTTGTAAATGTTGAGGTGGGGCCTAATGATTATAAAACAATCGCTTGTGCTAATTTAACACTGTGAAAATTGTTAAAACTCACATCAAATGGGTCAACACTGGTTAAAAGTTCACACCAATCGACTTTGATACCCTGGATTTTTAACAGTGCGATACACTGTTAAAAATGCGGTGTTAAAATTAACCCTCGTGCGGTGTTCATACGAGTCCACACTGACGACTGGTGTCAATGGACGGTGTTCAATAGCTGGTGTCGATTTGCGTTTGAAATATTAATTTTGTAACCACAAAACTTTAAATGCGTTTTACTGGATAATAGGTGAATGAAATTCAATGACATTTTTCGATGATATTTGTGACGTAATTCTGTAAAGATTGCTGATAATTCATTAATTTTCATCTACTCATTCCAAACATAAAAATCTTGTGAAGTTTGAGGTGTTGGGGTCTATTGATTATAACACAATCGCTTGTGCGAATCTAGCGCTGAAAATTGTTAAAATTAATACCAAATGGGTCAACTCCGGTCAAAAGATGACACCAATCGCCTTTAAAATCCTAAATTTTTAACAGTGTATAGTCAAAAATTATTATTTTTTCAAATATCCGAAAGGTGAAAATACTGAAAAGTAGAATTTAGAAAATCGCCATCGCAAGACATCAGGATCGACTTGAATCAACTTTTTGATTCCGAAAAAATCAACGTTTTTCATTTCGCTCGGTTCAGATTACGAATCAGGAGTTTCTTTTTTTTTTAAATTAAAGGAATCGATATCAAAAGTAGAAAAATCGTAAAGAAATATTCATTTTTCTCGTTTTTTCTTTACGATTCTTTTAGATTTTTAATAAAATCCTTTAAATTCATAATCAACAGAAACATTCGTATTCGATAGAGCCTCGAAAAGTGTTAAATATAACAAAAAAAAAAGTAAGTGTTCGCCTATCCGAATCCTTCGTAATTAAAAGATGTCGATTTTTACGAAATTATCTTTGAAACTGTTATTCTGACAAACTTTAACCGATTTTACCAATTTCACAACTTCCATAAGTTCTTTTCGTCGTAAAATAAAAAAGTCCAAGACCAATAAGAACACGTCTCAATATAGTAACAGCGACAAAAATGTTGTGCGTAATAATAAATAAATCAATGGATAAACAAACAAAAAATGAATATTTCAAAGGAACCAGAGATGCCTCTGATAGCTCTGACTATTACGATTGAATATCGAATCAAAAACTCGCGTCATTAGATCATGGTGTAAGGAGAGGGTGTGCTGTATAGTAAATTAGTTTTGCTCTCAATTACTCTCAGCGTTCAATTTCTATCGCTCAGAGTCGTTGGCGTCGTTCGAGAGATAATTTGATTCGTGCGAAACGAGATCGGACTGGTTAGTGCACTATAGGAGGGCCAAGTGGTGAACGTAGAGAACGCGGTATAAGAGAGCAATCCCGTTCGCTTTTCGATCGACCCTCTGCTCTCGCTCTTCCTTTTTCTATCTCGTGTTTAACCGCACAGCTTTGGTGGCATTCGCTGCACCAAACGATGCTCTTGATTAAATGCTTCGAACCGAGGCTCCTCGCTGTTAACTGTCCTTCGACTATCGTTGTTACCGATGTATACTATAGAAATAGGAATAAATTCTCGACTCGATTACCATTGATCGATAAATCTGATTGAGGAATCGAAGTACGACGAATCGTTAACGACTCAATACTCAAGAAAACGCCAAGTGTAACACTTTGTGAAAAGTGTAAAAGTGTTACTTTGAAATAAAGTTTATTTCAATCAACAAAATATATATATTATGCAAACACATAATTCTCAGAAACGTATCTTACGCATGCTAGCGCTGAAACATTCGGTCTCTGCGTTAAAATGATACTAAAAGTCGAGTAACAGTAGAAGAAGTAGTAAGTAATGTTTAACTCGAAATGGTTCAATTCTATGAGGGAAACTGGCTATTAGCGAGTGATGAATACCCTCGTATCGTACACTTCGAATCAATTTACTAAACGGTAGATTAATTTAATAAGGGTTCTGCCGTGCAGCGCGTGGGGCAAAAAGTTGATCGAGCAAAAGGGGGTGCAGCAAACTATACGTTAGCCCCGAGGTAGCGTGATGTGCCGAACTAGACGAAGCGTAACGGAAGAGAGATGCGGATGCTGTGGGGTAAGAGGAATGGGGGCAATGAGAAACGAAGACCGAGAGAACCATTTCAGAGGGATATAGCAATGTAGTTGCGAACTATGGTAGTACATGCCCCCCACCCTCTTCGACCCCATCCACTCGTAGCATTTCAAGCAAAGTCACCCTGCGCCCAGCAGCAGCAGCAGCAGCAGCAGCAGCTATTCATTTAGCTAACAGGCTGTTATGATTAAGTTTCCTGGCGCAAGAGCGTTCGAGCGTACACGCAAGAGAAGGACAGAGAAATAGATAGACAGATAGATAGACAGAAGGAGGATGAGAGAGGGGAAGAGCGAGGCAATTCGAGTGCCATCCGCATTTGGAGTTTGGCGGACTTTACCGGCACACTACTACGAGACACATTACGATCATATAGTTTTCTTCGTCAAATGATTTGTCTGTCCCTACCTCCCGCTATTTTGCCACTCCTTTCAACCCTTCCTATACAATATTACCGCGATTCATGATACACCAGACTCTGTAACACGCATTAATGTATTCTGTAAATTAATTCACTTGTTTTAGACAAAAACATACACATTGAGAACCACGTGGAAATATATACGGAGAACGAAAAAATGTGGCAGCAAAACTTTTGTCATTGTAACTAAATTGGTGACTGAGTTATTTATTTCTCAATCCAAGATACGGATATTATCTTTTTTCAATTATTTATTCGTTAGCTCTAATATCCACACGAAAAATAATATATTGTGCGACTAGGGCCGATTGTTGGCGATTGCGACGAGTGTAAAGTTTGCCAATCACACGAGTCGCATTCGCTAATTTCGACGCGCGTCATACACGATAATTTATGTAACAAGTGAACGCACAGCATCCTTGCTCCTCCCTAAATAAAAAAATTAATCGCCAAGCAGAAAAATAGATTATTTAATGAAAAGCGTTGAGGTTAGGGTGCTCAGGGTGTCTAGCCGGAATCCGGAGGTGGGGGGAGGAGATCCCCAATCGAATAAAAAAGTAAATTTTTATTGAATAAAAAAACATTGCATATAAACATCAAATGTTTTTGCGGTAGCATCTTCTGAATCACATTCGCAGCAATTTCTTGTACTTCAGGCAACGTACCCCATTCCTCGTTACTTTCCATCGTGTTAATTTCTTTTTTTTCTCTTTTTATAGCCCTAACAAAATTTCGGTGTAACCAAAAACGTATGTTGCTTCAACTGCACTGAACATAGCTGCTTGCCGCGATATAGTTCGCGATGTCAGTGAAACAGGAATGAAAGGTGAACTGAATATCTCTCAAGGGACGAAATTGAAACAATTGTGAACTCCGCATGCGTGAATAAAAATTTTCAATACTGTCATGAAATTGGCCACTTTCATCCCGCAAAATTGTCATACAAAAGATGACTTTTCATGCACGTGTTACAAAAAATGAAATTTCTTCGTTCAAAGATCCCAATGTAGCAACTAAAGTTCGGTTTTGTCGCTCTATAACAAAGAGGATTCATAGTTTTCAAACTACCGCTTAAAGGTGTTTACTTTGGTGTGGTCCAAACTGTTTATGTATAATTTAGAGAGTCGTGAAAAATACATTTTGAATCAAGTTGAATACATTTTTTATTAAATAAAAAAGCAATTTCAAATAAAATGGTATTTTTACGTTTTCATTTGATATTTGAAAAGTAACGATAAAGAATCCGGTGTTGAAACGCTGATACACCAATCTCTTTTGAACGTGAAATCAAAACTTGATATTTGTTTTTTTTTTTTTTTTTTTTTCAGCGTTATACAACTGCTAGAACGGTTTTAGAAAAATGTATTTGCAAAGGCCTCAAGAGGAATGAAAGAATAACGCAATTTACCGTGAATCGCACGAATGGATTCCCATCCATTAATATTTATGTCGATATCCAGTTAAACCCGGAGTGTCGAGGGCTATGACTTTTATATAAGAGCCCGTGTCACTCCGATGCACCATCACGTGCTCGCTGAACCGCGAGTCGCCCTTTTACATGGAGTGGCGATTCATCGATTTCTCTCTGCCTTCTGGTGTGTCACCGGTAACATAAATGTACCTAATGTATATATTTATACAACGAATATTGCAATTTTATTAACTGTTAAATAATGATTTTTCCAATTTAAGGGTGAGGGAAAGGCGCGTATTCGCCGATTTCTAGAAAAAAAAAAAAACGTATTTTTTTATCGATAAAAAAAAATCGTATCATAAATTCTTTATGATTTATTGTTTGTAGCGGTGTTTTGATCATGTTAAAAATTCCCAGATCTCAATGTCAAAAAAGGCGTTCCATTTTTTTTTTCAACCATATTATATATTTAAAAAAATCTGTAACTACTACAATTTTTTATATTTGCCTCTGAAAATTATGTCATATGATCGCAACACAATTATATAATAATAATAATATTATACATTTAAAAAACATTGAATAAAGACATTTAATTATTTATTTAAGAGAGAAACGGAAATTAGCACTACGAAAATCTCGAAGAACGTAGAATCTTTGCTGTCGGTGTCGCCCCAGAGTTCTACCGGAGAGAAACATCATTTTTGCTTCCATTAGGAATGTTTTATCACGCGGTGTCACGCTCCCGCACCCACCGCAGTTTTGGCGGCGGATGCTACACTGCTATTGCCATTAGAGTTTCCAAATCCACGACGATAAATTATCACAGTACATATGTGTAAGTTATACATAGTGCATGTGCAGCTGTAGTACATACGCGTATGTATACGTCGTATATAGCGAGCCGTGAGTTGCCAAGAATTACTTTGGTACCAAAACGATCCCATTACCAACTCATCTCAATATTTTCAAGAAATATATTTTAGTACAAAGATCATCGATATGCAATTTTGATTATTAATTTTCAATTGCAACAAGTTTTTTTTTTACAAAATCTGTGATCTTCGATGTTATAAAACAAAGAAAAGTTTAAGTTATAAGAATTTTTTCTTTATTTTATCTGTATATTTAATTAAAGTTACGAGAAGAATCCCGTAACATTCGTAATTGGCGATTAACACCGAAAAAAAAAATCCCAAAGTATTACATTCTAAAAATAATTGAGTAAAAACACGTGAGAAGAAAAAAAAATGATATTGGCAATATAGATTTTTGGTTCATGCGATTATTTTTCTTATTATCGTGACTACCTTTAATTATTTTCGACTATTTAAACAAAAACTATCAATTGTTTTCACTCGATAGTTGCAATGATTTCTCTGGGTGCATGGTTATCGAATATAACAAAAGAGCGTTGCAATTTTTAGTTGCACTACAGTAGAGCATGTTGGTTCCTTCTTTTGAGAAATGTCTTTGAAAATGGCCGAGTGATTCCGCTGGTCAATCTTCGAGCCACCCTGACTACAATCAATTTAGGTACAAACGGATACGATCGACAATGAAACAGATAAAATATATATTTAATAAAAATAAAATCTTTTCTCCGCGCGTCGATTATATTGACAGATATTTCCTTTCATCCTCGCCTTTTTATTTTTTCCTCATCCCAGTGCGTAGCGGAACTGAAAAGCATTTAAACGATCCAATATACGAAGAATCGTTCGGTTTGGAAAGCCGCGCAGGAAAGGGTGGGGGGATGGTAACCGAGCGGGTGAGAGAGACGAGGATGATTCAGTAACGATCGCGTATACCCGCCATCGTAGCCCGCGATTCTATCGGATAGATATCGCGAGCGCGGTGCGCCGGAGAGCGACATTTTTATGCTTCGGACTGGGCGCCACCGCTGAGATTTACTGCCGTCCACGGTGTTATAGCGTGTGCTCTCTGTTCACTTCTGTGCAACATTTCACACAGGCACACTCACCGAAACCCACGCTTCTATCGCACACATGGATATGCTCGTATCCTTTATAAGCATACGTACAAAGGGTAAAGAGTATAGAGGCGTATGCAAAAGCTGTGAGTGTTGCCCTCCCGCACATGGCCCGCAACATCAACTACATCATACGCGGAAAATCGGAAAACATTCGGCGTTATTATACTTTTTTATTGTAAAACCGATAAAACCGGATAGATGGCTGCCGACTGGGCCGCATCCAGAGCAACCGACGCGCCGTTTCGCTAGCTATATATACAACATAATACAGGATATATATGCTTCTGGTACTATCGTATGGTAATACTATAACTGTAGCACACTGTACGAGCCGCAATCTCGTCAAATATCAAACACGCTCTACCCCTTTTCCTTTGCCCGGTTTTCTCCACGCCTCTCGATGTAATCTTTCATTCCCTGCTTTAAACGCGAGCTCTGCTACTCGCATCTTGTCAAATATCCCCTCTGACACGAGATACCCCTCACTGTTTTCTCTCGCACATTATCTTTCTCGTTCAACTCAACCTTGATAAGGCTTATCGTTGTATCTGGCGACACTAACGTTGAAACAAGAGTGATTTTGTCATTTTTTTTGTCACATTTTTAATGATCGATCGAGAAACCGTTGAGAGAATTCATCGTTATTTCGATGGGTTAGAGATTAATATAAAAAAATAACTGAATGCATTTGTCAAAATTATATTTTTAGATGAGTCACGAGACACAGAAGTAAAGAAAAATTATATTAATATTAAAAGTCTTGATCTTAATAGTTGTGCATCAATTGCAGTTATGATACAATGATTAAGTTATCGATAGAGTAATAGTACAAGAGCGGTAATTGCTATTGCCGCTACCCTCGATTCAGCTTCATAATTTCAACCGAATAATTTCTCTTTAATGCTTGACTCGAAAAAGAAAATTCTATCAAACATACCCTTAAGAGAAATTTCGATAGGTGAGAGATTAATATAAAACCTTATCTCACAATTATTTTCTAAATCGTAGTGTTATAACTGCAAGTGAATTATTTAGTCACTAATAATAAGAGCAGCAATCGCTGTTATCGGTAGCCTTATCTTAGCTTCCTAATTTCAACAGAATCATTTATTTTTAATGCTTGATTAGAAAAAGAAAATTCTATCAAATATGCATTGAAACCTCTTTCGCTTAAGCACTATTCCATAAAAATGAAACTTATTTCCTTCGACAGAATTTCATTAGCCATCGTTAAACGTGATCCAACGATGACACGTCTCAAGAGAAATTTCCATAGGCGAGAAATTGATATAAAATATTATCTCACAATTATTTTCTAAATCATTGTATTAATAAATTCAAACGAATGACAGTTATGACACAACGATTTAGAGAGTCATCGAGCCACTAATAATAAGAGGAGTAATCGCTGTTACCGGTACAGTAGCCTTATCTCAGCTTTCTAATTTGAATAAAATAATTTTGTTTAATGCTCGAATAAAAAAGAAAATTTCATGAAATACATTCGGAGCTCTTTTACTTTAATCGCTATCCCATCGCAATTACTCTCAATTCCCTCGACAGAATTTCATTAGCCAACGTTTAACGTGGTCCAACGATGAGGCCTCGAGAAAAATAAAACTCGTTAGACTTTCACAGTCAGCGATAAAGATCGGCTGGTGTGCTCAGGGTGTCTACGGAGAAGAAGGAATAAAAAAAAAAAAGCAAAAGGGCCCGTGACTGTTTTAGCTATTTCTGCTCTGCTAGTACCTTGAGATTCGGCAATAATGTAGAGAGAAACCAAGCGGAGAAAGAAAGGGCAAAAATGAAAGAATCGTGAGGGAGAGAGCAGAGCCTCTCGTCGGGACAGCATCGCCCCATGACAAAACCCGAGTGATTGCGAGTATGATTGTGAAAGAGAGGATGAAGAGGGGGGCGAAAAGCGAAGCGAAGGAGGAACACCACTTTTATATCTGGCTCCTGGATTTTCATATCGTTTTATCGCTCCTACATTCGCTATCCCAGTCATGTTTATCTTGCTACGCCGCAGAGAAAGCTTCTCCTTCCAATGTTTCTCTCTCTCTCTTTGTCTTTTTCCAAAGCACTCGCACCGGAATCTCACCACACTTGCTTCTCCCTCGCTCGGCAACTCGGCGGCAATATCATTCTCATTCATTTTTATCTTCCTCCTTCCTCTTTCACGTATACGTACGTCCCAATCTCCTCTTTCGCTATGATCAGCGACGTTCCTTCGTATTCTATATACTATATTGACTTTGTGAACTCTCCTATCCTTTTGGTGTGTGGTACTCGCTCGTTTCTCCGCTCTCCCTTCTCTATATATCCGAGGCACGAGAACTTCATACTTACCGTCGTAGCATTGAGGGTCGAACTAATAATATTATGCTCTCTGAATTGTTATTATTGTTACGAGTAGTATTCTACTCTTCTATTAAATAAAGAGTTTAAGTATTATGTCGTATACTCAGCGTCATAAATGATTCAGGATTTGACGACTACAACTCATTCTTTTTTTTTTCGGTAGCAACTTCCAATTCTTTTATTATTTTTACGTAGGAACTTCTGTGATCCTTGATATTGTTTTGAGGATTACAGAGATTTAGATTCTACGAGTTACGAATAGACGAAAATTTGATTAAATTTTTAAGCCTAGGAAGTCTACTTTAATCGACTGAATTTTTAATTATTGCGAATAACTTATTCGTTGATCCAACTTATCATTCAATTGGCACAAATAATTAGCTTGCTCGGTACAAAAATATATTTGGATGGTACAAGTAATTATTTTATTTGTACATACGATAACATCATAATAAGTAATTAATCGTATATCAATTGCTATTCAGATTCCATTTTTTGATACGGTTGTTACGTGGATGTAGATTTTAAGGATTTTCCAAGTAGTAGTGTTGCCTATTTTTTTTGTTTATGTTTTATATTTGTCTAGTACAAATGCATGTCCGATTGTGGTGGCTGCTAAAAACCCAAACTGCGATACATCCGTATGAGAAGGGTAGATGTCGAGCGACATTTCCCCAAAACTGTCAGAATGGTGTTTAGTAAACGAATATAAGAGAAGGGCGAGACGGAGGAGTTGAGTTTTCTCGCTTCCCGAAGTAAGCTGCGGCTCTGTTGAAGTAAAGTGTGCGAACGAACCGAACGAACAGGCTCATAAATATTCGGTCGGCATTTTTACGAGCGATATACGTTCCAACCGACTTCGCGCGGACTAGTGGCAACCCCCGGCAACCCCCCCCCCCCCCCCCACCTCCCCGCTGCTCTTGTCGTGATTAATATTACGAGAGTTTACGTAACTCTCGTAAAGTTAGCATACGTAGTTAGAGTACTTATAGCTCGGGTGTTGAGCGCGTTCTCGCACTCGTTTCTCGTCGTTCACGAGAGAGCGTCTCTCGCGCCCTCGGTGCCTTTGAGGGGTGGTCTCGTTTTCTCACTTTCCGTCGTTCTCTTATGCCAGTGAAAAAAAATGTGGGGGAGGAACAGAACGGCAGACGTACTATACAACGTAGGTTACTCTCTAACTCTCCAGGCTGGCTTAGCCGTAGAAACCTTTCTACCCCCACGGCAACCACCACCATCGACACCGTAAATTTATCGCCGAGTTAAACCGTTAATATCTGCTTTCGCAGGCTCTAAATCAATGGAAAATATTCTAATTGGAATATGAAAAAAGTTGGCGCAGCTTGGAGTCTCGCTGTTCTCTTAATTCTTTCCCTCGCTTTCACGGACTCTCTCCAACGTCTCTACTCTCTGTCTCCCTTTCTCTTTCTCTCGTAGTTTCGTTGAATTGGCGGGCGCCAAAGGGGCGCGCGCCCTCTCTTCCTCGCTGATGCGGACGCGCCAAGAAGGGTGGTAAGAAGAACTCGCTTGCACCTCATTCCTCCATCTCGGTATCATCCGGCACTCTTGCCTCCTCCCCCCACCCTCCTTCTACAGCATAAAACGACAAAAATTAAATTATCTTAGAAGCGTGAGCTTAACAGGAAAAATGAGAAAAAGTTTTGAGGCTCGAGGGCTCAACTGCAGCTGGCGATTATCGCGCTTTCGATGATACAGGTTCTCATCGAGGCGACAGAGGGGTGGGTAAATATAAAATAAATGTATTATTGATCATAACAGTCACCTTTTCAAGTGAGTACGTTTCATCGTCGACCATTCGTCGAATAATATTGAATTTTCAAGACATCGCACGTGCTAATTGGCGTAAATTCGATGCTTAATTAAAATTAATACAATTTGTGTTTCTATAGTTGAGTCAACAACTGTCTTAGTTATTAATTTATCCCTTTGAAACAATAATTACATATGAGAAGATGAGAACTGTTCAAATGACTATTCTGATAAAAAAAAATAATAAACAGACGAAATAAAAATGATTATTCCATTTAAATAACTTGTAACTATTTGCTCTGATGATAACGTTAGTATTGCGTTATAGACAAATTGTCCGTTCAGTAATTTGAATGATTATCATTCAAGTAATGTCTATCACCGATTACAATAAATAAATATAATTATTTAATAATCAATAGAAAGTCTTACATCACCAGTTTTACCAGGTTTATCCATATTTTCAATTTACACACGATATACTGCTCTCGTCTTCTGGTAAACAGCCTCATACTTCCATCAAGTACAGTACAATTGAAATCCCTACCATGAAACACAAGCATTCATACAAGTTGATATTTATATGTGCAGCTAGGAAGAATACACGAAACTCAAGTACGCAAACATCCCATTTGCCGCACGCGTATGACCAAGGTGGAGCTTTCGCACCGACGATAAATTACAAAGCGGAAACGGGTAATAATAATGTGGCAAACGGCGTTAAATATGGTCAGTTGTGACAGGGCTTATAGGGAAGGAGGAGGTTCATCTCTTCGTACATTCTAGCCGCGCCTATATATATATATATTACAACTCCTGTAAAGCGCACAAGGTCGAGCTCGCAACTCTCTTTTACTACACAACATACTATACGATACACAGAGTCAGCGCCTCCTGCTGCTGCAGGGTGAAAAGGCCCGCTGCCACATTATCCTTAATTTATCGTCAGTTCATTGTTACTCAACTTCCGAACGCATCGATGTCTCACTCGCACGCTTTATTGGATTTTTAAAAAAAATTCTCCACAGTTCCGTCTTTATACATCGAAGAATGTAATGCAATGCCGTATATTGAAATAAAATATAAACAAACATTCGATAATCCGATGTTGAAAACTCGTATTGACAACGCGTTCGATAGTCGTTCGCTTCGAAATCGCAACGAAATTTCCTCGATTGACGTGCGAAATCGGAGCAAATGGAGAGCACCGAAATGAATTAGCCTCGGCATGCTTCGATTGCACTAGTCTCACAGAGGGCGGTAATGTAGTACGTCTGTGTAACGTATGTACGTGCGATGATACAGAACTGAAATTTCGTCGCACAATTGACGGTGACTTCTGTGCCTGCGAGTGGATTTGATCGAGGCTCATGAATTAATTGGACGAGTGGGGTAAAAGGGCAGTGGTAATTAGTAGAATTGTAATTGTGAACGTTACATCGCCTCCAACTGGTATTTAAGGCTATAAACTCGAAGCCGAAGTGGTCGCGCCTGTTTGCCAGCGAGGGAATGAGAGACCCGACGAGAAAAGCCCGCAGAACGGTAGTTATACCGTACACCATAGTATATCGTACTGTGCTTACAGTGCCCCCAGCTTCATCCTTCCGCAGCGGCACCCTTTACACGCGTCTCTACAACTTGCTTATACATTATACGACTTTAAAACCCTTGAGCACTAGCGGAACAAGCGATATACCTTTATAGTACGCGTAGGCGCGAGCGCGAGACACGATAATAATTATTTGACGAGCTAATTTAAAGCCCATAAAGAGGAAGAAACGCTCCCAGTGTGTACGTATTACAAAACGCGAGGGCCACGCTTCGCACCGTCTAGTACGCTAAAGATATTATTATGCATGAGCCACTTATAATATAGCTGAAAATCCTTACCGTCTCGTTTTCTCGATGTACCACGATATCCTTTTAGAAGAAAATAAAGAAGGAACGGTACAGTGGAAATAGAATTATGGAATGATAAGCCGTAAATGCTAAGTACAAAACCGACTGCGATCTATAGCTAGCTCTCACTCGTACACTTTTAAAAGAACGTTTTTAAGTTACAACCACGCTAAACTGGAATATGATAAATCCTGACTGGATGACTCCCTACTGCCATTCGTTTTCTCCCGTAGCCGCGTCTGTGAGATCGGATATGCCTTGGATCGAGACGAAAAGGTAATTTTCCTAACTACCACGACGACAAGTACAAAAGCACCGACAGGCGCTAAAATTGCATTCGCTTTCTTGACTTTACGATGGATGAAATGGGATAGAGAAAGCAAAATTTGACAGCTCTGACTCCGCCTTTAAAACGATTTTGGGCGGAGTTTTAGGATCGTTGAGCAACGCCTACGTTTAAACATTTCACCACCAGAGACGATATATGTCGACGGTCCATTCTACTCTGGGATTCAGAGAATCTCGAATGACCGAATGCGATTTACCTCAATTCCATCTTACAGTTATCTTTGTAACTAAAATTGACCGACGAGCTCGGAGAAATATCCCATAGCTTCGAGTCTTGTGTCAACAACGATATTCGGGGTGTCTCTCGGAATTTCGACGATCAAAATTCCGAATGTGTATATACGCGACGAACTGCCATGTGTTGCCACTCACACCGTCAGGAATTCGCATATTCGAAATTTTGACCGTTTGGGATTTTGACGGACACCCGATATTCGATAAACAATTATAAAGAGAAACAGGTTATTCCTGCACCGTGGCTGTCGGTAAGATCGAAATCTCGAGTTTCTCCTTGTCAAGTGGGTGGTAACCAATGTCGGTAGGTAACCAATGTCGGGCGGTAACCAATGTCGGGTGATAACCAATGTCGGGTGGTAAACAATATCGGGTGGTAACCAATATCGGATGGTAACCAATGTCTCGAAGACTCAATTTCTCGAATTGTTATTCCTCCTACGCCGTAGGAGGAAGCTGATAGCGAAAAACCGCAAAAATAGCGCTCTGTCATTATCGTCGCTAACATAAAATTAAAGGGGAGTGACTGGTAGAGGCTCTAAATAAATAAATAAATAAATAAATAATAATTTTCAGATAGCCCCAGAACTTTTCACCGGTGATGATAACGTCACCGGTTTCGTGTAGGATTTAAACTAGACGACGGAGATGACCTGCGACTCGTCGTTCAGGTGTTCCGTCAGAGTGTTCTCGAGGTCCAGCTTGACCGGAAAGTACATAATGATAGCTTATAGTGTTTTAATATTTTATATATAAGGTAATGCATTTTAAGTGGTGAAACCTTCTGCACACGACAATAAAGGACAATAAAGGTATATAAATTACGAGAACTATTTACATTTATTTAATTTATTTTTATTTTATTCCAGGCTGCACGAGGACAATAAGAACGTTCCGTTGATCGTGAAAATACTCTCGTCGATGGGGGAAAGGAGTTGAGAGTAAAAATCTCAATAAGCGAGTCATAAAGTTGTTGCATGTGTTAAAAATGACCGTTAGTGTAATCCATCACAGTCTCGACTCCTTTCTCGTATCAACGACAGTCGTTGTTGCATGTGTTAAAAATTATTATGTGTTCACATAGATGAGCCTCTGTGCTCCGTCGCAGAGTAGTCCAGAGAGATGCAGCTTCATCCCGCGAATTTTCAGATAAGAAACAAGAATGAAATAAAATTTAGTTAATGTATGTACTCTAAGTTATAGCTACGATGTGTGACTGCACAGGAAAGAAGTTCAGGAGTTCAGATCACTGAAACAAGAAAGGAATGGTAAGGTAAATAATGGAACAGTCGGTGCCAGAATTAACAGAAAGAAATGTTAAGTCAACCAGTTTCCTTGTTCACCATTTTTTGCTTTCACAACTGTGCACATAATTCAGAAGAAACCGTATGACGGACGATACACTGTATGACCAATCATTTCCTTTGCAATGACATTGATCATCGGTTAAGTGGCGCAAATATTGAAAAAAGTAAAAACTTAAAAACTTTGGTATCTACATCACTGTAAACATTAAAGTAGGACAAACAGTATTGAAATAAGACGATTGCTTCCACCTGGTGTCCTGAAAAGAATTTTCCTCGACTAAACCGGTGTACAATATTGTTGCTAAGAAAATTAAATATTAATCGATTGTAACCCATCGAACATATTGTTCTGAATCACGGGCAGAGTTGATGAAATCCAAAATTGGTTAACGAGCAAACTGGATGAAGAACATAAATAAAGAGTAATGAATTTAAATCACTGACCTCAGCAATTGCTTCTGTTGTTGCCTTTTCTTTAATTTTTTCAACTGGGCTAGTAAAGCCGACATTTGCTCCTTGGTACGATGATAATACGAAGCGTCCGGGAAGGTCCTAAAACTAACGAGCAGCATTATTAAGATTTTATTCGTATGTGATAACGGAAATAAAAAAGAATTCTGAACGAACTTGAGAAATACTTTGTGCCCTGCTTACATATTTCGATAGAAAATATTAATACCGTTGGAATAGAAACCAAAAACACGATATGCAATAATCGTTACAAAACGATTGTCTGTCGTTTTTTTGGTTCCATCATTGCATCGTATTCTATCCGGATGTTTAAAAAGTACAGATTATCAGGCCTCTTGCGACAACCAAAGTTCCGAATTTCTAACCAGCCGAGGAAACGCCTTCGTCATTCGGCTCATCGCTCGCGTACTCATAATCGTCATTGCCGGACGTATCATGGCCGTTGTCGTCCTCTTCGGATGGTGACCGTTCCGTAATTTTAGGATATTTATGTACAACTTGCCCCGCGCGACTTATGAACACGTCCATTGAAATTGATCCCTCATCCAAGCAGTCCCAAGCATTGAACAATGCTGCGTTGTCGAAAATATATCCAACGCGCCTAGATCTCACCTCGATGCCTTTTTCTGCCGTACGAAATTCCATTGCAGTTATGCGCATAATAGATACAAACATAACACAGCCGCCTAATTAGTATTAACTTATTAGTATTAATAATTAATTAAATGTTATGTCTTTTCTTCAAACTTTGATCGAAAGTTTGAAGAAACTGCAGAGACGTCAAGTTAAAAATGTCTACAACCGCAAAAAAAATTCCAAACAATTAAAAATGTCATATCATCTCAATATTTATGGTAATATTAACACTTACACAACCGAAGTTGTTAGCCAACACCACAAGAGGCTAATACTCTCGATTCCCGAATTTCCCATTGTGCCCATAAACACGAAATGTCACGTCGATGTGTATCATTTTAAAGTGAAGTAAACACGAAAATGGAAACTGGAATAAATTATTTTTATTTCACTCATTGACTTTTCTATCATTTACACTTGGGCTGCGCCGACCTTCGTGGTGTTCTTAAAAATGTTATTTTCTAACAAATCGTGTACCGCATTGAGGAATATATTTTTTTTATTCTTATATATTTTTGTCTTTCAGAATTTTTAACGCCGTAACAGTAATTTGTAAAATCAGAATATATATTATAAAATAGTACGATTTTAACTATTAAAAAATTAATATTATGGTCAATGTCAGGTCAAATTATCATGGAATACCCGACATACCAATTGAAGACGAACTAACCTATATTTACCTTTCAGAGACGTTCATCTACTACGTTTAATATAACAATCTGTCAAAAATGTTGTAGTTTTTTGTGATACAAATATACTCACCTTTGACATTAATCTGCAATTGTATTTTCGTTTTAAAAAACTCAATTCAATTTATGTGAATAAAGTGGAGAAAAAGTCACATACAAGTTAGTATCACTGCATTGCATTCTTGTATAAAAATTTATATACCTGTGTTGCATCTTCAATATCAAATACTTGAGTCTTTATAATTCACGGTTACTGTGTATGACAGCACACACGGTTACCGTGTGTTCACCTACCGCGAGAGAAGGATAAAGAATCCATAGGTCAATAACGTTATAACGTGTAGATGGACAAAGTCTAATTGACGCAAGACTACGAGTCGTTGACTTTTACAAGTTCTGTTTCACATGCGAGAAACGGTAAGCCCACGTGTCATTTTCTTTATTGCAATTTAATAACAATTGTCTAATGCAAAATACATTTTTATATTCGAAATGCCGGTCTGGTACTTTATTTTTCGAGCATTCCAACAGAAATTACAACGATCCTTAACCGCTACTTTTTATATTTACAAGTACATTCAAATTCAAACCAGACATTGACTGTAACGAAATTTTAGATTCATTTTCATGCACAGATTCCTTAATGATCGAACCCATGTACACGTGTAAGTAAATCTCATATGCGTATTGTAAATTTAAAGTAACACTTGTTCACACAAGTAAAAGATATTGTGATTTTTCAATGACGATAAATTATTCGTTTCCAATTAACTATTTAAAAGACTTTGATTGATCTTTGATTTTAATGCATCCACGGGGATGAAATTTCAGGGATGCGACTGCTTTTTTCGAATCCAGAAACTGGGAAATATATGTTAAATTCCAATTCGAATATTCAATTTACCAGACTATTAAATATTACTTTTGATTAAAGGTGATCGAATTAATATTCACATATAGTAATTTTCAATCCCTAGCTTCGTATATTTAATGCTGTTTCTTTACAGTCGATGTTCTTACATTATTAACAGTAAAATTGGTAGTAAAATTTCTTCGAATTGTCGTAACATTGTTTATTTTACTCCAAATCGACTTCGAACATGGCCGAAAACATTTCTGATTTTTGAAGGAGCTCGTTTAATTGTTATTTCGACAACGAAACATACAGTTGCACATCCCAAACCAATTCCGAGAAATGCAAATATAAAGGTTACGTCGCTCAAATTCATGATTCGGTATGATGAATCTTCCGCCAGCATTGCATAGTAATCGTCTTCACGCGATTTTTTGTCTATCAAATCATATAATAAGTTTCGAGATATGCCAGTCTCGATCATCGTTGCACGAATCCTGTTGTATCTGTCTTCGATGGGCCAGTCTTTTCGGATAATTTGAACCAGAAACAAGTTTAGGATTGGTTTCGAGATGTGCAGCTTCGTCGCCAGCGTCTTGTCAAGGACCAAGTCTTCCGGCACTATACAAGCGACTGAAGAATCACGCAGCACATCCTCCGCACATTCACCTAATACTTCGACTATAATTCGGCCTTCAAATAGAGAGCCCGAGAAGATATTAGCCAACACGGGGCTTACATAAATTTTGTGATCAGACTTAACAAGGTCTTGCATCGTCTTTACGTTCGGTAGTGACTTTGAATTCGTCAGTAAAGAAGATAATATCCCTTGATAAATCCCCAGAATGGTAACCACAAGAATAAATACAGCTGCTAAATAAATTCGCGCTCCTTGGTTTTCGGGTACATTCGTAAGACCCGAATTAGAAGTTAAGCGAACAAGGTTTATAATTGCCGTTGAAAGAGTCTCGCGCCGAAAAAAATTGAAGAAGATCACAATACTCACGGCAACCAGACCCAGGCCAATACGCGTACTTCCATCGAAAACACCTATGATTTTGTCTAGTTGTGACATGTGACCGCTGTACTTGGTTATAGCAACCAGACCTATTTCTAAGATCACATTAGTAGTCGTAAGATTCTCTGCAGCATCATAAGGCACATAATGTATTAATAAATCACAGGAATCATCCATGAGCCTATGAACATCATTCAGATTTAAGAACAATAGACTGTCCAATTTCCAAAATCGTGTATGAGCCAAAAGAGTGGCGTTTAGAACATGAGCTGTAACAAAGTCCAGTTTGTGGACTTCTGGCGCAGCTGAGGATAAATCTTCAATAACATTTATATGGCCCGTGATGCGGTAGCCGCCAAGATCGTTCGTCTTATCAAAATCTAGATTTCCGCAGATTCGTGCACCGTCTCCATACTCTCGCACAAACATTCCGAAAGGGTGACCATTTTCCGCCCTGGTTGTACTTTCGAGCTGCCAGGGCTCAGGTGCCTGGCTTATATAAGGATTGTAACTGTATATGAGTAGTCCTTTCGTTGGATGGAAACCCACGTATACTGCTTTCAGTATATTCATTTGCCAGGCTGTCCTCGAAAATAGAAACGCGTTCGAAGCAACGTATTTCGTGCTTGACTGCCAGTCGAGGATGAGAAAAGTCGCCATATGATTCCACCACCGAGAACGCTTGATCTGTTCGAGAATTGGCTTCAGTTGCTTTGAAGAGGAAGTCGTGATGACGAAAATTTGTATCTTCCGACGAGATTCTTTATCCACGGGGCCATTAATACCATCAGTCGTATCGTTGCCGATCAATGTCACAGGAACGAGTCGCTTGGACTTGAGAGTCTTTAAGAGAATACTTTCAGATATTCCGGCAAAGCCCACCGTATTTAGATCTTTCTCATAACACGACAACAAGATATCCATCTAGAAAATAAAGAATTGCACTTACCGTTTATACTTACAACATATACTTGTAAAGCTTGAAGAACACCTTACCGTTGCTTCCACAAGCTTTGCCGATTTTTCGGAGCTGGATGTCTTAGCCTTGATAATTTGAGCAAGAGATTCATTCGCGCTCAACGCCAAACAGATAATGATTAGTTTAATCAGATCCATCTCTTTTTTGTGTTTATTTAAAGAAAGTACAGCTAAATTTTCGTCTTCAATCTCACACGATTACCGCTGCTGAAATCAGAATACGATGCTCATAGTGACGAGATTCATTTTTATATTTCTCAATCCTCAAATCGACGTGTAACGGCGGTTTTTTTTTTTTTTTTAACTAAAAACACTTATTATGTGTCCGTGTCTTAGAATTATTTTTCCTGTATAATACTTTCTCACATAATGACAATGAACTCTCCTGCACAGTAATGACCCATTCGAGTAAATAAAACTATATGAATTGCATAAAAATATGACCTTCTTTAGCTTCGTTTAACTTGCGCTCATTATTTTAAAGCGCGTCAAGCAATTTACATTCATTTCACAGTTTCTCTTTGTTTCAATACAAAAAACGAATGTCCAAAATTTCAAGCCCGTCACATAATTTTTCGTGTAAAATTTTACTGCAAATCAGTTTTAATGGAATTAAAAATACATAAAAAACATTATTTAGTTTAACAACATTATCACGCAAACTTGTTACATACCTTTTTTTTAATTGATTTTTTTGTCACTGATTATCAACAATATATTTTTTTTCTTAAACTCAATTAAGTGAGATAAAAAGTCGAAGAAATTTTTATGTATCCGTTAATATTCCGATAATCTCACCTCCTACGAGACTCAAGACCGAACACCGAGGTCGATGTATTCGTTCGTCAAAACGTCTTGTTCTGCCGTCCTTAACGTTCCTTGTCACTTGACGTCTCGATTCGTACTAACCCTCGCTCGGACAGTTCACGAGCTCGCTCAGTCGATGAATACCCCCGCTCGAGCAACCATCACGGGCACCTTCTCGTGACTCCTCCTCGACGGTGACGTGGACTAGGACACGAGAATTCACCCTGGTCCACGTCACCGTCAACTTACCCGCAACCGCCCCCGGACCCCGATAATTTACCGGCGAGCAATTTCATGTCACCTAGTTAGATGCCTCCGTGATTGGGTGCTCAGCAGCGAATCAAATTTTCTCGGCGATCCCATACTCGCGCTTACGTAGCTGCGCTTCTACGAGTTACATTTTGATACAAGGTTTGCCCTGAAAAAAAAAAAATAATGCTATTGATTACTATAACAATACTAGTCGCAAGAGTATTAGAGTACCAAAATTAATCAACACAATTGTTTTTTTTTTTCAATTTTCTCGCGTTGGCGACAGAAGCATTATACGAAAAAAAATAGTGACCCAACTCTGTTCCAGTATAAATTATTCTACTTTTAATATTGGAATAATAATAATCATAATAACAACAAAACTTTTATGAGCTACTCGTGATTATTGTTTAATAATCTGCAAGCTTGACTGTAACTTTTTAAATACTTCGACACAGGGCAATACGTTACGTCCTCCTTGATAATACTTGTAAATCTAAACCGATTTTCCTCTACTAGAACTTAATCGAAACAGAAAGGTTCCCAACTGATTATGTTAGGTTCATTGAAAGATTTTCTCATTATTAATTAGTCTACCCGACATGAAAACATGTATACCTATTCCGTACGACTAGCAGTAAACACTGGGTTTAGTCGAAAAATAGATACAGGGTTATCGACAAATGTTCTCATTGATAAAACCGTAATTCTGAACGATCTTTGCTCTTCGAAATCTTAATCGAAACATCAAGGTTTCCTATTGATTTTTTAATTAATTTACACGATTTGTGATTATTAATTAGTGTATTCAAACGCCGTGATTCGTCGAATAATTACTAAGGAAACATGTAATTAATTTATGTACTGTAACTGTATTTTTCCAACACAAGCACACAAGTGCACACACATGCTCACAAAAGGCTCGCGTTGTAGCGCGAGGGGCACTAGCCCGTTGAAATAAAATGTTTCGCGAGACAAATTTGATCTGCTGGAAAAAGACACGAGATTGGCTCGGCTACGCTGAAGCCTTGGTAAATGGCAGAGCGAAGGGGTCAGTCAAGGGTTTCTCGCAGTGAATTTCAACGCGTCGTTTTAGAAGCTGGAACAAAATAATTAATTTTATGTCGGAATAGTATTTAACACAGATCAACGTCACTAATCTGAAAAGCACGATCGTGAGGCGAAGGATGGCGGCGTGCTTGGTTTCCTTCGATTCAATTGCTCATTAGATTTCCCAAAAGATATTTTACTGGCCACGACAATTATTATTCCAGCGAACGCACAATAACGTTGCACAATCACACCAATCTTTGCACACATCCACTCGACTTACGAGATCTGCCCGGTCCAGAGAACAAAAATAAAATAGAGCGAAATAGACGCGAATGAAAGAAAAACAAACTTATTGTCCAAAATAGGATGAAACGATTAAAACAACAAATTATTGTCGATAACTACAATAAAAGTCAAAAATAAATTAAGTCACAGAAAATAAAATAGCTAATAGAATAGGTCAAATGCGATAAAATGAATTAAATTGATTAAATTCGGTCAAAAAACAACAAATGACACTCAACGATTCAACCTGAGAAGCTATTCCGCTAATGATACTTTCGAAATCAAAGCTAGGCGTCTCTCACGACTAGTATCTCTCTAATTATTTCCCACACTCGCACAGCCATCCTTGGATTCCAACGCGCTCAAATGTATAATGACTAATTGTAAGTACAATAAGTACGATCCTTGAGTTCTCGTGAAGCGAATTAATTATGAAATTTGAATGTCGGGTGGTTGCTATTCGACCGCTAAAATAAAAGACGTTATACTCCTGGCACGATTGAAATTACACCACAGTATTAGCGTTTGACTTAAAGTCGACGATGGACGTAGACGCTAGCGGGAGCCTACGTCACTCGATGATGGCACCGGAATACCACATCGTGGACTTGGTAGCGTGGAGAAGAACGCATGCTTCCGAGGGTGGTTGGAACCTCTGTTCTCGATCGTACGATCCTGAGATGGTTTTCGACGCATTTCTTCGATCGAGAGTGCTGACGTCACCGTTGCTGCCCAGACTCCGGGCTCTGTGGTTTCAATCCAGCTGCGCGAAATCTTTCCTCCGGTCGGTAAGAGAATGCACCTCAACGGTAGCTCCGTACGTCCCGATGTCATTGCGACGATTAGGTCGCCTCACACTCGGGAGTTCTATGAAATAAAACGAAAAACCGAACGAAATTAGTACGAGTGCTGATATGCCCTACAAAATGCGCTGTTGGATCGCTTCGGCAAGGACTGTTGGCCGAACGAGGAGGTCACCACCTGTGTCAGACAACTTTGACGATTATACAGCACTTTATCAATACACTTTCCTTAAATTCAAAACATTTTTAATGAAAGTTTAAATTTAAAATACGATTGCGGAACTGTGAATATATGGTAACAATTCCACCCATATTTTCTGTTGGCCAACGTAATCTAGACATCATGTATAGATATGACAGCGGGACGCGAAGCGGAATGCCCGAATAATACCTCAATAAGCGTAAAGTCCATCTCGCGAGTGCCTTCAACAATCTTCCTCAAAGACTTTTTATAACTTGTTATTTACTACATATAGTATTAAAGATACGAATTTCCGCAAGCGCAAAACTTAGTTTTAACTATTATTAACTGCCGATCGATCGTCATCCTCGGTGACGATTTCGGTCGAAGAGGCCAAAACTCGATACGTAACGATAGAGAAAGACGGTGTCCAAGAACGAAACGGGATCGTAAATAACTGTTTTTTGCCTCTAAGTTCTGTACATTTATATTGGTATTGTGGTGTTATCGATTTTCTTTCCTCACTATACGAGAAAATAAGTGTTGTTCAGGGAAAAAATCGTATTTTCTGTAGAAAAGTCTACTATCGACACCAACGTGAGAATGTTCGTTCTCGGACCAAACCCATTATCCGAAACAACATTGACTTATCAGAAACAAAATGTTATTTTATTTAAGGTCGTCTACTATACTCGTGTGAATCACACGATGCGGAAAACATGCATTACATTCTGAATGTCTTTCAACCTAAATTGTTCGAAAAAACCATCAAAGTATTTCAGTATCTTATCTTTCGAAATCTGTGGATGTACGTTAAAAAAAAAGTGATAATGACTGAAATATTATAATTACGAAATTTTCAGGAACAAAATAAAATTTTTGCAGAAATATTATCTCGGAGTTTTATGCGGAGATTATGGCAAAGGTTTTCAGCAAAAGGTCGAGAAATTCAGAGAAAAATATCGGAAAATCTGTGAAAATGTTTATAAAACTATGTTTTGTCGAACAAATTATCTGAAAAATATTTGTACCAGAAAAGTACGTGAAACAGCTTTATATTAATGTTATTTGTTTACAAAATGTTTGTGTCATTAGATAATAGGTCGATTAAAAAATGGTTTTTGGTATTTTTCCAAAATCTCCGATATGATTAACGGTTCTTTTATCTATCAAGGTGTGGCAATGTCGTTTTCTTTATTTCGAGACGTTTATTAGCTGAAAATATTTTCGCTCGATACCAAACAATCTTGTCTCCTCGCCTATTCTCGTAGAAAGTTTTAGCTCGATAGCTCAGAATTTACAAAAGTTAAAGAGATCATAAAATATCCCCTTTTTCAAAAAATTAAAACTACTACAAAGTGATACACCCGTTAATGATTTGGGCAAAAAATGGAGTAAACCGACGAGAGTTTGTGAGGCACTAGGATTTGTTGACTATTACCAAATGGTAAAGTTCGATATGGCAAAATAAATATTCTGTTGGAGTAAACAAAAGTCGTTTGTTTGAACCCTTCAATTAGCACAATTAATTATTTATTAATGGTTATTAAATGAATATTTGAATGAAATGTTGCTTCATTAAAGTTTGATAAACATCATGACAACTCAACATATAGCATTGGTATTAATAAGAAAATGCTCGCTTTTGTAATAATTTGAAGAAAATAATTCATAGATTGAGAAAACTGTACGTATAATTGTACTATGTATTGTAGTATGTACCGTCAGATCGATTTCTTTGAACAGAGGTTGAACAGACCTATTGCAAGCACTTGTTCTAATTAATATTTTCTATACTCACGTTCAAAGGGTTCCCTCGACTCTGCGTGCAGATAATCCTAATAAATTCTCAATTTTTATGCAACACTAGTCTACTTTCCACTCACTCGGATTGCAAAGCTACAAGCGTAGCGTGATGGCGTCGTGGTCGCGTAATACCGAACTTACCCGCTCAAGGTCGACGATTGACGATCAACATAATAGTCATGCTACCTTATGGACTGTGTTAATTTCAAATATAGCTTCGGTAACTGTTACAAAGAAATCTGTTATTTATCGACCGATCGGTAGTTGAAACAAGCATTCAGTCCTCGAACGGTGCTTTGATTAAATCGTTCTTTATTGGTACGAAACATCGAATAACTTGGAGAAACAAATTTCTCAAATAAATCGTTGGTGTAGCGATAGTGGCTTCGGTATAAGATTTTATTATGAGAACACTAATATTTCTTAATTGTTAATATTTGACAAATATTTTACATAACTAGAGCACACACATTAAGCTGGAATCGAAATTATGTCTCGTTTTACGTTTTCGAAAAAAAACCATTTTCGCTCTATTTTCGTAAATTTCAATAAAAATCAAAAAAATCTACGTTGTATCCTTGTTTCTTACATGGCGTTGAAACATTGCCGCGTCTCTTGCTAATAAGTTAATTTAATGATTAATCTTATTTTCAGTATTAGTTGGCGTAAAGTCCGCCCGGAAGTTGGCCGTGGTCTACTTGACCAATCTCCTCACGAGGATACCACCTACAGCAGGAACAACAGTGTTCACAGTGGTCAACAATTCAGCGGCCAATAATTTGTAATTAATTTTATTTTCATTTCCTCGTGACACATACCAAGTATGTGACGAGCGAAAGTATTATAATCCAAAAAAATCGACTGATATTTTAGTGTAAATACATATTTTAAGTGCAGTTTTGGTATTTCACTGCAATGTACAATTGCACAATTCCTTCTGATACCTTACCTGAAACATTTTTTTAAAACGTACTATAATAAGTAAATAATATTTATTTTCATATTTCATTTGGATCATTGAAACTGAGAGACAAATTCACAGTATACTCGTTCCATTATGCATTTGTTCATATAGGATAATAATAATAATAATAATAATAAATAATAAACAAAACGTTATATGCTAGCTACACCAAGAGCTGCATACAATACTTAACACAGACACGATCTTTTTTCTTTCTCTAAAACGAAAACGAGATAAAACATTTACTTTAACGAAGATAAATGATGATCAACAAAAATTTGTACCAAATTGTATCACCGTATCTTTGAGGTTTATAATTTTTGTTGACATGCTCGACGTTAAACGTACGTAAAACGACATAACGATAGTATTTCACATTCTTGGTCTATTAAATATCATCGCATACATTAATGCATCGACTCCTGCTAATTCTTTTTTTTTATTTCAAATGCATTATATGCTGTCAATTCTATAATAATCACGTTGTATGACTCCTCATCATCGATGACATTTGTATAGTTGATCAGTTGAGTATACTCAAAGAAAACATTTCGAGTTCGAGTTGGACCGAGTTTTCATAGAGCCCTTTAACGCCACGTTTCCGATGAGTGAGAGCGAGTGAGAAGGATGCACCCTCGTCCTCGTTTTTCTCTTCCACTCGGAGGCGCAAGAGCGCCTGTGCGTCGCCATGAAAATCCACGGTTCGTGGCTCGAAGCCCCCAATTTTTTCTGAACTTCGATAGATCACCAAATCACTCGTGACTTCATGCCGGAAACAAATATGATGAGAAAGTTACGAGGTACCGTCACATGACATTGGCACTGTTTTAATGACAAAAACAGTTTAACACATAAATTAACCAATCCATATTATAGATTTTTATGAATACTCCGTAAAACTTACGTTAATAAGTCACTCTGGTAGCCTTGTGCTACATCAGAAAGGGGTGTGCATCGATTACTTGTCGCAACAACAAAAAATAATCTATTCATCCATAGAATCATGCAATCGCTATTACAGAAAAAAGTGGGAACATGCAGAAATGTAACGACCACTCGTCATTCAATTATTAAAATATTATTGACGGGGTATTTGAAGAGGCACACTCTTCACTGTCATCTCGTTTTTTACTACCATGAAAATGAAATAAAAATGAATCTTCATTTCCGATACATTCAATAAATTATTAATAATAATATGTATTTTAGATTAAAGAAAATTAATGATCGGTAATTATTTTAAGACAAACTGTTGACCAAGCTTAAAGATAACGAACCTGAAATGTCAAGGTTTTGATTTATAGACAGGGATTAATAAAATTCATTATTTATGGCAAAATTATCGGAAGAAGCGACTTTTATTCGTAAAACCTGTGTTTGTCAAAGAAAGAAGAATTGTCTTGTTGCGAGGTAATAACTAATTTTTTGATAAAGATTATACTAAGTGAAAAACAGTGGGTGGATAAATCTTCTGGCTTTATACAATAATATTAATTATTTCACGATTTTAAAACTGCATTTTTTTGACAGCTTTTTGCAGTTGAACGTTTTTTCGTTTTTGCAAATTTATTATTTTTGCTTCCTCGTCAATGAACCTGTTTTCCAATCTTTCATGTTGACAGGTTCGGAATCTTCCTTTCATCCAAAAATCACATCCAGAAACAAAATGTCTAAATGTGTGTGCGAACCCGCGCGCATTTCTGCGTGCGTATCAGACTTCAGAAATAAAAACTTGGCTCTCCCTCTGTAACTTAAGAACACATTGAAAAATCAAGCTAATATTTTTCACGCCGATGGAGGGTTCATTTTTTACTGTTTGTTCTAATTGTCAGTAAAATGTGTGCAATTATTAAGACTTTACGTGGTTTTCAACTTATTTGAAAATTTTTGTTTTGAATATATCGGAAATGAAGATTCATTTTTATTCTATTTTCATGTTTGTAAAAAACGAGATGACAATGAAGAGTGTGACCCTTCAAATACCCCGTCAATAATATTTTAATAATTGAATGACGAGTGGTCGTTACATTTCTGCATGTTCCCACGTTTTTCTATAATAGCGATTGCATGTTTCTATGGATGAATAGATTATTTTTTGTTGTTGCGACAAGTAATCGATGCACACCCCTTTCCGATGTAGCACAAGGCTACCATAGCGACTTATCAACGTAAGTTTTATGGAGTATTCATAAAAATCTATAATATGAATTGGTTAATTTATGTGTTAAACTGTTTTCGTCATTAAAACAGTGCCAATGTCATGTGACGGTACCTCGTAACTTTCTCATCATATTTGTTTCCGGCACGAAGTCACGAGTGATCTGGTGATCTATCCACGTTCAGAAAAAATTGGGGGCTCCGAGCCGCGAACCGTGGATTTCCATAGCGACGCACAGGTGCTCTTGCGCCCACGAGTGGAAGAGAAAAACGAGGACTGAACATGAGATTTATCATTAAATTAGCTTATTAGTAAGAGACGCGACAATGCTTCAACGCCATGTAAGAAACAAGGTACAACGTAGAACCTTGCACATTGCTTTCTCATGATTTTCCACCGTTATCTACGAGCAAGTATCGTCCTTGATTTTGGCTGCCTTATTGAGAAAACTTTGTCAAATGTAAGAAATAATTAACAAAAACAAAGTAGAACATTTATTAATATTGTGCATTTAATGAAATTTAAATCCCTTAATCTATTGTCACCAAGTTCAAGACCAAGTATCCTTGTCTTCGAACCAATTCGTATGCCACATTTCGGTTCGAAATTGGTGAAAATTTACGAAAATAGAGCGAAAATAGTTTTTTTTTTGAAAACTTGGAACGACTCATAAATTCGATTCCAGCTTAATGTATGTGCTCCTGTTATGCAAAATATTTGTCAAGTATTGCAAATCTTAATAACAATTAAGAAATATTAGTGTTCTCATAAAAAAATTTTATACCGAAGGTACTATCGCTACACGAACGATTTAATGAAATCACCGTTCGAGGACCGAATGCTTGTTTCAACTACCGATCGGTCGATAATTAACAGATTTCTTTGTAACAGTTACCGAATTTATATTTGAAAATAACACAATCCATTAGGTAGCATGACTATTATGTTCATCGTTAATCGTCGTCCTTGAGTGGATAAGTTCGGTATTACACGATCTCGACGTCATCGCGCTACGCTTGTAGCTTTGCAATCCGAATGAGTGGAAAGTAGACTAGTGTTGCATAAAAATTGAAAATTTATTAGGATTATCTGCACGCAGAGTCGAGGGAACCCCTTGAACGTATGTATAGAAAATATTAATTAGAACAAGTGCTTGCAATAGGTCTGTTCAACCTCTGTTCAAAGAAATCGATCTGACGGAACATACAATTATATGTACAGTTTTCTCAATCTATGAATTATTTTCTGCAAATTATTACAAAAGTGAATATTAATGAGCATTTTCTTATTAATACCAATGCTATATGTTGAGTCGTCATGGTGTTTATCAGACTTTAATGAAGCAACATTTCATTAAAATATTCATTTAATAACCGTTAATAAATAATTAATTGTGCCAATGCAAGGGTTCAAACAAACGATTTTTGTTCACCCCAACAGAATATTTATTTCGCCATATCGAACTTTACCATTTGGTAATAGTCAACAAATCCTAGTGCCTCACAAACTCTCGTCGGTTTACTCCATTTTTTGCCCAAATCATTAACGGGTGTATCACTTTGTAGTAGTTTTAATTTTTGGAAAAAGGGGATATTTTATGATCTCTCTAATTTTTGTAAATCCTGAGCTATCGAGCTAAAACTTTCTACGAGAATAGGCGAGGAGACAAGATTGTTTGGTATCGAGCGGAAATATTTTTAGCTAATAAACGTCTCGAAATAAAGAAAACGACATTGTCACACCTTGATAGATAAAAGTACCGTTAATCGTATCGGAGATTTTGAAAAAATATCAAAAACAATTTTTTAATCGACGTATTATCTATTGACACAAACATTTCGTAAACAAATAAAATTAATACAGAGCTGTTTCACGTACTTTTCTGGTGAAAATATTCTTCAGATAATTTGTTCGAAAAAGCATAGTTTTATAAACATTTTCACAGATTTTTTAATATTTTTCTCTGAATTTTTCGGTTATTTGCTGAAAATATTTGCCATAATCTCCGCATAAAACACCGAGATAATATTTCTGCAAAAATTTTATTTTGTTCCTAAAAATTTCG
Organism: Cylloceria caligata; assembly: GCA_963942595.1. Classification (NCBI taxonomy): domain Eukaryota; kingdom Metazoa; phylum Arthropoda; class Insecta; order Hymenoptera; family Ichneumonidae; genus Cylloceria; species Cylloceria caligata. The sequence goes on from OZ012704.1 coordinate 4,761,260, forward strand.
TAATTTAATAAATTATAATTTTTCAGTCATCATCATTTTTCTTCTAACGTACAGCCATGGACTTTTAGAGATAAGATACTAAAATACTTTGATGATTTTTTCAAACAATTTAGGTTGAGAGATATTCGGAATGTAATGCATGTTATTTAAAGAAACTAACATTTTGTTTCTGATAAGCCAATGTTGTTTCGGATAATGTTGAGTCCGAAAGAACATTCTCACGTTGGTATCGATAATAGACTTTTCCAAAGAAAATACGATTTTTTCTCTGAACAACACTTATTTTCTGGTATAGTGAGGATTCGTCGGTAAAAAAATCGTTAACGTCACAATACGAATATAGATGTACAGAACTTAGAGATTAAAAACAGTGATTTACGATCCCGTTTCGTTCTTGGACTCGTCTTTCTCTATCGTTACGTATCGAGTTTTCGCCTCTTCAACCGAAATCGTCACCGACGATGACGATCGATCGGCTGTTAATAATAGTACAAATAAGTTTTTCAAGGCATTCCGTTTCGCATCCCGCTGTCATGTCTATATATGATGTTTAGATTATGTTGGCTAACAGAAAATATGGGTGGTATTGTTACCATATATTCACAGTTCCGTAATCGTGTTTTAAATTTAAACTTTCATTTTAAATGTTTTGAATTTAAGGAAAGTGTATTGATTAAATGCTATCTAATCGTCGAAGTTACGAAAAATTAAATACGTTTTCGCGGATCGGACAAAAGTAATAGTAAATGAATAAATACATGAATAAGATTCTGCGACAGGGTATTTTTGGCACCTGTCACAAAGTAATACATCTCGTTGGCTGACAAAGATAGTGACCTCCTCGTTCGGCCAAGAGTCCGTTCCGCAGCGATCCAACAGCGCATCTCAGGATCGTACGGTCGGGAACAGAGGTTCCAAACTTCCAACCACCCTCTTCACCACGCTACCGAGTCTACGATGTGGTGTTCCGGTGCCATCCTCGAGTAACGTAGGCTCCCGCTACCGTCTACTACTGTGAGGTAATTTCAATCAGCTGAGGGGGCCACTGTGAGCACCGATCTTGAGGGAGGGGGATGGTCAGCTCGAACGTCGAGAGTTAACGTATTTTCGGGGACTCTTGCGTTGCGTATCGGAGAAACAGGACGTTACCACCGCGATTTTGTAAGCTAAAATTAAGAAAGTTAGTTCCTCGTAGAGAGAACTTTGTGCATCATGCGGAATCTCGAGGAAGCAATAAGTCTGGCGGAACACTTGGACCACGAGGAACACTTTTCGGCCAAGCTAACAAAGTCCGCACCGGGATGACCTGATCAGCAAAGTCGCAGGTCATCCCGGTCGTCTAGTTTTGACCCTACACGAAACCGGTGACGTTATCATCACCGGTTAAAAGCTCTCGGGCTATCTGAAAATTATTATTAATTAATTAATTAATTAATTAATTAATTAATTAATTTATTTATTTAGGGCCCCCACCAGCCACTCTCCATTAATGTTATGTTAACGACGATCTTGACAGAGCGCTATTTTTGCGGTTTTTGGCTATCAGCGTCCTCCTACGGCGTACCGAACAATAAGTCGTTCCTGTCGGTCAAAAGTAATCCGAGAAATTGAGTCTTCGAGACATTGGTTACCACCTGACCAATATTTCTAGCTGCGTCGATTTACCATTGCTCCCGCGTTATTTGGACGGACAGATAACTATAGACCACGGTCTTACATAGCTGTAGCACGCTCATATTTTTAATATGATGGCACACAATAAATTCCTACTTTTTATTGGATGGTTACAAATAGGTTATTCTCTCCTTTTAACTCATTGGTAATAGATGACGATGTAGATAAACACTCAACTGGATTTTTTACTCCTGAGACATTCAAATGGGTAAGACAGAGTCAAATCTAATTTTTGACAATTTTTCTTAATCTATTTAATAATTAATGACTGGATTTTCTTCAAGATATAAGAGTCTACCGATTTCAACTATTCATTGTTTTCTTTTAGCCTATTTATTCTCACTTTGTTGTTCTTTATTTTCAAAACGTCCAAATAAACATTATTGGCGTCGCTTATTCATTACTGTAACTATTGAGATTGTCATTGTAGTTTTGTAGTTTGAGATTTCATTAGTTCCCAATAGTTGTCAGTAGTGATATTGCCGCACCGGAAGTGTTTTTCTATAAGAGAAGCGTCATTGTCTTGTTTATATAAATTTTCTACCATTTCGCAGAGTCTCCAAAGGCTAAAAAACATAAGTTACGCAGAGAAATCATCGTCGAGACTTCGACCGATACTCTGGCGACGATTTGCAACTGGAGCAAACCTAAAGCCATTGCTATAAAGCATCGTGAAGATGTCCAGACCTCTATTGAAATTACTTACGCCGAGCTTGCTATAGCTAAGCTCTGTGTGGCACAGATTCTGAAAGATAAGAAAATGTCACTATTCGTTGGAATAACTTTTGATATTCCATCATACTGTCTTGCAGGATTGATGCTTGGGTAAGAGGATTCTCTTAGATTTCAGATAGCTCATCGTTAAGTCATAATTTTGTAGTAATAATCCTATTACTCCTTTCAGGATCATGTCCAGGAATTATGCTTTTGTTTGCTTGCCTCCATCGATACTAGAAGTTCAAAAAATTGTCGATAAATTACGTATCTCACATATTTTTTCCTCTGAAAATATATCAACGCTTAAACTAATATGCGATTTACAAATTCACTGTAAAAGGCTATTTCTTTTACAAACTAAAAGTGTTCCACTCGATTTGGTTAAATCTGCATTGGAAAAGGAGAGATTCGCGTACGCTATCACCACTTCTGGATCAACCGGGGATCCTAAAATCGTGAGAGTAACGCATCGTTCTATAGTGCCGAATATTCTTGACTTGAAAAGAATCTTAGCTGCTTCAGCGAGCGATACAATTGCTCAAGTTACTCCAGTTACTTTTGATCCGAGCATAATCGAAATATTCTTGAGTCTTTCATGCAACGGCTCGCTCTTCACAGCTTCCCAGGAGTTGAAAAATGATCCTAAAACATTGTTGAAATTGATTGTGGAAAGTCGAGTCTCTATTTTCCAAAGCACTCCTTCCCTCTTGCTGCACAGATGGTCGAGCGAAGAATTACGACGATCGATTCTGGGAGGAAATAGTAGTCTTAGAATTATGATTCTAGGCGGGGAAAATTTACCAACACCCGAAGTGTTGATGAGAATCAAAGCACCTGAAAATAGAACTAGGATCTTTGATATTTATGGTATTACCGAGGTCTCGTGTTGGGCGACTATTCGTGAAATTTTCCCTCACGACTGCACTCGCATTTTGGGAGAATGCCTAAATGAAACGATTCTTGAAGTAAGAGACGATGATGGAAAGATTGTCGAGGAGGGTGAAGGCATTCTTCACATAGGTACTTAAGATGATGTCCTTCCCTTCGGCCGATAATAAAAATTGTGATGAGAATTTCTTCGCGATGATTGATCTTTTGGATATAAGAAGAGAAAGAGATGAACTGCGTCTCACGATTCTACAGTTCACGGTTTTCGTATCTTATCCAATAGATCAACCGTATGGCAATCTGAGAGAGACAGATGATGTGTAACACAACACCTTAAAATCTATTAACTTATTATTATATTATTATTAACCATTAGTCTGTTACAAACGATAAATATCTGTTTGCGACTGATACGAGTTTAATTTTTTCGTGCGTAGGTAGTGATTCCAGAATTTGTGTAATCGACGACGAGGAAATTGCTCCCTCGAATAGTTTGGTATTTCGAAATACCGGAGACGTAGTTACGGTAGGATGAATACACAAAGATCCTATGAACATAAATATTAAGAATTTATTATAATTTACACGCTAATCGTCCATAAAATTTTACTTAGATCGATCAAAAAGGTTTTATAACTCTCAAAGGAAGAAGCGGCCGTAGAGTGAAAAGATATGGAACGAGGGTAAATCTGACGGAGCTAGAGACTCATGTACTGCAATTACCCTTTGTGGAAAATTGCTACGCATTGTTTATGGAAAATAATCAATCGCTACGACTCTTTTTCACAACTTTCGACAAGAATTCTAGAAAAAATGAAAAATTGAGATACGAGACGGATGTTTCAAGTCATATAACAAAGTTATCCAATATATATCGCCCGGACAAAGTTTATCTGCTAAATCGATTCGAATTAACATCGAATGGAAAGATATGCAAAAATTTCTTAAAGAAATTTTCTGCTAAATTCTCAAGAGTTTCAGATTCAACGACAAATTCTGAAGAGATAAAATCTAACGAAAGTTTAGCGAATATTTGGAAACGTTTCCTTCCATCTAACGAAGATTCAGGTTTTTTAGACTTGGGAGGAAATTCAGTGATGGCTCTACAAATTGCTACCGAGCTCGCTGAAGAAAGCGGACACGATTTTTCAGAACTTATCGGTCGCTTACTTAAGAACGAGAATTTAAATATGTGTCAAACATATCTTTCGAAACACACGTTAAATTTTTCAACGACAATAACAGAGGAGTCTGACACCAAAGAATCGTTAATTTGTAGAAGTAGCGAATCAAATATCGATAATAAATTTGCACGTGAAGAAGAAATGCAAACGATTGATACGTTGAATAATTTAACGAAGGTTCACATTACTATAGCGTGGCAAAAATGTAGAGGTAGAAACAGCTTCCCACCAGAATTTGAGAGAGGAAAGCAATACGAGTGGATCAACGCTGCAGAAATTCGACTACTGAAACTTTATTCCCTGGGAAAATGCGTCGATGCATCTCCTACAGTTTTTGCCTACGTGGGGTACGTCAAAATGTTTTGATATTTATGCTCGAAGTTAGTCGTTGCTTATAAATGTTTCATATATTTTATTGTTCAGTGGAAAACAATATGTGACCGTTGGCTCGCATTCGGGAGTCATATGCACTGCGGAGTTGAGTAAAGAAAATTGTTCTGACAATTGGGAGATCACGTTGCCGGATAGAATAGAGGCTTCGGTATTAGTTTTGAATGACTTCAAAGCAGTCGTAGGTAAGATTTATTATCTTGAAGCTTCAATAATATTCATTCAAACTTCTTAAACAATTTTGTTAATTTTTTATTTAATATTTATCAATTTTTATTTAAAAATTCCAGGATCTTACGATGGTTACGTCTACTGTCTTCACCTTAAGACGGGAGAAATATTTTGGAAATTTAAAACAAGCGATGCAGTGAAATGTACCGCTGTACTTTGTTCACGAAGACGTAATATATTCTTCGGCTCGTACGACCATTACGTATATTGCGTTTCTTTGGAGGTAAATTAACGATTCAAAGTCTTAAAAATATTTCTAAAAGGCTATTAACATCTTTTTAACTCTTGCAGAATGGATCGGAAGATTGGAAGGCTAAGGCAGGCAACGGTAGTATTTCTGCTACCCCATGCGTTCATAACGAACTCGATTCCGTTTTTTTTGGCATGTTAGATGGCACTTTCGTGTCCTTAAAACAGAATAACGGTGAAATTCTTTGGCGAAATAAGTTCGACTATCCAATTTTCGCAGCGCCAGTAATTTTAGGAAACCAAGTATTCTTTTGCGACGTTTCTGGTAAATTAGGCGGTTTTTCTGCATCCACCGGTGAAGAGGTAACGCAAATTGCAGTAAATAAAAATATGAAGAATTCTAAAATTACGGATTTTTTTCTTTTTCTTTAGATGTGGAGCGTAAAAATAAATGGAACAGTTTTCTCGCATCTGCTCGTGAATACCGATCCGTTAACCAAAGTACAGAGTCTTCTGATCGCTAGTAAAAATCGAAACATCTACAAATTCGATTGCTCATCGAGGGATGAAGCACCCACAGTCAAATTTAAAAAAGACCTCGGTGTACCACTGTTCTCAACGCCATGGTCGAACGGAAAAGTCATAGTCATCGTTGGCACTGACGGTAAATTAAAAGTACTCGACTTCGTTACCGGAGAATTGTTAAATACTTTTAAACTCGGCGGTAACGTATTTTCCTCGCCGATAATTCACGAGGATCTTATCGTCGTCGGTTGTCGAGACAACAATTTGTATATTCTGACCAATTCCGATGTAAGCGGGCAATAAATCCATGTATTTTAATCTTTTCGTTTAATCGACATATCGTACAACCAGGTGAATAGCTTTGCGAATATACGAAAAATCATTTGGACAACAAAATAAAGAACAATAGACGTAGCACAATATCATTTATTCCATACGGCTCTTGTATTACAGTAATAGTGAGTTACGATTCTGAAAATGTTATCTTTCGGCGTACTTCGGGCCATCTCATCGTGTGATAAACGTTCGCTCTTCTTTTCTAATCTCCTTTGTACGCAATACAGATTCGCATGCTTCTAACGGATTCCTGAAAGCGGCGTGTAAGCGTTACGGTATTTTTCTTTTCTTTTTCATTATCCGCGCTTACAACTAATGACGATAATTATTATCACGATACGCCCCACGCCGGGCAAAGGAATATTCGTGTCCGCAAGCTTGCGCAAATCATACGTTAAACGCTATTTCGGCCTCCTAAATCCACGCGCGACGCATCTTCTTTTCGTTTTTTTTTTCTTTTCACCATGAAATCCCTCGCGTTATACGTAGGACATTAACGTTTCTATAAGTTGATTTATCGTTTCGATTCATGCAAGACACTTCGAGTGTCACTTTAAACATTAAAATATGAGGCGTAAATTGCGTGTACATCAACATAATACAATTATATTGCATACATTCGACTGACGCCAGCGTTACATCATAATACACCTTACTGTGTTTTTACGCTTCCTTTTTTCTTCTTCTTTAATCAACGCCGCGTGGCTTTTTTTAAATAATTTTTTTTTTTTTAATAAAATCACGTTTTTGTTCATTGTTGACATATATTTTAGATTTATCATCATTGCAATAATCCGTAATAATAATTCTAGTGTATTCTATATAGCTAAAAGGAGACATACCGATACAGACCGCGTGTAAGAATTGTTTTAATTTAGTTTGTTTGTATTTTCGTAAAGCCGATCGCACGAATTTTCATTCACCAAACGAAATAATTATTTTTCTCGGATGTCTATTATGGATTGAACGAAACTTTCGGTGGCGGAGAAAAAAAATTGGCATCTTAAGTGCGATCGGTCGGTCCGGTTGATGGCCAAACGAAAGATTCTTGAGTATAATCTTTCTCCTGTATCACTTATACACCTATTAGACATCTCGATTAGTCTGTATAACATCTCGGTAATTAAAATATGATACATTTGTAACATCGTTGCCACGGATGCGCCGAAGACGACGCTTTAAATCTTTTCCCGCCGCTCCGACCCTTCGCGTTCTCGCTCGAATCTCGACTGGTTGGCCTCGCCCGGAGAGATCTGACGCGCTCCCGTATTATTCTATTGGATACGATTGATGATAGACCGATCGCGAACCCGAATAAAAAATTGGAAGTTTGTAAGATGTACGCGATAAGAGGGGCATTCAAAAACGTGATAATTGCGCGATAAATGGGTCCACAGACCGGGAAGAATGTTCGACAGTTTGTTATCGTCGTTCCTGGGCTACGATTATCCCAACCAAACGTTTTCACTTTTTTCTTTCTTTTTTTCATTCAAATAGTCGCGAAAAGTGTTGACGCCGAATCCTTCCGTTTCGATAAATTGGTGAGACGTTGCTTTTATTTAGAAGCAATTGATCTTTGCGTCTACCTCGCATTCTTATAATCGTAATCGGGCCTCGTTATTCGTTTTGTTTCTCGCATCGGGTTCTCTCTCTGTTGTAGCGGAGAAAACGCGTTTCTTTTACAGCATCGACTCGTCACCGAGAGGCTTCGACTCGCACCCAAGTGGAAGTAATACGGTTCAATTCTGTTTCGCTCATTGTTTATATCTGTTTTATTTATTTTATTTTATTTCCTGTCTTTTTTTTTCGCGATGTCGGTTCGGCTGTTGATCGTTCGAACGAATTAGGCAATCGTACAGAGGCAACGAATAAACGCGTCACGATCCATTGGGACTGTTGGCGTCTTTTCGACCGCTCGGTTACTGATCCTCGTCGCCGAGTTCCTGCTTCATGTTGTTGAAGTCAAATTCCTCGCCCGTCGCTCGCTTAAATATGTCCAGCACATCGAGACACGTGGTCTCAAAATGCGTCGTAGCATCGTAACTTGCAGATATGAATGTCTGACTCTCGAGACCGTTGTCCGTCGGCTCCATGTAATCAGACACGGAGACGAATTTCTGCGCTACCGGACCGAGCAGATCCAAACCAGGCTTTATCTCCGCCTCGGGATTGTTCGTCTCCACCGTGGTCGAGACCATCGCTATGAACCAACCCTTCGCTGCTACCTGATGCGTGTGCGACACCAATGATACATAGATGTCGGACTTGCGGTTTACCTGTCGAAGCACATTAATAATTAATAATATTACAACAACAACAACCAATTATATCAATAACAAATGTCTAAAACTACGTTAATCCTCCTGTGATGTTTGAGAAATTACGCTTTTCCATTTAATTTAATTAAAGATAGAAATGTCTCACGGAATTGATTTGTTTTTTTTTTCTTTAACTGTTGCAAAATTTAATACGTTGACAAAGATATTCTACTTAAAACAGGATCTTTATTGATTAATATTCAATACAAGAAAAGTCTATCGTAAAATAGTCCATGGGGTCGTATACGACTCTAGCAGCACAAGTGGGTTAACAGCGTCTTCCTTTCATTTAAAAAAATTATGTACATAAAATCATACACACGAATGATAATTCTCAAACAATTTAATCAAATTGTTTTCAAATATTAAAATAAAATTGATTAAAAAAATTTTTTTTGGGAGCAATTATTGATTAATTTATTAGAATAATTATTTCAAATTCTCGTAATCATCCCTGGTGCCAGCCAATAAAAAAAAAAAATTGAGCCAGGTTCCTTCTAAATCTACAAGTATTCATCAAAATTTGAATAAATTTCTTCGAGTTTTACCACAAATCAGTAAAAAAAACAATCTGAAATGTCCGCGCTACAAAAAATGCTCTGACAGCAGCGGTAGAGGCTTTTTACCTGCTTCTGAGGAATGATGATTTGCGTTGAGAGTGCGTCATTCGTTCCGGATATTGGATGATTCAGTAGGCAAATGCATCTTATTACTTGGCCGACTTTCTTGACTTGATCGGGTACGTAAGTCGGATCGCAAAAGACCTGCTTGCATGATGCCACTTCTTCGCCTGAGCGAACTCCCACAACCTGAAAAGGATTCAAATTGCTTCGTAAAAGATTTAAATATATAAAAAAAATATTTTAAAGAGTAAAAAAATATTTATTCTTCTATTTATACTTTTCCGTCCTTCATGACGATCTCGTCGATCGGCTTGTCGAGCATATATGTGCCTCCGTATATGGCGCTCAACCTCGCGAAACCCTGAGGAAGTTCTCCAAGACCGTACATGGGATACAGGTACGGGGATTTTCCGTAACGAGCTAAACTATCGCTGTAGAGCTTGATACGCCGGACGGTTTTTATGGCACTCTGTGAGATGTAATCGTCGTTCCTGCGTACAACAAAAAAGCATTTAATATATAAATTACGACCATTCGATAGAATTAGAATGAAATTTTTATTGATTATCGAATAATAGCTACATTTAAAAAAAATGGATATTACCTATGGAGAGCCAGCGCGTGTCCCGTGAAATCTTGAGTATTAGGTTCGAGACTAAACTTCTTGTAAAGAGCGCTCATATTGTTATTGAAAGGATCAAAACCATCCCATGTCTTGGGATCGTCTTCCTGAACGTTCTGTACCCAGGTGAGAAAATTGCGGAAGCGTCTCTTCTCGAAGATTCCCATGAGATCGCTGGAAAGTGCCTCTTGCTGATCTATCGGCACCTTGGAGATGTTTCCTTGCTTGTAGACGTAAGAACCCTCGATCGATTTGAATTCGAGATACCGTGTAACGCCTGTGTGAATCAGTAGTTTCACTAAAAGTCCATTAGCCATGAGGAATTTTGGGATCAGATCGACGTTCCAGTCTCTGCCACGACCGTACATTTTGTCCGGTGGCGGTAACTTGAAATTTCTGTAAATAAAAATATAATTAAATTAGCGAAATAAATGAGAAAAATGCTTGCGTTCATTTATTCGTTCGAAGACATTCACTGGAACAATTGTAACAGAACGTGGCTCAATTTAGTCGAACATCCAGCTATCTATGTCTTGTGATCGAAATAATTTCAATCGTACCACGAATAACTCCCCCATCGTGGAAATGTGTCCTTCGCTATACATATATAGAGCTCTCTGGTTCGCGATGTGGCGTAGCAGGGAGGAGACTGCGAGTTTGATGGGTCAGGGAGAATAGGCGGAGCAGAGGAGGGTGTCAAGGTTTTCACCACGAGCTTCCAGTCAATAACGGAACTTTGATGACATAACACTCGAATACCCCTAAAGAGTTTACTTAGTGGTATCTCTATACTTCCTCTTCGTATCAGTTATATTCATCGGCTTCAACCACACGGTTCGCATAGATAATTATTTACCATTCATCCGTATCGAAACCACAGGATAAGCTTTTATTATTTATTCATTTATAATAAGCGACGGTTTTCATAAATAAAAAATTACAAATGATTTACTACAAATGAATTTTAAAAAACTTTAATAACATTTTTTTCTAAATTTCAATTAACACGTTTATCGTCAATATATTTGATATTCAAAGTAACTTTATAAATTGTACGATAAAGCGACAGAAGGATATATCTCGTTATTCTTCTATCCGAAGTATCGTGCAATGAGCGTTTCGCGTCGCGGGTGTGCCGCATAGTGACGAATAATCGAATAGCTTGAATTAAAGGTCGAATTAAAGAACTATAGGCAATGGGTTCAGTAGCCTCGAGTCTCCTGGAAGGAGTCATAAATTGTTTAGACATTGAACAATTGTGAAAGTATTTTACTACACAGTTTCGTGTAATCGGGTGTGGCGGGCATATGTTACAAAGAGGAACGATTTTCTTTACGCCTCACGCATTATTTTATCAATCCAGAAGGCCTTCCATAATAATACTACGTACAACTGGGAAGTGCAATCGCAATAGCACCTCGTTATCATCAGCGTCGTGTTACAGATTACATTGTACGTCCTCGTGTTTTAAAATCAAATCAGCAACAAACAAACTGGTTATAATTAAATTTGTATCTTGCTGCAAGGGGAGTAGCGGTAGAGTCACGAGCGAAAAATACTTGTCAGCAGCTGTTGTGTTCCCGAAGGTTCGCAGTGTCGAGGCTTCGGGTGTTTACCTCTCCCGCCACTTGCGTCAATTGCTATCGTTGAGAGAAAAAAAAAGGACGCGCCCGCGCGCTCGTGCTACTTTTCATTTCGGAATCGATATTCTCCCACGCAACTAACAGCAATGTATTTTCCAAGCCTACGACACGATACGCAACTTAAAGAATCTTTCGAGAAGATATCCAGCTCGCGGTTCACGAGTCCCGTGGTAAAAAAAACTTAACGACAGCATTTTCTCGATATCTCGTCGACGTGAGTTTGCATTATTTCTTCTTACTTATCACGCGTCACGGAGAAAAATGATTATTCGACATTTTTTCCATCTACAGTCGAATATCTCTCGACTATTTGCTACTTTGTTGGTTTCTATTTGTAGCTTTAATTAATAAAATCGTAAGAATTGACAGCTCAAGGCCGTAGAAAGTTGGGATACTTTGCGCTTTAGATAACAAGTAAAACTACGTAAGATCGATGCCCCACCGCAACAGTACAGCTGCACTCGTTGTTGGGTCATTCGCTCTCATCCATACGAACCCATTGTACGTGGTTGTAGTCGCTGGTTATGCGGGTTGATGCGCCACGCCGTCTGGTCTTTCGTCTTTGGTGAAGGTGGCGCGAGTTGCGAAATACAAAAAGGTGGAAAGCCGAGATACTTTGTACAGTCGAGCTCGGCTTTCCATTTTTATTCAAATACAAAGGACCTCGCATCGTTGCTCGCTTACACATCGCGGAATCCATTATGACGTTGCCTACAGGATCTCGACAAGTTTCTTGCAGGTTGCAACGAGTCATGCGATACGTGTGTACGGTAAAGGAAAGATATACGATACATAGAAAATAATAACTGTAAAGGTCAACGAGTCTCGGGCAGACGATAAAATAAATATCTAACACGTGGCACGTTTTGCCGAAAACGGTGTCGGACCTATTGACCCACTAACCTTGCCAACAATTACTAATCGATATAAAGAAGATATTATATTAATATGCGCGGAAACGGGGGGGGGAATTGTAATTAATATGTTTATCATCGTTCGGTTAACTTTCGTAACAGATTTCGCATACAAAACTATCGTCAGTCGCATACACGCGTCCTACATTTTAGCATCGTACGCCAGTGAAGACTGTGAGGTCCGAGGCTACGCAAAATGTTCAACTTGTTTTAGAGAAAACGTTCTTTCGAAGAAATATATCATCGAGTGAAAGGTACGAAGAGCATTCTTCGCGAAAAAGAGTTTCTTAGATATTCAATTTTAGATAGATCGTATCGTTTCTATCTATCGAGAGGCATAAAAAACAGCTGCAGGATGAAAATGTTTTACGATAGGTTGTAGTGCGCGATCGAATTTTGACAGATTAAGTCGTCCGACTATGGCGCCGGTCTAACTCGATCAGCCGTGAAACCTCGAGGGCGGGTCCAATCGACATCGCATATGGCATATTCTGACGGGAGATTACAGGCTCAGGTGTCTCCGCTTATATCAGTTTTCTTATACATAGTAATGTAACGAATACTGAGATCTCGTGATCGTAATTGCAATTTTCACGATACCGAGGCCAAGAAAAAAAAAAGAAAAAAAAACGACGAGCAGCGTGTAACGTCACTCCACACTCTGGCGCCCGCGAAAAGTTGGTTCCACCTGTCCGGCGTTCATCGACCGGAAGGGTTTCAGCAGGAATTATATAGCGGAATGCCGATTTCAATAACGCACACGAGGCACAATCTTATTCGCGAGAGGGGTGAAGAGAGGAAGAGAGATTGATGGAGCGAACGGGTGGCGCGCGGGAGTTCGACAGACGCGGATGAACGGAAAGCTACTCGAGACCGTCGTCGGCGACTCTTGTCACGCTCGAATCGTTCTTGGATGAAAAAAGAAAGAAAAATCAATACGGAGTACTCGAGGAGAGGAGATCGGGCCCGAGAGAGGACGCAAAACAGTGGGCAGCTCGCAGCTCGCTCGGTACTCTCTAATCGTAATCATGCGGTATCCTCGGTTGCTGACTACCAATGACGGCAAAGCTTCGATCCGTCGACGAATCTCCGCTGATCCCACGAAACTCGCTGCTGCACGCGTGACCCAAGGGTTAAGCAAAATGCGTTCTTCTTCGATCCAACGAATTTTTCGTCACTTTTTGTGGGTTTTCGAGGTATCGAAGCTGGAAATGAACGATTGGCTTACCCGAAAAATTCCTCGAGCGGAGTTATGGAAGCGGACTCTCCGCCGTAGTACTTGTTGCGGTCTACGTGTAACACCTTCTTCCCGCTGACCGAGAGCATGCCCGATAGGATGCACTCCTTGAGCCCAGTGCCCAACACTATCGCGTCGTATTCCTCATCCATCCTGTCTTCCTCTTGCTATCAACTTTTCAACCAACAATTTTTGGTTCAGCGACGTAACTCGTGACTCGTATGGACACTCGTGCTCGCTCGAGATTCCACGATAAACCACGAGAAAATTCTGTCGACGTTGGAAAGAATGCAAAGAGTCGCGTCCGATTTTACTGGCTCACGCGCGGCTGCCAACTCGCACGACTATTATGCCGGAACGGAACGGAAGGCCCCGCCGCTTCTGCTACGTCAATTCCACTTCCCCTTGCTTCGTCGCTCCGGACGCTTCCCCTTCGATCGCCAACGAAACGTCGCCCTCTGCGCAACCAGCCTATTTGCTTACGAGCCGTTTGCACGAAGCATTTTTCTCACGTACTTTTTGATAATAAGTTTTAATTGTTATTATAATAAACAATCGAATATTTCTTTCTGTTTTGACAGTTATCGCGGCTTACTCTTTTTCGCAACTAAAACTCGTTGGTTTCTCATGAAAACGTCCAGAAGCTGTAAATGATATGACGTAGCAGATTGGACGAAAAATTATTCCACAGCTCCAACAGAAACGTGCGCCTTGTGTATGCAACCAAGTATCAACATCTTGCAGTGAAAATTTGCCACAATTTCTCGAAAATAAATAACAATATTATTTATATCGATTTACGGCCTTAATTCCTTATTTTTTCGATATTTTTACTAAGTTTAAACGTTTTACTCGTCCTAATCTCCAAAGTTGTACGCAAGATGGAGGTGTTACGCACTAACGGTGATATACAAGAGTCGGTAAGTACGAATTCTCGTTGATCGGCAAAGGGTTAAGTCGATGTAAAACATAGTTACCGTTGCTTGTCTCTCACTCTGCCATGAGCGCAATTAATAAATTTCTCCCTCGCTCTCATACATGTTTCACATCGTCTTAAGGGAGGCGAAACCTCTAACTCCAGCCATAAGTGCGAAAGAGACAAGCTAGTATAGCGCTCACGGCGGAGTGAAAGAGAAGCAGCACATCTGTATAAGTATGGATGTTTCGCCTCCTATTAAGCAACGTGACGCAGCCTTCCTCGCACCATGTTTTTGGACAAAAGCAAATTTGGATAAAGCAAAAGTTTCAAATAACGATTGCGGTATCTCGCATAACCTAAAAATGAAGTGACACCCACACTTTTTTCCATATCCTAGCCGGGCCCGGTCAATATAAAAAACGACTGCTTTGCTGCTGCTATTTTCAAGATTGCCGAGGATTTAAGAGAAAAAAGGAAGTTGTTGGGTACCCTTAATTAATAATATTGCATCATAGTTTTTGATGCCAACAGCAGTCACTGACTCCACTTGAAAATCGCAATCCGTATTTTCTCAAAAAAACCTTATCCGAATAAAATAAAACATAGTGCGTCAACGCAGAATAAGTGCATTAAGGGGACGACGCTTGACGTTTTTTTTAGTTTATACAAAAAATACAGTTTGGTTATCGACTGAGCGTCGCTTTGAAAAATAGTAATAAATCTGTAATATTTTCTATAATTTTTTTTAAAATGCAAAATTCCCAGATTTAAATCGAATCTGGGAATTTTTTTACACGAACATAACATCGTTACGAATAATCTATAGCGGGAGGATTTTTTATACGATTTTCTTTAGGTAAGAAAAAAATGTTTAAAACGTTTTTTAACGTTTGCGTTGATGATTAATGTAGTCCATGCAGCGTTTTCAATCGAAACCTACAAGGGGTACAACGACTCCGCTCTGTTTATCTCTTCCTCGCTTGTTTTCGTGCAATCGTAAAAAAGCGAGATACACCGAGTGAAACCGGCATAGTCCAATCATGAACGACAATATGGTTTGTTCGAATAATTGGCTTGGAATATAAAGCAAAATGCACGTATATATCTCGAATAAATAAGTTATTAGCTTGAGTCGCGCGGTAGATGCGTTAGTATGCGCGCGCACGTGGAGTCGCCAGCTGTGCAGATGAAGAGAAACGGTTGGCAAACGGGGCAAACGTCAGTAGCTCCGTGATTACACGGTGAGCAATGTCGGTAAGCGTACTCGGGCTCGGGGTGGACGTGGGTGGTTAGTGTCGTGCCGATCGGTGTCACGGTTAGAACTCACGCTCAAGCTACAGGAAGCTACGGTATCTCGTTGAAACGTACTATAGCACGACGCGTTATCTGCGGTTATCAACGAGTTTATATACTATATTCGCAGAGTTAAAGAATCACACAGGTCGACGAAGCCTTCGGAATTTATACGACAAGACACGGAAGTGCGCGCACGGTAAATCATTGAACTGTGCATACCTGGTTGACGGGATCCGTCGTGTAACAGTAGAGAAACTGGGCCGAGTTTGAGGAAGTAACTCGTGTTTCCTAGAGTGTATAGCGGTGTACATAGACATTACAGTTATCTAAGCTTTTCCAACGAAAAACAAAATAATCGTCGTTGAAACGTTCGGGTAATTCATCAAGTTCAACGAGTGTGCATTGAGATTCGAGTTTTAGAAGAAAGCAGGATATTCTTGCGAGTACAGTCGAAATGTGATTGTCGAGAGCGAAGGGCTCGAGAGAATAAGAAGAGGCTCGAACGAGCCGAGAACGAGGACAGTGACACTGTTCGTCCGCACGCGGGTTAACCAGGGCCACGTGGACGCGTCGAAAGCCCGGAAAAATGTAAGTTCGAACGGACCACATGGTACCCGTTATTTCGAATATCCTACATTTTATACATTTAGCTTATGTACCGCGCTGCTCACAGCTGTTGATTCAGTTGATAACCCATCGACTGTAAATATTTATGTTTTATCGAAAAACGTTATTGTTAAAATCGTTCACCCGTTATCCCGGAGATTCGTATACCTGGTTATAGCACCTTTGAAACGATACATATGTAGCCGCCACGGTCTATTTAAAGTTTCCCAAGATCGCTTGTTCGAGCGAGGCAAATTACGTCATTTGCACGCACCCGATGCGTTAAGGGGGCAGGCAGCGGAAGATAGACGTCGAGAATGAATGAGAAAGGCCATAAACGCTTTTGAAATACTTTTATGCACTTCCTGGGAAGCGCAGTGTAATCTTTTCTTCTTTTTTTTTTTACTACGCGATGAATGCTCAGGAATTTCCAGTTCTTTTTCTATATAAATATCATTGGGAAATTCCTTGGTACGAAAATAATAAATCATTCCGTTAATCCTGCGGCATTGGGGACAACGGTGAACCCGCTCGGTTTCTTGAATCAAACGATCCTCGTATTTGCAATTACGATCGCAAAGTCTCGAAATACCTGTACTTTCGATGCATTGTTGCTTACTTACGCTACGAAAATTTTTAATACGACTTTATTGAAAATCTTCAACATTTATTTATTACCATTCACTATTCTATCATTTATAAAAATGTGATTGGTGCGCTGAGAATTTAAACCGGAAAACCTGGCTGCTCGGGTGACGCTCGCACTTACAGTTTATATCTGTGTGTGCAGAATAGTTTGCGATATGACGGTAACGCGTCAAGATAACGATATAATGTAACGTAATTGGAAAAAAATAACACGAGACAATAAAACGGTGGATGAATCGATTGTGGTTACTCCTGGTATTTTATATAACGCCAGCCAGTGTATTTATTTAAATTTTATCAATTATATAAATTTGTAAGCATCGAACTATTGTTTTTTTTTTTTTTTTTTTTTCAATATATATCTTTCATAATAGATCCCTGCGATCGAAAACGAACGATTGAATCGTCCTCGCATCTCGTTCGTACTTGGAAAATTACTGAAAATGGATTCAAGTATAATTTTTTCATGTAATTTTAATCGATATACAACTAATTGACTTTTACAACTTTCAAAGTAGAAGACAATCGATTGTATCCAATTAGTTGTTGATTTGACAATGTGGAATCATAATTACGTGTTTCTTTTATTTCCTCGTAGAGAAAACTATGTTTTTGTTTGGGAAAAACAGATTTTTTCGAGATTTTAATATCAGAGTACTTAAAAAATTTCAAAACGGCGAAAAATCATATTTAATAATAATTTCCGTGCGCGCTCCTGTGTGTGCGTGTGTGTGCGATGAGCTTGCAAAATTGCAATGGATATATCTCGAGAACGGGTTACTCGATCATCCTGAAACTTTAAACACGGGTCAGGACGCAACCCTCGTCAGTTTGCTGCAATTTTCGCCCAAATCGCTAACGTGTGTCTCATTTTATGACTGTTTGAATTTTTTGAAAAAAGTATGTACGCCGCTCTCTAACCTTTGTAAATTTTGAGCTATCGAGTTAAAACTTTCTACAATAATAGGTCAGGAGACAAGGTTGTTCGATATTGAGTTTGGGATGAATCGATAAAGACATTCAGATTTTATAAAATCATGAATTTTTGTATTTGAAATTAAAAAAAAGTATTTTGACTTAAACATTCGTACATTTTTATCTATCAAACTGAAACTTGACATTCAAATTAGCTAGGTCATGAGGATACTTGGTCTTGAATTTGATTAGAATCCATCGAGGGATTAAAACTTGATGAAATTTGCAATTTGATAAAATTTACAATATTATTGAAAATTTTAATAACACGAGGAAGCCAGAATTATTGAGAAAACCATTACCCGTAGAGAAGATTCTGTGGATTGGCGAAAATAACGAAGAGGCAATGTGCACATTTCAAATTTGCACGCCTTTTTTTTTTAGTTCGACTTATTCACTCGGAATATGAATATAAGATAAGATCTATACCGACGCTCGAAATAAAGATCGATTATAAGCGTTTGTGCAACGATTTAAAGTGTTAATCGTTTAAATAGTTCGGTTACACTTTTATTCTCTTCTCTGCTATAATTATTGCAAAAGTAAAACAATTAAATATAATTACATACATCCGTTAGGGTAATTTATTTTATTCATTGCACACATTATTCCTCATATAATTATTCCATTGATATTTATTCTTATCATCGAGAGAACATAATTTATGTATCCACACATAGTTTAGCGCATTTATGCATAAATTAGAACTTGTCTTTCCTTTTTTTTTGTTATCACGTGTTTTTCGTTTATGTCATCGTACAATCAACAATTCTGTTTACCATTGTGATATTATAGCTTTATTATCTTTGTGTGTTATTGTAACATGAAAGATTCGTGACGTTATAACGTTATTCGACATAAGAAGACGTTAAAATAGATGTTGAACGATATAAAAGCGATATTTCGTTTTTTTTTTTTTTTTTTTTTTAAATCATTATTGAAGTTCTACAAATAAAACGTGATGTGGCGTTTTTGTATTGGCTCGTTCGTGTTGATGGTACTTGCGGTTAGCCAATTGAAACGAACGATAGGTCAATTAAAATATCATCGGTTACCAAAGCTCGAGAACGCCTAATGCATGCGTATGCTCGTGAGATAGATTGATATAACGGCATTGACGACTTACATGCATACGATGTATATAGTTATAAAGATATTCACGTAAGATTGTACACGTGGAACGCGCTCAATGCCACGCACTAGTCGATGTCTCTTTCACGACAAGTAAACGTGTGCGCGATTGAAAAGCTCTCGCGCCTATATTGTCCCGCTCTATCGGCACGTCACTACTGTACCCCTTCCTTATAATAGGTTCGTGAGAACGAACCTATTATTCGTATTTTAACGGGCTTCTCGTCAACGTGACTCTGGAATAATAAGTTCTGACAGGACAATTGTACAAACCTCTCGCTTGTTTACCTATTGTTGCACTTTCTACGTGTCTGCATACTTATAATGCACTATGGATAATAATCTCAATAAAAATAATAGGATAAATACCTTATTCGGTATAAAGTATAACATTTGTTTATTTTCACTTTTTTTTTCTTTACATTTATAATGTTGAATTAAACGGACGAATGTTTTAGGGTGAAATAATAACGAATTGTACATTAATGCGAAACTTTACTAAGATTTTCCTCGTAGAAGATTAGTTTTTTTAAATAACGCGAACAATAAAGTACTATTATTGTTTCTATGTTATCAGAGAAAGAAACATTATAATTTTGATTCATTTTAAAGCAGTCTTGGACTGCCTTGTAAATGGTTTAATGATCCATACGGTTTTAGAGTGAAACAATAGCAATTTGTACATTTCATAGAACATCTACTGTCGTTCGATGAAACAATATGTTTAGTGACAAACACTAGGCTGAAATCTAAAGAATATGCACAATTGTTGTTCCTATATCAACTGAAAGTGTATTTGTTAACTTGAAGCATTATTGAACTCTACTTTGTAAAGTGTTGAATGATCGAAACAGTTTTGAAATTAAATAAAATCAACGAATGTTTTAGGGTGAAATACTAACGAATTGTAATTGTAATTAATACGAAACTTTATTAAGATTTTCCTCGTAGAAGCTTAGATATAAAAAAAGAGTTAACAATGAAGTAGACTGATTGTTTCTACTTTATCAGAGAAAGTAACATGATAAGTTTCATTCATTTTTAAATAGTCTGACTGCCTTGTGAACGGTTTAATGATCGATATGGTTTTAGGGTGAAATAATAGAAATTTGCACATTAAATAGATCATTTACTGTCGTTCCATGAAACATAATCTTGATTGACAAACACGAGACTAAAAATGAACGAATACGCAGTATTGTTGTTCTTACATTGACAGAAAGTATAATTGTTAAATTTTATTAATTTTGAAGTATTATTGAACTACCTTGTAGAATGTTAAATGATCGATACAGTTTTGAAATAAAATAAAATCAATTTGTATACTTGAGGCGATGTGAAAAATTCGCACCGCGCTAACGGCGAGTAAGAGAGACGGTACAATACGAATCGCGTAAATTCAAAAGAGAGCACACCAAGCGTCACGTGATACATTATTATTAAACTCTTTGGCCACTCCTTGATAAAAAATTGACAATCGCTCTCCGAAACAAAAAGTGTCTTGAGAAACACGAAACAGCCGTAGATGTAAAAATTGGTTTTTTTTTTCGAAATGCACGATGTACATTCCATTTTTCTGAAAGCACACCCTGAGTCTAACAGAGACAAGTTTTAATGTTTTATGTCTATCGATGAAGCAAAAGAAAAAAGTGTAAGGACTGTTTTTAATGTCGCTTCTAGGCAGCCGGGGGACTTGAGCTTCGATTTAGTTTTGCTTCACTCGCTTTATCTATAACGATCGTCGCGAGCGGCACGACGAGACACTTTTTTTTTTCTCTCGCGTTATTCGTTCATTCCTCCTGGCTCGAAATCACGCCTTTGCGAGTCTCTTACCCGCGCGCGACACTAATTTGTGTCGCATGTATTATATTAATAATACAGTGGAGTTGGTATTTCACGCATATGCATGAGTTTCGCATTGCTGTACAACATTTGTGCCAAGTTCGACCTTTGACGACCCTTTCCGTGTGTTGGATTGACCTATCGCTGTGGATTCGTGAATCGGATGACCACATTCGAATGGCCCCGATGAATGGATTCGCGGGGTCGACGATCGAGCATCAATCTCATAACTTCAATCTAATCAATCCCTGATTTTCTTTATTTTCTTTTTAATTTACTTCAAATAAAACTATCGACAAACGATCTTAGATAGAAACATACTTTTTAAAAAAACAACAGATTCTCTATTATTTCCTGTGGGTTAAGATCTTTGTCACATTTATTTTGTAGATACATTGCGAATAATCCAATGTGATTTGACTCCTCGTGTACATTTGTTTCTTTAACTTTCCGTGTGTGCACTTGGCCTTGTAAGAAATTTTCTTTTGCACTTATTATTATTCCATATTATTCGTTTGTTTTTATTTAATCTGGGGACCGCGAGGGAAAGACCGAACACTGATAGAGTCGAAGCTTGGACTGGTGAACATATATTAAATCATTGAACTATAATAAATAACAATCTAATCGATCTCGAATTTGGACTTCACAAAATATCCAATCAAGATTATAAATCATACATGAGTAAAACAACCACATTGCCTATCGAATTCAATTTCTCACAATATTAAATCAATATTACATATCATTAATTAGTAGAGCAATTATATTATCGATCGATTCAACTTCAAAACAATGTTCAATCATTATTACACATTATTCATTAATAAAGAAACAATATTATCGGTTGAGTTTAACTTCAAACGATTTTAAATCAATATTATAAATCAGACATTGAAAGAGCAACACATATAATCGATCGAATTCCACACAGCCTTGTACTCGTAGTACACGACAACTATTTCCAGCAATAAGTATACAGGTAATATAATATAGTGTCGAAACTTATCTTCTTAATTCCTGTACGTTGTGTATGTGAGCACCGTAGCTCAATTGTGCTGGGGCGGGGCGGGGAAGTCTCCAACGATTACTTCGCTGTTGCTGTGGGCCAAGCGCTCGCTTCCTTCGGGCTATGCCCATACTCGAGTCCTTGAAATGATGATGGTTCAATTCCCGGGGCATTAAGGTGTTATGTTGAATTTGAGAGGACCCAGCGCCGATGCAATTCTTTTACAAGGTGGAATTGATACTGATTCCAGGACAGAATTCAAATAAATTTGAATACTTCCGTTTAGTATAGAGATGGTCCTTCAACCACTGAATCGATGATGTTTTCTTCGATGTAATTGTAGCATACGTTTTCCAGGATGCACACCAGCAAGTGATATAGATATATATATATATAATTTTTATAGACATTGAAAATAAAATATTGGTAGTTGACGATTTCAATTTAGAGTATGTGCGACTATTATTACGAAATATTGGAGCAGGCGGTACGCTCGGCTGCTCGGCAGCGACTAACTTTCTCTCTTAATCATGCAAAATCGATTACTCTTATTATAATATATTTTGAGACGCTTGACCGCCGAGGAGTAGGGGATCGACGGTGAATCCACTGTACGCCGAGGATTGTATTATTTCTAAAGCGAATAACATCAACCCGGTAGCCTACAGGGCCGATTCGTTACAGCCTCTTACGTCCAGTCCATGTTTTCAAATTATTCTAAGCTTTCAAAATAAACCAGAGGTACCTCTGATAGCATTCACTAAATTTCCCAACAGTCAAATGTTAGGCGGTGGAAACGAGTTCCGCCCTCTGTTAGTTACGAAGAAATTTAATTTTCATATTTCGACTGTGATTGAAGACTTAGTGTACACGTGAAGGGTTTTTAAGTAAACATATTCCGAAGGTACTAAACTGGGTTCCGACCTTGTCACTCCGGGTGGCCATCGGAGCCTTTTTCTCTAGCCCGAACATTACCGAGTTGACAGACGGCCGTAGATATACCGTTAGAAGTAAGAAGAAAAGCCCTCGCTCTCTTCTACACACCGACGTACCAAGGTCTCCCAGTTGTCACATCGTACGACATTCAAGACTGACGCTAAACACTCCTACAATATGAAAATCGTACATCGCTTCTCAAACTTTATCTCGTCTTAAGCAATATTTAACTCAAGTCTTACAACAAACATTGCCATACACATCAGCCACCAAATTCCAGAGAGAATATGACCAACTGATATTAAACAAAAAGCCAATATTCAATTCTGCGCAGACCAAAAGCTACACGCGGAGAAAATAAAGTTTGGGCAGACCCTTTTATTTTGGTAAAGTGAATCATGTGATGTGATTTGGTAGAATTACTGCGATAGAGACGTAAAAAATGTGCCTTAACGCGACTGAGAATTGGGCACTCGACATAACCCATCGTCACTTTATCGGTTCAGCAGCCGAAAAATGTAGTCTACACGATGTCTGTGTATAACAACCGAACATCTAGTTTCATGACCCGCTAACTTAAATATACATTTCATTCTAGGCATTTCAAATTCGTTGAAAAAAAAGATATCCAATTTACTCTAAAATGTCTCCCCAAAGTGCAAAACTGCAGTTTAATACGATATCGTACACAATTATTTATCCATTTTGGATAATACATTGAATAAAATCTCAACTTTTTGCATTTATTTTTCTAAATAAATTTATTATCAAATGTTATATCAACTTTATCTTTAAATATCTAATTGAAAAAAAGAAGTTTTGTATATGAAGCAAGAAACAATAATAAATATTGCGTAGTTGGATTTAATCTGTCGTTTGCCTTTTTTTCTGTAATTTTATTTAACTGATCGTCAGAAAAAAGCAATTGATATTTAGAATATATACTACGCTCGCGTAAGAATATCCCAAATTTTTATTTGTACACCGTATCATTGTATACGTAGATATAATAAATAATAATATCGTACATATTAAAATGAACTTTAACAGTTTCTTTATTCGTTACGCCCTGACAGTTATGAGGATGTCAATATCACAAACGTAAAGTCAAGTGCGGAACGATGGAAAGTGTGTAATCTTCAAGGTTACAGCACCTTAATAATTGAGAAGGTATGTCTGTCTGCACAACTTTGAATAGTTTACGCAGTAACTTTCGAATAGGCGATCGTTGCAATGGCACTTTAAAATGCCATTAAGAATTCTTTTTGTTCGACAACTTCCTATCGCGGTTCTCTCTCTAAAATTAGAGTGAAACTTCTAACTCAACGACTCTTCATATTTGTTATTATTTTTTTGTAAAAGTGAACATTTTATTGTCCCAAATTGATATTTTTTAAAGGCAGTTATCGCGTGGTTTAACATTTTATTTACATTTTACAACTTTGTAGACATTAATTATGATCTTATTTCAAAATTTATGATATTTTCGAGCGATTGACCATTCAACACTTGATATAATTATTAATGAAATCAGCATTTTTGATTTTCCATGAAACACTTGAAAACGGTGGAGAGACAACGAACGGACGATTTCAGAATGATGTACCATTGATTTTTACGATATTTGTCCAAGTTTTTCATGATTCATGCGTGCTTCACTCACCGTACGTTACCGCACCTATCTACACACTTGTGCTTCATTAACTTCCGCCACCGATCGCACGTTCTACTACATCAAATCCCATGTTAAAGATGTGTATTAGATGACGATAGTCACACGCAACTAGACATCTCGAAGCGGTAGTTTGACATCCACGAATCATGGTACTCGGTCATAGAGCGACGATCAATCAGCGTTAGAAGCGTCATTGAGCTGTTGAATTTAATTTGGTCCTCACTGTATGCAAATACCGTGTCAAGAGAATTGAGTGCTGAAAGATGTTTCAGTTTGTTGGTTGATTCTTATTAGAAAACCTCTTAACGCTCGTAAAAGCTGCATCCATAGCTCGTTAGATCACTCGTTAAACAAATGATTACGTAAATTTCACTGTGTACCTATACATAGCAACCGTCCACCGATTAGCGATAAAAGCGTGAAGAGAAGAGAGAGAGAGAGAAAAGATGAAAAAAAAGTGAATGTCGCGGCCAGTCGCGATTTTCAGGCCGTGACGCAGCGTGCTTCGCGGCTCACGTGGATTCAATTATTTTTAAACGCTCATACATCGTCATACATCGGTGTACTTGCAAACGTATGCAGTGCGCGTAGTATCGTTTGTTCCGGTAAAAGATAACGCTTTGAGGTTCGCGGATGATTCTTATCAGTCAAGCAAAAATAACAATTCTATCAATGACTTTGATCTTTTTTTTTTTTTTTTTTTTCAAAAGGATGTCAAGTAAAACCTTGACTACATTGTTTTCACATTATTTACGATTTTCCATAAAGTCAACTCTGCGAAGTATGTTGATCAGCTTTCGTTTCCTCACCGAGAAAGTTTTATTGAGAAAAGAGTTTATTACGTAGGCACCAGGAATTGTTAACTGTTAACAAATGGTAAAGTTGGATATTGCGCAATAAATATTCTGTTTGAAGGAAGAAATCGTTTGTTTAAACTTCTGAATTACACAACAGTTAATAAATGTATATTTGAATAAAATGTTCCTTTATTAGGGTCTGATAAACATCATGTTGACTCAATGTAGCATTGATATTAATTAAAAAAACGTTTATCAATAGTCACTATTGTAATAATTTTAAGAGAACAATTCATAGATTGAGAGAACTGTACATATAATTGTACGTGTCGTCAGTTCGATTTCTTTGAACAAAGGTTGAACATAGCTATTGCAAACACTTATCTTAATAAATATTTTCTATAGTTACGTTGAAAGGGTTGACTCTACATACAGACCCCGCGAGACAAGTAAATAGTTAAGGTTGTCCATCGATAATCTTGTCGCTGAAGGACGACGATTGACGATAAACATAATAGTCATGCCAAATTGACAGTACTTATCTCAAATATAGATTTGAAAGCTATTAACAAATCTGTTAACCATAGACCGGTCGGTAGTCGAGACAAGCATTGGGACCTCGAACGGTGATTAGATAACTATTAACAAATCTGTATAAGCGTCGATTAAAAATTGATTGATAATTAATAAATATTTATTTGCTTCTCCTAGATAACAGTTATGTCAAATGTATATTTCATAATTATTGACAAACCTAAAGTCGTTTCAACTATATTTAATCTCGTTGCCGCAAATCGTTTTTTATTCGTAAGAAATATCAAACGAGTTACGGGAAAGAAATTGCTCAAATATATTGTTCGTTTGACGAAAGTAAATTCGATGGATGATTTTATAATGAAAACACTAATATTCATTGAAACTTGATAGCTCAAAAGATTCTTGAGATACAGAGGTTTGAATTTTTCGAGGTCGTAACACGTGAGCGCGTGCGTACACGCGCGCGCGCGCACACACACACATCCGGCTATGTTTTTAAACTACTTGTCTCGATATTGTAGATAATTTTGAGTATCCTAACATAAAAATGTCAACGAACAAAAAAGTTGTTTATGAGAACAAAGTTCATCAGTAAGTAAAATGAATTTTTTATACTTTGCATTCAGGTTAATTAAAAGAAGGTAAAAGTGTTTCAATTCTAACAGATAAATTTGAGCACTGCAATCATTGACGCGTCTAGCGTAAGTATATTGCGTTCGATTGGGAAAGAATGATAAAGACCTTCCCGTCGATGACTTTGGCCTTGGCAGATCTATTTCCAAAGAGAAAAATTCCTCATGAAAACCGAGCTATGAGAGAGTAAGATTTATTTTTTATACTTTGCATTTAAATTAGTTGAAAAAAGGAATTGCAATTTTTAAATATAAATTTAAGCACCGCAATCATTGATGCGTCTTGCGTAGGTATATTGCGCTCGATTGCGAAAGAATGATGAAGACCTTTCCCGTCGATAACTTTGGGCTTGGCAGATCTATTTCCGAAGAGTCTTGCGTCACTGCCGCGGATATATACAATCGTCATTTCGACGAACTATATTACGTGTAATCTCACAATCGTGTACTTCCGGAATCGTACACGCGACGCTGATTTATTGCACACAATATATTTTTTTTTCATTCATAAGTATACAATAAAATTGACATTGCTCGTGCTCTTGAAAGTACATATTTAATATCCGTTGGTATTATTGCTATAACAATCATTCGTGCCGAACTCAATATCGATAAATAGTGTTATCAATGGCCACAAATACCGGTATTTTCGTTTGAGATTTCGTACGAAATGTTCTTATCGTACATTTTGGTTTTCTCATCGTAGATTCGGCTTACTCTGGTTATTCACGATCATAGATGATTAGCGTCCCGCATGGTGACCTCGTAAAATGCCTGTTATCTCGAGAATTCTGGTGACTGATAAAATGTTTTTCGGATCGATCGTTCAGTTACTTTTGTACCTTTGACTCGTCGACGTACGGCCGATAGGCCAATGAATTCATTTGTGACAAGCGCGATCTTTCGTCGTTCGTTACACGATTATTCTTCTATTGACAAAAATATTCCACGTGTTTGGACTACAATTTGGGTAATTAGTCTGAAAATTAAATGATAGGTAAGACGTAAAGATAACAATTATATGATCACGGGAACAGAGAGTGTTTGCCTTGTAATATTTTTGAGTGTCTATCGTTGTCCTCATTTTTTATGGGTGATGAGCGATAACAATAAGAATAATTTCGTGGGGAAATTAAGTTGGAATATTTCATATGATATGAGTCACTACTATTCGGACAATTGAAATATTTCTGCGGATCCATTTAATTTTGAAACGTGTCACGATAAATGAAATTCTTAAAAGAATTCGTAAAAAGGCGTTTTGAGGATTTTTAAATATTTTTATCATTGGATTTTTGTGCGAATTTCAACGGACCACTGAATTTTTTTCCATCAAAATTCGGCTTAAATCATGTGAAAAGGCTCATATTAAATTATAGAATTATTTTCATAGTAAAGAAAAATGTGTTCGATTTAATTTTGAATTAACAAAAGTCGTGAACGATTAATCCTTAAAAAAAAATCTTAAATTGATAAAATTTTCCTATATTTTGTACTTTTCCTCTGTTTTTGGTATTGAAATACGATTACATAAAAATTGATAGCTTATTATTCTACGTATATATTAACATTTATCATGTATTTATATTTTTTATACAAAACATAGTATACATAAAAATTTCATTAAATCGCGTAAAATTTAAATATCGTAAAATTTTTATCAACCAAAATGAAACATTATATCTAAGAAAAAGTATCAGAAATATAACAAAAAAAATTGTATTTGGCACTAACTTAGCTCGAGATAAAAGCCAATTGCAGTGGTTTAATTTTTGTTGTGAAATCATTGGACCTTAGCCAAGATACGAATTCGTCAACGATATATAGAACCCAGTTGAGGGAAGAAAGGGGGAAGCTGGTTGGTTTTGACGTGTGCGAAAGAAAATCGATTCCTATGTGATCACAAGTAAACACGTGGCTGCGTAAAACGGTTCTGAAAGGACTTCCGACGAAGCTGCGGCTTCAAGGATTTGGTCCAAGAATGATTCGCTTTCCGATAGTGCAGTGTATTCCGCCTGTCGACGAAGATTTATTGGCGAGCGGGGGAGCTCTCCGTGCTTCGGGAATTGGCGACGTATTACCATTTAGAAAATTTCCGAAAGTACATATACTTTCGTCCAAGTTTATTTTGATTGGTGATTAACGTGTGTAATCCAGACCAGAATAAATGGAAGCCTACCGATTAGCGTCGTGGGGCAGTGAAGAGAGAACAAAAATTGTGATCGATTCATCGATGACTGGAACACGCGATCGTTCCAAATAAGTCCGTTGGGTGATAATATTTCAACTGATAAAAAAAAAATTATCCACTTTTTATCGGATACGACTCGCTTTGTTTCCTTATCTCTCGTCTTTTAAAAAATATTCTTTGGGTTCGCTGTTCGTAATTCGCAACTGCTTCCTTGACTTTTCGCATTATGAATTTCCTTGTTAAGGTGATGTGGTACACTGACTGAGCCGCCATGAGCGCGAGTGAGATACTACCATTGGTAATCGTGAAGGAGTGAGAGAGAACGACAGAAGCGTGTACCACATCACCTTAAGGAAAACCGAAACACGGACGGGTGTAAAAAAGATAGACGACGGTTTACGATGGAGTGAGAGTAAACGAATTAATTTGTGGAAGCGTTGAGGTTTTGCCTCGTGATCAACTGTATTTTAATGCATTATCGGACTGCTTCTCAAAATATTAGCAGAGTATTAACAAAACGTTAGATAGATGACATTTTTAAGTTAATTTTAAGTAATCGGACATGTTTAAAGCCCTACGATTAATCACAGCCTGGTGACGTTCTAAAATTGCCAAAGCTCGCAGTGATTATGTCTTAAGATGTCGTTTAACAACCAATTTTCAATCAGTAACAAATATATTTAAACAAACTGCCTGTGACGGTCGGGGTAAATTCTCTTGTAACGAGTGGGATGTTAGGTGGGTTGTCAAATCGTGGATGTAAAGTATGAGTGTAGAGTAAATATATATTGACTGAACCGAACGTAAAGGAGTAAGCGTAACACAGTTAAGGGCTTAATGGTAACGAAAGGGCACAGTGCATTTGTCGTTGAAAAGTCGAAGACGCGCGTAAAGCGAGTACTTGAACGTTGACGCTACCGGAGAGAGGGCTGGGTCCTCCGTTAAACACGGGGCCCCCTGGGCTATCGCTGGTTGTAAAGAACTCAGCAATAAGGCCCAGTGGTCGCGCGCCTGAATGCTGCGATCCGGTTGGTCTTTTGTTATTGCGGGACTGCTGACTCATCTTGAGATAGGATGTATTGCGACGAAATATATACAGGGGGAGGGGAGGAGATCTTTGTATGGGGCGTTAATCGGAACGTGAAGTTACAAGTTTTTGAAATTAATTAAAAAATTAATTGATGTACTTCGGTTAAAATTTTTTATAAAACTAATTTGTGACTGTTTGCTCCGATGACACGAAATTGTCTAGAGATAACAGATCTTTCCGCCACGAGTAACAATAACTTTTTTTTTGCTTTCATTCAGTATTCGCAAAGTTTGGTACCAGCTGCAGAGGAAGCGTACAATCGTGAATATTTAAAAATGAATATCGCATCCCTGCGTCATTCAAGCTCTATTTACGATTTGATTGTAAAGAAAAATGAAGAACGATAGTCGGAGCTTGAAATTGAGTGTAAAAAATTCTGGCAAGTCACGGAAATCTGCTGTGCGCCAGCGGAACTCGGTATCTTTTTGGCCGACAGATTGAATTGAATTTTGGGCCAATTCGTTTTGTTTGACATTGATCCTTGGATGGATTTACGAGACCGGAAATGAAGAAAAAAGAAAAAAAATATTGGCGCTGTTCGTAACTCCTAATTCTCTTGCGCCCTCTTTCATCGCCTTTTTCTTACGTCGGTAAACGCGGAAGACTCGACTTTGTTCAGTCCGCAGACTCGCAACGACTTCATTTCAACCTTTTGATAGTAAATTTCTGCGAGCTGTACAAACTTCTATCGGCTTAACGTAAAGTTTCTGGCTTCCTTGAACTTTACGATATAACTTAATGCGCCGAGCTGTCGTATAGTATTTCATCGTCTACTGGAGCAGCAATATGGCTGATGCTGGAACTTGCCAACTTGGCGAATTTCATTTATTTCACGAAGCGTCAACTTCGAGTTGAACATCATATTCTTACTCGAATTATTGCAATAAGAGTCAGAAAAAATTTGTCAAACACATTCGTTAGTATACTTTTTACGCTCTAAACACAGAGATAAAACGTTTTATTTAAATAATGGCCTACGTTACTTCTATTTAATGCCAATGAAATTACTTATTGACCCTAATGGCATCTTTCCATTGGTTGAACTCCACTTGTATCTACTTTTTGTCTATTGTTTTGAAATTTTCTCTACTTTTTTCATACAATGAAGAAGTTCTTTGTATTAGTAATTTAATCACAATCTAATTCGAAGTGAAATAAATATCTAACAAAGATTTTATTGATGCAAATAAATATTTAGTTGATTAAAAGTAAAATACTTTATATGTATCCATTTATTTACCTTAGATAAATCTATTTTTTTTTGGTTATACAACTAAAAAAGGCGTGCGCAAATTTAAATTAGCACACTGCTTCTTTGCGATTCTCGCTAACCCATAGAATCTCCTGTACGGGTAATGGTTATCTCAATTCTGGATTTCTCATAGAGGAAGTGGTATAAAAATTTTCAAGAAAATTGAAAATGAAGTAAAATAGCAATTTTTATAAAGTTTAAACCCCTCGTTCGATACTCACCAAATTCAAGATCAAGTACCCTTGTACCCTAGTCAATTTGGAAGCTAAGTTTCGGTTTGATAGATGAAAATTACAAAAGTTAGTACCAACATTTTAATTTTTTTTTGTTGAAAAATTACTAATTTCATGATTCCATCAAATCTGAACGTCTCGATCGATTCATGCCAAACTCAATA
The DNA here is from genome assembly GCA_963942595.1 of Cylloceria caligata. NCBI lineage: Eukaryota > Metazoa > Arthropoda > Insecta > Hymenoptera > Ichneumonidae > Cylloceria > Cylloceria caligata. Next base: position 4,792,684 of record OZ012704.1, read on the forward strand.
CCGAACAATCTTGTTCCCTGGCCTGGTATTTTTGTAGAAAGTTTGAACTCGATAGCTAAAAATTTATGAAAGCTCGAGAGCGTACCTCCTGTTTTCGAAAAATTTAAACAACCATAAAATGAGACACCCCGTAGCGATTTGGGTGAAAATTGCAGCAAACTGACGAGGGTTGCGACCCGATCCGTGTACAAAGTTTCAGGATGATCGAGTAATTCGTTCTCGAGACATATTCATTGCATTTCTGCAAGTTCATCTTGAGAACTTTTTTTTCGTGAAAACAGCTCCATGAGAAAGCAAATTGGTCTAAATATGTTTAAATATGTCTGAGAAATGTGTTGTACATATATAAAATATATCTAAAATATACTTTCGCATGTGAATATTTTCCTTGCGGGGATATTAATGACATAACGTGCGAAAATGTAGCTCGGTAGTGTGTTAGACAATTTTTTTGTTAGCAGGGGAATCGTCGATCAATTTATAGGTATGGAAAGCCTGGCAAGATACAAAACATATGGTGGAAGCACTTTGCTTGTCGTCGCTGCGTGTCGTCGCTTCTGAAGCGTCGGCGGCTCATTAGAATTCGATCGCGAACTTGGAGTCTGCATTACACGATGCACGACTAACGTGACACTAACAATTTGTGTTTATAGGCCGTTGTTTATTTTCTATTTATTCTTAGTATTATCACGTCTGTAAATTCTATAGAAAAAGAGGGAGAGATATTAAGATATATTATCATACCGTCGAAGTTAAGTTTAGATTCTGTGAAGTTATGTTTATTTATAGCAGTCAGAATAACTTATTAGAAGAAATCCGCGAAATACATCAATGAGATTATTAAAAATAATTTATTTCATACAATTTTTTCAACATTTGATAACAAATCTGCAATAGTTGATGCTGCTATTTAAAATATAATTCTTTTAATGTATTCAATTAATTATTAAGCGGAAGCGAAACCTACTCAATCGATAACAAAACTTTGCGCGTACATTTTATTTCATATTGCCTTGAATAATCCAAAAAAAAATGAAGTTTTAAATGGGAGTTCGATTTCTTGTAAATCTGCTAAAGCTTTGCTAAAGCTTTGCTAAAGCTTATCTACAGAGTCTCGACTCCATACACGGAAAACAAAAAGCTGTTAAATTTAGTCCCTCACTCATCTTTTATTCCAATGGTGTACGGTATCGCGGCGCTAATAAAGTGCACGGATGGTGCACTTGATGTTACAATTTTTTTCCACATCTTGTAGAAATTGTACAGTTTAGCGTTATACATGCATTCGGTTTAGTCGGTTCGATTAACAAGGTACCTAAAAGATCTTAGAATCAATCTACTCAGTGGCAAAATAATTTTTTTGGTATGTTTAATGTTATCAATGATATTATTATGATTGCAATATCATCACTTCAGAGAGAAAAATTCTTAAGTGAAATATTTCGAAGTTAGAACCTAAAGAACCTATCTAGCTACTACTTAGCTACGACCTAGTACGAGCACGTTACCACTGGGCTTCCAACGATTTCGAACTTTAGTACGATTCAAACAGTACAATAGTTGTATTGAATTTACAAGGGAAGACCTAATTTCAGTATAACTGAAGATCATTGGGTATCATTAAATTCATTAAATTTTATTGATATAATGGCAAAGGGAACGATAAAGCTTTTTTTTAACTGCTCGGAGGTTATAGATTTGCCTACATAGCATACTTAGTACGACGCTCGATAGTAATTCGTAAAAAATAACTAAAACGAGCTTTTATTACTGCATCACAATGTAATATTTACAAATTACTTTATGATTAAGCTATTTTAGCCGGCTACACGATAAAAAAATTTATGACCACGACAATATTTTCTACAGTATGGTCTGGAACTTTAGCAAACTCACTGGTTCGTCGTAACATTTGCAATAACACGAGATATCTTTACGATTAGAGTGCTATCTTGCTAGTTTTTAAATGAAATTGATGATATTGTGTATACAACACAATGATATCTTGACGTTTACAATCTTTATATTTTAAACAGCGCTACGCAGCCATACTGTAATGTAGTTCGTAGTCCTGTAATAATGTTATACAGATAACATAGGAATCGCCGTTTTTACTGTAGGAATTATGTGTACGAAAATATTTGTTACCGGCCTTTGGCCTTTGGGTTGGCATTTGGGATAGCGAAGGAGCGAGATGGTAAAAAAACTATAATTGTGAAACAATAAAAAATGCATTTGAAGTTAAATTTTGCAATACGATTGGAGAAATAGCTCGTAGGAATATTTTTTGTGTTCTACTATTTTAGATGCTAGTTCACCCAGTACAGTTTGAACCATGAAAGAATGATTTATTATATTTCCAGATGTACAAGTATGTCCGAGAGCGGCGTGCAAGCAGCGTGCGAGGAGAACAACGAGAAGATCGAGAAGAGAACGTCTCTGTACTTGTTTCCGGGACCAGTACCGCCACTGTTGCCACCGCGATTGTCGGCCCTGGTCGGGGTATCATCGGGTGGACCGTTGAGTCTGGGAGTCGGGCCATGGGTGAAGGAAGGCCACGAGGAAGTCGTCGGGGCAGGAGAAGACGAGGATGGTGGAGATCCGAGCAAGCGGAGACGGCCGCGTCCAGGATTGCCGAGGACCCATGCGAGATCGGCGAGCCACGGTGGAGTATTAGCGACATCGTCGACAGGCTGGCAATCGAGTCTCGGGAATTCACCGGCGGTGGGAATTTTTTCCTCACCACCGGGAATATCAATGATAACCGGAACCGGTCGTCCATCCGCTCTCAAGAAGCCTGGACACCAGCGGGCGTTCAGCCAGGGTCAGGTGGTCGATATCCAAGGCCAGCAGGTCGCTGGCCACAGCAGGGTTGGCTCCCGAACGGACTTTATCCTACCGCCTGGACACAGGGAGGAACCCAGACCACCCAGCAGCGGCAAAGTACCCTCGTTTCGAGGACACTCCCGTCAGGCTTCGAGGTACTACTCTAAAATCATAATTAGTTACCCTCCGACGACGTTTCGTGAAAGCACGAGACAACAATAGGCTTCATAGCCCTCCGCACGGTAATTCTCCGTTGCTTTTAAAAACAAAGTTCGTGACTCCAATTGAGGGGACTCGAATGAAATATTTTTCAGGTCAATTCGTCGTTTAATGAGACCCTGAGGAAAATTGCCATCGCGCAATGGGCTGCATTGATAATTAATTTTTCTTCTTTATAATGAATCGAAACATAGAACTATCGGAGATATTTAAAAAATGTTATATGGCAAATAATTAATATCGGGTATGGTAATATTGCGGTTACTATGAAATAGGCAGTTTTTGTTTATTTATCCCATCATTTTTTAATTATTTATTATTTTCCAACATTTTCGTAATCTATCTTTAATCTATATTTGCATTAAAATCTCTTCAAAGAAATAGTAAAAAGCAAATTCAACGTCTTAACATTTAAATTTTATCGTTATATTGAGTGGAAAAAAATAGTTAATAAAATTCCCTACAAAATGAATTGAATAAAATAATAAATAATCAATTAATCATGAGACAATGAAATAACAAATGTTTCGAAATAATTAGAGAGACGTTAATCTCCGATTGGTAGATAGAGTTTCTTAAAAATACACGAAGCACAAAATTGTCGCAACAATATCGTGTTTTCGTGGGCTCGTCAGATAGAAATATTTCGGTAATTCTGACGATATAACGGGTCACTGAAATCTCATTCCGAATCTAATAAGAAGAAGAGCTAAATTTATCGTGTTGGTGAAACGCGATCTAAGCACGGTCTAAACGTAGATTGAACGAGTCAAGATTCATTTATTGCTGTCTGACCATTGCAAAATCCCATACGTTTGTCTGTTTTATCGTGGCGAGACGTTTTTCTATCGTACAACAGCGATGTACAAAGAAAGCTGATAAAATCCATGTGGCTTATCGCGTGTAAGACCGACGGCTGCGAAAGTATGTACAAACTCAGGGGTGTTATTCCGAGATACGAATCGGCTGTGATACGGTGACAAGTGAATTATTCTGCATTTTGATTGGCTGATGAAAACGAAAAGCCCAATCGCGTTGCTCGAGAAGTTCATGAAAAGTGATAAATGATAACGGGCTCGTATCTCAGAATAACACCCCTGGCACTCCGCAGGGACCGCTCAAATTATTATCACAAAGATAATATTGCTGGCTCGGTTGTCCATAGACGCATAAACTTTATACCGCACCCCTCTACAGAATTCTTGTTCAAGTTTTTATTTTGATCGTGGCCTTGGATAATGAGGACCTTTAACATTATTTATAATCGCAAATTACCTACTTATGGGCCAAAATATACTTTATTAATCTGTAAATGAGTTGTGTGCTACTGTCGCATTTAGTTGCGAATTCCTAAATCTGCCAACGCATCATACCGATCGATGATCATATAAATTCTCCATTTCATTGGACGTGATTGTTTCAGATCAGAATCAATATACACGATACGGCGTAGCGCCGCGCCACCCTGGTGGCGTAGAGCGTGGGCGCGATGCTTCGGTTCTATGCCCGAGGAACCACGACTGAGGACGATAGTTCCAAATCACCTGGTGCCACCGAAAACCCCTGCGAGTCGGCATCCCAACGGTGTCAGGATAGACAACAGGTACCGAGCTTCGCGCCATTGTCTGTAACTAGAAAAATTCAGCAGCCAAAAATATTAAATTGAAAATTATCAATGAAGAGAATAATAATTTTCATACGCAGTTAATGAATTCTTCTGCCATTTGGAAACGTAAAATAACACACGTGTCACCTTAATTCGAGGGAACGTCGGAGTCTTACAGCGACGATACACCTATCGCTGTCATTTATAGTTTCATTCTAGGCAGTTGTAACATAGTTTTATAGTTCATTTCGTTCTAACACAGCCTTCGAACTTTCTATCACGACGATGTATATTGAACATTTCGTTATTAATAAATAAACGGCATTGGCCATTTACGAACTCTTCGTTTGACCTTTCTCGAGAAATTCTAGAAACATTGAAACATAACGTACATCATTTAAATGTAATCACTTCTACAGGATTCATAGAATTTTTTATAAACTTGGAAGCTTGCGCTTCAATTGTGGAAAGACATAATTGAAACGATGCGGTAGCGATTGAACTAACAATGTTCGTTTGTTTGTTTTTTTTTTTTTTTCAATTTTTCGAGTATTGTTTGTACAGCGGGTTTTACCTAACTGTGCGAAAATAAATACAAAGATATTTCTTCTTGTAATCGTTTCAAGCTCTAAAAATTGAACTTAAATAACTGCCAACTCAGTATCACCAGCAAGCTGAATGAATGAATGGCTAAATCATGGATTTAGGCTTAATTTTATGGACATAACACGCTTAAAGGTGAACATCCCAGTCCCTGGACTTGAACCAGTAGCTGGACACCCTGTACATTGACGAAAATAATTAACACGGCGTCTCCAGCTACTTGTTCAAGTTCAGGGATTGGGATGTTAGCCTTATGATTTTGAATTTTGAGGACAGACGACAAATTCAAATTCATAAGGTAAACATCCGAATCCCTGAACTTGAACAAGTAGCTGGACACCCTGTACATTGGCGAAAATAATTAACACGACGTGTCCAGCGACTTGTTCAAGTTCAGGGGTTCGGACGTTTGACTTATGAGTTTAAATTTATCGTCGGTCCTCAAAATGCCGTATTCCAAATTTCCTCAACATTTTATTTTCTCTTTAGAGTACGCACAACAAAATATACAACGCTTAGCTTCTTGCCCCGGAACCTACTCGAGCAATTTCATCGGGTTGCGAACCTCTACTTCATCTTCATTTTATTCCTCAATTGGGTACCTGCGATAAACGCGTTTGGAAAGGAAATCGCGATGATTCCAGTTCTATTCGTTCTTGGTGTTACTGCCCTCAAAGACTTCTTCGAGGATAGAAGGAGGCTCGCGAGTGATCGTCGGGTCAACAATTCCACCTGCAGAGTTTACGTCAGGTGAGTTTTTTTATTGCTCTCTCTCTCTCTCTCTCTCTCCTGCTCTTAAACGTTTAGTTATGTTATCCCAGTTTTTTCGAATGATATTCGTGCATCAGGATCCTTATTACATGCGAGTTTTGTTTTATCGCTTTGTTCCACTATAATAATAAATCGATATCCGTTGTAGTAACAAACGTTATCGTCCTATGAGTGTAAAAATCTTATCTCAACTTTTTAAAACTTGTTTGAGTTTTATATTTATAACTTAACATGCGTCAAGCTCTTGAAAGCGATAGAGAATTATCGATTTTACTCGTCACATGTGGCGCAGGTAGTTTTCCACAAACCCGCATTATCGTTTGATATGTAATACAATAATTATGCTGGTGAGGGGAATTCTCTTTTATTATTTTCTTCCATATACAGTTGCGGAAAATAGTTCAATGCAGCGTGTCACCTCAGGGAAAAAATAGGTCGATATATACAAATATATACATGAAATATACAACGTTCTTATTGTTGAAAATAAGCTTCGACTATGGATCGGCCATGTATTACTCGTACGGTTGTTCCATATCCACAGCATTTTAGACACGATAAGCAACTTTCTGCCGAAAAACATTTGAATATAAATAAAGTAAAAATTCAACAACAAAAAAAAAGAACACAGCGGACCGAAGGATGAGGTCTGGGCCCCGCACAACGAACGTGGGTTCGGTTCCCTGCCAACACCAATGAAACATTTCATTCACGTGTATTTCTGTAATCACGGTGGTTCAAACCTCACCTTTGATAAATTCATGGCTAACACCTCTCTGTAATGAGTGAGCGATCGACTTTTGGCCTTGAGTTTTCTCCCGCGGTGTTTTTATCGCTTGGATAAAGTCCTTCGAGCCGGGCACTGACTGGTGTATTGAATCACTGGGAGGAGATGCTCACCTAATCGCCACGGGTGGTCGTACTGACGTTTACCTGCATTGTCACCAGAGAATTGTGTAGGCACTGGCTGTGCAACCTATCGTTACTACAGAATCCGATTCTACAACCGTTTTTCTACATAATCTATCGAAGACAAATCGGTTCCTACACATGCTACATACTACAAAAGCGTGATCTTACACAATCGTCGATACTTCACCTGGTGATACTATATCCAGCGATACTACAGATCAGTTTTATTAAGCAACGTCTCTTGGCAAACATTCAAGGCAGAAGATGTTGGCAAACACAACTCGGGATCTGAGCCACGTGATATCCGGATTCTTACGTTACCGATGATCCTTGGAATCGAATCTCTATATTTAGGTCGACTTTGATTGCTTCGGAATACTACATATCCTCGATTGACAGTGATGCTGATCAAGCCATATGCTCATTGACCACAAGGATCAACATTGTGGCTAATCAGGAATGTGTAGAATCGCCGTGCGTAGTATTGGTTTGTAAAGTAACGATGAGTTGCCCACCGGCTATATCGGCAACAAGTTTTCTACATAATTTTCCTGGCGCCCCAACGATTGCAATGAGAAAGATAGCTGCAGTTACACTGTTGAGAATTAATAAAAAGGTCAAGCATGCCGTTTAGATAAAATACACCATAAAAAAAGAATTAAAAAGTAGAAACTAAAAAAACTAAAAATTCAGTTATCACGAGAAAATGATTTTTGTTTAATTTGTTGTATTTCCTTCGTCTCAGGAACAAAAATAGAAAAATATATAAATGACGACTCTTTTCGTTAGAACAACTAAACTTGACTTCCGAGCGTATTTTTTCGACATAAATATCGACGTCATATTGTCGTAAAGGCGTATTGCCCTACTTACATCGACCCTTCTTCGTTGGAAAAACGTTTTACCGACTGCTATACATTTGTCTACCCATGAATCATTGAAAATGACGTGCTCATGTACAGTCGAGAATATATCGTGAGCGACATGTGGTTCTTGAAATATTTTGTCATCTTTATTACGTAGCACGTAGATCAAGTTCGATAAACTAGTAATAATTAACCAAACGCCGAATGGTTAGTCAAAATACTTATAGATCGTGTGACTGTGGCTATACACGGTAGAGGAGAGACGTGATCTGAACTAGCACCAATGATGAATCCCCATATAGGTTTAAGCATCGTGACGAGTTTTAACACCTCTGACCGAGTTCTCGATGTATCGATGTTATATGTATAGGACGTGATGCGGGATCAAAACGTACTCTCTCGAAACGTAATACATGTCAACACTGGCGATACAGCCGGGTTCGGTTAAACCTAGAGCGATTGAAAGTCCGCTGACGCAACCAGTGACATCCGTAACCGCTTAAGAATTAACGGCACTGGGTGTAATATCAATAACTAAAGGAAGGGACTCACTAACTCGACCCTTCGATTATTTACGAATTGGGATATCAGTGAGATGGAAGAAATAAGAGCCATCGCGTATAACCAGTTACAAGTAAGATTAAATATTAATTATTGAACCAAACAAGCTGACACTACTGAACTACGAGTTATAAATAATTTTTTCTTTGCAGAACAGTGATATGTATAGTAAAATCAAGTATTTAATTCTTCATAACACTAGCTATCTGCGAAAAAAATATGTTATCTATACGAAATACAGCACTTTGCGTGAAATATATATTTTAATTATTATTTTTAAGAAATGTTGTTCATTCACGCCCAATTTGTTCTACGGAGCTCCGACTAACCTGCAGGACGGGCAGTCGATGATTCAACATCATTCTTCCTGATTGTTGCTCCAACTTGCAGGTAAGGAGTCAGGTTAGTCCAGAATCGTGTGACCCAAAGAGACACACGGAACCCACGATGATCGTTCACCGCATTAGACTCGTCAATGAGTTGGGTGTATATTATTATTATTATCAGGAGTACAAATTGAAAATGCGGGATTTTTTTCTATTTTTGAACGTTTATTCTGAAAAAATGGTAACAAATGAATTATTCAAAGTATTGTCCATCGCTAGCCACAACTTTTTCCCATCTTTCTGGCAATTTACGGATACCGTCGCGAAAAAATTCGGCCGGCTTGGCTGCTATCCAGTCATCGACCCATTTTTGGGCTTCTTCGTAAGAATGGAAGCGCTGGTCAGCTAGGCCATGTGTCATCGATCGGAAAAGGTGGTAATCGGAAGGAGCAATATCTGGGCTATACGGCGGGTGGGGTAAGACTTCCCATTTCAGCGTTTGTAGGTATGTTTTGACCGGCGCTGCAACATGTGGCCGAGCGTTGTCATGTTGCAAAATTACTTTGTCGTGTCTTTGCTCGTATTGTGGCCGTTTTTCTTTGAGTGCGCGGCTCAAACGCATCAATTGAGTTCGGTATAGTGCTCCTGTGATGGTTTCGTTCGATTTCAATAGCTCATAATACACCACACCCAGCTGGTCCCACCAAATACAGAGCATGAGCTTGGCGCCGTGAATATTTGGTTTGGCCGTCGATGATGATGCATGGCCGGGGTAACCATATGATTTTTTGCGCTTCGGGTTATCGTAATGGATCCACTTTTCATCACCAGTGACAATGCGATGCAAAAAACCCTTCCGTTTTTGCCGTTCGAGCAGCAGTTCGCATGCAAAAAAACGGCGCTCGACGTCTCTCGGCTTCAGCTCATACGGCACCCAATGTCCTTGCTTTTGGATCATTCCGAGGGCTTTTATACGATGGGAAATGGCTTGTTGTGTCACTCCCAATGAATCTGCGAGCTCTTGTTGAGTTTGACACGAGTCTTCATTGAGTATTGCCTCCAATTCAGCATTCTCAAACTTTTTCACTTGGCCCGGCCGCTCTTTGTCCTCAACGTCAAAATCACCACTTCTAAACCGCACAAACCATCTCTCGCACGTTGAAACCGATGGAACATGACTCGGATAAGCCTCGGAGACCAATCGATGTGCTTCAGCAGCACTTTTCTTCAAATTAAAGAAGTAAATTAAAACTTCCCGCAAATGCTGTTTTGTTGGCACGAAACTCGACATATTGAGAGCTCAAAAAAACTATGAATTTGACACTGCGACAAATTGACACATACTGAAAATTAAAGCTATAAGACGTAGCTTTGACATGAACATAGTCACAGTACTGCCTGATGCGTATAGCGTTAGTAACGCCATCTGTTATCAAACCCGCATTTTCAATTTGTACCCCTGATATTATTATTGTCGTTTTTGTTGTTTTTAGCAAAAAGTTGCTGGAATTTGTTTTTTTTTTTTTAATACATTTTTTCTACACTATTGATAACAATATAATAAAATGATTATTATTCTAATTCTGGACAAACCTAATTACTTATTTCCGGTTTAGTGGAGCAATCAGACAGAATGATTTTGAAACACCATCCGCCTGCCTTGTACAAGAGTCAAGGTATGGAGGCGATGAAGTGTGAGAGCTACAGACCTTAACCCTTTATAAATCACACCGCCCAAAACCGTAAATGAATGGGACTATGTACAGCAGAGTGGGGGTAACCCGTTGTTATGGTAGAGGAGTGGGGATATTCTTGTGACTTATAAAGGGTTTAATAGATAATAATATTGTCGCATGTGTATACATTTTATCATCGGTCTTTAACAGCATTGGAATACGCTGCAATTTACAAAAACTGTCAGTTGACTAACGGTTCATCGAATCCTGTAATAGGATCGATCTACGGTCCGGCTGGGCCGCAATTCTGAATGACATAATCGGGAAATGGGTTAACTAATCATCATTATCATTCGCTGGATTGAAGATTGAATCCTGGGGTTTGCACAATTATACGGCGTCACAGCCGGAACCGTTAGTCGGGACTGGCAGCAGGACAGGCCATCGCATGACAGCTACCATGACGTTGGAGCGAAAATATTTTTGCGACTATAGTTCGCGCTCATAAGGACAATGCGAATGAGAGAGAGAGAGAGAGAGAGAGAGAGAAAGAAAGAAAGAAAGAAAGATATTCATACAAGATGGAAGATACTTCGCTGCGGGTTATACGCTGCGAGTATTTCTGCTCTCTAAGTAGGTGGAGGCCGATTAATTTCAGACGTCCGGAATACAATAATTGGGTTAATTGAACCAGTTGAGTTATTACGTGCCCATGCGTCTTTGTATAGTTTTAATATATTGCTGTAGCATCTCCTGTTGTCGTTGCGATTGAACGAGACTTTGCCCAATTTTTTATTTATGAACATAAAAAAAAATGTTTCATGAATCATCGGGTGCAACAATTGCGAAAATTCAACGGTAGCAGCGAAAGTCATACTTTGGTCTTGTTCAAAGAGCCACGACGAGGCAGCAACCGTGTGCCGTGCATGGCGTAAGAAAAAGTAACTCGCTTTCAAGTAGGTAAAGGCCGAACACGTATATCAGACGATCAGGCGGCTGAAAAATCAGCAACGTTTGATCTTAAGAGTGTAAACTGGAGAACTGTGCAATAAAACTTGAAGATCGGAGTCTCCGTGAAAGAAAGATAGCCCTAAATTTTTCTGAATTATCTTTCAAAGCCGAGACAAATGGTAGATTGGATCCTAAAGATATGATTCATCCCGACGATACTTTCGCTTGGTGCTTCGTTAAGTAGGTAAAGGGCGAGTAACAGAGATGCTGGAAAAGGCAAGTGGGTCTTGCCAGTGTTTCTCGTGACACATTCGGCCGTTCTCTCGTGGATACGGAATCTTGTCGAGCATACCAGTCAACACTGACGAGACGAGACACTCGCGGTCCATCAGCGGTCGTGGATGCACGAGTGAGTGCGCTAAATGAACACACCTGTGGATGGTAATTACATCGGATGACACCGAAACGGTAGACACCTCGTTAATCCCATAAAATAATCAAGAAAACACATCGCTGTAAACTAAAAACGAGGTAACAACGAAAATGGAATATTCCTCGATTACACTCTAAATACCAATTTCATTTCATTCCTAGAATATAATTTTTTTTTGGAAGATGACAGTAAATTTTATCGTCGAAATCTTGAAAGGCTCGCACGATCGTCAGGGGGGATGAAAAAAGCATTTGAGGAACGACGCTAACGCGGTAAATCGAAGGACGAGGTCTCTCGGAGGGGGTCTCAAGGGAGAATTTCAACCGATACGTCAATCACCAACGGCCTGGCAAACCGATTAAATTGCATTATAAATGACGGAGTGAACAACCGGTTGCCTGGTTGGTTTATCGCTACGCAACGATGGATCGACGCTTCGCAGTCGTTAGAGTGAGGCGAGGAGGTATATACGATCAGAGAGATTCTGTGGACACTAGTGACCGATGTGTTTACAAATAATGTTAATACACCGTAGTTGTACTCGCCAAATCGGATCTTTCCGGTGTACCACGATTTACCGTATCGTTAAAGGTTATAACACAGTACAGAGGATATTCTGCTTACCTATTCGTATGACATGTTGCCATACACAACGTGACGCGGCGACGTTTACTCAATTGCGAAAGCATCACGTAAATAAACTTGTAACAAGTTTTGGAATGGATTATGAGACGTTTCAGGGTATAACACGATTTAATGCCACGTTGACGAAATGTTTTTGTAGCTGGTAAAGTCGACTATAACATAATAGCGCTTGGAGTGCTATTTTATATATCGTTTTCGTCGTCTCTCGCTAATGTAACAACGACGGTAGCGATTCATTTTTCATCGAGTTTCTTGCTCCACGATACTTTTGTCCTATCGATGTTCTACGTATGATCCTTGGTTGACACTTGTGTCGGTTGACATTGAATTTATTCACCATTCATGGGGTCTAATAATAAAACTGTCCGAGCCCGATTTGGCAACATTCAACGGACGTACAGTGGAGGATTTAATTCCCTCAGCACTCTACAACAATAATTCGTGTTCGCGCATTAATAATTCGGTGTTGCATTTTAGCATTGAATTTAAAGGATTGTAGACAATCCAGAGGTCAATAAATATAAATTTTGTGTTTTTTTTATCATTCTCAAATTACTCGATAACAATTATTTCATAAATTTCACTTACATTCGCTGGAATTCAATGTGCCAATTAATTTATTTAATCGTTTTTTAAACTGAAATTCATGGAAATAATTAATTAAAATATAAATGTTATGAGAAAATATATTTACTTTGAATAATAATTCAGTAAAGAGTTGATACAAGTCGTTACAGCTGCTGTAGGTTATTTTATTTATTTATTTTTTACAAAATAATATTAAGTTTATTGTGAACTGAATAAACAAGTTCCGAGACGTGACCATGTCTGCCCTCGGATACGACCGTAATGTTTCTACCACGTTGACATATGTATAAAATTTCACTCGACTATTCACAGAGGTCGCAAAATGAGCTTATGAATCAATAACGAATCTCAACAACAGCAGTTGTTACGAAAAAATCGACGCGTGTGTTGCCCCCGCTGGTTCGTTTCAGGGATAGAGCTTTGTTGACTCTAAATTCATTATTATTTATAGCGTTGGTAGCGACGGAATTTAACTTTGCACATGTGCGCGACTACGTTTCCTCGATCGTTATCCGCACGGCATTAAAAAAAAATGCCGAGAGACTCGCAGTGCGCCCACGGGGTGAGCTGCGCTCCAAGCTTGCATATCCGCTCTCCCGACAATTTTTAATCGATGCAAGCTTCATTTTACCTTTTCTCGAGTTTTCACCATCTCCGAAAGACATTTCTCTCGCCACTACACAATTTAGTTGGTCCGTTATAGTTCTGTCCGCTTCATTCATATGCGTTGCCTCGCGATCACTCTCGATCTCGTATCTCGTGTGTGTCGCAGCGTCGTACGCTTGGAGAATCTTAGGAGCTTCGCTGCGGACGATGCTCGGTGTAAGCTCATGAAAAATAGAACAACTTTCCGAGTGTCCACCCAGTGTCCACCGGTTATCACGTGCATCTACCAACAGACACGCAATGCGTGTGTGACACTGACCTCGATTTTTCGCCCCTTCATCACCAAACACCATAATCGATCGACGGTCTCGTAGCTCGTCAAACTATTTTGTCCATTGATACCTCCGACATTTAATGAAAACATGACGTTTCGCGTTTAATAATGTCTTCCACGCACCCATGGTAATATCGATTTTATCGAGCAACCGTAACGATTTGTACTGACCCAGTATCTCGTATCTACTGAAAGTGCTAAAGAAATAAAGCAAATGCGCTGCATCACAAATACCATCACAGATAAATCTCGCTGCAAAAAGTACATTGTTTTAACGATTTTCCTATTAGACGGTAGAAGGAAAAATATTTACTGTGTTATTTTCCGAACTTCTCTAATTGCGATGATTTCATGTTCCATCTGGATAACGGAGTTTGCTTGGCCTCTGTATGTTTATTTTATTGATTTGAGTGATTTTATCGAGTTACTTGGACTATTATTATTGACCAACCCTCCGTTACTACTTAGCCTTTCATTAAGATAACATTAATTGACTAAGAATCACAATTTTTCTGTCGAGGAAATAATAACAGTGATAAAAATGTTCACTGTAGTTATTTTATTAAACGTTAAAGTAGTACGGTATTTAACTGACGCAAAGTAATATTGCTTGACCTAAAAGTACGTACGGTTGATTCATTTTCATTCGGTTACAACGCTGAATCGATCGATATGCTATTTTGTAAGAATCGCATGGAGCGATGCAACTAGTTGTTCGAATAATTGTGAACCGAGCCTCGATACCCTTATGGTCTGGTATTGGAAATCGCAATTTCGAGAGCATTGAGCTCGTGGAACTCGTGATAGGTAGTCAACGATAGTCGCATGGCCCGGACATGTTTCGCTTCAGCGTGATAGACCCGATAAGCTCGTCCTAGAAATTCAATCGGCAATGTCTATTATATATCTATCGAACGAGGCCATATGGTTCGTCCGAAGTCGATTAGTTCGATTACGAATGAGAATAGTGCATCGGTATTGTTCCTCCTCTCGTCTTGCCTATTCTTGCGTTTTCGCATGAGAACATTCAAAGACGCGTTTGTACCGATGCTCAATCAGGGCAACCCAAAATCTTTTAATTTCCTTAATAAATAACAAATAAAAAGCATAAAACTTGTTAAATCTTGAGGTAGAAATTATTCATTCCATTTGAAATTTCATAAATGTTATATTTAAATAATGAGAATAATGATAAATAATGGAAATGAGGTTAAACTAATTTTAAAAATGTAATAAAGAAATTCAATGAATTAATTAGCCAGAAAACAAATAGTAATTTCGAGTGGTTTAATATATATACATATATATCGCGTGTTCGGTAAATTTTCTTATCTGATAAATATTGCTTTGTTGTTACGGATGTTTTAAAGATATTTGTTATTTTATTATTATTTTTTTTAATAAGCATTTTTAAGTGGTTATAATTATCTTATCGATAGACTGCACGAGCATTGGCGCCAATGCATTGACGTCGATAGCTCCGCGATTCTCGTGAACACGCGAGGTGTATTGGGAAAAAATATTAAAATATGAAAAGCTACGCTTGGATACACAGCGGCTGAGACTCTCAGGCTTCGAAGAAACATATGGACGCTGCTGGGTACTGCGAATGCAAAGATTAAGAGACCAAGTTGTTTACGTGGAAGCCGAGTGCCGTTCCGTGGGAGTCTCTTGAAACGTTGCACTCGCGACGAGAGTGTAAGGTCTCGGTCTCGGTCTCTCGGTACTGGTCTCGATCAATCGTGCGTGACCCGACTAGACAAACGACATTGTGACGAGTAAGCGTGCAGCACTATTGAAAACGTCCAACCGCTTCGGCTCCATCGACTGGCTCGTCAGGGACGTTATTCAGCTACGACCATCGTCGACTCTACCTGCCGAGCCAGTGTGGCGTCCAGGTGTTAATCAAAAAAAGCGCTCGACGAACGTACCCTACGAAGTTCCGTGACGGATCAACTGGTTCCAGATTTACAACAGAATTCTCAGTAATCCTAACAATCAACGACGAGAATTGTGTACAAAAAAGTACAAAACTTCCACGAAGTCACTTCTAGTTCCGGCGAATGACAATTAATTATTTTTGTAAAAAAAAAAGAAAGAAAGAAAAAAAACAAACAACTAGAAACCGTCGACACACATTATCTCCGAAAAATACTTTTTTTTCTCTGATAAAGTAATAAATAATAATTTCGTCACTGGAGATTGAAGAACAGCTGCAAAAATATCGATAAATCTTGGTCCAAATCGAGTTATATGGACGTGGGATCTACGTCGAGCAAAAATTCCACTAGGATTCATCGTGTTTGCGGATTGAGAAGAAAGAATAACGCAGCACGGTCTACTGAGAACCTTGTGTATCGGAACTCTGTTATTCGTCTACGGGTGTTCACTTTCGGAGCGTCATCTTCCTCAAGGCTAATCTGGAATTTGTTTTAATAAAAGAAATGCACTGTGCGAACCTCCCACTGTTCACATTTCATAATCTGCACGTTAATTCTTTATCTTAATTGCTATATCAATGAAATAAATGTACGTTAACGAGATTTGTAGTCAAAGCTTTCATTCGATATACCTCTCATTGACTCATCTTATTTAGTCGGAGAACTCGAACAAATAAATTGCCATGATTTGATGAACGAAAATCGCATTATTTTGATTATAACGCCTGGGGAATGATTAAGCTAAGCTGTCGCTCGTATCTTGGATTATGGATTAGCTTATGGACAGAATGACTGGGATGGGCCGGCCCTCGGAGCCACGAGAATTCGATAAAAAAACGCGGTCAATTGTCGATTGACTCCGACATCCGTATAATACATGGAATCTTGTGACATGATCGAGCTAAAATCGATAGCTTGAAACACTGTGCGCTCTTGTTTGTTCTCTTTAAATAGACATTGAATAAGCGGCATTGTTGGCCTAGTTCGCAACTAATAATCTTGAGAAAAATCCTTCTGCATTGAAAAATAAAAGAAGATTTTACAAAAAAAAAAAAAAAAAAACAATTATTTTTCATTTGTGAAAGCCAATCCATTGATGAGAATATTTCCTTTCGTTAGCTTCATTGTGTTAAAATTCTTAGCAAGCGAGTTACGAGAGTATCCTTGTACAGTGAGTTTCGTGGGGCTTCGCTTTGAGATTGAATTGTGGCAGACGCAATTAGGCATTTTCCACGAGTATAAACGAAGCTTGAGCGCACTAGCGTGTAAACAAACGAGCTTGAAAATGACGAGTGTTACTTTACTGACGACAGAGTCTGTAGCCTTACGACTTCTTTTACGCAACGCAAATTATCCCTGGCAACATAAAAAAAAACGATGTTCGTTGGGACTTTTGTACTTAAAGTTTGAATCGTCGGATTCGTCGTGTTTTTACCTTGTAGCAGTTTGAAGTAGTAGCATTAGTTGGACCTTAAGGAAATACCAAATGTTCGTTTAGATGTTTAACGCTGATTGTAATCGTTATTTCTTTTTGTTTTTATATAGCGAGATAAATCGTTACGCAAAGGTACCGTGGAAAGACATTAAGGTGGGAGACTTGGTGCACCTGTCGAACAACGAAATCGTACCAGCTGATGTTTTGTTGCTGAGGAGTAGTGACCCGCAAGGTCTTGCTTTCTTGGACACGTGTAATCTAGACGGCGAGACTAATCTCAAACAACGTCAAGTTGTCAGGGGTTTCCTTGATCTTCAAGACTCTTTCCAACCATCCAAGTTCCACTCGGTTGTTGAGGTCGATCGACCGAGTACCAAAATATATAGGTCAGTTACTCTCTCCAATCGAAGACTCTTGTTTGTATTTGATACACAACGGGACCGTCGTACCGTTGAATAAAATATCAAACGACCAATCAGGTTATCATGCTTGGTGCCCTTTTCCGATTAACGGTTCGACTATTAAACTTATTTAAATTATTTACCGTTCAGATTAATAATCGAGGAGCCTGAAATTGCAGGTTTTACGGAGCTGTTGTACATCCGAACGGTACGAGGGTACCGGTAACCACAGAGAATCTTTTGTTGAGAGAATGTTTACTGAAGAATACAGATTTCATCGAGGGTATCGTCGTGTACTCCGGACACGAGACCAAAGCGATGCTCAACAATGGTGGCCCTCGGTACAAGGTACTTATTTTGCCTTCAACGAGTATTTGATTCAGAGATAGGTGCACCGCTGTGGTCTTACGTATTCTCTTTTTTATCTCATGAAATCGAGAACAAAATAACAAAACAAAAATAAGATTTATCAATAATTAACGTCAGTCGTTCTCGGTAGTTTAAGTCACTTTTGTAGAATGGTTAATCTTATTTCAATTTTCATAAAAATAAAGAAATATTGCTTTTTTTCAAGTAGCAACTCATCTAGTCTTACAGTTTTTATTTTCTATCAGCATTCTCAGCTTAATCCAGAATAATTTAGGTATAGGTATCGCTACGCTCTTACAAAATGGTAATAAAAATTACTATTATTAAATTATAAAAATGTAGAAAGAATGCCGTTTCGAAGGTAGCCAATTTATGGAATTATTATGCAATAGTAGATTTAATATTTACATGATTTTTATCAGCGTTCTCGGCTGGAAGGACAAATGAATCTGGACATTGTGTGGTGTGTCGTAATCCTGGTGATCCTATGTATCATCGGTGCTGCGGGTTGCAAGATGTGGCTCTCAACTTATTCGTTGACAATGTCAGTGCCGTTCCTTCCAACGTTTCAAGATCCCAATTACGAGGGTATGTTGACGTTCTGGACGTTCGTCATTATCCTCCAAATTATGATACCGTTGAGTCTTTATGTGACGCTGGAGATGGCAAAGGTCGGTCAGGTGTATCATATCGGCAACGACAGTGCTCTTTACGATCCTGACACCGGCAGGAGAGCCGAGTGTCGGGCGTTGAACATCACCGAAGAACTTGGACAGGTAGAAACCCAACGACTAATGACGCAGGCTATTTTTATATTCGTTATATGACTTTTTTAATGAAAAAATTATTCTATCAGGTGCAATACGTTTTCTCGGACAAAACTGGAACGCTTACGGAAAACAAAATGGTGTTCCGGCGGTGCGCTATCGGGGGACAGGATTACGCACACACGGGAGAGAACGAGAGTCTCGTGCCTTGCGTAAGACTGAAAGAGGACTTGATTATTGGCTCGGCTCGTCATCGTCTTCAGGAATTTCTCGTGCTGCTGGCGATCTGTAATACCGTCGTGGTTAGCAGTCATCCGCACCATGATCTCATGAATTCAAGCGGCGTCATCGAGGAACCGCAAAAGAATGGTGTTGCCGTTATGAGGTAATCGTTTCGTTTAATTAAAATTCTTTTTATTCAATGTCGGCTCTTTGGAAACATAATTTATCGTTACTCCTGTAAAATCGTGTAGATAAATAACATTTTTAAAACGTTTTTTTTTTCTTTTGATTTAGGTACACGAGGTTATCGGAGTCACGTAGCGTTACGCCTCCTCCAACGAGTGGGATTTCCATATTGGGACAGGGTATGATTTCGACTCTTTCGCCGATATCATCGAGATCTGAACCTCCTTTGTCGATTAGCGTTGCCAATTTGCCGACTAAAATATCCAGGTAACGTAGATAAGGCTTGTACTTTTTTAAATTAAAATGTTACGGCACTCGTACGTCTATTTTACAAATGCTGTATCGATAAAAGATAGAGTTAAGTTAAAGATAAATAATTTCGGTGATTTTACAGACCAAGGCTTTTGAATGTACCTACATTACCAAGTCTGAACATCAACCTTCTAGTGAGGAAAACATCGCCCACGGGAAACCAAGACAGTCCTCCTAGCCCGAGTTCAGTGGAGCAACCAACGTCCAGTATCTACGAAGCCGAAAGTCCCGACGAGCTTGCTCTGGTTTATGCGGCGAGGACTTATGATGTTAAGCTAGTCAAGAGAACGCCACGCAGTGCCATTATTTCTTTGCCTGACAAATCTACACTCGCTTTTGAAATTTTGCACGTAAGTTGTAGAATAAGATAATAAAATTTCGTCGAATAATAAATTTATTAATTAAAAAAAATGTTTTTATTTCAGGTGCTGCCTTTCGACTCGAATAGAAAGTGCATGTCCATCGTAGTGCGGCATCCCAACACCAACGAGATTGTATTATACTGCAAAGGTGCCGATGCCACAATTTTATCCTATTTGACGTCTTCGGACGAGAATGCCGCTTCAGCGGCTAAAGTTAGACAGCAACTGAACGCGTATGGACGACAGGGATTGCGAACTCTAGCTATGGCGAGACGATCGTTGGCTCACAACGAATGGGAAACCTGGAAGCAGCGACACACAGAAGCCGAGCTTGCGACGGAGAATCGCGAACGTAGGATAAGAGACTCGTATTCTAGTCTGGAGTCGCATCTGACGATACTCGGTGCAACGGGGATTGAGGATAAGCTTCAGGATGGTGTGCCAGAGGCAATATCCGCTTTGGTAGCCGCTGGAATCGTCGTCTGGGTGCTCACAGGTACGTCGCGGTTTTACGTAGCTTCGCGTGGAAAGACTTTTACCAGAATCTTCATATTATTTAATTATTCTCCAGGTGACAAGCCCGAAACTGCAGTAAATATCGCATACGCGGCTCAATTATTTTCGCCAGCGATGCAACTTCTTCGCCTTCAAGCGAGGTCTAAATCCGTGGCGGAAGCTCTGATTCTCGGATACCTAGACACGATTCACAAAGAAGCTAAAGCAGCGGTTGGAACCGGCATTGTCGGAGGAATCGCATATGTTCCAAACGGTGAAATAGGAGCCGCAATGGGCGATGCCGAAGCTGCGGAGCGTGTCGCTCATAGAATAGGGAGTCCTTGGCCGAGGCAGCGAGCTCTTGTTGTCGACGGAAAGACTCTGACGTTCATTTTGGATCCGAGATCGGGTCTCACTGGTCCCTTTCTCGAATTAACGAGAAGCTGCTCCAGCGTGCTCGCTTGTCGAGCAACGCCGTTGCAAAAGGTAACATGTAACATGTCGCCGTAACAAGTTACGAAAAAATTTAGTTTGCCTCAATAATTGTAAAACACCTTAGAATATTGCATTGATACGTTTTAAATGACAATCAGGCTTACATCGTGAGAGTCGTGAAGGAACAATTGGGCATGCGGACGTTGGCGATCGGCGACGGCGCGAACGACGTAAGCATGATCCAAACGGCTGACGTTGGTGTCGGCGTTTCCGGTAAAGAAGGCACTCAGGCTGTTATGGCAGCGGATTTTGCTATCGCAAGGTTTTCCATGCTTTCCCGGCTTCTCCTTCTTCACGGCCACTGGTGCTACGACAGACTCGCACGAATGATCCTTTACTTCTTCTACAAGAACGCTATGTTTGTCTTTCTTATCTTCTGGTACCAGGTAAAACTTTTAACTATTATTTCCTGATTTATCAACATTTTACGACGACATTTTTTAATCATTTTTCTTGAATATAAAGTTTTGAAAATATTTTATTAATTTTAAGCTTTACTGCGGATTCTCGGGAGCGGTAATGATCGACCAAATGTACCTGATGCTTTACAATCTTCTATTCACCTCACTGCCACCCCTCGCTATCGGCGTCTATGACAGAATAGCACCGGCTAGCGTTCTACTCTCGTCACCGGAGCTTTACAGTCGCGGAAGACTCGGTCTTGTCTACACACCACACTCCTTCTGGATTACGATGGCCGATGCTCTCTATCAGAGCATTATCATATTCTTTGTCACCGAGGCTGTAAGATATTCATTTTTATCATGTTTATCAATTAAATATAGAACACTTTTACTATTTTTTTTTTTTTGTGTTTCCAAGGCCTACCATGACTCCGATATCGATATATGGGAATTTGGAACTACCATAACTACCTCCTGTATCACCGTCATGTTGATTCACGTTGGTGTGGAAATCAGATCGTGGGTGGGTAACATTTCGTTAATTGAGTGAAACAGAAAGGAAGGCGAGGTTAAAATCTTCTTTCTCGTTCCTTCGCGATCCCATCAACTTCATTTCGGTTGTTAACATATGTTATCGTGCACATTTTTTCTATGGTGTCGGAAATTTTCAGAAAACTGTTCAAGTTATTCGCCAAAAGTATCTTCTCATCTGAAAATTCAATGAATCTAAAAAAAAATTGCACTGAATATATTGTTACCGACCGAGTAGGCTTGGTAACCAATGTTTCGAAGACTCAATCACTCGAATTACGCTTGGCCAACAGGAACAACTGAACAACGGTACACCGTAGGAGAATGCTCGAGAAATTGAGTCTTTGAGACATTGCTTACTACCCGCTTCGCCTTAAGGCAATGTGGTACCCCTTGGTTGGTAGCAAAAACTGTAATGAAAATTTCTCCGCCACAATCGATCTTTCGGACAAAAGAGGAGAATGGTAAACTGCGGCTTATAATATCTTTCATCCGAAAGATCAACTTGCCGGAGAAATATCGCGATCGGAAAATGCTGGCATCTCTCTTGCACATATGGCGATCTATAGCTCGTGATAGACGACGATACAGACGACACGTAGCTCATCGCCTTAAGGTGTACGGTAGCAAAAACTGTAATCTAAATTTTTGGTCACGATTGATTTGCCGAGAACGTTGCTCTCTGCTCAACAATTCTACAGAAATTCTGCACAACTCTGCAACAACAAATATCCAGTTCTCGTCTTTTATCCGGCAGATCAACCGCGACAGAGAAATTCGGGATCGCAAGATTTGTTCTATCTCTCTTGCACCCATACATAGTTCACATTGCCTCAAGATGATGTACTACCCCTCGGTCGGTAACAAAAACTGTAATGCAAATTCCTTCATCACGATTAATCTTTTGAATAAGAAAAAAGAATGATAAACTCCGTCTCGCAATTCTACAGTTCACCGTTCTCGTCTTTTATCCGAAAGATCAATCTTGGCAGAGAAATTCGCAATGGAAAAGTTCTATGATCTCTGTCATACGTAGATCGATCCGAAAGAGTCAACAGCCCCTCAAACTGCTGTAACAAATATAAAATAACGAAATTGCAAATAAAGCTAATTTCCAAACTCAAGCTAATTTATAATGTTTACAATTCCAGACTCTTATACACGTTGCCGCGATAGTGGCTTCGCTAGGAATATTCTTCGGATTCTGCCTTTTGTATAACATCGTCTGTGTGAATTGCATGGGTTTACCAGGCTCATACTGGGTCATGCCCGTTGCGATTTCCCGGCACGTATACTGGCTAACTGTCCTCCTGGCCTCTGTTCTCGCTATCTTGCCAAGGTAAAGACCGTTATTCTCATTCAATTCTCATTCAACACCTTTCGAAGTACAGAAATATTTTTCAACAATTATCCTTTCTTAAATTTATATTCTCCGAATTACAATAAAAAAATTGTATTTATTGCAGACTCATTTATAAAACTGTGCGAAACACTGTTGCTCCGGATATGATACAACGCACCGCATGCGGCATATCGTCGAACCGAGGCTCGGAAAATCGTCGTCAGGGAATAGCGGGAAGCGGCGAGGGTGGTCTTGTCGCGGGCTGGTCGCGTTCAACTCAGCACGCAACCATCAGGTAACGGTATATATCCCAGTCTTTAATATCGAGGTCAATCATAAGTGCACTCCAGTGTACATTTCAAACGAATCCTCGATGTCTCGTTCAATCCGACGCACGACATATCGCGCTCACGGTTTATGCTTCCCGTGAGTTTTACATATGAACGTATATCGAGTTGCGTCGCTAGCCGCACTCTTACCGCGCGAAGCACACACATTGTGCAACGAGGTATGAATATTCTTTTTTTTTTATTTTCAGGCCAGGGAATTACACCGGCAAGAGCAATACCCTCACTACTATTGTAGCGTAAAGAAAATACGCGCACACACACAAGTTTGGAATACATTGAAGCTGCCAAACTCGAAATTTACTACGAATATAATAGAAATATCGATCCCGGGGACTGAGCGGATTGATTTTCATTTTATCATACTGGAATTGATGTCGCAGATCTCTGCTAACGTGAGGATCGTGGATGGAAATCACGATTGTCATGAATTTCATTTTGTTTCTTTTTTTTTTTTTTTTATAATAATGTAACTCAAAGGACAGATCAGGGATTCGATTGACCCTCTCATATCCATAATGCACGAAAATCTTCAGTTCTCGTGTGTTTTCATACACTATGCGTATGAGAAGGTTAATCGTGATATCGTTATACGTGCCAGATTGGAAAATAATTCCTCTCCCGAATACAATATTCGGTTCAATAGTTGCATTTAGTGGTAACGAATCATAATTTGATCTTCTCTCAACGAGACTTCGGTGATAATATGTCCGAAATCCCGGTTGAATGAAAATGAATTAAAGAAGAAGAAAAAAACAATAGTCTGCGATTAAATCGGTTGAGTGCATCGTTGCAATCGTCACTTTCTCACTCTTCTAATCGTTAACTAAACCTTTACACCTACAAAGACAACCTTTTCGAGTCTGTATTGTATTCAGTCAAAGTGGCCTTCCAATCCCTCAGACCGCTGTTCGTTGCATTTATTGGCTGTGACTATTAGGGACCAAGTCTGTTAGTTGAAACGCGTGTCGAGCTTGAATTTCGAGTCGAGTTTAAGGAGAACGCGTGACCGGGATAGGACTTTCAAGACTCGGTGTGTATACACTTACTCACCCGTACCTTATCTATAATCTACGCATCGTTCGTCACTGATTCGCGAAACACATACGAATCAATCAATTCAATGTACTTTTATCGTTAAAAAAAAATATCTTTCCTTCTTTTATAGATACACAACGTATAGGTGCATTCGTTTAATAAAAATATCTTGTACATCTTTGTACAGTACTCGCGTTTAAAGTCAAAAAGATATATAAATATATTTTTTAGATAGTGCCTAATGCTGCATTCTAATTAAATTTATTATATCAATGTATTAAAATGTTTGTTGCACTTTTGATAAGATGCAACGAGATATAGTGTACAGTATTATAAATTTATATTTTTTTTCCTTGTCTGTGCTTGCCCGATCGGAGTACATTGTCGAGAGAGACTCCGCAATTTATTCGGGAGGTGATAGTCACGATCGTTTATTTTAGATTATTAAATATAAGAGAAACTTAAAGAAAAAAAAAAAAAAAAAAAAAAAAACAATTAATCCACTCGTCGAATGAAAGCAAAGTGTACAATGTGAATATTTTAAACGTGTTTTAAGCTTTAAAAGACGCTGGGATAAAAGATATTTTTAAATTTTGAGAAGCACGCGCGTGATTTTTTGAAAATAAAGTATGAGACCTTTGCCACTGGAATAGCATAGTTATGTCGCATAAGTCGCGTCACTGTTTAGACAAAACATTTTAACAGATTGACATATATTGCTCGTTGATGAATATTACACTTTAAGAACAAAGCTATCGTAATATTTTGATAAAAAAAAAAGTATAATTGCAGCTGTTTGCATATATTACAACAACAGATATACATATTTATAGAATATTCAAATATAATACATGTTACATAGATTATCGCTGTAATTAAGAAAGAAACGGCCTCTATATATATATATATGTATACATATATTTAATCATAGAACACTGATTGTTACATAAAAGAGAGTAAACACTCGCGTGTAAATACGTGTATGTGTATATAATATATATTATACATAAATACGAAATATTTGCATTATTTTCTCACCCTCAATCATTTGTCATTTTAATTAGCATTTTTTTTTTAACGTAAAGTATTAAGAAAATAATAAAATAAATTATTCAATTGCCAAATTGACAATTTCTTCGTTAAATTTTAATTTAATGAGATTATTGCACGTTACAAGACAACATTATTGATAATTCTAACAACCGATCGATGATAAAATTCACTAATTAATAATCGAAAATTATAATTGTAATATTAAAAAAATGATTTAAATATTTAATTCAATAATACTCTTACTCGAAAATCGTATTTTTATTACTTAAATTTAAACCGATAGTTTCATGTTTATAAAAAAAGGTAGCTACAGCTTAAAACAGCGAAAGCATTCACGGATTGTTAAATAATATTTCAAGACACGTGCCAATTTCGTTGTCTAGGATCGTTTAGCGTCTTAACAGTCTAATATCCGTGATTTATTCGAATCTATGAACGTGAGAGGGGATATTTCGAAGGCTGTTACAAAGCGAGTGCAAGAAGCTAGACATCGCGCGGGTGGGGCGCTTTTGGCGCGCCACGACGTCTGCACTTTCGTGAAACAGTGAGTGGTGAGCCCCTCTCAGTAGCTCCACGGGCTTCGGCGATACGGTTTGTCGACGGTGTTCTTCAACATTAGGATTGTATCTTGTGTCGTCGCGTGGGTTATCATCCGAGTTCAATGAACGTACATCGCGTCAACGATATACGCGTGATTCGTTGACAAATCGTTAACGGTAAGCACGTGGCCGATGAGCCGTACGATTTGTACCTCGTGACACTCGATACTTTCACGAAAAATATAAAATTTAACGCGTGTGTCAAATCGCCGCTTCATGCACGAATCACGAGGAATATTTCCTGTCTACCGTAGAGTGCATCGTGAATACCTGTAGTGCGTTATACCTGCGCGAGCAACGCAAACCTCTCCGCATTGCATCGAATGTACAGTGCGGTGTGCTACTATATCAGCTGTTTCGCTTTTACCAACTAAAACTTTGAACCTTCTCTCTCGCTCGAACGCTCTTTGAATTCTACGAACCAAACCCGTACCCTTGAGCAATCCCCTCCAGTTAAATTTTGTCTACTTCATAGACGACCTGGAACCATATGATTGATGCTCGGTAACTCCCATACGTTCTTCGTTTCATTTAACGTGCACGGTACAGTGCTCTGTTATTTTAGATTTGATTTTTCGTCGACATATATAATGGAGATTCAAGGTGATCCGATAGAATTTATATTAAATAGCGTTTTAACGTGATTAATATTATTTTAACGAGTTACAAAATGTTTGTTAACATTCTTTTTTGCAGTTCTGTCAAGTTATTACTCAAAGTGATTTAAAAGACTAGTTTGCTTGTCTCCCTTTCGAAATTATTATTTCAATGGTGGATATGAAAAAATATAATTACAGAGTTCCGGGAGTTTTTTTTTCTCTTTGTTAGAAAATGGGTAAATTTTTATTTTTCGAGTGTTTATTCAGTGGCAAAAGCATCGATAGACTCTTGTTTCATAAACTATTTGCTATATTTTCATCAATTGTGTTCAGTATTGATGATAATTCTTTGCCGGTTGAAGCGCTCGAAAGTGTACGGAAACGGAGTTGACTGTAAAGTGGGGGGGGGGGGGGGGGAGGGGGCAACGAGTATGTCGCTGGCCGTTATGAGGAAATCGCCTAATCGGCATAGGGTTAAGGTGACGTGATCGTGTGACACACGTTCATAAATTGTAATCGTCAACAGAAGCTGTAATTCAATTTATTCAAAGTCAGTTAATATTCTATCAAAAAATCAAATTTCATTTCATATCGTTTTTTTTTATTATACCAATTGGGACCGGGATGGGCGTGAGGGGGACGTTGTGTCACCTTAACGCGATTGTTAACTCGGTCGGTAACAAAAAAGTGTATTTCAACATTTTTCCAATCACAACTAATCTTTCGAATAAAAGATGAAAACAGTGAAATGCGTTTGACGATTTTACAGTTCTCATCAATTTTTTATTTTCAAACGAATAATTTTCAATGTTCTATGTTTTTTTTCATAATAAAAAAACGAGGAATCTAAATTTTTAATATACGTTTTAATATATTTTTCATATGCATGGACAAAAAAAATTGTAATACACATTTTTCCTGTCACAATTAATCTTTGAAATAAAAGAGTTCATCGTTCTCATTAATTTTCAAAATCCAATGATTTTTTTTAATAATAAAAAAAAACGATTAATCTATAATATATTTTTAATAAACGTGGCAGAGTCAACTATGTTCTGAAAACTTTTCTACTGGCAGCTTCAGGTACAAAGATCGCTGTTGTAAGTACATGATAGCACTGTACGTGCGTTGTTGTAGTCTGCAACTATCTACCAATTTGAATATTATTTGACTCGTCATCGACATACTCTGAAAATGTATTTCTGTTAAAAAATACCATTGACTAAAAATTAACTTTTCACAGTAATGATCTGTTTATTTTTTGTACAATTTCTTTGTTAAAGAATCGTCGAATCTTCAATTAGGCCTTTCGCGGTTAGCATTTAACATTGAAATGTTAAAACTTGTACGTTCGCTTGCCTAGAATTACTATGGAAAATGAACTCTGCCGGTTGACGAGACACCGTCCGTGTAATTCGATTATTAGTGAGAAACAGCGGTGGCCTTTGACATTGTTTTAGATCAAATTGCTGTATCATGAATCGTTCAAAAATTGAAATAAACGTTTCTCCATTTGTATTCTCCGCAGAATATTTCCCAGTGTAATGCACTTACCGGACATTTTCCTTCCTTGAAGCTCAACCCGGTATCTCAAAGAGAACAAATACTATTTTCGTACGTATGACTAACGGGGAAGAGTGACAAGCTAGATCGAGATCGTAGACTGCACGGTATCGAATTAATTTACGACTACCGGTTCCAGTGCTGTGGTCGATACAATTTTTTTAAAAAGTGTTCCACGATGGTAATAAAAACCCAAAAGAATGTAATTTCTCTGATAATCGTAACACACGTAACGTATATAAATATTGGAAAATGTTAGAGCAACGATCAATGATTACTTTGTTTAATAATGAAAGTTATTTTTTAATTACTCGATACGAATACGATATTCATCTCTTCCGCTCGATTTATCTGGCTTCTCGGTGTCTCGTTTCGGTACATTAACCGTCCCCTCCACACGCAACCACCAGCATCATCGACCTTTCGACTAGTTTGCTAACTCGGCGACTCTTTGGCAACGAAACGGCGTTCGTGCGGAGGCACCGATAGCCACGAAGTAAATTAACGCGTAAAATAATACAGCGACCAGGCCGAACAAAGTCTTTTCCAGCCACGTGAAACGAAAAAAAAAAAAACCCAACTGCACTTTTTGCTGTATAATCATTTGAACAATATTCTCAGCATAAATAACAAGAAAAAAACGAATGTAAACCATTTTTTTTACAACAATTTAACGCTTGCTGTACTCGAGATAGTGCAACGAACCGTTACGACTGTACATACAATTCTACAGATCGCGATACAGAACATCGAGTCTTTTTTTATTTATTTATAATATTAGAAATCTCGTGACGACGATAGTCCCTCGCACCGCGAGTCGCGCGCGAGACGAGAGTTTGTCGAATAAATTACGCCAAGTGCGTGGGTATATCGCTCTCGTGGAAATCTTGAGTCAGCTGATTTCCTGTAACACACCTACGATGGTCAGTGATATATCCAACCACGTGATCAATTTGAGCAAACCTTCCCACAGCTACAAACAAAAATTCTCTCATTGCGTTCTCGGTGGCAAGCACCTGATTTCGCTCTCGAGGCACTCTTGGCAATCGTTGTATTAACATCGACGAGTGTCTGGCAATGATAACAGTCGCGACGACTATACGACAGAGAGTTTCTTTCATTGCACAGACTGCGCGGCTTCGTTCTGTCTATGCACGCGTCATGTATGTCGTGTCTATCCTTTGCATTCCATATATTTCAAAAGGCAAAGAGCGTTTTGAAAATCCCTTTTGTATGTGCGACTCGAATATGCCTGTTTAGCATGTTATCTGTTTAGCTTTGTATTATTTTTGTTATCCATATCTATTACTCATGGCAGCCCTATGAGCTTTACATACTTTCATTCCGTGTCCCATATAGATGGTCGTATTACGTCAATTTGCCTTCGCCTACCGACTGTCGGTGTCTATAGTATCCACTTCTTCAAAACTTCAGCATATTTCGCGCGGATTATAAACTTATGTATTATTCAGACGAAACATATACCGCGTGATAAGTAAGTGCGAGATAGATAGCCAATCTTTCAGACCATGCCATTCAGACTTTAACATCCAATCCACAGCACAACGCGCTATTGTTTAAAACTCCTGTTTTTCTCTGAAATGTCAGCGATCTATAAAATTCATGGCTTACAGTTTTTGTTACCGACTGAGCAGATTTCGCCTCGCTTCAAAAAAGGAAGCCGGAGTAGTTTTTTTTTTTACCGATTTTGGTCGGTAAAAATAGTCCATACACTGTGCATCGTCAATATTTTGCGGATATGTTTGAAATTGTACAGAACTCCAATGTGAATAAAAATGTTTAAACGTCCGATCGAGTTTCGGTTGAAAACGTGTAAAAATGAGAATAATCGTATATTATTGACCCTTGATAAATCCAATATGGCCGCTCGAATTGTCAACAGCATCAGTTTTGTACGATATAAACCTTTCTGGAGATCACATACGTCAAATCAGACCGGACGTCGACTCCTTGAGATTTTTCAAACATTTCAATATCGTCAAGAAATCGATCACGCAAAAGAAATTAACGTAGAGTGTATATCGCGTTCACGTAGTCTGGCTGGTAATGTCAACGAGAGTACGTTCGAGATCAAATGATAACCCTCAGGTAGGTATTGGACGATTTTTCATCCAATTGTCCAATGCCGAAGCTTCCCCATACCTATCATACACGCGACCAAAGCATCGCATCATCAACAGAAATTGGCATGAAACGAGATAACATGGGTTTTATCTACTGGCGGTTCGGAAAAGAGAAAAAAAATTGGTCCAATGCCGAAGCTTCCCCACACCTATCATACACACGACGAAAGCATCACATCATCGATAACCCTCAGAACCTAACGACCCCCTTAGGGCCTGATTATTCTGTTCCGCAGAACCTAAATAACCTACAGACCCACTTAGGCCCGGATTATTCCGAGTCCCCCCTCCTTTATTCCCCAGGGAAGGGATTCAATGGTAGGATTGGTGAAGAAGTTTCAATTGTAGGGTTAGAATAAGTTAAATGATATTGAGCGAGGTCGCTTAGCGCCCAATTCGTACGAAACCCTAATTATTGACAATTCTTTAACAACGGCATTATTTAAAAAATCCATATTTAATTAGAATATAAAGTTTCTGATTATCTGTAACACGAAAAATAAGAAATGAAAGAAAAAACTAGATATTCATTGATCAATTGCTCGATTTTCAAACGTCTTTTGAAGCGTAATTCCCTCGCTTGATATCTTTTATTACCTGTTCCATAAAAAGTGCATCAAAAGTCTCTGTACACACATTAAGACGCCTCGAGCGATATCTACGCAAAGTTTATTTTCAAGTGG
The DNA here is from genome assembly GCA_963942595.1 of Cylloceria caligata. Lineage (NCBI taxonomy): Eukaryota > Metazoa > Arthropoda > Insecta > Hymenoptera > Ichneumonidae > Cylloceria > Cylloceria caligata. The sequence continues at coordinate 4,823,894 of OZ012704.1, forward strand.
CGATAGGCCATTAGCTCTTCTTCAACCATGACCCTATCAATTGAGGGCACAACACTGTACCTCACGTTACTATATCATGTTTCGTAGAACCGTGACTGCGTGTCGGTACCACTATATGTTCTATGTATACCAGAAGCAATGATGTCGGCTTGCATGAGTTTAGTTGGACGCGATTAGTAGCACGTGATCTACTCCCCCCCCCGCCAGCCATTCTATCGAACAAACGATTATTTGTCCCGGTCGTTACCACCTGTTACCAATATTTTCGTTTTTTTACTTTCAGTTTCGTAATTTTTTTTATCTTTATCGATCTTGCAAAGTCCTGATCAGTTGGCAAGGTTCGAAGGGAAATTACGGACATTTGTCTCGACGAAAATCCTTTCTCTTCGAAGGAAATGGTACGAAACGAGTAGTACTCGTCGTTTACTTTTTGTCCTATTCTCGTGGTTGCACACGATCGATCGCCTTCTTTTTACTTTAGTTCACCTTTGCTTCGATAACTATTACTCGGTGCATGCAGAACGGTGTACCGTGCCCGGTGAGACTACAAAGTACAGTGTCGAGCCAACGACGGACTTCCGTTGCTTTTCTCTCAAGGCAACGATAGTACGTTTCGTATGCATACGTCCAGGTCACATGCAGAGCCACACATGTTCATTCAGCCTTCCCCCGGATCTCTGAGGCAAATATCCTTCGCGTTCCATGACATCACGACCATCGTTGCGAGATATTTCCAAGAAAATTTTATAATATTTGCAAAGATTGTCTTAACGACGATATTTTCCGGAAACTGGATACCGTCGACGAAGTTCTTCCTTGCCTGATTGCTCTTTGCTAGCGCGAGCTAACGATAAACATACTCCCAGCATAATAATATAGAAAACGTGGATTTGTCACCAAAAAATCTTTTAAAAGATGGCTTAAATCAAAATTGTTTAAAACGTCATGAAAAAATGGTTTAAAAAGAAACGTCCGGATGCGTGTGTGTCGAGCTCTGTTGCATTAATGCACTAATACATAGATTATTGCACACATTAATCTATGTGTGGTTGATTTTTGTAATGAAGTCTCCGGTTCTCGAAATTTCGTAGATATCGAGCTGAAATTTGAGTCACAAGTGAATTATCATTAAGCGTAAATTAAAAAATATAGAATTAAATAGATAAATTGTTGAGAATGTCACAAAACATTCGAATGTTTCAAAATGTTTATAATTACAATCTTGTGCATTATTTTTGAGGAATCATTGATTCGCTAGTTTTCACAATTTTTAATGAGATAAGCTAGTTGTACACAATCTCAATATCAGTAGAATCTTGCACATTGTTTCATCATTCTTTTTCATATTTCTCAAAGCTTCTTTCATATGAGGAAACAATGACCGATCAACATACTTTAGCACTTTTTTAAAAAATGCTGTAAACGTACGTTGAAGAATATTCGCCTTAATCGAAGTTCCCGTCCGTCAGGCATCCGGAGACAAAATTTTGAATCGATTTACGTTCGTCCGAGGTTCGATTCCAGTATACATTGCAATAAATTAAATCGACAGAGACGATGATTCATACTATATTCCGATGTTCTCATTACAGAGCGAGTAACCGGCTGAACGAGACACTTATACCAGAGGGCGGATATACGACGGAAGCCACGAGTGATAAGTTATCTGAGAGTAATACGGCATCGAGTCTATTGAAGAATAACGCTATGACACCGTGTGACATAAACGAGAAAAACGATCGCGCGAGTGCCGCGAGTGCCGTGAATTTGTAGTGCTATTGCGCAAAGTGTGACGATGCCAATTCACATGACGACGGTGTTGGGAATAGCGAACATCCATCACAGTGCGTACCGTAGTGTCCCATTGAGGAAGTTACGCCGCTCGGCACGATTAAGCACGGCATTGAAAGACTCGGACTCGTATGACGCGAGTTAATGACACTCGATAGTCACTCAAACTAGTTGTTTCGTGTTGTGTTGTACAGGAAAAATTAATTTGTACTTTATTCATTTCGTTTGTCCGTATTAATTGTGATATCTTGGTGCCTCTTCGTATGTTTACCACCGTCATAATTTATTCGTTGAAATGTTACGAGGATCGGAGTTGGATAAATTCGATTCTGTTGGCTATAATTTAATTTCAATTAACCAAGGAACATATGTGATACTTGAAAAATAATTTATGATGAAAGAAAAAGCGATTGTTTGACGCTGAGTCAGTAACGAGAGATAATTGGCATACTGACCCGTTCGATAATTGATCCGGATAAACTCGAAACACTCCCCAACCGAGTGATAATCACGAGAGTACACATCTGGCAGGCTACAAAGAAAATACAGTGAATTGAGACTGTCGTGGAAGTTTATCGCACGTTCGTTGCAATTGAACGATGAGTCAAAGACCTTGGGAAAGACTCGAAGAAATGTACGCTTTGTCGATAAAATAGCAAAGGTAACTTGAAAGAATTTTTTTTACCTCATTCATCGAACTCTCGAGCTCGAGTTGAATAGTTTCTTGGCCTAATGGAACGGCGAGACCAATAATAATTGATACGAGAAAGAAAAACGGACGATTATATAATCAGTATTTTCCTAAAAAATAAATAAACAATAATTGGCTATAAGTAGTGGAAACAATGTGATATAAAGTGCTGTAATAGCAATAAAGAGATAAAAATTTGTAGAAGAACTAACATACATCATTGGAATAGTAATTCAACGAGGAAACACGTGGATAGAGGTTCGAAGAATGCATGTACGAGTCGGAATCGTGGAATCTTTGAGGGGAAGATTACAAGCTGTACTTGAGAAGTCGAGGTAATAATTGGTGGAAATCAAGCCGGCGGGTAAAATAGTTGTTAGCCTTGAGAGACCTGGATGCTCCGAGAAGGACAAATCGCTTGTTCTCGACGGATGCATATATCTCGGAGAGAAAGCACGTGCTGCATCGTCACTAACGAACTTTATCGTAAACTCTGACGCAACGACGAGTGAAAGTCGCCAATTTTCCGAACTCGAGATAAAGGGAAAGCACTCACCGAGGCAGTAATTGCAAATAAGAAGAAAAAATAATTATTTCTAGTACGAAAAAGGAGAATCCACGCTCAACACTTTTGCTACTTTTACGGGAAACTTACCGACGAGACTTATGTTAACGATTTGCAAAAATGAGAATCCACATGGTCCCCGAACTAAGAAAAAGTCGGTGATTGCATTGAAATTTATCAGGGAAGAAGATTCTTTCGTGAGGCAACGAGATGACCGTGACGTATACCGCCGAAGTGGCCTCGTGCCGGGGCCTGGGATGCTTCCTAAAGCTTTTGTTAAGGTGAGAATACAATTGTTTAACAATGATCGTAAGGGAGAACGGAGAAATCACGGTCACTGGGAAATGTACTTTTTTTTTTTAAACTTATCATCTTTTCTGTAAAAACTAGTCCGTTGATTGGTACATTATCGAGTCAACGTTGACGGTAATAGTATCAAAATAAATCAAATAAATGAATAAATGATGGTTTTGTCGATTATAAGAAACATTGCGTGATTCGTAATTGTCGTCGGATGATTCGAGTAATTACGGTCACTGGTCATGTAATTTTCCTGTCATTGTACACAAACCAATGATCATCGAGCTAGCTTTTGATTCAGAAAATATTTTCTTCGGCTTGGTGTAATCGGTTTTACAAAGATTAAAAGATATTTAATAATTTTTGAAGATGTGAATATTAGCACAATAACAATTTCCATCGTGATTATAGCGTTTACTATTTTATATATTAACATCCTCTTAAACGGCAATTATTACATATATTTATTCTTCTAAAATTCACAGATTCTATATTCATACCTGATCCCGTTATTGAGTCTCGTAAATTGTTAATGTTTATCGGAATGCTCGACCACCATTGCCTCGTGATCGGGCTCTGGAACTCACGAACATTTGTTTGTTAGTATTGTCATTTATTAAAAGTAAAATTCCAATGAAATATAGATAGATAGAAGTAGACATGAAGTATTGTTCTTAGTCAACACTGTTCATAAGTGCATTACACAAAAATGTATAGTTTTCAAGCACTTTATGCTGGCATGCGCCTCTTCTTTTGGGCTTGTAAACAATATTTGTGCTAACACTGTCAACTAAATAATTCCAACATAAATAAAATCTATAATTTCATAAATGTAAAACAATTTTTATTTAATAGAAATAAGATCTAATTCGCACGCAGAAGGTATTCGGTCACCCGGGCTTGTTCACAATTCTTATGTTAATACTATGAACTATACAATTCCAACATAAATATTTCCTTTGGATTTTATTACTTTTAGCCAACACTGTTGATATGTACATTGCACAAAAGTTTATAGCTTTCGAGTACCTTATGCTGCTCGCATGTGCCTCTTCTCCTAGGCTTGTTCACAATCTTAATGCTAACACTATCAACTAAATAATTCCAATATTGATAAAATCTATTATCTCCTAAATGTAAAACAATTTTTATTTAATCGAAATAAGATCTAATTCGCAGCCAGAAGATATGCGGTCACCTGGGCTTGTTCACAATCCTTATGTTAACACTATGAACTATACAATTCCAACATAAATATTTCCTTTGAGTTTTATTACTTTTGACCAACACTGTTGATATATACATTGCACAAAAATTCATAGCTTTCAAGTACCTTATGCTTCTCGCCTGCGCCTCCTCTCCTGGGCTTGTTGACACTTTTTATGATAACACTATCAACTAAATAATTCCAACATAAATATTTCCTTCGGATTTTATTACTTTTAGCCAACACTGTTGATATGTACATCGTACAAAAGTTTATAGTTTTCAAGCATCTTATGCTGCTCGCATGTGCCGCTTCTCCTAGGCTTGTTCACAATCTTAATGCTAACACTATCAACTAAATAATTCCTATATAGATCAAATCTATTATCTTATAAATGTAAAACAATTTTTATTTCACTGAAATAAGATGTCTAATTCGTAGCCAAAATGTATTCGGAAACCTGTTTTTTAAACTCTCTTTGTTCCTCAACTACTGCGGAAATCGACTGAGAGTAGGTTAAAACACTAATAAACTTCTAAGGTAATCGTTATGATTAGAGGTTTACTAGATTTTTGAAATGTTAAAGTTTACGGTATTTCTAGAATTCTACAATTTTTATCTTTGATTAATTGTATAACTGACGTACTCTAGAAACTTTTTATTTATTGCCACCAGACTAACGTTCGTTTAGTAAATAACAATAAATTCTTATACATGTCAGCCTTCCGATAGACATAAAATAAAAGTTAAAGAAAGTACGAAGACATAAATACTAGTTAGACGTAACTAGGCGAACCATGGTAGATGTCACTGACTCCTTGTGAAACCGTTAACATTTCTTGTAAGCAACAAGTCATAAATTAATAATCTTGGGACAAATAATTATTTATAACGGTATCATGAGCACGTCATAATAAATTTGTTGCCATTCACCTGTATAAAAAAGCAGCGGAATGGGAAATTCAAAATAACCGTCGATTATCGCGAAATTAGAGTGATTGACGTTACCAAGTGACCGCAATTCTTCCGTTCTATCTATCGCGTACATAACTCTTTTGTCGTTGTAACTGTGTTCTATTGAGAAACACAATTCGTAAATGTCATCGACAACTCATTATTACAATTCACGAGTGAAAAAAAATTTTTTTTTTTAAATATTCTTTCTGAAATAATAATAATTTATATTTGTTTACCAATCGTTGATAATTTTATTTAATTAATAAATTTAATTAGACTTATTGACACAGTAATCGAATTCGTGGATGTTAATTCATCGTAAATTTCACTGGCAATTCATTATTATAATCCACGATTAAAAAGAAAAAGTATTTTTCAATATTCTTTCTAAAATAATAATAATTTTTAAGTTGAGCTCACAAATCTCATCCTTCACACGACCAATTATTAATAATAATTTTTGTTTCTTTACCAATCGATGACAATTTTTTTAAATTAATAAATTCATTAGATTCTACTTATTCTTGCTTTGAGCTTCACTGTATTAGTTTTTTTAAATTAGAATTCATATATTATTTCATTCACAAATATGAAGATAGAGTGTGTTGTTCGTGACAATAAAATAATACAGTCGATTCGATGAATTCCATTCGTTTTCCGCATTTCCAAGATTCAAACAGCTCACTGGAAAAAGAAAAAAAAAGAAAGAAAAACGATGCAAGGCCGTGTGCGATAAACCGCGATACATTCCGTTCGATAAAAAGATCTTCGAGATAGCCTGCTGATACAATTTTCCAACATAGAGCACACGCGTGTTCCACTTAATTTGTATAGCGCAAGGGAAAATCGATGCACCTAGTCAATTTTAATGGAATAATTATCGATCGATCTCGTTTCGTTGTGACTTCTCTACAATCCCTGCGTTAATCGTTCGCAATGACCGATGATATCATATTCATTTATACCATTGACATACCATTCAATCGAACAATTCCACGGACGCGACGTTGTTTTACCGCTGTAAATGAAAAATTGTACGATAGGACGAACAAACAAACGAGATGTTCACAGCGTACCTCTAATTGCCTCCGTATGTTTAGACGCGTCATTCTCTAGGCAGATAAGATAAACGACCGAGACGACCAAGTTTAGAGAAAAATTACATTAAAAACTAGTTGTCATTTCGTTAGATACTTAAATTCTATATACGGGATATTCCAACGCATATCGATCTGGTTGGAACTCTCCTACTCTCTGGGATTTGGTTGACAATTTTTTATATCATTGTTACAACCCTAAAAGACATGCAGCTATCTTGTAAATTTTTATTTGGTTTCACTTATTTAAGAATGATTTTTTTAGGAAAAAATTACACGAAATAAAATAGTGACTATTTGTACATTAATAAAATAAAATAAATTGTTAAGAAAAAATACCATTTAGGATTGTAACAATATAAAAAAAATGTTAAACCAAATCTCAGAGGATGAAAGTTCCAACCAGGTCCATGTAGCATGGAATAACCCGTATGCAAGCATATAGCATAAGTAGATGTCTGCATAGATAACATTCATTATCGTATAATCCTTCTTATCGTATAATCTATTAATCTTAATCGATTTTTTAATCTATATGACTTTCTGATACTTTTAGAAACTTGAGGAAATATTTGAAGAAATAATTGTTATATTTATATCATTATCTAAAGCACTTTTTAATAAAATAGCACTGACTTGGTCATTTAAAAATGAAAACCTTGAGCACAAGAATAACATATGTGAGTACCTTATTTATTGAAAGTTGGATGTTGGTCGACGTGCAATTAAACATTGTGCAACATCATTCTAGTTATGATTTATCATGCAAGTAATTGTCTCTCTACATAATAAAAAGATCTTACTGACGACGTGTACAAGAATCTAGAAGCTCAGGGTCAAACGACAAACGCAGATCGTGATTATTACAAGTCCCATAAAACCTAAAGACTCATTTAGGTCCGCGAGAGGGCATAATTCCCGGGCCGTACACAACTTTGTTACATTTTTTTGTTGTTTTTTACAGATGGAGAGCCAGCGTTTACAAGCTCGTATGGTTGGACCTGGCCCTTTTTCTCTTTATATACTACTCCCTCTCGAGTCTATACCGTTTCGTGCTGGATGCCGAGCAGAAAAAAACGTTCGAGGCAGTCGTCGGATACTGCAAAGAGTACAGTGACCTTATACCTTTGTCCTTCGTACTTGGTTTTTACGTGAGCATCGTAATGACCAGATGGTGGAATCAGTACATGGCGATACCCTGGCCGGATTCGATAGCGGTATTCGTGTCTGCGACTATTCACGGTAACGACGAACGAGGAAGGCTCATGAGACGAACGATCGTGAGGTACGTAACAGCCGATTGCAATGAACTTTGTGATTCAGCAGCGAATTCTGAGCCTTAAATTGAAATATATTTAACATTTTACAGATACGTCTGTGTTTGTCTGACTCTCGTACTGACGAACGTATCGCCTCGAGTGAAAAAACGTTTTCCCACGCTCGATCATTTCGTGGATGCCGGTCTTCTGCTCGAGAACGAGCTGGCGATATTTCAGAGCTTGAACGCTAAATTTCCAAAGCCGAGCAAGCACTGGTTGCCGATTGTTTGGGCGTCGAGCATCGTAACGCGGGCGCGAAAGGAAGGAAGGATACGAGACGATTTTGCAGTTAAAACTCTCATCGATGAATTGAACAAATTTCGCGGACACTGCGGTAGTCTGATACATTACGACACTATAAGTATACCCCTCGTCTACACCCAGGTCGTAACACTCGCCGTTTATTCCTACTTTTTAACGAGTGTAATGGGCAGACAATGGGTGGAAAATACAACATTGCCGTCGAACATTGATCTCTACTTTCCTGTCTTTACGACACTGCAGTTCTTCTTCTATATGGGCTGGCTCAAAGTCGCCGAGACTCTGATAAACCCTTTCGGTGAAGACGACGACGATTTTGAGGTCAATTGGCTGATTGATAGGAATCTCCAGGTTCGTTATTATTATTAGTGTTGTTATTGTTGTTGTTATAATATCAAATATTATAATTCTAACAATTTGATTCAATTTAATAAAAATTTATGTTAATATTTAAATATAAATTTTTCCAATGCGCAACTATATTGCGCGACTAAAAGCAGAAAGACGTAGTTTCTGTGCTTATAGACTGCAAATACGACCTTCTAGTTCTAATCGCGTGACATTCATATTTATTTATGAAAAGTTAATTTTATTATTCGTTGAGATAACGAATTTTGTATTTAAACATTTTTTTTTCCTTGAAGGTGAGCTATCTCATTGTGGACGAGATGCATCACGAACATCCGGAGCTCATTAGAGATCAGTATTGGGACGAAATATTTCCCATTGAATTGCCGTACACCGCGGCGTCTCAACCCTTTCGGGAGGAACATCCTCAGCCGTCGACCGCGGGAATTCAACTCTCGGCAGCGCAGCAAGAACTCCATCCGTCCAGTGTTAGAATTGACGAGATGGTGCCCGAGTCTTATCCAGGAAAATTTCGATCTGATATCGCCGACGATGCAGCATCCGGAATTCATTTTACGGCTGGTGGAAAGATGTCCAGGTGAGTTAATTTGCAAATGATAATCAACTTCCAGCTAAAGATAATGTAATCGCCTGATTAATGGAACTTTGGAGCACCGGGGTGTAAGGAATTACTAATGAGATTCATTTTATCTTGATATGCAACAGGAGTGGAAGCCGCGTTAGTACACGTGATCGTGCTATGAGCGGAGGTTCCACAGCTAGCAACATAGGAGGCTCGTTGACGAGGGTAAATAGTGTGACGAGCGTCTTGAAAAGGCTCTTCAGCAAAGAGGACAGACCCGATGGCACTGGTGCTTCAGGCTCCAAGACACCTGGTAGAATTCCAAATTCGAGCTCAGCGGCTTCGTTGCAAAATCGTTACGGTGGTGAGGCAGCGAGTCTAATTTTTTTTGTCTTTTAATATTTGTCGTATTGTATCGATAATTATATTTTTTATTTGATATGTCGATAGCTTATTTTTTATAATACATTATTTCCTAATTCAGTTTAATCATAATTTATATTTTTTATGCGATACAGGCGGTGGTGGGTCTATGAGAATCGGTGTGATCGAGGAAGTTGATGAGCAGATGACGATGACCTCGATGCGACCGGAAACTAGGCCTCACGTTCAGAGTATATTCCCCCAGGGACCACCGCCGCCAAGCTCACCGGTAGACGTCCCAGGAACAAAACGAAACGGCGAGATTCTGTCGAGCAGCGCACCAGCAGGTCCTGGGCTCGGTACTGCAGGCGCCACTAATCGTTATCTTGCTCGTCCAAGGTTCATTTTTTACATTTGTAACTTGATTAAGTTTGCTCTACGATAACCGTAATGACAATATAACGCTAAAGCATTTGTGGTTGTATCGTCTGCTGTAAAAACGAAAGAATTTTATTTTTTGGTCATGTTTATCGTAAATTAATTGTAAAATATTTCAGGACGCATCTTTCGACGAATTCAGCGCGGTCGAGCGCAGCTTTCGATCCTGTATCCGGTTTTGGACCAGTCGAGGAAGACAACGTGAGCTCGCGAAGTTCTGTTTGTTCAACGGGAAGTTCGGACGACGAATTTACGAGGCTGAAACTCGAACGGGACAAGGAACGGAGGGTCAGAGCGATGAGAAAGTTGGTGAGGAGCGTGAGTGGCAATCGACAAACGTCTTCCATGGAACTGGACACGGAAACGCTGCTGTTGAACGAACTCGCGGATGCCTCGAGAGTTTCGCTTCAGCGTTCCGATCGGGACTCGAAGAGCAACGAGCCGGAGAACGTTTAGAGTCGCGAGGACTCGTATTTATCGTTTTCTCATTGTCGAAGATATATTTTTTTTCCGTGAAGGTGAAGTTGCAACGAACGAGTGAACAGTGAGATTTTAATCCAATCTTTTTAGACAAAAGTTTTGATCTATCGAATAAGCAAAACCTTTCAGTGTCTAGTTCTCGTGGCGAAGTGCCGAGTTCTTCGAAAGTATGAAAAAGGGATCACCGAACGCGTGCACAGATTACGATTTTTCCCTTCGCGTACGATGAAACGCACCTGAAAATTGAGTATCACGAAAGCTTCGAATCGCTTAGCTCAATTTCTTCGATCGTACAAGTTTAATAAATTATGAAAGTACTTAAATCATATTATTATTTAAATATATATTTAATAACGAATAAAAGACAGCGATATTAAGTCCACAGTTACGCAAGAGTAGCCAGGCCTGTACATACCAAACTATTTTTACACGCTTCTCTTCGTGCACTCGTGGCTAGCAGGGTAATTCGATGATGAAAATGTAAATGAAATTTGTACCCAAAAGTTACTAACACGAGCGTCAAGTCTATCGAAAAAAATGTGAGACTTGCAAAGCGAGAGCCATATTTTGCGATAAATAAAAATAAACTATTTTCTTCGCCTTTGCAAACCGTTGAGTGCAGCTAGTTAGTGTCAACCGGATACTATCTGACGAATATTTTTAGAGATGTAAATAACGCGATCTCGATGATACGAACTCAATGGGATCGAATCGTGTAAGCTTACATTTTTTTTTTGTTATTGCCTCTTTGCCTTCCCAAATGTATCGACAAGTGCCTGAATTACGTTTTGCTGCATCGAGTTTTTCGAGTCTTAATGTAAATTTTGATATTTATACACGTGTACATACAAAGAGGAAATTAACGCGTTAATTATTTTTAAAATATGTCTCATCGCTACCAAATTCGTGCGAAAGCACAAAAAAAAACTGTCACGCACACGCGCAAGCACATTCCGCAATTTGAGCGTCCAGTGATTTTTTTTCTCTTTCACTAATCATGTAAGGGTCCGAATTTTATTTTGTAAAAATATCTTCTTATTCGATTAACGCGTCGCAGTACAGTATAATTCCATTAGAAATGCGTAAAAGTAGAGAGAATAAACATAGCTGATCATCGATGCCTGTTTGTACCGTCATGCCGTACCGATTCATTATTAAACAGCGATGAATAGGCAGTGTATATACAAATCAAAGTATCAGTATAAATATTTAAAGAAAAACTAATCAACTAGCTGAAATAGCGAGCGGTGAATTCTACTTTTATTTCTTCAACTCGTGCTCCAATTTACACAAATCGTTCGAATCGCTTTGCGCACAGCATGGGCTGGTAAATGAAACATGTATCTAGGCACTAAATTATTATCATTAAGAGCATAGCGCATCCTCGAAACGGGGTCAATGAGCGGTGTAGAAGTACCGTGGCAACTGTACAACAACGAGAGGATGTATAGGATACAGGAATGAGATAAAACGAAAAAAAAAAACAGCTGTTACAATCGTGGCGAATCATATTATTGCTCATTGTTTATCGCGAGTGAAGATCCATGCGAACTTGATAGTATTATATGATACTTATGTAACACAGGAGCGTACTATCTTATTATACAATACTACGATATATATATATATATTATAATCTATATACAGAAAACAATAATAGTAAGTCTCACATTATATGGAATAGCATTCCAACGGGTGAACGAAGAGTTCATGGTGCTTGACGGCGAGCTCGCGTCTTTATCGACGGGTCAGCGAACAATTGTTTTACCAGTATTACCGTTGAAATAAAACTAAAAATCATTTTCTTTCCAAGTCTCTGTTAAAATGCTTAGTACCTTTTCTTTATATTGTTTTAAACCGATAGGATTTCAATCATTCTAATTTAAGAATCTCGACGAAACGCTCATTATTGCAATAGTCCTTATAGGTATGATCGTGTTTTAATTTGTAATGTGGATATTTTGTCGTGAAAAAATTTATATATTCCGGATGCGCGGTATCCACTTCGAGAAAAAGACGTCCATCGATTCTCAAAGCTCTCGAGGCGTATTTCATTATAGCTTTTATTATATTTAGTCCATCGACGCCACCATCCAAAGCTCTTATATCCTCGTAACTAGAATTTATTTATGAAAATAAATGTTATTCGCAATAGAAAGTTCGATGTGTAATAAGCGAAAAATTGTTTGTAACATTGTTCGTCTTACACTCGTATTTCTGGCTCCAGTTTCATGATATTAGCAGTTGGTACGTACGGCGGATTACTCACGATAAAATCGAAAGTTTCTTCGCTTAAACTTACTGCCGAGTCCGTCGATGGTGATTTTATCACTCCGCTTTCATCCAGAGACGCGTTTATGACCGTCATTCGGTCGAATAATCCTAGTTTCGTCGCGTTTTCCTTCGTCAAGTTACAAGCAAGAGGATTTCGATCTATAGCCACCGATCTTATCTGAACAAAAAAAAAACACTCAGCAATATTTATAGATTAACACTTTTCTTTCTAAAGAGCTCTGGCACGAGCGAATTGTAGAAGAAAACAAATTTTTTAATCACAGAATTAGCTTTGCAATAAGATTTTACTTTTTTACACGCATGTACGAGGGCCAATGAAATTGCTCCGGAGCCACAACCGATCTCCAAAACTTTGCATTCATCCTGAGCCTCGGAAATTACGCGTTTGATAATAAAATCAACGAGTAGCTCAGTTTCTGGTCTTGGTATGAAAATCGGCGGTACGAGCTTCAAAGTTATGTCCCTGAAGTCCCACTCGCCGATTATATATTGCACTGGCATTCTGAAATAACGAGCAAACGATTGGGTGATTTATGCATTCCTTCGCGTTTTTACGTGCTTCGTGCAATAATACAAACTAACGCAACTCGAGAATTCTTTAGTTTCACAAACGGATCGTCAATTTTCGATCAATTCTCGGTTAGATCGGTTCGCTATCGATAAATGAAATATAAGAAACGTGCAAGGCACGTGCAGCGGTGTATTAACTTTATTATTAAGAACCCAACCTCTCACCTGGACAACCTGCATTCACAGAGCCTTTCCAATTTTTTTATTTCCTCGTCGGTAAGTTTACGATCCTTACAAGTCACGAGGTCCATTACCTAAACGATTATCTACATTTTTATCTCGTTATAGATTCGCCAAACTATACTTTTTTTTCGGAGTAAAAATCGATGATAGATATATATGGGGCGTTCCACGTCAATCGAATCCTCTCACGAGCCGTCATATTTCTTTCAGCGAATTGTCTATCCGCACAGTTTCGTACGTAGTAGATATGTCGTACGTCTTTTCTCTCATCAGTATCAGTGCACAATTTTTTTCGTGCGTTATTCGTCATGCAAAACAGATCTTTTACGTCTTAATTTCCAAGTAAAAGTCAACTTTATACACGCAACGCAATATTTAACCCGAATAACTCAATTTCGAATAAAAAAAACAACTTTATTCACACGCAATCCAAGATACCTTGCACGAATATCGATTTCATAAAGTCGGTCTTCGGGAAAACCACGCCGGCTTGTGTTTCTGAATTGTCAACGTTATACCTCATACGACATAAGAAAGCGTTTGTAAAAACGTTTTAATTATCGTGAAACTATTATATTTTCGTAAAGCAAGTATAGCTTAATAAAATTTATCTGAACTTGAATTTTTTAAAATCGTAAGTACACAGCGACATTTCAATTAGCCTTAAGGGGATGCAGGAGTAGATTTTTTTACCGACTTTCATCGGAGAAAAACATTCTATTTCATAGTCTATGGATATGCCTCACATTGTACTGGACGTTCTGACGTTTGCTCGAATTTCAGTTGAAAACGTGCAAAAAATTATAATAATCGTATATCACTGACCCTTCAAAAATCCAATATGGCCGTTCGAAATATCAACAACTTTTCTGGAACTCACATACGCCATACCGGACCGAATGTCGATTCTTTGACATTTTCGAAAAATTTCAATATCGTAGAGTACGTTCGCGTAGTCTCTCTCTCTCTCTCTCTCTCTCTATTCTCGTTGCCGTTATCAGCCATTCTACGCGAACGCGGTATATACACTCTACGTTAATTTCTTTCGTATGATCGAATTTTTGACGATATCGTTCGGAGAACCTTAAAGAATCGACGTCTGATCCGGTTTGACGTATGTGAGTTGAGACAATTCGAACGGCCATTTGAAACATATCCGGAGCGTATCGACGATGCTGGATGTATACTACGAAATATCCTATTTTTACCGATCAAAATCGGTATAAAAATCTACTCCAGCATCCTCTTCATAGATAAACGAATTTTCTTTCATTTCATTTTTTGTAGCCATTCGTGTATAAAAAGTCTTTCAAACGATAAAAAGGTTTAAGTATGTAGATGTGGATAAAATATATTACAACAGCATCGTTATGTCATATTTTAAGTATAACAAATTTACGTAGTAATAAGCCGATAGGGTAAAGGAATTATCATTATTTATAGTTTATTCATCGAACCAACGATGCAATTGATCAATGAATATTCATGGGACAACGTATCTCGGTCATTAGTTCATAAAAAAAACAACGAATTTCAAGGAACGAAGGAATAATACGACTCGCGCATGCGCAGTCACGCATATTTGTTCCGCCAAGTGCTAGGATTCTTACGATGGAAGTCAGAAAGTCAGGATATCAGTGTTCAGTTATGTCGTACCTTCGTAGTTCCTACGACATGCGCGAGAATATGTTCGATCGACGAGACCGGCTCTGGTATGCCCTCTTCTTCGAATCGACGACTCCATCGTTTTATTATTGTTCCGAGTTGTCGATGAGAGTTCTCCTCGTTACCCAAGTGATCAGCGCACTGTCGATTTATTATTTTCGTTCGGTATCTACAGACAGCCTTACCAAAACAAGCGTAATTCCTAAGCATCGTGTTCTTTGTATAAACTAGAAAAATGATTATTTTATTTTGACAAAGCCAGCGTTAAAGTACGATACCTAACCTACCGAAAGACTAATCGCATTGCAAACGGGAACAGATGTCGCTCTTCATCGCTGTCGCGGTAAGAAGCTAAATAGAAAAAAAAAATCACAGCTGTAAATGAATGATTCGAAATTTAAAAAGATACAGCTGTTGCGTTATCTGTTTTATTAATCGAGTTAGAAGCGATTGACGAGAGACAAAAGAAATTGAAAGAAAAATTGATAATTCGATGTGAAAAATGTACGTAAGCGACCATAGCTGTCTGATTTGATTTTTCAAAAAATTCTACGAGGCTTCCGATGCCGCATCCTTCTCTCCTAGAATACCTAAAACATTTTTTTTAAATACGCACACGTTATATCCGAATGGTATTACCATAGTTCGAGAATATAACCGCTCGTCGGCTTAATAACTCGCCGTAGTGTGTTCTTCCTCGAAGAGAGTCGGCCGACTCGGTTAGAAGTTGGAGCATGCGCGGTAGATCGGTTTACGCTCCAAAGCAGCTCGCAGCGCAACAAGAGGAACCTTTCCAGGTTTACCGTAGTTGCGATTGGTCGAAACGATTGTACAAAAGAAGCTAGCGGGTAAAAGGGACAAGAGAGGGTAGGGTCAGACTGCCGTAGTCGCTGGTACACACCACGCACAGTTTTCCCAAGAATTTCCAGTGGCTAGAGAGTTTAAGAGCGAGGGTCGTATGTAGTGGTGCGTCAGAGCGGTGACGTCGATGTACGGCACATTCGAGCGTTCGGGGAGCGCGCCTGTCGCGAGATCGGCGCAGGTCACTCGTGTATTTCTCTGTGTTCGCATCGTCGTTGTCGTTTGAGAAACGTGTGTGTAGCACGTCGCACGTAGGGTCGGTGAGACACTCGTGGTTCGTGGTGCTGAACCGAGTTTCATAGTGCGAGAAGCGAGAGTAAAGAACGTTTTGCAGGAGTACGAGCTCTTTATACATATATTTCTCCCCTCTGTCTCTCTCGCTCGCTCACGAGGGAAACGACGCGCAACCCTCTTGTTACCTCTGCCACGCTCGTTCGCTACATTATTTCGCTACGAAGTTTCGGGGGAAAATAGAAACACGCGGTGTGCGTACTGCGCGTAGTGCGGCGAGTGGCTCCTCGCGCGAATGGCGGCGCGATTGCAGTTGTGTTGTGACGTTCGGTGTCGCGCTGGCTGTCAGTCTCGCCGCGGGACTGCCGTGAATCGTTGCGTATCTCGAACGTGCTCCGATAGTTGGATATCGTTGCCGGTGAAAAATTTAAGGTGCAACGTTGAAAAGTGTCTTATTATATTTGTCGCAATGCCGATAGCCTCCGTGCGATCGTGCACACGGTTCGTTGAGTGAATTTTACCCCTGGCGCGTAACACAGGGTTGATCACAACGAGATCCGAGGGGAAAGACGAGCGAGATCTCTCTCGCTTCGCCACCAGCAACACACGCTCTCCGTGTATTTCTACTACCGTCGGAACACTCCAGTCGATATAATATTGTCCTATCTCGTTTGCCGTAGGTACCTAAGCTGAGTGACGGAAAATTTATATTACGTTTGGAATTTCATCGGTGACTACGACAGGTGCGCGTGAAACGAGTAGGCGTGTCGCGCTTGTAAAATTCACGATGGTTCTGTACCTGTTTCTAAATGTTTGAAAACGAAAGCGAGAGAGACCGAATCAACGTGGGAAGCTGAGGATGCTATTTAAACTAAGAAACTGCGGCTTCGATTTAACCAACATTTCAAAATAAAACGTAAACGAACGAACGTCTGACAGCTCGTGCTTGAAAAAAAAAAAAGTAATCAATTATTCGCGAGATTAAACACACGAGCTTGGCACACACACATACATACACACAAACAAACGCAGACTCCTTTCGATAATGGAAATTGAAAGCGCGTTAGTCGATTAAATCTGTCGGACGAGTTTCTCCATCAGCTGAGTGAATCACTGAGCCTCTTAGCAGTGCAAAGCTTGTTCGCAACGTAAATCGCGAATGTAATAAAGCAAATATCCACTGGAACAAACATATCATTGAGTTTCTTTAATTCCTGGAATTTCTTGACGAAGAACGACGAATGAATCGAATTATTTTGCGGTGAGGAAACCAAGAGACACGAACGGTATTTCCCAGGGAATCTCTCGAACGCGCGGGCCATTCGAACGAGCGAATTCCTCGTGTCTCATCGAAGAAGAAACCGAGGACCGGGCGCTGCATTCGGATTTACTCGCAAAGAGGAAGTAAGCAAAGAAGGAAAGAGGGTTAGGGTGGAGGAGTGTTTCCCAGCGGTTGACGCCCCCTGCCCTCGCCAAATATAATAATTGAGCAGATTCGTAGCGAGCACCGCGAGAGATAGATATAGCACAGCTGTGACTGCTCAGCAGTTGCGTGTACCGGCTCTCTCTCTTTCTCTCTCTCTCTCTCTCTCTCTCTCTCTCTCTCTCTCTCTCTCTCTCTCTCTCTCTCTCTCTCTCTCTCTCTCTCTCTCTCTCTCTCTCTCTCTCTCTCTCTGTGTGTCTTTTTCCATCTCTCTTTCTCTCGTGCTACACATCGCAAAACCGGCAAGACCGTGGTTTTCGCGTGGAAAAGAACGAATCCGGGACGTTCGTCGGAGCAGTGTTCGACGGTTATGCGCGGAACGCGGAAAAGCTACGAGTGAGATAGTATTCGTGAAGTTCTGCTCCGTTATCTCGACTCGAAAGCTACGTGGTGCTGCTGTTGTTTTGTGGTGTTTGTTGGTGTTGTTATTATTATTATTATTATTGTTATTATTAATATTGTTGTAGCTTTGGTTCACTGTGCTTCAGTGCCTCCGTTGTTCGTTGTTATTTCATTAACACGAGGCGAATGGTGATAAGATGTTCAACTTTATGAAGAAGGCTGCTGAGAAGGACGACAAGGAGAAACGCAAGAGAGAAAAGAAAGAGCGAAAGGATGTGAAGAAGCGAGATCGGGGCAGCATGTCCGCCGAAGAACTTCTTCGTCTCGATGAGGTCAGCTCCCTCAATAATTTTCTTATCTCGCTTTATTTAGAAACTAACCTGGTTCACGTTCTTGTGAGAAAATTCTTTTGTACTATGAACGATACGTGACGACGAAATTGTCGTCGAAAAAAACACCGTGGAGTATCTCAATTCTATACATATATATAACGAATACTTATTTATTTAACAAAAATTGAATAATATTAACATTTGGTCGAAATCTTAACGCATTTCACAGATAAAATTCTTCGTTTTAAACCAAATTTCTATTGCGTGATTATTATTTACACGAATTCTCAAAGAACTCAAAGCGTTTAGTGTCGATTTACTTATGTACTCGATGTTTCAGTAATAAATAATATTTTTCACTAAACCACGAGTCGCTGATAAAAATTGTATCACTGTCTTTAGATTCAGCGATATCCATGTTATCAGTGCTCCAGAGGGTTTTATCGATTAGTGAAATATTCTTTGTTATTTTAATATTTCTTAAATTCTGTATTAACACCATAAAAAAAATATTCTTCTTACTTTTTTTCTTTCTCCTTCGTTTCGTCTTTACAAAGCCTTCGTTGACCGCGATTAAACCTTATCGCCGCATGAAACCGATGCCCCGTTGTAGTTAATCGACCATTAGTAGTGATTGATAATTAAAAAAACTCGTTTTACGATGACCGCGATATATTCTTTTTTTTTCTTTATCATTGCCATAATTATTATCGATTAATTATGCTCGGAAAGTCGAAGCTGACGATTCTCGCAATCAAGTTTTTCCTGGCTTCTTGATACGTACTGTAAATTCGCGTATTATCTGCGATGCGCTTACACACGTGTGTCGCCATTGAACCACGACGCTGTGAATGCCAAACGTTTTGGAGCAACTGATTTACAAAGGAATTCCAAATATTACGTTGTACCGTTAAGCGCGTGTGTTTGAGAAATGTTTAAATAACGATTTAAACTGTGCGATTCGTTCCTCTTCCTTATATCCTCATTCGTACTCTCGTTTATACATTACTTCCAAACAAATTGCACATTTGTTTACCTAACCGTTACGCTTGCACCGTAAGTTTATTTTTGATTACGCGAAAGAAGGTCATGCGATAATCAATTTAATTGAATTTCACGCTGTTGCGGATCCGTATCATTGTCATTACGAAAATAAGTGTTTGCTCAGTGGGGGTATCTCGATTTAAGTCCTTTTTTTTCTTGTTTTTGAATGGCACACACCCAGACATCGAAGCATTGTATCGACGCGACACGGTCGTTACGTGTGCAGCGTGGCGTCGCGTTGTCAGGGTCGGGCGTTACCGCAGTAGCTGATGCCGGGCCAGGAGAGACGAGTCGCGCGTAACAACACGCGATCTCCGCGCACGCCCGAATTCGTTTATTCGCGTGTTAAAGTGCGTTTTATAATAATAAAAGATGTATATAATTACGTGATTTTTCTTTCTCACGATGAGGATGACGGACAATACCATTCACACGCAATACTCGCACTTTCATTAATGAAAATAATAAATAATTATTAAATAAGAAAAAAATTAAAAAGACTTTTTTTCTCTCGACCGAAGAAATAATAAATAAATAAAAAAGAAGAATTTTTATATTAAAATGTTGTCTCTGTTCAACTGCCTTCAGGTTCGACGATCGCTCAAGATACGCACGCGTCGAAAGGAGAAGGAAAAATTACCGAGCGGAATTACAGCGGACTACAGTGCCTCGTTCTTCGCCGAGTTGGATCGCGATCTCCTGGAAAATCCACCGTGCAATCCCGCTGGTACGAGCTGGACTCGAACGCCGGACGGTTTAACGCAGAGCGACTCGTCCGAGGCTTCGCTTACTTCGTTGACGAATGCTAGCGGAAAACCAGTGCCACCGTTGCTACCCCCCAAACCGCCGAAGCGGGGAATTCTGAAAGGTCCTAGATTAAGCAACACGAGCATTGGCACTGTGGCGGAAACGGCTGTGACCGTGCAGAACGGCAACGAACCAGAGAACAATCATCAGGATGTCAATCTACTCGTCAGAAATACTTTGCAGAACGAGGTAATCGCTTATCAGAATGTGCCTAATCAACACCAAGGAATTGGCGGACACGGAAAGGACGAACTTTGCAGCGAGGAAGAGTCCTCGAGTGTGTATCAAATGAGACGGAGCCCTCATGGACAACACGATCGACATCAGCAACATCAGAATCCCCATCAGCATACAGCGGATTCGAAGCTTCTGCAGGTAGAGATCCAAATGTGAGAGCATTGATAAGAGAAAGAAGATTCGAAGGAATGTCACGAAATTAAACGATCATTTTTGCTCGTTTTGCACGCTCAAATATTGGAAAATATGAGATTCGTTTGATAATTCAAAGATATTTCCTGTTTATTGGCAAATTTGTTTCCTAACTGAGTCATTTAATGAATTTACTTACAAAATTAATTGCTGACATGAGTTTTCATCCTTTTTTATCCTTAGAACGTTATAAAGTTAGTGAATATTTTAATTAAAGTATATTTATTCGGTAACTCAATAAATTTAGTAATTTTTTTTCAAGGATTTAACGAGTAAAAACAATTATCTATCTATTAAAAATGAAATTATATAGAAGATCTATATAATTCTATAATCTAAGATTATATAGAAATTACATTGAAAAAAAAACTGCAAAAAAAACCACATCTTGAGAAAACTTCTTAGACGGAGCTAACTAAATTTTATTTGAGCCAACCAAATTACCTTTAGAAAAATAAATTGAGTTGAGCTGATTTGATGTAGTGAGGTTAGATACGTGAAAACTTACGGTGAACATGAGCCAATCGTATGCAATTGAGCCAAGCTATATTCAGTTGGCTCAACTGCACATATCTAACTTCGTCGTGTGGTTGAGTCAACCACATGAAATTAGCTCAACTGAATTTAGTTGGCTCAAAGTAAATTCAGTTGGCTTCATCTAAGAAGTATTCAAGTATTTCTTCGGTATTAGCGAAGTTGAACCTTCAAATGCTTTATTTATTGTCTTTTCTCTAAACCAGGTTGTCACGAGTGCGAGTCCTTCGGCAGATTCCTTAACGGACACGACGAATTCGAGTTTCGCAACTCCGCCGTTTAGTCTATCGCCGGTCGGCGAGTCGCAAGGATTTTCGCGGTGGCGATCATCCGTATCGTTCGAGGAACAAGGCGTCGAGCTTTCATTGCCGGAGATCGTGCCGTTGGTCCTGCCGGAGCCCCGACAGTTGACGATTCAACGTCAGCCACCGCCCCGCAGTGACTTTGGATTTTCGCTTCGACGAGCGGTGATAGTCGAACGCGGTGGTAACGGGGTCACGCAAATGCGGCCGGTGATATTTGCCGAACCCGGCGCTATTGTACAGAACAATAATGACACCGGTTTACTACCAGGTGATCGATTGATCGAAGTCAACGGCATCAACGTCGACGATAAGTCGAGAGAAGAGATCATCGACCTCATCAAAGGCTCTGCTAACAGTGTCACAGTCAAGGTTAGTCGATATATTTCCATTTTGGGATACTAATGGACTGACGTTAATGGTCTCACTACGGATAACGGGAATTTTCTCAAGTATAAATAACTCGCCTTTTATTTTTAATTCTTGATAAAACCCATTATACCGCAAACCATTATACCTTGTTGAATATGAATATAAAGCTGCCATTAGGATCAGTGAAAGACGGTAAAATTACTTTAATACTGTGGCAGAAATGGGTGTCGCAGAAATTTATCTATCAGCCAAGTTTAATCAGTTATTAGTCATTATTAACCCTTCAAGTACGGATGACGCATATGAGTCTCATTACCTTCAAATTATGGAGTTAAGTCGTTACTTTCGCCATTTGGCTATAAAATTAAGTCAAAAAGTTGTGCAAAATCTAGGAAATTAACCTTCAAGTATTGTTTTTGCGATGGTTAAAAGAGATTCATTCAGAAGAGGTTCATTATACTCTAATCGGCATTGCTGTCATGAGCAAGTGCAGCCAGTGCCGTACGCTGCTGACCAAAAGTTTCCTATACGTAAGGGGTTAATAATAAGTCATAGATATGATCGGTTATGCTGTGAGTCTTGTGCAGGATTTTTGTCTGTTTGGTCTCAAGGAACTAGGCGATTGGGAAAATTGGTCATATCTATAGGGCTTTTTCGTGTTTCGCAAAGAGCTTCCTTTTCCTGAGATAACATCGGAAGGGATAGGCGAGTGTGTTGGCTCTCTAAGAGCCAGCTGTCTAGCGATATTTATTCTATTTTCGTTGATGGGTTATCGCCATCCTGCAGTCGCTGTCTAAGCGATTGCTGGTATAAGCCTTGCAGGCATCGAGGTAGTGAGACCTTTCGCACGCAACGTGTGTGCAAATCGTTACGGTGAAAGGATCGGTGTTCTCGAGATGCTTTGATGGATTCATTGGAATGCAAAGAATGAAATGTTGTTTCTATTAGTCGAATCTATCGGAGATGGATCTTGGATTTAAGGAGAAGTGCAGATTCTCATCGACGATTCAAATGCAGATTCATGCGGAACGAGGAATAAAGCGTCGTATCTCGTAAGCAGTGATCGATGGGGGAGTGTTACTGACACAGACGAGGACTCATTGTATCGGCGGGCGAGCCTGGTTGAAACTTGATCACGTTTCGGTGTGGAATAGAGAAAGCCAGCGGCGAGTACCTCTCTGTGGTGTATCGCTCAGTTGAGTATAGGCAAAGCTAGCCGTGAATTAGTTTCCTGCTTGTCTAGCGAGCTGCTAGTCGCTCTAATAACTTCACCCTCCTGCTGGCCTATAAGCAATGTCGACATGATATCGAGACCCTCGTAATGTCTCCTTTAGTGATACGAGATGGAAAACTGTTCAATGACCATCGCGTTTGATGACGTTTGATCGAGCCACTACCCATTACTTTTTCTTATTATTTTATGCTGAATGAAGTACGATCTTCAATATTTAATGAAATACGAACATCTTGAATATCAAATGAAATACGAAAATCTTGAATATCGAATGAAATACGAACATCTTAAATATCAATCGAGTACGTAAATATTAAACATAGAGTGTAGAATAACGAATTCAATAAAAAAAAATTCGACTATGAAACATCGAATATCAAATCGGTTACGAAAATGTTAAATACAGAATATACAACGTTCATTTTAATTAAGGGCCATGTAATTTTTCTTTATCATCCTATTATAATTCAAATTTTATTACGATTACGAGCAGAGAGCAGACCACGTCGAGATAATTGGCGACGTAACTCGCCTCGATGAGTGAGTAGCGACGAAGGGCTCTTTAGCACTTTGCTTGACTGTATAGATGTTGCTCGCCGCGGTTCAATGGCACTCGCGCCGGGGCGCCGCCTCGCAACTTCACGCGCTCTTTCGTATACAAGATATAGAGTCACACCGTGAGTCACAAGGCTTCTGATGAAAACGTGTAGCCGAAGTAGATGTCACGCGTTTATAAATAACCATTCGTGGAGCGAGACTTCGAACCTTCGACTTCTTTTTTAGGTCCACGAATAAGTGTCCCTTTTTTCTTTCTTTAATCTTTGCATTATAATTTATTATTTTCATATACGTACAGTAAAAATACGTTGATTTATCGACATTCTTCGCTCAGCGAGTCAGACCGGTTTTACCGAATTAAATCGTTGGAAAACCTTCGCAGTCTTTTGAATTTTCGCGATAGGAATAATATTTGTTTAATGTGGGAAACGACTCAACGTGTCTTCGTGCGACCCGGCACATCGATCGCTCGAGGTCGAGAACTCTAAATCGGGTCAGTTGGTGTATTGTGTGCATCGGTGATGCCAAAGCACTGTAGCTTCTCATGTTGTTTCTTAGATTTGAGTCAATCACTTGCTTGGTACACAATTACGCTACCGAAGAACGGGCTAAGAACGCAACAGTAGCGATAGCTTTGTCGCAACAATACGTGGAAGAAGATAACGAGAGATTCTCGTTAAGAGACGTGCCCTCGGCTCTACCCTTTTCGTTCAATCTCTGCTCGATGCTACTAGGCACTGCGAACGAAGAAGGACTATAGACGGAATAATAGCGGAAGCGGAACGCTCGAGAACCTGCCTGCGTGTAACCATATCCGCTGAAAGAGGGCATTTCTCAGAATCGTAACTCATATTTATACTTGCGTATGATTTTCCACGTCTCGAAGTCGTAGACTAAAACTGGTATGCGCGACTGTAACGCATTTTCCTCTTTCGCTGAAAATAAGTTGATGGGTTTATAAATCAAGGAGCGAGGTATTTTTTTTCCGTTAACAGTTTTTTCAGCTACACTTTAGAGTTTAAGAAAAATAGAAAATCAACATTTCTATGCAGCAATACTTGTCCCCAATTTAAAGAATTATTGTACAAAATTTGTTAAAAATAATCCAGGTGCAAGCTCTGGAAGTCGTAGACACAATGTCCCATGCGATAAATAATTATTAACAAAAAATTTACATTTTAGATGACAAAACAAAAATGCAAAGTGAGACCTTGCTTATCTCTTCTTCATTATTTTTTATTTTTGAGAAAACTAATCCTATGAGCAACCTTGTTGACCAATATTCGGTTCTTCGTAAAGGAAGCTTTTTGAAAGATGGACAACAATTAGAAAAGCAACGTTCTGCTTTGTCTTCTTTTCTAAAAACATTCGAGTGTTCACAAAATTGTTTAAACCGAAGTTAAAACATCTAAAGCGCTTTAAAATGTTATTGCTTTGATATATTTCAATTATTGACAATAACTAGAACTTACTGCGTAACTAGTGTTATAAATTGTTAATCAATTTCTCTGATTCTTTACGAGTTACAGGCTTTTTATTTTTGAAAGCTTCGGCTGTCGTGATTATTAAAATTCCATGTTCTATCAAATTCGAACGGCTCTGTCGATTTACACCAAATTTGTTATTCAATATTCCTGAACGATGTTACGTAAGCGCCTAAAGTTTCAGCGAAATTAATGTTTCGCCAATTATTTCGAAAATAGAAGCGGATTAAATTTAAAAAATTGAAATTGCTATAGAAATCGAACCTTTCTACCGATCTCCATCGAAATTGAACATCTATCACCGCTTAATATTAGTTTGTTTGTGTATCCAATTTTTGTTATAGTTAGAGCGACATCGTCAATTTTTCAAAAAAATTCAAAATTCCTGTTTTTTTAGATTTTTTTTCAAATGCTATCTCAATCGTTCTCGAACATTAATTTGCATATAAATAGTTATTTAGAAATTCGATAGCTGAATATTAGCGGCAGTCAGAGCGAATACAGACATTTTTTTACAAAATTCAAAATACCACAAAATCCCTCAAATCGCGCATCAGTTTTGATGAAAATTATACCGAAAAATGGAGCTATTATGCTTTACCTGAGCAAAACAAGTTTAATTTCGATTGATCAAGTAATTCTTGAGATACAGAGGTTTCACTTTTCATAGATCTCAACAATACACACACACGCACGCACGTACACACCATGCGGACATTTTTTCTGGACGTTTTTTGAGTATAATGAAACGAAAATCTCGAAAAAAATGTTTCATGAAACCAAAGCTTCTTTTATAAGTAAGCAAAGTAGAAGTTAAACATTCGTACTCGATTTGGTAAAGAATAATAATTTTTTTAAACATAATTCAAGATAAAACTGGACAGTTCTAGGCTAGAATGTCGCTGTGCACTGATAATAAACGATTATAAAGCTTATGCAAAAATTAGGTTGAGTCACAAGTCTGGCATCGATTCTCCTCTAAGCGTCGAGAATAATTAGTAAGTCCCGAAAAGTTCGTAAACCTTCCACCTACACGAATTTAGTGATTGACATTCCCCTCGACATGTCAGATCGCACGAGGATGAACGAGCACGAGTCACGTGCAGCAGCGAGGGTTGCACATTCGTGCAAGTTTCAGGGGTGTGCGGCCGCAGCATTGAGCCTCAATCGTGCAAATTAGTAGAGGGAGTTCGCGTGGAAATTCCGCGTGTTGGCGTATATCGATAGGATAGTTGTGGACAAAGGGTCGGTCATTTCGCAAGGGTTCGAGCGAGGATCGATCGGCGGTAGGTGTGACGATGACTCAGGATCGGAGAATATTATTCGAGGGAATAAACGCTCAATGCTGTGCTCTGTGATCCCGAGCCGAAACTCAATTA
Organism: Cylloceria caligata; assembly: GCA_963942595.1. Taxonomy (NCBI): domain Eukaryota; kingdom Metazoa; phylum Arthropoda; class Insecta; order Hymenoptera; family Ichneumonidae; genus Cylloceria; species Cylloceria caligata. Next base: position 4,850,399 of record OZ012704.1, read on the forward strand.
CCAACAATTACGTTGATCTTCGACCAGACCCGATGATCTTCGACCAGACCCGATGATCGTCGATTCTTGCATCTTAATACGGTAATTCATCGCCAATTTCTGCACAAATTCATTGAAAAACACATATTCCTGCGGTATAGTACGTCCAGGAAAAAAAAGCATTGATTTAAATCACTACAAATAAATAAATGTTATTTATCTTGTACAAAGTAAATAATTTTAATGTACAAATTTTAAGTAATTTAATAAACTAACAAATTTGTATGGTTTAAAGATAATAAATTTTTTTAGTATAGAAATTTTAATTAATTAAATATTATTAATAGATGAATAAATCTCTTGTGGTGTTTGAAAGAATGATGCTGTTCCGTTTGTCTGATTTGGTTTTATAACCATTGCACAGTTTGAAATGTTTACAAAGATGTTCTCCTTAAAACAGGATCTTTGATGATGATGATGATGATGATTATTATTAATTGAAAAATTTTATCGTAAAAAGCACAGAAGAGGTAAATAATTTAAATAATTAAATAAAATATATAGAACCGAAGAAATCTGATGGGCAACCCATTGTTCATGACACACACGCACACGCACGCATGCACACGCACACACCGATAGACACAAAAATACACACCGAAACATGTAAAACGCGACTACTGTTACTAAAATGTACAATTTTAATTGAAATAATATATTTTCCTAGGTATGCGCATAGTGCACCAAGTGCCGAACGTAGTTAGCATCCCAGTAATTATTGTAACAGTTCTTACCGCTGCTATTTCCTGTCTCGCTGCACCTGCCTCTTTGGAAGTGATGCTTCGTAAAAAGCACCGCGTCAGTCCTGCGTCACTGCAAATTATCTTGGATCGAATCGACGAAACGTGACGACAGACTCGTGCCTGGCCTGTGACACGAGATTCATTCACAATAAAATCTTTTCCTCGGGCAGAGGGGAATTTAGAAAAATTTATCATTTTCGACTTGTAGGGACGCCGTGGTTTTCTTTACATATTCTACACACGTGCATGACTCAATGTAGCATTATGCCTCCAGCACGCTTTTTTAAAGGTATCTTACGTGTCTGTGATATGTAATCCCGCTAGTATTTGAAACTGTAGTACTTATCATACTATATCTAGAATTGTCTAATGCAGAAAATGTTTTGTAGTTGCCCTAAAGGTGGGCACACACTGCAGGCTGAATACTACGTGTGCGCGCAGCTTTGCCTATCCGCTTGTCGGTGCTCACTGCTACTGCCAGCGTTGTTAATACGTCGAACAAAGCCAGCATTCCTGCGCGCTTAATTGTTCGCTCTTACAAACTGCTCAGCCCCGTCGCTTCATCGGCCCATCCCATTTTCTCGATCAACAATGCTCCTCTGCTGCCTTCTTTACAATTCTCTGCAATGCATACGACTTCGTCTTCTCTTTCTCACAACTATTTTCCTCTCTCAATTGTCTACTTGAATTTCGCGAATATGCTCGGACTGTACATTGCACAAGTACGAGAGGCAATCTCTTGTCGGTGCCAAACAGCCGGGAAATTAAGGACCGACGGAGGGACAAGGATAAATGAATGTTACAGTAGAGAAGTGGCGAAAAAATGGAGAAATATGCAATTAGACTGTCAGTGCTACCAGAAACTTTATTTACAATTTACAAATTACACAATCAGCGTTACGGTCATCTATCCGAGTTATGGAATCATGGAATGCTTTTTAATTGGAGGATGCTGAAGCTGCATGCCAATCGCACACCTACCGCTGTCTACCGAGCTAGCGCATTAACCGATATTTCTGGCGAAATTCATTGCCGCATAGAATCTTAACAACTGCAAACATTTTATTGAATATTGGAACAAACAATAAGGATTGACCCCTGTACCTTCGTTATAAATTATAACATGATAGCTCAAAGCGTTTTCAAGTTATAGAGACTTACAATGTTCCGGTTGGACGCACGCGCACATACATATTCTAAATATGATTTTCGGATATTTTGAACTATTCTGAATACGTTTACATGAAAATATCAAATGGTTTCATGAAAACAAAGCTTCCTCTGCATGAGGAAGCAAAAAAGTCTTATATGCGGTTGTTTTATGAACAACTCGTCGCCGTCGTGCATGACCAGAGACACGAGCTTATCACCGCAACACGGTACGGAGTACCGTTAACGATAATCTTATTCGTCGTTACGATAGTACTAATCTACAATGCGCTATATACAGTGTGTCCGAAAGAAAAAAAAATAACGAGGAACTGTACTTAGTCGGATAAAAGTGAAGCACTTCGCAGATAAGATGCAACAACGATTGGTTCTCTAGATATATATTTCTCTGATTGTGTTTGCGTATATTGTCAATAAGGATTGTCATATCTTCCTTTGGATCGTCAAGTCTTATCCTTCATTATCATTAAGACACAGATATTTCTAGAAAATTCACGGAAATATTATAAAAATGTTGCAAATAGCATTTTCTTTTATTAACTCTCAACTACATCACTGGGTTCAAGTGACCCAATGCGTCTTTATCTTTGACTGGCTTTAACTTCCATAAATCTTAACGAATCTTTGATTATTCATTTTTAACGCAATGTCAGAATATATAAAACACAAATCTTTAAAGAAAATACAGTTTGGATAATAATTTTTAAAGTTGTATCCATAAATGTAAAGAAATTTTGATAAAAAAAGTCCGAAAACCAGTATTTATCTTCGTAAAAAATCTTTCTTCGTGATAAAAAACAATGTAGAGAGAAGAGTATGTAGCATTTTGAAAAGAGGGAAATGCAATCTTTAAATGAAAAAGAAAAATTAAATTCACAAAACTCTACCAACTGACTAAACTTTTCGCCCGAATCACGAGTGCGTGAGAGTCGATGGTTAAAAAAAATAGAAAATGTTGCTTGCATTGAAATTTATTTATTCTTAACCTTTGTTCTGTGAATTTTAAATTCGCATTGCTTTCAGGTTCAACCAGTAGCGGAGCTGTCGGAACTGTCGCGTCGCGGTGACACCCATGGACGTCAAGTTGAATTGGCGCCGGCAAATATACGAGGTGGAACATTACGACGATCGGGCAGTCAGCGATTCCACCAGAATACCGTGAGTCATTACGTAATTGATCTTATAATATATATAATATCCGTAACGGTAGGTTCAACAGGCGTCAGGCGTTTTATTCACGCGGTGATTCAGTCTCAACACCGGAAGTTCGTGTCTTGGTGGTCAAGCACGCGCCACTCGACCTACATTTTTATCCTTTCAGCGCTCTCAATACGACCCTCGATTTAATCGCGCAGTTAACTTTTTTTTTATGTCCTTAAGACGAACGTTTAGCTGTTATTATTTTTTTTTTTTGGCTATTCAAGAGCAGAGTTGTAACTATTACTTTTTCAATATCAATATGCTGAAGTCGGGTTCCAACCGGAAATCACGAGGGCAAATCCCCATTTTGGCATCAATATCAATTATCTGGATGCCCTATTTAATTGTCAGTGAACTATCTGAACATTGGATTCTCAAATAAACAAAAAATGATAGCGGAAATGCATTTTGAAAAGCCACGGAGATTCATTTAATGGAGCAAATAATGGGACATTATTTTTTCACTCATCCGTTACTTTCCTTTCATGGCATTTTATTCATGAGTTTTTATGGAAACACTTTTTACAATTACTTTACTGCCAAAAAATAAAATAATTAAAAAGATTATTAATATAAAATAATTGTCGTAACAAGCAAACGAATAAAGTGAGTTGAAGAGAAATGGGAGGGTTACAACTTTGTCAGAGCATAACCGAAAGAACATTTTCATTGACCAGTCACACGTAACAGTGCAATCGCTCGTTGCATTCTTTTTTTGCTTTTTGTTAGCGTTGAGCCTCGTCGAAGCCGCGACGTAGTATCGCGAGAATCGATCTTAGCGTATACCGTGTGTGTCGTATGCGGGCGCTCCTCATGGCGGACTCGTTAAACGTTAGCCGCTAATTAATTCTTCCGTGGGAGCGATCGAACAACTTGGAACCACGAACCAATTAGTCGTAGCCCCCCCCTAATGACCAATTAAATCTAACCGAGACTCGCTGTGAGTACAACGCATTTTGGCGCGACCTTCTAGCGAGAGTATTCATGGTCAATTTTCAAAGTCAACGAGAAAGTTTTCACGAACGAAATGCAACGAGGTGCATTGCACTCGAAAGACAGGTTCTTCGGGTAACTTCACAGGGCTACGATAGCGGGGAATCAGCTGCGATGGATTGAGAGCTTGGAATCTCTGGGTTCTCGGAGTAACCAGGAAATGAAACGCTGGGTAACATGCTAGCAATAGCTTATAAGTCAAAGTCTCACAGTGTGGATGAATAAACAATTTGTCTACGCTGCAAGACTCAAATATTTAAATATTTTCGAAAATCTGCATTGACAAAGATTTCTTTTTAATATTAAATCGACCGTGAAAGATAAATAGAAAAGATTTTGCCGTTTTAAATAACATTTATAATGTTTTATTACGATTTTTATAAAAATAGATTTCAGAGTTGGTATACTTATTTATCTTTATTTGTTTTTAAACGTAAAATGAAATAATACAATATTATTTTTTAATAATATAATACAAATTGCTTTGATATTACTTGACTATTCTATCTCGAATTGCCCCCAATATCTTTAATTGCGAAGATCGTTCTTATGCCTACTTTCTTCGGACACGTTTACTTTATAAGAAATGAATTAATTCGAAACCGAAGTATGAGTCTGTCAACGACTCTGGAGTCGCTGTCAGGCGCTTGCAGCACGACACTACTCAATCGACAAAATTTACTTGAAATTAATATGAAAAAACATATAAACAATTATAAATGAAAACTATGGATCTAAAGCAATAAAAGGAACAGTTGTTTTATGTTTTAAACATATCGATGGCCTAAAGTTAAAAGGACGTATCGTGTGTGTATACGATATGCTTATACGCCTTTCTGGTGTTAAACCATCGATATGGTTAGCGGCAAAGTCCATATATTTACCCGAGATGAGATTATCTTCAATTTATTGAACGTTAATGCGTTCAAAGATGCAGCTGTTGGCCTTTACCTCGAAATGTTACGTCACGACTCGTCATTCTAATCGTAAAAATAAACTTTTCGATCGTTTAGTGTTAAATTATTACGGTTAAATGCATATTTAATATTATTTACATGATCTATCGTGACTAATTTTCCTAATGCGAGTTTCCAAAAGTTCGAAGTTGGCTGTGTCTATACAAAAAATTGGCAAATATTGATTCCGAAACGATTGAATCCATTTACGCAATGCTTTATTCTTTTCGTAATGTTCAATATCTAAAAGACATTACGAAAAGAATACACGGTGAGTATTCTTCAAATTTTGGGAATCGTTGCACGAAGATCTTATTTATTTTTTAAAATTAAATTATTTATTTATTTATTTATTTATTTATTCATAATAAAATTTCAGATCTCAAAGTTGGTATCGAGCTGATAGTCGTATATTCTTAAACGATATTTTTTATCAGGTGTTGTTACATGTTGTTGAATTTAAAAAATCTCTGAGACTTAAAGTAGTTTGCTAATAATTCAAGTAAAAAAAATGTCACTAATAGCTTTTGAATTTATTGAAATCTTCGTAGAAATAGTAAAAACCATTTTAAGTTACACTTTTCATTTACTACTTGATATCATCTTCATGATATCAATAGAAATTATTAATTTTTTAAATTTTTTGTTTGGAACAAAATGTAAATTGTGTGGAATTTTTGTCGAATACCAATCTATTCATATAAAATTCTTAATTTTTTGAAGATTAGGACAAGACAATCTTGTATCACAACATATGTTATCATAACAGAATGTGATAAAGATGCGAGAATTTATAACTTTTGATTAATCATTGCAAGACTACCGAAAGCAGCGTAGACTTTAATTAATTAATCAATATGTGTGGTAACTGCTGTTTATCAATTCTTTTGGCGTTTTGTAATATTATTGGTCACCATCAACCATTACTCCACATATATCTTTAAGATTTCCAAAAACAATGTTCGGTTTTTGCAAATTTGTCAACAAATGCGAACACACTTTACCGCAATCATTTATAAATATCTCGATGCAATACCATTTCATATTATTATTTGGAAAATTGTGCAAAGTTCTCTACTAAAAACGTTTCTAGTGTTTTATAAAGTACGCTCGTGCAATGCTTTTTAAGTCTCGAAGCCTCAAAAGTCAGACACGTGTATTAAACAAAGAAAATTGACATTTAAAGATCGAGATAGAAAGTGGTAAAGCCAGGAAAAGTACATCTAAACACAATACAGATGTGTGTGTGTGTGTGTGTGTGTGTGTGTGTGTGTGTGTGTGTGTGTGTGTGTGTGTGTGTGTGTGTGTGTGTGTGTGTGTGTGTGTGTGTGTGCTCCAGACCGCATAGTTATCCATTCTTGCGTAATGTTATGCTTGCATAATATCATCATATTCGTAACTTCATGAAGAAAAAAAAAATTAAATAAGATACCTAAAACGAATTACAATGAGAAAAACAAGACGAGTTTGGGAGAGCGTGACGGGGACGACAACGGAGTAAAGGAAGGAATAAAGGAAAGGGGCAACGGTGAAAGAAATAATAGAGAGGAAGATGCCCGCGCTAGGAGGGAGAAGGGCGCTTGCTTTTCCACCCACATTCTACGTGGCGTAGCAGCATAGTAATCACGTAACGGTATACAGCAAAGCCTTTAGTATCGTAAAGTCGTATCTCTACGAGCCACTGTTGCTTCTACCGCTGATGCTTCTGCTGCTGGAACCTCTAACGGCTGTAGTACTCCGAGCCTCGAGCATCGTAGAAGCTTCCTAGATACATAATTGTAATACGACTTACCGCTCGGCTTTGCTCTTTCGCATATTAATTAGATTTCACATGAAAGAAAAATTATAATATTTGTACATCCATGGAATGCTTTATTTTTACACTCTTAACGTTAAACTTAAGGTTAAGTGACACATGGTATGGGTGCGAGAGAATTAGAACTTGTGTTTGCTCACGTCGAAGTGAGAGCAACAGAAAGAAACACTGAGAATATGTTGCACATAGTTTTTAAATGTTTTAATTTTCTTGTATTTGTTCCACCGTACGGGGTCCTTTCCCTTTTACGAGCCCAACCCACCTCCTCCGTAATTGCGTACACAGTCGACTTACACCTCTATGTTACTGTATCGCATCTACCGTATGCGCATGTGGGCGCTGGAAAACTGCGGAAAATCTGTGTCATATACAGTCGGCCTTTTCAACGGAGACCTGGTATTCTTGCAGATAAACACCAGTCTCCAAAGAAATTATCTCTCTCTCCACGATTAGATGTGCCAGCCAGTCACAGTAGTGCACGGCTGGTACCAATCCGAATAACGGTTATTCTTCTATTTTTATTTAGTTATTTCAACCAGTTAATTCTCATGAATTCTTGAGATAATTCTCGGGATTTTTAGAATTGAGGAATTGTTCACATAGCGTCAGTTTTAAAAAAATAATTATTTAAATTAGATTTTGCAAATGAAGATCCCGAGCCAGCGATATAAAAACTAATCTACATCTCGTTTCACGATCGTTACAGATCGTTTTAACGTCTGAACGTAAAAAAAATCTTTAAAAATACTACTGCACGGCTGCCAGTTAAATAAAAATAAATTTCATCGTAAGCTCCAATGGGACATTGGTCTCTGGTGCTTGTACATCAGCGAGATATATAAAAATGAATGTAAATCTCATTTCCGAAGTGGCAAGAGAGTGCGTTAACATCCGAAATGTAGTCACTAGAGAAATGTCTAAAATAAATTAAATACTTCATTTTCGTCACACCAACAGTAAAAAAAATGTGTAAAAAATGCATCTGCACGGCCGAAAGTTAAATAAAAGAAAATCGTATTGAAAGCATCAATGGGCATTTGCCTCTGGTGTTTGTATATGTGCTTGTGGTTGTCTATAAGCCCCATCGCTAACGTTATATCATCAGGAAAGTATCTATTATCGAACGAGAAGACGCGTGGAAGCGCGGAAGGAAGGGATTTAAAGAGCGTAGAGCAGAGGAGAAGATGAAGTAGAAGAAGAAGGAGAAGAAGAAAAAAAAGTGAATGAGCGACTAATGCCCGGCACACTTGGACGCGCGATAAAGATCAAAGGCCGTTAGTAAGCAAGCCGCTCAGGCGCGACAGTACAGAGCAGAGAGTGCACAGCCTCGAAATACCTTGTACGTTAAAGCGTTGACTCGTTTAATTCTTCGTACGGTGTGTAGGGAATATATAGGAACGCGCGGCGTTCGAAACGATATGGGAACGGGGACGGCGTGGGTGCTTCTGACGGCCGATCGATTTATTTATACAGCGATATTGCTATATATATATATATATATCTATGTGTATATCACTGCCGTATGGGTACCGCAAGATTTAATATACACCGACGAGAATGGTGGATCGGTGATTGAAATAAATTCAAAGTTGCCGCTTGTCCATCGCTGATTCGATGTATCCACCAAGTAGTACTGCGTGCTCGCTGAAGTCGCGAGCACTACCGTGTACACCGTGACAGGTAATCAAGAGAGAGTGCTCGGGGAAATGGGAGCTATACGCTGCTATTCTCCGTCTAGACTCGACCGTATCTTTTAGTCCGGAGGTAGGTATAGGTTGCAAAGCGGGATGAAGTAAGTAGAGGGCGCGGAGGGATAGAGAAAGAGTCGAGAAACGCGAGTAAAGGACTCGTCGGTGCGTTCAGCGACTATGACTACCACGACGACGATGACCACGACACAAAAGGCCACCCGGTGCGCTCGATTCCTGCTCTCGTCGTTTCTGGATTCTCGAAAAGTTCATTCGAGCACGCTTTTTTCGATGAACGATCGCTCAACCTTGTGAGAAAAACATCTCGGAGGGTTTGGTGTTATCTGCTTTTCTATTGTACTCAATGATGATCGACAGTCAGGCTGGACCCAACGGGCTGGATGGAAGTACTTGCTCCCTCGGTTCCTCCCACATTCAAACGTCATAAACACAGATATACCGCAATACGCTGTACAGTAAGTGTCAATAGCCCCATGAGACCGTACAACAACTCGGACGAACGAGTCTGGCAGCCAAGTTAGCTACTGGTCGACGGTACTGATATCTATGTATGTGTAGGTGCGTAACAGTAATACCATATGCGCACATTACGCACATACACGACGAGAGAGCTTCACCAGACGTTTCAACGGCTTCCATCGCACTTTGTGCGTTTCGATTTCAATCATTTCACATTTGATTTATTGTATTCGTCAAGCGATAGTTGTCAACGAGAATTTTTGGTCTTGAGATTATGGGGTTTTACATTTTTTTTTTTCACTGGATCGATTAAGTCGCTTGATTATCCAGGGAAGAGATCTGAAAAAAGCTTAGAGTTTACATTTCTAATCATAAAAATAATAATAATAACGTCAAATAAAATTAACTAGTGCACAAAGAGGACAAATTTGGGAATGGTTCCTATACTCGTGTGACAGTTGTATGTCGTGCCAATATATAACTTCAATCTAGCGGAATATATCTCAATTGCGGCACGAATATCAGAACTATTGCCATATTTTTCACTCCGTGTGAATGTTTGATGTACCAGGATCAGGTCGTTCCGTTCGTTTTATTTATTTTCTAATGTTTTTGTTTTCAGCTTTAACGTATCGTTGAGATATTATTTGAACGGACATTTTCCACTGATTACAAATTTGGTAGAATTTTATATGGAAATGCGACAACATAGTGAAAAATTGGAGAAAAAATCTGAATTTTCGACCATACGGGTATAAATTTCGTAACAAACTCAAACAACCATAAATGTAGTTGTTGTGAGTGAAATTATTTTTTATCTGTATCGGCCCTGGAAGATGATTCAGTAAAATTGCTTCAACTTTTCTTTCTGATGGACATTGAGCGGTGTGCATTCGGTTTTCGGTCAGTGTCCATTGGCGCAACCGATAAAAAGTTGTAACCACAAAAGTGAAAAAAAGTTAATGTAGATATAAATATTTAGTCGCATGAAATAACAAATAATAGTTGTCATTTAATAGTTTCTGCAATCCTACAACAATATCTCCGAGTGTACAACTAATTGGACAGTTGCAGAGCTTCAAGCAATTTTTTAATTACAATTGATAATATAATTTATTTATTGTTTTTTTTTAATCTCAAAAATGTGGCAATATATTTAAATATAGCTATGATTCATTCTACCGTTATGAGGGTAAATGCCTGCGTGATTCGTAGCAGATGCTTTTACTAGCTCGAATGATTAGCACATGTTTTGCATATGATATATATTTTATCCGAGCTAGGCGATTTCGCGATAGGAGAATCAGAATGCACTGTGCATGCGCGTGCCGGTTGTTCTCCGGCGGCCATCTTGGCCGATCCCGGTTGCACGCGTTGCCTCTTCCGGAGCGTCCACCCGAGCTTTGGAGAAGCGTTAAAGACTACGGGAGAGAGAGAAAGATAAAGTAAAAAAAAGAAAAAGCAACGAGGCCGGAAAGTATACGGTATATACGATTGTGCTCGTTGATGTTTTTGACGTTGACGGTGACTGTGACGGTGGCGGAGGCGGAGAAGGTGACGGTCCGTACGTGAGGCACGACTGCTTGTTAGTCTCGTCGCGTCGAGGGTCCTCCAGAGTCGACGCGCGGTACTGGCACGCCCAGGGACAATCGAGCAGCGTGGCGAGTGCCCGGAGCTCCCTCGTGGTAAGAGAACCGGCGAGAAACACGCATACACACAGTCCCTTCGTTTCTCTTTTACCCTTTACTTTTTTTTTATGTTCACGCTATACAAGATACCTAACGGATCCACCCCTTTTCCTGTAAATCCTACATGTCAATAAAGTTTTTAGCCGCTTTAATGTGATTTATTCATTTTTTTTTAGCCCTTGGCGCAATCCCTCACCTTCGTGGACACTTTGAAGTCTTTTGAATCTGTTGAATTAATCAGGTTTATTGATTGTTAACCTAACAGAATTATTTTCAAGAATGCATTATTTGGAGCATTTTTTTATAAAGCTTTAGTGCATTCCATCACCTCTGTGAGTGTTTCGAAATTGTGTAATCTGCTGATCAAGCAGAATTATTTATTTATTGGAATGCCAGTAGGATTATTCGCATATATCAATTATTTGGTGATGGCAACGCTTTTCTTTAACTTTAGTACATTGCATCACCTTTAGGAGCACTTTACAGTATTTATTTGTCTACTAATTTAATAATTTTTTCAATTTACCGATTTGATATCATTATTTGCATATCCAAATTATTTTAGAGAAATTTTGGAAAGCGAGTATAAGAAATTTTCAAAGGTCGTTAATGTCATTCCGGTTTCGAGACAATAGATCCTTAAGATGATGGCAATTTCTCTTCCGCTACGTATCCTTCTCTCAATTCTATTTAGCACTTGCAATTGTTTCTGATACGCTCCAATTCGACGCGTGTGATATTCCCAGTAAAATCGTTGAGAGTCGTCGATGCGGCTCCGTTCAATTGTTGCTCAAATACAATACGAATCCTTTGCATTCGAAATTATCAATGTTCTGACTATTGTATTCGTATCATTCGAATATTTTACGGTGTAATATCGTGTGTTTGAGTTTAAAAAAAAATGAAAGTCCAGCCAAAGCATCTCGGCTGTATTTAAGTCGCGAAGTAGACCGAATCTCGTTGTCACGATAGACGAAATGACTGTGCTAATGGCAGACTCTGAATACGTAAGCGAACTCTCGCATTCTTCCAACAGTAACTTTGTTGAATATCTCAGAACCCTCGCGTGAGCAACTATTATCAAGAATTCGTGAGAATTTTCATTCTCTCAACTCGCTGATTTTATCGAAACTCCCGATTGTTTTTTTTTCTTTTCTTCTGTTGCAATTCTCTTTCCGACTCGCTTATTTTTCGATCTCTAAAAAGTGTTCAATCGACTTTACCCAGGACAAAGACCACTCTGGGTAGTTATTCGTTCCAGTTTGCCATGCTATGTAGTCTTCGTAGTCGTGCGATCGATAAGATTGTCCGGTTCTCTTGGACTCTCACTAATCGGCCTTCTCGTTGTACTCCGTAAACTCAATTAGACGGGAATTACAGGATTTACAGAGAAAAGTAAACACGCTTATATGGAAAACATTGAATCTTTAAAGCATTCAAATAATCTACATTGATATTTTCATTTCCAGTGGAATCTTATTAATTACAATTAATTACAAGTACGAAACACCGTTAAATTCAAGTAATCAAATGTATTTACTTATTAATAATAAGTAAATAAATGTATTTACTTGTTAATAATCTATTTCATCACAATTATACTGTGTAATAGAATATTATTTAGTTATATCAGTTGATTTGTATTATTAAATTATAATCATCTTATAATTTCATAATATAAATAATCATTTTTGAATAATCGTTTAATTATCGGTAACAGAATGATGACATTTTCTATCGTCGATAACACAGAGTGTGTGTGGTACAGCATTGACTGACGATAATATTTTTCCGACAGAACTCTGTATAATCGAGCATAGACTCGGTCGATGAATCGAACATCTTTCGTACCAAGTTCATAAAGTAAAGAAGGTTTCTTCTTTATCGACATAAAAAATTGCCAATAGTTCTCACACCGTGAATAATTTGACATCGTACATTTTAAAAAATATTTCAATCGAAATGGTAACTTTCCGTAATTTCAATAATAAAAAATTAGTTTTTTTTTTAGCGTAAATCCGCATTAATGGACTTTTTTCGAGATAAAGAATCGCGAGGAAAGGTTTGTCGAGATCCCGGAGCCTGTCGGATTTCTCGAGTTGTGCAAAACGAAATAAAACGACAAAGAAGCTGAACACGTGCAGGCAAGGTCTATATGGGGAGTAACGATATGCCAGATCGTCACGGCTTTCGTTGCAGGGGAGTTATTTTGATATTTATACGGCGATTCATCGGCTCTCGGCTCGCGCCCGTTGTATATACAACGTTCATCTCTCTCTCGCGATCTCCGACTCTGCCTACGGTACCTTTTTTTTTTTTTTTTTTTTTATTATTTAACTTGGTTGTCGTGTGCTTCGCGATCATGTATACAAGCGCGAGAACGTGATCTCGCGGACTCACCACGGGGGTACGCTCGCCTTTTCCCGTAAGACCGGGTATTTAAATTTTTGCCCTGCTCCTTCTCCGTTCGCCTGCACCGATTCTCACGATCTCGACGCCTCGATTTCGTGCCTCTTTCGGCCAAAATTATTGCTTCGTATTGCTACTTTTGTTTTCTTTTACAAAATGCATGCAATATTAAAATTGACAATTTGTTCTTATTAATTGAAAATGAATAAATTGTGGAAATAATTTTGGTAGATACATCTTGTACATTTAATATTTTACTACAGATTATTTCTGTTTTAACCCTTGGTAGGTATACACGATTCGGTCATTCGTATTCAACTCGTTTCTTTCGTTTGTAATACCAAGGTCTTTTGGTTGAATATAGATTACTGTCCCCTCCCAAGATAAAGTTTGATAGATCCACTTTATTGAAATGTCAAAGATTGTGTAAGGATCGATTATAAAAAAATTTACTGATTTATAAAAGTCATAAAAAGTGATGAAAAAACGACCCGGACACGAGTGACGCAATCGTGTTGCGGAAAAAGGACCCGACAAGCATCGTGTATACCAAGAGTTAATAATTCTTCTGTTATATATATAATAGATTTGCTTCAAATATAGATCAGCATTAAAATACTAAAACTATACAGTGAATTTATATTCAGATCTTATACGATATAACAAATTTAAGACAATATTTTTATTCTTTTTACTATAATTGTACGACACTGAGAAAAGTATTTGATTGAATTTCCACAAAGCAAATACTTATTGTTAGTAAGTCCAGATAAGTAATTTGTCAGGCAACTAAATACTTGGCTGGTCATACCAAACCCTTTTTTTCGTTAATAGATAGTTTTGCTCCAAAATATTCGACGGTATTAAAATACCAAAACTGTACAGTAAAAAAAAAAAAAATTTTTATGTTTAAACTCCCAACTGCAAGAAACTATAATAAATACGATTTTAGCTTTAAAAAATTTTCATACGAGAATATATCTAAAAAGGAATAAGTAACTTCCGATGTCATTTGAATTAACTTCATATTTAAATTATAATAATTCATTTACCGCTGTCACTACAGTCGGAAGACTTCTTCTTCCGCGTTAGAAAACGTCCATATCGTATATAATTTTTCTTTTAAATTAGCGTCCAGATGCCAGAATGTTTCTTGATATGTAAAAGACGGTTGCAATGTTGAGGAGGACATCTCTCGACTGTAGTGACAGCGGTCAATGAATTATTATAATTGTAAATATGAAGGCAACTAGAATGATATCGGAAATTATTTAATCCTTTTTAGATTTATTTTTATATGAAAACTTTTTAGAGCTAAAATCCTCTTTATTATAGTTTTTTGCAGTTTGAAGTTTTAATAATTAAAAAATTGTTTAATTTCGTGCTTTTCAAAGCTAGTTCAATCTTACCTTTTACAGCATTTTTATAATTGCTATATTATTTTATCGTTCCTCTATTTTTTAAAACTAAAAATACCAAAACCATACAGTAAAAACTAATTCAGATCCGATATTAGATAACAAATTAAATTTAATATTTGCATTCATTTCCAACGAAATGCTCGGTAAGCCCAACCAAACAATTTATTACCCATTCAAATATTTGGTCGTACCCACATAAACCCTTTTTCCATAAATATTATATTTTACAACGAATTATTTATCTTTTAACAATGTTTTTATTGTATCCATCGATAGTTTTCCTCCAAAATATTGATCGACATAAAAATACCAGAACTGAACCAAACCGGATATAAAAAATTTAAAACAATATTTGTATTCTCTTATCGTTCGTTCAATCTCAAGTATTATTCACTGAAGAATTAATCGACGAGCTCAGGTGGCTGGATGTTACATAAAATTGTAGAGAGAGAGAGAGAGGGAGACAAGTGTACTTCTGTATAGTTTGCACAACGATTCAGAGTCGTCAGCCTTCGTGGGTGTATTATTATTGAAGCGAGAGCTTATTGAAGCTGCCTACACGAAGGAGAGTCCAGGGCACACACGATTCACGACAAGAGTAGCAGCTATACATAATGTACATACTCGAACGTTATAACAGCAACGGCAGGAGCAAGTCTCGAGCAGCAACAGCAGGCTACTACTCTCTCGAGTGAGGCTCACGCGCCGGACTCGGGCACGTGCACCGCCCCGAATAATTGCGCAAGTTTCAAGATCCTTTTTATCTATGCTAATGAGATTACGGCTCGGTGCGGCGCGAGAACCGAGCTCTCCCGTCTTGGGTGAATACCGATTTTGTTTCCTGCCACGAAGGACGTCCACTCCTACGGACCTGAAAACTGCCTTCTGCCTCAATATACGCGTACACATGTACCTACTTGCCAATTGCCGTACAAGCATCACAGCCTATTGGATTTCATTTTTTCGTAAAGTGTCAATTGACGAAATAGTAATATTTACAAATTGGCAGAAAATAAAAAAAATATATATGAATAAATAAAGTAAATAAAATAAAGAACTTAGGTTTATTTAAGTTTTGTAAAGAGCATAATTGAATGAAGATGTTTAGAAACGGTGAATCATCGGTCCCGTTTGCTCTCGAGTTTAAAATGGTTATTCGAAGAAGAGAGATAGATCGATACGCGTGTTAACTTCGAACGTGCGGGTTATCCACTTTGCGCCCACTGCATCGAAGTGCATACAGAGTCGAGAGAAACTGCACTCGTGCTCGTGACGTCAACCTGTACCGGCTTCTTCTGTAAATATAGAAATTTATGGAAAAAAAAGAAGAAGGTACGAGAGCAGAGCAGATAAAATCGGGAAAAATAGGTGAACCGTCGGCCCACACGCTTCTCGCTTGCAGCTGCACCGTCCTTGTGATTAGCAGATACATCTTCCTCTACCGAGTCGTTTATTCATTTATTTTGTTAATAATATCAACATGAACACACGGGTTGCGCGCACGCTTGTATATTAATATTTTATTAAAGATATAGTTTCTATTTTTTATTGCGTCGTATTGCGATGTTTGTTAGGTTAGATTACTCGGGTACGATTCGAAGTGTGCGCATAATAAATTCCGAGCACAATATTGAAAGCCAATCAGAACGTCGAGTGAGCAACTTCATTTATACATCGCACATTCGTTTGCATTTCTAGTTTAAAGAAATATAATATTAACATAAATAAATAATTAAACTAAAAAGATGGCTAATTGTTTCTGCAATAATTGATGCAATAAAATGGTATTTCGTTAGTTTAAGTTATCTTTTTTTATCAGTATATTATTTGATTAATTCAAATGTACATGAATGTACAGTAATACTACAAATGTAATTAATGTCACCTCCCTGTTAGCAGTAAATTTTTTGATTTTTCATGCAACAAATAATCTATATGCACGCGCGCGCACACACACGCACGCGCGCACGCACACACACACACACACACACACACACACACACACACACACACACACACACACACACACACACACACGCACGCACGCACGCACGCACACGCACAGACACACACACACGCACGCACACACACACACACATTTATCCTCATACATTCTCGATAAATATCCATTCAGGAATACTGAAAAGGTGACAGCGACGCCAAGTAGACGGGACATCGACATTTGCGTAATCGTCCATATCTTTCCTCACGTTTAGTTTCTTAACGCCACCCACTTTTTATTTTCGTAACTCTGAACGTCCTATATTCTCAATAGCATTATCCTCAATAAATCGACAAACCGATGTATCGTCGTTACGTTATTTGCGAAGTAGCAGATAAAACACAATTAAGTAAATAGGTAAAGAGATGGTAAAGAGAAAAATAGAGAGCAGGAGGAAGAGGGGAAGGACCGAGAGACAAACGTTTAGATTATATTCAAATCACGACGCTTACTTTCGTCACAGTCATGAATCATTCACGCTTAGACCCTTTCGATACCTCGCACAATGCACAGAACAAACCTCTAATTGCCTTAACACACGTGTATCCAACGTTTCTCAGTTCCTGTGCTACGTGTGGACGTGTATTTCTGTCTATCTCTCTTGTTTCTTCCATCTTTTCTCCAAGGCCATACCTTTCGAGAGATCGAAACTAATAGTATGTTAAATAAAGTTTTGTGTCTTATTTTTTTATCACGGCCTCTGCCTGTGTATCCCTTTCTTAGAACATATGACACATGCCAATATATCAACTTTCTCGTAACCGTATATCTCATTTTCAACATTTCTCTTTACACCAACCGAACGAAATATTTTTGCGTTGAAATATTATGAAAGATGGGTTTAAAGTAATTTGGAGAAAATAAATCTGGGAGATAAGTCATTGGTTAGTATTATACGAGTCTGCAAATTTTATTCCAAGACTGTTTTTTTTTTTCTCACGAAAATAAAAATATATGTGTATTATAAAAAATTAAGCAAAAAAAGTAATATTTTTAACATAAATTTCATTTGTATGTTTTTTTTTTCTTCAATTCTAAAATGTTTGACAGATGTAAAAAGCAATGTGACAACTATTTGTCAAAAATGTATGCAGAGATGTAAAAAAATTTGTTTCTCTAATAAATCTGTTGTGTCGCGACTTTTAAAATCCATCAAATAGTTTCGGATTAATTAATTTATAATCCAATGAAAACATTTAATACATCCCTCTCTTTCTCTCTCTCTCTCTCTTTGATATATTTTTGTATCGATCCCGGATTCTAGATTCATTGAGAACATCGAGTATATTAAACGGGCGTAGTTGTAGATCGTATCAACGACGTTCGTACCGTCTCTGTTGAATTTAAACTGAAAATGAATCGGCGGCGTCAAATTTGCGATTGACCATTCTCAACTATATATCGACCCACGTACAACCCAGATCGAGAGCCAAGCATCTATCACTCGGGCTGTCTCGTACGCTACAGCAACAGCAGGAACAGCAATGCTGAGTCCGCTGTTCACTTTACTCTTACCTTTTATTCTTATTCCCTCGGCGAAACTCGGGTCTACCACGGGTGCTGTCCAGCGCTGACCACGTGGCTGCGATTCTGCTTCCGGCTTCGACAATACCGATGCATATTATGGACACGTGCACGCGACGTAAATAATGTTGGCTATTCAATTGCCACGTTCTTTATTATAAAATATTGAACTACACATATAATATAATACGATCGAATAAGATAATTCAAACAAATATAATTATTTATCGAATGTACTTGTTAAAAGAGGTGTGACGTTCGATTGAATGGTAAAATTAATAATAATAATATTAATATTATACTGTCAGGTGATATTTGTGATATTATCGAGCTTATTAAATATCGTTTACAGATTATATTGTGCCAAGGCACTTGAGTGAAGCAGTTTACCCTCGGGAAAATAAAACCTCGCTTTTGTTAGAACTGGTTGTTGATTTTCCGATAAATATGTATTTAAAAGAATAATAAAATGTTAATATTCAAATGATTAGGATTTACATAATAAAACTTTACGCACTCTTTTCTTACCATCATTTAATCTTTCTCAAAGTCAATTATACGAGTAAGAATGTTGATTTATTTTGACTTTCTCGTACAAGAAACTTTGTCAAAGGTGAAAAATAATGAGGAAGCAATGCCCAAGCTTCTACTTTTCGTGAGTGGTCTAGATTCACTGCCAGATTTGACAGCCAACGCTCGCAGTGTCGGAGTTTTGTTGCTTTGTATATCTGTCTGCCAGGCTGATGTGTGCTAAATATTGCAATTGAGTTATCAATTATTAGGGTTATTCGAGTGTTTTTATTTGATTAGTGATGAGTTCGGGAATGGAAAAAGGATCAGTTCGTTGTTGTGTGATTAGCTGTGCGATTATTTCATTGAATTTCACCCTCTAGATTGAAAGAGACTCAAATGTTTGTCAAACAACGTTGCTCGTATCAGTGAATCCGAGTTAGCATCATTCAAATCTTTCACTCGTTGTACATGAAATACCGATGAACCCTTTCCTTTGACAATCCCTTGAGGATTCAAATAAATTTTGCGAATAATTTCTTGGAAGTCGATTTTTATTAAACAATTCGATTTCGGGATGACAGTTGACAATTTTGTAAAATTGCTCATTGCCAGCCTCCCGGAATTAAGAGGAGGCGAAACACTTGCTCCACCGCATCAAATTTTCGGAACACACTTTCTTATTATACACTGAATATAATTAAATGATATTCGGTCAATAGACGGCCAAAAACGTGAATCTCTCGGGTGAAAACCTATGAAATTAATACAAGTAACGTAATCTTATTAAATTTTATGATTTGTAATTTTTTTCATTTTTTCCTCTAGTAATTTTGCAAAATAAATATACTTTTTGAATGATCGGCGGATACTGTTATTTTTTTATGGCAGTGGTATATATTGTGCGTACAATCCTAAAATGTTAGCTCTTAATATTGAAAAATGGCGGAGTAATGAATTTTTGTCTGAAAAAAGCCATTCTTGCTGAATGTTCACATATATGACCAGTTTTTAGAACGCCATCTATAAATTGGAGGATAAAAATCATTCGAAATGTTAAAAAACTCTTCAACAAACATGAAACAATCGGTTAGAAGTCTTACAACACCCATATGTCTTGTACAACTAAGTTCTTCAGCGTGGGGTAATGAGTTACCCCATGTGGCCGCTATGTGGCCTGGCTGAGGTGTGGCCGCTAAGGGTTAATATAGCTGTCTCTTCTATACACCAGTAGAGTGAAATGCTCTTGTTTATAGTTGTAGTTACCCACTGAGTAGGTTTCATTTTCCCTTAACATAGATTTACGTTAATATTTTTAAAAGTTAGATTACGTTATTGGGTTAAAGAGTCCCAGCGAGAACAGGAGAGACAGAAGAGAATAAATGTAGAGTGCAATGTAGAGAATATCTATTGTACTCTACATTTGTTGTCTTCTGTCCTTCTCGTTCTCGCTGGATAAAAAAAATTCTCTAGCTTTAAAAAATCTTTCTCATGATTTTTTCTACACCATTATACCCCCGATACTTCTAGCGTTCATGATCCCATAGCGTATCACGAGCACCCTACGATACATTACGTATATCGAAGCTCACAAGCATTACCCGGTACCCTCTGTTTATGTTTCGTTATTCGAGAGAGTATCTAGACGTTTCTCATGTTTTCCCGGGGCGGCACAGAGCCGAGAATAGAAGCGACATACGCTAGGTTCACTCCCTCGGTGCTCGTCGTCGTCGTGGACTTCCTGGATTTTAATGCGAGCCCGTTTGCCGACGAATTTTCATCGTATAACACTCGCAAATGACGTTAAGCTTTTCCTCCACTCGCATATGTAAATACTATATATAGATATACTGCCGTATACAAATGACATTCACCAATACCAAGTACGTTGATGATTCGAGCATTACGCGTTTAGAAAAATCAACGTCTCGCGTCTAAACGCGACAATCGATCGTTAAATTAAATTCCTCGTCGTGCAAAGTACAGATATTTACATTTCATTTATAAAACATT
The DNA here is from genome assembly GCA_963942595.1 of Cylloceria caligata. Classification (NCBI taxonomy): domain Eukaryota; kingdom Metazoa; phylum Arthropoda; class Insecta; order Hymenoptera; family Ichneumonidae; genus Cylloceria; species Cylloceria caligata. Next base: position 4,871,051 of record OZ012704.1, read on the forward strand.
CTCATTCCATTGAAATCTCCTTAAAAACGAATTACGGAATAACAATAATACACTAAAAAACTTAAGTGATATACAGCCAGAATGTTGAATCGCTGCACCGTCACTTAGGCAGCTTGTAACCGATCTTTGGATCTCAGGGTACGAGCTCTCTCACTACGTATTCCTTCTCATGGAGAGTTATGTGCTGTAGACGAAGTTCACAAGTCAAACCCCTCCCTCTCGCGAAAAGGTCATTCCAACGTGGCTGGCGCGCGACTATCGTGTAAAGGTGGGAAAAGAGCGTAGTCTACTACTCCTTTTACAACCACAACTACACATCCCATTACACAAATCAGACAGCCGGTAGGACCTAATATGCGATACCGCGATAAAATACCTTTTTCCATCGAGACGACCGTTACCAGCAATTATCTATAATTAAAAAAGGATTTTCTGATATATTAATCATAATAATTCAAAGTATTCGTAGACGCCCTCTCCGGATCTCTCGGTTTCTACTAGGAGAGCCAGCCGAGTGCTGGATAGGCTCTGCGGCAGGGAATGATCGTACCAGGCTTGATACGTTGGCCGATCACGTTCCAGCATCGTCGAAGGTGACAGACACGCTGTGAAGCAAAACTCCCTTCCCTCTCTCCTTTTCTTCTCGTCTTCTTATCTCCTTCGCTCTTATTATGCATCTCGCTCGGGCCTGGGACCGTTGTTGGGCCTTCTCTCGTCCTACACACGCACCTCCTGCGATCTGCTCTGCTGTGTGAGTCAGCCGGGGATACGTACCGAGCGCAAGACCAACTAGTGGTCCGACGTCGACGACGACGACGACGACGACAACGACGACGACGACTACGACGACGGTAACCGCTTCCGAACAAGTAGGAGGAACACCAGTCGTGGGCACACGCCTCGGTTGCTCCTTCGACTTGGCGGCAGCCTCACTCGGTTCTCGCGGACGCTCGAATCGGTCGACTCTCGCGCGTAACATACGACGATACGCAATCTGTCGTGCGCGTATTCGTCATACTTCATCCGTCGTTGTCTATGTTAAGAAAAAAATCAATAAAAATTCCTCAATTTTGTTATAAAACTCGAGATGAACACGCGAATCAGCCTCGAGACGTTTGCGCGTCCACATACTCGCGAAAAATCCAAATTGGGCTGCGAAAAACCTAACGCGGATTCCCACTATCATTGAATTTTTATTGTTAAACATCGTTTTTTTTTTTTTTTTTTTTTAATTCATCAAGATTAGTGTCGCGATCTGTTTTTAGTGCTCAAACTACGCTGCGAGTGGAAGAGTGAATCAACAATCGATCATCGGGCTTTTGAGATCCTGCTCGACGACTCAAATCTTCACTTGCCGGTGCATCGAAATTTACTCATATTTAGTGGAAAACACGAATTTTGAGATGATTATTAATTTTTCTTGCAATTTTTAATTACTCCGAATTGTTTTTCCTCTAGGAATTATCGTTCCGGACAATTTGTCATCCGAACGTTATTGCCTGGTAGAAAATAGTTTGAGCTACATTCGAGTGATCGATAATCGTTGGGAATAAGGAAGGAGACCTCGTCATTTTCCACGGTTTAATACTTTACACGCTATATTGACGATCACGACGCCTTCACCCTCTTACCTCCGGCTAAATATATAAAACTCACGTAAGACACCAGTACTGTACATGGAGATTGTACTACTACGTACGCACTCGATGTAATAACGCCTCGTAACTGGAACGCGATTTAATGGGAACATAAACGTTGCGACGCTGACTGAAAAGCAGCAACAAACTCCGGAGTATAGCAAGACGGATCTCTCTTGGTTCATTAAAAATACGCGAGAAAAATCGCTCAGGACGAAGACTTTGTATGAGAGAATTTATTCAACCGAAGAGACGGATCAGCGAACGAAGTAAGAGCCGGCAATTATATCCTCTGTATAAATATAGAACGTGGAGAAGTGTCGTTAAGGCCATAATTGATACATATACTGTTGAATCAAAGTTGCAATCACGTTTCAGCAAGATGCCAGCGAACAACAGCAGAGAGGAGATGATAAACCTTCACCGAGGCTGTCGTGGGAAGGCCCACGCGAGCGGAATAGCTAAGCAAAACGGACGCGGACCCTCGAGCGATCCTCGGTCTTCGGTGTCCTCGACGGGTTCGTCGGTGAGCGGCGGTAATAAGCCAAAGATATCGAAGAAAGATGGTGTGACCTCGACGCCCAGAAGTCGCGAGGATGCTAATAATCCTCGCAGAAAGTTGAGCAGAAATTCCACGAGTTCTTGGGAGTACAGCGACAGCGACAGCATTAATTCATCAGAGGCTGGACATCCTAACGACTCCCTCAGAGATTCTGCCAATTCTATGATAAGAAGGATCGATCTGGTTCTCGATGACATCGATAGAGACAAAGAGATCTTTGAGAGCACTGGGAGGAATTCGGATTCCAACAAGAGAACTTCCGGACCTCTCAGGTCCTCAAGATCTTTCAGGTCTTCCGTTGTGTCTCACGAGATCTGCAAGGATACCGGAAAAAGGTTTCTCAAGAGGGAGAGTTGGGCAGACAGCCTTCGAGGTGGTCAGAAAATCGTCGATGATCGTTACAGAAAAATGGAAGAGGGCTGGAACGACAGCAACGTAATAAGGAATCCCAAGGAGAGAAAGTGGCACAGGATTACCGCGGAAATAGAGCAGAGAGGCTCGCTCGACGAGGACGATCACGACTCACCTAGAATGGACAGAGAAACCAGAGGAAACAATGGCACGAGCGAGAGGAAGGGACAATCAACCGGGAGGATAATCAAGAGGACTCGCCATGGACAGCAGAGCCGAAAACCTCTCTACGACGTTATCGAGTGGGAGGCACTTCTGGAAATGGCCATGGCGAGAAAATTCAGATTAGGAAGGAAAAAACAGGGTGAAGAGTTTCTCAAGAATCTGGATAAGCTACTCGAGAACAAAGCGCCGCAAATTTTTCAGGTATTACACGTTATTTCGGTGAACATTCGAGAGTAAACCTCGCCCGAAGATAAAGAGACCTTGGGCTTGGATAAAAAACAGAAAGAGCTTTTCAATTAACATTAAGATTGATTTTTAATCATGAGGCGATCGATTAAAATGATTTTTAATTCAATGCGGGTTTGCAAATTCGTTAATTCGAATAGATATGCAAATTGTCGAAATGATCGATGCATTCGATGGTGACCATCGATTTCGGTAGTAACTTTCCACTGGTCTTCACCGTAAATAGTATCGAAACCGTGGGATACGCGATATTCGGAACGTTGGCGACAAGCCACGACCGAGTTGCGTTGCTGATCCCACTGTGTTCTATGAAAATTAAGCTTCGTGCTTCCTATGAAAGGCTTCCATGTATTATTGCCGTTGCCAGTTGCTAAGAACATAGCGTTGGCGCAATCAAGTCTTGAGAATCGTGTGGAATATCCCACTGACCCTCTCATTTTTTCTTTCGCCGACCTATTCCCCATTTTCTTTTGTCCGATACTCCTGCTTCCATTCATAGAACCTCCGTGAAACTAACAATGCAACCGCGCGACACCGCTACGTCGGATTTATGCAGTGCCAAACGTGGCTACGTAATTGCCTTTTGAAAGTGCGAATTAAATCTGCATCGGTAATGAGTGAAACTCCTATAAAACCTTGTAAGAAGAACAAGAATATTTTCGCTACTTTTAGGGGAGGGATTTAGATGTCAAACTCACTTTTTCTTCGGTGATTTTTCAACCACTACTTTGATAGTACTCAACGAATCTTTTTCATAAGAAGACGATAAAATTATAGTTTGTGTCTTACGCGGGTATCGAGTTACATTAGATCTACGTAAACCTTACAGGTTTCGTTATCTACCAATGGCAGGATTTCTCGTAAATCAAACGAATCCAGCAATTTGGCTTCAATGTATACAGAGAATCCAAAGAAACCATCATAAGATCCATAAAAATTGAATAGCATTGAATTTATGAAGGAGAACCAAAGTCGGTCCATCTCGTCCATCTTTAATAAAACCCAGAGCTATGTACACTTGAAAAAAAAATATTCTCAGTCTTCTTCGGATGTTAAGCAATGAAAGACTGAAATTCAAGACTCTGCGTAGCAGGATCTCTCAAAGATTTCCTTGACTCGTAATACTATATTTCTTAGTCTCTTAATCATAGTCGGATTCCATAGAATGAGATTCCAAGAGATAAATCACGGTCGCGCGAAAGTTCTTCTGCAGCACTCACAGAGCTTGTGTATTATAAATAAATAGTGAAGGGAGAGTGGAAGCATTTGTTTGTTCAATGTGGATGTTATCCTATTAGATATCTTGATCGACGATTCGTTAAAAAAAAAAAAAAAAACATAATATTATACATGAATATCGATGAAGCTATGAAACCATCGATGATCCAACACACGTCGATCACTCTCACGACCTAAAAAAAAAAAAAAATGCCTTCTCGATCTTCGATCGAATCTGTGCAGCAATAGCAGCAAGACGAATACGTGCGATCGCGGATGCAGTTGATTTCGTACGTGCTCGGAAATTCGATCGACCGTAATCACGACGATGAAGTAATTACTATCGAATTAATTATCCGGGAGTTTGCGTGTCGTTCCGTCGCTCGAAAAATTACATCGAGACATGACGCACGATAATTGCAGTTCTTTGCAGTGAAATTTAAATCGCGTCTCTCACGACATCTCGACGAGTCACTTTGCATCCTCTCTGTCCCATTAGAGTCATGGAATGGCAGCCAAAGTCAAAGGATCAAAAATTCTTCGAATTTACGACAAGTAATTCCAACTATGGACTTTGAATTATTTTTTTATTGTAGGATCACTCGTGGTTCATTGAAATATTTTCTTTTTCTTTATTTTTTTGTTTGCTTCAGCTAAATACACGCTGTATATCGATACCGAACAATGGATCGTTCGATTCCTTTTATATTCGTCCTACGTCCGAGTCGTTGCAACGTTGATATGTGTCGCAGATAAAACAGCGTCCTGAATAATTCATGGATGTGCTATAATGACTAGCGGATACGACAATTGTCTCAGATGTGAGATATAGAGAAAAAGAGAACGAACTCGCATAACTGGCGGGCAAAAAAACCTTCTCATCCATTGTCCCTGTGGAATTAATCGTCGTGGGATTATGAAAGGGATCATAGAAATCGTCCTTTTTCGGTACAATTTATTGAAATTATTCTTAGGCCTCGATCGAATTAATTTTAATTGGAAAAAAATAAAAAACTGAACAATAACACGACATAAATTCTTGTCTACCAGCGACGACTCGGAAGTGGGTGCATCGTTGTGGGTTATATAGCTACCGAGTGTAGGATGGATTGCAACGACGAAGCTTCAAGGTTTACCAAGAGCGTAGAGTAAAAATCTGAGTGAGAGTTGTGAAATTTTTAATGACGTTTTACTGGTCGCTCTGTCGTTGAAACGTATCTCGGAAGCTTCGTCGCACGCTCACGCGATCACCTGGCCCCGTTACTTCATCTTGTTCTTCTCGTAAACGTCGCTCCTTCGCGATTCACTTTCCATCGATTATCGAATCAAATATAATTATAATAATTACTTGTACGATGCACAAACAAATAATTATTATATCCTCGCTCGATAATATCACGTTGCTTCAATTGCCGACGCTTTGATCGTTGTTAATCAGTTATTTAATTTTTTAACGAAAGATATTTAGCACGAGTATTTGAAATGTCTTTACGTGGAAGAAAAACATTTTTTTTTAAATTTTATCCGTCGTGGGATGTAAATAAGTTCTTGATTTCCATCTAAGCTCCATAGGAATGCTGATTCTTATTACTTCGCGCCACCATAGCCTCGTTTCTCTGTTTTTATTCTTCATATTCATTTCTTCACTCGTTCATTCCTGGTTTTCGTTTCTTTACTTTTTTCTTTTGCACTCAGTGATCTTTGATTGACGCCCACAAGACGTAACCGCAAACTGCCATTTCTGTGGGATTAGCGTCGAAGCTCGAGGATCAAAGAACCGCGTGGGTCGCGGTCCATTTCACGTATTTTGCGGTCGCAAGAGGCACGATCAACGTGAATAATTCTCTTGTGTTCTTTTGAATTATTGTGTCATTTTCGTTTCAATGAAATCATTTATTTTTATTGTGCTACGTTTGTGGAGTTCCGTATATAGGTCTCCCGGTTGTACTTGTTGTTTTATTGCGCGTGCAAACATCGTTTGAGACGAGAGAGACTATACGTTTTGGGACAGGATATGCTCCATAGATTCGTGCACGGGGAAGAGATAGGGACGGGTCGCGTGGACGATGTGCCAATACTGCCAAATACGGTCGCCCCTGCCGCAAGGCCTTCAAAACAGAGAAAGAGAAATAATTTTTTTCTTCTTCTTTCTTTTCCTCGACTTCAACTCCTACATACGTGAAGCCAGTCTCGTCGAGACTCTCATGGCAAACACGACTTGCGCTCTTCATGAATTATACTCTTCGAGTCTCCGTTGCGTCACTCACCCTCGCACTCGCTATGCAACGCACACGATGCTCGATGAGGCAAATATTTTCGTTTTACTACCGCTATTTTTGACCTACAAGGAGCAATTTTTTTTTCACTTTTGTTGCTGATAATTATACTACACGCTTCTTCATAAATTCTTACAGTAATTGCACGAAAATAATATGTTTCAGACTTTAACGCTGAATATCGATCGAACAAACTCGTGATTTTTTAGTGTTGAAGCTTTTTTTTCAACAACTTGGGGGGAAAAGGCTTGAGCGAATTTTTAATTTCTTTCATTTATAATTATGAAAATTACATTCTTTTCGAGTTACTCTGCCTACTAAGTGCAACAAAATATTACGTTGCTGCTGTTTTACGATCGTTTTTACGATAGAAAGTAATAAAAAAAGATTTTTTTTTACTGAAATGGATGAATCTCTCCCTCCTCAAGGATATAAAAAAATAAATTTTACGTCTATTTGTTCTGCCAATTATATGGATTATATGATGGGTCAAAAATGTTTTCACTCGGTTGCTGTCAATAAAATTCGTTACCTTATCACAAAATTTGAATAAAACTCAAAATAATTCAAATCTTTAAGTTTTTTTTCGTCTCAACAATAAGAATAAAACATGTTAAAAATGATTGCGCAAATGCAAAGCGTTCCTTTCATTTATTCGCATAATTTTTCAGCATTTACGAGCTCCAAGCGTCGAGCAATTATCTGAAACCGATTGACTAGATACTTAGCGATTAATCGGCCCATTGACCGCCTTATGGTTTCCTCGGGTTAACATGACGTGTTTCCGTTGGGGTTCGTCGAGGGTGATGGCTTTTCCACGCTTGTCAAGCGGTAGTTCGATCACTATCGCGAATTTATCGTGACCGATCGAGAGTTACCTGTCGCTCGTATGATGGGGAATAAAAAAAAAGAACAAAAAAATAACAAAAAAAAAGCAAACACTTTCGATACGCCTGTCGCTCTCGCAGCAGTGGCAACAGTCGTATCGGTAATTCTCACGGGTGAATGAGGCTATACTTCGTGAAAGGCTGTGAGAGCCCGCGTTACTCTCTTTGATCTTACGGCGCTGCATAACTTTTTGTTATTCCTGAAACTTGCCAGCAAACCAGCAAGTATATGTTTCGCGTTATAAGCCAATAACGATATCTCAATCGAATTCAATAAGTACATTTTCTCCAGAGAGTTTTTGCTGTCATTCTTTGGATACATTTTTTTCTTTAAATAATAATTTTATTCTTCGTATTATATCGAACGCTACTGCAGAATACGAACGAAGAGTCAAACCGCAGCGCAGGTATAAATCGTTTGCGGTACGTGTATGCAGAAGAAGCATCTCTACGCACGTGAGACACAACGAGTATTTATGTTTACCCTTCTTCCACCAATCTGCATACTAATTAACGACAAGAATTGCGTGATTAATCGTTCGGAAACGAAAGCGCGCGCGCACGCACTCGCCGGTATGACAACTCGTTCTGCGCTTACGAAGATTAACGAGCGTAATTTTGAATTTGAATTTGTTGTCTTTCGTTCTCTTGTAGTGTTCGATGTGGTGAAATAGAGGACAGTGAAGGCTATATTACTCGAGATTTTTGGAGCCTCGATAAATCCCAAAGCCACTCGTCGCTTCACGCTCGCAATTAAATTCGAAATGAAACGTGGCGTCCATTAATCGACCGTATATGGGAGCCGAAAAAAGATCTATAGGGTCGGGAACGAGAGGCACTCGCGAAGAGAGTCAGAGAAGCTTCGGTGAACCGGGTGTAAAATCGTGTATGTGTTCCTCTCCAGGGGCAACGAAAATTTACCAGCCGACAGCCCGACGGCCTTGCTCGACCTCATCGCCAACTTTCTATACAGACCAGACGGTTTATTTTTTTTTTTTTTTTTTTAAAGATAATGTTACAATATTTTTCAACAGCCAAGAATGATTCACGCTTAATTAACTATCTTTAGTACACCTCGTGTGATAGTTTAAAAATATAATTCTATGTTTTGACACACGTCAATCCTTCATCTGTTAAAGTGACATCAAGTAAAATTATCTGTTTTTATGAATTTTTGCTATTGAAAGTTAGAAAATGATGAATTTAACGTTTTGTAACTTTTTAAATCGAGTCTGAGGAACTTTATTCAATATTTTCACACAAATTGTGTTAAATTTGTTTCCATTTTTAAATAATATGATCTTATTTTATGAATTAATTGATTTTGCTTCCTCATAGATGAAGCTTTATCATTAAAAAAAATATATATATATCAGGGGTACAAATTGAAAATGCGGGTTTGATAACAGATGGCGTTACTAACGCTATACGCATCAGGCAGTACTGTGACTATGTTCATGTCAAAGCTACGTCTTATAGCTTTAATTTTCAGTATGTGTCAATTTGTCGCAGTGTCAAATTCATAGTTTTTTTGAGCTCTCAATATGTCGAGTTTCGTGCCAACAAAACAGCATTTGCGGGAAGTTTTAATTTACTTCTTTAATTTGAAGAAAAGTGCTGCTGAAGCACATCGATTGGTCTCCGAGGCTTATCCGAGTCATGTTCCATCGGTTTCAACGTGCGAGAGATGGTTTGTGCGGTTTAGAAGTGGTGATTTTGACGTTGAGGACAAAGAGCGGCCGGGCCAAGTGAAAAAGTTTGAGAATGCTGAATTGGAGGCAATACTCAATGAAGACTCGTGTCAAACTCAACAAGAGCTCGCAGATTCATTGGGAGTGACACAACAAGCCATTTCCCATCGTATAAAAGCCCTCGGAATGATCCAAAAGCAAGGACATTGGGTGCCGTATGAGCTGAAGCCGAGAGACGTCGAGCGCCGTTTTTTTGCATGCGAACTGCTGCTCGAACGGCAAAAACGGAAGGGTTTTTTGCATCGCATTGTCACTGGTGATGAAAAGTGGATCCATTACGATAACCCGAAGCGCAAAAAATCATATGGTTACCCCGGCCATGCATCATCATCGACGGCCAAACCAAATATTCACGGCGCCAAGCTCATGCTCTGTATTTGGTGGGACCAGCTGGGTGTGGTGTATTATGAGCTATTGAAATCGAACGAAACCATCACAGGAGCACTATACTGAACTCAATTGATGCGTTTGAGCCGCGCACTCAAAGAAAAACGGCCACAATACGAGCAAAGACACGACAAAGTAATTTTGCAACATGACAACGCTCGGCCACATGTTGCAGCGCCGGTCAAAACATACCTACAAACGCTGAAATGGGAAGTCTTACCCCACCCGCCGTATAGCCCAGATATTGCTCCTTCCGATTACCACCTTTTCCGATCGATGACACATGGCCTAGCTGACCAGCGCTTCCATTCTTACGAAGAAGCCCAAAAATGGGTCGATGACTGGATAGCAGCCAAGCCGGCCGAATTTTTTCGCGACGGTATCCGTAAATTGCCAGAAAGATGGGAAAAAGTTGTGGCTAGCGATGGACAATACTTTGAATAATTCATTTGTTACCATTTTTTCAGAATAAACGTTCAAAAATAGAAAAAAATCCCGCATTTTCAATTTGTACTCCTGATATATATATTGAGATTATAATATACAATATCAGGATAATGAAAAGTTTCTGAAACGCCGAGAAGTGTGATTTAGAAAAAAATGTTTCGCGTTTATGTGTAATTTGTAGTTTAAGAAGATATCAAGTGAAACTTTGTACATTGCCTTCCCATTAATGTCCATCTTTCGCAAAGCTTTATCTATGAGAAAGCAAAAATCAATCAACGTACTACCTCATCGAGGTAGTTTTGATGAAAGATAAAAAATAATGAGGAAGCAATATAAATGGTTTTACCTTGAGGGCTTCTTAATTTTAGAAAATGAAGAAAGTAAAGCTTTGTATTTTATTAAATGGAATCTATAATTTTATTCAATATTTTGATAATCGTCGTCCGTTTTATTTTTGGTTTTGTATATCATTAAACAATACGATTTGATTCAACGAATGAATTTATTTGTAATTAAAGTATAAGAAAGATTTAAGATGGTTTTATATCTTTTTAAATTCAGTCTGTGCCAGAAGGAGTCGAATAAAGTGTGAGAAAGGGAACAAGATTGGATTGGCGCCGAGATATAATTAGCGATACGGTACCGACGGAAATATTCAATTAATTACACTTCGATCGATAATAACTTGTAAGTAATTAATTGAATTCTCGTGATGGATAGGGTTGGTCTCTTTGATATCATTCCGCCTCCAATTCCTGCTAACTCGTATACCCTTCGTACACAAGCATACATTAATCCCTGTATTAGAGAGATCTCAAAAATGTGAACTGCGACTCACAATTCTACAGTTTACCGTACTCGTCTTTTAACCGAGAGATCAATCGTGTGGCAGAGAAATTCGCTATGGGAGAATTCTGTTGATTTTCTCGCACGTATCCCGATCTGAGATCGACACGATTAGGACGATTGAGACGATGTGCCACGACACGTAGCACATCGTCTTAAGGTGATGTGATACTACACGATCGATAATAAATATGTATTACAAAGGTTTGTGGAACGGTTGACCCATTGGATAGAAACCAAGAATTAGTACCGTTCCTCTAACAATTTTTCAGGGTACAGTTCTCACAGATCGGTCGATAGTTCAACTGTGTCGGAGAAACTCGAGATCGGAAGATTAGTTTTATTTTTCTTGTATCCATACATGTTTCACACCATCTTGATACAAAGATTACAACAAATAACGAATAAATCGTTACTGTAATAAATTATTTTCGTGTCAGAGAAATTTCGGATAGACAGATTAATCTCTCTTTTGCTCTTATGACGATCTGAGAGAAACATATATGATGCTTTTTTTTTAATTTCGGTGTAATTTATATTAAATTTATTCAAAGTATTCGCCGAGAAACACGTCAAAAATAATTAGTTTAATGATAGAAACTTTGAGGCAATTATCTCGGCCTAATTATCGCCTCGGGTGGTCCTGCGAGTAAATCATCGGTTACAAAGAAGAATACTAAAAAATATCAAGTCCAGTTGCACTGTAGGGCTCGTAAAAGCCTCGGAGAACGTGAGCCATGCGTCGCCCCATGAAATACACCATTCGAGGAAATCATTCATATTTCACATTCATTAATTCTAAATACCTGTAGCGTTATAGGCATTATCGCACTAACTCCGAGACTAACTATTATCCAACTATTAGTCTGGCACTTCCTTTCCAGCTGCTATTACAGGTGTCCGAGCCCAGTGTTTTTTTTTTCATTCATAAATCTCTGTGGGATTTGATGAGCTAAGATTTAAATAGTAGTTTGCAGCTTCGTGTATTTTTCATAAAACCTTTTTAAGTGATTAAGACTGATCGCACCTTCATTTTTCAAGGCATCGCAATTACCAGCGCTTTACAAATTATCGTTACGTTATACGTATTATTATCTCAGGTGCAAAGGGTCAGATTGAAGGGCCTTGAAAGGTGTGAGATGTCAAATCTATAAATCTATAAATGCTGCCATTACAAAATTATTTTGAGCCATTTTAATGAAAACAACACGTGTAAATTTGAAATTTTCACATTGCTTCCACGTGATTCTCACCAACCCACAAATTTTTCTCTATGGGAAATAGTTATCAAATTGAGATAATATAATCCTCATAGAGGAAGTGGTATTAAAATTTTCAAAAGAATCGTAAATTTAGTCAAATTTCATAAACTCTAAACCCCTTAATCGATTCTCACCGAATCCAAGAAGAAGTATCCTTGTATCCTAGCCAATGTTTATGCTAAGTTTCAGTTCGATAGATGAAAATTTACGAAATTTAGAGCTAGAACAAAGATAATTTTTTTTCGGAAAATTACAAAAATTCATGGTACAATAAAATCTGAACGCCTTGATCGATTCATGCCAAGCTCAATATCGAACATCCTTGTCCCCTTGGCTATTCTTGTAGAAAGTTTTAACTCGATAGTTAAAAATTTACGAAAGCTAGAGAGCGTACATCCTTTTTTTCGAAAAATTCAAAGAACCACAAAATGAGACACCAGTTAGCGATTTGAGCGAAAATAGCAGCAAACTGACGAGGGTGTCCACTCGATCCTTAACTCACCCGAACAAACATAAACACAGACACACGCACGGACTTTTCAAATATAATTGATACGTCAAATCTTTAAATTAAGGTATAATTCTGTAATTGAAATCTGGCAAATAATATCACCGGTCATTAGCAGACATAGTAAGAACTTATTTACGTTGCATTTTTTATTTTCAACTTAATAGTAACGATATTATGAAGACAGAAATTATTTCACTTCATACAAAATGCTTGATTTATCGATAATTATGAACAAATTATATTACAACGTATTTCACCATAACAGAATGTAATAAAGATGCGAGAATTCATTACTTTTGATCAATTATTTACTGCAAGACTCCCGAGATCACCGTAGTTAGTATTTTAAAAAGTATAGGAGACCCAGCGAGAGCGAGGAATACAGAAGAAAATAAAAGTTAAACTCTATCTGCAATTAACACCAAAGCACCAAAACAATGAATCGCATTCTTATTTTGTTATGCTATAGATAATAAACGCTGTTTATTATCAAAATCGCCAACGTTAACACCAATTATTTTTTAAACAGTACATTCAAGACCCGTTTCAATCGTCTCAATCGATTTTTAAGGCAAATTAACCATATACGCGTAATCTGATATACTATGTACAAAGGGTAAAAAAAAGTCCATTCAAGGTGTGATAAGCAATAAAATCTACGAAATCAATCACAGCTTCAATCGAAAGAGTTTTTTTTAAGCAGTTTTAGAGAAAAACAATTATTTCACACGCGTCAAACTTCCTAGTTAAAATGGAAGGCAAGGAGCATTGACGACGTGTTTACGGTTCTATATTTTTTTGTCGATTCAAATTGTCATTGGAGCTACTTTCGTCACAGGAGCGAAGGTACATTGAAGAAATAGAGACGTAGCCAAAGGTTTCGCGACAACTGAAAGCCAAGCCTCATCGTAATAATTATCGAGCGGAGAGCCCAGCAATTGGACTCTATCTTTACGGCTTTGGTGCGGTTGATCGAACCTCTCGTTCCCAGCATAATTACACCGACTATTCGTATCAACGTGCATGCGCAGCTCGTTATAAGCGACCACGCACTGTGCACGCACAGGACACCTTCGGCGTATTCTCTCTCAACGGGATTCTCGACATTATCTCGATTCTCGTTTCGACTGCCAGTTCTCGTGTTATTGCGGCTTAAAAAAATTAAGTTATAGTTGAATAAAACTCGCTGTTTCGCCGATACACGATCTTCTCAAATTTCTACACGATTTTTTAAAGCTCTTTCTTATCCGAAACAAAATTATAATTAGGCTGTGCCAACTTAATTGCCACTTCATTCGTTTCTAACAGGCTACGTTTCTACAAGCGTTACGATCGGCCGTTAAAGTCTAAGGTTTTTCATTATTTATTATTATTAGCCAACGAATCGATTTAGTATTTTTTAAATTTATTTATTTATTCATCAGCCAACGAAAATATTCAATGAATTTTATTATTTATTAGCAAACGAAAGGGTTCAGTGATTTTCATAATTTATTAGCTAATAAAAGATTTAAGTGTAATTACGATAAAGAAATAGCAGAATAAATAATAACGAGTACTCGTGTTATCGGTGCGGGTGAAGGTATAGCCCTAGAGGCGAAATAAAATTAGTTCAAGTCTGTAACATATGCAATTACAGAGTTCAGACGCGGTCAAGTGGCCGGGAGCGCATTGGACTGTCGAGATCCAAACGTTTCAGAAGCTCTCGAGTCTCAAGAGTACAAGGTCCTCCATTCATCGTTGGATCATAAACGACCTGATTAATTATCTTCGGCGAGTGTGCCGGCATGCGTCTCGTTGCCTGTGCGTTCTCTACTTCGCACGTACCGATTCGGTCAATTAGTATTAAATGCATCGTGCAAACGGTCTACGTTAAATGGACTGCAGACGCCCGCGGGAAAATTCGCTCCACCGTCTTAACGACAACTATGGTTACTGCTGCTAGTTTGCAGAACAACACGACGATATTCCTAGGAAAATAGAGAATGTCTGAGTTACACAGCCTTGTTATCTTTTAATCAACGTAATTGATACTGTTCTGAATAGTTTTAGCCTTTTTTTAACATAACAGTTGATGAATGACAACTATTCAATGTCATTTCTATCTTAACTCTCATCTTACATTCTTAAGTATAAATAACGCGGACTACTGTTATTACAATTGAGTCGGTTGCTACTTTTGTGTGGTTTTATTATAAATTTTTTTTCGTAAAGCGAAATAAAGTGAAAATGTCGTGTTTTCTTCGTTTAAAAACACTAATAATTTTTGTTTCCTACTTTTCTTTATTTAAAAAAAAAACTAGTTACTTAAACGAAAATTGTTGTTTTCGTTCGTTCAAACAACTTTTTCAATTATTATCAAAACGTTTTTTTTCCTCAAAGATTTTGTTTACGCACATTGTAACATAGGGTTTTAAAAAAATATGAAAGATTCGTTAAGATTTATGGAAGTTAGAAAAAATCAGACACCTTGGATCACTTAGACCTATCAGAAATGTCGAATAATGGACAAAAATCAGAATCTAGAGCTTCTACCTAGATAACACAATAAATAACGCATGGAATGTTTCAAAACATGCATATAATTAAATTCAATTAAACCGGACTCATCATCTGTGTCAAAGTATAAGCAAGATCCATCAAGAGATAAGCGCCAGGATTTTTTAAACAGCAAATAATAGATTGACTGCTCGGAAATTTTCAGAGATTAAGTTCAATGTAACGAAATTTTTTTTCTTGAAGTGAAGTAAAGAAAAGTTGTCGTGTATTCCTCGTTTAAAGACACTTATTACTTTTGTTTCAACTTTTTTTTTTATCGTAAAGATACGATAAGAGAAAAAGATTTCACACTTAAACGAAAATTGTTGTTTTCGTTCGTTCAAACAACTTTTTCAATTATTATCAAAACCTTTTTTTTCCTCAAAGATTTTGATTACGCGCATTGTACATAAGATTTTTTTTTAATCTGAATGATCCGTTAAGATTTGAGGAAGTTTGAGAAAGCCAAAGACGCCTTGGATCATTTGGACCCATCAGGAATGCCGAACCATGAACGAAAATCAGATTTACAGCTTCGGGGATTGTTTTTTTTTTCTTCTGATTTTCCCTCCGTACCTAGATAACTCAACAAATAACACGTGGACTGTTTCAAAATATGCACATAACGAAATTTAATTTAAACCGCACTAATCATCTGTATCAAAGAATAAGCAAGATATCCATCAAGAGATAAGCGCCAAGAATTTTTAAACAGCGAATAATAGGTCAACTGCTCGGAAATTTTAAAAACTTTAAATTGAATGCAACCATACTCAAAGCAAAGAATAATTTGATTTCAAATACCACATCAGACGTAGAAGCCGGATACATCTCTAACATATTTTCGTTGCTACAAATATCTTAATCAATGTATTAAATTTGTAAATACGATTAAAATATCTTTTAAAAACGTTATATTGTACTTGGTGTCGGTGTACGACTCATACTCGCTCATGAGATCATGTAACATGTCAATCGCGTCGTAAAACTGTAATTCCCGGCGTGCCACGGATTCCGCGAGGTGATCGAACGGAATTAATGCCCAATGCGCGTAGCTCGCGCCCACCTACATACTCAGAAGTTGACTCCAAGTGGCGAGGCCGAGGTAAAACTCGCGAGCAACTCTCGACACACAACACGTGCCCCGTTCCGCCAGTCGATCGAGTCGAGCTCGCCCTGTTAAATCGTACGTGAACGAACGATGCTCGTGCTTGTAAACTTCGCAACGTTCGTTTATATTATATTTTATGTCTTCAATTTTATGTTGAGAGTCATCCGAAAGTTTCACAAACTTTGTGCTCCAAAAAATTCTGTGAGAAACACTTATCTGGTAGATCAGGATAATCATAAGCATGACAAAAAAAAGAAGAAGATGAAGAAGAAGAAGAAGAAGAATGAGAGACGAATATTTAATATAAATTTATTTATTTTTTATACAGGCGCGAACAGAGGAGCATCTGGCTCAAGAACAAGCGTGGTTAGCGTCCGAGAGGATCTGGCTCTTACACAGAGGTGGTTTTACTCCGGCGACAAAATGTGGTCCAGCAGATCCGGACACAGGCAAACTGAGAGTCCGATTGATACCGGCAGGAGAGGAATTACTCGTCGACGAGGAAGACGTGGAGAAGGTACAGAGTCCTGAAAGACTCTTTACTTTTAATACAATGACCACAAGGCGTTAATTCTTTTAAAAAATAGCTGATGAGCAGTAAAAATAATTTAATAAACTGCATCTCTGTGCAGCATCTCGTCAGCTTCCATTAGTATATTCTCAGTGGTATATTGAGAATTTTTCAAGAGGCATAACTCGTTCTCCCACATACGTTTCACTGTTGTTCTCTGCTTTCAGGCTAATCCACCGCAGTTCGACAAAGCCGAAGAGCTCTCGCAGTTGCGTCACTTGAACGAGTCCTCGGTACTGCACACTTTGAGGCAGCGATACGCCAGTAATCTTATTCACACTTACGCCGGTGATAATATGGTTGTAATCAATCCGGTTGCGCCTCTGGCGATTTATTCGGAAAAGGTTTGTAAACATTTTTATAATATTAATAATTTTACCATTAATTTTTCTATCACGATTTTATTTTACATCTTTGCAACATTAAAACGCTACTACGAAAAAATTCCCCGACCTTTCTCTTTCGATTTACTGGATTATTGCTTTCGTTGCTTTTAAAACATTGCAATTAGTTCATTAATTTTTTTGACCCCTTCTCAGCACTTAACATTTGTGAAAAATGATACTGTTGATAACTTAGAACAATTTTCGAGTGAGACGCTTAAGCTCGAATAAAAAATAAAAATCAAGAAATGAATGGTAGAATTACAAAAGTGTCTTATTGCATATTTTGGTCTCTTTTTAAATTAAATTGTATATGTTTCAGGTGGTTCACATGTTCAGAGGCTGCAAAAGTGAAGACATGCCTCCGCATATCTACGCCATGGCTCAGTCGGCTTATAGAGGAATGCTGGCTACACGTAGAGACCATTCGCTCGTTTTTTTGGGCCGCAGCGGTGCTGGAAAAACAACAAATTTCAAGCACGCGTTGCACTATCTCGTTCTGGCGGCTGGCACCGTAAATAAGGTTCGCAACACTTGAACCATTATTGCGGCAATTGCCTTCAATTAACGAAGCATGCTCTAAGAACAAACACTTAATCTTTCGCAGATCCTGACAATCGAGAAGCTCAACGCTCTTTTCACAGTTCTCGAAGCTTTTGGGAACAGCAGAACCCACATGAACTCAAACGCAACGCGATTCAGTCAGCTTTTCAGTCTTGACTTTGATCAGTCAGGACAGGTAGCCTCGGCATCTCTACAAGTAAGGACAAAAACTAATATAATTTCGGCAAATTAAAATGTAACATAAGGAATTATTTACTATTTTCCTATCATGTGTTTCCTCGTTTTTGTCAGGTTTTGCTGTTGGAAAAGACGAGGATAGGACGAAGAGTGAACGGCGATCCGACTTTTCACGCGGTATACAGGTTACTGGCTGGTGCGGAGGGTGCTTTGAGAAAAGAGCTTCATCTGACGAACCTCGTAGCGGAAAACAATCCATTCATAACGCCACTACAAAAGCACGAAGACAAGCAGCGCGCCATGGTTGAATTCAATCGAATTGTTGCAGCATTGAAGATTCTTGGTGTGTCCGAGGCCGACGAAAAGGTCATATGGCTCGTTCTTGCTGGAATCTACCATTTGAGCTGTGCCGGAGCGGTAAAGGCCGGCACGAGTTCGCAAAGCAGATGGCAATTCGCCCGGGTGGAGTGCGCCGAGAGAGCCGCTACGCTTCTCGGGACGTCCGTCGAAGAGCTCAGCAGAATAGTTTTCTCCGGAAACGGTGGTGGCGGTACTCCGAGTGGTCCTAGACCCGCACTGAGGACTCCGAGTCCGACCGAAGGCGGCAAAGACCTTTCGGGGCTTGATGCTCTCGAAGGATTGCTCGTTGGATTGTATTCAGAGGTCTTTCACTGTATCGCTGCGCTCATAAACAAGTTAGTCTTCAATTTTTTTTTATTTCTCTACTTATCCCCTATTTAAACGACTTACCGGAATGTTTAACCTTTTTTGTATTTTTAAATATAATTTTCAGGTCGATTTCTTCAGCCGTGCACACAGTTTCGTCTCTGTTGCTCTGTGACGCTCCAGGATTCCAAAATCCAGCCTCTTGCGGTCGTCAAACAGGAGCCAGTTTCGAGGATCTGTGTCACAATTATCTGCAAGAGCGACTGCAGCTTCTGTTCCATCATTCTACGCTCGTTGCGCCGAGAGACAGGTAAAATACAGAGTTTTAATGCTTCCAAAAGATTTTAATTTAATCGTTATTATGATGCTCAGGTACGTGCAGGAAGGCGTTGACGTTGATTGCGACGATGATTACGACGTTGACTCGGTCGGCTCGCCCCAAGCTCTCGTTTCACTTCTCGATCGCGGGCAACAAAGTGCTACAATGCTACGAACAAGCCAAAGCGACCTGAGCGGTAGCCGTCAGACGGAAAGGAAGGGACTGCTGTGGCTGCTTGACGAAGAAACCATCTGTCCCGGTGGCAGTGATGAAAGCTTCCTCGATCGGTTGTTCTCGCACTATGGCGACCGAGGTAAACATACATTTCTATTTATATCCATTTCTTCTATCCATCACACCTCTGGCATACATACAGTGAAACTTTGCATAGTGTACATATTGTAGGAACAGGCCATTTAATTGAAAGGCCAATAACGTATGCAGAACTGCAAACTTTGTCGCCTTTCGCTCGTACCCGTGCGTTCGTATAGCCAATGCAAAATACATCTCCCACCGCGTAGTGGCCGTAAGAAATGAGGATGTAAGCTATGAGAGCTTTCACTGGACATGTCAAATAATTATTAAACTATTAGACTATTAGAGCCCTATGCCGGTTGGACGATATCCGGTTTCGGACTGTCTGACCGGCAAAGTAAAAAGCAAATTAAAAATCGACTAAATTATATAAAAAACGAAAAAACACACTTGTTCAAATAAATGTTCTTGAATCATTTCCACGCATACATTGATAGTTGGAACGCAAAGTCGCTCGCACGCAATTATTCTAGTAATTTGAATTTATTTACAAACGTGAATTCGTATTAAAATGAATTAAATAAATGTTATTTGTAATAATAATAATTTCTGACGCGCAGATCATCAAGTATTGCTGAGAAAGGCGCCAGGAAACAATCAATTCGTTCTTCAACATCTCCAAGGCACGAATCCAGTTCTCTACACAGCAACAGGATGGCTTAAGGCTACACGTGAGAACCCGGTTACCCGATGTGCCATCACGGTTCTTCAGGAGAGTACCCGGTTAGTTACAAATAAAATCAATATTCACTTGTGGAGACTGGAAACTCGATGACACTTTATTTTAATGATCCTTCGACATTTTCAGGGAAGACATCAGCAGACTCTTTGTTTGCGCTCGTGGAGCCGGTGTCTCTGGAGCTCTGAGTGGCTCCGTGCCTGGCATCGAAGGATCACAGTCACTTAGAAGAGCTTCAAGCGTACGAAGAACGTTTACCGCTGTCAAGAGGAAAAATGCGTGTCTTCAAGTAAAATTCACTGTTGTAAGTAGTATTCGGAGCGCGTCTAATTTTTCAAGAAAAATGTAATCCTTCTGATAGGGGAAAATCAACAGCGAACGATAAGTTAGAGAGAACCACTTGGTTTTCACTTAAAGCAATCATTACAGACTGTTCACGACCATTTTAACCAATAACCACAATGAGAAATCATGTAAAATTACTAAAATAACTATCGCATATTTATCAAAAAGTATATAAAGATAAACATTGAAGGTAAAAAATTCAACAATACGAATGGATTATAAGCTTGTGACAAAATAAGCATGATAGATGGCAAGTAAAATGGGCGAATTAAAAAATCAATGTTAATCTAAATCATTAGAAATTCTCATAAACCAAACAGAAACTCCCGTAGTTTATTCACTGATGAATGTACATAAGCGGCACAGAAAAAATTACTCTTTTCGATTCAGTTCGATAGAATAAATTTTTAACAAATTTTACAATGAAAAGCGTCCAAATTTCGACGAATACAATTATTCTTGCTTCTTTCATCTCCCGCGAATAAAATAAATGTACGATTGGGTGTTAAAACGTATTTATCAATCCTTCATTCTCGCATTTACTTCTTAAGACGTGCGTCTATTCTCTCGGCATTATCACGTTCAAAGAGCGGTTCAAAGGTCGCGCTATTTATCGAGTGAAAACATTCATTATCCGTAATTGGAGTACCGACACTGCCATTCTATCGTTGACAGCAACGACTTTTCGCTGCACGATCGAAGTTCCTGGAAGCTTTAGAATATACGCCGCGAACGAGATGTTCGACGAATATCTTGCTGTCTTGCTTTGGTTACTTCTGTTAATATTTCTCGTTCCACTGGTTATCTACTTTTTGTACGATGTAAGTTGGGGATCTGCCTTGAATGATTTCTGACGTACGCCCACGTGTTAATCGACGATTTATTCTATAATTTGTAGGACGGCCTGGTGGAAACCCTGAGGCGAACTCGTGTCAAGTTTGTTCATTGTCTGTTACCACAACATGCGGCCGGCTGTACTGACAACAAGAGCCTCCTGTCTGTCAAATCTAATCAAAGCGAAGACAGTATCATCAATGTGCCTCTCTTGCGATCGCAGGTAATTATTCTCGTTGTAAGACGATGCCCGCATTCGCCATGACTAGCCCAGTCGATGTCAAAACCTGTAATCTACTCAGAGACGATTGATGTTTACGACAAAATCAAATTCAGTTCCACTGCAGAATAGATAGACGAAGTGAAACCGTATTTGCTTTTTTTCTAAAATATTAACTAACTAAGTGAATTCGATTAAAGTTTCTGTTACCGATCACAGCTTCTGAAAGAGTGTCGCATCACCATGAAGCAAAGTCTGATACCTACAATTCACCCCAAGAGTTTCAATACATTCTTCTCGGTCCCAGATCTGTGTAGGGACGCCAGAAGAGTGAGACTCGCTGCGTGAATATGGCATGGAGTTAGCCACACAAATCCGACATTTATCAGGAAATCTGGGTCCGAGAAAAATGTGTTAGAACTATTTACTCTGTGTCTAAATGTTAGACTCTGTCTTTCTCGAACTTGCGGGTTTTTGAACCCTTGGTCACGTGACTCGAACCTCTTTGGACGATGTTACCGACCTCTCGATCGGTAACAAAAACTAATCAAAATTTGTCCGCCACGGTTGATCTTCCAAATTAAAAAGGAGAACGGTGAACTGTGTCTCACAACCGTTTTCGTCTTTTATTCGAAATATCAATCGTGGTAAATAAATTCGCGATGGGATAATTCTGTTATCTCGCTCGTACGCATGGCGATCTGAGAAATTTCAAACGACGTGTTGCATATCGTCTCAAATTAGAAAAATCTAGAATATACATCAGCAAAAGGCTCCATAGAACACCTTTAATAACAGATGAAAACTTAATTTGAATGTTAAAAAAGAAATGAAAACAATTGTTAATTATTTCCATCAGCAAGTGCTTTGAATAAGTCTAAATTTGTCATTGGGCCTAACAATCATAACGTGTGAATCTTCTTTATTCACGATTGATTGATTGGTGTAGATTAATTTACTTATCCGAATTATTAAAAGACATTCTACCGCTCATATTTCGTAGTTATTATCTTCGAGATTCAAGATTATACATAATGAATCTCTATTCATTATAGATAAATTATTATTAATATTATCTGTATAATTAATATCAGAAGACATGATCAGAAGATATGATATAAATGTTTCTTTAAATCGCAGATTCGCGGAAGTCAAATCGTCGACGCGGTGCGTTTGCACAAAGTTGGATTTCCGAAACATATGCCGCTGGGTGAGTTCAGAAGGCGTTTCGGACTGTTGTCAAATGACGCTAACGCACGACCCGGAAGTCCCGTTGCAGACGAGAGACGGGCCGTCGAAGATATGCTGCTCTCCGTCGACGTGGATCCCGCCTCGTATCGCGTAGGCCAGAGCCAGGTAAGTCCATAACGTTAATTGGTCAATTAATTATTAAAATATTCACTTTACGCTTGGAAAATTATTATGTGCAATACAGCTGCGTGGCAACCGAATCATAGAACGCGGACGTAAGATTTTAACGGAAAGATAGTGCGTGATCGCTGGCACGATGTTTAAACAATAGTGCGCCGAGTAAACAAGACATCTTCGATGGTCAATCACCTCGTTCTCAGAATTGTCTACGTTCAGCTCGTACCTCGCTACTTTGCAGAAATATTGTGACTAGGGATTGGCCGTCGAGCGTCCGGAGTTAACAGGATTTTTCTATGTGCTTATGAGAAATCATAAAAACCATGAGTAAACGCTAATGGTGCGTGTGCTCGGTATATTTGACGTACCAAAGTGAAGAAGCCCGACGTTGTCAGTGGCGTACCCCGGCAAATTTCACCGGGGTCGCGCATAGACTACGGAATGTAAACCGGTGGTTGTCTCGAGGCTTGAGCTTTCACTCGGTGCTTACCGCGCGCTTGCTTGCGGCGATGGAAGCGGCCGAAGGCTGTGTTTATGCTAATTTTTCGAAGGAACCCACGCTCCACTCGTGCCATCGAATATACGCTCCACCAGAAGGTGGAAGATTCCTGAGGACTTTTGCTAAAATTGCCTTGAGCCACGAAGAAAGTTGTCAAGTATTTTTTCCTTTATTTTTTCAATGCAAATTCGATATAATGTTTAATAATTATAATAAATATTATATCGACTCCCTGCCTCTCATTGAATCCCCGCTGTTTTAATTGATTATACTATCGTTATAACTATCATTTAGTGTCCTGCATACTCACGCTGAGCTGATACTTTACACGTAAAAATAAATATGCTTGTAAATATTCTTGAAAATATTTTTATGGTTACCTAGAAGAATCATGGCTGGGAGGTCATAGGGGGGACTTGGAATAATTAAGGCCCGGGAGTGTCTGGATTCTTGAACACGATGGCGTCGGAGAGATTTTTTTTATTACACAGAGAGATAAATATTGCATTTAATACAAAATACAAAATTTAATAATTATGATACAATTACTAAATAATTAATAATAAGGAAGAATTAATCGACTTTTCTCGATAAGTTGTAAGTTTCATAATTACGTATATGACGCAATCTTCACAATTTTTATTTCATTCAAACGCGAACTTTTTCTATTTCCTCGATAAATCTTTGAGCTTCCTGAATAATCTCGTCTCGAGTTCGGATCATCGTAACGCATAGTTCTCTGGTACACCCATAAATATTAAAGTACCGAGCCGTTATACGTGGCTTATAATACGCATACGTGTTCCTCATATGTTTGTCTAAGCCGTGGTGAGCGAACGAGTGCGGGAAGGGGTCCACGCGCATCGGTCTGGCGCCTGTTGATTTGTTCTATCCCCTGTGTCCACGAGCTCCGAGGATTCTCTTCTTCCTGGGTGATGACCCCGCAGGACTTTTTCCGCTGCTTTTCTCTTCCATCGTGTCTCTTCCATTCATGTCTCGGCGGCTCTTTACCGCTTTAAAGTGTCTTCTCGTAAGAATTCTCGTGTCGAAAGGAGAGACAAGCCATCGTTGAGTACATCCCGAATCGTACTTAAAGTTTTCACTATTATTTACTACATAGATCTATAAAAATTGTGAACACCGCAATGAAATCGTTGCAATCGAAAGTACACGTGTACTTCTGATTAATTGCCCGATGTCGATCCTAATTCGATCGCTTCGCGGTAATTTCAGATTCTGATACCAATGCCGTACTCGTGTATCGAGAAGATTGATATTTCTAGTTCGTTCGTTCGATCGCCGACGCGGATTCAATTAGCCACTTTTTATCTCTTTCTCGGATACGCATTTTGTCCACGACATGAGCCAAAGGATCAACCGAAAGCCGATCGCTCATGAGTGTCTCGAAAGAACAGGCTGCGTTGCTTCTCGCGTGGGTTATAAATCGAGGCGGAAAAGAAATCGAAATTAATGAAATCTCCTCGTTGACACGCGATTCTCGGCGGGATACGCGCGACGTTCGATTACGTTCCAGCGCTAAATTGTTCGAGTATCAATGCAGTCTGTATGTACTCGCGAATCTATACGATACTACCGTGCAGAATGTTTCGTGAGGCTCGGTGTTGCTTTCACCTTGCAGCGTACATTGCAACGTTCATAACGAGTCCACTCGACACATATGCTTACTGGCCAGGGGCCAATTATGCGAGTGGTAAAACGATTGAACAACGACGCTCCGGAAACGTAGATCGGTAATTAGATCCAAGTAATAAGAGTATCGACATTGCAACGAAAGCCTCAGAGCTCTGTACACAGCAATCGCCGTCCAAGCGAAGCTGTCCGATTGCCGTCTGACGGAAATTGATCGACGTCACGAAATAATACAAAGACGATCGCCTAAGGTCAACGAAATGCCCTGAGGTTTCCATGGAATTCTCATAAATCTTCTCGGCCGTGAATTCCTCGAGACTTCGATCTACCCGCACGAGATTCAGCGCCACCGACTCTCATAGCTCTTTTTACATTTTCCTTCGGGTGTTTGTAGGAGAAGAGCGCGAGGCGGACAGACAGACAGACAGACAAGCGCAAGAAAAGACATGCAACCCTTTTGAGCTGAAGCTACATGCCGACAATTTCCCATTGAGCGCCAGGCCGCGTTTCCCTCGCGAAATCGCTTTAACCGGCTCCTTACGACCGGAAACTCTAGAAGATCGTTAGACGTGATAATAAATTCGAGTATTTCTCTCCAACGATGAACTACACACTCCGAGAAATTACTGGGATTTAAATGACGGCTGGCAATTTGCTAAGTTCAACTTTAATACTCGAGGCGTTGATGGAGAACAGCATGCGACCTGACTCGACGCTACGAGCGAATGATTTTAACAATTGTAATCAGCGCCGTATTAAACGTCGGTTATGATTGAGGATGTCGGACCCGCTTTCGAATTAGCGACGGCTTTTAATCACAGATGAGATTGTCGGCAACTCGTTGAGCCATGTCCTGAACGCTCGACAAGTCATTAAGACACTCTGACTTTCTCACTCGATTAAATTACAGATCTTACTCTCTCGGACCTTTCTATCGGCCACCACGGCTGGTCTGCTTTACGATGGCTCTCTGATATCAGAAAAGAAAATGCTGACCCAACGCACATTGACCGTGGCCCATTAACATGCTGCTGATATAACTTCCTGAGTTTAGGTCGTTAAACCCTCGTGAGCATACCTATGCCTGGTAACCACGTACACGATTGTCTCCTTCTCTTCCTCTTTCCAACACCGACCAATGAAGAATTGTTTATAATTTTATTTTTGCTCCTTCATGGAGAAAGCTATTTACATATTTTTTAAAACTGAATTTTAAAGTCAATGTGTTCAAAATATGTGAAAACATTCCGTAAATACATTTGGAAAAAGTCTCCGGACACCCGCGTAACGGTGAAGGAGCTTCGTGAGGCAACGCATAACTTGCCCATTTTTTATGATGCATACCCGAAGCATAAATAAACAAAGATGTAATCTAGAACGTTGCACGTAGCTTCCACATTCTTATGGTCCGTTGTCCATACAGATTCCTGTTTGAGGAAGTCCATCGATCAATTTTGGCTTCCCAACAAAGGAAAACTTCGTGAACGACGAATCAAAGTAATGAGGAAGCAACGTGCAAGGTTCTGCTTTGAATTTTTTTTTGAAAGAATTGTAGAAACTAAAATTCAAAGTGCTTTTAAATCTCATCCCTTCAATATCTTTTTATTAATTTAACTTTGAGTATGCTGACACGAAAATCCTAAAGGAAAAAACAACGTTTCCATAAAAACAAAACTTCCTCCACGAGAAAGTAAAGAATAAATATTCATTTAACGGTTGCGTGAATAAAAGTCGTCAACTCGCTGTTATTTCGAGCGCCTCAGGCTGGTTTAACACCTTAATTGCTAAGATATCATAATTGCAACTTGATTAGATGTCACTTCTGTCAAAAAAAAATAAGTTGAAAAGGATTAGCGGCTTCGAGTTTCTTCTGCGATGCTGCTGAGTAAACGTCGTCTTTGCTAGCTCCTCGCCGTTTGTACAGAGTTTTCTGCTCGAACGACGTTATTCGAAGAGCCTGTTGAATCGCATTTCGCCTCGAATATCGTCAGATAGAGCGGGGACAGCCCCGTCAGCCCAGTTTTCGAGCGTCCGTGACTCGTTTGCGCAAAGATTAATCGCGTAATCCCTGCCTCAAGGTTGCGAGAAGATAGTCTGTCTGAGAATTAAGGATTAATCGTCAAACGTGCTGTCCGGTATGTCGAAACGATCGCAGCTTACTGCTCAAAAAACGTTATGCACAATTCTCAAGTTAATCCGAGCGTGTAAAATAAAGTCGGGACCTTGAATCATCGATTATTCTCATTGAATAAAAGAAACAACAGATAATAATAATCCTTCGACGAGCCACGCGCATAATTTTCGCGTATCTCATTTGATGGATAGCCAGTAATGCGAGTAGTAATGATTGAAATATAGCTGACACATTGAGAAATAGAAAAGATTATAGACTAAACGTCGCGTTTGAATTTCCAGTTCGTAATTCCACGTAGGAGGCTCCAAATGTTTTTTTTCTTTAAATTAATTATACGTAGATGACGTATCTTTCCTTTCGTCGAAATCGTACGTTACGTAGGACGTTTAGAGACATTAGAATTCTGAGGTCGATTTGTGTACTCGCTCGCTTCACTTATTTCCATCTGCTGTCCTGTATACGTCACATCATTGCGACGCGGACAGTGGATCCATTAACGGAGCTACCGCGGTCATGGAGCTCTTTACATAATGAGTGGAACTGTGGGATGAACCGAAAGGCTTCGATAAAAGAAAGGAATAAAAAATGATCTGGAAAAGACGAGAGTACAGAGTCAACCCTACGGGTACATAAAGGCTTCTATAGATCTTTTCCTCTATCGCGAAGCTCAACACACGTTTCGACGACGTCGAAATGTGTCTGTTTCCTGGGATTCTAATGCGTCTGAGGAAGAATCAAGACTGTGGCCATCGACGTCGATAACCGATGCGAGCTCCAGCATCCATTTCAATGCGCGTTCGAGTCACCGGCGCGCCCATGGAATGTCTTTATGGGCTTGTATATAGCGTACAACTCTCGTTCGCGTATTCCGACGATCGAAGGTATACGTAGAGATACTTCGCGCTCGCCCATACAACGATTTATCGCTTCTTCTCGACTTGGTCCTCTCTACGTCTTGTATCAACGCTCTGAACTCCTCTGTGGCATATCGACTTTGCCTATCTACCTCTCGTGTACTCTGTTCGACGAACGCATATCGTATTTAAGTGTGCGAGTGCACAAAGCTCCTCGAAACTCCTTCTCTGTACACCGACCGCTGTTCCTATAGTAAACTTTGCCGACGCGGTACAGTGTGTTCGGTAATTTTGTTATGTGAAAAACCGGTAGCTTATTTTATTTCCTGCAATGAGAGACAACTCGTAAAAGCGACCGAAACTGGTTTCTCGCGGCTGATTTTTCGATCATGGAGAACGCACGAGAGAATTTATTAGGGATTCGTAATGATCGTAGGCGAAGTGGAAAGTACGTGGCGCAGGATAATAATGCAGAAAATAGTAAATAAACGAACCATGGAATACGTAGAATGCCCTCAGTATTGTCATGTTTATAAAGTTTTACTTCTATAAAGTTTCCTCGATCGTAATTCTCCGTACAAAAAATCGTGCAATCGAAAGCATGGTGAGAAAATTCTTTGATATACTTTAAATGGCTTTGACATTTTATTTTCCTACGGTCTTGTCACTCGGTTGCATTCTTATTTTCTTCGTAATCGTTTAAGCTTTAAAATAGTGATGGAACCATGAGGTATCGATTTAATTTTTTCCAAATCTTTGGAACGATACATCTATTTTTTTCATTAGTTGCTTAGGCGTTACCGCTTGGCTCGACTAATCATCTTGGCCCATCTAATCACTGTAATCTTACGAACCGATTGAATAAATTCATGATTCAACTTTAAAAAATGATAAATAAAAACTCAATTGCTATTTAATTATTATTGGGTTTTAATTTCATTTTTAAATTATACTGATTAACGCTTGAATTGAGATAAAATCACTTAAAATCGAATAAATTTTTTTTCCCCATAATTGCACAATTATATTTAGATTATCGTTGGTATGAAAAGCGAAATGGTGAAGAGGAGAAAATCTCTTTGCATCGTACGGTCAGTTTCAGGTTGCATTACCGAATAAGTACCCCTAACAATGTCCGGACTTTCTGTATCGGTCTGTACCGATGCTATTTTCCCGGGCCATGGACCGCCCGTCCGTCGACTCTGTTGCACCGAGAGAGTATCTTACGCAGTGACCACTTTGGCCTCGAGCATCAACCCATAATACAGTGCGCTGTATATATACCATCCACGCTACAAAGTATTTATCGATAGCTCGAAGCAGGCGGCTATAGGGCCCAGAGAGCACTCTTGGATCTCACGAGCAAGTTGCTCTCTCGTCGAGCGAGAAGCACCATACATTTTTTACACCTTTCACGGCCACTGGGTGGTCGTTAACCAGCTCGCCGCGTTCCTAAGTCGCGATCTATTAAATCGTCTCATCCTCAACGCGTAACAAAACTCTGACTCTTATGAGAGATTCATCCGAAGTTATATCTCCCATAGATTTTTAAAGCTATCACTCTGAGTTTAAAAAAAAATAAATAAAAGTGTGAACATTGAAAAAAAAAAACATTCTAACAAACAGAAATTAATAGTTTAGAAATTAAAAACGAGACTTTGTATCTGTGTCTCAATTTCATTGACTTAATTTCAGTTTTTTCATCTGTCGGAACACGAATTGGAGAGTGAAAGAAAAAAAAAGAGGCAGCAACGTTCTTACAAGACGAATCAGTCGCGTACGACGAAGGGCAATTTTTTACTAGATTTTTTTTTCCCTGTTGAAACGACATCGATGAATTTAAGATAGTCCGTCATTGTCTCCTGTTTAACAGACGCACCTGCCAGAAGAAAGTGTCGCAAGGTTTGAGGGAAAAAAAAATTTAGATTTATTCTTCCGACGACGATACATGTATCGAGTACGTTGTCCTCGGACCAGTTACATTGGAAACTGGATTTTAGCCAACGATTATAATTTATAATTCGCCTCGTGAATTCGATTGGACCCGAAATCGATCGAAGATTCGTGCAGGCCGATACATCGATACGATAAGAAGCATCAGCGCGGGGAAAGTGACCTCGAAAGTAAAGCGGATCGAATGGCCGGTCGACGAACCGGCTGCACCAGCACCAGCAGCAGCCAAATGTTCTTCTTTTGTTGCTGGCGGGCAGCTTCCTCAAGGGCTCTCATGGGAAAAGAAAATCGAGGTACCGCCGAGAAGATTTCGTGGACCCGAGTCGTTGCTGCTGCACTGGCCAGGGGCACTCCTCGTGTGTACGCGCGAGTCCGTGTATGGCAAGTGCGTGCAGGTGGAAGAGAGAGAGAGAGAGAGAGAGAGAGAGAGAGAGAGAGAGAGAGAGAAGAGCAAATCGCGACGACGAGGAAAAGAAAAAGGATAAAAAGAAATCGGGGAGAAAGAGCCGAGGAAAGTGGAGCACGCGAGACTCGCCTGCACCACTGCGCAGTAAACTCCCCCTTTAAGCGATTTATTATTTTTTTTATTTATTTTCCTTTTAGCGGATCGTAAAGCTGCGATCTGATGAAAGTGAAGGAAAATCTCACGGGCATAACTTTTAGGTATCTATCGGTGAAACCTAAGAGTCGTGGAATTATTTTTTCACCGAACGAATACTCACAATCAGAGATTTATGGAGGAACGTAAATTAATTAAGGACTCGTGTACAGACCAGGGATTAACGCCATTCGAATATTTTTCGTGTTCGAATGCGGATACTTAATTTATATTTTTCCTTTTGTCAATAAATTAATATTAGTATTGAGATTCAATTCAATATTCGATACTAAACAAAATAACTAGAGATTAGTAATTAATTAAGAAATCAACATTACGCATTTGAATATTTTTGGCGTTCGAACCCAGATATTTGATTAATATTTTCCTTCTTTGCAATAGATTAATACTAGAATTTAGGTTCGATTAAATATTCGGTTCTCAAATGAATACCAAACATCAGGTATTAATTAAAAAATTATTATAGTTTATTGCGTTGAATTATCCATAATACTTATTATCAATGTTAAATAAGTAATTATTGTAAATGGTGATTGTCATTAATCGTTAATTTGTTATTTAGTTATTTAGTTTTTTTAATTCAAAGACCAAAAGTATCGAAATAGCACGCAAAAAGATAAAATGAATTTCTTAGTCTATTGCATTGTAAGCTCAACGGGCAAAGTAGATCAACAAGTAAGAAATATGCCTCGATTGATAACTTACGCGAGACGCTACAGTACACCGGCTGTACGAGACGTGAATAATTCTCCAAGGATCCCCGGGGGTCAAGGCTAAAGGAGAACCTGCTCTCGTATTGAGCGAAACTTCAAGTGCGTTAAAGAAATGGTATTCTCGGTTGGAGAGGCTCTCAAGCCCGAGGACTCGTTCGAGGTCCTGCAAGTTTTTATTACGCAGCGAGAGCAACAGCTTCGCCAAAGAGAGTTCCCTCGCCGAATAGCTCGAGGATCAGCAAATTATCGGCTCGCTGTATTTCGCTCGTCGGCTTTGGATCTTCTCGTCTTCTTTTCAACAGTCTTAGGGAAAAATTGTGTAAGGAAGACCAAGTAATATGTCTTACACGCTCGAGAGGGTGAACTTGCGTTCTGCTCTTGCGCAGCACCAGTTCTGTTTCTCTCGATGTAACGCTTCGGTCTTTCGACTCATAACGAACGAGCGGCATAGCTCGCCGATCTCGTTGCTCGGGAAGATAAATGAGCGGAGAGTAACGAGACCGAGATGAAGAAGAAGAAAAAGAGACAAGGAAAGGGGGCTTTATACGTGTCTGCCTGGGGCACGTGGTACCTCTCGCCGTATAGAAGACCTCGTCTTGACTCTTGATCCTCCAATTACAAAGTACAAAGGACCGAACCCGGTACGCCGACAGCATCGTTCGTATATTCGCTTGCGAATAAAAACAAAACAGAAAAAAAAATAACGTCACGGATCCCCAACTTTCACGTGGCCCACATGCGCATCTACTGTTGCCGGGAGCCAGGCACTCGCGCGCAAACGCTCCCGGCTCACGTACTACTGACCGTTTCTCGTCCTCCTTCCTTCATTCTCGTAGAAATGAAAATTCTATTTGTCCTGGCGAAAATTCATCATTCAATCTCCTTGGCGATCCGACGCACGGTAAAATCAAAATACCGGAGATAAATATTCGACTGAAAATATAAAGAACTTGATTGTGAATAACGACCAATTAATAAAATATCGATTCGTTCGATAAAAAATTTATCAATTCAAGAATATCCTCGTTATATCGTAGAAAGTCGGTCTTAATTCTGTTGTCTAAATACAAATGATCATTCAAAACTTTACAGTATTGCTCAATGCTGAAAACGCTGATGATATAACTTGTGACGTAGCCAACAATTTAACCAACATTACAGTAGCAATTCCATGATTGTTACAATTTTTTCAATTAATCAAATGAATATATATAAAAACACTTATTGTCATAACAATATTGCAGTAAAAACAATGACGTTAATCATTTAGTTCAGGACGAAGTACCTCGTGAAATTGAGATGCCGCGTTGCTTCTTTACTGTTTAGATTTCTTTGACTCCATCGAGTTAGAAAACGCTTCACAGCTTAGGTACTTGTCGGGATAGTATAGCGACGTGAATGGACAGTTTTACAGAGGTGTAACATCACTCCATTAAATTGTCGAGCGATGGAGAAAAAAAAAAGAATGCAGAGGAGACCCGGTAGCGAATCGCGGGAAAGTAGAAGAAACGTAGGAATAGAGAGAGCAGGCTAGTAGTAACGGCGGGTGACCGCCGAACGACGTACAGGAAGATCGGACGTAGTCCGTGAAGAATCGCACGTGTAATTCGAGTCGAATGACGGGCGAGTCTGTGAACGACTGTCCGCGAGTGCAGGAGCGAGCGAGCGAGCCAATATCGGGCAAGTTATAAGATAGACGCGGATGCGACACCTGATTGGTATCGGCGATCCTTCACGGATCGCTCCACAAAACGGTGAAATTATAGGCCAACTTTCCTGGCGGATACTCCGCGGTGTTCGCTGTCAGAGTTTAAATAAATTGTATCGATGGAGTCGCGGAATTACACCGGACGTGTCTCGAGCGCATCCTATCATCGCTATCTAAAAACTGGATTCTTACACCCTGTTTACAAACTTAAGGACAATAATCTCTGCAGTGAAATGATATTCCGTGAAGCATCGATTATACGCGCGAGAAAACTAAATAAATACGCTCCAGGCTTAATTGGACCAAGCTTAATTGAACCTATCGATTGATTTTGTTGGCCTAACGAGTTAATTGTTTGGTAACCAACTAATTTTTCGACGCAACCAATTATTTCATTGGCTATCAACTAATTTGGTAGCCCAGACAAATTAATCGTCTGGATCGTATTCGTAATCTTGCAAATGGATTAAACAAAATAATAATTTCTTTTCGCGTTAAAGAGTTTAATGTGAACAGAGTTTATTGTTTTATTCTCCTTGAGGGGGGAGAGGGGATATTTAAATTAAATAAAGTTTTTACGTTTATTATATTTTGACCTGAAATTTTTTAGCACCATTTTTTGAACTTGGAACGATTACGAAGGAAATAACCACCGATTAGAATCAAAACCCTATTCAAAAGTAAAGTTACAGCCATTTTAGTCAGGGTAGTTGATTTTTCTTTTTTTTTTTTTGCATTCATCGATGTATTTTTCGCTACTTATCACGAACTCGCCAGTAATATAAGGATAAAGTTGGATTTGCATGGATTATCGAAAAATATTCTAAATATGTATAAAATAATTGTACAATTAAATCTAACGAATCGATCTCGCATTAACAAATAAATATTTATATCTACGTAGGTAGATTGATTTTTTACTAAATAAATGAATAATCATATTATAATTACGTTAAAAACATTAGAAACTTGATAAATTATTACAAACATGTTTATTTCAAAGGTGAATTAGTCATTGATAAAATATAAAGTCGATGTAAGATGAAAACTATAGTAATAGACGAATAGAGTTAGACGTAAAGAGGTAGTAACGGTGATCAAATGAGGCGCGAAGACGAAGCTCGTCGACCTCGACGGGTGTATCCGCGAGGAGAGAAAGGTGCATCCGACAGGCGGAAATACCACGGGCACACACACCGAGCCTGACCTGTATTCTACCGTGCTCAACGTGAAACCCCCGTGGAGGGACAAGGATTTATACTCGGAGGAGCGCCGTCGGCACTTTTCCTCGATTTCCCGCGTTCAGATTGCATATAGATGTACGTATATCTGGACGTTATTACCTTATACCTGTACACGCTTCTCATTCCTCACCTTCACGTATACGAGCAATCCTCCGATGTTCTATCCCTTCTCGCACCTCCGATACATCATTCCACGAAAGAGATCTACCGCCTGCCCGTCTCTTGCACTTGTAATATATCTAAATATATATATATAAAGATATATACTCGTGCACATAACGTGACTGGCGACCTATTACGCGACCAAGAATTCCGATCGTAAATGATGAAGAAGATGTGAAAATCTAGGCTCCTTGTACCGACGATTTCTCGTTTTACTGCTGAAGTCATTGCAAGAAATAGCCTCGATATTTGTTTTGTATCAACGATAAGTGCACCCTGGTGCACTATACTGTGTATACAACGATTTGTATGGCAGATAAATTTGAGAGAATAATATAAGTACAAGTTTCTCCGGATCTTATCGAAATTATAGCAACGATTCGCTCGCAAATATTTTCTCACTGTAATTCAAGTCAGCGGACTACTGTATACTGCAATGATTGTACACTCGGTGCATGCCGCTGTATGACTTTATTGTCATTACACGCTCGCTGAGAACTTCAGCTTGAATTCTTCTTCTTTTTATACGAGTCGTGTATATTCCGTTCTCTCACCTCACGCGAGAGATATTACGTACGTCCATGCTCGTCCCGATGTCATTGTTGGTGCGAATTTACTTTCGCGGATTTTTGAAATTTCGATGATGTTTTCTTCGTCCCAACACGAATGACCTGTTATTATGTATTGGACTGAGCCTCTTGCGATCCTCGATGGAATTTTCTCTCCCTCTCGCAACGTGTCCGCTTGCGATTAATTACCGGAGTTCTCCGTTGGCTGGGTCAGGTTCGCATGACACGATATATACACCGAGACTGCGATGATTGCGCAATCAAGATTACAGCCCGTGCGGCCGTATGAGGCCGCGATCATCGCGAGCTTCTAGAGTTACAGTGTGACGCGAGGAAGAAGAAGAAGAACGAACGGAGACGAGCGCGAACGAAATATGACATTTTGTCACGTAGGAGTGACCGATAGGATTGCACTCTTCGGGATCACGTTGCCCGACGATTACATTCGATTAACTTGGCAATCTTGTCCGTTTCTTCTTATTATTGTTATTGTCATTACTAGTACAGTTATTGTAGTCGAAGTAAAGTATTTCTTTAAGACAGTGTCGACGGCGGAGGATGTAAAAAAATGTAGTTTTTATATTTAGAACTCGTGGATTGTTGTTTTCGCGTCCGTTGTATAAAAAAGTTTGGCAAAAATAAGTCAATTGCAGTTACGGATGGGAGATTTCTATCTCAGGGAACTGAAAATAGTCTAAAGCGTTCAGTGATAACATCTAGAAATGTCTAGACGCAATGTATCGGCAGAAAAATCAAATCTCTTCGTCGTTTGTTTGAAATATTTATTGCCTACAGATTTTTAAAAGGCGATGCGAAACATATATCGGTGCGAGAAAGAAAGAAGGATAGATAGAGAGAGAGAGAGAGAGAGAGAGAGAGAGAGAGAGAGAGAGAGAGAGAGAGAGAGAGAGAGAGAGAGAGAGAGAGAGAGAGAGAGAGAGAGAGAGAGAGAGAGAGAGAGAGAGAGAGAGAGAGAGAGAAACGACTGAATGGCGCTTCACAGCGAAGTGAAAGAAAATAAGCCATAAGTGTTGGAATTTTCTTTTAATGCCATTTTAAAAACATTGTAAAGGGTGATTTTTTTGAGGTTAGGATTTTCATGCATTAGTATTTGACAGATCACGCGGGATTTCAGACAAGGTGTCAAAGAGAAAGATGCTCAGTATGCTTTGACATTTCATAATGAATAGACTTACTAACGAGCAACGCTTGCAAATAATTGAATTTTATTACAAAAATCAGTGTTCGGTTCGAAAAGTGTTTCGCGATTTACGTCCGATTTATGGTCTACATAATCGACCAAGTGAGCAAACAATTAATGCGATTGTGACCAAGTTTCGCACTCAGTTTACTTTATTGGACATTAAACCAACCACACGAATGCGTACAGTGCGTACAGAAGAGAATATTGCGTCTGTTTCTGAGAGTGTTGCTGAAGACCGTGAAATGTCGATTCGTCGCCGTTCGCAGCAATTGGGTTTGTGTTATTCGACGACATGGAAGATTTTACGCAAAGATCTTGGTGTAAAACCGTATAAAATACAGCTCCTGCAACAACTGAAGCCGAACGATCTGCCACAACGTCGAATTTTCAGTGAATGGGCCCTAGAAAAGTTGGCAGAAAATCCGCTTTTTTATCGACAAATTTTGTTCAGCGATGAGGCTCATTTCTGGTTGAATGGCTACGTAAATAGGCAAAATTGCCGCATTTGGAGTGAAGAGCAACCAGAAGCCGTTCAAGAACTGCCCATGCATCCCGAAAAATGCACTGTTTGGTGTGGTTTGTACGCTGGTGGAATCATTGGACCGTATTTTTTCAAAGATGCTGTTGGACGCAACGTTACGGTGAATGGCGATCGCTATCGTTCGATGCTAACAAACTTTTTGTTGCCAAAAATGGAAGAACTGAACTTAGTTGACATGTGGTTTCAACAAGATGGCGCTACATGCCACACAGCTCGCGATTCTATGGCCATTTTGAGCGAAAACTTCGGAGAACAATTCATCTCAAGAAATGGCCCGGTAAGTTGGCCACCAAGATCATGCGATTTGACGCCTTTAGACTATTTTTTGTGGGGCTACGTCAAGTCTAAAGTCTACAGAAATAAGCCAGCAACTATTCCAGTTTTGGAAGACAACATTTCCGAAGAAATTCGGGCTATTCCGGCCGAAATGCTCGAAAAAGTTGCCCAAAATTGGACTTTCCGAATGGACCACCTAAGACGCAGCCGCGGTCAACATTTAAATGAAATTATCTTCAAAAAGTAAATGTCATGGACCAATCTAACGTTTCAAATAAAGAACCGATGAGATTTTGCAAATTTTATGCGTTTTTTTTTTAAAAAAAGTTCTCAAGCTCTTAAAAAATCACCCTTTATAAGATTCAAATTTTTTAAAATATCACATTTTACACAAGAATTGACAAAAATTAATAGAATCGATTAATATATTTCATTTTACAAAAATGAATAATTTCGTGATTTTATTTTTATCGAATGCGTCAAATTTCGTTTACAGCAAATTGATAAATTAGCTAAACTAAAATAAGTTTATGACAATAACGAATTATCGTAATTTTGTTTTCACGAGCGTCACGATGTTGGTACATTCGGTTTTGCGCTCCGCACTCACACAACGAACGGTGCACTCGACAGGTTTGACGAGGGATAATAAGAAGAAAGAACGAAAAAAGAACAAAAACGGTCGCCTTTTACCGCGTGCGCTCAGACAGCCAGAGTTTCTTGTCAATGCTGGCGGAAACCGGTCGCGGGGCGAGGATCGTAGAATTTTTGCGCACAGCCATTTGGCTCGCCGCCGATTTTTCTCTTTATTCGTCTCTTTTTCAAAGCACAAGCCATCGGCCTGTTACTCCGTGCTTCGCCGGTCCCTGGGGTTTCTCTCTCCATACCAGAACCGTCGTTTTATTTCTCGAACGTCGAATACATTGCCAAATCTCAAGAATATTCAAACGAAAATAATTTTTTAAACGCTTCGCCGTCTTTTGAGCCAAAAATAAATAACTGCGAAAAATATTTGAATAACTTTAATGGATCGATAACAAAATTAATCTCGAAATAAATGAATAAGTTATTAAATTAATATAATTTATTTAATCTACCGATAAAATCAAATAAACACTCGATTTAAAAAATCATTGATTACGTTGTACTATGAGTTACGAGAAAGACTTTCGATACAATGCGATTGACAGAAATTACCGAGTGAAGTAGCGAACGAGACAACAATCGCAAGTGCGTTATAATCAATGCCGTCGATTCCGAGGACAGGATCGTCGATCATACGCACACATCGAGTTACCCGAAGAGAATAGTTGTTATGTATACACTGTACGTTAGATAGGATGCAAGGTACGTGTAAAATTGCAGGGAAACTCTCGCACACTTTACAATGTCGTGTCTGTAAAGTCTATACGCATATAGACTTCTGTGCCCCAACGTTGCTCTTAACGTGCCTCGCCGTTTATGAATAATGTATGCGATACGCGTGTGGACGCTTATGCGTGTAGCAGCAGCGTTCTATACCGCGAATTGCCGAGTGGGAGTACGGGCAAATAAAGTGTATGCTGTGCAACGCATAGTCTATAGTATAGTTTTACACAGCACCGACTAGTGTACGGTGCGAGAAAAAGATGTTTTGAGCTCACGTTTTCTCACAGAGTTCCTCCAGCGATTGTATTCTTCCAACGTGCAGAAATGCAAGTCCTTTCCCCTTTTGCTGTTGCTGTTGCTGTGATTGCGAGGAAGCGGAAGCATGTTTTAATGCTTTGCCCCTCAAAGGATCGAAGTTCCCTAGAAGATTTACTTTTTTTCCGACTGGGCTCTCGTTATAACAACCCGGTGCGAGGCAATATTTTTAACAAATGCTGCGAGACTCATCCCGAGAGTTGCTACGAGTTGACTTTAGCCGTACAACTCTAATGCTTTCAACGTCGTTACTTTTTGGTTAAAGAGACATTGCGAGGACAATGCTTCGTCACCGTAAAATCTTCGTTTACTTTGAAGAATTTGATAATCAGTCGTTTTGAACGTTATTAGTGGCTGGTTAAATAATAGGAATCAAATGCTCTGTATTACATGCCTCTCGTGATGTGAAACGTACACTGAGAATTTAAAATCCTACGTCCAAGTAAAAGATATATTTTCAATTGAATTAATGAATTATTTCAAGTTTATTTTATTACAATAAAATATTTATTAAATTCCAACCTAGGAAAGAAATAAAATAATTTGATGCGCTGGATTTCGTACAAAGTTTATTACATTTTACTTTGTAATACCTTGTTTACGTTCAAACTTTTATTTAATTCAAAAACATTTTTTTGTCCTGGTATGTCCACGTAAGAGATTTATTTTCAATTAAATAAATTAATTATTTCAAGTTGATTGTATTACAATAAAATATTTATTAAAGTCTAATCCAGGAAACAAACTCGTAAAATAATTTGGTGGGCTGGATTACATATAAAGTTCATTGCATTTTACGTTGTAATACCTTGTTTACGTTCAAAATTTTATTTTATTTTAAAACCTTCTTTCGTTCTAGTCGTCCAGGCGAAATATTTATTTTCATTTGAATGAATTAATTAATTCAGGTTATTTTTATTGCAATTAAATATTTATTAAAGTCTAACCCAGAAAACAAACTCGTGAAATAATTTGGTTGGCTGGATTTCATATAAAGTTTATTGAATTTTACTTCGTAATACCTTGTTTACGTTCAAAATTTTATTTCATTTAAATACATTTTATTTGTCCTGATTGTGAAAAAGAATTTCTCGATCGAAACATCTATTTATTGTTTTAACAAAACGTCTATTTAATTTCTCACACATTAACAGGTAGCATACTTCTATCAACAATTTTTTCTAACTCTATTGGCGTAATTGCATAAAAATATTTAAACGCGAGATTAAAACAATTGGTAGCTTAATTAGTTTCTAATTAATCGTATTTATCGAGTATACGAGTGCGTTTCCGGAGGCCTTTTCGCAGGACTGTGGGCAGACCGACCCTGAGATGACCTACTTGTACCTTCGCATATCAATGCAACTCATAATTTATACTTCCAACTGTCGAGATATGCATAGAATGCTACGAGGACGAGAATGACATCTTATTTTTGTAGCAAAAAAAAAATGATACCTCTATGTTGACGATAAACAACACGTGTTCGTCATTGATCGTAGAGCTCGCGTAAAACCTGTGCTCGTCTCGGTTATGAGAGTCAGTCGATTTCTAGATTTGTAGATGTTGCATGCGTGGCGATACTTATTAACGAGCTCGTGGTTAGGCTCTTGGTTTCACTGATTCTTCACCAGATACATGCCATTTTCCACGCGGCCAGTCTTTTGTGTCAGGGCAATTCGCTTCGTAGCATTCTACGTCCAGATTCAGCTATAAGAAAAGCAAATACCTGTTTAACGTAGCATATATATGGTAGGATGACGTCAACGTTCGTTTAATTCTTCCTAAAACGCTCTACGGAGCCAGAAGA
This sequence comes from Cylloceria caligata, assembly GCA_963942595.1. Lineage (NCBI taxonomy): Eukaryota > Metazoa > Arthropoda > Insecta > Hymenoptera > Ichneumonidae > Cylloceria > Cylloceria caligata. The sequence goes on from OZ012704.1 coordinate 4,911,366, forward strand.
TAAATATTGTTATTATTATCATGACTCTTCACTGAAAGAAAATTAATGAGATATCAATCTGAGTTTCGTTAATTTAATAAAAAGTTATAATTTAACATAATTTCAGTGATATTAATTAAATTTTAATAACTAAAAATATTTTCAATATCTCGTTGCAAGATGGTTGTACCTATCATGGACACTAAACGGGTAATTAATGTTATAATACATTTGATTTCGTTGAAACGAAAGCGCACATTGACAATCAATGGTACAGCGTTCATGACAGGTACGATAATTTGTTTATTTACAATAATTTTGACAAATCATTGCAATGATCGCTGATTAATTGTGATGAATTTGAGTATTGATCGTTTCGTAATCTCGAGTAATCGGCTTCGACAGAATGAAATCAATAACGATATCCCGTGCGGAGAAGCGCGTAGCAAAGCGAAAAGGGATGAGAAGAGGATAAAATTGAATAAAATGAGGGAAGTACGTCGTCGAGTCCTTTGAAAAGTGCGTTCTCCATGCGGCGCGTTCTAACTAATCGAGGTACTCGTCGCCGAGTGAGACTCGTTCGGCCGGTCGGTAAGAACCAGCGGTAGAGAACGACGAACGTGGAGCCTGACAGCCCCGCGTTATAAATTACCCTCTTTCGTACTAGCGGCCCGGCTGTGGCTGTCCCGATCGTCCGTAATGGCCCCCTTTCGTTCCGAGCCGTGCGCGCGCGCGCGCGCGACTTTCCGGATCCACGAGACGATCGACTTTGCCAATGAGAGAAGCTCCTCCGTGCTCTCACCCCGCGTGTACAGTGTCATGCTGCTGTATATACTCCTCTCCCCCCTTTTCGTCCCCCTTCGCCAGGCCCAGAACGTGTACAATGGCCCTCGAGATACATCGTATCGTGAAAGCAGCATTCCGAATCGAAGTGCATTCGATACGCCGACTGTGTGTTGTTGTTACTCGCGGTACCTACGCTTCGAGAGTCTTCATTCGAATTGAATGTACATACACCGATATCGTATCGAATGCGCACGCCTGTCGATACCCCTCGTGAAACATTTGCCCACTTTTTACCGTTAAAATATACTAAATAAGAATAATATTACATTTTTAAATAAATTTCTCTTAAATGTTCAACTCTCCGATGCAGATAAACTATGATAAAAATATCAGGGGTACAAATTGAAAATGCGGGTTTGATAACAGATGGCGTTACTAACGCTATACGCATCAGGCAGTACTGTGACTATGTTCATGTCAAAGCTACGTCTTATAGCTTTAATTTTCAGTATGTGTCAATTTGTCGCAGTGTCAAATTCATAGTTTTTTTGAGCTCTCAATATGTCGAGTTTCGTGCCAACAAAACAGCATTTGCGGGAAGTTTTAATTTACTTCTTTAATTTGAAGAAAAGTGCTGCTGAAGCACATCGATTGGTCTCCGAGGCTTATCCGAGTCATGTTCCATCGGTTTCAACGTGCGAGAGATGGTTTGTGCGGTTTAGAAGTGGTGATTTTGACGTTGAGGACCAAGAGCGGCCGGGCCAAGTGAAAAAGTTTGAGAATGCTGAATTGGAGGCAATACTCAATGAAGACTCGTGTCAAACTCAACAAGAGCTCGCAGATTCATTGGGAGTGACACAACAAGCCATTTCCCATCGTATAAAAGCCCTCGGAATGATCCAAAAGCAAGGACATTGGGTGCCGTATGAGCTGAAGCCGAGAGACGTCGAGCGCCGTTTTTTTGCATGCGAACTGCTGCTCGAACGGCAAAAACGGAAGGGTTTTTTGCATCGCATTGTCACTGGTGATGAAAAGTGGATCCATTACGATAACCCGAAGCGCAAAAAATCATATGGTTACCCCGGCCATGCATCATCATCGACGGCCAAACCAAATATTCACGGCGCCAAGCTCATGCTCTGTATTTGGTGGGACCAGCTGGGTGTGGTGTATTATGAGCTATTGAAATCGAACGAAACCATCACAGGAGCACTATACCGAACTCAATTGATGCGTTTGAGCCGCGCACTCAAAGAAAAACGGCCACAATACGAGCAAAGACACGACAAAGTAATTTTGCAACATGACAACGCTCGGCCACATGTTGCAGCGCCGGTCAAAACATACCTACAAACGCTGAAATGGGAAGTCTTACCCCACCCGCCGTATAGCCCAGATATTGCTCCTTCCGATTACCACCTTTTCCGATCGATGACACATGGCCTAGCTGACCAGCGCTTCCATTCTTACGAAGAAGCCCAAAAATGGGTCGATGACTGGATAGCAGCCAAGCCGGCCGAATTTTTTCGCGACGGTATCCGTAAATTGCCAGAAAGATGGGAAAAAGTTGTGGCTAGCGATGGACAATACTTTGAATAATTCATTTGTTACCATTTTTTCAGAATAAACGTTCAAAAATAGAAAAAAATCCCGCATTTTCAATTTGTACTCCTGATATTTTTTTTTTATTCAACAAGTTTTCACTCGTAAGAATAAATCTTAGAAGGATGAAATAATTTTCGTAATACGGGGATTGTGTTGATCAATTTTTACTTCCTCAACGAGAACGATGTGCGAAAAATAAAAAATTATTCTTTTTTAAAAGAAATATGACAAAAACTGAGATATCACGTAATTTAAGTAACGAAAATATGAAGAAAAAAATCGCGCAAATTTGTATTTTTCACACTGAATAGCTTTCACATTGCTTCCTCGTGCTTCCCACCCATCAATAAATTCTTCTCTACGGGTAATCTCAACTATGGCTTCCTCATGGAGAAAGTGGTAATAAAATTGCAAATTTCATAAAGTTTAAACCTCTTAATCGATTCTCACCAAATTCAAGACCAAGTATTGGAAATGGGAAGGTAAATATTATAGAAACTCAGTGAATTAACTTTAACTTTAACTTTTATTTCAATGCATGAGGAGGACCGTCTGTCTACTTCGAAATTCTCTACAAGACTACAAACTGATCACAAAGACCCTTATGAATATCGTCACTGAAAGAATACTCCAATGTTTCTTATCAAGAGGTGTTGTTTATGTTTATATTGCCTCTCCTGCACTCTGCTCGTCGATTCGTTTTTGTAACCGAGCTACAGATAATAAAGCATGGATACAATTCTTTGTACCGGTAACCGAGTAATCCAATACCAAGTATACTTGTCTCCTAGCCAAATTGTGTGTCAAGTTTCAAGTTTGATCGATGACAATTTACGAAATTTAGAGCAAATATAGATTTTTTCTCTCGAAAAAATTACAAAAATTCATGGTTCGATAAAATTTGAACACCGCGATCGATTCATGCCAAACTCAATATCGAACGACCATGTTCCTTTGCCTATTCTTGTTGAAAGTTTTAACTCGATAGTTAAAAAATTACGAAAGCTAAAGAGCGTATCTCCTTTTTTCGAAAAATTCAAACAATCCTAAAAAGAGACAACCGTTAGGGATTTGGCCGAAAATTGCAACAAACTGATGGGAGTTGCAACAAACCCGTTCTCATGAGATACACACATACGAATATTTTTTCTAAATATGTTTTCATGGCCTTTTGGGACTTTTTAAGTACTTTGACATCGTAATCTCGAGAAAAATTCTTTTCACAAAAACAGCTTTCTCTAGGAGAAAGCAAAAAATACGATATTTTGTAAAATCCAAATAAAAATATTTCTAAAGTAAAAATAGTTGAAACTTTAAAAAATTCAAAATTTCTATACAATCCGAATTTTTTTACCGATCTTTATCAAATGAAATATGTAGCACAGCTAAATATTATTTCCTACCTGTAAAAAAAATTGAGTTCAACCGATACGATCAGCGAGTCAGAGATTCTTAGAGAAAAATTTTTTTCAAAAAATGTCAAATCTAATAAAATCTTACAACGTTGTAAAATCCTCCCAAAAAATAATTGTAGAAAAGTTAAAATAACACACCAAATATTTATAAAAGATATATTTAAAGATGACTAATTGCGGCCATTACTTATCTCGGTATTTTGTTTTATCGAGAACTGCTCTAACGGGCTGTGCTGTAAAATTATTTTTTTTTCTCTGTGATTTCGCGTCTGATCCAAACCAAACATGGCTTAAGAATTCAGTTGGTTACATACGGAACCGGCGTACAATATTCGGTTAAGTAATTATTAGCCTTCACCGAGATATTCAAGGACAACGCATGTGAAGCCCAAATACCTCATCTTGGCAGTTTTGAGAGTTAAAAATATATAAATGAAATTGAATAATTTTAATCAAGTTGATAATACTTTTTATATCAAAGTCTTATCAATGCTATTAGCTGAGATAACGAAAATAAGGATTCTTCAGAGAAAATTACAAAAATTTTAAAGCTTAAATTGCACTTGTGTCTACAAAACTGTTAACATTAATTACCGCTACTTTAATATGCAGCTTATCTCGTAGCCGACGTAATTTATAGCGAAATAATTTAACTAAAATGTTCAGAAAGGTCAGACGGAACATATTTCTGTCTTATCGAGCATTTTAAAAAGCCAAAGAAATCTTAAATATGGACCGCAGCGACGACGTTTCTCTACGATTAATAGGATATCATAGAAAGTATTGAAATACCGCTGATACTCGATTTATCAGAGGGCAGTACCGATACCGCGATTTACTATTGGTGCAGGTGGTTTCATTATAAAATGCTCTTGAGTTCGTTCTTTCATAAATTCGCGACGGCTCGCACGACTCGCCGTCGAACGAATAAGCAAAGATTCATTCGTCTCGGCTTCTCGCCGGCTCGTTAAATCTCGCGTCCACGTTACTTGCGATTCCAAAGGAGAGTACAGAGCTCCGCGATTTCATAATGCAATTACCGATCGGTATGGCGGGATTGCAAGTCATGCGTTTCTCGCTGCGCTTGATTCTCTTCTTTTTTTCTTCCTCACCCGCTCACCATATGCACCTTGCCTTCCTCGATTTATTCTCGTGCACCTGAGGTTTCGCTCTTTCCGGTCATCCTCGCAAACGTTGATTCGGTTTATATTCAATACAAATGGGTAATTTCATTAAAATATCATTGATAATTGTACGTTAAATAAAAAATTGTGTAGCATTTTTGATAAATTAAATCCAACTGCCAAGAACATCGAAAAATTATTTCAGATTTTTAAGTCGCAGACTTTAGAAGAAAAAAAACAAACCCCCCAACAATTCACTTGATAATATCTCGTCTGCGTGTAAATAATTTAAAAAAATAATTTGCAGGATTTATTTCAAAGCAACAAGACATATTAATATCTGAATCGTAAGGAAATATAAAGATCGGAAAGAGAGAATCGATGCAGACTCGTTGTCTCCGTGACTGAAGTATATTTGCCAAGCATCACTGCATCTCTTCTCTATACATTTTATTTTCATTTTGCAGTTAACCATATGAAGCTAACAACTCTGCGATATTGCAACGAGGAACATGTTCTACATGCATACCGCACATTACAGGCATTTAAGATAAAACCTTCTGGTCTTGAGTGTTCAATATGTAGGCCGTACGTAATAATCCGCGAGTTTTAAAATGCTACGAGCTATAGCACCGATTCGCCTAAGTCACTCGATACGGTTGGTGCGCGTATAGAGCCTGAGGTGTAAAATCGAGGATACTCGATGAGATGAGACAAGGCAACTCTGTCCGATTCCGTAGTATTGCTGTACACACTACTCGCAGCATATTTCTAGCTGGGAGGGCGTTAAGAAAAGCGTAACCGGCAGTTTAGCGAAGCACGTACATGCTATAAAGTTCCACGGTGGAATCGGCGGCGAAGCAACACGCCAACGTTTGTATATATGTATATACATTACGGCTACGGCCCCGGACGACCGATTATGGTTACACTTGTGTGGTGTGCAGTTATCATCATGGCGTTCCAGCTCAATCGCCCGAGTGAGCATTGCTAACTGCCATCCGACAACAGCCGCAAAACGTGTACGGTTACCAACGGGTTACGGCATCGCGCCTCCTTCAAAACTATCTTTGACCGAGCTCTGTTTATATGTTTGTTCAGTTTATTTTGATGCAACGACCAACGCTATTTACCACGGTTTCGAGTTTCGAACGAACGAGCAAATTGATTCATGTACCAGGCACGAACATTACTGGATTAAAAATCATTCAAATGATTAATCTGATACAAATATCGTTCAACAATGAGGGAAAACTGATCGTCTTCCGGGGTTAAAGTGACAAAATATTTATTCGTCGGTATTACGAGTGAAGTGGTAGTCTTGATATATTAGAAATAAACTATAAAAAATCTAACGACTCGAAAAATGTTTACATATTTTGGAGTCATTTTATTCTTTGGCAGTCACCGATTGATTTATCTTTCTCAACTCCATTCTAGCTGTATACATTATCCTGTACATTGATCCTAGCAGGTTGCTTCGACTCTCCAACGTTTTTGATGATAAACTTTATTTGCGTAAACCAGAAATTAGAATATTTTCGAGTGGAATTTTATTGAAATTTTTTCTGTGGATGTTGGTTATATGAATTTATTCTGATTAGCTGTTTTAAGAATTTAAATAAACTTCTTCCGTTGGCTAAGATTCGAGTCTCCTTATTTTTTTTTAACGGTTATTATTATACGCATTTTAAGAGCACTAACTTCGCACACTGCGTTACACCTTCGATTTCCTTTATTCGTTTCGTTATGCCGGAGAAAGTGGTCGTGGAGAGTGTTCGATTGGTCGATACATTGAGAAGTATTTCGAGAGTACAGTGTAAACCAAGCGCAGAACATTCGAGAGCGCTTCTTGAAAATTTTTCGGGTGGTCTCTTCACCTTTCTCTCTTACCATCGAGACTGGTAAATAATTATTACTCCAGATGGTTTCGCGACGAGCTACACACGTTATTATTAAATATTTTCTCTCGTTTCTCTCAAACTTTTTTAAACGCCCGCGCCCATCACCATTTATCTCAAGAGCTTGGCAAACAGTATTGTTTTCCACTTACAGTCGAGCTTCGCACATATTACGCGGAATTTCTCTTGGCAAACAAAAATTAAATAAGAAAAAGAGAAAATTGCGGCAAATTACGTTTGGCGAGGAGCTCTACTGTAGCAATAATTCTCGAAGCATTGAAAAATATCCGGCAGACGATTATATCAGAGAATTCACGCGCTGCGGTTTAAAATGTTAATTCAAACGTCCATTAAAATTTGCTCATCTTATCCCAAAGCTTTCACCGTCAAATGCGTTAACCTGTGCTGCAGTTACTTCTGCAGAGCTCCGCAAATATTTTCCTTTGATTCTTTCAGGCGCTTAAACGTGACGAAATTTTATTACCGCAATGAGAAATGAAAAGCAATAAAAAGTTGAAGATGTTGATTATTGCCTCGGCGCGAGATACACACGTGGGCGTGGTTAACCGCGGATTCTCCAGTCCGTCGCAAACCGAACGACGGACAGTGAGCGAAAGTTTTCGCGGTGAAAACTTTCGGGAAGATATTCAAATGCGTCAGGTGTTGCGTCCGTGTGGACCACGTACAAAACTCGTTCTAGAACTCTTGCGGGCAATGCCCGATGTCTCGACCGCGGTCCGAGTTCACGAGATTCTCGTTTTAATGCCAAATTAACTGTAAAAAATTCTAAATAGTAATGAGAAATATTTTTTTTATACTATTAATTGCGCATAATAAATCGTAACAATTAGCTTTGCAAGTTCCTTTGCAATGGGTGGTAGTTGACGTTGTGCTCCGGGACAAATGTTTCTCATCTAGATCGTCCTCATTCTAAAAAACATCTTCGTTTATTATTCTCGCTCTTCGATGTTCTTCCACACAACACGGTAGTTGTACGGTAACTTATCTCAGCATGTCCCTCGGGCCTTTCGCTTATCCTAATCAGTCGCGTAAAATCTACCGGCGCTCGTTGCGGCCCGCAATACTTCACCGATCATCTCACTTCCGGTTGGAGCGTTTCCCGACGCTCGGTACGCTGCATTTGTTCCATCGTTTATCTCAAATAGGAGAAAAAAAAATCCATTTTATTGCGATTCTAGCACATTTTTTAATAAAAAATAAAACATTAGACTATATTCGCGATATTCCAGATGATCTGAGCCACTTTTTGGCCAAACAACATTGGGATTCGTTACATTTTTAAACTGAAAACCAAAAGCAAAGAACATAGCTCTCTAAAATGTCAGATTTTACGAAGAGTTTTCTTTCTTGACAAACCCTATTGATAAACTGGAAAAATTACACAAATTTCAAGTAAAACGAAACTAAAACCAAAATTTAAAGCAAGCTTAATAAAAACTCGAACGAAAGCCGAAAAAAACTGAAAGTACAGTGTAATTTTATTGCAAGTGCCTCAACGTACGAAAAAAAAACTTGTGTCGTCCTTTTTAAAATGCATGGTGTTAAAAAAAATCTGTAAAGCCTCTGACTATACAGAACCATCAAATCATATTTTACACAATATGATTACATCCCAAACGCCTCATTGTTACGAAATGACGTAGTGTGTTGTCCCTCCTGAAATCTCAAAGCCACAATATTTACACCCTCGTCTCATTCTCCCATTATCGTATACTCTTCGCAGCAACAACATGGCCTCGAGAGATTACAAGAGTCCAAGAAGACGCGCGCGACGTTCGTCCGACATGTACCATCAGCAACAGCGACCCTAGAAAGAAAAAGAAGAAGAGCCAAAGGAGAAGAAAAATAAATAAATCGAATAACAAGAGAGAGGACGATGAGCGGATTGGAAAAGAAGCGCGGGAGGAAGGGGGAAGAGTGGTTGAAGAGTGAGCTTCTTCACGATAATGCAGCGAGCTGAACGTCGGCAGGGACCGGTTGTGGATCCGACCAGTTGCAGTTCCTTCGTCTCTCTGTATATACCGCTTCGTGCGTTCTTTTCGAGTCCGCTCTGTACAGCCATCCTCCTCACCGAGTAAGCTTCCATGCAGACCGTAAAATACACCACACGCCACTTCACTCGGTACGCTCTCTCAAGAGACGTGGACGGTCCAGTCGCGCTGGCTACGAGAAAGATGAGTCCTCCACGGATGTACCTGTTGCACACACAATTCCATCTCGTTCCCTTCAGTTCCTTTCGCCGGTATTCCGGCTCACCGGTATATCTGATCCTAGCTCCCTTCCCCATCGTTATTTCTCTCACTCACCTTCCCTGATCCCCCTCCTCCATTGTATGTATATGTATTCCACGCGTATTCCGTGCGTAAACTTTTTCCTACGCAAGCATCACCGAGTTTACGAGTAAAATGTCTATCCACGTGCACACGTACACCTGTGGATGTACGCTATTTTTTTCTTCTTGTAATACATCGGTATATATGCATATGTGTAGAGATATTTTTCGTGCCGGTGTTTCTCCTGTTCGTATATTTAATTCTTTCTCATTTTTTGTGTGTCAAGTTACTTATACGAGACGAGTATAAATGTATGCGAGGCAGTGCATTTACCATGCACACTAACAATGGCTCTTGACATCTCGAAGCGTATGATTCGATATCCGTGTGGTTGAGTTCTTCGCTAATGCGAGCTACACCGTTGCTCTGTGGTTTCTTATCTATGTGGATGTGCGTACACAGCCTGTTCATCTTCTTCTTCTTCTTCTTCTTCTTCTTCTCGCCATACTCCTGCAGTCCCAGAGCCTACTGCCGGCACGATTGTTCCCTGGTGGGGGATCATACAGCGCACCTGACACACGAGCCGTGCGCCAGTCCCCCTGAAAATCCGAACTGCGCTCCTGAACTCAGTATCCGTTGGTCGCGCTTACCGTCACGATCGCTCGAACGAAATCGATCGAGGCTCTCGCAAAGCTCAACCGAGCTTTTCAGTCGATTGAATTTTCATAATCTTCGTACAAAGTGATAAAGTTTGGTGATTTTATTCTCGCGACACAGTGATTTTTATTGTAACTATTATTATATTCGGAGAAAGTACATTTTTCCATAATTTTTTTTCTAGGGGATTTAGAAATTTTAAGAAATCATTTTAGAGGAGAATTCAAGAGAATTTGAGCTTCGATTTATTGTTAATTCGAAAGAATACATTTCATTTGTAATCAGTGATGAATTTTTAGCACATTGCGAGGAAATATATCAAATTAAATATTTGTTCAATTGTTAAGTGTACATTTTTCTCTAATTCAATTACAAATTTTGCTGAGGAAATATATTTTTTGTTAATTTAATGAAATCTTAGTTAAATTGATTAATCGGTGATTCGTATTTGGTTTGAAATTAATGAAAAATTTATTTAAAATTACAATTGTAATAGAAACAAGTTGGAATAGCATATTATGATAGATATTTGCTTAATTAAAAAAAAAAAAAAAGAAATTTGAAACGAATTAAAATTTCGTTAATTCAACAGAATTGTCATAAAATTGTTAATTTCTAATTTGCATTTAATTTTAAATGAATTACTGTGCATTTTAATGGATTAAGTTGAATGATCGAATGAAATATTAATGAAAATATTTGACAAATTAGAGAATCGATCGAATATAAAATTGCAGTTGTGCAACAAAGTTGCAGTTGCCTCAACGAAATGCTTACAAGTTCCAAGAACTTTTTAAATGTCAATTATTCGCCGATCACGATATTGTAAGCGAGGTGATAATTTGGTACATCGTTTGGTAGATAATATGCTCTGGGCCATTGCTCCTAATGACTCGCATGGCCCGATTTCACTTGAATAATCGATTCCCGAGCGTACGAGTTAATAACAATCATAAGCTCGCACGAGCCTTCCCGGGCCCGAGAGCGCGGGAGAGTACGAGCGGTGGTTTACGATATCGATAACGGTAAACTCGTAGGAAAGTAGCCGAGGGTCAGGTGTCCTCATTGGCCGAGCGATATTACAAGACCATTCTTGGGAGCTATCGCATCCAAAGAAAAGAAAAATAAACAAATGAGTCTCGAAATAACAATACATGACAGAAGCTTGCTGGAAAGAAAAAAACTTGACTCTCGAATTCTCTGCTGTCGATTTTCCCAATCTAGGTTCAGTAATATCATTATTCTTGTATCTTCGTGGATACATTGTAACTCGAGGTGACTGAGTAATATTGAGAGCTAGAGAGAGAGAAAGAGAGAGAGAGAGTACGAGAACCTTCGTCGCGTAGCAAATACACCGATCAATCGCGAAGAACCAATAAACGAACCAACGAGTGGATCCAGTGCCGCCTAGTTGCAATTAAAAAGATAAATGTGAAACGTTGCGTCGTCGTCCCTCTTCCTTCTCTCGATATTGCTGCACCGAGAGTCAACGAGAATTCCACCGAGTGCGCTTCTCGAGTTCATTCACAACTCGACCCCCGAGCGATAAGGATACACAACGGTCTGGTTCTCCGCGTGCTTTAAGCTCTCAGGCATCTCCGCAGTGATAGAGGATCGAGTCAACGGTAGATTTATAAATACACATCGTGTCTATAATACAGTGTGTTTGAAAATTACAGTTGGGACGATCAGTGAAACGAGTAAGAAGCAAGAGAGTTCGGATCGAATCGAAGTGGCGAAAGGACGAGAAGAGATGCTCGGCATTTGGAAAAGCAAAGAAGGAAAACCCGGGAGCATCTCGAGTGAGTGAGAACGATAGTGCGAACCAAGAGACAAGGGGCATATAGTATATATAAATATAGAGAGAGACGAGGAAGATCTTGATCGTCCAAGTTCGAAGGGAGGCGAGATTTTGGAGAGGCCGTAAGCATAACGGTAAAGGTCCGGTGAGTCTGGTCCAAGGAGCAGAGCCATGTCTTCGGCGAAAAGCAGCCTGAGAGTAGGCGGGGGTGCTCAGAGGCCGGGAACCGGTAGTCAAGCTGGATCGACGAACACGACAGGCGTTGGAGTATCGAGACTCTCAAAAGCCAAGAGCAGTCCCAACGTGTCGAGACCGACGCCCACGCAGAGGCAAATTGCCATCAGACTCGATGATCGAAGCCCTCAAGCTTCCTCAGCTTCAAAACGAAGCCCTCCAACCGGTCTCGCGAGGACCGCGATGGTAGGAAGTAAATCGTCGCGAATCGTCGCTCCCTCGACGAAAACCCTGAACAACGTGACGATCGTCCACATATCGGCAAGGGAAACGGATAATTTGCCGATTCCTCAGAGTCGCACGATAAATTCTGGCTCGAAGCTCGTGCAAACGATCAAGGGTCCGGTCTCTGTGAAATCAGAGCAAAAGAAACGAGCCGGGAAGGACGTCGGTCCGACTTCCTGTACGATACTGGAGGACCGAGCACTTTTGAAAAAAGGGCTCAGCTGCAGCCCGGAAAAAGTACCGAGGAAACCGGAAGCTTTGCGCAAGAAGAGTCTCAGTCGATCCACTAGCCTGTGGAGCGTACCTGTAGACACGGACAACAGCGGAAACCGAGTCTATCGACAGAGCACCGGCACGATGGAACCTAAAAAGGAATCTAGGAGCGAAAAGACGAATAACAGTGGCAAGAGCAGCCTCAACCGGACGACCAGCCTATGGAACGTACCCTCGGACGGTTCCACTTGCGGCAGAATGTCCGGGGCGAGGTCTGTCTCTGGTCTAAGACCAAGCAAGATACCGCTCTTCACTCAACACCTCGGCAGCCAGATCAACCTGGGTCAGTCTCTCGCCGATCTATCCGTTGTAGATCGGATCGGAGAGAAGTTACAGCCCAGAATCATCGACTTTACCGACGAGGTCGATCGTGCCGTCGAGGATCACATCTATCAAAATTGTCGGGAGGCCAATGGCCTCATCGTCGGAGAGGATGACCCACAGGTCGCTGGTTCTGCGCCGATTTACGAAAATCTCAAGGAGAGCAAGAGATACGCCTCAGGCCTTGATATTTCTGTGGAAAAATCAACCGATGTTGAAAATCCAAAGAAAGAGCTCGTAAGAACTAAATCAGCGAATTTGGAAAGTCAGATGACGTTCGATCTGGAGAAAAGAGCTGCAGAGTTGATGGCAGAACTGGACGACGATGACGATACCTCGACGGAAAAAATTCCGATTAGAGATACCAGAGTTAACATCAGTTCCCCCAGAATTCATATTGATAGCAGAAGAGAAACTGTGGCAAGGAATCCTGGAGATAGAGTCAACGGCCAGGCAAGACCGATGGAGCGACCGGAGGCTTTTGAGCGAAGCAGATTCATTGCCAAGAGCCAGGAGAGTCTTATGTCCAGAAGAGAGCCCGAAATCAGTATAAAGGAGATTAGGAGAAATTGGGAGCAGCAGATAAGACGCTCTCAGGGACCTGAGCCACCGGAGGTTAAACCAAAAACGAACTTACCGTCGAGAATCAACAGCGCTACTGTAAATCTCACGAAGAAGACCTTGGTTAACTCCGAGACGACTTTGGAACCGAAAAAAGCTATCGCCAATGGAAAAAAAACAAAGGATATCGTGCATTTGGTAAATTTCTTCAATTGTAAGAACACCGAGTCGACGAAAGAGGTTGCCATTCAAGACTCTTGGCCCAAGATCAAGGATTCGCCGGTTACTATGATCGATCAAGTGAATATTATTAAGAAGGAGAAGGACAAGGACGAGAAGAGCAACGGATATTCATCCGATGGCAATTGTTCGGAGGACAGTGGCCATATGAGCAACGAGAACGACGTGGAATGGAAAGAGGAGGCTCATCGGAAGAGCGAGAGATTCCTTAAGGAAATAATTCACGATCTTGATTCGAGCCTGGAGAGGACCATAGAGGTTTTTGACTCTACACCAATTGTTCAGCGTTTTGTGCCCGAGGAGACGAAAAAGAGGACCCTGAAGAGTAGCCTTTCGACTTCCAGCGGTGCCAGCAGCATCGACAGTTGGGAAGAGACCACCAAGAGTACGAAGAGACTCACGATTGTTCGGAGATTCGAGGAAAATGCGGCTGAGGAAGCCTCACCGAGCGTCAAGAGATCTTCGTTGGAGGTCGACAGAGAACAGGTTACTTTTTTTATGTCGGATTTAAGAGGAGATTTCGTTAGTCTTCGTGTTCCCCGTGTGATCAGATCTCGGGATTAGAGGCTCCTTTCGAAGCTGTACGATCAGTTAAAACCTTACGGTGTTATTTTATTCTGCGAAATACATATTTTGGCTCACGAATTTCAGAAATTTGGGTTAACATCCAACATTCTCGGAGAATCTTGAGATATATTTTTTATTGTACCAACAAAATTTGCTTTTAACGTTGACCATGCATAGGAATAAAGAGAAAAGGAGGTTCATACATTTTTTTTAGTACAAATGTTTAGTTATTCCATGCTGAATGTGCGTCATCGAAAAAAAAAAAAAAGTATACTAACTTTACGGTGATTACGTGAAAGTTCTTTTTTCTATTTATTTTCGTCGAGATGGTACTCACTAGGTCAGCGATCTCGGTGACCTCAAGTTCTTCTTGACCCAATGTCTCAAAGCGGAACGAGCCGGCCCCGCTATTCACCGTCTCCGGAACGCACATAATAATTTTCCACGTATAAAGATCGCATTCCCTATGCAATTCTCCCTGGAATCTGCAATTTCTCTAGGCATAATTTCACTTCACGCCTCTTTTACTCTACAGATATTCTTCCGGTCGGGAGCCCTCGAAAGACTGGAGTCTCAGCGGGACGAGAAACTCACAGGACACATTATTCTACTGCAAGCGAGATGCCGGGGATACCTGGCTCGCAGAAAACTCAATACTTTGAAGGTAATCAAATTATTTTTCATATCAATTGCATTATAATAAATTGTTAATATCATAATGCATTGAATTATAATACAGATAATACAAAGCAATTATTTAACGATCGCTAAGCTTTGGAACTGCAATTATTATAATTTTTTAAATTGTAATTTTTAGTAGTAGTTGTAATTTTTGTTATTGCGTTAAGTTTTACAAGTTTTACAAGAAGGTGTGCTATTTTGTTTTTATGATCGTCTGCATCGTAAACAATGGATCGTCAACCAGAGTCATTCAGCTTTTTTTTCCTTTTCTGTGTTTGTTTTTGTGTTATGTATGTCAGCATTAAAAAAATTATTATAACGATTTACAACATTAAAAAAATTATTATAACGATTTACGACATTGAAAAAAATATTATAATGATGTTTTATAAATCATAAACTGTAATCATGGATTGTGATACAAAGTTTATTATTTTTTTATTACTGCGATTACAATGAATTATAAGAACAATAGTACAACCGATTGTATTACACGATACTCGAAGCAATGATTTAATGGTCGCAACGATCAAGATATTCGTGTATTTTATTTTATAGATGATAAATTAGAAATTATGAACGTGAATAATAATTTGTTTAAAAAATTAACGTTAAAATAAACAGTTTTGAGGTAAGGTTGCCAGTAACAATCTAAGAACCAGCAGCCTGACAGTCAATGTTAGGCTATATATATTAATATATACGATATATACCGTTTACGTATAGGGTGGCTGGGTTTCTGGTTGGTTATCGAGGATTTATCTTATGTATAATGTCATCGGGTATTAAGCGTAATGTATTCGAACGTAAAAAAAATTTAATCAACAGTTATTACAAAGAAAATAATAAATTGTAATAGTCGATGACGATGCAACGATTTTTTTTCTGTTATTATAGCTGCAAGATTTGGCAGTGAGATGCATTCAGAGAAACGTAAGAAAATTGATGTCCGTGCGAGAATGGCCATGGTGGAGATTGTACGTGAAAGTAGCACCTTTGCTAAACGTTCATCGTACCGAGGATCAGCTAAAAGCTCGGACGGTGAGTCGATAAGTTATCTCGATCTTCCGCAATTTCGTAATCATCGATTATTCGACGTTGTGTGATTCCAATGGCCATTAAAACGCCGAGTAAGCTCAGAAAATAAATTAATGGGAAAACGTTTGCTAACGTTCACTTGAAACTAGTAAAAGATATGTCTTGCGGGCATGAGAATAAGTTACTTGGCATGCACCGCTATCCGAGACAAGTTTACTACATTATTTACTCGTCGAGTCTCTCAAACCTTCTGTCTTTCACCGGAAGTAATGTAAAAGCAGAAGATCGTTAAAGTAAGAATACGCGAAATCTTAAATTTCACTGCAATATCGTCGCCTTGACTTTCACAGTCAGACCTTGATCTTGAGCCAAAGATTATCGTAACGCTCTTGTTTCTGTTTTTGCAGGAGGAATTAGAGGTTTTAAGGGCAAAGGTGGAACGCCTCGAGCAGGAGCGAAACCACTTGAAGCACGACAACGACAAACTTGAGGCCAAGGTGCGTAGAAAGTGATGAAAATCGAATTAAAGGTTTATCTAATCGTCGCTGATGTATCGCTACGGAAGTGCGACTCAAAGCGAGACAACGATTGGGTATTGTTCGCTCTTTCATCTAATCAACTTTTGCAACGCTGCGCAAAGTTTCTTTTCGGTGTTTTTCGTAGTCTCTGCGTTACAAAGTATCGTGAAGCAGAGCTCACGAGGATGAGCTTCCGGGCAGAATTTGAGCTCGTAAAACTTGTGGCCGCGCTGCTGCCCACGGGGTATAACGCAGCTACGTGTTAATTAAACCACTTAAACAGCTGCCGCAAAGAGCCGTCGGGGAGCACTTAGCGATGCAATGCGGTGAAACGAGAACCCCGCTGGTTGAAGTACCGCAGTTTATAATCTACTATTGGACTGAATTTTTCTTACTTTCCACAAGTTCGAGTGTAGTCAAGGCGTATCTCCGTCGTGGCGATGCTTCACGAACGTTCGGAGGCTCTTCGGGCACTCGTTTCAAATCTTCTTTCTCACGGGTCTGATATTAACTAGCCGAGAATGAGAAACTGAATTAGAAGAAGTTTATGAAAGGAAAATAAGAGTGGTTTGTAGCTACCCGAGGGGCGACATGGCGGGGAGTTGTCTGGATATCGTTTGCCACTTCGAGTGCTCCATCGTTGCGAAGCCGTTGAAAGCCTATTCTTCGACTCTCTCTCGTGATTGACAGGCTCCATAAATATTATCAGTCGTTTAGAAATGAAGAGTTCAAGACACGTGAGTACATGCGATTCTAGTGAAAACAAATCGTACGTCAAATTGTCTCGTTGTGTGACTTGGAAAAATTTACACTCATCCTCGCGTCCTTTTTTTATTCGAATCTCTGTTGATTTTTCTTATCCTTCAGTGATATACACTGGGCAAGCTCTTGGTTTTTTTTTTAAAGCCCTTCCGACAAGTCTACCACTCATCACTCTGCTTGTCAAAATATAGTAGGAGTAGCGGTTGTTTTTAATGTTTCTGTAGTGAATCCCGCATTCACTTATGCCTCTCTCTCTCTCTCTCTTTCTCTTAAATTTGGGCGACCTTGATGGCTCATTCATTCAAGAAACTCGAAGATCGTGCTCTGTACACCATCGAGTAACCCTCTCATTCGTCATTCACGTATTTAATTGATTAGTCGCCGCATGTTGGCGTGCAAAAAGATTATAATCTCCGTTTAAACATTTCGCGGTATACATCCTTTGACTTTTTGTTCTCGTGTAGATAACCGCGGCGCGTGTCACCGACCAATCACAACGGTCCGATCGTCACGGGCGCTCCAATGGCAAGCCGTTCATTATATCCCGCATGCCAAGAGCCTTCTCTTGCTTTTTTCTAGAATTCTTGTTTATTCCGGAATTCCGTTGGAACTTTTTTTACGCCAACTAGCGAAATCACTGCAGAGTGATATGAAAAATTTGTTTTTCAATAAAATAAAAGTGTTATTTTGAAATTTTGGGATCGACGCTGAAGAATAAGACGTAAGCGACTCAGCCGCCGAGTCGAAAATAGTAAAATACGACGAACTGGAAGTTACTTTTGTCTCGACACTATCCGTCAACCCACTCGATTATTCCGGAGTATCTCACGATGCCGGATGCATATCACTCCGGTGATTCCCTTACTCCTCTCTGATTTTTTAATCCATTTGCTTCATCGCGGACTTGGCTCAAGGCCAAAAGGCGTTCGCTCTTTCTCAGAATAACTCGGAGGTGACCACCTCCACCGTCGTCACACCTCCGGCAGAACCTGGTGGTGAACAGGGCAGTCGGCTCGTAACTCCCCGTCGATCCGGATGTCATTACGCAACGGAAAGACGAACGCGAGAGCATTTAAAGTTCCTCGACAACTTGAGAGGAACTAACGATACAAAAAAATACGAAAAAATTGATAAAAACACGATAAAAAAAATTAATACGAATCCCGCGTAAGACTCCAACGAGGCTGTTTCCACCCAACAAAAGTGAAAATTACGAATTCTGAATATTATGAAAGCATATTTGGAGTGCTAACGACGAGTCGACGCCGAAATATTTCGAATTTTCCATGAGTATTTGAGTGTGAGTCTGCATTTGTCGATAGATCTTACCAGGAGTCTACCTATCAGCATAGATATTTAATGTACAAAATGATTTCTTGATCTCCGACCGAATTGAAATGAGATTTTGTTAAAGGGCGGCCGAAAGAAAATTGAAAAACTGCATAAAACCGAGAAATCTGTTTACAAAAAGTGGTCATGATACTCGGTAAAGCCGCAAAACGCAGCAAGTAACACAACCCTGAAAGATGCCGTTATCCCCGACGTTTTTCGTTCGAACGCCACCGTCACGCCTGACGTCCCCGGGACCGCTGCGTTTCAACAATGCACACGATGGCAACTCGTCGAATTCTTTTTCGAATAACTTATTATCGGGCAGCACGATGAGGAGCCCAGAGCCAAACAGTCTGAGTTCGATAGCGAGTAATTCGTCGAGAAGGCCGCCCTTGCCGCCTAATCACTTCAAGGCGAGGCCTCTCAACAAGATAGCCGTTATAAAACCGAATAACACCGCGCGAATAGTCAGCAGAAGTCCCTCGCCATGTCTGTCCTCGAGTTCGCGATGCTACAGATCCACAACTCCTGTAAATCGAGGCTTGAGATCGTCCTCCGCTCTATCGATGCACTCTAGAATGTCCGACTCGCCGACACCTCGAAGATTTTACCCTCAGGAGAGTCTTAACACTGATTACTATTCGGATCTCGAGGAGATATCGGCGAAAGAGCAGGCTCCGGTGGTCTTTGACGCGAGTCTCAATTTTGTCCTTGGAATCGAGAAGCAAAAGGTTCGACAGTCCTTCAGACCAACGGCTTCGCACCTCGAGCCAACCACCGCGTCTTCCTTGCTTTCCTCGCGAATAGCTCATTTTTTACAACGCACCGATCATATTATGGAAGAATGGCGGAGTCTGGGCCACAAGGACGACACCGAAGAGCTTGAGAATCTTACGTCTCTGCCTCATAACGACCGGCATCGGAAACTAGGGAGGAGCAAGAGCGCTACGAATATTATGATCAAGGGATTTCAATACTACAGCAGAGCAAACAGTGTTGCGAGAAGTCCTAACGGCTCTACCGCGAAATTATCTTGTCTCGATGAGGACAGGACACTCTACGAATGCAACGACGATGAGGTAGCTAGACGATACCGCAGGCGTTGCAATTTGGGATTTTTTTTTCTCACGAGGATGATTCCTCGTGAGACTGTAATCAATAAAACCTGACCTAGATTCAAGCTCACCTTCGAATGATTAACTATCGTTTCTTGCATGTTTACCATCTGTTTAAAACATATTTTGTATTTTTTAATTGCAGCTGAGCGTAATGTCAGCGGATTTTGCAGAGGAGCACTCGACCTCGACGCTGGCTGCGGAGAGAATCGATGCCGAAACTTCGGAGCGTTTGCGATTAGAACGCGAGCTTCAGGACGTTACAGAGACGAATAAGAATCTTCAGCAAACAACCGAGCGTTTGGAGATGGAATTGTTGTACGCGAGAGCCGCTGATCTTAATGGTCTCACGGATCTCGAAGATGGAGAGGACGGAGGCGTTTACAAACAAAGATACGAGCATGCTATAAGAGAATTGGAGTTCACGAAGAGAAAGATGGCTCAGCAGCACGAAGACGACTTGGAACAACTCGTTGGGCTCAAGAAGCAACTCGAAAAGAAGGTAAAAAACTTTTTTTTTTCCTGCGTATCTATGCGGAACGAAAATTGTGTCGATAAATTGCGGAAATCGTGTTGCGAGTCTCTCAATCTTTCGCAAACTATAAACAAGACACGAGCGACCAGATGGACCAGTCAGGATAGAAATAATCTTTCGTCAAATCGCGAGAAGTCTGCAACAGTTTGCTCGAGGGAAAACGAGGCTCCAATGTGTTTCAAATGCTCCGTATCAGTAGCATTCGCTACAGTGGTAGACCTATTTACCAGGACAGTTTGTTTTGGCTCGGGGTATTCCCGACCTACATCACATACCGCTCAGCTCGACCTTTCTCACGAATGAGCTTAATAAAACTGCTGGGTGTCCCGCTTTCGCGGTTTCTCGAATTCACATCCGACACAATTATTCGATGATTATTATCGTTTGTTTTTTGTTTTGTTTTGTTTTTTCTAATTTTACTTCACAGCTCGCCGACGCTTACGAAGAAGTCGAGGAACAACGTCAAGTCGTTGGTCAGTGGAAGCGAAGAGTGCAGAAGCTCAACGGTGAAATGCACGATCTGCGTTTGCTGCTCGAGGAACAGACCGCCAGAAACAATCTTCTCGAAAAAAAACAGCGCAAGTGAGTTATCGGACAGTTCGAACGATATTAATAACGAGTCGTCGCTTTTGCGCTCGCGATAGTCAACGAATTACGCGAACGCTTTGGCGTTGACTTGAATTTTATTTACAATTAACTGCGGATTAGTACAAAAATCATGTAGAGTCTCGGCTGTCTCGACGTATCATCGAGAGAATCGAGACGCGGTCGTTGTGTTTGTTCGCTCACCGGACACCGGCGACAGCGGCTCGCTCTATTCTCATTTTACCGACCGCAACAAGTGTTTGGCCGAGCGCCAGGCCATCGGTAACCGCGACGAGCGCACACGGCTCACAGCGGTCTGTGCCAACTTCGAACATATTGAAAATTGAATGCCCCGGAATAGAATCCCTGAGGCGATCGGCTCCCTCCCTCTCGTAACTCTCAGTTACTTCACGATCGAGTAACACGCTTTAACATGGATTCTCGCTTAGGTTTGACGCTGAGACCCAGAATCTTATGGATGATTTACGCCAAGAAAAGGCCCAACGCGAACGACTCGCGCGTGAAAAGGAAATTGCCATTGCCGAGAAATTCACCGTCGAACAGAACTTGAGCGTAAGTCTTTTTATTGTAACTCTCTCTTAATTTTATCCTCAAATGGGACACAATTAAAAATACTTTACGTATATGTTTCAGGAAAAAGTTTCATTCGATCAGAATCAATGATACTAAGAAAAATCATTTTTAATAATAATGATACAACAAAAATTATTAATAAATAAGTTACTAAAAAAAAATGTTTGTCAAATCATTAGATAACTTATTTTTTTCTCTCATAAAAGGAATTTGTTGAATTTTCGAAATTTTTCAAAATGTTTTTTGCGAAGTGTTTGGAATGTCGCTAATCATGGATATGTGTTTTTATCAATAGATTGCATATCGAACATAAGAAATTTCTGGTTCATCGAATGAACAGTTTTATAATAACAACCGTTGAAAATTCTCGGAACTGACATTTTTAAACCACTAGAAAATAACTGAAAGAAAAAAAATGATACGTATTCGAAAAAATCAACATATTTATTAAAAAAAAATAATTAAGCTATCTAAACATTTGTTAAATAATTACTTTTTAAAACTTACTTGTTAATAACTTGATATTATTATTCTTAATTAGTGTTCTTAGTATCTTGAACGGTTTTTAAAAGATTTTTCTCTTATGATAAATCAAAGATAATCGTTAGAAAAAAATAATCGCACGGAGAAAAATATACTGAAGTTTCCCATTTCAAAGTTAACAACAATTAAAAATGTTGCAAATAATAATTGAGTAATTAATAAAAGAAATAGCGTTAACACTGTATATTTTTTATTCGAAGGATGCGAGGCTCGAGATCGAGTTACAAGAGGAGCGACTTCACACCCTGAGCCAGGAACTGGAGGAGCTGACTTTCGGTGGTAAGACGGAGGAGGAAGTAGCCCAACTTAAGAAGGCGAAACACGAGCTCGAGAAGAAGGTCAAGGACCAGGAGGAGGAACTCGACGACCTGGCGGGACAAGTGCAGCTCTTGGAGCAGGCAAAGCTTCGTCTGGAGATGAGCATTGAACAGCAACGCAAGGAGATGCGCAAAGAGATGCAACAGCGAGACGAGGAACTCGAGGACTGTCGCGGCAATGCTCACAAGAAAGTCAAAGCTCTCGAATCGCAGTTGGAGAACGAACACGAGGAGAGAACGATATTGCTGCGCGAGAAACACGAGCTGGAGAGACGTTTGGTCGCATTTGAGGAACAAGACAGAACTGATCGTGCCGCAGAGGCTGAAACTACTCAGAGGTAGACAAACTGAGTTTTATTAGCTGCTTCATTCGGTCGATACTTTGTTGATATCGCGTGCGAAAATCTTTTGTGTTGAATTTTTTAATTATCAGACACTTTTATTCGTCCGTCACGCAGGTTTAAGAGGGATCTTAAGAGAACTCGAGCTCTGCTGAGGGATGCCCAAACGATGTTGGAGCGTGCGAAAGGCGACTCGACGAGCAAAGCAGCACTCCGACAGTTGAAAAATCAGTTGGAGGACGCTGAATGCGCTCGGGCTGTCGCGGTAAAGGCAAAGCAGGCTCTGGAACAGGAATTAAACGAAACTCAAGCTGCCTTGGAAGAAGCTTCGCGTTCGAGATCCGAAGCTGAAGAACGCGCAAATACGGCGAATCGAGAGAGAACGGAATTGGTTTCGCAGCTCGAAGAAAACGAGGAAGAATTGGCGGAGGTGAGTCGTTGTCGTTATATTATTACAATTTTTTATATTTACGATAAATGTTAATACTTTTAAATAAACCGGGGGATTTTTTTTTCTCTTTTAGGTATTGAAAAAGTATCGCGCCTCCGTTCAGCAAGTAACCGCCGAGCAGGCACAATTACAGGAGGCACAGGTGCAAATCGCCTCTCTGGAATCTGAGAAATCGTCCCTCAAGGATCAACTCTCGGAGCTCAGTCAACGACTAGAGTCCGTGGAGCAGCTTGGAGATCCTACGGCCAATAGCCTCGCCACCAGACGACTCGAATTCCGAGCTAAGGAGCTCGAGAGCAAATTGGAGTTAGAGCAAACGACTAGAGCGCGTCTTGAGGCAAATATTATGTTTAATAATCGATAAAACTAACAAAGCAAAAAGTCGTCAAACAGCGTTAGATTAATTACTTATCATTGTATTTCAACAGACGCAGATAGCCAGGCTCAAGGAGTCCGTTGATAAATTACAAACAGAGACCGCTTTGCTCCGCACGAAGGAGCAAACGGCTCAGGATGCAGCGAGAAGATTGCAGAGATCCCTGCGTGAGGTTAGAGACGAGGCAGGCGCGGCATCGGCGCGTGAACAAGAAGCGACTCGTGCACGACGCGACCTCGAAAAGGCTCTCGAGGCCGCGGAAGCGGAGACGAAAGTCGCGCGCGACGATCTCAGGCTCGCCCTTCAGAGAATCGACGATCTGCAAAGTGCTATACAGGGAGATCTCGACTTGGACTGCAGTGAAGAAGCGACCAGTGAGAACAGTGATAGGTATAGACTTTTACTAATTACTTCGTTTTTTTTTTCATCATATTGTTTATATTTTCATTGGATTTAAAACAAAAAAATCAATTTTTGCGCGACACGATTTAAAATACATTTTTTCATGACTTTCACTTGCAGCGATTGATCCATATCGCCGGCAGAACCCGGTTCAGAGGTCAAAGGCACATAGGTCACTAGGGGACGGAGACTAGCCGGAGGAAACAAGCGTTAACGCAACCCGACTGCCTTCCACGGATTTGACAAGTGAACTCAATTCGATTTTTGAGGGTCCAACGTGTTCTCCTACGCAGGAACACGAGCGAGTGGCGACGAGGAACGATAAAACGCGTATTCTTTGAATCGAGATAGCGAAATACTCGATCGATGACCGGAGAGAGAATGAGAATGATGTTTGGACGAGACATTGACATTGTTACGTCCGATTGATCGTCGCGACGAACCTCTAGTATTATCTTTTTATCCTCTATTGTAATGATCATTTGTACACTAAATCTGACACGTAGAAAGAAAAATGTTCTAATCGTGCTGAATAATTAACTTCGAATTAGAATTGAACAAATTTAATCAATTGTCTGCGCAAGATATTCACGAAGAAAAAAAAATCACAGCCTGTCGAACAATGAAAGAAATGTGCTTATCGTGCTCGTTCTTTTTTTAACGAAGACTCTTGATTATTTTTATCGTTGTTAATTCAATTTTCTCTTTTCTTTGGAAAACATCGTCTTCGTATTTCACTAAAAGAAAGAAAGAGTAAGAGCGATTGTCGCGAGAATCGTAGAGAAGGCTTCTCGGGCATATTTTATATTTAAAGTTCACACTCGGAACGTAAGCCAGCGCTTCGAGAAGGAACTTGAGATAATAGCGACTAACTTTTAAATCATGAGAAATAAAATAAAGCGTTAATTTTTTCATTTTATTTTGTATTATTGATGCGCGAGGGCTTTTATGTCGTTGTTCGCTGTTTCGCGTGCTGTTTCTATAATTCGTTTTAGGGTTTGGTGCTAGCCGCTCTCGATAGAGACGACGACGACGCTATTATGGCGCCCGCGCGCGCGTGTCTCTCAGTCTTCCAGGGCAAACCCGGACCGAACGATTTCATTGCATTTTGTAAACAGATGTGCGCGCGTTCGCTAAAATTACCTCACGCTATTCGGTACTTTTAACGATACGCAGTTCTAGATATTTAAGCCGAATTTGATACGAGAATTTATCTGTATCACGTTCTAGATTAATATACGAGCTAACAGAGACGAAAACACACACACACACACAACAAAAAGTAACATACATACAGACATATACTCACAATTACACAGGTCGCTTTTACACATGTATACGGCCATTCGCTGACGTTTTTTATTCTCGCGGTCCCTCGATATCTGTATAAAACGGCTGTGGGAATCATCCGTCAAGCGTTTTTTATTTCGTGTATGGAATCTATGTAACTTATTGCTTTGTAAAATGCAGATCTTATTTAATTATTCGACAGTTTGTTATTTATTGTTAAAGTACTAACCATTTCCCTGTAGAATTATTTATTAACCGAACTCACGAAAAAACACAGGGAGGTCGTAGAGCCATATGAAAGGATCATTCATATTCCTAAAGCGTTATAGCAGTTATTCGGATGATAATTTGTCTGCGAATGGTTACCATTCGTCATCTATCATTGGGTGAACGCCGAACTGTTTGATACAATGTACCAACGCTCGATCGATAACCAAAACTTTGACACAAATCTTTGCAGCAAAATCAATTCACCGTCTTCCTCTTTTATCTGAAATATCAATCGTAGCAGAGAAATTCACAATGGAAAAAAAAATCTGTCTCGCACGATCGGCGATCTGCGAGAGGCAGAAAGAGCGGGACGACGTGTAAGCACATCGCCTTAAAGAAAGTCTCAAGTCACGTGATCTATGGTTCGAGAATCTGCAAGAGAGACAGAGCTAAACATTTTCAACATATTTTTCTCAGAGCCAGATTATCTCTGATAAATATTGGATTTGTGACTGTTCCGACGTTCTTAAAAAAATCTGCTTTCGAGATAAATGTGTTGTAAGTTCTAAAGTGAACTGTCGGTATCGAGCCTTACCTTAAGCCAGCTTAACGTAATAAAAATCCACAATAAAACCAGAATCGTCGTTTTATTTCTTAAATAACAACTTTAAATCTGCGATCGGTAGGACAGATTTCTCACAACGAGAGAGAACAATCCCACGGATGTGAGATCAGTGACGTAGAAAACTTTTCTATCGAACGTATTTTATTCTCTCTACACAAGAGATAAATTACTGAATTCCATTTGATTTACAAATAATAACGAAATAACTCCAATTTACCTTTCAATTAGTAACATTGCTGCAGTTGTTTACAAAAGCTATAAATATTTTTCTCTCTTGTGTATAATTGATCTTCAGTAATACAGACAATTCCACAAGGATATGGAATTAACCGTAGCAACTCTGTTGGTAATTTGATTCTGAGTGAACCACTTGAAATCCAGTAGCCAGGATAAATATTTGAGAGCGACTATGACAGAGCGCCAGTCAATTACAATATTAATCGATCAAGGCCACTTATTTGATTGCTCTCGTATACACACTGTACAGTCTACGGTATTTGACTCCTTCGCGATCCAATGTTTCCTTGAAGCATAAACGTAAATCGTGCAAATCGTTCTTATCGCTCACGAGTAAGCAAATGTTGTAATCTTTATAGAAGCAATCCATCATAAAAGGTTACGGCTGCTGACAGTAGCGATAAAGACATAGTCGATGGGGGAAATCGAGCAGAGCCTCGGGGTTGCTTATCGTCGTGTATGAAATTACTCTAGACGTGAACACTTCAGCTGGTTTGAAGCTCGAAGACGAGTGCTTTGGATTTTTTTTTTTTTTAGTATTTTAGAGTACGGAAAAATGGATAAATACAGTGGAATCTCTAGCTAATTAGTGAGTGACAGTTGTGGAAAAAAAATAGATGTTTACTTTATCTCGAGCGATGAGGTACGAGTTTGTTGAGAAATTTTAATTCGTATGGAAGTTCGTTGTAGCTACGCTCCTCGCGATATCGTTTCGCTTATATTAAACTCGCTATCGCCGAGATAAATATAATCGATAGATCGATAATGTCGTCTGCTTGATGTGTAATTAAAATAACGGTAATTGTTTACAAGAAGGACTTTTCCCAATTTTGATATTTTAAAAATTATTTTTGCGCTACAAATGTTTGTTGTGACTCCAACAACAATAATTAATGGAGAGAGATCGAAAAATACGACACACGAAAAATATCTGAAGTTCTTTATGTGGTAAATGTCGAAAATTCGAGCCTATACTCCGATGACCTTCTAAATAGATGCATTTAACGCGTTTTTCGCACCAATGCACTTTAGATTTTTTTTTGTGTGTCGTATTTTTCGGTCCCCCCTATTGATTGTTGTTGTTGGAGTAACAACAAATATTTGTAGCGGAAAAATAATTTTTAAATATAAAAATTGGGAAAAGTAATTCTTGTAAATAATTACCAAAATAACATCTTAAATTTTAATTATCAGGAACGTAACAAGTCGACTGACTATTGATCATCTTCTATGATAATTAAAATAAAAATTTTATAGTCGTGTCAATTAAAAATTAAAAATTAAAGATTCATTTGCCATTGCTGTGACTTGGGATGTTAAAATCAGTTAAACTGAAAGGAAATCCTTAGAATTAGAGAAAATTTTATAACTTTATGTTGATTTTCTTTCTACTATTCACTTCAGATCAATTAAAACAACAATAACAAATTAATCTAAAAATTTATTATGATTAACCTTTTCGCGATATCCGGAAAGTATTCCCGGCCCTCGTATTTTCTAATATTTCGAGTTTAAAGTTTGCAATTCGGCTTCATCTCTTGGAGCAAATAGATCGACCGGTACGTGAACTCCCGTTGCCACTGATTGTTAAGCCAAAGTTAAAGAAGTAATGAAATTATATACAATTACGTCTTTCCACAAGTCTTGCTGGATAACGAGTTGCTACCAAATCACGTGAAACCTCAAATTCGTATCTCTGGTACTTCTAGACATTTCTGAGTCACATTTATAATTTCAGTAGAGCATTGAAGCAGGTTTATGTACTGAAGACGAACCGAGAGTAGATTTGTCGATAGATGATATTAGCTGCATCAAGAGACGCTATAGCGTCTCGACGTGAAATTAAAAATAAAGGAATTAATCTTTCATACACCGACAGTTTGCCTATTTCCTGTGCTGTCGACAGTTAAGAAACTGAAGGGCGTTTACCACACCATTCTACATGGTAAATGATATGGGATATGCCCTGATGGTTCTTATCAATCGATAAATATGATTGTGAGTGTACATTCTTGTGATACGATGGGCTTCTTGAACACCATTGAATGCTCTTAGGGTACCAAGCCTACGATAAAGTGGTATTCGGTGACCAAGTTCACGATATCGTGAAACCCAGGTACAAGGTCAATGACTGCTTAGTTTTTCAGCATTGGATGATTGATGATTGGTAAATGATGTGGGATATGCCCTTCATGTTGTTATCAATCGATAAATACGATTGTACGTGTATATTCTCGTGATGCGATGGGATTCTTGAACGCCATTGAATGCTTTTAGGGCCCCAAACCTACGATAAAGTGGTATTCGGTGACCAAGCCTGCGATAAAGTGATATTCGGTGACCAGGCCTGCTATAAAGTGGTATTCGGCGACCAGATCGTCGATAACGTGGAATCCAGGTACTAGGTCAATGACTACGTGGTTATTTAGCATTGGATCTATGATGATTGGTAAATGATGTGGGATATGCCCTTCATGTTCTTATCAATCGATAAATACGATTGTACGTGTATATTCTCGTGATGCGATGGGATTCTTGAATGTCATTGAATGCTTTTAGGGCTCCAAACCTACGATAAAGTGGTATTCGGTAACCAGGTCCACGATAACGTGAAATCCAGGTACTAGGTCAATGACTATCTAGTTTTTGAGCATTGGATTTGTGATGACTCGACATCTGCTCACCGCGTTGTCACAGTGACGCGGCTCCAAAATATTTAATTGACGATGTTATCATCAATATGTATCAGGTTCATACTGACATGATTCTCAGAGTCTTAAGCACACACGACGCTATGCTTGTTGGTTATTTGGTCGGCAACGTTATATTCGTTGACCTAGATCTACGGTCGTCGTGATTTTTGAGCAACAGGTTAATGACGCACAAGATGGCTCTTGATTTTTAGATCGATGGTGTGAAACGGTACTCGCGTAACAGGTTAATAACAATGCGGTTAACAAATGTTATTTGCTATAACAATATTTATAAATTATGTAATTCGAAGTCAATTTTCGGCCATAGATCACGTTTATTACGAATGATTTATTCACTCTAGTTTGCTAAATGATAATAATTATTATTGTGTCTGCAGTTAACGATTGAGAGATTGATTGAAATTTTAGAAAATATATCTTTGTCGTTCTAAACGGATACTCAAAATAAAAAAAAATAAAAATTCTTAAACCCAAGGGTTATAAAAATTCTTTTGAGAATATTTTATTCTTAAAATGAAACCGAGACATTGAGAAAACTGATTTGTTGGTTAAACTAATAAGCTCGGGGGACACGAACTGTCAAATAAATGTTTAATCGGATCAATCCAGTTTTATGTTTCTTCAACAGACGTTCAGTTTAGCAGCAACCAACACATGTTTAAGGTGAGCAAAAATGTTGATGCGTTGACTAAATAATTTATTTTACAGCCCGTGTCCGCCGAATTTTTTTGAATCAACCACCAATCTCTTTTCTCAGTGTACATTTCAATCAAGAATATAATCATTTTCTATCAAATTGTGAATTTCTGCGACAATCTCCGACCACTTGTCTTCTCCTAAGATGGAAATTTGGCAAATCGCAACTCAGGGTCTGAGTCAGCGTTACCTAGATTCCTGCGTTATCGATATTTTTTGGTCGAAAGATCTCAAACAATCGAATCCCTAATTTTTGTCAACTCTGATTGCCTCACTCATTCGTTAAGAATTAATGAAGCAACCGCACTTGACGGTTTTTAATTTCTAAAGAAATCGTGAAAAAATATCACCACAGCCCGGGATCGAACCGGAAACTCCAGAATTCTAGCCTGTATAATAATTTTCATTCAATCCTACAGTTGTTTCAATTATTTCTATGTTTATGACGAGTATTACACAACTGTGGAATTGAGGGAATAATTTTGAAATAATTTCAACGATGAATATTAATATTACTTATTGTGCTTTGTTATTCCTGCAACGATTATTTATTAACTTATTGCGAAAATTTGTGTTTTTCTATATTACAAAAATATCTCGTCGTCGGTGCCATGTAGATGATTAAAGGAGCTCCCTCCCCCTCCTTCCTCACCTACCAGAAACAGATTAATCGAAGTCTTCCTTGAAGCCTACAGTTGATTTTTCTATATTATAACAATATCTCGTCGTCGCTGTCGTGTAAGTAAATTAAGGAGCCCCCCTCAACCCCCACCAAGTAGAATCGGAGTATTCTTCATTGGAGCCCCCCCCCCCCAAGGTCTGGATTCTAAGTTCCTATTGGTGCACATTCCCTGTCAACTGTCAAAGAAGTCCATTGCATCCTATATCAAGTGTCAACAATATATAGAACATTCCATGCGAAGTGTCATAACTTCAATATTAATTTTCAGAGCGAGCGATATCATGTTCGCTATGAAATTTTGAAACGAACAATGTCATGTTTACTATGAAATTTTGTAGCGAGCAGTGTCAAGTTGACTATGGAATTTTGGGTCGAGCGGTGCCAATAAATAATCATTGAATCGGTGGGCAAGCGGTGTCCTTGTCAATGATCACCGCCGCAGGTGAATAATCGAGACAGGGGGAGGGATCAATAATAGAGATAGGATCGTCAATAATATAAAGCCTTGGACAAGATTTGTTTAGGTCGTATGGTTGTGAGGACGCGCAGCGCTCGTGTTTTGTACGAAACCCCAATAGCGTTTCGTTCGTTCGTTCGTTCGTTAATTAGGTCGTAGCGTTTCATTGCGTTTTATCGTATTTGTCACCTAACGTATGCTTATTAAATTCAACCGTTCGTGCAGCTTGAATGTTCACAAATATATCATTTTTAAAATACTCGAATTTCTTTTACATTGTAGAGAGAATTTTCGTGAACGTTTTATTTGAACGTGAATTATTTCCAATGAAAAAGGAAATAATCGCAATAGAGAGGGATATTCGGAGGATAAAACGTAGGATTGAGAAGAATAAAATTTAAGTGCAGGATGACTGGGAATAGTTAAAATTATATTCAGACTCTTCTTTTATAGCCAGCAGTGGTTACGAGTGGATTAATCCAAGGCTGTGCAGCAAATCGTTCATTCGTATCATTTCGTTCGTTGATTTTATCGTTTCGTTCGTTAATTCTATTTTTCGTTCGTTCGCAAAGTTTCGTTCATTCGTTCGTTCATAGCGTTCATGGTGTTTCGTTGTGTTTGTCATACCAATTATTGATTTAATTTATTCCTTACATTGCTCGAAAGCTGGCGGATATCTTTTCGTTCTACATATTATAAAAAAATTTCGCCGCCGCCGGCGCCGGCATCACTGTGTAGAAGAATCAAGCTGATAAGAGCTGATAAGAGCCGATTAGAGGCGCCGTGTCACGAATCGACAGCTAATAAGAATCAAAAAGGCATAAATCCTTAGATGAAGGATTCCATATCGAGTAGACGAGATATTACATTTTTCATTGTGAGTTTTGTAGTCGAATGCAGAGTTTTGGATTTTAAATTTCCAGATTTTTATTTAGCATGTTAAAGGATTAGTCAAACTACGATCGTAATGGCGGATTGGTGCGCTAAGTGGATTTGTCCCAGCGGTAGAGTGGTCGGATCCAAGGAACGATGAAGGAAATAATCACAATAAAGAGGGTTGTTTATAAAATAAAACACAGGATGGGAAAGGATAAGAGTTAAAAGCAGGATAACTGGGAGCATTTTAAAGGACAATGAGACTGTTCTTTCACAACCAGCGCGGTTCGAGGCTTTGAATTCGAGGCTTTCCAGCAAACGTGAGTAAATGCTTATTTTTAACATTATTCCATACATGGTCACCACCTTTAGATATTTTTATAATGCGTCACGACAGACTGGGGTGTGAAGCACGCAGTGGGGCGAGGCCCTTCTGGTATATTATTATATATTTTGCATTCACACCCTAATCAGACATGTGATGGCTATGGTGTGATTAACGTGTTACATGGACATCCAATCTATTTTCGTCAACATCTTCATACGCGTGATAATGTTTATTGAAATCGATTGGTTGTGTAATCAAAATACCTTAATTATACCGAATATTAAAAACTCATCACTCAAGGGATCTTCCTAGTGTGATGGATTAAAAAAATTATCACTTTTTTTACTGTTAGAGACAGTTTAATGTTTTTAAAATATAATCTCAACGAGATTTGGTTTAATTAAAAAAGGCTGTCAGTGTTCTATTGACTTAAAAGGGCACGGCGAGGAGAAATGCACAGGTAAAAATCAGATGAGCGCATTAAGGGGGCAAAAGGGTCGGAAAAATGTTTTTTTTTCTTTTTTTTCCTGATACTACAACTTATAAGAAATATTGTCAGAAAATTTCATTAGGAGCAAAACTTTTCGAGTTATAGACAATTGAGTCTCCGGGCGCTCGGTCTCCCTTGACCGTCATGAGACTTTAATCGCGTTTTTCTCAACACTTTTTTTTTAAGTCGGTAGTCAAAATTTCTCGAAAACCTTTGGACCGATTTCGCCTAAACTTTGCACACTTCTTTTACATACCAAATACTTGGTTCTGAACGAAGGATTTTTTTTTTTTCAATTACAACTTATTTTTTAATTGAACATAAAGAGCAATTTTTGGCAAAAATCAGAGTTTTTTGATTGCACCTTTACTAAAAATTCAAAAATGAATATTTTGTTAATTCCTTCGTTCAAATCCAAGATAAACTTAAATTAATTAAATAAATTTTTTTGAGGTGACTCGGTTCTCACCACTACCACTGGCTTATTTTTCAATATTTTTTAATGAAAATTTAGCAGAATATTCTTAGAATAATGCTTAATAATGTAACAAATTTTAAAAATATTAACTAATGAGGTACTCTGAAAAAAAAATCACAAAAATATGCTTTTTTTTTGTATCTAAGACCCTTTTCCCCTCTTAAAGCTTAATCATCACGATCGTCCTATTCATCGTGAAATCGTTTTTCTGAAAATTACCTTACACCTGCATATCTTTGTGTTTTAAAAGAGTTTTTCTAAATGTATAATTATTTTATATTCAAATAAATTCTACGTATATACCGAAGTTAAGCACACGGTACATTCTAGATCTGCGTGTAGAGTAGATGTATGTGAGTACGTCAGTCTAGAAAGTAAAACTGTAGTATCAAATTGATTCGAAAAAGCGTAAATCTTAAAGCAGGAAACGAATTTAACTAAAAAAGTTATTGACATTTGAAGACCGGGAAATATCTGTCGATCAAACGTATTCTTATTGTTTTGTTCAGTGTTTTTGGTAAGTTTCGTTATACTAAATCTGCTATAAAAGAAGAACGCGAAAAGACTTTTAAAGAAAAGAATTCAAATGTAAGTTTAACAGTTTCTGGTTATATAGTACGTGGCAAAGAAGAAAATTTTCTTCATTTTTTATGGCGATCTTGCAGACGAGCTGTAATATTCGTTAGATATAACGAATATCTGTTGTTTAAAAAAAAGGGAGATCGCGGGACATTTGGAGGAGTTATTTCACGTTAACGGACCCGGGAATAGATCAGAATAACAGCACGCGTTACGGTATAAAAATGGCGCGGAAGTTTGCCAACAGCGCGTCGTAGCAACGTCCGGCTGAACCACTCTATACGTATGTTATCACACCAATGAATCATGCGTAAGCGCAAAAACTATCAGAGAATAATAGACATGTACATAAAACCACCTAACACCCTTTCTTCTGAGGTTGGGAGTCAATGATTGAGACTTATTATAATAATTTCTCACGAAAAACAATATACGCAACAATAAATTTTCTACGCGTGACATATATTCGGGCCAGAAAATTTCTAATTAAACGATATACTTTATGTATTTTTCAAATATACATTAGCTTTCTATCTTGAAACTTCGCGTTATAATTCTCCTTATCGACAGCTTCCGTATGCATACTTTTTTTTTGGATAAAACAAAACATAACCTCACATGTCGGCACATGTATCATGGACAAAGGAGTAGCTTCAAAACACCGCACCAGCAATCGAGCAATCGGGTTTCGCGGATCGCGCAGTCGTACATCGTATACGGACGACGCGTGTTTACAACGTTGTCACGTTGCTGACTAGTATGTCGATCTAATGATAAATCATAACTTGAACAGAGTCAAATCTACATTAATAATTATAAATTGTTCGACGATTCGATCACGCCGCATAATTACGTCACAGCGAAAGCTTCCAATTATTCGTGCTTATTATTACAACATTCGGCATACACTTGTTATCTATGGGGTCCTATACTAGGGTTTATGACTTCAGATTATCAACAGAACTACCTTAACTGGAATCAATTCTCTGTGGGTCCGATTAACTTTGTAAATTCTTATCCTTCGAGAGACAGTAGTCGATAAAATTTTTATTATTGTCGTACTGTAAGAAGATTTTTTATAGTTGCAACTGATACCGGCAACTTGTTTGAATAGTTTGCGTTTATGGAGAGATACGCGATACTCGTAGCCGTTACGAGTATATACGGTTGATACAATAATACAAACATGGCTGTGCTTTTTACAACCATAAATCATCGAGAATACAATATTCGTGTATACTAAAATGTAAATGTAGTAAATGTATCCAATTCTTTAACTAACCGTTTATTACAAGTTTATATTAACTTAAGCTCAGTATAACATAACCTAAACATAAACTTATGCCCGTCCGGAACATCTTGAATTATTGGGTGAAGAGAATATACAAACTATGTAATGGGAATTCATACTTCCCACCGTTTGGGGCCACCATGATCACTATTTAAGTCAATAGATGAGAAAAATCAACGGTGTGTACCACGTTATACTTAGAATCGAAATATCTTTAAATATCGATATGCATAATTTCAATACATTGTTCAATACATTGGTCCAGTAAAGTTAAACATTTGTTCTTGCAATCATATTGAATACACAAGCGATAAAAAATTAGCAACGTATGTTGCAATTTTTTAATTATAGTTTTGCCATTTTATTAGGATAATAACAACAACAACAACAGCAATAATAATAGTTATAGGAGATATTGCGGCTTACGCACTTAGCCCATATGTAAGTAAGGGCACCCTTCAGGTGCTTATCAGGAAAAGTCGATTTGAAAATTGCCATTCGCGTATAATGATTTCTTGTGAAACAGCTGTGTTCTTCTGGCTTTGGTCTCGTATACCTTCGAATCATCATCTTCCGGGCTTCTTAATCTCGGGGACAAGCGACTCCGATTGTCTACTTAAGATTACAATTAGCATCCTCGCACTCCACCTTCCGCTCGATCGTTGTGCCGGGCGCGTATGTAATTATAATTACTAATAATAAGATTAAGGTCAATTGAACGCGTGCGCGGAGTGCACGGCCGTCTCGATCTCTCGACGTTCCTTATAGAGCATAGAGGATTAACGATGACGGATAAATAGAGTGAACGACGTTCCCCGATGATCAGAACGAAAAATGTCGCGTACTTCACTCTCTGCCACTCGATGACTCTCGTTCGGTGCTGCAGAAGGCGTTACAATGACGTCCGACAGTTGATTCGTTTACCGATCAAGTGAGGACAACACGCGCTAATCATGAAAGTAAGACGACGACGTCCATACATAATAAAAATAAATCAAACATTTAATCTTTTTACGAGGTTAAACTTTTGCTACTGCGTGTGTGTGTGTGTGCGTATGTAATTTGTAATGATACGCGATGTGCGCGGATTCTTTAATGAGTTGTTATCAATCAATGAGTTAAAAAAAAAATTAAGATTCACTTCTCAATGTGTTAATCGAAGAATTAAGGAAGATCGTGGCATCGACATAAGCAGTGTCTTCATTTGAAAAGAACATTATCTACCTCACAGCTCATTCTATATAAACTATTTTACAAATCTACAGTCTCAATATCCATATTTGTTAACTTTTTATTCAATAATGTTTTTGTTTTTAAAATTATTTTTTTAACAAATTTCCTGCAAGATAAATTAGACATAAAGAAACAAGTTAACTTCCTTTTATCCTGCGGATTTTACCCAGTAAAAATTTAACGGACACTTCTTCTTTCGATACTTGCTAATCGATATATTTTTCACAAATTTTTGCATAAAATTGTGATGAAAAAATTTTTTTTTTAACATTATTGAGCCTATTGAAGTTTATTAAAACACATTGTGGTTTAGGTTACAAACCTAAACAGTATCGGTTGAGCTCTGCGTGATAATATTCTCAGAAAAACCGTATTTCCTGTAAGATAAACTAGAAATAAAGAAAACAAGTTAACTTTCTTCTGTGCTGCGGATTATAGTCCGTGACAATTGAACGTCTACATCTTCTTTCGATACTTGTTGATCGAAAAAAAAAATCTTTTAACGATATTGAACCTATTGGAAATTATTAAAACACATTGTGTTTGAATTTTTTATTCATTGTCTTGTACTTTATTCTTAGCACTCGAAAAGCGCGTCTTACTCTCACCAAACACTCTTCTAGACTAACTCTTTATCACCAACTCGGGATTAATTTCTTCACAACCTTGTAACCTAAACAGAATCGGTTGAGATGTATGTGATAATGTTCTCAGAAATAATTGTAAAGCTTAGAGTAGAAAAGATTGCTTCAATCTTGAAATCAATCATTCATATGTCAGATGCTTTATTCTATAAATGTAATAAATAACAAAAATATTGTGCAATGATGATAAAAATGTACTTTTTCTTTAACAGAATGATAATCTCGACGATAAAAATATTATACAATAAATTGATCCGTTCGTACAATACGTTGAATCGACTTATCCGAAGTGTGGATAACGAGGGTGGATAGATATTAACTGGATAGTCAAACAGTTTCCCGTTCAAGTTCATATAAATGCGAGTAAAACTTTGCTCGCTAACTTGTAACCGAGATGAGCATCGAGAGATAAAAGGCCATTACCGTTGCTCGGGAATGTGTTTTCTCTGTAATCGTTTTACGGTCATAATCGTAAGCGAACTTTTACCGTACGTTTCCCAGTGGAGACTATCAAAGGTTCACGAGACTAAGAGTGTGAAAAAGGTCCTTCCGCTGTGATACTTTTCTGAAACGGTTGTTGAATCGCTAGTTAGACATCGGTAGTACGATGGATTATAGCTTAGGATTTCCGTCTCCCATTTGCTTCAAGCTCGTTTGAATCCAGCTGCATCATGCTCTTATAAAAACTCGTTAGAAAAAGATTTTTACACGTACCAAGTGAGTAAAACGTTGATAAAAAAAAATAAATAACGTCAAAGAAACGTTCGTGTTGTAAAAAGTAATCGTCAAAGTGCGTTTTCGATCCAGATTAAAGAACTCAGAAAGTGAAAAAGGTTAAAGAAAGAAGAAAAAAAAACTTTCTAACAAGTGTTTCGAACTCGTGAAACCGATAAAAAAACTTCAAACGTCGTTTGAAGTTATTGCGCCGTATATAAACGGAAAATTATGCATCTCCGAGGAGGCAAAATCCTCAGCGAGAAACCAACTTTTATTTTGTATACTCTATAAATATCACAGATGTACACTCGCACATAAAATTGCACATATTGCGTATATTTATCCTAAAATGTTGAATAAACAAAAAAAAAAAATTATTGCAGCTGTCGAGTGTCGGATAAATATTTAATTAGTTTTTGTTCAACGACGGAACATTCTTATTTCAATCTTCATCCGATAACTCTTTGATCGTTGCTCATTAATTAATATATTTAATTTCAAAGCGTACATCGACTCGGCTTGACTACATTTTTTTTCTACGTGTAGAGATACGCTTATAATAACAAAAATGGTAATCTATCGATAATATTGAGAACAGCAACAACAATAAGGTTTTAAAAATAATGTTGATACATCAAGAAGAGTAATTTGATAATAATAGAGTTGAAAGACGCTTGACGCAGCACCATTTTCAATCCCTCTTTAAGAAAACTTGTAACTTTCATCGTAACAATACATCTATCTACTATTAACATCCTCTCGCGGTTATAACAATGCCAAGGATATTGAGAAGCGCGTATTGTTAGTAGGGCGTTTGTCTTATTTTCCATTTCACGGTACCACAATAATCATGTAAAACGTGACTAGCCGACCATATGCACGATAGAAACTCGAGACGACCACGGATTTACCGCATAGTCATCGCACTTTTTCTTGCCTCTCCTACTCCACCTCCTCTTCGTCTTCAGCTTCTTCCGCGGGTCTTCTTCTTAACAGGCTACACGATGTTTTTTTTCTTCGTATTTTCGTCAAAGTGGACGTTTGTAACACGTCGGAGTGGGTTCTCCTCCTGGCCGAGAATATCTGTGGAACCTTCTTATTTGCCTTTTTCTTCTTCTTCTTCTTCTTTAGTGAAATCGACGGGGCCTACACTCACAGTGAAGGCGATTCCGTCTGGTCTCTCGCATTGCCTTGCCGACCAATCTGCTATCTGTGGAAACATTAAAGATAGGAAGCGACAAACAGGAGCTCAGACGAATAGTGCGAGTCGCACAGTACACGTCCGTCAGCGTCCAAGATATCAACGTCGTGCATTGCGACCCAGTAGTAAATTATAAATATATCGCTAGAGAGCTGGAAGTTGCGTCGGCGCTCTCGCGATACGCTATTTCTCTCTCCGGACTTATGCAAGCGGGTGAAAAAAAAAAAAAAAAAACAAACGAGTGTGTGCAGGACTCATTAGACGGCGTCGCGTGGTGGACGCATCGATCGCGCACGCGACGAACGCACAATCAAGCGGACGCGCCTGCGCTAATACTACTTCGCTGTTCTAATACTACCGACGAGACCTCTATATACCGTTTTGTAAACACCACGTTTGTGAAACCTCGTGGTGCGATCGCTGAAACGATCGAGAAGACACCATGACTGCCGCCATGGACGCGTTGGTGAGAATATAATTTCACGCAACTGACCTCTCTGCCGTATTCGCAATCGTCGATCAAACGTCACAATTGAAGTTGCTTCGTATTCGTCCAGTTTCTCCAACATTACGGGATAGCAGGTTATGTCGGAAAGCGTGATTACCGCGGTAGTGCGCTCGCGCATGCGTCCTCTCAATACCACACGATGCCTCTCAACAAAGGAAATCGAAAGTTCCAACGGTCTTTTTTAAATCCTTACCGATGGTTCGGAGTACAAGGAAGTGATGCAATGTGTTGCAATGTTTTTGTTGGTTTTAGTTGAATGTAATTGCTTTAACTGTGATGTCAGTATTCATTCAATAAAATAATGAAAGATTATATATCTAATGTTATTAGTTACGGAACTATTTGTTTATATGCAACGAATGCCATAAAACCTCGACTTATACGTTAATTGAGAGCGTGTGTAAGGCCTAACGGCGAATTTCGGCATTAAGGCGAGGCGAAACCGCTATACTCCACCCATTAGTGCGAAAGAAATAGGCTAATATGGTGCTAACGGCGGAGTGAAAGAGAAACAGCACATCTGTGTAAGCATGGAGGTTTCGCCTCGCCTTAAACTGAGGTATCTCATTGTTTTTATATGCGTGCAAATGAAAAAGAGAGATGTGGCATTGATATGAACTAACCTATGGTTGTTGCATGGCATAAATGGTCAGAAAAAGAAGCAGGCGCTAATGATTAATTTTTATTAAATCCCGACTCAGTAGATAACGACAGGAATTTCATAGAATTTCTGGTGACAAAGCATCATAAATTTATATCTGCGGTTAAGAAATAACTGTGGCACGAACTATTCCCGGAAAATATCTGAACTGTGTTAAGACGCCGTATTGAAAATCATTCATATTTAAAAGTTCACCATAATAAAGCTCTACCCTTTTAAAACTATGCCATATTAAGGGGAGGCTCATTACCGACTAAGCGACGCCATTGAGACTCACAACTGAACGGGGGAGAGTACTTAACCTTTTTAAAGGCTTTCGCCTTAAGGCGAGGCGAAACCTCCGCACTTACACAGATGTGCCACTTCTCTTTCATTCCACCGTCAGCGCTATACTAAATCTATTTCTCTCATGGAGGTTTTGCCTCTCCTTAAGGGGAGGCTCAAGTCACGTGATCATGATCCAGAAATCCCCAAGCGCAAGAGAAATTCTAACCACTTCTGACATTTTTTGATGTATCTGTCGGACTTAATACGTGCCACATTCACACAGTGAGCCTTACTCTTTTGAAGTTCCTATTAAAATCTGTATTCGAGGAAAATGCGTTAAAGGCTTTGAGGTGAACTGCCGGTATCGAGCCTCACCTTAGACTGGTAGAGTATTCTCTACCACGCGACAACCTTCCGATATTCCAAGTCCGATGCTGATGTCAATAATTTTTTTCTCCGTTATCGGTAATTGACGAGTGTTAGCGCTCTGATAAGTTATTCGTTTAGATATAAAATTGATTATTGTTCGTTGCAAAGAATTGATTTTTCTGTTATTCCAGATCGAAACTCCGGTGGAAAGTATTAAAGTACAGGTTCTGATGATGGAGCGGCCACGTAGTCGTACGCAATGGAAACAATGGCTAGCGTCGATATCAGGTAAATTACTCGACGCTCTCTTTGTATATCCGTACAAGGCCGTAGCGATCGTTGTTTAATCTTCTATTACATAAAATATCAACTTTTCATTCAATTTTTTGCTCTTTCAGCGACACTGTCGATGATAGCGGCTGGTACGGTCTACGGCTGGACGACGACGATCCTCTCGCGTCTGTCGAAGGGAATCGACGTTCCAGTGAAAATCACAAACGACGAGATGTCCTGGATCGTCTCGCTCACGGTAATAGGATCGATGATCGGACCATTTCTCGGTGCTTGGCTGGCCTCCAAGTACGGAAGAAAATTCTGCCTGTTATTCAGCAGCTTCTTCTATATAGCCGGCTGGATTATCGTCATTTTCGCGCAGGACGTAACAGCTCTCTACGCCTCAAGAATGGTGCTCGGCGTTGGGGTTGGTATGTCCTACACGACCAACCCCATGTACGTATCCGAAGTCGCCGACACGAACATTCGCGGTGCCCTTGGTACACTTATAGCGGTGAACGTCTTCACTGGATCGTTAATAGCGTGCAGCGTCGGTCCTTGGGTCTCCTATAAGGTATTGGGAATAATTCTCCTGTTTATACCAATCATCTTCATCGTCACTTTCATCTGGTTTCCGGAAAGCCCTTACTATCTCGCTTCGAAGGGTCGTCACCTTGAAGCCTCGAGAGCCATAGCCTTCTTCAAAGGCATAACCGACCCCGTAGAGGCTGAGGAAGAGCTCCAAATTATCTTTAAAAACATAAACGAGAATGAAGAGGATTCGGAGCATTGGACAGTCAAAATTCGAAGACTCCTGTCCTCGAACAACAGAAAGGCTTTTGTTATCGTGCTGGGACTCATCGTGGCGCAACAATTAAGCGGAAGCTTCAGTACCATGCAGTATCTCGAAACTCTATTCGCGAATACTCACATCGGCATCGATTCCAACATCGCAACGATAATCGTACTGGCCGTTGGTCTCATATCCGGAACTCTGTCGACGGGTCTTGTCGAAGATGCAGGAAGAAGGCCACTCCTTATAGTTTCCACCTTGGGATCTGCCGTGACACTCGGAGTTCTCGCGACGTATCTTCTACTCGATTTTCAAGGCACCGACATGTCGTCTATCAATCTTTTGCCTGTAATCAACGTGATACTCTTCCAGATCGCTTATCAGGTGGGACTGGGCACGTTGCCCAATGCGCTCATCGGTGAACTCTTTCCAACGAGCGCAAAAGGCATTGCCGGGGCTGCCATTACCGTTTCCGATGGAATTCTCGGGTTTGCTGTGTCGAAGATGTATCAAGTCATCGGTGATTTTGTTGGCAATCAGCACGTCGTGTACTTCGTCTTCTCCGGCTCTTGTTTTATCGCGTTTGCCTTTGTGATTTTCTACGTGCCAGAAACCAAGGGCAAAACTTTTCGTGAGATCCAAGACGATCTTAGCAAGAATAGGCTTGGATGCCGAAAAAGCGTTAACAATACTAAAAGAACCCTGGCGTGATACGCTGTCTTTTGTCGCTGGAACGGGTGACAAGCAATCGGTAATTATTTAGGGTTTGTGAGACGGATTGAACTGAAGAATCTTCGCTCTTGACGCTGTGACGGGACTGCGGCGACTTTCGGCATGCAGCCAATATATTTTAGGAATAAAAAGAGAAGATTCTTGCACGCGAGTCTCGCGTAACGAATCTTCGCGACGGAAAAAGAACTTTTTTACGAAAGCAACGGCTCCATACCAATCAACAATGTCTTCGATACTCATAGGCAAGGTTCAAGACTCTGCGGTCCTTCTTATCGGAGATTTGCTTCACAGAATTATCGACAATACTTTGTACAGACGGCTATACGTATGCGGAGCTATATTTATAATAAAATCTACATTTTTAAAATATACTTTGTTATTAGTTATAACATTTATGTAATTATTGATATATTAATAAAATCAATGAAGTACAATACGACAATGAAATTCTCCATAAAAAAGACTCTACCGCCATTCAATTCCGGCAAATATATTTACAATATTACCAGATTACAACTCTACCTCGAGAATCTCGTACAAGTTTAAACGGAAAGGAAAAAGTAGTTGGGGGAACTGACACATTTGTGCCGACAACCAACCGGAATAGTTAACATAGTGCCAACTACTCGGTTGATTCGAAAAGCTACAATGACGTTGGTAAAATATCGATATAGTCGACTCCCTCTAACTCAACGCAGTCGGGACCAGGTTTCCGTGCTACCAGAGAGAGACCCCCACTGCCGCTGTTCGAGCCGCGGGAAACGGTTAGGTTAGACGGAGTCCGGCAGGGTACACGAGTGAGCGCGCGACTTGTAAATAGCAACGAGTGGGGGTAACAACTACCCCATTTGCGCTTTTCTTACAGAGAAAATAGAGGGGAAATGTCCTACTAGAGAGCGTTGAGTTGGAGGGAGTGTACTGTAGTAACGGTAACCAACCGTGATGGCAACTTCAACTTAACGGTTGCTTGCAATTTATCGGTTCGGCGTAATACTAAAAAAAACCAGGTTAATACGGATATTTCTATTTGTTTACAGTGACGAAGATCGGCGCGTACTTCGCGCGATGTTTCGATAAACGAAAGTCATCTATTCACAATATTTCACTGTATATTTATCATATATTGAATGCATTTCATTTTTATTTCTTGCAAGCCCTCGTCCATCCGAAACCACCCGTCACTTGAAACAATGGCGTCGTTTGCCTTTGTGAAAAGTTTTACTCGTAGCACGTACCAACCGGTTGGTTATAGACGGAAAACGATTGGCAATGGGAACCAACTCGTAGATCGCCTGTACTATTCAAAAGCTTGTTGCAACTACTGCCGACGTTAGTCGCATCACCCAACAGCTCGTGGTGGTGTCAGCACTGTGATTGGTTACAGAAATCAAGTCCTTGGTCTTCGGTACTATTTTTCGCTGACCAATCGAAAATAGTTGGGAATACCATTTCGATTTGGTTTCTGTAACAAACTCGCGACATAGCATATGCTGGAAATGTTTATCGCACCTACTTTTTTCCGTGTACGACGCTGCTGATGGTAAAAAAGCGGAGAATCGTTTCGTCGTTCGGTTATATATCTGGTAGTGTTGTAATATAACAGATTTGTAATATGACGGACATGTTTTTCCCGGAATTAAATCCCTGTAAAAATGTTTTCCGAAATTAAATCTTGCCAAGAATTTTTTCTTTGTTAAAGAAATGAATGGTAAAGTTATGAATGTACCGTATATTATGTATTTTTGTATTATGTTTTATTAATATACATTTTATTTAATCTTTTTGCCTATGCAAGTATTTTTAAATGTAGCATCGAAACAAAGATGTACGTCGATCTTAGAATACAAAAGTTTTGTGACTCTCCGTTGAGGAATGTTGAAAAATAGTTCAGTCGATGCGAGCGTTCCATGATATTTATGAAACGTTAAATCGCTGAGTCTTTAGTTTCCAAGATTTTTCAAATGACAAACATATTCTCGTAAAAACTATACATCCCCCGTGCATAGCCGCGTGCTTCGAGAACGATCGAACGTCGAGTTTCATATCCATGACCACCGAGTGCACCCGTATTAGCTAAAAGCAACTCACTCTACATAATTAAAAGGTCTGTCGCAGTGAACGCTCGACTAAAAATGATCGCTCGGATAGTTTTTTTTCATCAATGGAAACACGTTGATCAAGGAGAAGAAACTAAAATACCGATGATGGATATAGAAGAGATGTATTTACATGGTTTGTCAGTTGGTTCGCCCGGTACTTCTGACGATATCGTATTTTATTATTATGTTTTACGATAGGTCGTCGATGTTCTCTCGCACCAACGAGATGTGTCAGTCAGCCGTGTACTTTACGAGCTCGAACGGCATCGGATATCGACTTTTGCCTTTTGGGCGTGCGTGAGAGGGTGAAAAAGAATATGCTCGCTATGTTGGAAAAGAAGAAAAAAAGATACCAAGAAACACATAACGAGTAATAGTGCACTGAAATAAATAAAACGAGACGTCTGCGACGCATGAGAATTGGAAACTACACGTTAACAAATTGAAATAGAGGGGGACAAAAGTCGAGGTAGAAATCAGCCTTATTCGTTAGAAGTGGTATCTAGGAATAAAGTGTGATTGTTTAGGGCGTGCACTTGACGAGGAGAGGTCCAAGCGGAACAAAAGCTTCCCCGAGGGCTTCATTGCTCTTCTCTGATGGTATTCGACGCCTGCAGTGTTACGAGCAAGCTCGCAAAACAAGAACACGCGAAACACTCACTCTCTATCTCTCGACGATAGGACGTGTGCGGAAACTGTAAACGCCGATCGCTAACCCTTCGATCGGCGTAAACCACCCCTTCCCCCACTCCCTCTTTGACACGCCTATTCCGCTTTTCTCGCTTCGACGGAAACACTGAAAAGCCTCTTTCCGACGATCCGATGCACCTTTATCTCATTCCGTCGAATTGTCATCGTCAAATATTATGCGAATTATCGGT
This sequence comes from Cylloceria caligata, assembly GCA_963942595.1. Classification (NCBI taxonomy): domain Eukaryota; kingdom Metazoa; phylum Arthropoda; class Insecta; order Hymenoptera; family Ichneumonidae; genus Cylloceria; species Cylloceria caligata. Next base: position 4,956,270 of record OZ012704.1, read on the forward strand.
ACGTGTGTAATACTTGCCAAAAAGTAAAACAAACGTTTAATTACAATAAAAATGTACTAATGATAAACATATTTAAAAAAAAAGAATGTACATTTGAGAGAATTTAATCTTCTAAACATTGGAATTTAAAAAAAAAGTATAAAACCTCCGGATAACCAAGATGAGGTTCGAAAAATGACCTTTTTCTACAAATTTGTTTTCTTTCCATAATTAAAAATGTTTAAAAATGTCAAGCTTCTGAAAACAATATTTTTCTTAAATATAAAGTTTTCGAAATATAAAAATAAAAACGTTACAATAGAGATCGAAGCGTCTCGTGTTTTCCGATGTATTTTTTCTTTACACGTCCGTTCGCCAGGTTTACAAATATTCGATACAATTCGCACGGTGGCCGTCTGTATATTTATTCTTCGAACTACAATATATTTGTCACAAAACACGTAATATACCGTAAAGTTAAAGCACTCGTGTATGTATACATCGGAGGAGCAGCGGTGCGCGAGTATCCAGTGTGTAGCTTTGTACCAACACGTACACTCGTATGAATACGAGAATGTGAAACGATCCTCGTTTCCCTCGTGATACGTACGTCAGCGAAACAGATCCCACTCGCCTCTTGTCCTGTGTCTCTCCTGCGTGAAAAGCATTTACCTCCTTCGAAATATTGAGATTCCGTTGTGCTCGTAGTCTTCGCCAACGTCACGTCACTTCCAGCTCGGTGCGTCCTCAGTTTATCCGAACACCCTGGAGCACCATTGTTTGCTCCGAGAGTTGAATTCTTTGGATATGAATGCTGACCGCTCTATTGAACTCGGTTTCCTCACATTCTGTGGCATATTCATAACTCTACTATTAATTTATTTACATAAACTTGGAGTAAACTTTGCGTACTCAATGTATTAAAGCATTTTCAGTCATTTTGATATCGGGAGGAATTTCAGTTATCAATTTCCAGTAGGATGGTTATGATTTTTTTATGTCACTTTTGGCCATTTCGCTTAATTTTCCGTAGGATAGTAATACTTTTTGGCGTCACTTTCCGCTATTTCATTCAATTTTCAATAGGACGAGCTTGGTGACCATTTTTTTCAAAAATTTAAAACCATTTCACGTTATTTACAACGCAAACGTAACGCTCGTTGATATCGCTTTTCACCGTTTCATTTAATTTTCAATAGAAACGTAACGTTTCTTCTCTTAACTTTTGGCGGGAAGGTGTTGGGTAAAGATTTTTTTACATAAAAAGCGACCCTACCGTGAGACAACTAGCCAATTTTTGACCAACAGCTGCTTCGTAGAGTTGTCTCTTGGTAGAGCTACCAAAAGGTGCTATTTCTATACGAAAGAAAGGAATCAATAAAACGAAAAAATGACATTTAAAAAAATTATTCAATACACATCGATCATTAAATATCATAATAATAATTATTAATAAAATTAATATTGCGACTGTATTTTTTTTTTTCTATACAAAAATTATAAATTATTTCCGGTGTTTAATTTATAATTGCGTGTAACATTTCGTCGCAAAATATTTAGTGGCATTGACGTTCAAAAGGAAGAATAAGGTAGGGAATTGACGTTATACGGTCGCAACGTGTCGTATCCTCGTATAAACGCGAAGCCGGCCCATGACGAGCTGATCGAGAACGGTCGCGACGTCATGAATTATGAGGACGTTCACGACAACGACTATGAGAGAAGCATATCAGCAACGGAACGTAGGCTCTCTCGCCGTACCGAAGAGCGAGAGAATATATATACCATACAGGTTATGTACTAACACATAACCGGTGACGCACACGGCACGTGCATTATTCATGCGGCTGTCTCAATAACGAGCCACCGGCGGAGGACACCAGAGCCAATCGTGCCACAGAGGACACGCGTTTCGATTCGTCGATCGAAGGATCTACACCGAGGAATAATCGTGTCACGGGTTAGTGTCAAACAAACGTTGGATGCGCGGGTGTCACTCACTATTCGACGTTACCCTTGTTTGCCTTCCGACTACACACATGTTGACTATACGATGTTCCCTGTAACTCTCTTGCCAACTGCCCATTTCAGAATCGAGATTTCCCTTTTAGTTATTTCCGCTTTATCGATGAAGCGTCTGCTATTCGCTGTACCTTCATAATTATTCAAAATTATACGACAATACCGGCAATTCATCGAAACAGTGACAACGACGACAATCGTTCGATCGACCGTACCCTTGAGTAATTATACAAATTAACAAATAAATTAACCCTCCCGCGTTTATAAATTCACAGACGTATGAATAGTCAGTGAACTTGAAATCAGAAATTTGCCTTGTGTTTGCATTCGGAAATTTCACGTGAATTTACACGTAATATTTTTATTTATTATTACAGCGAAGTAGAAAATCATTGAGAAAGTGATTTATTGGTATTGAAAGTGAAATTTATTAACATTTTTACAACAACAACAATAACAATAATAATAATAATAATAATAATAATAATAATAATAATAATAATAATAATAATAATAATAATAATAATAATAATAATAATAATAATAATAATAATAATAATAATAACATCATCGTTCGTTCTACGATGCTTTACTTTTATGTTTCGTGCATACTTCTATAATATTTTATTCCAGCTATTAAAAATAATTGCCAAAATAATAATAATTAATATCCAAATTTGTAGTTATCATCTTAAAAATAAAAATGACAAATTCAGCTTTGATAGCTCAATGATAGCTGTATTCATCACGATCACGAGAAACTTTTTCCGCGTCGATTCAATGAATTATTTAGGTAAATAAACCTAATACACATTTAAAATAATTGCTTAATCCATGTCCCAGCTTATATTGCTACTCTGCTTATTATTATTAAGAGTATAAAACGTTAGCATTTTCAGCTCACGTAATCCTTGTGTTTCTAATATCCGCGTTGTCGTAAACCGTTCGTATTTGCTATCTCGTACTGTTTCGCCCGCACCTCGTCTCCTCTTTTACTCTTTGCCCCTCTCCCTGCCCCCTCTCATTTCACGCCCCCTCGTGTAGCACTTTATTTTACTGCCGGTCGAGTCCGTGTTCCAGCGGAACGCTCGCTCCGGAAGCTCTCGGTGAAACGTAGTAGACGTGACATTCATCGGAGGGCGGGTATGTGCCCCATCGTCAGGGAGGTCTGGCGCCGCGGTTTCGTTCGGTGACTTCCGGCTCCCTCCTCGTAAACTACCTTCCACAGCGGATCTCGTTAAAGCGATCGTTCCTTTCGAGCTCTCTCTGTGACGGTCTCTTGCAACGTTTTCCACGACTCTTCGTATTACTCGAGGATATAGTGTTGCCGTTGCAGTATTGACGCTCGGCGTAACCACCCTCAAGCCGATAGGTATTGTTATAGGCTGTCGTAGCGTATCGCACAAAAAGCTGAGAGCTCGGAAGCAATCGTGCCACGGGTAGCTCATACAACGTAGTGAAACCCAACTCTATGTTTGCGTCAACCGAGTTGAAAGCTTGATCTCAGCATTGACAATACTTTTACATTTTTTATTCACTTTATTTTTTATTATAGCAATTATTTTATTAGCTTATCGAAGATAATCAAACACGACTCTAGATTTATTCTATACGTTTAGAATATTACCGAGGATATCTAAAGTTTTTCAATCATCTTTAAGTTTTATTATTTTTTTAATCCGACGATTAACAATGATTGTATTTTCTAAAATTTTTTAATTTAACAGTTTATTAATAATTAACCAAAAGCTACGATAACGAGCGTGTGGGAGTGAGTGTGAATAGTAATAATAATTCACTTTTCAGTATCCTTATTATGTTATTTCATTTCTATTGAACATAGTGGATGGTGCTCGTTAAAGTTTACCTCATCTTAAACTTTATTTCAAGCTAAAAATTGCATTACCGATAGTAGTAACATTTTTTAAAATCAATTTCACGTTTTATTATATTTTTTATGAAAAAAATTTATAATATTTGAATATAAATAAAATTTTATAAAATCATCTTAGTTTTCTTATACAATATTATGTATCGATCAATTATCATATATTATATTATAATTACTAATATAATAATTATAATTAAGCTTAGTATTATAATTCATGTTATTAAAGTTAGTATGAAGATAATCTAATTATGCTAATATCTACGTAGCCCTCAACGACGCTGATAAATCGTCAGAGAAATAGTTGAAGCCACGTCAATACCATTTGCACAATTCTTTACGTTGGTTCGGGCCCCTCTCGTCGTCTATATCAAACACTGGACGACACATAATATATCAACAAGAATTTATTGCTCTCTGGGTTGGCATGCAAATGGTACGCCACTATAAAAAAAAATTAAAAAAGGAATCAAGAGTCACGAAAAAAAATAAAGAAAAATAGACGTCGGCCGGAGAGGTACGAGAGATTTGCCGGGACGTGTAAAATTAATTCGAGAGTCCGAGGTATCTGCTTCGTTCGTGAGAACCGGTGGAAGAGAGGAGTGGAGAGATGGGAGAGGGGAGAGGGTTCTCACAGGGTGCAAATTACGAGCCACCGCGCTCCAGTTTGTAATTCGACACTAACCGCCCTTGCCCTCCCACATGTTCGAACTTTGAAATGTTGTATGTAGTTAATATAATTTTTTTATCTCTTTGTCTGTCTCTCCTTCAGTTCATTTACGATTAAAATCATAAAGGTTTCACGCAGTTTCGTACAGAAATCGAAATATGTCATCCAAGGGCACATTTTTAGGAAGAGTTATTGAGAGAAACATAAATTTATGTCTTGTTGCGACTCCGGTCGCCAACGAAACCGAGAAAGACTATCGTTCCTGGCGTGAATTATAACAACTCAGGTATATACATATGCACTTTTATGTGTGGGACTCTCGTATATAAAATCCGATAGATGATAAAGGCGGTTGCGGAACATCGACGATATATGTGGGTGTCGAGAGAGCCCCTGCGACCAAAGATCAACAGCCATAGGGTTCGAGATAAGAGAAACATTACTTAAAAGTGACCAGAAAAAAAAAAGCAACGGGATAAACCGTCGATTCTCTGCAGCCTCTATCGCTCTACGATTATCTCGCGCAATGGGCGGAATTTAGTTGCCTCGTAAAACTTGCCTTAAATATTGCACCACGTGAATGCATGTTCGGGCACCTAAATCCCTTTATAAAAAAAAAAGATAATCGATTTGTTCTCGACGTGTACATTTGATATTTTATTTAATTGTATAGTATAAAGGCTGTAAATCAATATTGCATTCTTGTGTCTCATTATTTTTCATTGTATTCAAAGCCCTCTCGATGAACAAGTTTTGGTTTCCGGAGGAAATTTTGTGTAGAACGAAAATAAATGTGTAAGTAATGAACAAATTATATTTTTAGGTTTATTACATGACGATTGTCCCTTTATCGATTTTCAACAAAATTTATATTTTTCTTGCTCAGCATTTGCGACTCAATGATTATTGTCAATTAACATTTTTCAAATTAAAATTACGTATAGATATTTATTACAAAAATTATGATGTCTTTCGACTTAAGGAAATCCTGTGTAATTCCACAGAATGTTCATTTATTTATATTTACAATCTAAAGCAAAGCCTCCTCTATGATCAAGTGTGTTAATTTTGGTTTCCGTACGGGGGAGGTTTGTTGTAAAATGGAAATTAATGAGAAAGTAATGTACAAATCATATTTTCAGGCTTTCATTGAAACCCTTTATGCATCCTCAATAACATATTTGCAAAGAATTCTTGATCATGAATTAGTATTTGCAGAAATTTTAATTTTTCTTGTTCGATATTTGTAACCGAGCGATTATTGCCAATTAACATTCTTCAAATTGAATTGACATATAGAAAATTATTACAAAAATGGTGATATCTTTCGATTCAAGAAAATCCTACGTAATTTCACATCGGAATATCCATTTATTTATATTTATAATTCGATCAATGTGTCAACGAAAAATAATGGAAAGAACTATATGTAACTATTGATAAAATTGAGTACTGACGTGCGAAAATGTGTATAAAATATTATTATAACTGTACGGTGGCTCTGCACTCTGGTTTATGGGGATACCAGTAATGTTTCTCCATAACGATAAACAAAACTTGACACTTTTAGAGTGCTCGCGCGATTACGTGACGTATTCCAAATAGGACTATGATCATTTATCACGAATGACGATGGTTTTCAAGTTGTAGTACATACAAACCGAGTTTTGTCGTGATACGCACAACGAAAAATTGTGTTACAGGGTCAAAATATAAATATAAGATATTCATCAAGAGTTGGACTTTCGATCGTATGGCATATAACGATATTTACATTGATGCTCTACATCCAGAAGGGCGTATAACCTATGCGTATACTTAGCAGATACGCTCTCATGGCATGAAGCCATCGATATATAGCGAATAGTACTTGTACACAGTATCTACAACTCACAACTTTTATCACTGAAACGGATAGCGCCGTGAGATGGAGTATACTACTGCGCAAAAGTAGAAAAACGATCGAAGAGACGATATAGAACAGAAAAAGCGATAGAAGCAACAATTTATCTTCCTTCGTAAAAGCAATTCACGAGGATACGAAAGGTCTTTTTAAATATTTTTACTACTTTTCTTGAAGCAAATGTTACTTATGAGGACAAAGTTATATCATATTAATAATTGCTGAATTTGTTTTGTGAATTTTTTTGTTGGTTTTATTCTCAGCGATACGCAAATGCATAATATAAATAAGAAAAATAAAGTTTTATCCTCATGGAGGTTGCCTTGTTTAAATGAATTATTAGTTTTCATGCTAAAATGTTGATAATGTTAGACGCAAAGTGTGTTAGGAGGCGTCGTGCCCTATAGGGTCTCCTTTTTTCGTGCAATTTTCTCACGAAATCGTGAAGGAGGTTTGAACATTACGGAATATTTAGATATTCAAAAAAAATGACGTAATCGTACTTTCTCGATGAGGAAGCCGAAATTGATCGGCATACTTTCGTTGTCAATAAAGAGCTTGTTCCGTTCAATGTGAAATAAATAAATTTAAAATAATGAAAAAAGAATTTGCAAGGTTCTACTTTGTTTTGTATAGTGAGAAGATTGTAATTTTTTTCGTTGCATCCCAATACACTGCTAACGAAATGTGAGGAAAGCTTTAAAGTATTTTAAGTATATCGTCATAATTTTATTCTCCATGCGGTCCAAGTTTTACTTTGTTTGGTAACTTTAAATACGAAGCACAGTCAGGCGTAATCAGGCTGAAAAGGGTTGGTTATTGCTTGAAATGCAACAAAAAAAAGCAGACGGAGTGGGTTAGGGATCGTAGATTCGAGGAAAAGAAGTTTAAAAAATAAAGAGGAAACCAAGATCTACTAATAATTCATTTTCTTTGCCTCGAGATGACAGGAGATATCAGCTCGCTGGAAACACGAAAGCTAAGAAGGTCGACAATTATCACGCGTTAATTAAACGTTTCTCAGATTCTATCTTCTCCGCTTCGCTTTTACTTCTCTGTTGTATCTCGATTCTGGTACATAGAAGAAAAACTACTTTATTCGCTCCCTACAGACACATTATTCATACAAATGTTCATAAACTCAGAGATTAAATAAAGAAAAACGTTTATTACAAAACCACGACTTTGGTAATAAATAAATAAAACTTTTCCTCGCTGTTTTTATCTTCAATATTTAAAAACTTACGCTAATTGATTTCCCGAGCTAAGTTAAAACAAAGAAACTCTTGTTACTTAACCTCTCTTCGCTCGTTACAAAATTCAACGAGAAATATTGTACCGAATTGACAGTAGCTAAACCCTCGTAAATATTAAACAGACAATGCAATGGAATATAAACTGGGATGTAAATGAAAGTTGGCAGCAATTAGCGACAAAGGTGGATACAAGTAGTAAGAGCATTGTAGGATCGCACGTTAAGAAGCGATTCAGAGGAACAAGTAATTTCAATTAGCCGACGGAACTCACTCTGGACGTTTGGATACTTCTATCTTGTCGAGGTAGCAAACATAAGTTCTTTTCTGATAAAGCGAACCACGATTTGCATGTTTTCTTGTTTTTAGTTTCTTATGGGTCTAAAGAATAATGTTTACAAAGTTCGAATGTCCGTTGAATCTAGCAGGGCCACTGAACGTCGGTACAGAGATGCAATTATTTAGGCGTTGGAGTAATATCGAGGTGCTGGGTAAAAACTTGAATGTGAAATCGATCAGATCAAGAACCAAAGAAAAGTGCTGTACGCATTATTGGTTCCTGGTCAATGACTAACCTATCTCATGCCGATATCTCAATTTTTCGAGCCGAAAGCGCAGATTTTCTATTACGTCTAGAATACAATTTTTCAAATAATTAAGAAATCGATCATCTGTCGCAAAAAAAATTGAAAAAAATTCTGCTATTGTCCTAAATACATGAAAATTGATGTATTATCAAGCCTTGTTCGTTAGAAAGCCAAAGAGCAGCGGAAATAATCGTTATTAGCGAGAAAACGATAGATATCGTCATTTCAATAAACGTACAGAAGGTGTTTTTCGGATAATTCGGTTTTCTGCGATTTTCTCAGCTCCTGTTGGAGATATCGCAAATCCACGGCCAGATTCGTTGTCAGTGCGACGAAATACATCAGGTAGGGTCCATCCGAAGTGCGAAATATCGAAAAAATCGTTTTTTGCGTTTTTCTCGGCTCCTATGGGAGATAGAGCGAAAAGGGGCCAAATACAGGATCCTTGATTTTCCCTGATTTTGTTAATCGATAAAAAGGTCATAACTTTTGAATGGTTCAACCGATCCTCAAAATTCTTTTTGCATTCGAAAGAGGACCGAAAAAGAAAGGAAATGCGACTAGGTTCATCCCGATATTTCAATTTTTCGAGCCGAGAGCGCAGATTGTATGTTACCTCCAAAATACAATTTTTCACATAACTAAGAAATCGATTATCTGTCGCAAAAAATTAAAAAAAAATCGTACTATTGTCCTAAATGCATGGAAATTGATGTGTTATCAAGCCTTGTTCGTTAGAAAGTCAAAGAGCAGCGGAAACAATCGTTATTAGCAAGGAAACGATAGATATCGTCATTTCAATAAACGTAAAGAAGGTGGTTTTCGGATAATTCGGTTTTCTGCGATTTTCTCAGCTCCTGTTGGAGATATCGCAAATCCACGGCCAGATTCGTTGTCAGTGCGACGAAATACATCAGGTAGGGTCCATCCGAAGTGCGAAATATCGAAAAATTCGTTTTTTGCGTTTTTCTCGGCTCCTATGGGAGATAGAGCGAAAAGGGGCCAAATACAGGATCCTTGATTTTCCCTGATTTTGTTAATCGATAAAAAGGTCATAACTTTTGAATGGTTCAACCGATCCTCAAAATTCTTTTTGCATTCGAAAGAGGACAGAAAAAGAAAAGAAATGCGACTAGGTTCATCCCGATATTTCAATTTTTCGAGCCGAGAGCGCAGATTGTATGTTACCTCTAAAATACAATTTTTCACATAACTAAGAAATCGATTATCTGTCGCAAAAAATTAAAAAAAAATCGTACTATTGTCCTAAATGCATGGAAATTGATGTGTTATCAAGCCTTGTTCCTTAGAAAGCCAAAGAGCAGCGGAAACAATCGTTATTAGCAAGGAAACGATAGATATCGTCATTTCAATAAACGTAAAGAAGGTGGTTTTCGGATAATTCGGTTTTCTGCGATTTTCTCAGCTCCTGTTGGAGATATCGCAAATCCACGGCCAGATTCGTTGTCAGTGCGACGAAATACATCAGGTAGGGTCCATCCGAAGTGCGAAATATCGAAAAATTCGTTTTTTGCGTTTTTCTCGGCTCCTATGGGAGATAGAGCGAAAAGGGGTCAAATACAGGATCCTTGATTTTCCCTGATTTTGTTAATCGATAAAAAGGTCATAACTTTTGAATGGTTCAACCGATCCTCAAAATTCTTTTTGCATTCGAAAGAGGACAGAAAAAGAAAAGAAATGCGACTAGGTTCATCCCGATATTTCAATTTTTCGAGCCGAGAGCGCAGATGGTATGTTACCTCTAAAATACAATTTTTCACATAACTAAGAAATCGATTATCTGTCGCAAAAAATTAAAAAAAAATCGTACTATTGTCCTAAATGCATGGAAATTGATGTGTTATCAAGCCTTGTTCGTTAGAAAGTCAAAGAGCAGCGGAAACAATCGTTATTAGCAAGGAAACGATAGATATCGTCATTTCAATAAACGTAAAGAAGGTGGTTTTCGGATAATTCGGTTTTCTGCGATTTTCTCAGCTCCTGTTGGAGATATCGCAAATCCACGGCCAGATTCGTTGTCAGTGCGACGAAATACATCAGGTAGGGTCCATTCGAAGTGCGAAATATCGAAAAAATCGTTTTTTGCGTTTTTCTCGGCTCCTATGGGAGATAGAGCGAAAAGGGGCCAAATACAGGATCCTTGATTTTCCCTGATTTTGTTAATTGATAAAAAGATCATAACTTTTGAATGGTTTAACTGATCCTCAAAATTCTTTTTGCATTCGAAAGAGGACAGAAAAAGAAAGGAAATGCGACTAGGTTCATCCCGATATTTCAATTTTTCGAGCCGAGAGCGCAGATTGTATGTTACCTCCAAAATACAATTTTTCACATAACTAAGAAATCGATTATCTGTCGCAAAAAATTAAAAAAAAATCGTACTATTGTCCTAAATGCATGGAAATTGATGTGTTATCAAGCCTTGTTCGTTAGAAAGTCAAAGAGCAGCGGAAACAATCGTTATTAGCAAGGAAACGATAGATATCGTCATTTCAATAAACGTAAAGAAGGTGGTTTTCGGATAATTCGGTTTTCTGCGATTTTCTCAGCTCCTGTTGGAGATATCGCAAATCCACGGCCAGATTCGTTGTCAGTGCGACGAAATACATCAGGTAGGGTCCATCCGAAGTGCGAAATATCGAAAAATTCGTTTTTTGCGTTTTTCTCGGCTCCTATGGGAGATAGAGCGAAAAGGGGCCAAATACAGGATCCTTGATTTTCCCTGATTTTGTTAATCGATAAAAAGGTCATAACTTTTGAATGGTTCAACCGATCCTCAAAATTCTTTTTGCATTCGAAAGAGGACAGAAAAAGAAAAGAAATGCGACTAGGTTCATCCCGATATTTCAATTTTTCGAGCCGAGAGCGCAGATTGTATGTTACCTCTAAAATACAATTTTTCACATAACTAAGAAATCGATTATCTGTCGCAAAAAATTAAAAAAAAATCGTACTATTGTCCTAAATGCATGGAAATTGATGTGTTATCAAGCCTTGTTCCTTAGAAAGCCAAAGAGCAGCGGAAACAATCGTTATTAGCAAGGAAACGATAGATATCGTCATTTTAATAAACGTAAAGAAGGTGGTTTTCGGATAATTCGGTTTTCTGCGATTTTCTCAGCTCCTGTTGGAGATATCGCAAATCCACGGCCAGATTCGTTGTCAGTGCGACGAAATACATCAGGTAGGGTCCATCCGAAGTGCGAAATATCGAAAAATTCGTTTTTTGCGTTTTTCTCGGCTCCTATGGGAGATAGAGCGAAAAGGGGCCAAATACAGGATCCTTGATTTTCCCTGATTTTGTTAATCGATAAAAAGGTCATAACTTTTGAATGGTTCAACCGATCCTCAAAATTCTTTTTGCATTCGAAAGAGGACAGAAAAAGAAAGGAAATGCGACTAGGTTCATCCCGATATTTCAATTTTTCGAGCCGAGAGCGCAGATTGTATGTTACCTCTAAAATACAATTTTTCACATAACTAAGAAATCGATTATCTGTCGCAAAAAATTAAAAAAAAATCGTACTATTGTCCTAAATGCATGGAAATTGATGTGTTATCAAGCCTTGTTCGTTAGAAAGCCAAAGAGCAGCGGAAACAATCGTTATTAGCAAGGAAACGATAGATATCGTAATTTCAATAAACGTAAAGAAGGTGGTTTTCGGATAATTCGGTTTTCTGGGATTTTCTCAGCTCCTGTTGGAGATATCGCAAATCCACGGCCAGATTCGTTGTCAGTGCGACGAAATACATCAGGTAGAGTCCATCCGAAGTGCGAAATATCGAAAAATTCGTTTTTTGCATTTTTTTCGGCTCCTATGGGAGATAGAGCGAAAAGGGGCCAAATACAGGATCCTTGATTTTCCCTGATTTTGTTAATCGATAAAAAGGTCATAACTTTTGAATGGTTCAACCGATCCTCAAAATTCTTTTTGCATTCGAAAGAGGACAGAAAAAGAAAAGAAATGCGACTAGGTTCATCCCGATATTTCAATTTTTCGAGCCGAGAGCGCAGATTGTATGTTACCTCTAAAATACAATTTTTCACATAACTAAGAAATCGATTATCTGTCGCAAAAAATTAAAAAAAAATCGTACTATTGTCCTAAATGCATGGAAATTGATGTGTTATCAAGCCTTGTTCCTTAGAAAGCCAAAGAGCAGCGGAAACAATCGTTATTAGCAAGGAAACGATAGATATCGTCATTTCAATAAACGTAAAGAAGGTGGTTTTCGGATAATTCGGTTTTCTGCGATTTTCTCAGCTCCTGTTGGAGATATCGCAAATCCACGGCCAGATTCGTTGTCAGTGCGACGAAATACATCAGGTAGGGTCCATCCGAAGTGCGAAATATCGAAAAATTCGTTTTTTGCGTTTTTCTCGGCTCCTATGGGAGATAGAGCGAAAAGGGGCCAAATACAGGATCCTTGATTTTCCCTGATTTTGTTAATCGATAAAAAGGTCATAACTTTTGAATGGTTCAACCGATCCTCAAAATTCTTTTTGCATTCGAAAGAGGACAGAAAAAGAAAAGAAATGCGACTAGGTTCATCCCGATATTTCAATTTTTCGAGCCGAGAGCGCAGATTGTATGTTACCTCTAAAATACAATTTTTCACATAACTAAGAAATCGATTATCTGTCGCAAAAAATTAAAAAAAAATCGTACTATTGTCCTAAATGCATGGAAATTGATGTGTTATCAAGCCTTGTTCGTTAGAAAGCCAAAGAGCAGCGGAAACAATCGTTATTAGCAAGGAAACGATAGATATCGTCATTTCAATAAACGTAAAGAAGGTGGTTTTCGGATAATTCGGTTTTCTGGGATTTTCTCAGCTCCTGTTGGAGATATCGCAAATCCACGGCCAGATTCGTTGTCAGTGCGACGAAATACATCAGGTAGAGTCCATCCGAAGTGCGAAATATCGAAAAATTCGTTTTTTGCGTTTTTTTCGGCTCCTATGGGAGATAGAGCGAAAAGGGGCCAAATACAGGATCCTTGATTTTCCCTGATTTTGTTAATCGATAAAAAGGTCATAACTTTTGAATGGTTCAACCGATCCTCAAAATTCTTTTTGCATTCGAAAGAGGACAGAAAAAGAAAAGAAATGCGACTAGGTTCATCCCGATATTTCAATTTTTCGAGCCGAGAGCGCAGATTGTATGTTACCTCTAAAATACAATTTTTCACATAACTAAGAAATCGATTATCTGTCGCAAAAAATTAAAAAAAAATCGTACTATTGTCCTAAATGCATGGAAATTGATGTGTTATCAAGCCTTGTTCGTTAGAAAGCCAAAGAGCAGCGGAAACAATCGTTATTAGCAAGGAAACGATAGATATCGTCATTTCAATAAACGTAAAGAAGGTGGTTTTCGGATAATTCGGTTTTCTGGGATTTTCTCAGCTCCTGTTGGAGATATCGCAAATCCACGGCCAGATTCGTTGTCAGTGCGACGAAATACATCAGGTAGAGTCCATCCGAAGTGCGAAATATCGAAAAATTCGTTTTTTGCGTTTTTTTCGGCTCCTATGGGAGATAGAGCGAAAAGGGGCCAAATACAGGATCCTTGATTTTCCCTGATTTTGTTAATCGATAAAAAGGTCATAACTTTTGAATGGTTCAACCGATCCTAAAAATTCTTTTTGCATTCGAAAGAGGACAGAAAAAGAAAAGAAATGCGACTAGGTTCATCCCGATATTTCAATTTTTCGAGCCGAGAGCGCAGATTGTATGTTACCTCCAAAATACAATTTTTCACATAACTAAGAAATCGATTATCTGTCGCAAAAAATTTAAAAAAAATCGTACTATTGTCCTAAATGCATGGAAATTGATGTGTTATCAAGCCTTGTTCGTTAGAAAGTCAAAGAGCAGCGGAAACAATCGTTATTAGCAAGGAAACGATAGATATCGTCATTTCAATAAACGTAAAGAAGGTGGTTTTCGGATAATTCGGTTTTCTGCGATTTTCTCAGCTCCTGTTGGAGATATCGCAAATCCACGGCCAGATTCGTTGTCAGTGCGACGAAATACATCAGGTAGGGTCCATTCGAAGTGCGAAATATCGAAAAAATCGTTTTTTGCGTTTTTCTCGGCTCCTATGGGAGATAGAGCGAAAAGGGGCCAAATACAGGATCCTTGATTTTCCCTGATTTTGTTAATCGATAAAAAGGTCATAACTTTTGAATGGTTCAACCGATCCTCAAAATTCTTTTTGCATTCGAAAGAGGACAGAAAAAGAAAAGAAATGCGACTAGGTTCATCCCGATATTTCAATTTTTCGAGCCGAGAGCGCAGATTGTATGTTACCTCTAAAATACAATTTTTCACATAACTAAGAAATCGATTATCTGTCGCAAAAAATTAAAAAAAAATCGTACTATTGTCCTAAATGCATGGAAATTGATGTGTTATCAAGCCTTGTTCGTTAGAAAGCCAAAGAGCAGCGGAAACAATCGTTATTAGCAAGGAAACGATAGATATCGTCATTTCAATAAACGTAAAGAAGGTGGTTTTCGGATAATTCGGTTTTCTGGGATTTTCTCAGCTCCTGTTGGAGATATCGCAAATCCACGGCCAGATTCGTTGTCAGTGCGACGAAATACATCAGGTAGAGTCCATCCGAAGTGCGAAATATCGAAAAATTCGTTTTTTGCGTTTTTTTCGGCTCCTATGGGAGATAGAGCGAAAAGGGGCCAAATACAGGATCCTTGATTTTCCCTGATTTTGTTAATCGATAAAAAGGTCATAACTTTTGAATGGTTCAACCGATCCTCAAAATTCTTTTTGCATTCGAAAGAGGACAGAAAAAGAAAAGAAATGCGACTAGGTTCATCCCGATATTTCAATTTTTCGAGCCGAGAGCGCAGATTGTATGTTACCTCTAAAATACAATTTTTCACATAACTAAGAAA
The DNA here is from genome assembly GCA_963942595.1 of Cylloceria caligata. Taxonomy (NCBI): domain Eukaryota; kingdom Metazoa; phylum Arthropoda; class Insecta; order Hymenoptera; family Ichneumonidae; genus Cylloceria; species Cylloceria caligata. The sequence goes on from OZ012704.1 coordinate 4,971,513, forward strand.
TCGATTATCTGTCGCAAAAAATTAAAAAAAAATCGTACTATTGTCCTAAATGCATGGAAATTGATGTGTTATCAAGCCTTGTTCGTTAGAAAGTCAAAGAGCAGCGGAAACAATCGTTATTAGCAAGGAAACGATAGATATCGTCATTTCAATAAACGTAAAGAAGGTGGTTTTCGGATAATTCGGTTTTCTGCGATTTTCTCAGCTCCTGTTGGAGATATCGCAAATCCACGGCCAGATTCGTTGTCAGTGCGACGAAATACATCAGGTAGGGTCCATTCGAAGTGCGAAATATCGAAAAAATCGTTTTTTGCGTTTTTCTCGGCTCCTATGGGAGATAGAGCGAAAAGGGGCCAAATACAGGATCCTTGATTTTCCCTGATTTTGTTAATCGATAAAAAGGTCATAACTTTTGAATGGTTCAACCGATCCTCAAAATTCTTTTTGCATTCGAAAGAGGACAGAAAAAGAAAGGAAATGCGACTAGGTTCATCCCGATATTTCAATTTTTCGAGCCGAGAGCGCAGATTGTATGTTACCTCTAAAATACAATTTTTCACATAACTAAGAAATCGATTATCTGTCGCAAAAAATTAAAAAAAAATCGTACTATTGTCCTAAATGCATGGAAATTGATGTGTTATCAAGCCTTGTTCGTTAGAAAGTCAAAGAGCACCGGAAACAATCGTTATTAGCAAGGAAACGATAGATATCGTCATTTCAATAAACGTAAAGAAGGTGGTTTTCGGATAATTCGGTTTTCTGCGATTTTCTCAGCTCCTGTTGGAGATATCGCAAATCCACGGCCAGATTCGTTGTCAGTGCGACGAAATACATCAGGTAGGGTCCATCCGAAGTGCGAAATATCGAAAAATTCGTTTTTTGCGTTTTTCTCGGCTCCTATGGGAGATAGAGCGAAAAGGGGCCAAATACAGGATCCTTGATTTTCCCTGATTTTGTTAATCGATAAAAAGGTCATAACTTTTGAATGGTTCAACCGATCCTCAAAATTCTTTTTGCATTCGAAAGAGGACAGAAAAAGAAAGGAAATGCGACTAGGTTCATCCCGATATTTCAATTTTTCGAGCCGAGAGCGCAGATTGTATGTTACCTCTAAAATACAATTTTTCACATAACTAAGAAATCGATTATCTGTCGCAAAAAATTAAAAAAAAATCGTACTATTGTCCTAAATGCATGGAAATTGATGTGTTATCAAGCCTTGTTCGTTAGAAAGCCAAAGAGCAGCGGAAACAATCGTTATTAGCAAGGAAACGATAGATATCGTCATTTCAATAAACGTAAAGAAGGTGGTTTTCGGATAATTCGGTTTTCTGGGATTTTCTCAGCTCCTGTTGGAGATATCGCAAATCCACGGCCAGATTCGTTGTCAGTGCGACGAAATACATCAGGTAGAGTCCATCCGAAGTGCGAAATATCGAAAAATTCGTTTTTTGCGTTTTTTTCGGCTCCTATGGGAGATAGAGCGAAAAGGGGCCAAATACAGGATCCTTGATTTTCCCTGATTTTGTTAATCGATAAAAAGGTCATAACTTTTGAATGGTTCAACCGATCCTCAAAATTCTTTTTGCATTCGAAAGAGGACAGAAAAAGAAAAGAAATGCGACTAGGTTCATCCCGATATTTCAATTTTTCGAGCCGAGAGCGCAGATTGTATGTTACCTCCAAAATACAATTTTTCACATAACTAAGAAATCGATTATCTGTCGCAAAAAATTTAAAAAAAATCGTACTATTGTCCTAAGTGCATGGAAATTGATGTGTTATCAAGCCTTGTTCGTTAGAAAGTCAAAGAGCAGCGGAAACAATCGTTATTAGCAAGGAAACGATAGATATCGTCATTTCAATAAACGTAAAGAAGGTGGTTTTCGGATAATTCGGTTTTCTGCGATTTTCTCAGCTCCTGTTGGAGATATCGCAAATCCACGGCCAGATTCGTTGTCAGTGCGACGAAATACATCAGGTAGAGTCCATCCGAAGTGCGAAATATCGAAAAATTCGTTTTTTGCGTTTTTCTCGGCTCCTATGGGAGATAGAGCGAAAAGGGGCCAAATACAGGATCCTTGATTTTCCCTGATTTTGTTAATCGATAAAAAGGTCATAACTTTTGAATGGTTCAACCGATCCTCAAAATTCTTTTTGCATTCGAAAGAGGACAGAAAAAGAAAGGAAATGCGACTAGGTTCATCCCGATATTTCAATTTTTCGAGCCGAGAGCGCAGATTGTATGTTACCTCCAAAATACAATTTTTCACATAACTAAGAAATCGATTATCTGTCGCAAAAAATTAAAAAAAAATCGTACTATTGTCCTAAATGCATGGAAATTGATGTGTTATCAAGCCTTGTTCGTTAGAAAGTCAAAGAGCAGCGGAAACAATCGTTATTAGCAAGGAAACGATAGATATCGTCATTTCAATAAACGTAAAGAAGGTGGTTTTCGGATAATTCGGTTTTCTGCGATTTTCTCAGCTCCTGTTGGAGATATCGCAAATCCACGGCCAGATTCGTTGTCAGTGCGACGAAATACATCAGGTAGGGTCCATCCGAAGTGCGAAATATCGAAAAATTCGTTTTTTGCGTTTTTCTCGGCTCCTATGGGAGATAGAGCGAAAAGGGGCCAAATACAGGATCCTTGATTTTCCCTGATTTTGTTAATCGATAAAAAGGTCATAACTTTTGAATGGTTCAACCGATCCTCAAAATTCTTTTTGCATTCGAAAGAGGACAGAAAAAGAAAAGAAATGCGACTAGGTTCATCCCGATATTTCAATTTTTCGAGCCGAGAGCGCAGATTGTATGTTACCTCTAAAATACAATTTTTCACATAACTAAGAAATCGATTATCTGTCGCAAAAAATTAAAAAAAAATCGTACTATTGTCCTAAATGCATGGAAATTGATGTGTTATCAAGCCTTGTTCGTTAGAAAGTCAAAGAGCAGCGGAAACAATCGTTATTAGCAAGGAAACGATAGATATCGTCATTTCAATAAACGTAAAGAAGGTGGTTTTCGGATAATTCGGTTTTCTGCGATTTTCTCAGCTCCTGTTGGAGATATCGCAAATCCACGGCCAGATTCGTTGTCAGTGCGACGAAATACATCAGGTAGGGTCCATCCGAAGTGCGAAATATCGAAAAATTCGTTTTTTGCGTTTTTCTCGGCTCCTATGGGAGATAGAGCGAAAAGGGGCCAAATACAGGATCCTTGATTTTCCCTGATTTTGTTAATCGATAAAAAGGTCATAACTTTTGAATGGTTCAACCGATCCTCAAAATTCTTTTTGCATTCGAAAGAGGACAGAAAAAGAAAAGAAATGCGACTAGGTTCATCCCGATATTTCAATTTTTCGAGCCGAGAGCGCAGATTGTATGTTACCTCTAAAATACAATTTTTCACATAACTAAGAAATCGATTATCTGTCGCAAAAAATTAAAAAAAAATCGTACTATTGTCCTAAATGCATGGAAATTGATGTGTTATCAAGCCTTGTTCCTTAGAAAGCCAAAGAGCAGCGGAAACAATCGTTATTAGCAAGGAAACGATAGATATCGTCATTTTAATAAACGTAAAGAAGGTGGTTTTCGGATAATTCGGTTTTCTGGGATTTTCTCAGCTCCTGTTGGAGATATCGCAAATCCACGGCCAGATTCGTTGTCAGTGCGACGAAATACATCAGGTAGAGTCCATCCGAAGTGCGAAATATCGAAAAATTCGTTTTTTGCGTTTTTTTCGGCTCCTATGGGAGATAGAGCGAAAAGGGGCCAAATACAGGATCCTTGATTTTCCCTGATTTTGTTAATCGATAAAAAGGTCATAACTTTTGAATGGTTCAACCGATCCTAAAAATTCTTTTTGCATTCGAAAGAGGACAGAAAAAGAAAAGAAATGCGACTAGGTTCATCCCGATATTTCAATTTTTCGAGCCGAGAGCGCAGATTGTATGTTACCTCCAAAATACAATTTTTCACATAACTAAGAAATCGATTATCTGTCGCAAAAAATTTAAAAAAAATCGTACTATTGTCCTAAATGCATGGAAATTGATGTGTTATCAAGCCTTGTTCGTTAGAAAGTCAAAGAGCAGCGGAAACAATCGTTATTAGCAAGGAAACGATAGATATCGTCATTTCAATAAACGTAAAGAAGGTGGTTTTCGGATAATTCGGTTTTCTGCGATTTTCTCAGCTCCTGTTGGAGATATCGCAAATCCACGGCCAGATTCGTTGTCAGTGCGACGAAATACATCAGGTAGGGTCCATTCGAAGTGCGAAATATCGAAAAAATCGTTTTTTGCGTTTTTCTCGGCTCCTATGGGAGATAGAGCGAAAAGGGGCCAAATACAGGATCCTTGATTTTCCCTGATTTTGTTAATCGATAAAAAGGTCATAACTTTTGAATGGTTCAACCGATCCTCAAAATTCTTTTTGCATTCGAAAGAGGACAGAAAAAGAAAGGAAATGCGACTAGGTTCATCCCGATATTTCAATTTTTCGAGCCGAGAGCGCAGATTGTATGTTACCTCTAAAATACAATTTTTCACATAACTAAGAAATCGATTATCTGTCGCAAAAAATTAAAAAAAAATCGTACTATTGTCCTAAATGCATGGAAATTGATGTGTTATCAAGCCTTGTTCGTTAGAAAGTCAAAGAGCACCGGAAACAATCGTTATTAGCAAGGAAACGATAGATATCGTCATTTCAATAAACGTAAAGAAGGTGGTTTTCGGATAATTCGGTTTTCTGCGATTTTCTCAGCTCCTGTTGGAGATATCGCAAATCCACGGCCAGATTCGTTGTCAGTGCGACGAAATACATCAGGTAGGGTCCATCCGAAGTGCGAAATATCGAAAAATTCTTTTTTTGCGTTTTTCTCGGCTCCTATGGGAGATAGAGCGAAAAGGGGCCAAATACAGGATCCTTGATTTTCCCTGATTTTGTTAATCGATAAAAAGGTCATAACTTTTGAATGGTTCAACCGATCCTCAAAATTCTTTTTGCATTCGAAAGAGGACAGAAAAAGAAAGGAAATGCGACTAGGTTCATCCCGATATTTCAATTTTTCGAGCCGAGAGCGCAGATTGTATGTTACCTCTAAAATACAATTTTTCACATAACTAAGAAATCGATTATCTGTCGCAAAAAATTAAAAAAAAATCGTACTATTGTCCTAAATGCATGGAAATTGATGTGTTATCAAGCCTTGTTCGTTAGAAAGCCAAAGAGCAGCGGAAACAATCGTTATTAGCAAGGAAACGATAGATATCGTCATTTCAATAAACGTAAAGAAGGTGGTTTTCGGATAATTCGGTTTTCTGGGATTTTCTCAGCTCCTGTTGGAGATATCGCAAATCCACGGCCAGATTCGTTGTCAGTGCGACGAAATACATCAGGTAGAGTCCATCCGAAGTGCGAAATATCGAAAAATTCGTTTTTTGCGTTTTTTTCGGCTCCTATGGGAGATAGAGCGAAAAGGGGCCAAATACAGGATCCTTGATTTTCCCTGATTTTGTTAATCGATAAAAAGGTCATAACTTTTGAATGGTTCAACCGATCCTCAAAATTCTTTTTGCATTCGAAAGAGGACAGAAAAAGAAAAGAAATGCGACTAGGTTCATCCCGATATTTCAATTTTTCGAGCCGAGAGCGCAGATTGTATGTTACCTCCAAAATACAATTTTTCACATAACTAAGAAATCGATTATCTGTCGCAAAAAATTTAAAAAAAATCGTACTATTGTCCTAAGTGCATGGAAATTGATGTGTTATCAAGCCTTGTTCGTTAGAAAGTCAAAGAGCAGCGGAAACAATCGTTATTAGCAAGGAAACGATAGATATCGTCATTTCAATAAACGTAAAGAAGGTGGTTTTCGGATAATTCGGTTTTCTGCGATTTTCTCAGCTCCTGTTGGAGATATCGCAAATCCACGGCCAGATTCGTTGTCAGTGCGACGAAATACATCAGGTAGAGTCCATCCGAAGTGCGAAATATCGAAAAATTCGTTTTTTGCGTTTTTCTCGGCTCCTATGGGAGATAGAGCGAAAAGGGGCCAAATACAGGATCCTTGATTTTCCCTGATTTTGTTAATCGATAAAAAGGTCATAACTTTTGAATGGTTCAACCGATCCTCAAAATTCTTTTTGCATTCGAAAGAGGACAGAAAAAGAAAGGAAATGCGACTAGGTTCATCCCGATATTTCAATTTTTCGAGCCGAGAGCGCAGATTGTATGTTACCTCTAAAATACAATTTTTCACATAACTAAGAAATCGATTATCTGTCGCAAAAAATTAAAAAAAAATCGTACTATTGTCCTAAATGCATGGAAATTGATGTGTTATCAAGCCTTGTTCGTTAGAAAGCCAAAGAGCAGCGGAAACAATCGTTATTAGCAAGGAAACGATAGATATCGTCATTTCAATAAACGTAAAGAAGGTGGTTTTCGGATAATTCGGTTTTCTGCGATTTTCTCAGCTCTTGTTGGAGATATCGCAAATCCACGGCCAGATTCGTTGTCAGTGCGACGAAATACATCAGGTAGAGTCCATCCGAAGTGCGAAATATCGAAAAATTCGTTTTTTGCGTTTTTCTCGGCTCCTATGGGAGATAGAGCGAAAAGGGGCCAAATACAGGATCCTTGATTTTCCCTGATTTTGTTAATCGATAAAAAGGTCATAACTTTTGAATGGTTCAACCGATCCTCAAAATTCTTTTTGCATTCGAAAGAGGACAGAAAAAGAAAGGAAATGCGACTAGGTTCATCCCGATATTTCAATTTTTCGAGCCGAGAGCGCAGATTGTATGTTACCTCTAAAATACAATTTTTCACATAACTAAGAAATCGATTATCTGTCGCAAAAAATTAAAAAAAAATCGTACTATTGTCCTAAATGCATGGAAATTGATGTGTTATCAAGCCTTGTTCGTTAGAAAGCCAAAGAGCAGCGGAAACAATCGTTATTAGCAAGGAAACGATAGATATCGTCATTTCAATAAACGTAAAGAAGGTGGTTTTCGGATAATTCGGTTTTCTGCGATTTTCTCAGCTCCTGTTGGAGATATCGCAAATCCACGGCCAGATTCGTTGTCAGTGCGACGAAATACATCAGGTAGGGTCCATCCGAAGTGCGAAATATCGAAAAATTCGTTTTTTGCGTTTTTCTCGGCTCCTATGGGAGATAGAGCGAAAAGGGGCCAAATACAGGATCCTTGATTTTCCCTGATTTTGTTAATCGATAAAAAGGTCATAACTTTTGAATGGTTCAACCGATCCTCAAAATTCTTTTTGCATTCGAAAGAGGACAGAAAAAGAAAAGAAATGCGACTAGGTTCATCCCGATATTTCAATTTTTCGAGCCGAGAGCGCAGATGGTATGTTACCTCTAAAATACAATTTTTCACATAACTAAGAAATCGATTATCTGTCGCAAAAAATTAAAAAAAAATCGTACTATTGTCCTAAATGCATGGAAATTGATGTGTTATCAAGCCTTGTTCGTTAGAAAGCCAAAGAGCAGCGGAAACAATCGTTATTAGCAAGGAAACGATAGATATCGTCATTTCAATAAACGTAAAGAAGGTGGTTTTCGGATAATTCGGTTTTCTGGGATTTTCTCAGCTCCTGTTGGAGATATCGCAAATCCACGGCCAGATTCGTTGTCAGTGCGACGAAATACATCAGGTAGAGTCCATCCGAAGTGCGAAATATCGAAAAATTCGTTTTTTGCGTTTTTTTCGGCTCCTATGGGAGATAGAGCGAAAAGGGGCCAAATACAGGATCCTTGATTTTCCCTGATTTTGTTAATCGATAAAAAGGTCATAACTTTTGAATGGTTCAACCGATCCTAAAAATTCTTTTTGCATTCGAAAGAGGACAGAAAAAGAAAAGAAATGCGACTAGGTTCATCCCGATATTTCAATTTTTCGAGCCGAGAGCGCAGATTGTATGTTACCTCCAAAATACAATTTTTCACATAACTAAGAAATCGATTATCTGTCGCAAAAAATTTAAAAAAAATCGTACTATTGTCCTAAATGCATGGAAATTGATGTGTTATCAAGCCTTGTTCGTTAGAAAGTCAAAGAGCAGCGGAAACAATCGTTATTAGCAAGGAAACGATAGATATCGTCATTTCAATAAACGTAAAGAAGGTGGTTTTCGGATAATTCGGTTTTCTGCGATTTTCTCAGCTCCTGTTGGAGATATCGCAAATCCACGGCCAGATTCGTTGTCAGTGCGACGAAATACATCAGGTAGGGTCCATTCGAAGTGCGAAATATCGAAAAAATCGTTTTTTGCGTTTTTCTCGGCTCCTATGGGAGATAGAGCGAAAAGGGGCCAAATACAGGATCCTTGATTTTCCCTGATTTTGTTAATCGATAAAAAGGTCATAACTTTTGAATGGTTCAACCGATCCTCAAAATTCTTTTTGCATTCGAAAGAGGACAGAAAAAGAAAGGAAATGCGACTAGGTTCATCCCGATATTTCAATTTTTCGAGCCGAGAGCGCAGATTGTATGTTACCTCTAAAATACAATTTTTCACATAACTAAGAAATCGATTATCTGTCGCAAAAAATTAAAAAAAAATCGTACTATTGTCCTAAATGCATGGAAATTGATGTGTTATCAAGCCTTGTTCGTTAGAAAGTCAAAGAGCACCGGAAACAATCGTTATTAGCAAGGAAACGATAGATATCGTCATTTCAATAAACGTAAAGAAGGTGGTTTTCGGATAATTCGGTTTTCTGCGATTTTCTCAGCTCCTGTTGGAGATATCGCAAATCCACGGCCAGATTCGTTGTCAGTGCGACGAAATACATCAGGTAGGGTCCATCCGAAGTGCGAAATATCGAAAAATTCGTTTTTTGCGTTTTTCTCGGCTCCTATGGGAGATAGAGCGAAAAGGGGCCAAATACAGGATCCTTGATTTTCCCTGATTTTGTTAATCGATAAAAAGGTCATAACTTTTGAATGGTTCAACCGATCCTCAAAATTCTTTTTGCATTCGAAAGAGGACAGAAAAAGAAAGGAAATGCGACTAGGTTCATCCCGATATTTCAATTTTTCGAGCCGAGAGCGCAGATTGTATGTTACCTCTAAAATACAATTTTTCACATAACTAAGAAATCGATTATCTGTCGCAAAAAATTAAAAAAAAATCGTACTATTGTCCTAAATGCATGGAAATTGATGTGTTATCAAGCCTTGTTCGTTAGAAAGCCAAAGAGCAGCGGAAACAATCGTTATTAGCAAGGAAACGATAGATATCGTCATTTCAATAAACGTAAAGAAGGTGGTTTTCGGATAATTCGGTTTTCTGGGATTTTCTCAGCTCCTGTTGGAGATATCGCAAATCCACGGCCAGATTCGTTGTCAGTGCGACGAAATACATCAGGTAGAGTCCATCCGAAGTGCGAAATATCGAAAAATTCGTTTTTTGCGTTTTTTTCGGCTCCTATGGGAGATAGAGCGAAAAGGGGCCAAATACAGGATCCTTGATTTTCCCTGATTTTGTTAATCGATAAAAAGGTCATAACTTTTGAATGGTTCAACCGATCCTCAAAATTCTTTTTGCATTCGAAAGAGGACAGAAAAAGAAAGGAAATGCGACTAGGTTCATCCCGATATTTCAATTTTTCGAGCCGAGAGCGCAGATTGTATGTTACCTCTAAAATACAATTTTTCACATAACTAAGAAATCGATTATCTGTCGCAAAAAATTAAAAAAAAATCGTACTATTGTCCTAAATGCATGGAAATTGATGTGTTATCAAGCCTTGTTCGTTAGAAAGCCAAAGAGCAGCGGAAACAATCGTTATTAGCAAGGAAACGATAGATATCGTCATTTCAATAAACGTAAAGAAGGTGGTTTTCGGATAATTCGGTTTTCTGCGATTTTCTCAGCTCCTGTTGGAGATATCGCAAATCCACGGCCAGATTCGTTGTCAGTGCGACGAAATACATCAGGTAGGGTCCATCCGAAGTGCGAAATATCGAAAAATTCGTTTTTTGCGTTTTTCTCGGCTCCTATGGGAGATAGAGCGAAAAGGGGCCAAATACAGGATCCTTGATTTTCCCTGATTTTGTTAATCGATAAAAAGGTCATAACTTTTGAATGGTTCAACCGATCCTCAAAATTCTTTTTGCATTCGAAAGAGGACAGAAAAAGAAAGGAAATGCGACTAGGTTCATCCCGATATTTCAATTTTTCGAGCCGAGAGCGCAGATTGTATGTTACCTCTAAAATACAATTTTTCACATAACTAAGAAATCGATTATCTGTCGCAAAAAATTAAAAAAAAATCGTACTATTGTCCTAAATGCATGGAAATTGATGTGTTATCAAGCCTTGTTCGTTAGAAAGCCAAAGAGCAGCGGAAACAATCGTTATTAGCAAGGAAACGATAGATATCGTCATTTCAATAAACGTAAAGAAGGTGGTTTTCGGATAATTCGGTTTTCTGGGATTTTCTCAGCTCCTGTTGGAGATATCGCAAATCCACGGCCAGATTCGTTGTCAGTGCGACGAAATACATCAGGTAGAGTCCATCCGAAGTGCGAAATATCGAAAAATTCGTTTTTTGCGTTTTTTTCGGCTCCTATGGGAGATAGAGCGAAAAGGGGCCAAATACAGGATCCTTGATTTTCCCTGATTTTGTTAATCGATAAAAAGGTCATAACTTTTGAATGGTTCAACCGATCCTCAAAATTCTTTTTGCATTCGAAAGAGGACAGAAAAAGAAAAGAAATGCGACTAGGTTCATCCCGATATTTCAATTTTTCGAGCCGAGAGCGCAGATTGTATGTTACCTCCAAAATACAATTTTTCACATAACTAAGAAATCGATTATCTGTCGCAAAAAATTTTAAAAAAATCGTACTATTGTCCTAAGTGCATGGAAATTGATGTGTTATCAAGCCTTGTTCGTTAGAAAGTCAAAGAGCAGCGGAAACAATCGTTATTAGCAAGGAAACGATAGATATCGTCATTTCAATAAACGTAAAGAAGGTGGTTTTCGGATAATTCGGTTTTCTGCGATTTTCTCAGCTCCTGTTGGAGATATCGCAAATCCACGGCCAGATTCGTTGTCAGTGCGACGAAATACATCAGGTAGAGTCCATCCGAAGTGCGAAATATCGAAAAATTCGTTTTTTGCGTTTTTCTCGGCTCCTATGGGAGATAGAGCGAAAAGGGGCCAAATACAGGATCCTTGATTTTCCCTGATTTTGTTAATCGATAAAAAGGTCATAACTTTTGAATGGTTCAACCGATCCTCAAAATTCTTTTTGCATTCGAAAGAGGACAGAAAAAGAAAGGAAATGCGACTAGGTTCATCCCGATATTTCAATTTTTCGAGCCGAGAGCGCAGATTGTATGTTACCTCCAAAATACAATTTTTCACATAACTAAGAAATCGATTATCTGTCGCAAAAAATTTAAAAAAAATCGTACTATTGTCCTAAGTGCATGGAAATTGATGTGTTATCAAGCCTTGTTCGTTAGAAAGTCAAAGAGCAGCGGAAACAATCGTTATTAGCAAGGAAACGATAGATATCGTCATTTCAATAAACGTAAAGAAGGTGGTTTTCGGATAATTCGGTTTTCTGCGATTTTCTCAGCTCCTGTTGGAGATATCGCAAATCCACGGCCAGATTCGTTGTCAGTGCGACGAAATACATCAGGTAGAGTCCATCCGAAGTGCGAAATATCGAAAAATTCGTTTTTTGCGTTTTTCTCGGCTCCTATGGGAGATAGAGCGAAAAGGGGCCAAATACAGGATCCTTGATTTTCCCTGATTTTGTTAATCGATAAAAAGGTCATAACTTTTGAATGGTTCAACCGATCCTCAAAATTCTTTTTGCATTCGAAAGAGGACAGAAAAAGAAAGGAAATGCGACTAGGTTCATCCCGATATTTCAATTTTTCGAGCCGAGAGCGCAGATTGTATGTTACCTCTAAAATACAATTTTTCACATAACTAAGAAATCGATTATCTGTCGCAAAAAATTAAAAAAAAATCGTACTATTGTCCTAAATGCATGGAAATTGATGTGTTATCAAGCCTTGTTCGTTAGAAAGCCAAAGAGCAGCGGAAACAATCGTTATTAGCAAGGAAACGATAGATATCGTCATTTCAATAAACGTAAAGAAGGTGGTTTTCGGATAATTCGGTTTTCTGCGATTTTCTCAGCTCTTGTTGGAGATATCGCAAATCCACGGCCAGATTCGTTGTCAGTGCGACGAAATACATCAGGTAGAGTCCATCCGAAGTGCGAAATATCGAAAAATTCGTTTTTTGCGTTTTTCTCGGCTCCTATGGGAGATAGAGCGAAAAGGGGCCAAATACAGGATCCTTGATTTTCCCTGATTTTGTTAATCGATAAAAAGGTCATAACTTTTGAATGGTTCAACCGATCCTCAAAATTCTTTTTGCATTCGAAAGAGGACAGAAAAAGAAAGGAAATGCGACTAGGTTCATCCCGATATTTCAATTTTTCGAGCCGAGAGCGCAGATTGTATGTTACCTCTAAAATACAATTTTTCACATAACTAAGAAATCGATTATCTGTCGCAAAAAATTAAAAAAAAATCGTACTATTGTCCTAAATGCATGGAAATTGATGTGTTATCAAGCCTTGTTCGTTAGAAAGCCAAAGAGCAGCGGAAACAATCGTTATTAGCAAGGAAACGATAGATATCGTCATTTCAATAAACGTAAAGAAGGTGGTTTTCGGATAATTCGGTTTTCTGCGATTTTCTCAGCTCTTGTTGGAGATATCGCAAATCCACGGCCAGATTCGTTGTCAGTGCGACGAAATACATCAGGTAGAGTCCATCCGAAGTGCGAAATATCGAAAAATTCGTTTTTTGCGTTTTTCTCGGCTCCTATGGGAGATAGAGCGAAAAGGGGCCAAATACAGGATCCTTGATTTTCCCTGATTTTGTTAATCGATAAAAAGGTCATAACTTTTGAATGGTTCAACCGATCCTCAAAATTCTTTTTGCATTCGAAAGAGGACAGAAAAAGAAAAGAAATGCGACTAGGTTCATCCCGATATTTCAATTTTTCGAGCCGAGAGCGCAGATTGTATGTTACCTCCAAAATACAATTTTTCACATAACTAAGAAATCGATTATCTGTCGCAAAAAATTTAAAAAAAATCGTACTATTGTCCTAAGTGCATGGAAATTGATGTGTTATCAAGCCTTGTTCGTTAGAAAGTCAAAGAGCAGCGGAAACAATCGTTATTACCAAGGAAACGATAGATATCGTCATTTCAATAAACGTAAAGAAGGTGGTTTTCGGATAATTCGGTTTTCTGCGATTTTCTCAGCTCCTGTTGGAGATATCGCAAATCCACGGCCAGATTCGTTGTCAGTGCGACGAAATACATCAGGTAGAGTCCATCCGAAGTGCGAAATATCGAAAAATTCGTTTTTTGCGTTTTTCTCGGCTCCTATGGGAGATAGAGCGAAAAGGGGCCAAATACAGGATCCTTGATTTTCCCTGATTTTGTTAATCGATAAAAAGGTCATAACTTTTGAATGGTTCAACCGATCCTCAAAATTCTTTTTGCATTCGAAAGAGGACAGAAAAAGAAAGGAAATGCGACTAGGTTCATCCCGATATTTCAATTTTTCGAGCCGAGAGCGCAGATTGTATGTTACCTCTAAAATACAATTTTTCACATAACTAAGAAATCGATTATCTGTCGCAAAAAATTAAAAAAAAATCGTACTATTGTCCTAAATGCATGGAAATTGATGTGTTATCAAGCCTTGTTCGTTAGAAAGCCAAAGAGCAGCGGAAACAATCGTTATTAGCAAGGAAACGATAGATATCGTCATTTCAATAAACGTAAAGAAGGTGGTTTTCGGATAATTCGGTTTTCTGCGATTTTCTCAGCTCTTGTTGGAGATATCGCAAATCCACGGCCAGATTCGTTGTCAGTGCGACGAAATACATCAGGTAGAGTCCATCCGAAGTGCGAAATATCGAAAAATTCGTTTTTTGCGTTTTTCTCGGCTCCTATGGGAGATAGAGCGAAAAGGGGCCAAATACAGGATCCTTGATTTTCCCTGATTTTGTTAATCGATAAAAAGGTCATAACTTTTGAATGGTTCAACCGATCCTCAAAATTCTTTTTGCATTCGAAAGAGGACAGAAAAAGAAAGGAAATGCGACTAGGTTCATCCCGATATTTCAATTTTTCGAGCCGAGAGCGCAGATTGTATGTTACCTCTAAAATACAATTTTTCACATAACTAAGAAATCGATTATCTGTCGCAAAAAATTAAAAAAAAATCGTACTATTGTCCTAAATGCATGGAAATTGATGTGTTATCAAGCCTTGTTCGTTAGAAAGCCAAAGAGCAGCGGAAACAATCGTTATTAGCAAGGAAACGATAGATATCGTCATTTCAATAAACGTAAAGAAGGTGGTTTTCGGATAATTCGGTTTTCTGCGATTTTCTCAGCTCCTGTTCGAGATATCGCAAATCCACGGCCGGATTCGTTGTCAGTGCGACGAAATACATCAGGTAGGGTCTATCCGAAGTGCGAAATATCGAAAAATTCGTTTTTTGCGTTTTTCTCGGCTCCTATGGGAGATAGAGCGAAAAGGGGCCAAATACAGGATCCTTGATTTTCCCTGATTTTGTTAATCGATAAAAAGGTCATAACTTTTGAATGGTTCAACCGATCCTCAAAATTCTTTTTGCATTCGAAAGAGGACAGAAAAAGAAAGGAAATGCGACTAGGTTCATCCCGATATTTCAATTTTTCGAGCCGAGAGCGCAGATTGTATGTTACCTCTAAAATACAATTTTTCACATAACTAAGAAATCGATTATCTGTCGCAAAAAATTAAAAAAAAATCGTACTATTGTCCTAAATGCATGGAAATTGATGTGTTATCAAGCCTTGTTCGTTAGAAAGTCAAAGAGCACCGGAAACAATCGTTATTAGCAAGGAAACGATAGATATCGTCATTTCAATAAACGTAAAGAAGGTGGTTTTCGGATAATTCGGTTTTCTGCGATTTTCTCAGCTCCTGTTGGAGATATCGCAAATCCACGGCCAGATTCGTTGTCAGTGCGACGAAATACATCAGGTAGGGTCCATCCGAAGTGCGAAATATCGAAAAATTCGTTTTTTGCGTTTTTCTCGGCTCCTATGGGAGATAGAGCGAAAAGGGGCCAAATACAGGATCCTTGATTTTCCCTGATTTTGTTAATCGATAAAAAGGTCATAACTTTTGAATGGTTCAACCGATCCTCAAAATTCTTTTTGCATTCGAAAGAGGACAGAAAAAGAAAGGAAATGCGACTAGGTTCATCCCGATATTTCAATTTTTCGAGCCGAGAGCGCAGATTGTATGTTACCTCTAAAATACAATTTTTCACATAACTAAGAAATCGATTATCTGTCGCAAAAAATTAAAAAAAAATCGTACTATTGTCCTAAATGCATGGAAATTGATGTGTTATCAAGCCTTGTTCGTTAGAAAGCCAAAGAGCAGCGGAAACAATCGTTATTAGCAAGGAAACGATAGATATCGTCATTTCAATAAACGTAAAGAAGGTGGTTTTCGGATAATTCGGTTTTCTGGGATTTTCTCAGCTCCTGTTGGAGATATCGCAAATCCACGGCCAGATTCGTTGTCAGTGCGACGAAATACATCAGGTAGAGTCCATCCGAAGTGCGAAATATCGAAAAATTCGTTTTTTGCGTTTTTTTCGGCTCCTATGGGAGATAGAGCGAAAAGGGGCCAAATACAGGATCCTTGATTTTCCCTGATTTTGTTAATCGATAAAAAGGTCATAACTTTTGAATGGTTCAACCGATCCTCAAAATTCTTTTTGCATTCGAAAGAGGACAGAAAAAGAAAAGAAATGCGACTAGGTTCATCCCGATATTTCAATTTTTCGAGCCGAGAGCGCAGATTGTATGTTACCTCCAAAATACAATTTTTCACATAACTAAGAAATCGATTATCTGTCGCAAAAAATTTAAAAAAAATCGTACTATTGTCCTAAGTGCATGGAAATTGATGTGTTATCAAGCCTTGTTCGTTAGAAAGTCAAAGAGCAGCGGAAACAATCGTTATTAGCAAGGAAACGATAGATATCGTCATTTCAATAAACGTAAAGAAGGTGGTTTTCGGATAATTCGGTTTTCTGCGATTTTCTCAGCTCCTGTTGGAGATATCGCAAATCCACGGCCAGATTCGTTGTCAGTGCGACGAAATACATCAGGTAGAGTCCATCCGAAGTGCGAAATATCGAAAAATTCGTTTTTTGCGTTTTTCTCGGCTCCTATGGGAGATAGAGCGAAAAGGGGCCAAATACAGGATCCTTGATTTTCCCTGATTTTGTTAATCGATAAAAAGGTCATAACTTTTGAATGGTTCAACCGATCCTCAAAATTCTTTTTGCATTCGAAAGAGGACAGAAAAAGAAAGGAAATGCGACTAGGTTCATCCCGATATTTCAATTTTTCGAGCCGAGAGCGCAGATTGTATGTTACCTCTAAAATACAATTTTTCACATAACTAAGAAATCGATTATCTGTCGCAAAAAATTAAAAAAAAATCGTACTATTGTCCTAAATGCATGGAAATTGATGTGTTATCAAGCCTTGTTCGTTAGAAAGCCAAAGAGCAGCGGAAACAATCGTTATTAGCAAGGAAACGATAGATATCGTCATTTCAATAAACGTAAAGAAGGTGGTTTTCGGATAATTCGGTTTTCTGGGATTTTCTCAGCTCCTGTTGGAGATATCGCAAATCCACGGCCAGATTCGTTGTCAGTGCGACGAAATACATCAGGTAGAGTCCATCCGAAGTGCGAAATATCGAAAAATTCGTTTTTTGCGTTTTTTTCGGCTCCTATGGGAGATAGAGCGAAAAGGGGCCAAATACAGGATCCTTGATTTTCCCTGATTTTGTTAATCGATAAAAAGGTCATAACTTTTGAATGGTTCAACCGATCCTAAAAATTCTTTTTGCATTCGAAAGAGGACAGAAAAAGAAAAGAAATGCGACTAGGTTCATCCCGATATTTCAATTTTTCGAGCCGAGAGCGCAGATTGTATGTTACCTCCAAAATACAATTTTTCACATAACTAAGAAATCGATTATCTGTCGCAAAAAATTTAAAAAAAATCGTACTATTGTCCTAAATGCATGGAAATTGATGTGTTATCAAGCCTTGTTCGTTAGAAAGTCAAAGAGCAGCGGAAACAATCGTTATTAGCAAGGAAACGATAGATATCGTCATTTCAATAAACGTAAAGAAGGTGGTTTTCGGATAATTCGGTTTTCTGCGATTTTCTCAGCTCTTGTTGGAGATATCGCAAATCCACGGCCAGATTCGTTGTCAGTGCGACGAAATACATCAGGTAGAGTCCATCCGAAGTGCGAAATATCGAAAAATTCGTTTTTTGCGTTTTTCTCGGCTCCTATGGGAGATAGAGCGAAAAGGGGCCAAATACAGGATCCTTGATTTTCCCTGATTTTGTTAATCGATAAAAAGGTCATAACTTTTGAATGGTTCAACCGATCCTCAAAATTCTTTTTGCATTCGAAAGAGGACAGAAAAAGAAAGGAAATGCGACTAGGTTCATCCCGATATTTCAATTTTTCGAGCCGAGAGCGCAGATTGTATGTTACCTCTAAAATACAATTTTTCACATAACTAAGAAATCGATTATCTGTCGCAAAAAATTAAAAAAAAATCGTACTATTGTCCTAAATGCATGGAAATTGATGTGTTATCAAGCCTTGTTCGTTAGAAAGCCAAAGAGCAGCGGAAACAATCGTTATTAGCAAGGAAACGATAGATATCGTCATTTCAATAAACGTAAAGAAGGTGGTTTTCGGATAATTCGGTTTTCTGCGATTTTCTCAGCTCCTGTTCGAGATATCGCAAATCCACGGCCGGATTCGTTGTCAGTGCGACGAAATACATCAGGTAGGGTCTATCCGAAGTGCGAAATATCGAAAAATTCGTTTTTTGCGTTTTTCTCGGCTCCTATGGGAGATAGAGCGAAAAGGGGCCAAATACAGGATCCTTGATTTTCCCTGATTTTGTTAATCGATAAAAAGGTCATAACTTTTGAATGGTTCAACCGATCCTCAAAATTCTTTTTGCATTCGAAAGAGGACAGAAAAAGAAAGGAAATGCGACTAGGTTCATCCCGATATTTCAATTTTTCGAGCCGAGAGCGCAGATTGTATGTTACCTCTAAAATACAATTTTTCACATAACTAAGAAATCGATTATCTGTCGCAAAAAATTAAAAAAAAATCGTACTATTGTCCTAAATGCATGGAAATTGATGTGTTATCAAGCCTTGTTCGTTAGAAAGTCAAAGAGCACCGGAAACAATCGTTATTAGCAAGGAAACGATAGATATCGTCATTTCAATAAACGTAAAGAAGGTGGTTTTCGGATAATTCGGTTTTCTGCGATTTTCTCAGCTCCTGTTGGAGATATCGCAAATCCACGGCCAGATTCGTTGTCAGTGCGACGAAATACATCAGGTAGGGTCCATCCGAAGTGCGAAATATCGAAAAATTCGTTTTTTGCGTTTTTCTCGGCTCCTATGGGAGATAGAGCGAAAAGGGGCCAAATACAGGATCCTTGATTTTCCCTGATTTTGTTAATCGATAAAAAGGTCATAACTTTTGAATGGTTCAACCGATCCTCAAAATTCTTTTTGCATTCGAAAGAGGACAGAAAAAGAAAGGAAATGCGACTAGGTTCATCCCGATATTTCAATTTTTCGAGCCGAGAGCGCAGATTGTATGTTACCTCTAAAATACAATTTTTCACATAACTAAGAAATCGATTATCTGTCGCAAAAAATTAAAAAAAAATCGTACTATTGTCCTAAATGCATGGAAATTGATGTGTTATCAAGCCTTGTTCGTTAGAAAGCCAAAGAGCAGCGGAAACAATCGTTATTAGCAAGGAAACGATAGATATCGTCATTTCAATAAACGTAAAGAAGGTGGTTTTCGGATAATTCGGTTTTCTGCGATTTTCTCAGCTCTTGTTGGAGATATCGCAAATCCACGGCCAGATTCGTTGTCAGTGCGACGAAATACATCAGGTAGAGTCCATCCGAAGTGCGAAATATCGAAAAATTCGTTTTTTGCGTTTTTCTCGGCTCCTATGGGAGATAGAGCGAAAAGGGGCCAAATACAGGATCCTTGATTTTCCCTGATTTTGTTAATCGATAAAAAGGTCATAACTTTTGAATGGTTCAACCGATCCTCAAAATTCTTTTTGCATTCGAAAGAGGACAGAAAAAGAAAGGAAATGCGACTAGGTTCATCCCGATATTTCAATTTTTCGAGCCGAGAGCGCAGATTGTATGTTACCTCTAAAATACAATTTTTCACATAACTAAGAAATCGATTATCTGTCGCAAAAAATTAAAAAAAAATCGTACTATTGTCCTAAATGCATGGAAATTGATGTGTTATCAAGCCTTGTTCGTTAGAAAGCCAAAGAGCAGCGGAAACAATCGTTATTAGCAAGGAAACGATAGATATCGTCATTTCAATAAACGTAAAGAAGGTGGTTTTCGGATAATTCGGTTTTCTGCGATTTTCTCAGCTCCTGTTCGAGATATCGCAAATCCACGGCCGGATTCGTTGTCAGTGCGACGAAATACATCAGGTAGGGTCTATCCGAAGTGCGAAATATCGAAAAATTCGTTTTTTGCGTTTTTCTCGGCTCCTATGGGAGATAGAGCGAAAAGGGGCCAAATACAGGATCCTTGATTTTCCCTGATTTTGTTAATCGATAAAAAGGTCATAACTTTTGAATGGTTCAACCGATCCTCAAAATTCTTTTTGCATTCGAAAGAGGACAGAAAAAGAAAGGAAATGCGACTAGGTTCATCCCGATATTTCAATTTTTCGAGCCGAGAGCGCAGATTGTATGTTACCTCTAAAATACAATTTTTCACATAACTAAGAAATCGATTATCTGTCGCAAAAAATTAAAAAAAAATCGTACTATTGTCCTAAATGCATGGAAATTGATGTGTTATCAAGCCTTGTTCGTTAGAAAGCCAAAGAGCAGCGGAAACAATCGTTATTAGCAAGGAAACGATAGATATCGTCATTTCAATAAACGTAAAGAAGGTGGTTTTCGGATAATTCGGTTTTCTGCGATTTTCTCAGCTCCTGTTCGAGATATCGCAAATCCACGGCCGGATTCGTTGTCAGTGCGACGAAATACATCAGGTAGGGTCTATCCGAAGTGCGAAATATCGAAAAATTCGTTTTTTGCGTTTTTCTCGGCTCCTATGGGAGATAGAGCGAAAAGGGGCCAAATACAGGATCCTTGATTTTCCCTGATTTTGTTAATCGATAAAAAGGTCATAACTTTTGAATGGTTCAACCGATCCTCAAAATTCTTTTTGCATTCGAAAGAGGACAGAAAAAGAAAGGAAATGCGACTAGGTTCATCCCGATATTTCAATTTTTCGAGCCGAGAGCGCAGATTGTATGTTACCTCTAAAATACAATTTTTCACATAACTAAGAAATCGATTATCTGTCGCAAAAAATTAAAAAAAAATCGTACTATTGTCCTAAATGCATGGAAATTGATGTGTTATCAAGCCTTGTTCGTTAGAAAGCCAAAGAGCAGCGGAAACAATCGTTATTAGCAAGGAAACGATAGATATCGTCATTTCAATAAACGTAAAGAAGGTGGTTTTCGGATAATTCGGTTTTCTGCGATTTTCTCAGCTCCTGTTCGAGATATCGCAAATCCACGGCCGGATTCGTTGTCAGTGCGACGAAATACATCAGGTAGGGTCTATCCGAAGTGCGAAATATCGAAAAATTCGTTTTTTGCGTTTTTCTCGGCTCCTATGGGAGATAGAGCGAAAAGGGGCCAAATACAGGATCCTTGATTTTCCCTGATTTTGTTAATCGATAAAAAGGTCATAACTTTTGAATGGTTCAACCGATCCTCAAAATTCTTTTTGCATTCGAAAGAGGACAGAAAAAGAAAGGAAATGCGACTAGGTTCATCCCGATATTTCAATTTTTCGAGCCGAGAGCGCAGATTGTATGTTACCTCTAAAATACAATTTTTCACATAACTAAGAAATCGATTATCTGTCGCAAAAAATTAAAAAAAAATCGTACTATTGTCCTAAATGCATGGAAATTGATGTGTTATCAAGCCTTGTTCGTTAGAAAGCCAAAGAGCAGCGGAAACAATCGTTATTAGCAAGGAAACGATAGATATCGTCATTTCAATAAACGTAAAGAAGGTGGTTTTCGGATAATTCGGTTTTCTGCGATTTTCTCAGCTCTTGTTGGAGATATCGCAAATCCACGGCCAGATTCGTTGTCAGTGCGACGAAATACATCAGGTAGAGTCCATCCGAAGTGCGAAATATCGAAAAATTCGTTTTTTGCGTTTTTCTCGGCTCCTATGGGAGATAGAGCGAAAAGGGGCCAAATACAGGATCCTTGATTTTCCCTGATTTTGTTAATCGATAAAAAGGTCATAACTTTTGAATGGTTCAACCGATCCTCAAAATTCTTTTTGCATTCGAAAGAGGACAGAAAAAGAAAGGAAATGCGACTAGGTTCATCCCGATATTTCAATTTTTCGAGCCGAGAGCGCAGATTGTATGTTACCTCTAAAATACAATTTTTCACATAACTAAGAAATCGATTATCTGTCGCAAAAAATTAAAAAAAAATCGTACTATTGTCCTAAATGCATGGAAATTGATGTGTTATCAAGCCTTGTTCGTTAGAAAGCCAAAGAGCAGCGGAAACAATCGTTATTAGCAAGGAAACGATAGATATCGTCATTTCAATAAACGTAAAGAAGGTGGTTTTCGGATAATTCGGTTTTCTGCGATTTTCTCAGCTCTTGTTGGAGATATCGCAAATCCACGGCCAGATTCGTTGTCAGTGCGACGAAATACATCAGGTAGAGTCCATCCGAAGTGCGAAATATCGAAAAATTCGTTTTTTGCGTTTTTCTCGGCTCCTATGGGAGATAGAGCGAAAAGGGGCCAAATACAGGATCCTTGATTTTCCCTGATTTTGTTAATCGATAAAAAGGTCATAACTTTTGAATGGTTCAACCGATCCTCAAAATTCTTTTTGCATTCGAAAGAGGACAGAAAAAGAAAAGAAATGCGACTAGGTTCATCCCGATATTTCAATTTTTCGAGCCGAGAGCGCAGATTGTATGTTACCTCTAAAATACAATTTTTCACATAACTAAGACATCGATTATCTGTCGCAAAAAATTAAAAAAAAATCGTACTATTGTCCTAAATGCATGGAAATTGATGTGTTATCAAGCCTTGTTCGTTAGAAAGCCAAAGAGCAGCGGAAACAATCGTTATTAGCAAGGAAACGATAGATATCGTCATTTCAATAAACGTAAAGAAGGTGGTTTTCGGATAATTCGGTTTTCTGCGATTTTCTCAGCTCCTGTTGGAGATATCGCAAATCCACGGCCAGATTCGTTGTCAGTGCGACGAAATACATCAGGTAGGGTTCATCCGAAGTGCGAAATATCGAAAAAATCGTTTTTTGCGTTTTTCTCGGCTCCTATGGGAGATAGAGCGAAAAGGGGCCAAATACAGGATCCTTGATTTTCCCTGATTTTGTTAATCGATAAAAAGGTCATAACTTTTGAATGGTTCAACCGATCCTCAAAATTCTTTTTGCATTCGAAAGAGGACAGAAAAAGAAAGGAAATGCGACTAGGTTCATCCCGATATTTCAATTTTCGAGCCGAGAGCGCAGATTGTATGTTACCTCTAAAATACAATTTTTCACATAACTAAGAAATCGATTATCTGTCGCAAAAAATTAAAAAAAAATCGTACTATTGTCCTAAATGCATGGAAATTGATGTGTTATCAAGCCTTGTTCGTTAGAAAGCCAAAGAGCAGCGGAAACAATCGTTATTAGCAAGGAAACGATAGATATCGTCATTTCAATAAACGTAAAGAAGGTGGTTTTCGGATAATTCGGTTTTCTGCGATTTTCTCAGCTCTTGTTGGAGATATCGCAAATCCACGGCCAGATTCGTTGTCAGTGCGACGAAATACATCAGGTAGAGTCCATCCGAAGTGCGAAATATCGAAAAATTCGTTTTTTGCGTTTTTCTCGGCTCCTATGGGAGATAGAGCGAAAAGGGGCCAAATACAGGATCCTTGATTTTCCCTGATTTTGTTAATCGATAAAAAGGTCATAACTTTTGAATGGTTCAACCGATCCTCAAAATTCTTTTTGCATTCGAAAGAGGACAGAAAAAGAAAGGAAATGCGACTAGGTTCATCCCGATATTTCAATTTTCGAGCCGAGAGCGCAGATTGTATGTTACCTCTAAAATACAATTTTTCACATAACTAAGAAATCGATTATCTGTCGCAAAAAATTAAAAAAAAATCGTACTATTGTCCTAAATGCATGGAAATTGATGTGTTATCAAGCCTTGTTCGTTAGAAAGTCAAAGAGCAGCGGAAACAATCGTTATTAGCAAGGAAACGATAGATATCGTCATTTCAATAAACGTAAAGAAGGTGGTTTTCGGATAATTCGGTTTTCTGCGATTTTCTCAGCTCCTGTTGGAGATATCGCAAATCCACGGCCAGATTCGTTGTCAGTGCGACGAAATACATCAGGTAGAGTCCATCCGAAGTGCGAAATATCGAAAAATTCGTTTTTTGCGTTTTTCTCGGCTCCTATGGGAGATAGAGCGAAAAGGGGCCAAATACAGGATCCTTGATTTTCCCTGATTTTGTTAATCGATAAAAAGGTCATAACTTTTGAATGGTTCAACCGATCCTCAAAATTCTTTTTGCATTCGAAAGAGGACAGAAAAAGAAAGGAAATGCGACTAGGTTCATCCCGATATTTCAATTTTTCGAGCCGAGAGCGCAGATTGTATGTTACCTCTAAAATACAATTTTTCACATAACTAAGAAATCGATTATCTGTCGCAAAAAATTAAAAAAAAATCGTACTATTGTCCTAAATGCATGGAAATTGATGTGTTATCAAGCCTTGTTCGTTAGAAAGCCAAAGAGCAGCGGAAACAATCGTTATTAGCAAGGAAACGATAGATATCGTCATTTCAATAAACGTAAAGAAGGTGGTTTTCGGATAATTCGGTTTTCTGCGATTTTCTCAGCTCTTGTTGGAGATATCGCAAATCCACGGCCAGATTCGTTGTCAGTGCGACGAAATACATCAGGTAGAGTCCATCCGAAGTGCGAAATATCGAAAAATTCGTTTTTTGCGTTTTTCTCGGCTCCTATGGGAGATAGAGCGAAAAGGGGCCAAATACAGGATCCTTGATTTTCCCTGATTTTGTTAATCGATAAAAAGGTCATAACTTTTGAATGGTTCAACCGATCCTCAAAATTCTTTTTGCATTCGAAAGAGGACAGAAAAAGAAAGGAAATGCGACTAGGTTCATCCCGATATTTCAATTTTTCGAGCCGAGAGCGCAGATTGTATGTTACCTCTAAAATACAATTTTTCACATAACTAAGAAATCGATTATCTGTCGCAAAAAATTAAAAAAAAATCGTACTATTGTCCTAAATGCATGGAAATTGATGTGTTATCAAGCCTTGTTCGTTAGAAAGCCAAAGAGCAGCGGAAACAATCGTTATTAGCAAGGAAACGATAGATATCGTCATTTCAATAAACGTAAAGAAGGTGGTTTTCGGATAATTCGGTTTTCTGCGATTTTCTCAGCTCCTGTTCGAGATATCGCAAATCCACGGCCGGATTCGTTGTCAGTGCGACGAAATACATCAGGTAGGGTCTATCCGAAGTGCGAAATATCGAAAAATTCGTTTTTTGCGTTTTTCTCGGCTCCTATGGGAGATAGAGCGAAAAGGGGCCAAATACAGGATCCTTGATTTTCCCTGATTTTGTTAATCGATAAAAAGGTCATAACTTTTGAATGGTTCAACCGATCCTCAAAATTCTTTTTGCATTCGAAAGAGGACAGAAAAAGAAAGGAAATGCGACTAGGTTCATCCCGATATTTCAATTTTTCGAGCCGAGAGCGCAGATTGTATGTTACCTCTAAAATACAATTTTTCACATAACTAAGAAATCGATTATCTGTCGCAAAAAATTAAAAAAAAATCGTACTATTGTCCTAAATGCATGGAAATTGATGTGTTATCAAGCCTTGTTCGTTAGAAAGCCAAAGAGCAGCGGAAACAATCGTTATTAGCAAGGAAACGATAGATATCGTCATTTCAATAAACGTAAAGAAGGTGGTTTTCGGATAATTCGGTTTTCTGCGATTTTCTCAGCTCTTGTTGGAGATATCGCAAATCCACGGCCAGATTCGTTGTCAGTGCGACGAAATACATCAGGTAGAGTCCATCCGAAGTGCGAAATATCGAAAAATTCGTTTTTTGCGTTTTTCTCGGCTCCTATGGGAGATAGAGCGAAAAGGGGCCAAATACAGGATCCTTGATTTTCCCTGATTTTGTTAATCGATAAAAAGGTCATAACTTTTGAATGGTTCAACCGATCCTCAAAATTCTTTTTGCATTCGAAAGAGGACAGAAAAAGAAAGGAAATGCGACTAGGTTCATCCCGATATTTCAATTTTTCGAGCCGAGAGCGCAGATTGTATGTTACCTCTAAAATACAATTTTTCACATAACTAAGAAATCGATTATCTGTCGCAAAAAATTAAAAAAAAATCGTACTATTGTCCTAAATGCATGGAAATTGATGTGTTATCAAGCCTTGTTCGTTAGAAAGCCAAAGAGCAGCGGAAACAATCGTTATTAGCAAGGAAACGATAGATATCGTCATTTCAATAAACGTAAAGAAGGTGGTTTTCGGATAATTCGGTTTTCTGCGATTTTCTCAGCTCTTGTTGGAGATATCGCAAATCCACGGCCAGATTCGTTGTCAGTGCGACGAAATACATCAGGTAGAGTCCATCCGAAGTGCGAAATATCGAAAAATTCGTTTTTTGCGTTTTTCTCGGCTCCTATGGGAGATAGAGCGAAAAGGGGCCAAATACAGGATCCTTGATTTTCCCTGATTTTGTTAATCGATAAAAAGGTCATAACTTTTGAATGGTTCAACCGATCCTCAAAATTCTTTTTGCATTCGAAAGAGGACAGAAAAAGAAAGGAAATGCGACTAGGTTCATCCCGATATTTCAATTTTCGAGCCGAGAGCGCAGATTGTATGTTACCTCTAAAATACAATTTTTCACATAACTAAGAAATCGATTATCTGTCGCAAAAAATTAAAAAAAAATCGTACTATTGTCCTAAATGCATGGAAATTGATGTGTTATCAAGCCTTGTTCGTTAGAAAGCCAAAGAGCAGCGGAAACAATCGTTATTAGCAAGGAAACGATAGATATCGTCATTTCAATAAACGTAAAGAAGGTGGTTTTCGGATAATTCGGTTTTCTGCGATTTTCTCAGCTCCTGTTGGAGATATCGCAAATCCACGGCCAGATTCGTTGTCAGTGCGACGAAATACATCAGGTAGAGTCCATCCGAAGTGCGAAATATCGAAAAATTCGTTTTTTGCGTTTTTCTCGGCTCCTATGGGAGATAGAGCGAAAAGGGGCCAAATACAGGATCCTTGATTTTCCCTGATTTTGTTAATCGATAAAAAGGTCATAACTTTTGAATGGTTCAACCGATCCTCAAAATTCTTTTTGCATTCGAAAGAGGACAGAAAAAGAAAGGAAATGCGACTAGGTTCATCCCGATATTTCAATTTTTCGAGCCGAGAGCGCAGATTGTATGTTACCTCTAAAATACAATTTTTCACATAACTAAGAAATCGATTATCTGTCGCAAAAAATTAAAAAAAAATCGTACTATTGTCCTAAATGCATGGAAATTGATGTGTTATCAAGCCTTGTTCGTTAGAAAGCCAAAGAGCAGCGGAAACAATCGTTATTAGCAAGGAAACGATAGATATCGTCATTTCAATAAACGTAAAGAAGGTGGTTTTCGGATAATTCGGTTTTCTGCGATTTTCTCAGCTCTTGTTGGAGATATCGCAAATCCACGGCCAGATTCGTTGTCAGTGCGACGAAATACATCAGGTAGAGTCCATCCGAAGTGCGAAATATCGAAAAATTCGTTTTTTGCGTTTTTCTCGGCTCCTATGGGAGATAGAGCGAAAAGGGGCCAAATACAGGATCCTTGATTTTCCCTGATTTTGTTAATCGATAAAAAGGTCATAACTTTTGAATGGTTCAACCGATCCTCAAAATTCTTTTTGCATTCGAAAGAGGACAGAAAAAGAAAAGAAATGCGACTAGGTTCATCCCGATATTTCAATTTTTCGAGCCGAGAGCGCAGATTGTATGTTACCTCTAAAATACAATTTTTCACATAACTAAGACATCGATTATCTGTCGCAAAAAATTAAAAAAAAATCGTACTATTGTCCTAAATGCATGGAAATTGATGTGTTATCAAGCCTTGTTCGTTAGAAAGCCAAAGAGCAGCGGAAACAATCGTTATTAGCAAGGAAACGATAGATATCGTCATTTCAATAAACGTAAAGAAGGTGGTTTTCGGATAATTCGGTTTTCTGCGATTTTCTC
Organism: Cylloceria caligata; assembly: GCA_963942595.1. NCBI lineage: Eukaryota > Metazoa > Arthropoda > Insecta > Hymenoptera > Ichneumonidae > Cylloceria > Cylloceria caligata. Next base: position 4,999,169 of record OZ012704.1, read on the forward strand.
AGCTCCTGTTGGAGATATCGCAAATCCACGGCCAGATTCGTTGTCAGTGCGACGAAATACATCAGGTAGGGTTCATCCGAAGTGCGAAATATCGAAAAAATCGTTTTTTGCGTTTTTCTCGGCTCCTATGGGAGATAGAGCGAAAAGGGGCCAAATACAGGATCCTTGATTTTCCCTGATTTTGTTAATCGATAAAAAGGTCATAACTTTTGAATGGTTCAACCGATCCTCAAAATTCTTTTTGCATTCGAAAGAGGACAGAAAAAGAAAAGAAATGCGACTAGGTTCATCCCGATATTTCAATTTTTCGAGCCGAGAGCGCAGATTGTATGTTACCTCTAAAATACAATTTTTCACATAACTAAGACATCGATTATCTGTCGCAAAAAATTAAAAAAAAATCGTACTATTGTCCTAAATGCATGGAAATTGATGTGTTATCAAGCCTTGTTCGTTAGAAAGCCAAAGAGCAGCGGAAACAATCGTTATTAGCAAGGAAACGATAGATATCGTCATTTCAATAAACGTAAAGAAGGTGGTTTTCGGATAATTCGGTTTTCTGCGATTTTCTCAGCTCCTGTTGGAGATATCGCAAATCCACGGCCAGATTCGTTGTCAGTGCGACGAAATACATCAGGTAGGGTTCATCCGAAGTGCGAAATATCGAAAAAATCGTTTTTTGCGTTTTTCTCGGCTCCTATGGGAGATAGAGCGAAAAGGGGCCAAATACAGGATCCTTGATTTTCCCTGATTTTGTTAATCGATAAAAAGGTCATAACTTTTGAATGGTTCAACCGATCCTCAAAATTCTTTTTGCATTCGAAAGAGGACAGAAAAAGAAAGGAAATGCGACTAGGTTCATCCCGATATTTCAATTTTCGAGCCGAGAGCGCAGATTGTATGTTACCTCTAAAATACAATTTTTCACATAACTAAGAAATCGATTATCTGTCGCAAAAAATTAAAAAAAAATCGTACTATTGTCCTAAATGCATGGAAATTGATGTGTTATCAAGCCTTGTTCGTTAGAAAGCCAAAGAGCAGCGGAAACAATCGTTATTAGCAAGGAAACGATAGATATCGTCATTTCAATAAACGTAAAGAAGGTGGTTTTCGGATAATTCGGTTTTCTGCGATTTTCTCAGCTCCTGTTGGAGATATCGCAAATCCACGGCCAGATTCGTTGTCAGTGCGACGAAATACATCAGGTAGAGTCCATCCGAAGTGCGAAATATCGAAAAATTCGTTTTTTGCGTTTTTCTCGGCTCCTATGGGAGATAGAGCGAAAAGGGGCCAAATACAGGATCCTTGATTTTCCCTGATTTTGTTAATCGATAAAAAGGTCATAACTTTTGAATGGTTCAACCGATCCTCAAAATTCTTTTTGCATTCGAAAGAGGACAGAAAAAGAAAGGAAATGCGACTAGGTTCATCCCGATATTTCAATTTTTCGAGCCGAGAGCGCAGATTGTATGTTACCTCTAAAATACAATTTTTCACATAACTAAGAAATCGATTATCTGTCGCAAAAAATTAAAAAAAAATCGTACTATTGTCCTAAATGCATGGAAATTGATGTGTTATCAAGCCTTGTTCGTTAGAAAGCCAAAGAGCAGCGGAAACAATCGTTATTAGCAAGGAAACGATAGATATCGTCATTTCAATAAACGTAAAGAAGGTGGTTTTCGGATAATTCGGTTTTCTGCGATTTTCTCAGCTCTTGTTGGAGATATCGCAAATCCACGGCCAGATTCGTTGTCAGTGCGACGAAATACATCAGGTAGAGTCCATCCGAAGTGCGAAATATCGAAAAATTCGTTTTTTGCGTTTTTCTCGGCTCCTATGGGAGATAGAGCGAAAAGGGGCCAAATACAGGATCCTTGATTTTCCCTGATTTTGTTAATCGATAAAAAGGTCATAACTTTTGAATGGTTCAACCGATCCTCAAAATTCTTTTTGCATTCGAAAGAGGACAGAAAAAGAAAAGAAATGCGACTAGGTTCATCCCGATATTTCAATTTTTCGAGCCGAGAGCGCAGATTGTATGTTACCTCTAAAATACAATTTTTCACATAACTAAGACATCGATTATCTGTCGCAAAAAATTAAAAAAAAATCGTACTATTGTCCTAAATGCATGGAAATTGATGTGTTATCAAGCCTTGTTCGTTAGAAAGCCAAAGAGCAGCGGAAACAATCGTTATTAGCAAGGAAACGATAGATATCGTCATTTCAATAAACGTAAAGAAGGTGGTTTTCGGATAATTCGGTTTTCTGCGATTTTCTCAGCTCCTGTTGGAGATATCGCAAATCCACGGCCAGATTCGTTGTCAGTGCGACGAAATACATCAGGTAGGGTTCATCCGAAGTGCGAAATATCGAAAAAATCGTTTTTTGCGTTTTTCTCGGCTCCTATGGGAGATAGAGCGAAAAGGGGCCAAATACAGGATCCTTGATTTTCCCTGATTTTGTTAATCGATAAAAAGGTCATAACTTTTGAATGGTTCAACCGATCCTCAAAATTCTTTTTGCATTCGAAAGAGGACAGAAAAAGAAAAGAAATGCGACTAGGTTCATCCCGATATTTCAATTTTTCGAGCCGAGAGCGCAGATTGTATGTTACCTCTAAAATACAATTTTTCACATAACTAAGACATCGATTATCTGTCGCAAAAAATTAAAAAAAAATCGTACTATTGTCCTAAATGCATGGAAATTGATGTGTTATCAAGCCTTGTTCGTTAGAAAGCCAAAGAGCAGCGGAAACAATCGTTATTAGCAAGGAAACGATAGATATCGTCATTTCAATAAACGTAAAGAAGGTGGTTTTCGGATAATTCGGTTTTCTGCGATTTTCTCAGCTCCTGTTGGAGATATCGCAAATCCACGGCCAGATTCGTTGTCAGTGCGACGAAATACATCAGGTAGGGTTCATCCGAAGTGCGAAATATCGAAAAAATCGTTTTTTGCGTTTTTCTCGGCTCCTATGGGAGATAGAGCGAAAAGGGGCCAAATACAGGATCCTTGATTTTCCCTGATTTTGTTAATCGATAAAAAGGTCATAACTTTTGAATGGTTCAACCGATCCTCAAAATTCTTTTTGCATTCGAAAGAGGACAGAAAAAGAAAGGAAATGCGACTAGGTTCATCCCGATATTTCAATTTTCGAGCCGAGAGCGCAGATTGTATGTTACCTCTAAAATACAATTTTTCACATAACTAAGAAATCGATTATCTGTCGCAAAAAATTAAAAAAAAATCGTACTATTGTCCTAAATGCATGGAAATTGATGTGTTATCAAGCCTTGTTCGTTAGAAAGTCAAAGAGCAGCGGAAACAATCGTTATTAGCAAGGAAACGATAGATATCGTCATTTCAATAAACGTAAAGAAGGTGGTTTTCGGATAATTCGGTTTTCTGCGATTTTCTCAGCTCCTGTTGGAGATATCGCAAATCCACGGCCAGATTCGTTGTCAGTGCGACGAAATACATCAGGTAGAGTCCATCCGAAGTGCGAAATATCGAAAAATTCGTTTTTTGCGTTTTTCTCGGCTCCTATGGGAGATAGAGCGAAAAGGGGCCAAATACAGGATCCTTGATTTTCCCTGATTTTGTTAATCGATAAAAAGGTCATAACTGTTGAATGGTTCAACCGATCCTCAAAATTCTTTTTGCATTCGAAAGAGGACAGAAAAAGAAAGGAAATGCGACTAGGTTCATCCCGATATTTCAATTTTTCGAGCCGAGAGCGCAGATTGTATGTTACCTCTAAAATACAATTTTTCACATAACTAAGAAATCGATTATCTGTCGCAAAAAATTAAAAAAAAATCGTACTATTGTCCTAAATGCATGGAAATTGATGTGTTATCAAGCCTTGTTCGTTAGAAAGCCAAAGAGCAGCGGAAACAATCGTTATTAGCAAGGAAACGATAGATATCGTCATTTCAATGAACGTAAAGAAGGTGGTTTTCGGATAATTCGGTTTTCTGCGATTTTCTCAGCTCCTGTTGGAGATATCGCAAATCCACGGCCAGATTCGTTGTCAGTGCGACGAAATACATCAGGTAGGGTCCATCCGAAATGCGAAATATCGAAAAAATCGTTTTTTGCGTTTTTCTCGGCTCCTATGGGAGATAGAGCGAAAAGGGGCCAAATACAGGATCCTTGATTTTCCCTGATTTTGTTAATCGATAAAAAAATCATAACTTTTGAATGGTTCAACCGATCCTCAAAATTCTTTTTGCATTCGAAAGAGGACAGAAAAAGAAAGGAAATGCGACTAGGTTCATCCCGATATTTCAATTTTTCGAGCCGAGAGCGCAGATTGTATGTTACCTCTAAAATACAATTTTTCACATAACTAAGAAATCGATTATCTGTCGCAAAAAATTAAAAAAAAATCGTACTATTGTCCTAAATGCATGGAAATTGATGTGTTATCAAGCCTTGTTCGTTAGAAAGCCAAAGAGCAGCGGAAACAATCGTTATTAGCAAGGAAACGATAGATATCGTCATTTCAATAAACGTAAAGAAGGTGGTTTTCGGATAATTCGGTTTTCTGCGATTTTCTCAGCTCTTGTTGGAGATATCGCAAATCCACGGCCAGATTCGTTGTCAGTGCGACGAAATACATCAGGTAGAGTCCATCCGAAGTGCGAAATATCGAAAAATTCGTTTTTTGCGTTTTTCTCGGCTCCTATGGGAGATAGAGCGAAAAGGGGCCAAATACAGGATCCTTGATTTTCCCTGATTTTGTTAATCGATAAAAAGGTCATAACTTTTGAATGGTTCAACCGATCCTCAAAATTCTTTTTGCATTCGAAAGAGGACAGAAAAAGAAAGGAAATGCGACTAGGTTCATCCCGATATTTCAATTTTTCGAGCCGAGAGCGCAGATTGTATGTTACCTCTAAAATACAATTTTTCACATAACTAAGAAATCGATTATCTGTCGCAAAAAATTAAAAAAAAATCGTACTATTGTCCTAAATGCATGGAAATTGATGTGTTATCAAGCCTTGTTCGTTAGAAAGCCAAAGAGCAGCGGAAACAATCGTTATTAGCAAGGAAACGATAGATATCGTCATTTCAATGAACGTAAAGAAGGTGGTTTTCGGATAATTCGGTTTTCTGCGATTTTCTCAGCTCCTGTTGGAGATATCGCAAATCCACGGCCAGATTCGTTGTCAGTGCGACGAAATACATCAGGTAGGGTCCATCCGAAGTGCGAAATATCGAAAAAATCGTTTTTTGCGTTTTTCTCGGCTCCTATGGGAGATAGAGCGAAAAGGGGCCAAATACAGGATCCTTGATTTTCCCTGATTTTGTTAATCGATAAAAAGGTCATAACTTTTGAATGGTTCAACCGATCCTCAAAATTCTTTTTGCATTCGAAAGAGGACAGAAAAAGAAAGGAAATGCGACTAGGTTCATCCCGATATTTCAATTTTTCGAGCCGAGAGCGCAGATTGTATGTTACCTCTAAAATACAATTTTTCACATAACTAAGAAATCGATTATCTGTCGCAAAAAATTAAAAAAAAATCGTACTATTGTCCTAAATGCATGGAAATTGATGTGTTATCAAGCCTTGTTCGTTAGAAAGCCAAAGAGCAGCGGAAACAATCGTTATTAGCAAGGAAACGATAGATATCGTCATTTCAATGAACGTAAAGAAGGTGGTTTTCGGATAATTCGGTTTTCTGCGATTTTCTCAGCTCCTGTTGGAGATATCGCAAATCCACGGCCAGATTCGTTGTCAGTGCGACGAAATACATCAGGTAGGGTCCATCCGAAGTGCGAAATATCGAAAAAATCGTTTTTTGCGTTTTTCTCGGCTCCTATGGGAGATAGAGCGAAAAGGGGCCAAATACAGGATCCTTGATTTTCCCTGATTTTGTTAATCGATAAAAAGGTCATAACTGTTGAATGGTTCAACCGATCTTCAAAATTCTTTTTGCATTCGAAAGAGGACAGAAAAAGAAAGGAAATGCGACTAGGTTCATCCCGATATTTCAATTTTTCGAGCCGAGAGCGCAGATTGTATGTTACCTCTAAAATACAATTTTTCACATAACTAAGAAATCGATTATCTGTCGCAAAAAATTAAAAAAAAATCGTACTATTGTCCTAAATGCATGGAAATTGATGTGTTATCAAGCCTTGTTCGTTAGAAAGCCAAAGAGCAGCGGAAACAATCGTTATTAGCAAGGAAACGATAGATATCGTCATTTCAATAAACGTAAAGAAGGTGGTTTTCGGATAATTCGGTTTTCTGCGATTTTCTCAGCTCTTGTTGGAGATATCGCAAATCCACGGCCAGATTCGTTGTCAGTGCGACGAAATACATCAGGTAGAGTCCATCCGAAGTGCGAAATATCGAAAAATTCGTTTTTTGCGTTTTTCTCGGCTCCTATGGGAGATAGAGCGAAAAGGGGCCAAATACAGGATCCTTGATTTTCCCTGATTTTGTTAATCGATAAAAAGGTCATAACTTTTGAATGGTTCAACCGATCCTCAAAATTCTTTTTGCATTCGAAAGAGGACAGAAAAAGAAAGGAAATGCGACTAGGTTCATCCCGATATTTCAATTTTTCGAGCCGAGAGCGCAGATTGTATGTTACCTCTAAAATACAATTTTTCACATAACTAAGAAATCGATTATCTGTCGCAAAAAATTAAAAAAAAATCGTACTATTGTCCTAAATGCATGGAAATTGATGTGTTATCAAGCCTTGTTCGTTAGAAAGCCAAAGAGCAGCGGAAACAATCGTTATTAGCAAGGAAACGATAGATATCGTCATTTCAATGAACGTAAAGAAGGTGGTTTTCGGATAATTCGGTTTTCTGCGATTTTCTCAGCTCCTGTTGGAGATATCGCAAATCCACGGCCAGATTCGTTGTCAGTGCGACGAAATACATCAGGTAGGGTCCATCCGAAGTGCGAAATATCGAAAAAATCGTTTTTTGCGTTTTTCTCGGCTCCTATGGGAGATAGAGCGAAGAGGGGCCAAATACAGGATCCTTGATTTTCCCTGATTTTGTTAATCGATAAAAAGGTCATAACTTTTGAATGGTTCAACCGATCCTCAAAATTCTTTTTGCATTCGAAAGAGGACAGAAAAAGAAAGGAAATGCGACTAGGTTCATCCCGATATTTCAATTTTTCGAGCCGAGAGCGCAGATTGTATGTTACCTCTAAAATACAATTTTTCACATAACTAAGAAATCGATTATCTGTCGCAAAAAATTAAAAAAAAATCGTACTATTGTCCTAAATGCATGGAAATTGATGTGTTATCAAGCCTTGTTCGTTAGAAAGCCAAAGAGCAGCGGAAACAATCGTTATTAGCAAGGAAACGATAGATATCGTCATTTCAATGAACGTAAAGAAGGTGGTTTTCGGATAATTCGGTTTTCTGCGATTTTCTCAGCTCCTGTTGGAGATATCGCAAATCCACGGCCAGATTCGTTGTCAGTGCGACGAAATACATCAGGTAGGGTCCATCCGAAGTGCGAAATATCGAAAAAATCGTTTTTTGCGTTTTTCTCGGCTCCTATGGGAGATAGAGCGAAAAGGGGCCAAATACAGGATCCTTGATTTTCCCTGATTTTGTTAATCGATAAAAAGGTCATAACTTTTGAATGGTTCAACCGATCCTCAAAATTCTTTTTGCATTCGAAAGAGGACAGAAAAAGAAAGGAAATGCGACTAGGTTCATCCCGATATTTCAATTTTTCGAGCCGAGAGCGCAGATTGTATGTTACCTCTAAAATACAATTTTTCACATAACTAAGAAATCGATTATCTGTCGCAAAAAATTAAAAAAAAATCGTACTATTGTCCTAAATGCATGGAAATTGATGTGTTATCAAGCCTTGTTCGTTAGAAAGCCAAAGAGCAGCGGAAACAATCGTTATTAGCAAGGAAACGATAGATATCGTCATTTCAATGAACGTAAAGAAGGTGGTTTTCGGATAATTCGGTTTTCTGCGATTTTCTCAGCTCCTGTTGGAGATATCGCAAATCCACGGCCAGATTCGTTGTCAGTGCGACGAAATACATCAGGTAGGGTCCATCCGAAGTGCGAAATATCGAAAAAATCGTTTTTTGCGTTTTTCTCGGCTCCTATGGGAGATAGAGCGAAAAGGGGCCAAATACAGGATCCTTGATTTTCCCTGATTTTGTTAATCGATAAAAAGGTCATAACTTTTGAATGGTTCAACCGATCCTCAAAATTCTTTTTGCATTCGAAAGAGGACAGAAAAAGAAAGGAAATGCGACTAGGTTCATCCCGATATTTCAATTTTTCGAGCCGAGAGCGCAGATTGTATGTTACCTCTAAAATACAATTTTTCACATAACTAAGAAATCGATTATCTGTCGCAAAAAATTAAAAAAAAATCGTACTATTGTCCTAAATGCATGGAAATTGATGTGTTATCAAGCCTTGTTCGTTAGAAAGCCAAAGAGCAGCGGAAACAATCGTTATTAGCAAGGAAACGATAGATATCGTCATTTCAATGAACGTAAAGAAGGTGGTTTTCGGATAATTCGGTTTTCTGCGATTTTCTCAGCTCCTGTTGGAGATATCGCAAATCCACGGCCAGATTCGTTGTCAGTGCGACGAAATACATCAGGTAGGGTCCATCCGAAGTGCGAAATATCGAAAAAATCGTTTTTTGCGTTTTTCTCGGCTCCTATGGGAGATAGAGCGAAAAGGGGCCAAATACAGGATCCTTGATTTTCCCTGATTTTGTTAATCGATAAAAAGGTCATAACTGTTGAATGGTTCAACCGATCTTCAAAATTCTTTTTGCATTCGAAAGAGGACAGAAAAAGAAAGGAAATGCGACTAGGTTCATCCCGATATTTCAATTTTTCGAGCCGAGAGCGCAGATTGTATGTTACCTCTAAAATACAATTTTTCACATAACTAAGAAATCGATTATCTGTCGCAAAAAATTAAAAAAAAATCGTACTATTGTCCTAAATGCATGGAAATTGATGTGTTATCAAGCCTTGTTCGTTAGAAAGCCAAAGAGCAGCGGAAACAATCGTTATTAGCAAGGAAACGATAGATATCGTCATTTCAATAAACGTAAAGAAGGTGGTTTTCGGATAATTCGGTTTTCTGCGATTTTCTCAGCTCTTGTTGGAGATATCGCAAATCCACGGCCAGATTCGTTGTCAGTGCGACGAAATACATCAGGTAGAGTCCATCCGAAGTGCGAAATATCGAAAAATTCGTTTTTTGCGTTTTTCTCGGCTCCTATGGGAGATAGAGCGAAAAGGGGCCAAATACAGGATCCTTGATTTTCCCTGATTTTGTTAATCGATAAAAAGGTCATAACTTTTGAATGGTTCAACCGATCCTCAAAATTCTTTTTGCATTCGAAAGAGGACAGAAAAAGAAAGGAAATGCGACTAGGTTCATCCCGATATTTCAATTTTTCGAGCCGAGAGCGCAGATTGTATGTTACCTCTAAAATACAATTTTTCACATAACTAAGAAATCGATTATCTGTCGCAAAAAATTAAAAAAAAATCGTACTATTGTCCTAAATGCATGGAAATTGATGTGTTATCAAGCCTTGTTCGTTAGAAAGTCAAAGAGCAGCGGAAACAATCGTTATTAGCAAGGAAACGATAGATATCGTCATTTCAATAAACGTAAAGAAGGTGGTTTTCGGATAATTCGGTTTTCTGCGATTTTCTCAGCTCCTGTTGGAGATATCGCAAATCCACGGCCAGATTCGTTGTCAGTGCGACGAAATACATCAGGTAGAGTCCATCCGAAGTGCGAAATATCGAAAAATTCGTTTTTTGCGTTTTTCTCGGCTCCTATGGGAGATAGAGCGAAAAGGGGCCAAATACAGGATCCTTGATTTTCCCTGATTTTGTTAATCGATAAAAAGGTCATAACTTTTGAATGGTTCAACCGATCCTCAAAATTCTTTTTGCATTCGAAAGAGGACAGAAAAAGAAAGGAAATGCGACTAGGTTCATCCCGATATTTCAATTTTTCGAGCCGAGAGCGCAGATTGTATGTTACCTCTAAAATACAATTTTTCACATAACTAAGAAATCGATTATCTGTCGCAAAAAATTAAAAAAAAATCGTACTATTGTCCTAAATGCATGGAAATTGATGTGTTATCAAGCCTTGTTCGTTAGAAAGCCAAAGAGCAGCGGAAACAATCGTTATTAGCAAGGAAACGATAGATATCGTCATTTCAATAAACGTAAAGAAGGTGGTTTTCGGATAATTCGGTTTTCTGCGATTTTCTCAGCTCTTGTTGGAGATATCGCAAATCCACGGCCAGATTCGTTGTCAGTGCGACGAAATACATCAGGTAGAGTCCATCCGAAGTGCGAAATATCGAAAAATTCGTTTTTTGCGTTTTTCTCGGCTCCTATGGGAGATAGAGCGAAAAGGGGCCAAATACAGGATCCTTGATTTTCCCTGATTTTGTTAATCGATAAAAAGGTCATAACTTTTGAATGGTTCAACCGATCCTCAAAATTCTTTTTGCATTCGAAAGAGGACAGAAAAAGAAAGGAAATGCGACTAGGTTCATCCCGATATTTCAATTTTTCGAGCCGAGAGCGCAGATTGTATGTTACCTCTAAAATACAATTTTTCACATAACTAAGAAATCGATTATCTGTCGCAAAAAATTAAAAAAAAATCGTTATATTGTCCTAAATGCATGGAAATTGATGTGTTATCAAGCCTTGTTCGTTAGAAAGCCAAAGAGCAGCGGAAACAATCGTTATTAGCAAGGAAACGATAGATATCGTCATTTCAATGAACGTAAAGAAGGTGGTTTTCGGATAATTCGGTTTTCTGCGATTTTCTCAGCTCCTGTTGGAGATATCGCAAATCCACGGCCAGATTCGTTGTCAGTGCGACGAAATACATCAGGTAGGGTCCATCCGAAGTGCGAAATATCGAAAAAATCGTTTTTTGCGTTTTTCTCGGCTCCTATGGGAGATAGAGCGAAAAGGGGCCAAATACAGGATCCTTGATTTTCCCTGATTTTGTTAATCGATAAAAAGGTCATAACTTTTGAATGGTTCAACCGATCCTCAAAATTCTTTTTGCATTCGAAAGAGGACAGAAAAAGAAAGGAAATGCGACTAGGTTCATCCCGATATTTCAATTTTTCGAGCCGAGAGCGCAGATTGTATGTTACCTCTAAAATACAATTTTTCACATAACTAAGAAATCGATTATCTGTCGCAAAAAATTAAAAAAAAATCGTACTATTGTCCTAAATGCATGGAAATTGATGTGTTATCAAGCCTTGTTCGTTAGAAAGCCAAAGAGCAGCGGAAACAATCGTTATTAGCAAGGAAACGATAGATATCGTCATTTCAATAAACGTAAAGAAGGTGGTTTTCGGATAATTCGGTTTTCTGCGATTTTCTCAGCTCTTGTTGGAGATATCGCAAATCCACGGCCAGATTCGTTGTCAGTGCGACGAAATACATCAGGTAGAGTCCATCCGAAGTGCGAAATATCGAAAAATTCGTTTTTTGCGTTTTTCTCGGCTCCTATGGGAGATAGAGCGAAAAGGGGCCAAATACAGGATCCTTGATTTTCCCTGATTTTGTTAATCGATAAAAAGGTCATAACTTTTGAATGGTTCAACCGATCCTCAAAATTCTTTTTGCATTCGAAAGAGGACAGAAAAAGAAAGGAAATGCGACTAGGTTCATCCCGATATTTCAATTTTTCGAGCCGAGAGCGCAGATTGTATGTTACCTCTAAAATACAATTTTTCACATAACTAAGAAATCGATTATCTGTCGCAAAAAATTAAAAAAAAATCGTACTATTGTCCTAAATGCATGGAAATTGATGTGTTATCAAGCCTTGTTCGTTAGAAAGCCAAAGAGCAGCGGAAACAATCGTTATTAGCAAGGAAACGATAGATATCGTCATTTCAATAAACGTAAAGAAGGTGGTTTTCGGATAATTCGGTTTTCTGCGATTTTCTCAGCTCTTGTTGGAGATATCGCAAATCCACGGCCAGATTCGTTGTCAGTGCGACGAAATACATCAGGTAGAGTCCATCCGAAGTGCGAAATATCGAAAAATTCGTTTTTTGCGTTTTTCTCGGCTCCTATGGGAGATAGAGCGAAAAGGGGCCAAATACAGGATCCTTGATTTTCCCTGATTTTGTTAATCGATAAAAAGGTCATAACTTTTGAATGGTTCAACCGATCCTCAAAATTCTTTTTGCATTCGAAAGAGGACAGAAAAAGAAAGGAAATGCGACTAGGTTCATCCCGATATTTCAATTTTTCGAGCCGAGAGCGCAGATTGTATGTTACCTCTAAAATACAATTTTTCACATAACTAAGAAATCGATTATCTGTCGCAAAAAATTAAAAAAAAATCGTACTATTGTCCTAAATGCATGGAAATTGATGTGTTATCAAGCCTTGTTCGTTAGAAAGCCAAAGAGCAGCGGAAACAATCGTTATTAGCAAGGAAACGATAGATATCGTCATTTCAATAAACGTAAAGAAGGTGGTTTTCGGATAATTCGGTTTTCTGCGATTTTCTCAGCTCTTGTTGGAGATATCGCAAATCCACGGCCAGATTCGTTGTCAGTGCGACGAAATACATCAGGTAGAGTCCATCCGAAGTGCGAAATATCGAAAAATTCGTTTTTTGCGTTTTTCTCGGCTCCTATGGGAGATAGAGCGAAAAGGGGCCAAATACAGGATCCTTGATTTTCCCTGATTTTGTTAATCGATAAAAAGGTCATAACTTTTGAATGGTTCAACCGATCCTCAAAATTCTTTTTGCATTCGAAAGAGGACAGAAAAAGAAAGGAAATGCGACTAGGTTCATCCCGATATTTCAATTTTCGAGCCGAGAGCGCAGATTGTATGTTACCTCTAAAATACAATTTTTCACATAACTAAGAAATCGATTATCTGTCGCAAAAAATTAAAAAAAAATCGTACTATTGTCCTAAATGCATGGAAATTGATGTGTTATCAAGCCTTGTTCGTTAGAAAGTCAAAGAGCAGCGGAAACAATCGTTATTAGCAAGGAAACGATAGATATCGTCATTTCAATAAACGTAAAGAAGGTGGTTTTCGGATAATTCGGTTTTCTGCGATTTTCTCAGCTCCTGTTGGAGATATCGCAAATCCACGGCCAGATTCGTTGTCAGTGCGACGAAATACATCAGGTAGAGTCCATCCGAAGTGCGAAATATCGAAAAATTCGTTTTTTGCGTTTTTCTCGGCTCCTATGGGAGATAGAGCGAAAAGGGGCCAAATACAGGATCCTTGATTTTCCCTGATTTTGTTAATCGATAAAAAGGTCATAACTTTTGAATGGTTCAACCGATCCTCAAAATTCTTTTTGCATTCGAAAGAGGACAGAAAAAGAAAGGAAATGCGACTAGGTTCATCCCGATATTTCAATTTTTCGAGCCGAGAGCGCAGATTGTATGTTACCTCTAAAATACAATTTTTCACATAACTAAGAAATCGATTATCTGTCGCAAAAAATTAAAAAAAAATCGTACTATTGTCCTAAATGCATGGAAATTGATGTGTTATCAAGCCTTGTTCGTTAGAAAGCCAAAGAGCAGCGGAAACAATCGTTATTAGCAAGGAAACGATAGATATCGTCATTTCAATGAACGTAAAGAAGGTGGTTTTCGGATAATTCGGTTTTCTGCGATTTTCTCAGCTCCTGTTGGAGATATCGCAAATCCACGGCCAGATTCGTTGTCAGTGCGACGAAATACATCAGGTAGGGTCCATCCGAAGTGCGAAATATCGAAAAAATCGTTTTTTGCGTTTTTCTCGGCTCCTATGGGAGATAGAGCGAAAAGGGGCCAAATACAGGATCCTTGATTTTCCCTGATTTTGTTAATCGATAAAAAGGTCATAACTGTTGAATGGTTCAACCGATCTTCAAAATTCTTTTTGCATTCGAAAGAGGACAGAAAAAGAAAGGAAATGCGACTAGGTTCATCCCGATATTTCAATTTTTCGAGCCGAGAGCGCAGATTGTATGTTACCTCTAAAATACAATTTTTCACATAACTAAGAAATCGATTATCTGTCGCAAAAAATTAAAAAAAAATCGTACTATTGTCCTAAATGCATGGAAATTGATGTGTTATCAAGCCTTGTTCGTTAGAAAGCCAAAGAGCAGCGGAAACAATCGTTATTAGCAAGGAAACGATAGATATCGTCATTTCAATGAACGTAAAGAAGGTGGTTTTCGGATAATTCGGTTTTCTGCGATTTTCTCAGCTCCTGTTGGAGATATCGCAAATCCACGGCCAGATTCGTTGTCAGTGCGACGAAATACATCAGGTAGGGTCCATCCGAAGTGCGAAATATCGAAAAAATCGTTTTTTGCGTTTTTCTCGGCTCCTATGGGAGATAGAGCGAAAAGGGGCCAAATACAGGATCCTTGATTTTCCCTGATTTTGTTAATCGATAAAAAGGTCATAACTTTTGAATGGTTCAACCGATCCTCAAAATTCTTTTTGCATTCGAAAGAGGACAGAAAAAGAAAGGAAATGCGACTAGGTTCATCCCGATATTTCAATTTTTCGAGCCGAGAGCGCAGATTGTATGTTACCTCTAAAATACAATTTTTCACATAACTAAGAAATCGATTATCTGTCGCAAAAAATTAAAAAAAAATCGTACTATTGTCCTAAATGCATGGAAATTGATGTGTTATCAAGCCTTGTTCGTTAGAAAGCCAAAGAGCAGCGGAAACAATCGTTATTAGCAAGGAAACGATAGATATCGTCATTTCAATGAACGTAAAGAAGGTGGTTTTCGGATAATTCGGTTTTCTGCGATTTTCTCAGCTCCTGTTGGAGATATCGCAAATCCACGGCCAGATTCGTTGTCAGTGCGACGAAATACATCAGGTAGGGTCCATCCGAAGTGCGAAATATCGAAAAAATCGTTTTTTGCGTTTTTCTCGGCTCCTATGGGAGATAGAGCGAAAAGGGGCCAAATACAGGATCCTTGATTTTCCCTGATTTTGTTAATCGATAAAAAGGTCATAACTTTTGAATGGTTCAACCGATCCTCAAAATTCTTTTTGCATTCGAAAGAGGACAGAAAAAGAAAGGAAATGCGACTAGGTTCATCCCGATATTTCAATTTTTCGAGCCGAGAGCGCAGATTGTATGTTACCTCTAAAATACAATTTTTCACATAACTAAGAAATCGATTATCTGTCGCAAAAAATTAAAAAAAAATCGTACTATTGTCCTAAATGCATGGAAATTGATGTGTTATCAAGCCTTGTTCGTTAGAAAGCCAAAGAGCAGCGGAAACAATCGTTATTAGCAAGGAAACGATAGATATCGTCATTTCAATAAACGTAAAGAAGGTGGTTTTCGGATAATTCGGTTTTCTGCGATTTTCTCAGCTCTTGTTGGAGATATCGCAAATCCACGGCCAGATTCGTTGTCAGTGCGACGAAATACATCAGGTAGAGTCCATCCGAAGTGCGAAATATCGAAAAATTCGTTTTTTGCGTTTTTCTCGGCTCCTATGGGAGATAGAGCGAAAAGGGGCCAAATACAGGATCCTTGATTTTCCCTGATTTTGTTAATCGATAAAAAGGTCATAACTTTTGAATGGTTCAACCGATCCTCAAAATTCTTTTTGCATTCGAAAGAGGACAGAAAAAGAAAGGAAATGCGACTAGGTTCATCCCGATATTTCAATTTTTCGAGCCGAGAGCGCAGATTGTATGTTACCTCTAAAATACAATTTTTCACATAACTAAGAAATCGATTATCTGTCGCAAAAAATTAAAAAAAAATCGTACTATTGTCCTAAATGCATGGAAATTGATGTGTTATCAAGCCTTGTTCGTTAGAAAGTCAAAGAGCAGCGGAAACAATCGTTATTAGCAAGGAAACGATAGATATCGTCATTTCAATAAACGTAAAGAAGGTGGTTTTCGGATAATTCGGTTTTCTGCGATTTTCTCAGCTCCTGTTGGAGATATCGCAAATCCACGGCCAGATTCGTTGTCAGTGCGACGAAATACATCAGGTAGAGTCCATCCGAAGTGCGAAATATCGAAAAATTCGTTTTTTGCGTTTTTCTCGGCTCCTATGGGAGATAGAGCGAAAAGGGGCCAAATACAGGATCCTTGATTTTCCCTGATTTTGTTAATCGATAAAAAGGTCATAACTTTTGAATGGTTCAACCGATCCTCAAAATTCTTTTTGCATTCGAAAGAGGACAGAAAAAGAAAGGAAATGCGACTAGGTTCATCCCGATATTTCAATTTTTCGAGCCGAGAGCGCAGATTGTATGTTACCTCTAAAATACAATTTTTCACATAACTAAGAAATCGATTATCTGTCGCAAAAAATTAAAAAAAAATCGTACTATTGTCCTAAATGCATGGAAATTGATGTGTTATCAAGCCTTGTTCGTTAGAAAGCCAAAGAGCAGCGGAAACAATCGTTATTAGCAAGGAAACGATAGATATCGTCATTTCAATGAACGTAAAGAAGGTGGTTTTCGGATAATTCGGTTTTCTGCGATTTTCTCAGCTCCTGTTGGAGATATCGCAAATCCACGGCCAGATTCGTTGTCAGTGCGACGAAATACATCAGGTAGGGTCCATCCGAAGTGCGAAATATCGAAAAAATCGTTTTTTGCGTTTTTCTCGGCTCCTATGGGAGATAGAGCGAAAAGGGGCCAAATACAGGATCCTTGATTTTCCCTGATTTTGTTAATCGATAAAAAGGTCATAACTTTTGAATGGTTCAACCGATCCTCAAAATTCTTTTTGCATTCGAAAGAGGACAGAAAAAGAAAGGAAATGCGACTAGGTTCATCCCGATATTTCAATTTTTCGAGCCGAGAGCGCAGATTGTATGTTACCTCTAAAATACAATTTTTCACATAACTAAGAAATCGATTATCTGTCGCAAAAAATTAAAAAAAAATCGTACTATTGTCCTAAATGCATGGAAATTGATGTGTTATCAAGCCTTGTTCGTTAGAAAGCCAAAGAGCAGCGGAAACAATCGTTATTAGCAAGGAAACGATAGATATCGTCATTTCAATAAACGTAAAGAAGGTGGTTTTCGGATAATTCGGTTTTCTGCGATTTTCTCAGCTCTTGTTGGAGATATCGCAAATCCACGGCCAGATTCGTTGTCAGTGCGACGAAATACATCAGGTAGAGTCCATCCGAAGTGCGAAATATCGAAAAATTCGTTTTTTGCGTTTTTCTCGGCTCCTATGGGAGATAGAGCGAAAAGGGGCCAAATACAGGATCCTTGATTTTCCCTGATTTTGTTAATCGATAAAAAGGTCATAACTTTTGAATGGTTCAACCGATCCTCAAAATTCTTTTTGCATTCGAAAGAGGACAGAAAAAGAAAGGAAATGCGACTAGGTTCATCCCGATATTTCAATTTTTCGAGCCGAGAGCGCAGATTGTATGTTACCTCTAAAATACAATTTTTCACATAACTAAGAAATCGATTATCTGTCGCAAAAAATTAAAAAAAAATCGTACTATTGTCCTAAATGCATGGAAATTGATGTGTTATCAAGCCTTGTTCGTTAGAAAGCCAAAGAGCAGCGGAAACAATCGTTATTAGCAAGGAAACGATAGATATCGTCATTTCAATAAACGTAAAGAAGGTGGTTTTCGGATAATTCGGTTTTCTGCGATTTTCTCAGCTCTTGTTGGAGATATCGCAAATCCACGGCCAGATTCGTTGTCAGTGCGACGAAATACATCAGGTAGAGTCCATCCGAAGTGCGAAATATCGAAAAATTCGTTTTTTGCGTTTTTCTCGGCTCCTATGGGAGATAGAGCGAAAAGGGGCCAAATACAGGATCCTTGATTTTCCCTGATTTTGTTAATCGATAAAAAGGTCATAACTTTTGAATGGTTCAACCGATCCTCAAAATTCTTTTTGCATTCGAAAGAGGACAGAAAAAGAAAGGAAATGCGACTAGGTTCATCCCGATATTTCAATTTTTCGAGCCGAGAGCGCAGATTGTATGTTACCTCTAAAATACAATTTTTCACATAACTAAGAAATCGATTATCTGTCGCAAAAAATTAAAAAAAAATCGTACTATTGTCCTAAATGCATGGAAATTGATGTGTTATCAAGCCGTGTTCGTTAGAAAGTCAAAGAGCAGCGGAAACAATCGTTATTAGCAAGGAAACGATAGATATCGTCATTTCAATAAACGTAAAGAAGGTGGTTTTCGGATAATTCGGTTTTCTGCGATTTTCTCAGCTCCTGTTGGAGATATCGCAAATCCACGGCCAGATTCGTTGTCAGTGCGACGAAATACATCAGGTAGAGTCCATCCGAAGTGCGAAATATCGAAAAATTCGTTTTTTGCGTTTTTCTCGGCTCCTATGGGAGATAGAGCGAAAAGGGGCCAAATACAGGATCCTTGATTTTCCCTGATTTTGTTAATCGATAAAAAGGTCATAACTTTTGAATGGTTCAACCGATCCTCAAAATTCTTTTTGCATTCGAAAGAGGACAGAAAAAGAAAGGAAATGCGACTAGGTTCATCCCGATATTTCAATTTTTCGAGCCGAGAGCGCAGATTGTATGTTACCTCTAAAATACAATTTTTCACATAACTAAGAAATCGATTATCTGTCGCAAAAAATTAAAAAAAAATCGTACTATTGTCCTAAATGCATGGAAATTGATGTGTTATCAAGCCTTGTTCGTTAGAAAGCCAAAGAGCAGCGGAAACAATCGTTATTAGCAAGGAAACGATAGATATCGTCATTTCAATGAACGTAAAGAAGGTGGTTTTCGGATAATTCGGTTTTCTGCGATTTTCTCAGCTCCTGTTGGAGATATCGCAAATCCACGGCCAGATTCGTTGTCAGTGCGACGAAATACATCAGGTAGGGTCCATCCGAAGTGCGAAATATCGAAAAAATCGTTTTTTGCGTTTTTCTCGGCTCCTATGGGAGATAGAGCGAAAAGGGGCCAAATACAGGATCCTTGATTTTCCCTGATTTTGTTAATCGATAAAAAGGTCATAACTTTTGAATGGTTCAACCGATCCTCAAAATTCTTTTTGCATTCGAAAGAGGACAGAAAAAGAAAGGAAATGCGACTAGGTTCATCCCGATATTTCAATTTTTCGAGCCGAGAGCGCAGATTGTATGTTACCTCTAAAATACAATTTTTCACATAACTAAGAAATCGATTATCTGTCGCAAAAAATTAAAAAAAAATCGTACTATTGTCCTAAATGCATGGAAATTGATGTGTTATCAAGCCTTGTTCGTTAGAAAGCCAAAGAGCAGCGGAAACAATCGTTATTAGCAAGGAAACGATAGATATCGTCATTTCAATAAACGTAAAGAAGGTGGTTTTCGGATAATTCGGTTTTCTGCGATTTTCTCAGCTCTTGTTGGAGATATCGCAAATCCACGGCCAGATTCGTTGTCAGTGCGACGAAATACATCAGGTAGAGTCCATCCGAAGTGCGAAATATCGAAAAATTCGTTTTTTGCGTTTTTCTCGGCTCCTATGGGAGATAGAGCGAAAAGGGGCCAAATACAGGATCCTTGATTTTCCCTGATTTTGTTAATCGATAAAAAGGTCATAACTTTTGAATGGTTCAACCGATCCTCAAAATTCTTTTTGCATTCGAAAGAGGACAGAAAAAGAAAGGAAATGCGACTAGGTTCATCCCGATATTTCAATTTTTCGAGCCGAGAGCGCAGATTGTATGTTACCTCTAAAATACAATTTTTCACATAACTAAGAAATCGATTATCTGTCGCAAAAAATTAAAAAAAAATCGTACTATTGTCCTAAATGCATGGAAATTGATGTGTTATCAAGCCTTGTTCGTTAGAAAGCCAAAGAGCAGCGGAAACAATCGTTATTAGCAAGGAAACGATAGATATCGTCATTTCAATAAACGTAAAGAAGGTGGTTTTCGGATAATTCGGTTTTCTGCGATTTTCTCAGCTCTTGTTGGAGATATCGCAAATCCACGGCCAGATTCGTTGTCAGTGCGACGAAATACATCAGGTAGAGTCCATCCGAAGTGCGAAATATCGAAAAATTCGTTTTTTGCGTTTTTCTCGGCTCCTATGGGAGATAGAGCGAAAAGGGGCCAAATACAGGATCCTTGATTTTCCCTGATTTTGTTAATCGATAAAAAGGTCATAACTTTTGAATGGTTCAACCGATCCTCAAAATTCTTTTTGCATTCGAAAGAGGACAGAAAAAGAAAGGAAATGCGACTAGGTTCATCCCGATATTTCAATTTTTCGAGCCGAGAGCGCAGATTGTATGTTACCTCTAAAATACAATTTTTCACATAACTAAGAAATCGATTATCTGTCGCAAAAAATTAAAAAAAAATCGTACTATTGTCCTAAATGCATGGAAATTGATGTGTTATCAAGCCTTGTTCGTTAGAAAGCCAAAGAGCAGCGGAAACAATCGTTATTAGCAAGGAAACGATAGATATCGTCATTTCAATAAACGTAAAGAAGGTGGTTTTCGGATAATTCGGTTTTCTGCGATTTTCTCAGCTCTTGTTGGAGATATCGCAAATCCACGGCCAGATTCGTTGTCAGTGCGACGAAATACATCAGGTAGAGTCCATCCGAAGTGCGAAATATCGAAAAATTCGTTTTTTGCGTTTTTCTCGGCTCCTATGGGAGATAGAGCGAAAAGGGGCCAAATACAGGATCCTTGATTTTCCCTGATTTTGTTAATCGATAAAAAGGTCATAACTTTTGAATGGTTCAACCGATCCTCAAAATTCTTTTTGCATTCGAAAGAGGACAGAAAAAGAAAGGAAATGCGACTAGGTTCATCCCGATATTTCAATTTTTCGAGCCGAGAGCGCAGATTGTATGTTACCTCTAAAATACAATTTTTCACATAACTAAGAAATCGATTATCTGTCGCAAAAAATTAAAAAAAAATCGTACTATTGTCCTAAATGCATGGAAATTGATGTGTTATCAAGCCTTGTTCGTTAGAAAGTCAAAGAGCAGCGGAAACAATCGTTATTAGCAAGGAAACGATAGATATCGTCATTTCAATAAACGTAAAGAAGGTGGTTTTCGGATAATTCGGTTTTCTGCGATTTTCTCAGCTCCTGTTGGAGATATCGCAAATCCACGGCCAGATTCGTTGTCAGTGCGACGAAATACATCAGGTAGAGTCCATCCGAAGTGCGAAATATCGAAAAATTCGTTTTTTGCGTTTTTCTCGGCTCCTATGGGAGATAGAGCGAAAAGGGGCCAATTACAGGATCCTTGATTTTCCCTGATTTTGTTAATCGATAAAAAGGTCATAACTTTTGAATGGTCCAACCGATCCTCAAAATTCTTTTTGCATTCGAAAGAGGACAGAAAAAGAAAGGAAATGCGACTAGGTTCATCCCGATATTTCAATTTTTCGAGCCGAGAGCGCAGATTGTATGTTACCTCTAAAATACAATTTTTCACATAACTAAGAAATCGATTATCTGTCGCAAAAAATTAAAAAAAAATCGTAATATTGTCCTAAATGCATGGAAATTGATGTGTTATCAAGCCTTGTTCGTTAGAAAGCCAAAGAGCAGCGGAAACAATCGTTATTAGCAAGGAAACGATAGATATCGTCATTTCAATGAACGTAAAGAAGGTGGTTTTCGGATAATTCGGTTTTCTGCGATTTTCTCAGCTCCTGTTGGAGATATCGCAAATCCACGGCCAGATTCGTTGTCAGTGCGACGAAATACATCAGGTAGGGTCCATCCGAAGTGCGAAATATCGAAAAAATCGTTTTTTGCGTTTTTCTCGGCTCCTATGGGAGATAGAGCGAAAAGGGGCCAAATACAGGATCCTTGATTTTCCCTGATTTTGTTAATCGATAAAAAGGTCATAACTTTTGAATGGTTCAACCGATCCTCAAAATTCTTTTTGCATTCGAAAGAGGACAGAAAAAGAAAGGAAATGCGACTAGGTTCATCCCGATATTTCAATTTTCGAGCCGAGAGCGCAGATTGTATGTTACCTCTAAAATACAATTTTTCACATAACTAAGAAATCGATTATCTGTCGCAAAAAATTAAAAAAAAATCGTACTATTGTCCTAAATGCATGGAAATTGATGTGTTATCAAGCCTTGTTCGTTAGAAAGTCAAAGAGCAGCGGAAACAATCGTTATTAGCAAGGAAACGATAGATATCGTCATTTCAATAAACGTAAAGAAGGTGGTTTTCGGATAATTCGGTTTTCTGCGATTTTCTCAGCTCCTGTTGGAGATATCGCAAATCCACGGCCAGATTCGTTGTCAGTGCGACGAAATACATCAGGTAGAGTCCATCCGAAGTGCGAAATATCGAAAAATTCGTTTTTTGCGTTTTTCTCGGCTCCTATGGGAGATAGAGCGAAAAGGGGCCAAATACAGGATCCTTGATTTTCCCTGATTTTGTTAATCGATAAAAAGGTCATAACTTTTGAATGGTTCAACCGATCCTCAAAATTCTTTTTGCATTCGAAAGAGGACAGAAAAAGAAAGGAAATGCGACTAGGTTCATCCCGATATTTCAATTTTCGAGCCGAGAGCGCAGATTGTATGTTACCTCTAAAATACAATTTTTCACATAACTAAGAAATCGATTATCTGTCGCAAAAAATTAAAAAAAAATCGTACTATTGTCCTAAATGCATGGAAATTGATGTGTTATCAAGCCTTGTTCGTTAGAAAGCCAAAGAGCAGCGGAAACAATCGTTATTAGCAAGGAAACGATAGATATCGTCATTTCAATGAACGTAAAGAAGGTGGTTTTCGGATAATTCGGTTTTCTGCGATTTTCTCAGCTCCTGTTGGAGATATCGCAAATCCACGGCCAGATTCGTTGTCAGTGCGACGAAATACATCAGGTAGGGTCCATCCGAAGTGCGAAATATCGAAAAAATCGTTTTTTGCGTTTTTCTCGGCTCCTATGGGAGATAGAGCGAAAAGGGGCCAAATACAGGATCCTTGATTTTCCCTGATTTTGTTAATCGATAAAAAGGTCATAACTTTTGAATGGTTCAACCGATCCTCAAAATTCTTTTTGCATTCGAAAGAGGACAGAAAAAGAAAGGAAATGCGACTAGGTTCATCCCGATATTTCAATTTTTCGAGCCGAGAGCGCAGATTGTATGTTACCTCTAAAATACAATTTTTCACATAACTAAGAAATCGATTATCTGTCGCAAAAAATTGAAAAAAAATCGTACTATTGTCCTAAATGCATGGAAATTGATGTGTTATCAAGCCTTGTTCGTTAGAAAGCCAAAGAGCAGCGGAAACAATCGTTATTAGCAAGGAAACGATAGATATCGTCATTTCAATAAACGTAAAGAAGGTGGTTTTCGGATAATTCGGTTTTCTGCGATTTTCTCAGCTCTTGTTGGAGATATCGCAAATCCACGGCCAGATTCGTTGTCAGTGCGACGAAATACATCAGGTAGAGTCCATCCGAAGTGCGAAATATCGAAAAATTCGTTTTTTGCGTTTTTCTCGGCTCCTATGGGAGATAGAGCGAAAAGGGGCCAAATACAGGATCCTTGATTTTCCCTGATTTTGTTAATCGATAAAAAGGTCATAACTTTTGAATGGTTCAACCGATCCTCAAAATTCTTTTTGCATTCGAAAGAGGACAGAAAAAGAAAGGAAATGCGACTAGGTTCATCCCGATATTTCAATTTTTCGAGCCGAGAGCGCAGATTGTATGTTACCTCTAAAATACAATTTTTCACATAACTAAGAAATCGATTATCTGTCGCAAAAAATTAAAAAAAAATCGTACTATTGTCCTAAATGCATGGAAATTGATGTGTTATCAAGCCTTGTTCGTTAGAAAGCCAAAGAGCAGCGGAAACAATCGTTATTAGCAAGGAAACGATAGATATCGTCATTTCAATAAACGTAAAGAAGGTGGTTTTCGGATAATTCGGTTTTCTGCGATTTTCTCAGCTCCTGTTCGAGATATCGCAAATCCACGGCCGGATTCGTTGTCAGTGCGACGAAATACATCAGGTAGGGTCTATCCGAAGTGCGAAATATCGAAAAATTCGTTTTTTGCGTTTTTCTCGGCTCCTATGGGAGATAGAGCGAAAAGGGGCCAAATACAGGATCCTTGATTTTCCCTGATTTTGTTAATCGATAAAAAGGTCATAACTTTTGAATGGTTCAACCGATCCTCAAAATTCTTTTTGCATTCGAAAGAGGACAGAAAAAGAAAGGAAATGCGACTAGGTTCATCCCGATATTTCAATTTTTCGAGCCGAGAGCGCAGATTGTATGTTACCTCTAAAATACAATTTTTCACATAACTAAGAAATCGATTATCTGTCGCAAAAAATTAAAAAAAAATCGTACTATTGTCCTAAATGCATGGAAATTGATGTGTTATCAAGCCTTGTTCGTTAGAAAGCCAAAGAGCAGCGGAAACAATCGTTATTAGCAAGGAAACGATAGATATCGTCATTTCAATAAACGTAAAGAAGGTGGTTTTCGGATAATTCGGTTTTCTGCGATTTTCTCAGCTCTTGTTGGAGATATCGCAAATCCACGGCCAGATTCGTTGTCAGTGCGACGAAATACATCAGGTAGAGTCCATCCGAAGTGCGAAATATCGAAAAATTCGTTTTTTGCGTTTTTCTCGGCTCCTATGGGAGATAGAGCGAAAAGGGGCCAAATACAGGATCCTTGATTTTCCCTGATTTTGTTAATCGATAAAAAGGTCATAACTTTTGAATGGTTCAACCGATCCTCAAAATTCTTTTTGCATTCGAAAGAGGACAGAAAAAGAAAGGAAATGCGACTAGGTTCATCCCGATATTTCAATTTTTCGAGCCGAGAGCGCAGATTGTATGTTACCTCTAAAATACAATTTTTCACATAACTAAGAAATCGATTATCTGTCGCAAAAAATTAAAAAAAAATCGTAATATTGTCCTAAATGCATGGAAATTGATGTGTTATCAAGCCTTGTTCGTTAGAAAGCCAAAGAGCAGCGGAAACAATCGTTATTAGCAAGGAAACGATAGATATCGTCATTTCAATGAACGTAAAGAAGGTGGTTTTCGGATAATTCGGTTTTCTGCGATTTTCTCAGCTCCTGTTGGAGATATCGCAAATCCACGGCCAGATTCGTTGTCAGTGCGACGAAATACATCAGGTAGGGTCCATCCGAAGTGCGAAATATCGAAAAAATCGTTTTTTGCGTTTTTCTCGGCTCCTATGGGAGATAGAGCGAAAAGGGGCCAAATACAGGATCCTTGATTTTCCCTGATTTTGTTAATCGATAAAAAGGTCATAACTTTTGAATGGTTCAACCGATCCTCAAAATTCTTTTTGCATTCGAAAGAGGACAGAAAAAGAAAGGAAATGCGACTAGGTTCATCCCGATATTTCAATTTTTCGAGCCGAGAGCGCAGATTGTATGTTACCTCTAAAATACAATTTTTCACATAACTAAGAAATCGATTATCTGTCGCAAAAAATTAAAAAAAAATCGTAATATTGTCCTAAATGCATGGAAATTGATGTGTTATCAAGCCTTGTTCGTTAGAAAGCCAAAGAGCAGCGGAAACAATCGTTATTAGCAAGGAAACGATAGATATCGTCATTTCAATGAACGTAAAGAAGGTGGTTTTCGGATAATTCGGTTTTCTGCGATTTTCTCAGCTCCTGTTGGAGATATCGCAAATCCACGGCCAGATTCGTTGTCAGTGCGACGAAATACATCAGGTAGGGTCCATCCGAAGTGCGAAATATCGAAAAAATCGTTTTTTGCGTTTTTCTCGGCTCCTATGGGAGATAGAGCGAAAAGGGGCCAAATACAGGATCCTTGATTTTCCCTGATTTTGTTAATCGATAAAAAGGTCATAACTTTTGAATGGTTCAACCAATCCTCAAAATTCTTTTTGCATTCGAAAGAGGACAGAAAAAGAAAGGAAATGCGACTAGGTTCATCCCGATATTTCAATTTTTCGAGCCGAGAGCGCAGATTGTATGTTACCTCTAAAATACAATTTTTCACATAACTAAGAAATCGATTATCTGTCGCAAAAAATTAAAAAAAAATCGTACTATTGTCCTAAATGCATGGAAATTGATGTGTTATCAAGCCTTGTTCGTTAGAAAGCCAAAGAGCAGCGGAAACAATCGTTATTAGCAAGGAAACGATAGATATCGTCATTTCAATAAACGTAAAGAAGGTGGTTTTCGGATAATTCGGTTTTCTGCGATTTTCTCAGCTCTTGTTGGAGATATCGCAAATCCACGGCCAGATTCGTTGTCAGTGCGACGAAATACATCAGGTAGAGTCCATCCGAAGTGCGAAATATCGAAAAATTCGTTTTTTGCGTTTTTCTCGGCTCCTATGGGAGATAGAGCGAAAAGGGGCCAAATACAGGATCCTTGATTTTCCCTGATTTTGTTAATCGATAAAAAGGTCATAACTTTTGAATGGTTCAACCGATCCTCAAAATTCTTTTTGCATTCGAAAGAGGACAGAAAAAGAAAGGAAATGCGACTAGGTTCATCCCGATATTTCAATTTTTCGAGCCGAGAGCGCAGATTGTATGTTACCTCTAAAATACAATTTTTCACATAACTAAGAAATCGATTATCTGTCGCAAAAAATTAAAAAAAAATCGTACTATTGTCCTAAATGCATGGAAATTGATGTGTTATCAAGCCTTGTTCGTTAGAAAGCCAAAGAGCAGCGGAAACAATCGTTATTAGCAAGGAAACGATAGATATCGTCATTTCAATAAACGTAAAGAAGGTGGTTTTCGGATAATTCGGTTTTCTGCGATTTTCTCAGCTCTTGTTGGAGATATCGCAAATCCACGGCCAGATTCGTTGTCAGTGCGACGAAATACATCAGGTAGAGTCCATCCGAAGTGCGAAATATCGAAAAATTCGTTTTTTGCGTTTTTCTCGGCTCCTATGGGAGATAGAGCGAAAAGGGGCCAAATACAGGATCCTTGATTTTCCCTGATTTTGTTAATCGATAAAAAGGTCATAACTGTTGAATGGTTCAACCGATCCTCAAAATTCTTTTTGCATTCGAAAGAGGACAGAAAAAGAAAGGAAATGCGACTAGGTTCATCCCGATATTTCAATTTTTCGAGCCGAGAGCGCAGATTGTATGTTACCTCTAAAATACAATTTTTCACATAACTAAGAAATCGATTATCTGTCGCAAAAAATTAAAAAAAAATCGTAATATTGTCCTAAATGCATGGAAATTGATGTGTTATCAAGCCTTGTTCGTTAGAAAGCCAAAGAGCAGCGGAAACAATCGTTATTAGCAAGGAAACGATAGATATCGTCATTTCAATGAACGTAAAGAAGGTGGTTTTCGGATAATTCGGTTTTCTGCGATTTTCTCAGCTCCTGTTGGAGATATCGCAAATCCACGGCCAGATTCGTTGTCAGTGCGACGAAATACATCAGGTAGGGTCCATCCGAAGTGCGAAATATCGAAAAAATCGTTTTTTGCGTTTTTCTCGGCTCCTATGGGAGATAGAGCGAAAAGGGGCCAAATACAGGATCCTTGATTTTCCCTGATTTTGTTAATCGATAAAAAGGTCATAACTTTTGAATGGTTCAACCGATCCTCAAAATTCTTTTTGCATTCGAAAGAGGACAGAAAAAGAAAGGAAATGCGACTAGGTTCATCCCGATATTTCAATTTTTCGAGCCGAGAGCGCAGATTGTATGTTACCTCTAAAATACAATTTTTCACATAACTAAGAAATCGATTATCTGTCGCAAAAAATTAAAAAAAAATCGTAATATTGTCCTAAATGCATGGAAATTGATGTGTTATCAAGCCTTGTTCGTTAGAAAGCCAAAGAGCAGCGGAAACAATCGTTATTAGCAAGGAAACGATAGATATCGTCATTTCAATGAACGTAAAGAAGGTGGTTTTCGGATAATTCGGTTTTCTGCGATTTTCTCAGCTCCTGTTGGAGATATCGCAAATCCACGGCCAGATTCGTTGTCAGTGCGACGAAATACATCAGGTAGGGTCCATCCGAAGTGCGAGATATCGAAAAAATCGTTTTTTGCGTTTTTCTCGGCTCCTATGGGAGATAGAGCGAAAAGGGGCCAAATACAGGATCCTTGATTTTCCCTGATTTTGTTAATCGATAAAAAGGTCATAACTTTTGAATGGTTCAACCAATCCTCAAAATTCTTTTTGCATTCGAAAGAGGACAGAAAAAGAAAGGAAATGCGACTAGGTTCATCCCGATATTTCAATTTTTCGAGCCGAGAGCGCAGATTGTATGTTACCTCTAAAATACAATTTTTCACATAACTAAGAAATCGATTATCTGTCGCAAAAAATTAAAAAAAAATCGTACTATTGTCCTAAATGCATGGAAATTGATGTGTTATCAAGCCTTGTTCGTTAGATAGCCAAAGAGCAGCGGAAACAATCGTTATTAGCAAGGAAACGATAGATATCGTCATTTCAATAAACGTAAAGAAGGTGGTTTTCGGATAATTCGGTTTTCTGCGATTTTCTCAGCTCTTGTTGGAGATATCGCAAATCCACGGCCAGATTCGTTGTCAGTGCGACGAAATACATCAGGTAGAGTCCATCCGAAGTGCGAAATATCGAAAAATTCGTTTTTTGCGTTTTTCTCGGCTCCTATGGGAGATAGAGCGAAAAGGGGCCAAATACAGGATCCTTGATTTTCCCTGATTTTGTTAATCGATAAAAAGGTCATAACTTTTGAATGGTTCAACCGATCCTCAAAATTCTTTTTGCATTCGAAAGAGGACAGAAAAAGAAAGGAAATGCGACTAGGTTCATCCCGATATTTCAATTTTTCGAGCCGAGAGCGCAGATTGTATGTTACCTCTAAAATACAATTTTTCACATAACTAAGAAATCGATTATCTGTCGCAAAAAATTAAAAAAAAATCGTAATATTGTCCTAAATGCATGGAAATTGATGTGTTATCAAGCCTTGTTCGTTAGAAAGCCAAAGAGCAGCGGAAACAATCGTTATTAGCAAGGAAACGATAGATATCGTCATTTCAATGAACGTAAAGAAGGTGGTTTTCGGATAATTCGGTTTTCTGCGATTTTCTCAGCTCCTGTTGGAGATATCGCAAATCCACGGCCAGATTCGTTGTCAGTGCGACGAAATACATCAGGTAGGGTCCATCCGAAGTGCGAAATATCGAAAAAATCGTTTTTTGCGTTTTTCTCGGCTCCTATGGGAGATAGAGCGAAAAGGGGCCAAATACAGGATCCTTGATTTTCCCTGATTTTCTTAATCGATAAAAAGGTCATAACTTTTGAATGGTTCAACCAATCCTCAAAATTCTTTTTGCATTCGAAAGAGGACAGAAAAAGAAAGGAAATGCGACTAGGTTCATCCCGATATTTCAATTTTTCGAGCCGAGAGCGCAGATTGTATGTTACCTCTAAAATACAATTTTTCACATAACTAAGAAATCGATTATCTGTCGCAAAAAATTAAAAAAAAATCGTACTATTGTCCTAAATGCATGGAAATTGATGTGTTATCAAGCCTTGTTCGTTAGAAAGCCAAAGAGCAGCGGAAACAATCGTTATTAGCAAGGAAACGATAGATATCGTCATTTCAATAAACGTAAAGAAGGTGGTTTTCGGATAATTCGGTTTTCTGCGATTTTCTCAGCTCTTGTTGGAGATATCGCAAATCCACGGCCAGATTCGTTGTCAGTGCGACGAAATACATCAGGTAGAGTCCATCCGAAGTGCGAAATATCGAAAAATTCGTTTTTTGCGTTTTTCTCGGCTCCTATGGGAGATAGAGCGAAAAGGGGCCAAATACAGGATCCTTGATTTTCCCTGATTTTGTTAATCGATAAAAAGGTCATAACTTTTGAATGGTTCAACCGATCCTCAAAATTCTTTTTGCATTCGAAAGAGGACAGAAAAAGAAAGGAAATGCGACTAGGTTCATCCCGATATTTCAATTTTTCGAGCCGAGAGCGCAGATTGTATGTTACCTCTAAAATACAATTTTTCACATAACTAAGAAATCGATTATCTGTCGCAAAAAATTAAAAAAAAATCGTACTATTGTCCTAAATGCATGGAAATTGATGTGTTATCAAGCCTTGTTCGTTAGAAAGCCAAAGAGCAGCGGAAACAATCGTTATTAGCAAGGAAACGATAGATATCGTCATTTCAATAAACGTAAAGAAGGTGGTTTTCGGATAATTCGGTTTTCTGCGATTTTCTCAGCTCTTGTTGGAGATATCGCAAATCCACGGCCAGATTCGTTGTCAGTGCGACGAAATACATCAGGTAGAGTCCATCCGAAGTGCGAAATATCGAAAAATTCGTTTTTTGCGTTTTTCTCGGCTCCTATGGGAGATAGAGCGAAAAGGGGCCAAATACAGGATCCTTGATTTTCCCTGATTTTGTTAATCGATAAAAAGGTCATAACTGTTGAATGGTTCAACCGATCCTCAAAATTCTTTTTGCATTCGAAAGAGGACAGAAAAAGAAAGGAAATGCGACTAGGTTCATCCCGATATTTCAATTTTTCGAGCCGAGAGCGCAGATTGTATGTTACCTCTAAAATACAATTTTTCACATAACTAAGAAATCGATTATCTGTCGCAAAAAATTTAAAAAAAATCGTAATATTGTCCTAAATGCATGGAAATTGATGTGTTATCAAGCCTTGTTCGTTAGAAAGCCAAAGAGCAGCGGAAACAATCGTTATTAGCAAGGAAACGATAGATATCGTCATTTCAATGAACGTAAAGAAGGTGGTTTTCGGATAATTCGGTTTTCTGCGATTTTCTCAGCTCCTGTTGGAGATATCGCAAATCCACGGCCAGATTCGTTGTCAGTGCGACGAAATACATCAGGTAGGGTCCATCCGAAGTGCGAAATATCGAAAAAATCGTTTTTTGCGTTTTTCTCGGCTCCTATGGGAGATAGAGCGAAAAGGGGCCAAATACAGGATCCTTGATTTTCCCTGATTTTGTTAATCGATAAAAAGGTCATAACTTTTGAATGGTTCAACCGATCCTCAAAATTCTTTTTGCATTCGAAAGAGGACAGAAAAAGAAAGGAAATGCGACTAGGTTCATCCCGATATTTCAATTTTTCGAGCCGAGAGCGCAGATTGTATGTTACCTCTAAAATACAATTTTTCACATAACTAAGAAATCGATTATCTGTCGCAAAAAATTAAAAAAAAATCGTACTATTGTCCTAAATGCATGGAAATTGATGTGTTATCAAGCCTTGTTCGTTAGAAAGCCAAAGAGCAGCGGAAACAATCGTTATTAGCAAGGAAACGATAGATATCGTCATTTCAATAAACGTAAAGAAGGTGGTTTTCGGATAATTCGGTTTTCTGCGATTTTCTCAGCTCTTGTTGGAGATATCGCAAATCCACGGCCAGATTCGTTGTCAGTGCGACGAAATACATCAGGTAGAGTCCATCCGAAGTGCGAAATATCGAAAAATTCGTTTTTTGCGTTTTTCTCGGCTCCTATGGGAGATAGAGCGAAAAGGGGCCAAATACAGGATCCTTGATTTTCCCTGATTTTGTTAATCGATAAAAAGGTCATAACTTTTGAATGGTTCAACCGATCCTCAAAATTCTTTTTGCATTCGAAAGAGGACAGAAAAAGAAAGGAAATGCGACTAGGTTCATCCCGATATTTCAATTTTTCGAGCCGAGAGCGCAGATTGTATGTTACCTCTAAAATACAATTTTTCACATAACTAAGAAATCGATTATCTGTCGCAAAAAATTAAAAAAAAATCGTAATATTGTCCTAAATGCATGGAAATTGATGTGTTATCAAGCCTTGTTCGTTAGAAAGCCAAAGAGCAGCGGAAACAATCGTTATTAGCAAGGAAACGATAGATATCGTCATTTCAATGAACGTAAAGAAGGTGGTTTTCGGATAATTCGGTTTTCTGCGATTTTCTCAGCTCCTGTTGGAGATATCGCAAATCCACGGCCAGATTCGTTGTCAGTGCGACGAAATACATCAGGTAGGGTCCATCCGAAGTGCGAAATATCGAAAAAATCGTTTTTTGCGTTTTTCTCGGCTCCTATGGGAGATAGAGCGAAAAGGGGCCAAATACAGGATCCTTGATTTTCCCTGATTTTGTTAATCGATAAAAAGGTCATAACTTTTGAATGGTTCAACCGATCCTCAAAATTCTTTTTGCATTCGAAAGAGGACAGAAAAAGAAAGGAAATGCGACTAGGTTCATCCCGATATTTCAATTTTCGAGCCGAGAGCGCAGATTGTATGTTACCTCTAAAATACAATTTTTCACATAACTAAGAAATCGATTATCTGTCGCAAAAAATTAAAAAAAAATCGTACTATTGTCCTAAATGCATGGAAATTGATGTGTTATCAAGCCTTGTTCGTTAGAAAGTCAAAGAGCAGCGGAAACAATCGTTATTAGCAAGGAAACGATAGATATCGTCATTTCAATAAACGTAAAGAAGGTGGTTTTCGGATAATTCGGTTTTCTGCGATTTTCTCAGCTCCTGTTGGAGATATCGCAAATCCACGGCCAGATTCGTTGTCAGTGCGACGAAATACATCAGGTAGAGTCCATCCGAAGTGCGAAATATCGAAAAATTCGTTTTTTGCGTTTTTCTCGGCTCCTATGGGAGATAGAGCGAAAAGGGGCCAAATACAGGATCC
This sequence comes from Cylloceria caligata, assembly GCA_963942595.1. NCBI lineage: Eukaryota > Metazoa > Arthropoda > Insecta > Hymenoptera > Ichneumonidae > Cylloceria > Cylloceria caligata. Next base: position 5,031,932 of record OZ012704.1, read on the forward strand.
TTGATTTTCCCTGATTTTGTTAATCGATAAAAAGGTCATAACTGTTGAATGGTTCAACCGATCCTCAAAATTCTTTTTGCATTCGAAAGAGGACAGAAAAAGAAAGGAAATGCGACTAGGTTCATCCCGATATTTCAATTTTTCGAGCCGAGAGCGCAGATTGTATGTTACCTCTAAAATACAATTTTTCACATAACTAAGAAATCGATTATCTGTCGCAAAAAATTAAAAAAAAATCGTACTATTGTCCTAAATGCATGGAAATTGATGTGTTATCAAGCCTTGTTCGTTAGAAAGTCAAAGAGCAGCGGAAACAATCGTTATTAGCAAGGAAACGATAGATATCGTCATTTCAATGAACGTAAAGAAGGTGGTTTTCGGATAATTCGGTTTTCTGCGATTTTCTCAGCTCCTGTTGGAGATATCGCAAATCCACGGCCAGATTCGTTGTCAGTGCGACGAAATACATCAGGTAGGGTCCATCCGAAGTGCGAAATATCGAAAAAATCGTTTTTTGCGTTTTTCTCGGCTCCTATGGGAGATAGAGCGAAAAGGGGCCAAATACAGGATCCTTGATTTTCCCTGATTTTGTTAATCGATAAAAAGGTCATAACTTTTGAATGGTTCAACCGATCCTCAAAATTCTTTTTGCATTCGAAAGAGGACAGAAAAAGAAAGGAAATGCGACTAGGTTCATCCCGATATTTCAATTTTTCGAGCCGAGAGCGCAGATTGTATGTTACCTCTAAAATACAATTTTTCACATAACTAAGAAATCGATTATCTGTCGCAAAAAATTAAAAAAAAATCGTACTATTGTCCTAAATGCATGGAAATTGATGTGTTATCAAGCCTTGTTCGTTAGAAAGTCAAAGAGCAGCGGAAACAATCGTTATTAGCAAGGAAACGATAGATATCGTCATTTCAATGAACGTAAAGAAGGTGGTTTTCGGATAATTCGGTTTTCTGCGATTTTCTCAGCTCCTGTTGGAGATATCGCAAATCCACGGCCAGATTCGTTGTCAGTGCGACGAAATACATCAGGTAGGGTCCATCCGAAGTGCGAAATATCGAAAAAATCGTTTTTTGCGTTTTTCTCGGCTCCTATGGGAGATAGAGCGAAAAGGGGCCAAATACAGGATCCTTGATTTTCCCTGATTTTGTTAATCGATAAAAAGGTCATAACTTTTGAATGGTTCAACCGATCCTCAAAATTCTTTTTGCATTCGAAAGAGGACAGAAAAAGAAAGGAAATGCGACTAGGTTCATCCCGATATTTCAATTTTTCGAGCCGAGAGCGCAGATTGTATGTTACCTCTAAAATACAATTTTTCACATAACTAAGAAATCGATTATCTGTCGCAAAAAATTAAAAAAAAATCGTACTATTGTCCTAAATGCATGGAAATTGATGTGTTATCAAGCCTTGTTCGTTAGAAAGCCAAAGAGCAGCGGAAACAATCGTTATTAGCAAGGAAACGATAGATATCGTCATTTCAATAAACGTAAAGAAGGTGGTTTTCGGATAATTCGGTTTTCTGCGATTTTCTCAGCTCTTGTTGGAGATATCGCAAATCCACGGCCAGATTCGTTGTCAGTGCGACGAAATACATCAGGTAGAGTCCATCCGAAGTGCGAAATATCGAAAAATTCGTTTTTTGCGTTTTTCTCGGCTCCTATGGGAGATAGAGCGAAAAGGGGCCAAATACAGGATCCTTGATTTTCCCTGATTTTGTTAATCGATAAAAAGGTCATAACTTTTGAATGGTTCAACCGATCCTCAAAATTCTTTTTGCATTCGAAAGAGGACAGAAAAAGAAAGGAAATGCGACTAGGTTCATCCCGATATTTCAATTTTTCGAGCCGAGAGCGCAGATTGTATGTTACCTCTAAAATACAATTTTTCACATAACTAAGAAATCGATTATCTGTCGCAAAAAATTAAAAAAAAATCGTACTATTGTCCTAAATGCATGGAAATTGATGTGTTATCAAGCCTTGTTCGTTAGAAAGCCAAAGAGCAGCGGAAACAATCGTTATTAGCAAGGAAACGATAGATATCGTCATTTCAATAAACGTAAAGAAGGTGGTTTTCGGATAATTCGGTTTTCTGCGATTTTCTCAGCTCCTGTTGGAGATATCGCAAATCCACGGCCAGATTCGTTGTCAGTGCGACGAAATACATCAGGTAGGGTCCATCCGAAGTGCGAAATATCGAAAAAATCGTTTTTTGCGTTTTTCTCGGTTCCTATGGGAGATAGAGCGAAAAGGGGCCAAATACAGGATCCTTGATTTTCCCTGATTTTGTTAATCGATAAAAAGGTCATAACTTTTGAATGGTTCAACCGATCCTCAAAATTCTTTTTGCATTCGAAAGAGGACAGAAAAAGAAAGGAAATGCGACTAGGTTCATCCCGATATTTCAATTTTCGAGCCGAGAGCGCAGATTGTATGTTACCTCTAAAATACAATTTTTCACATAACTAAGAAATCGATTATCTGTCGCAAAAAATTAAAAAAAAATCGTACTATTGTCCTAAATGCATGGAAATTGATGTGTTATCAAGCCTTGTTCGTTAGAAAGCCAAAGAGCAGCGGAAACAATCGTTATTAGCAAGGAAACGATAGATATCGTCATTTCAATAAACGTAAAGAAGGTGGTTTTCGGATAATTCGGTTTTCTGCGATTTTCTCAGCTCCTGTTCGAGATATCGCAAATCCACGGCCGGATTCGTTGTCAGTGCGACGAAATACATCAGGTAGGGTCTATCCGAAGTGCGAAATATCGAAAAATTCGTTTTTTGCGTTTTTCTCGGCTCCTATGGGAGATAGAGCGAAAAGGGGCCAAATACAGGATCCTTGATTTTCCCTGATTTTGTTAATCGATAAAAAGGTCATAACTTTTGAATGGTTCAACCGATCCTCAAAATTCTTTTTGCATTCGAAAGAGGACAGAAAAAGAAAGGAAATGCGACTAGGTTCATCCCGATATTTCAATTTTCGAGCCGAGAGCGCAGATTGTATGTTACCTCTAAAATACAATTTTTCACATAACTAAGAAATCGATTATCTGTCGCAAAAAATTAAAAAAAAATCGTACTATTGTCCTAAATGCATGGAAATTGATGTGTTATCAAGCCTTGTTCGTTAGAAAGCCAAAGAGCAGCGGAAACAATCGTTATTAGCAAGGAAACGATAGATATCGTCATTTCAATGAACGTAAAGAAGGTGGTTTTCGGATAATTCGGTTTTCTGCGATTTTCTCAGCTCCTGTTGGAGATATCGCAAATCCACGGCCAGATTCGTTGTCAGTGCGACGAAATACATCAGGTAGGGTCCATCCGAAGTGCGAAATATCGAAAAAATCGTTTTTTGCGTTTTTCTCGGCTCCTATGGGAGATAGAGCGAAAAGGGGCCAAATACAGGATCCTTGATTTTCCCTGATTTTGTTAATCGATAAAAAGGTCATAACTTTTGAATGGTTCAACCGATCCTCAAAATTCTTTTTGCATTCGAAAGAGGACAGAAAAAGAAAGGAAATGCGACTAGGTTCATCCCGATATTTCAATTTTTCGAGCCGAGAGCGCAGATTGTATGTTACCTCTAAAATACAATTTTTCACATAACTAAGAAATCGATTATCTGTCGCAAAAAATTAAAAAAAAATCGTACTATTGTCCTAAATGCATGGAAATTGATGTGTTATCAAGCCTTGTTCGTTAGAAAGCCAAAGAGCAGCGGAAACAATCGTTATTAGCAAGGAAACGATAGATATCGTCATTTCAATAAACGTAAAGAAGGTGGTTTTCGGATAATTCGGTTTTCTGCGATTTTCTCAGCTCTTGTTGGAGATATCGCAAATCCACGGCCAGATTCGTTGTCAGTGCGACGAAATACATCAGGTAGAGTCCATCCGAAGTGCGAAATATCGAAAAATTCGTTTTTTGCGTTTTTCTCGGCTCCTATGGGAGATAGAGCGAAAAGGGGCCAAATACAGGATCCTTGATTTTCCCTGATTTTGTTAATCGATAAAAAGGTCATAACTTTTGAATGGTTCAACCGATCCTCAAAATTCTTTTTGCATTCGAAAGAGGACAGAAAAAGAAAGGAAATGCGACTAGGTTCATCCCGATATTTCAATTTTTCGAGCCGAGAGCGCAGATTGTATGTTACCTCTAAAATACAATTTTTCACATAACTAAGAAATCGATTATCTGTCGCAAAAAATTAAAAAAAAATCGTACTATTGTCCTAAATGCATGGAAATTGATGTGTTATCAAGCCTTGTTCGTTAGAAAGCCAAAGAGCAGCGGAAACAATCGTTATTAGCAAGGAAACGATAGATATCGTCATTTCAATAAACGTAAAGAAGGTGGTTTTCGGATAATTCGGTTTTCTGCGATTTTCTCAGCTCTTGTTGGAGATATCGCAAATCCACGGCCAGATTCGTTGTCAGTGCGACGAAATACATCAGGTAGAGTCCATCCGAAGTGCGAAATATCGAAAAATTCGTTTTTTGCGTTTTTCTCGGCTCCTATGGGAGATAGAGCGAAAAGGGGCCAAATACAGGATCCTTGATTTTCCCTGATTTTGTTAATCGATAAAAAGGTCATAACTTTTGAATGGTTCAACCGATCCTCAAAATTCTTTTTGCATTCGAAAGAGGACAGAAAAAGAAAGGAAATGCGACTAGGTTCATCCCGATATTTTAATTTTTCGAGCCGAGAGCGCAGATTGTATGTTACCTCTAAAATACAATTTTTCACATAACTAAGAAATCGATTATCTGTCGCAAAAAATTAAAAAAAAATCGTACTATTGTCCTAAATGCATGGAAATTGATGTGTTATCAAGCCTTGTTCGTTAGAAAGCCAAAGAGCAGCGGAAACAATCGTTATTAGCAAGGAAACGATAGATATCGTCATTTCAATAAACGTAAAGAAGGTGGTTTTCGGATAATTCGGTTTTCTGCGATTTTCTCAGCTCCTGTCGGAGATATCGCAAATCCACGGCCAGATTCGTTGTCAGTGCGACGAAATACATCAGGTAGGGTCCATCCGAAGTGCGAAATATCGAAAAATTCGTTTTTTGCGTTTTTCTCGGCTCCTATGGGAGATAGAGCGAAAAGGGGCCAAATACAGGATCCTTGATTTTCCCTGATTTTGTTAATCGATAAAAAGGTCATAACTTTTGAATGGTTCAACCGATCCTCAAAATTCTTTTTGCATTCGAAAGAGGACAGAAAAAGAAAAGAAATGCGACTAGGTTCATCCCGATATTTCAATTTTTCGAGCCGAGAGCGCAGATTGTATGTCACCTCCAAAATACAATTTTTCACATAACTAAGAAATCGATTATCTGTCGCAAAAAATTTAAAAAAAATCGTACTATTGTCCTAAATGCATGGAAATTGATGTGTTATCAAGCCTTGTTCGTTAGAAAGCCAAAGAGCAGCGGAAACAATCGTTATTAGCAAGGAAACGATAGATATCGTCATTTCAATAAACGTAAAGAAGGTGGTTTTCGGATAATTCGGTTTTCTGCGATTTTCTCAGCTCCTGTTGGAGATATCGCAAATCCACGGCCAGATTCGTTGTCAGTGCGACGAAATACATCAGGTAGGGTCCATCCGAAGTGCGAAATATCGAAAAATTCGTTTTTTGCGTTTTTCTCGGCTCCTATGGGAGATAGAGCGAAAAGGGGCCAAATACAGGATCCTTGATTTTCCCTGATTTTGTTAATCGATAAAAAGGTCATAACTTTTGAATGGTTCAACCGATCCTCAAAATTCTTTTTGCATTCGAAAGAGGACAGAAAAAGAAAGGAAATGCGACTAGGTTCATCCCGATATTTCAATTTTTCGAGCCGAGAGCGCAGATTGTATGTTACCTCTAAAATACAATTTTTCACATAACTAAGAAATCGATTATCTGTCGCAAAAAATTAAAAAAAAATCGTACTATTGTCCTAAATGCATGGAAATTGATGTGTTATCAAGCCTTGTTCGTTAGAAAGCCAAAGAGCAGCGGAAACAATCGTTATTAGCAAGGAAACGATAGATATCGTCATTTCAATGAACGTAAAGAAGGTGGTTTTCGGATAATTCGGTTTTCTGCGATTTTCTCAGCTCCTGTTCGAGATATCGCAAATCCACGGCCGGATTCGTTGTCAGTGCGACGAAATACATCAGGTAGGGTCTATCCGAAGTGCGAAATATCGAAAAATTCGTTTTTTGCGTTTTTCTCGGCTCCTATGGGAGATAGAGCGAAAAGGGGCCAAATACAGGATCCTTGATTTTCCCTGATTTTGTTAATCGATAAAAAGGTCATAACTTTTGAATGGTTCAACCGATCCTCAAAATTCTTTTTGCATTCGAAAGAGGACAGAAAAAGAAAGGAAATGCGACTAGGTTCATCCCGATATTTCAATTTTCGAGCCGAGAGCGCAGATTGTATGTTACCTCTAAAATACAATTTTTCACATAACTAAGAAATCGATTATCTGTCGCAAAAAATTAAAAAAAAATCGTACTATTGTCCTAAATGCATGGAAATTGATGTGTTATCAAGCCTTGTTCGTTAGAAAGTCAAAGAGCAGCGGAAACAATCGTTATTAGCAAGGAAACGATAGATATCGTCATTTCAATGAACGTAAAGAAGGTGGTTTTCGGATAATTCGGTTTTCTGCGATTTTCTCAGCTCCTGTTGGAGATATCGCAAATCCACGGCCAGATTCGTTGTCAGTGCGACGAAATACATCAGGTAGGGTCCATCCGAAGTGCGAAATATCGAAAAAATCGTTTTTTGCGTTTTTCTCGGCTCCTATGGGAGATAGAGCGAAAAGGGGCCAAATACAGGATCCTTGATTTTCCCTGATTTTGTTAATCGATAAAAAGGTCATAACTTTTGAATGGTTCAACCGATCCTCAAAATTCTTTTTGCATTCGAAAGAGGACAGAAAAAGAAAGGAAATGCGACTAGGTTCATCCCGATATTTCAATTTTTCGAGCCGAGAGCGCAGATTGTATGTTACCTCTAAAATACAATTTTTCACATAACTAAGAAATCGATTATCTGTCGCAAAAAATTAAAAAAAAATCGTACTATTGTCCTAAATGCATGGAAATTGATGTGTTATCAAGCCTTGTTCGTTAGAAAGCCAAAGAGCAGCGGAAACAATCGTTATTAGCAAGGAAACGATAGATATCGTCATTTCAATAAACGTAAAGAAGGTGGTTTTCGGATAATTCGGTTTTCTGCGATTTTCTCAGCTCTTGTTGGAGATATCGCAAATCCACGGCCAGATTCGTTGTCAGTGCGACGAAATACATCAGGTAGAGTCCATCCGAAGTGCGAAATATCGAAAAATTCGTTTTTTGCGTTTTTCTCGGCTCCTATGGGAGATAGAGCGAAAAGGGGCCAAATACAGGATCCTTGATTTTCCCTGATTTTGTTAATCGATAAAAAGGTCATAACTTTTGAATGGTTCAACCGATCCTCAAAATTCTTTTTGCATTCGAAAGAGGACAGAAAAAGAAAGGAAATGCGACTAGGTTCATCCCGATATTTTAATTTTTCGAGCCGAGAGCGCAGATTGTATGTTACCTCTAAAATACAATTTTTCACATAACTAAGAAATCGATTATCTGTCGCAAAAAATTAAAAAAAAATCGTACTATTGTCCTAAATGCATGGAAATTGATGTGTTATCAAGCCTTGTTCGTTAGAAAGCCAAAGAGCAGCGGAAACAATCGTTATTAGCAAGGAAACGATAGATATCGTCATTTCAATAAACGTAAAGAAGGTGGTTTTCGGATAATTCGGTTTTCTGCGATTTTCTCAGCTCCTGTCGGAGATATCGCAAATCCACGGCCAGATTCGTTGTCAGTGCGACGAAATACATCAGGTAGGGTCCATCCGAAGTGCGAAATATCGAAAAATTCGTTTTTTGCGTTTTTCTCGGCTCCTATGGGAGATAGAGCGAAAAGGGGCCAAATACAGGATCCTTGATTTTCCCTGATTTTGTTAATCGATAAAAAGGTCATAACTTTTGAATGGTTCAACCGATCCTCAAAATTCTTTTTGCATTCGAAAGAGGACAGAAAAAGAAAAGAAATGCGACTAGGTTCATCCCGATATTTCAATTTTTCGAGCCGAGAGCGCAGATTGTATGTCACCTCCAAAATACAATTTTTCACATAACTAAGAAATCGATTATCTGTCGCAAAAAATTTAAAAAAAATCGTACTATTGTCCTAAATGCATGGAAATTGATGTGTTATCAAGCCTTGTTCGTTAGAAAGCCAAAGAGCAGCGGAAACAATCGTTATTAGCAAGGAAACGATAGATATCGTCATTTCAATAAACGTAAAGAAGGTGGTTTTCGGATAATTCGGTTTTCTGCGATTTTCTCAGCTCCTGTTGGAGATATCGCAAATCCACGGCCAGATTCGTTGTCAGTGCGACGAAATACATCAGGTAGGGTCCATCCGAAGTGCGAAATATCGAAAAATTCGTTTTTTGCGTTTTTCTCGGCTCCTATGGGAGATAGAGCGAAAAGGGGCCAAATACAGGATCCTTGATTTTCCCTGATTTTGTTAATCGATAAAAAGGTCATAACTTTTGAATGGTTCAACCGATCCTCAAAATTCTTTTTGCATTCGAAAGAGGACAGAAAAAGAAAGGAAATGCGACTAGGTTCATCCCGATATTTCAATTTTTCGAGCCGAGAGCGCAGATTGTATGTTACCTCTAAAATACAATTTTTCACATAACTAAGAAATCGATTATCTGTCGCAAAAAATTAAAAAAAAATCGTACTATTGTCCTAAATGCATGGAAATTGATGTGTTATCAAGCCTTGTTCGTTAGAAAGCCAAAGAGCAGCGGAAACAATCGTTATTAGCAAGGAAACGATAGATATCGTCATTTCAATAAACGTAAAGAAGGTGGTTTTCGGATAATTCGGTTTTCTGCGATTTTCTCAGCTCCTGTTGGAGATATCGCAAATCCACGGCCAGATTCGTTGTCAGTGCGACGAAATACATCAGGTAGGGTCCATCCGAAGTGCGAAATATCGAAAAAATCGTTTTTTGCGTTTTTCTCGGCTCCTATGGGAGATAGAGCGAAAAGGGGCCAAATACAGGATCCTTGATTTTCCCTGATTTTGTTAATCGATAAAAAGGTTATAACTTTTGAATGGTTCAACCGATCCTCAAAATTCTTTTTGCATTCGAAAGAGGACAGAAAAAGAAAGGAAATGCGACTAGGTTCATCCCGATATTTCAATTTTTCGAGCCGAGAGCGCAGATTGTATGTTACCTCTAAAATACAATTTTTCACATAACTAAGAAATCGATTATCTGTCGCAAAAAATTAAAAAAAAATCGTACTATTGTCCTAAATGCATGGAAATTGATGTGTTATCAAGCCTTGTTCGTTAGAAAGCCAAAGAGCAGCGGAAACAATCGTTATTAGCAAGGAAACGATAGATATCGTCATTTCAATAAACGTAAAGAAGGTGGTTTTCGGATAATTCGGTTTTCTGCGATTTTCTCAGCTCCTGTTGGAGATATCGCAAATCCACGGCCAGATTCGTTGTCAGTGCGACGAAATACATCAGGTAGGGTCCATCCGAAGTGCGAAATATCGAAAAATTCGTTTTTTGCGTTTTTCTCGGCTCCTATGGGAGATAGAGCGAAAAGGGGCCAAATACAGGATCCTTGATTTTCCCTGATTTTGTTAATCGATAAAAAGGTCATAACTTTTGAATGGTTCAACCGATCCTCAAAATTCTTTTTGCATTCGAAAGAGGACAGAAAAAGAAAGGAAATGCGACTAGGTTCATCCCGATATTTCAATTTTCGAGCCGAGAGCGCAGATTGTATGTTACCTCTAAAATACAATTTTTCACATAACTAAGAAATCGATTATCTGTCGCAAAAAATTAAAAAAAAATCGTACTATTGTCCTAAATGCATGGAAATTGATGTGTTATCAAGCCTTGTTCGTTAGAAAGTCAAAGAGCAGCGGAAACAATCGTTATTAGCAAGGAAACGATAGATATCGTCATTTCAATCAACGTAAAGAAGGTGGTTTTCGGATAATTCGGTTTTCTGCGATTTTCTCAGCTCCTGTTGGAGATATCGCAAATCCACGGCCAGATTCGTTGTCAGTGCGACGAAATACATCAGGTAGAGTCCATCCGAAGTGCGAAATATCGAAAAATTCGTTTTTTGCGTTTTTCTCGGCTCCTATGGGAGATAGAGCGAAAAGGGGCCAAATACAGGATCCTTGATTTTCCCTGATTTTGTTAATCGATAAAAAGGTCATAACTGTTGAATGGTTCAACCGATCCTCAAAATTCTTTTTGCATTCGAAAGAGGACAGAAAAAGAAAGGAAATGCGACTAGGTTCATCCCGATATTTCAATTTTTCGAGCCGAGAGCGCAGATTGTATGTTACCTCTAAAATACAATTTTTCACATAACTAAGAAATCGATTATCTGTCGCAAAAAATTAAAAAAAAATCGTACTATTGTCCTAAATGCATGGAAATTGATGTGTTATCAAGCCTTGTTCGTTAGAAAGCCAAAGAGCAGCGGAAACAATCGTTATTAGCAAGGAAACGATAGATATCGTCATTTCAATAAACGTAAAGAAGGTGGTTTTCGGATAATTCGGTTTTCTGCGATTTTCTCAGCTCTTGTTGGAGATATCGCAAATCCACGGCCAGATTCGTTGTCAGTGCGACGAAATACATCAGGTAGAGTCCATCCGAAGTGCGAAATATCGAAAAATTCGTTTTTTGCGTTTTTCTCGGCTCCTATGGGAGATAGAGCGAAAAGGGGCCAAATACAGGATCCTTGATTTTCCCTGATTTTGTTAATCGATAAAAAGGTCATAACTTTTGAATGGTTCAACCGATCCTCAAAATTCTTTTTGCATTCGAAAGAGGACAGAAAAAGAAAGGAAATGCGACTAGGTTCATCCCGATATTTCAATTTTTCGAGCCGAGAGCGCAGATTGTATGTTACCTCTAAAATACAATTTTTCACATAACTAAGAAATCGATTATCTGTCGCAAAAAATTAAAAAAAAATCGTACTATTGTCCTAAATGCATGGAAATTGATGTGTTATCAAGCCTTGTTCGTTAGAAAGTCAAAGAGCAGCGGAAACAATCGTTATTAGCAAGGAAACGATAGATATCGTCATTTCAATAAACGTAAAGAAGGTGGTTTTCGGATAATTCGGTTTTCTGCGATTTTCTCAGCTCCTGTTGGAGATATCGCAAATCCACGGCCAGATTCGTTGTCAGTGCGACGAAATACATCAGGTAGGGTCCATCCGAAGTGCGAAATATCGAAAAAATCGTTTTTTGCGTTTTTCTCGGCTCCTATGGGAGATAGAGCGAAAAGGGGCCAAATACAGGATCCTTGATTTTCCCTGATTTTGTTAATCGATAAAAAGGTCATAACTTTTGAATGGTTCAACCGATCCTCAAAATTCTTTTTGCATTCGAAAGAGGACAGAAAAAGAAAGGAAATGCGACTAGGTTCATCCCGATATTTCAATTTTTCGAGCCGAGAGCGCAGATTGTATGTTACCTCTAAAATACAATTTTTCACATAACTAAGAAATCGATTATCTGTCGCAAAAAATTAAAAAACAATCGTACTATTGTCCTAAATGCATGGAAATTGATGTGTTATCAAGCCTTGTTCGTTAGAAAGTCAAAGAGCAGCGGAAACAATCGTTATTAGCAAGGAAACGATAGATATCGTCATTTCAATAAACGTAAAGAAGGTGGTTTTCGGATAATTCGGTTTTCTGCGATTTTCTCAGCTCCTGTTGGAGATATCGCAAATCCACGGCCAGATTCGTTGTCAGTGCGACGAAATACATCAGGTAGGGTCCATCCGAAGTGCGAAATATCGAAAAAATCGTTTTTTGCGTTTTTCTCGGCTCCTATGGGAGATAGAGCGAAAAGGGGCCAAATACAGGATCCTTGATTTTCCCTGATTTTGTTAATCGATAAAAAGGTCATAACTTTTGAATGGTTCAACCGATCCTCAAAATTCTTTTTGCATTCGAAAGAGGACAGAAAAAGAAAGGAAATGCGACTAGGTTCATCCCGATATTTCAATTTTCGAGCCGAGAGCGCAGATTGTATGTTACCTCTAAAATACAATTTTTCACATAACTAAGAAATCGATTATCTGTCGCAAAAAATTAAAAAAAAATCGTACTATTGTCCTAAATGCATGGAAATTGATGTGTTATCAAGCCTTGTTCGTTAGAAAGTCAAAGAGCAGCGGAAACAATCGTTATTAGCAAGGAAACGATAGATATCGTCATTTCAATAAACGTAAAGAAGGTGGTTTTCGGATAATTCGGTTTTCTGCGATTTTCTCAGCTCCTGTTGGAGATATCGCAAATCCACGGCCAGATTCGTTGTCAGTGCGACGAAATACATCAGGTAGAGTCCATCCGAAGTGCGAAATATCGAAAAATTCGTTTTTTGCGTTTTTCTCGGCTCCTATGGGAGATAGAGCGAAAAGGGGCCAAATACAGGATCCTTGATTTTCCCTGATTTTGTTAATCGATAAAAAGGTCATAACTGTTGAATGGTTCAACCGATCCTCAAAATTCTTTTTGCATTCGAAAGAGGACAGAAAAAGAAAGGAAATGCGACTAGGTTCATCCCGATATTTCAATTTTTCGAGCCGAGAGCGCAGATTGTATGTTACCTCTAAAAAACAATTTTTCACATAACTAAGAAATCGATTATCTGTCGCAAAAAATTAAAAAAAAATCGTACTATTGTCCTAAATGCATGGAAATTGATGTGTTATCAAGCCTTGTTCGTTAGAAAGCCAAAGAGCAGCGGAAACAATCGTTATTAGCAAGGAAACGATAGATATCGTCATTTCAATAAACGTAAAGAAGGTGGTTTTCGGATAATTCGGTTTTCTGCGATTTTCTCAGCTCTTGTTGGAGATATCGCAAATCCACGGCCAGATTCGTTGTCAGTGCGACGAAATACATCAGGTAGAGTCCATCCGAAGTGCGAAATATCGAAAAATTCGTTTTTTGCGTTTTTCTCGGCTCCTATGGGAGATAGAGCGAAAAGGGGCCAAATACAGGATCCTTGATTTTCCCTGATTTTGTTAATCGATAAAAAGGTCATAACTTTTGAATGGTTCAACCGATCCTCAAAATTCTTTTTGCATTCGAAAGAGGACAGAAAAAGAAAGGAAATGCGACTAGGTTCATCCCGATATTTCAATTTTTCGAGCCGAGAGCGCAGATTGTATGTTACCTCTAAAATACAATTTTTCACATAACTAAGAAATCGATTATCTGTCGCAAAAAATTAAAAAAAAATCGTACTATTGTCCTAAATGCATGGAAATTGATGTGTTATCAAGCCTTGTTCGTTAGAAAGTCAAAGAGCAGCGGAAACAATCGTTATTGGCAAGGAAACGATAGATATCGTCATTTCAATAAACGTAAAGAAGGTGGTTTTCGGATAATTCGGTTTTCTGCGATTTTCTCAGCTCCTGTTGGAGATATCGCAAATCCACGGCCAGATTCGTTGTCAGTGCGACGAAATACATCAGGTAGGGTCCATCCGAAGTGCGAAATATCGAAAAAATCGTTTTTTGCGTTTTTCTCGGCTCCTATGGGAGATAGAGCGAAAAGGGGCCAAATACAGGATCCTTGATTTTCCCTGATTTTGTTAATCGATAAAAAGGTCATAACTTTTGAATGGTTCAACCGATCCTCAAAATTCTTTTTGCATTCGAAAGAGGACAGAAAAAGAAAGGAAATGCGACTAGGTTCATCCCGATATTTCAATTTTCGAGCCGAGAGCGCAGATTGTATGTTACCTCTAAAATACAATTTTTCACATAACTAAGAAATCGATTATCTGTCGCAAAAAATAAAAAAAAAATCGTACTATTGTCCTAAATGCATGGAAATTGATGTGTTATCAAGCCTTGTTCGTTAGAAAGTCAAAGAGCAGCGGAAACAATCGTTATTAGCAAGGAAACGATAGATATCGTCATTTCAATAAACGTAAAGAAGGTGGTTTTCGGATAATTCGGTTTTCTGCGATTTTCTCAGCTCCTGTTGGAGATATCGCAAATCCACGGCCAGATTCGTTGTCAGTGCGACGAAATACATCAGGTAGAGTCCATCCGAAGTGCGAAATATCGAAAAATTCGTTTTTTGCGTTTTTCTCGGCTCCTATGGGAGATAGAGCGAAAAGGGGCCAAATACAGGATCCTTGATTTTCCCTGATTTTGTTAATCGATAAAAAGGTCATAACTGTTGAATGGTTCAACCGATCCTCAAAATTCTTTTTGCATTCGAAAGAGGACAGAAAAAGAAAGGAAATGCGACTAGGTTCATCCCGATATTTCAATTTTTCGAGCCGAGAGCGCAGATTGTATGTTACCTCTAAAATACAATTTTTCACATAACTAAGAAATCGATTATCTGTCGCAAAAAATTAAAAAAAAATCGTACTATTGTCCTAAATGCATGGAAATTGATGTGTTATCAAGCCTTGTTCGTTAGAAAGTCAAAGAGCAGCGGAAACAATCGTTATTAGCAAGGAAACGATAGATATCGTCATTTCAATAAACGTAAAGAAGGTGGTTTTCGGATAATTCGGTTTTCTGCGATTTTCTCAGCTCCTGTTGGAGATATCGCAAATCCACGGCCAGATTCGTTGTCAGTGCGACGAAATACATCAGGTAGGGTCCATCCGAAGTGCGAAATATCGAAAAAATCGTTTTTTGCGTTTTTCTCGGCTCCTATGGGAGATAGAGCGAAAAGGGGCCAAATACAGGATCCTTGATTTTCCCTGATTTTGTTAATCGATAAAAAGGTCATAACTGTTGAATGGTTCAACCGATCCTCAAAATTCTTTTTGCATTCGAAAGAGGACAGAAAAAGAAAGGAAATGCGACTAGGTTCATCCCGATATTTCAATTTTTCGAGCCGAGAGCGCAGATTGTATGTTACCTCTAAAAAACAATTTTTCACATAACTAAGAAATCGATTATCTGTCGCAAAAAATTAAAAAAAAATCGTACTATTGTCCTAAATGCATGGAAATTGATGTGTTATCAAGCCTTGTTCGTTAGAAAGTCAAAGAGCAGCGGAAACAATCGTTATTAGCAAGGAAACGATAGATATCGTCATTTCAATAAACGTAAAGAAGGTGGTTTTCGGATAATTCGGTTTTCTGCGATTTTCTCAGCTCCTGTTGGAAATATCGCAAATCCACGGCCAGATTCGTTGTCAGTGCGACGAAATACATCAGGTAGGGTCCATCCGAAGTGCGAAATATCGAAAAAATCGTTTTTTGCGTTTTTCTCGGCTCCTATGGGAGATAGAGCGAAAAGGGGCCAAATACAGGATCCTTGATTTTCCCTGATTTTGTTAATCGATAAAAAGGTCATAACTTTTGAATGGTTCAACCGATCCTCAAAATTCTTTTTGCATTCGAAAGAGGACAGAAAAAGAAAGGAAATGCGACTAGGTTCATCCCGATATTTCAATTTTCGAGCCGAGAGCGCAGATTGTATGTTACCTCTAAAATACAATTTTTCACATAACTAAGAAATCGATTATCTGTCGCAAAAAATTAAAAAAAAATCGTACTATTGTCCTAAATGCATGGAAATTGATGTGTTATCAAGCCTTGTTCGTTAGAAAGTCAAAGAGCAGCGGAAACAATCGTTATTAGCAAGGAAACGATAGATATCGTCATTTCAATAAACGTAAAGAAGGTGGTTTTCGGATAATTCGGTTTTCTGCGATTTTCTCAGCTCCTGTTGGAAATATCGCAAATCCACGGCCAGATTCGTTGTCAGTGCGACGAAATACATCAGGTAGGGTCCATCCGAAGTGCGAAATATCGAAAAAATCGTTTTTTGCGTTTTTCTCGGCTCCTATGGGAGATAGAGCGAAAAGGGGCCAAATACAGGATCCTTGATTTTCCCTGATTTTGTTAATCGATAAAAAGGTCATAACTTTTGAATGGTTCAACCGATCCTCAAAATTCTTTTTGCATTCGAAAGAGGACAGAAAAAGAAAGGAAATGCGACTAGGTTCATCCCGATATTTCAATTTTCGAGCCGAGAGCGCAGATTGTATGTTACCTCTAAAATACAATTTTTCACATAACTAAGAAATCGATTATCTGTCGCAAAAAATTAAAAAAAAATCGTACTATTGTCCTAAATGCATGGAAATTGATGTGTTATCAAGCCTTGTTCGTTAGAAAGTCAAAGAGCAGCGGAAACAATCGTTATTAGCAAGGAAACGATAGATATCGTCATTTCAATAAACGTAAAGAAGGTGGTTTTCGGATAATTCGGTTTTCTGCGATTTTCTCAGCTCTTGTTGGAGATATCGCAAATCCACGGCCAGATTCGTTGTCAGTGCGACGAAATACATCAGGTAGAGTCCATCCGAAGTGCGAAATATCGAAAAATTCGTTTTTTGCGTTTTTCTCGGCTCCTATGGGAGATAGAGCGAAAAGGGGCCAAATACAGGATCCTTGATTTTCCCTGATTTTGTTAATCGATAAAAAGGTCATAACTTTTGAATGGTTCAACCGATCCTCAAAATTCTTTTTGCATTCGAAAGAGGACAGAAAAAGAAAGGAAATGCGACTAGGTTCATCCCGATATTTCAATTTTCGAGCCGAGAGCGCAGATTGTATGTTACCTCTAAAATACAATTTTTCACATAACTAAGAAATCGATTATCTGTCGCAAAAAATTAAAAAAAAATCGTACTATTGTCCTAAATGCATGGAAATTGATGTGTTATCAAGCCTTGTTCGTTAGAAAGTCAAAGAGCAGCGGAAACAATCGTTATTAGCAAGGAAACGATAGATATCGTCATTTCAATAAACGTAAAGAAGGTGGTTTTCGGATAATTCGGTTTTCTGCGATTTTCTCAGCTCCTGTTGGAGATATCGCAAATCCACGGCCAGATTCGTTGTCAGTGCGACGAAATACATCAGGTAGAGTCCATCCGAAGTGCGAAATATCGAAAAATTCGTTTTTTGCGTTTTTCTCGGCTCCTATGGGAGATAGAGCGAAAAGGGGCCAAATACAGGATCCTTGATTTTCCCTGATTTTGTTAATCGATAAAAAGGTCATAACTTTTGAATGGTTCAACCGATCCTCAAAATTCTTTTTGCATTCGAAAGAGGACAGAAAAAGAAAGGAAATGCGACTAGGTTCATCCCGATATTTCAATTTTTCGAGCCGAGAGCGCAGATTGTATGTTACCTCTAAAATACAATTTTTCACATAACTAAGAAATCGATTATCTGTCGCAAAAAATTAAAAAAAAATCGTACTATTGTCCTAAATGCATGGAAATTGATGTGTTATCAAGCCTTGTTCGTTAGAAAGTCAAAGAGCAGCGGAAACAATCGTTATTAGCAAGGAAACGATAGATATCGTCATTTCAATAAACGTAAAGAAGGTGGTTTTCGGATAATTCGGTTTTCTGCGATTTTCTCAGCTCTTGTTGGAGATATCGCAAATCCACGGCCAGATTCGTTGTCAGTGCGACGAAATACATCAGGTAGAGTCCATCCGAAGTGCGAAATATCGAAAAATTCGTTTTTTGCGTTTTTCTCGGCTCCTATGGGAGATAGAGCGAAAAGGGGCCAAATACAGGATCCTTGATTTTCCCTGATTTTGTTAATCGATAAAAAGGTCATAACTTTTGAATGGTTCAACCGATCCTCAAAATTCTTTTTGCATTCGAAAGAGGACAGAAAAAGAAAGGAAATGCGACTAGGTTCATCCCGATATTTCAATTTTTCGAGCCGAGAGCGCAGATTGTATGTTACCTCTAAAAAACAATTTTTCACATAACTAAGAAATCGATTATCTGTCGCAAAAAATTAAAAAAAAATCGTACTATTGTCCTAAATGCATGGAAATTGATGTGTTATCAAGCCTTGTTCGTTAGAAAGCCAAAGAGCAGCGGAAACAATCGTTATTAGCAAGGAAACGATAGATATCGTCATTTCAATAAACGTAAAGAAGGTGGTTTTCGGATAATTCGGTTTTCTGCGATTTTCTCAGCTCTTGTTGGAGATATCGCAAATCCACGGCCAGATTCGTTGTCAGTGCGACGAAATACATCAGGTAGAGTCCATCCGAAGTGCGAAATATCGAAAAATTCGTTTTTTGCGTTTTTCTCGGCTCCTATGGGAGATAGAGCGAAAAGGGGCCAAATACAGGATCCTTGATTTTCCCTGATTTTGTTAATCGATAAAAAGGTCATAACTTTTGAATGGTTCAACCGATCCTCAAAATTCTTTTTGCATTCGAAAGAGGACAGAAAAAGAAAGGAAATGCGACTAGGTTCATCCCGATATTTCAATTTTCGAGCCGAGAGCGCAGATTGTATGTTACCTCTAAAATACAATTTTTCACATAACTAAGAAATCGATTATCTGTCGCAAAAAATTAAAAAAAAATCGTACTATTGTCCTAAATGCATGGAAATTGATGTGTTATCAAGCCTTGTTCGTTAGAAAGTCAAAGAGCAGCGGAAACAATCGTTATTAGCAAGGAAACGATAGATATCGTCATTTCAATCAACGTAAAGAAGGTGGTTTTCGGATAATTCGGTTTTCTGCGATTTTCTCAGCTCCTGTTGGAGATATCGCAAATCCACGGCCAGATTCGTACTCAGTGCGACGAAATACATCAGGTAGAGTCCATCCGAAGTGCGAAATATCGAAAAATTCGTTTTTTGCGTTTTTCTCGGCTCCTATGGGAGATAGAGCGAAAAGGGGCCAAATACAGGATCCTTGATTTTCCCTGATTTTGTTAATCGATAAAAAGGTCATAACTGTTGAATGGTTCAACCGATCCTCAAAATTCTTTTTGCATTCGAAAGAGGACAGAAAAAGAAAGGAAATGCGACTAGGTTCATCCCGATATTTCAATTTTTCGAGCCGAGAGCGCAGATTGTATGTTACCTCTAAAATACAATTTTTCACATAACTAAGAAATCGATTATCTGTCGCAAAAAATTAAAAAAAAATCGTACTATTGTCCTAAATGCATGGAAATTGATGTGTTATCAAGCCTTGTTCGTTAGAAAGCCAAAGAGCAGCGGAAACAATCGTTATTAGCAAGGAAACGATAGATATCGTCATTTCAATAAACGTAAAGAAGGTGGTTTTCGGATAATTCGGTTTTCTGCGATTTTCTCAGCTCCTGTTGGAGATATCGCAAATCCACGGCCAGATTCGTTGTCAGTGCGACGAAATACATCAGGTAGGGTCCATCCGAAGTGCGAAATATCGAAAAAATCGTTTTTTGCGTTTTTCTCGGCTCCTATGGGAGATAGAGCGAAAAGGGGCCAAATACAGGATCCTTGATTTTCCCTGATTTTGTTAATCGATAAAAAGGTCATAACTTTTGAATGGTTCAACCGATCCTCAAAATTCTTTTTGCATTCGAAAGAGGACAGAAAAAGAAAGGAAATGCGACTAGGTTCATCCCGATATTTCAATTTTCGAGCCGAGAGCGCAGATTGTATGTTACCTCTAAAATACAATTTTTCACATAACTAAGAAATCGATTATCTGTCGCAAAAAATTAAAAAAAAATCGTACTATTGTCCTAAATGCATGGAAATTGATGTGTTATCAAGCCTTGTTCGTTAGAAAGTCAAAGAGCAGCGGAAACAATCGTTATTAGCAAGGAAACGATAGATATCGTCATTTCAATCAACGTAAAGAAGGTGGTTTTCGGATAATTCGGTTTTCTGCGATTTTCTCAGCTCCTGTTGGAGATATCGCAAATCCACGGCCAGATTCGTTGTCAGTGCGACGAAATACATCAGGTAGAGTCCATCCGAAGTGCGAAATATCGAAAAATTCGTTTTTTGCGTTTTTCTCGGCTCCTATGGGAGATAGAGCGAAAAGGGGCCAAATACAGGATCCTTGATTTTCCCTGATTTTGTTAATCGATAAAAAGGTCATAACTGTTGAATGGTTCAACCGATCCTCAAAATTCTTTTTGCATTCGAAAGAGGACAGAAAAAGAAAGGAAATGCGACTAGGTTCATCCCGATATTTCAATTTTTCGAGCCGAGAGCGCAGATTGTATGTTACCTCTAAAATACAATTTTTCACATAACTAAGAAATCGATTATCTGTCGCAAAAAATTAAAAAAAAATCGTACTATTGTCCTAAATGCATGGAAATTGATGTGTTATCAAGCCTTGTTCGTTAGAAAGCCAAAGAGCAGCGGAAACAATCGTTATTAGCAAGGAAACGATAGATATCGTCATTTCAATAAACGTAAAGAAGGTGGTTTTCGGATAATTCGGTTTTCTGCGATTTTCTCAGCTCCTGTTGGAGATATCGCAAATCCACGGCCAGATTCGTTGTCAGTGCGACGAAATACATCAGGTAGGGTCCATCCGAAGTGCGAAATATCGAAAAAATCGTTTTTTGCGTTTTTCTCGGCTCCTATGGGAGATAGAGCGAAAAGGGGCCAAATACAGGATCCTTGATTTTCCCTGATTTTGTTAATCGATAAAAAGGTCATAACTTTTGAATGGTTCAACCGATCCTCAAAATTCTTTTTGCATTCGAAAGAGGACAGAAAAAGAAAGGAAATGCGACTAGGTTCATCCCGATATTTCAATTTTCGAGCCGAGAGCGCAGATTGTATGTTACCTCTAAAATACAATTTTTCACATAACTAAGAAATCGATTATCTGTCGCAAAAAATTAAAAAAAAATCGTACTATTGTCCTAAATGCATGGAAATTGATGTGTTATCAAGCCTTGTTCGTTAGAAAGCCAAAGAGCAGCGGAAACAATCGTTATTAGCAAGGAAACGATAGATATCGTCATTTCAATAAACGTAAAGAAGGTGGTTTTCGGATAATTCGGTTTTCTGCGATTTTCTCAGCTCCTGTTGGAGATATCGCAAATCCACGGCCAGATTCGTTGTCAGTGCGACGAAATACATCAGGTAGGGTCCATCCGAAGTGCGAAATATCGAAAAAATCGTTTTTTGCGTTTTTCTCGGCTCCTATGGGAGATAGAGCGAAAAGGGGCCAAATACAGGATCCTTGATTTTCCCTGATTTTGTTAATCGATAAAAAGGTCATAACTTTTGAATGGTTCAACCGATCCTCAAAATTCTTTTTGCATTCGAAAGAGGACAGAAAAAGAAAGGAAATGCGACTAGGTTCATCCCGATATTTCAATTTTTCGAGCCGAGAGCGCAGATTGTATGTTACCTCTAAAATACAATTTTTCACATAACTAAGAAATCGATTATCTGTCGCAAAAAATTAAAAAAAAATCGTACTATTGTCCTAAATGCATGGAAATTGATGTGTTATCAAGCCTTGTTCGTTAGAAAGCCAAAGAGCAGCGGAAACAATCGTTATTAGCAAGGAAACGATAGATATCGTCATTTCAATAAACGTAAAGAAGGTGGTTTTCGGATAATTCGGTTTTCTGCGATTTTCTCAGCTCTTGTTGGAGATATCGCAAATCCACGGCCAGATTCGTTGTCAGTGCGACGAAATACATCAGGTAGAGTCCATCCGAAGTGCGAAATATCGAAAAATTCGTTTTTTGCGTTTTTCTCGGCTCCTATGGGAGATAGAGCGAAAAGGGGCCAAATACAGGATCCTTGATTTTCCCTGATTTTGTTAATCGATAAAAAGGTCATAACTTTTGAATGGTTCAACCGATCCTCAAAATTCTTTTTGCATTCGAAAGAGGACAGAAAAAGAAAGGAAATGCGACTAGGTTCATCCCGATATTTTAATTTTTCGAGCCGAGAGCGCAGATTGTATGTTACCTCTAAAATACAATTTTTCACATAACTAAGAAATCGATTATCTGTCGCAAAAAATTAAAAAAAAATCGTACTATTGTCCTAAATGCATGGAAATTGATGTGTTATCAAGCCTTGTTCGTTAGAAAGCCAAAGAGCAGCGGAAACAATCGTTATTAGCAAGGAAACGATAGATATCGTCATTTCAATAAACGTAAAGAAGGTGGTTTTCGGATAATTCGGTTTTCTGCGATTTTCTCAGCTCCTGTCGGAGATATCGCAAATCCACGGCCAGATTCGTTGTCAGTGCGACGAAATACATCAGGTAGGGTCCATCCGAAGTGCGAAATATCGAAAAATTCGTTTTTTGCGTTTTTCTCGGCTCCTATGGGAGATAGAGCGAAAAGGGGCCAAATACAGGATCCTTGATTTTCCCTGATTTTGTTAATCGATAAAAAGGTCATAACTTTTGAATGGTTCAACCGATCCTCAAAATTCTTTTTGCATTCGAAAGAGGACAGAAAAAGAAAAGAAATGCGACTAGGTTCATCCCGATATTTCAATTTTTCGAGCCGAGAGCGCAGATTGTATGTCACCTCCAAAATACAATTTTTCACATAACTAAGAAATCGATTATCTGTCGCAAAAAATTTAAAAAAAATCGTACTATTGTCCTAAATGCATGGAAATTGATGTGTTATCAAGCCTTGTTCGTTAGAAAGCCAAAGAGCAGCGGAAACAATCGTTATTAGCAAGGAAACGATAGATATCGTCATTTCAATAAACGTAAAGAAGGTGGTTTTCGGATAATTCGGTTTTCTGCGATTTTCTCAGCTCCTGTTGGAGATATCGCAAATCCACGGCCAGATTCGTTGTCAGTGCGACGAAATACATCAGGTAGGGTCCATCCGAAGTGCGAAATATCGAAAAATTCGTTTTTTGCGTTTTTCTCGGCTCCTATGGGAGATAGAGCGAAAAGGGGCCAAATACAGGATCCTTGATTTTCCCTGATTTTGTTAATCGATAAAAAGGTCATAACTTTTGAATGGTTCAACCGATCCTCAAAATTCTTTTTGCATTCGAAAGAGGACAGAAAAAGAAAGGAAATGCGACTAGGTTCATCCCGATATTTCAATTTTTCGAGCCGAGAGCGCAGATTGTATGTTACCTCTAAAATACAATTTTTCACATAACTAAGAAATCGATTATCTGTCGCAAAAAATTAAAAAAAAATCGTACTATTGTCCTAAATGCATGGAAATTGATGTGTTATCAAGCCTTGTTCGTTAGAAAGCCAAAGAGCAGCGGAAACAATCGTTATTAGCAAGGAAACGATAGATATCGTCATTTCAATAAACGTAAAGAAGGTGGTTTTCGGATAATTCGGTTTTCTGCGATTTTCTCAGCTCCTGTTGGAGATATCGCAAATCCACGGCCAGATTCGTTGTCAGTGCGACGAAATACATCAGGTAGGGTCCATCCGAAGTGCGAAATATCGAAAAAATCGTTTTTTGCGTTTTTCTCGGCTCCTATGGGAGATAGAGCGAAAAGGGGCCAAATACAGGATCCTTGATTTTCCCTGATTTTGTTAATCGATAAAAAGGTTATAACTTTTGAATGGTTCAACCGATCCTCAAAATTCTTTTTGCATTCGAAAGAGGACAGAAAAAGAAAGGAAATGCGACTAGGTTCATCCCGATATTTCAATTTTTCGAGCCGAGAGCGCAGATTGTATGTTACCTCTAAAATACAATTTTTCACATAACTAAGAAATCGATTATCTGTCGCAAAAAATTAAAAAAAAATCGTACTATTGTCCTAAATGCATGGAAATTGATGTGTTATCAAGCCTTGTTCGTTAGAAAGCCAAAGAGCAGCGGAAACAATCGTTATTAGCAAGGAAACGATAGATATCGTCATTTCAATAAACGTAAAGAAGGTGGTTTTCGGATAATTCGGTTTTCTGCGATTTTCTCAGCTCCTGTTGGAGATATCGCAAATCCACGGCCAGATTCGTTGTCAGTGCGACGAAATACATCAGGTAGGGTCCATCCGAAGTGCGAAATATCGAAAAATTCGTTTTTTGCGTTTTTCTCGGCTCCTATGGGAGATAGAGCGAAAAGGGGCCAAATACAGGATCCTTGATTTTCCCTGATTTTGTTAATCGATAAAAAGGTCATAACTTTTGAATGGTTCAACCGATCCTCAAAATTCTTTTTGCATTCGAAAGAGGACAGAAAAAGAAAGGAAATGCGACTAGGTTCATCCCGATATTTCAATTTTCGAGCCGAGAGCGCAGATTGTATGTTACCTCTAAAATACAATTTTTCACATAACTAAGAAATCGATTATCTGTCGCAAAAAATTAAAAAAAAATCGTACTATTGTCCTAAATGCATGGAAATTGATGTGTTATCAAGCCTTGTTCGTTAGAAAGTCAAAGAGCAGCGGAAACAATCGTTATTAGCAAGGAAACGATAGATATCGTCATTTCAATCAACGTAAAGAAGGTGGTTTTCGGATAATTCGGTTTTCTGCGATTTTCTCAGCTCCTGTTGGAGATATCGCAAATCCACGGCCAGATTCGTTGTCAGTGCGACGAAATACATCAGGTAGAGTCCATCCGAAGTGCGAAATATCGAAAAATTCGTTTTTTGCGTTTTTCTCGGCTCCTATGGGAGATAGAGCGAAAAGGGGCCAAATACAGGATCCTTGATTTTCCCTGATTTTGTTAATCGATAAAAAGGTCATAACTGTTGAATGGTTCAACCGATCCTCAAAATTCTTTTTGCATTCGAAAGAGGACAGAAAAAGAAAGGAAATGCGACTAGGTTCATCCCGATATTTCAATTTTTCGAGCCGAGAGCGCAGATTGTATGTTACCTCTAAAATACAATTTTTCACATAACTAAGAAATCGATTATCTGTCGCAAAAAATTAAAAAAAAATCGTACTATTGTCCTAAATGCATGGAAATTGATGTGTTATCAAGCCTTGTTCGTTAGAAAGCCAAAGAGCAGCGGAAACAATCGTTATTAGCAAGGAAACGATAGATATCGTCATTTCAATAAACGTAAAGAAGGTGGTTTTCGGATAATTCGGTTTTCTGCGATTTTCTCAGCTCTTGTTGGAGATATCGCAAATCCACGGCCAGATTCGTTGTCAGTGCGACGAAATACATCAGGTAGAGTCCATCCGAAGTGCGAAATATCGAAAAATTCGTTTTTTGCGTTTTTCTCGGCTCCTATGGGAGATAGAGCGAAAAGGGGCCAAATACAGGATCCTTGATTTTCCCTGATTTTGTTAATCGATAAAAAGGTCATAACTTTTGAATGGTTCAACCGATCCTCAAAATTCTTTTTGCATTCGAAAGAGGACAGAAAAAGAAAGGAAATGCGACTAGGTTCATCCCGATATTTCAATTTTTCGAGCCGAGAGCGCAGATTGTATGTTACCTCTAAAATACAATTTTTCACATAACTAAGAAATCGATTATCTGTCGCAAAAAATTAAAAAAAAATCGTACTATTGTCCTAAATGCATGGAAATTGATGTGTTATCAAGCCTTGTTCGTTAGAAAGTCAAAGAGCAGCGGAAACAATCGTTATTAGCAAGGAAACGATAGATATCGTCATTTCAATAAACGTAAAGAAGGTGGTTTTCGGATAATTCGGTTTTCTGCGATTTTCTCAGCTCCTGTTGGAGATATCGCAAATCCACGGCCAGATTCGTTGTCAGTGCGACGAAATACATCAGGTAGGGTCCATCCGAAGTGCGAAATATCGAAAAAATCGTTTTTTGCGTTTTTCTCGGCTCCTATGGGAGATAGAGCGAAAAGGGGCCAAATACAGGATCCTTGATTTTCCCTGATTTTGTTAATCGATAAAAAGGTCATAACTTTTGAATGGTTCAACCGATCCTCAAAATTCTTTTTGCATTCGAAAGAGGACAGAAAAAGAAAGGAAATGCGACTAGGTTCATCCCGATATTTCAATTTTTCGAGCCGAGAGCGCAGATTGTATGTTACCTCTAAAATACAATTTTTCACATAACTAAGAAATCGATTATCTGTCGCAAAAAATTAAAAAACAATCGTACTATTGTCCTAAATGCATGGAAATTGATGTGTTATCAAGCCTTGTTCGTTAGAAAGTCAAAGAGCAGCGGAAACAATCGTTATTAGCAAGGAAACGATAGATATCGTCATTTCAATAAACGTAAAGAAGGTGGTTTTCGGATAATTCGGTTTTCTGCGATTTTCTCAGCTCCTGTTGGAGATATCGCAAATCCACGGCCAGATTCGTTGTCAGTGCGACGAAATACATCAGGTAGGGTCCATCCGAAGTGCGAAATATCGAAAAAATCGTTTTTTGCGTTTTTCTCGGCTCCTATGGGAGATAGAGCGAAAAGGGGCCAAATACAGGATCCTTGATTTTCCCTGATTTTGTTAATCGATAAAAAGGTCATAACTTTTGAATGGTTCAACCGATCCTCAAAATTCTTTTTGCATTCGAAAGAGGACAGAAAAAGAAAGGAAATGCGACTAGGTTCATCCCGATATTTCAATTTTCGAGCCGAGAGCGCAGATTGTATGTTACCTCTAAAATACAATTTTTCACATAACTAAGAAATCGATTATCTGTCGCAAAAAATTAAAAAAAAATCGTACTATTGTCCTAAATGCATGGAAATTGATGTGTTATCAAGCCTTGTTCGTTAGAAAGTCAAAGAGCAGCGGAAACAATCGTTATTAGCAAGGAAACGATAGATATCGTCATTTCAATAAACGTAAAGAAGGTGGTTTTCGGATAATTCGGTTTTCTGCGATTTTCTCAGCTCCTGTTGGAGATATCGCAAATCCACGGCCAGATTCGTTGTCAGTGCGACGAAATACATCAGGTAGAGTCCATCCGAAGTGCGAAATATCGAAAAATTCGTTTTTTGCGTTTTTCTCGGCTCCTATGGGAGATAGAGCGAAAAGGGGCCAAATACAGGATCCTTGATTTTCCCTGATTTTGTTAATCGATAAAAAGGTCATAACTGTTGAATGGTTCAACCGATCCTCAAAATTCTTTTTGCATTCGAAAGAGGACAGAAAAAGAAAGGAAATGCGACTAGGTTCATCCCGATATTTCAATTTTTCGAGCCGAGAGCGCAGATTGTATGTTACCTCTAAAAAACAATTTTTCACATAACTAAGAAATCGATTATCTGTCGCAAAAAATTAAAAAAAAATCGTACTATTGTCCTAAATGCATGGAAATTGATGTGTTATCAAGCCTTGTTCGTTAGAAAGCCAAAGAGCAGCGGAAACAATCGTTATTAGCAAGGAAACGATAGATATCGTCATTTCAATAAACGTAAAGAAGGTGGTTTTCGGATAATTCGGTTTTCTGCGATTTTCTCAGCTCTTGTTGGAGATATCGCAAATCCACGGCCAGATTCGTTGTCAGTGCGACGAAATACATCAGGTAGAGTCCATCCGAAGTGCGAAATATCGAAAAATTCGTTTTTTGCGTTTTTCTCGGCTCCTATGGGAGATAGAGCGAAAAGGGGCCAAATACAGGATCCTTGATTTTCCCTGATTTTGTTAATCGATAAAAAGGTCATAACTTTTGAATGGTTCAACCGATCCTCAAAATTCTTTTTGCATTCGAAAGAGGACAGAAAAAGAAAGGAAATGCGACTAGGTTCATCCCGATATTTCAATTTTTCGAGCCGAGAGCGCAGATTGTATGTTACCTCTAAAATACAATTTTTCACATAACTAAGAAATCGATTATCTGTCGCAAAAAATTAAAAAAAAATCGTACTATTGTCCTAAATGCATGGAAATTGATGTGTTATCAAGCCTTGTTCGTTAGAAAGTCAAAGAGCAGCGGAAACAATCGTTATTGGCAAGGAAACGATAGATATCGTCATTTCAATAAACGTAAAGAAGGTGGTTTTCGGATAATTCGGTTTTCTGCGATTTTCTCAGCTCCTGTTGGAGATATCGCAAATCCACGGCCAGATTCGTTGTCAGTGCGACGAAATACATCAGGTAGGGTCCATCCGAAGTGCGAAATATCGAAAAAATCGTTTTTTGCGTTTTTCTCGGCTCCTATGGGAGATAGAGCGAAAAGGGGCCAAATACAGGATCCTTGATTTTCCCTGATTTTGTTAATCGATAAAAAGGTCATAACTTTTGAATGGTTCAACCGATCCTCAAAATTCTTTTTGCATTCGAAAGAGGACAGAAAAAGAAAGGAAATGCGACTAGGTTCATCCCGATATTTCAATTTTCGAGCCGAGAGCGCAGATTGTATGTTACCTCTAAAATACAATTTTTCACATAACTAAGAAATCGATTATCTGTCGCAAAAAATAAAAAAAAAATCGTACTATTGTCCTAAATGCATGGAAATTGATGTGTTATCAAGCCTTGTTCGTTAGAAAGTCAAAGAGCAGCGGAAACAATCGTTATTAGCAAGGAAACGATAGATATCGTCATTTCAATAAACGTAAAGAAGGTGGTTTTCGGATAATTCGGTTTTCTGCGATTTTCTCAGCTCCTGTTGGAGATATCGCAAATCCACGGCCAGATTCGTTGTCAGTGCGACGAAATACATCAGGTAGAGTCCATCCGAAGTGCGAAATATCGAAAAATTCGTTTTTTGCGTTTTTCTCGGCTCCTATGGGAGATAGAGCGAAAAGGGGCCAAATACAGGATCCTTGATTTTCCCTGATTTTGTTAATCGATAAAAAGGTCATAACTGTTGAATGGTTCAACCGATCCTCAAAATTCTTTTTGCATTCGAAAGAGGACAGAAAAAGAAAGGAAATGCGACTAGGTTCATCCCGATATTTCAATTTTTCGAGCCGAGAGCGCAGATTGTATGTTACCTCTAAAATACAATTTTTCACATAACTAAGAAATCGATTATCTGTCGCAAAAAATTAAAAAAAAATCGTACTATTGTCCTAAATGCATGGAAATTGATGTGTTATCAAGCCTTGTTCGTTAGAAAGTCAAAGAGCAGCGGAAACAATCGTTATTAGCAAGGAAACGATAGATATCGTCATTTCAATAAACGTAAAGAAGGTGGTTTTCGGATAATTCGGTTTTCTGCGATTTTCTCAGCTCCTGTTGGAGATATCGCAAATCCACGGCCAGATTCGTTGTCAGTGCGACGAAATACATCAGGTAGGGTCCATCCGAAGTGCGAAATATCGAAAAAATCGTTTTTTGCGTTTTTCTCGGCTCCTATGGGAGATAGAGCGAAAAGGGGCCAAATACAGGATCCTTGATTTTCCCTGATTTTGTTAATCGATAAAAAGGTCATAACTGTTGAATGGTTCAACCGATCCTCAAAATTCTTTTTGCATTCGAAAGAGGACAGAAAAAGAAAGGAAATGCGACTAGGTTCATCCCGATATTTCAATTTTTCGAGCCGAGAGCGCAGATTGTATGTTACCTCTAAAAAACAATTTTTCACATAACTAAGAAATCGATTATCTGTCGCAAAAAATTAAAAAAAAATCGTACTATTGTCCTAAATGCATGGAAATTGATGTGTTATCAAGCCTTGTTCGTTAGAAAGTCAAAGAGCAGCGGAAACAATCGTTATTAGCAAGGAAACGATAGATATCGTCATTTCAATAAACGTAAAGAAGGTGGTTTTCGGATAATTCGGTTTTCTGCGATTTTCTCAGCTCCTGTTGGAAATATCGCAAATCCACGGCCAGATTCGTTGTCAGTGCGACGAAATACATCAGGTAGGGTCCATCCGAAGTGCGAAATATCGAAAAAATCGTTTTTTGCGTTTTTCTCGGCTCCTATGGGAGATAGAGCGAAAAGGGGCCAAATACAGGATCCTTGATTTTCCCTGATTTTGTTAATCGATAAAAAGGTCATAACTTTTGAATGGTTCAACCGATCCTCAAAATTCTTTTTGCATTCGAAAGAGGACAGAAAAAGAAAGGAAATGCGACTAGGTTCATCCCGATATTTCAATTTTCGAGCCGAGAGCGCAGATTGTATGTTACCTCTAAAATACAATTTTTCACATAACTAAGAAATCGATTATCTGTCGCAAAAAATTAAAAAAAAATCGTACTATTGTCCTAAATGCATGGAAATTGATGTGTTATCAAGCCTTGTTCGTTAGAAAGTCAAAGAGCAGCGGAAACAATCGTTATTAGCAAGGAAACGATAGATATCGTCATTTCAATAAACGTAAAGAAGGTGGTTTTCGGATAATTCGGTTTTCTGCGATTTTCTCAGCTCCTGTTGGAAATATCGCAAATCCACGGCCAGATTCGTTGTCAGTGCGACGAAATACATCAGGTAGGGTCCATCCGAAGTGCGAAATATCGAAAAAATCGTTTTTTGCGTTTTTCTCGGCTCCTATGGGAGATAGAGCGAAAAGGGGCCAAATACAGGATCCTTGATTTTCCCTGATTTTGTTAATCGATAAAAAGGTCATAACTTTTGAATGGTTCAACCGATCCTCAAAATTCTTTTTGCATTCGAAAGAGGACAGAAAAAGAAAGGAAATGCGACTAGGTTCATCCCGATATTTCAATTTTCGAGCCGAGAGCGCAGATTGTATGTTACCTCTAAAATACAATTTTTCACATAACTAAGAAATCGATTATCTGTCGCAAAAAATTAAAAAAAAATCGTACTATTGTCCTAAATGCATGGAAATTGATGTGTTATCAAGCCTTGTTCGTTAGAAAGTCAAAGAGCAGCGGAAACAATCGTTATTAGCAAGGAAACGATAGATATCGTCATTTCAATAAACGTAAAGAAGGTGGTTTTCGGATAATTCGGTTTTCTGCGATTTTCTCAGCTCTTGTTGGAGATATCGCAAATCCACGGCCAGATTCGTTGTCAGTGCGACGAAATACATCAGGTAGAGTCCATCCGAAGTGCGAAATATCGAAAAATTCGTTTTTTGCGTTTTTCTCGGCTCCTATGGGAGATAGAGCGAAAAGGGGCCAAATACAGGATCCTTGATTTTCCCTGATTTTGTTAATCGATAAAAAGGTCATAACTTTTGAATGGTTCAACCGATCCTCAAAATTCTTTTTGCATTCGAAAGAGGACAGAAAAAGAAAGGAAATGCGACTAGGTTCATCCCGATATTTCAATTTTCGAGCCGAGAGCGCAGATTGTATGTTACCTCTAAAATACAATTTTTCACATAACTAAGAAATCGATTATCTGTCGCAAAAAATTAAAAAAAAATCGTACTATTGTCCTAAATGCATGGAAATTGATGTGTTATCAAGCCTTGTTCGTTAGAAAGTCAAAGAGCAGCGGAAACAATCGTTATTAGCAAGGAAACGATAGATATCGTCATTTCAATAAACGTAAAGAAGGTGGTTTTCGGATAATTCGGTTTTCTGCGATTTTCTCAGCTCCTGTTGGAGATATCGCAAATCCACGGCCAGATTCGTTGTCAGTGCGACGAAATACATCAGGTAGAGTCCATCCGAAGTGCGAAATATCGAAAAATTCGTTTTTTGCGTTTTTCTCGGCTCCTATGGGAGATAGAGCGAAAAGGGGCCAAATACAGGATCCTTGATTTTCCCTGATTTTGTTAATCGATAAAAAGGTCATAACTTTTGAATGGTTCAACCGATCCTCAAAATTCTTTTTGCATTCGAAAGAGGACAGAAAAAGAAAGGAAATGCGACTAGGTTCATCCCGATATTTCAATTTTTCGAGCCGAGAGCGCAGATTGTATGTTACCTCTAAAATACAATTTTTCACATAACTAAGAAATCGATTATCTGTCGCAAAAAATTAAAAAAAAATCGTACTATTGTCCTAAATGCATGGAAATTGATGTGTTATCAAGCCTTGTTCGTTAGAAAGTCAAAGAGCAGCGGAAACAATCGTTATTAGCAAGGAAACGATAGATATCGTCATTTCAATAAACGTAAAGAAGGTGGTTTTCGGATAATTCGGTTTTCTGCGATTTTCTCAGCTCTTGTTGGAGATATCGCAAATCCACGGCCAGATTCGTTGTCAGTGCGACGAAATACATCAGGTAGAGTCCATCCGAAGTGCGAAATATCGAAAAATTCGTTTTTTGCGTTTTTCTCGGCTCCTATGGGAGATAGAGCGAAAAGGGGCCAAATACAGGATCCTTGATTTTCCCTGATTTTGTTAATCGATAAAAAGGTCATAACTTTTGAATGGTTCAACCGATCCTCAAAATTCTTTTTGCATTCGAAAGAGGACAGAAAAAGAAAGGAAATGCGACTAGGTTCATCCCGATATTTCAATTTTTCGAGCCGAGAGCGCAGATTGTATGTTACCTCTAAAAAACAATTTTTCACATAACTAAGAAATCGATTATCTGTCGCAAAAAATTAAAAAAAAATCGTACTATTGTCCTAAATGCATGGAAATTGATGTGTTATCAAGCCTTGTTCGTTAGAAAGCCAAAGAGCAGCGGAAACAATCGTTATTAGCAAGGAAACGATAGATATCGTCATTTCAATAAACGTAAAGAAGGTGGTTTTCGGATAATTCGGTTTTCTGCGATTTTCTCAGCTCTTGTTGGAGATATCGCAAATCCACGGCCAGATTCGTTGTCAGTGCGACGAAATACATCAGGTAGAGTCCATCCGAAGTGCGAAATATCGAAAAATTCGTTTTTTGCGTTTTTCTCGGCTCCTATGGGAGATAGAGCGAAAAGGGGCCAAATACAGGATCCTTGATTTTCCCTGATTTTGTTAATCGATAAAAAGGTCATAACTTTTGAATGGTTCAACCGATCCTCAAAATTCTTTTTGCATTCGAAAGAGGACAGAAAAAGAAAGGAAATGCGACTAGGTTCATCCCGATATTTCAATTTTCGAGCCGAGAGCGCAGATTGTATGTTACCTCTAAAATACAATTTTTCACATAACTAAGAAATCGATTATCTGTCGCAAAAAATTAAAAAAAAATCGTACTATTGTCCTAAATGCATGGAAATTGATGTGTTATCAAGCCTTGTTCGTTAGAAAGTCAAAGAGCAGCGGAAACAATCGTTATTAGCAAGGAAACGATAGATATCGTCATTTCAATCAACGTAAAGAAGGTGGTTTTCGGATAATTCGGTTTTCTGCGATTTTCTCAGCTCCTGTTGGAGATATCGCAAATCCACGGCCAGATTCGTACTCAGTGCGACGAAATACATCAGGTAGAGTCCATCCGAAGTGCGAAATATCGAAAAATTCGTTTTTTGCGTTTTTCTCGGCTCCTATGGGAGATAGAGCGAAAAGGGGCCAAATACAGGATCCTTGATTTTCCCTGATTTTGTTAATCGATAAAAAGGTCATAACTGTTGAATGGTTCAACCGATCCTCAAAATTCTTTTTGCATTCGAAAGAGGACAGAAAAAGAAAGGAAATGCGACTAGGTTCATCCCGATATTTCAATTTTTCGAGCCGAGAGCGCAGATTGTATGTTACCTCTAAAATACAATTTTTCACATAACTAAGAAATCGATTATCTGTCGCAAAAAATTAAAAAAAAATCGTACTATTGTCCTAAATGCATGGAAATTGATGTGTTATCAAGCCTTGTTCGTTAGAAAGCCAAAGAGCAGCGGAAACAATCGTTATTAGCAAGGAAACGATAGATATCGTCATTTCAATAAACGTAAAGAAGGTGGTTTTCGGATAATTCGGTTTTCTGCGATTTTCTCAGCTCCTGTTGGAGATATCGCAAATCCACGGCCAGATTCGTTGTCAGTGCGACGAAATACATCAGGTAGGGTCCATCCGAAGTGCGAAATATCGAAAAAATCGTTTTTTGCGTTTTTCTCGGCTCCTATGGGAGATAGAGCGAAAAGGGGCCAAATACAGGATCCTTGATTTTCCCTGATTTTGTTAATCGATAAAAAGGTCATAACTTTTGAATGGTTCAACCGATCCTCAAAATTCTTTTTGCATTCGAAAGAGGACAGAAAAAGAAAGGAAATGCGACTAGGTTCATCCCGATATTTCAATTTTCGAGCCGAGAGCGCAGATTGTATGTTACCTCTAAAATACAATTTTTCACATAACTAAGAAATCGATTATCTGTCGCAAAAAATTAAAAAAAAATCGTACTATTGTCCTAAATGCATGGAAATTGATGTGTTATCAAGCCTTGTTCGTTAGAAAGTCAAAGAGCAGCGGAAACAATCGTTATTAGCAAGGAAACGATAGATATCGTCATTTCAATCAACGTAAAGAAGGTGGTTTTCGGATAATTCGGTTTTCTGCGATTTTCTCAGCTCCTGTTGGAGATATCGCAAATCCACGGCCAGATTCGTTGTCAGTGCGACGAAATACATCAGGTAGAGTCCATCCGAAGTGCGAAATATCGAAAAATTCGTTTTTTGCGTTTTTCTCGGCTCCTATGGGAGATAGAGCGAAAAGGGGCCAAATACAGGATCCTTGATTTTCCCTGATTTTGTTAATCGATAAAAAGGTCATAACTGTTGAATGGTTCAACCGATCCTCAAAATTCTTTTTGCATTCGAAAGAGGACAGAAAAAGAAAGGAAATGCGACTAGGTTCATCCCGATATTTCAATTTTTCGAGCCGAGAGCGCAGATTGTATGTTACCTCTAAAATACAATTTTTCACATAACTAAGAAATCGATTATCTGTCGCAAAAAATTAAAAAAAAATCGTACTATTGTCCTAAATGCATGGAAATTGATGTGTTATCAAGCCTTGTTCGTTAGAAAGCCAAAGAGCAGCGGAAACAATCGTTATTAGCAAGGAAACGATAGATATCGTCATTTCAATAAACGTAAAGAAGGTGGTTTTCGGATAATTCGGTTTTCTGCGATTTTCTCAGCTCCTGTTGGAGATATCGCAAATCCACGGCCAGATTCGTTGTCAGTGCGACGAAATACATCAGGTAGGGTCCATCCGAAGTGCGAAATATCGAAAAAATCGTTTTTTGCGTTTTTCTCGGCTCCTATGGGAGATAGAGCGAAAAGGGGCCAAATACAGGATCCTTGATTTTCCCTGATTTTGTTAATCGATAAAAAGGTCATAACTTTTGAATGGTTCAACCGATCCTCAAAATTCTTTTTGCATTCGAAAGAGGACAGAAAAAGAAAGGAAATGCGACTAGGTTCATCCCGATATTTCAATTTTCGAGCCGAGAGCGCAGATTGTATGTTACCTCTAAAATACAATTTTTCACATAACTAAGAAATCGATTATCTGTCGCAAAAAATTAAAAAAAAATCGTACTATTGTCCTAAATGCATGGAAATTGATGTGTTATCAAGCCTTGTTCGTTAGAAAGCCAAAGAGCAGCGGAAACAATCGTTATTAGCAAGGAAACGATAGATATCGTCATTTCAATAAACGTAAAGAAGGTGGTTTTCGGATAATTCGGTTTTCTGCGATTTTCTCAGCTCCTGTTGGAGATATCGCAAATCCACGGCCAGATTCGTTGTCAGTGCGACGAAATACATCAGGTAGGGTCCATCCGAAGTGCGAAATATCGAAAAAATCGTTTTTTGCGTTTTTCTCGGCTCCTATGGGAGATAGAGCGAAAAGGGGCCAAATACAGGATCCTTGATTTTCCCTGATTTTGTTAATCGATAAAAAGGTCATAACTTTTGAATGGTTCAACCGATCCTCAAAATTCTTTTTGCATTCGAAAGAGGACAGAAAAAGAAAGGAAATGCGACTAGGTTCATCCCGATATTTCAATTTTCGAGCCGAGAGCGCAGATTGTATGTTACCTCTAAAATACAATTTTTCACATAACTAAGAAATCGATTATCTGTCGCAAAAAATTAAAAAAAAATCGTACTATTGTCCTAAATGCATGGAAATTGATGTGTTATCAAGCCTTGTTCGTTAGAAAGTCAAAGAGCAGCGGAAACAATCGTTATTAGCAAGGAAACGATAGATATCGTCATTTCAATAAACGTAAAGAAGGTGGTTTTCGGATAATTCGGTTTTCTGCGATTTTCTCAGCTCCTGTTGGAGATATCGCAAATCCACGGCCAGATTCGTTGTCAGTGCGACGAAATACATCAGGTAGAGTCCATCCGAAGTGCGAAATATCGAAAAATTCGTTTTTTGCGTTTTTCTCGGCTCCTATGGGAGATAGAGCGAAAAGGGGCCAAATACAGGATCCTTGATTTTCCCTGATTTTGTTAATCGATAAAAAGGTCATAACTGTTGAATGGTTCAACCGATCCTCAAAATTCTTTTTGCATTCGAAAGAGGACAGAAAAAGAAAGGAAATGCGACTAGGTTCATCCCGATATTTCAATTTTTCGAGCCGAGAGCGCAGATTGTATGTTACCTCTAAAAAACAATTTTTCACATAACTAAGAAATCGATTATCTGTCGCAAAAAATTAAAAAAAAATCGTACTATTGTCCTAAATGCATGGAAATTGATGTGTTATCAAGCCTTGTTCGTTAGAAAGCCAAAGAGCAGCGGAAACAATCGTTATTAGCAAGGAAACGATAGATATCGTCATTTCAATAAACGTAAAGAAGGTGGTTTTCGGATAATTCGGTTTTCTGCGATTTTCTCAGCTCTTGTTGGAGATATCGCAAATCCACGGCCAGATTCGTTGTCAGTGCGACGAAATACATCAGGTAGAGTCCATCCGAAGTGCGAAATATCGAAAAATTCGTTTTTTGCGTTTTTCTCGGCTCCTATGGGAGATAGAGCGAAAAGGGGCCAAATACAGGATCCTTGATTTTCCCTGATTTTGTTAATCGATAAAAAGGTCATAACTTTTGAATGGTTCAACCGATCCTCAAAATTCTTTTTGCATTCGAAAGAGGACAGAAAAAGAAAGGAAATGCGACTAGGTTCATCCCGATATTTCAATTTTTCGAGCCGAGAGCGCAGATTGTATGTTACCTCTAAAATACAATTTTTCACATAACTAAGAAATCGATTATCTGTCGCAAAAAATTAAAAAAAAATCGTACTATTGTCCTAAATGCATGGAAATTGATGTGTTATCAAGCCTTGTTCGTTAGAAAGTCAAAGAGCAGCGGAAACAATCGTTATTAGCAAGGAAACGATAGATATCGTCATTTCAATAAACGTAAAGAAGGTGGTTTTCGGATAATTCGGTTTTCTGCGATTTTCTCAGCTCCTGTTGGAAATATCGCAAATCCACGGCCAGATTCGTTGTCAGTGCGACGAAATACATCAGGTAGGGTCCATCCGAAGTGCGAAATATCGAAAAAATCGTTTTTTGCGTTTTTCTCGGCTCCTATGGGAGATAGAGCGAAAAGGGGCCAAATACAGGATCCTTGATTTTCCCTGATTTTGTTAATCGATAAAAAGGTCATAACTTTTGAATGGTTCAACCGATCCTCAAAATTCTTTTTGCATTCGAAAGAGGACAGAAAAAGAAAGGAAATGCGACTAGGTTCATCCCGATATTTCAATTTTCGAGCCGAGAGCGCAGATTGTATGTTACCTCTAAAATACAATTTTTCACATAACTAAGAAATCGATTATCTGTCGCAAAAAATTAAAAAAAAATCGTACTATTGTCCTAAATGCATGGAAATTGATGTGTTATCAAGCCTTGTTCGTTAGAAAGCCAAAGAGCAGCGGAAACAATCGTTATTAGCAAGGAAACGATAGATATCGTCATTTCAATAAACGTAAAGAAGGTGGTTTTCGGATAATTCGGTTTTCTGCGATTTTCTCAGCTCCTGTTGGAGATATCGCAAATCCACGGCCAGATTCGTTGTCAGTGCGACGAAATACATCAGGTAGGGTCCATCCGAAGTGCGAAATATCGAAAAAATCGTTTTTTGCGTTTTTCTCGGCTCCTATGGGAGATAGAGCGAAAAGGGGCCAAATACAGGATCCTTGATTTTCCCTGATTTTGTTAATCGATAAAAAGGTCATAACTTTTGAATGGTTCAACCGATCCTCAAAATTCTTTTTGCATTCGAAAGAGGACAGAAAAAGAAAGGAAATGCGACTAGGTTCATCCCGATATTTCAATTTTCGAGCCGAGAGCGCAGATTGTATGTTACCTCTAAAATACAATTTTTCACATAACTAAGAAATCGATTATCTGTCGCAAAAAATTAAAAAAAAATCGTACTATTGTCCTAAATGCATGGAAATTGATGTGTTATCAAGCCTTGTTCGTTAGAAAGTCAAAGAGCAGCGGAAACAATCGTTATTAGCAAGGAAACGATAGATATCGTCATTTCAATAAACGTAAAGAAGGTGGTTTTCGGATAATTCGGTTTTCTGCGATTTTCTCAGCTCCTGTTGGAGATATCGCAAATCCACGGCCAGATTCGTTGTCAGTGCGACGAAATACATCAGGTAGAGTCCATCCGAAGTGCGAAATATCGAAAAATTCGTTTTTTGCGTTTTTCTCGGCTCCTATGGGAGATAGAGCGAAAAGGGGCCAAATACAGGATCCTTGATTTTCCCTGATTTTGTTAATCGATAAAAAGGTCATAACTTTTGAATGGTTCAACCGATCCTCAAAATTCTTTTTGCATTCGAAAGAGGACAGAAAAAGAAAGGAAATGCGACTAGGTTCATCCCGATATTTCAATTTTTCGAGCCGAGAGCGCAGATTGTATGTTACCTCTAAAATACAATTTTTCACATAACTAAGAAATCGATTATCTGTCGCAAAAAATTAAAAAAAAATCGTACTATTGTCCTAAATGCATGGAAATTGATGTGTTATCAAGCCTTGTTCGTTAGAAAGTCAAAGAGCAGCGGAAACAATCGTTATTAGCAAGGAAACGATAGATATCGTCATTTCAATAAACGTAAAGAAGGTGGTTTTCGGATAATTCGGTTTTCTGCGATTTTCTCAGCTCCTGTTGGAAATATCGCAAATCCACGGCCAGATTCGTTGTCAGTGCGACGAAATACATCAGGTAGGGTCCATCCGAAGTGCGAAATATCGAAAAAATCGTTTTTTGCGTTTTTCTCGGCTCCTATGGGAGATAGAGCGAAAAGGGGCCAAATACAGGATCCTTGATTTTCCCTGATTTTGTTAATCGATAAAAAGGTCATAACTTTTGAATGGTTCAACCGATCCTCAAAATTCTTTTTGCATTCGAAAGAGGACAGAAAAAGAAAGGAAATGCGACTAGGTTCATCCCGATATTTCAATTTTTCGAGCCGAGAGCGCAGATTGTATGTTACCTCTAAAATACAATTTTTCACATAACTAAGAAATCGATTATCTGTCGCAAAAAATTAAAAAAAAATCGTACTATTGTCCTAAATGCATGGAAATTGATGTGTTATCAAGCCTTGTTCGTTAGAAAGCCAAAGAGCAGCGGAAACAATCGTTATTAGCAAGGAAACGATAGATATCGTCATTTCAATAAACGTAAAGAAGGTGGTTTTCGGATAATTCGGTTTTCTGCGATTTTCTCAGCTCCTGTTGGAGATATCGCAAATCCACGGCCAGATTCGTTGTCAGTGCGACGAAATACATCAGGTAGGGTCCATCCGAAGTGCGAAATATCGAAAAAATCGTTTTTTGCGTTTTTCTCGGCTCCTATGGGAGATAGAGCGAAAAGGGGCCAAATACAGGATCCTTGATTTTCCCTGATTTTGTTAATCGATAAAAAGGTCATAACTTTTGAATGGTTCAACCGATCCTCAAAATTCTTTTTGCATTCGAAAGAGGACAGAAAAAGAAAGGAAATGCGACTAGGTTCATCCCGATATTTCAATTTTCGAGCCGAGAGCGCAGATTGTATGTTACCTCTAAAATACAATTTTTCACATAACTAAGAAATCGATTATCTGTCGCAAAAAATTAAAAAAAAATCGTACTATTGTCCTAAATGCATGGAAATTGATGTGTTATCAAGCCTTGTTCGTTAGAAAGCCAAAGAGCAGCGGAAACAATCGTTATTAGCAAGGAAACGATAGATATCGTCATTTCAATAAACGTAAAGAAGGTGGTTTTCGGATAATTCGGTTTTCTGCGATTTTCTCAGCTCCTGTTGGAGATATCGCAAATCCACGGCCAGATTCGTTGTCAGTGCGACGAAATACATCAGGTAGGGTCCATCCGAAGTGCGAAATATCGAAAAAATCGTTTTTTGCGTTTTTCTCGGCTCCTATGGGAGATAGAGCGAAAAGGGGCCAAATACAGGATCCTTGATTTTCCCTGATTTTGTTAATCGATAAAAAGGTCATAACTTTTGAATGGTTCAACCGATCCTCAAAATTCTTTTTGCATTCGAAAGAGGACAGAAAAAGAAAGGAAATGCGACTAGGTTCATCCCGATATTTCAATTTTCGAGCCGAGAGCGCAGATTGTATGTTACCTCTAAAATACAATTTTTCACATAACTAAGAAATCGATTATCTGTCGCAAAAAATTAAAAAAAAATCGTACTATTGTCCTAAATGCATGGAAATTGATGTGTTATCAAGCCTTGTTCGTTAGAAAGTCAAAGAGCAGCGGAAACAATCGTTATTAGCAAGGAAACGATAGATATCGTCATTTCAATAAACGTAAAGAAGGTGGTTTTCGGATAATTCGGTTTTCTGCGATTTTCTCAGCTCCTGTTGGAGATATCGCAAATCCACGGCCAGATTCGTTGTCAGTGCGACGAAATACATCAGGTAGAGTCCATCCGAAGTGCGAAATATCGAAAAATTCGTTTTTTGCGTTTTTCTCGGCTCCTATGGGAGATAGAGCGAAAAGGGGCCAAATACAGGATCCTTGATTTTCCCTGATTTTGTTAATCGATAAAAAGGTCATAACTGTTGAATGGTTCAACCGATCCTCAAAATTCTTTTTGCATTCGAAAGAGGACAGAAAAAGAAAGGAAATGCGACTAGGTTCATCCCGATATTTCAATTTTTCGAGCCGAGAGCGCAGATTGTATGTTACCTCTAAAAAACAATTTTTCACAT
Source organism: Cylloceria caligata (assembly GCA_963942595.1). Taxonomy (NCBI): domain Eukaryota; kingdom Metazoa; phylum Arthropoda; class Insecta; order Hymenoptera; family Ichneumonidae; genus Cylloceria; species Cylloceria caligata. The sequence goes on from OZ012704.1 coordinate 5,072,712, forward strand.
AACTAAGAAATCGATTATCTGTCGCAAAAAATTAAAAAAAAATCGTACTATTGTCCTAAATGCATGGAAATTGATGTGTTATCAAGCCTTGTTCGTTAGAAAGCCAAAGAGCAGCGGAAACAATCGTTATTAGCAAGGAAACGATAGATATCGTCATTTCAATAAACGTAAAGAAGGTGGTTTTCGGATAATTCGGTTTTCTGCGATTTTCTCAGCTCTTGTTGGAGATATCGCAAATCCACGGCCAGATTCGTTGTCAGTGCGACGAAATACATCAGGTAGAGTCCATCCGAAGTGCGAAATATCGAAAAATTCGTTTTTTGCGTTTTTCTCGGCTCCTATGGGAGATAGAGCGAAAAGGGGCCAAATACAGGATCCTTGATTTTCCCTGATTTTGTTAATCGATAAAAAGGTCATAACTTTTGAATGGTTCAACCGATCCTCAAAATTCTTTTTGCATTCGAAAGAGGACAGAAAAAGAAAGGAAATGCGACTAGGTTCATCCCGATATTTCAATTTTTCGAGCCGAGAGCGCAGATTGTATGTTACCTCTAAAATACAATTTTTCACATAACTAAGAAATCGATTATCTGTCGCAAAAAATTAAAAAAAAATCGTACTATTGTCCTAAATGCATGGAAATTGATGTGTTATCAAGCCTTGTTCGTTAGAAAGTCAAAGAGCAGCGGAAACAATCGTTATTAGCAAGGAAACGATAGATATCGTCATTTCAATAAACGTAAAGAAGGTGGTTTTCGGATAATTCGGTTTTCTGCGATTTTCTCAGCTCCTGTTGGAAATATCGCAAATCCACGGCCAGATTCGTTGTCAGTGCGACGAAATACATCAGGTAGGGTCCATCCGAAGTGCGAAATATCGAAAAAATCGTTTTTTGCGTTTTTCTCGGCTCCTATGGGAGATAGAGCGAAAAGGGGCCAAATACAGGATCCTTGATTTTCCCTGATTTTGTTAATCGATAAAAAGGTCATAACTTTTGAATGGTTCAACCGATCCTCAAAATTCTTTTTGCATTCGAAAGAGGACAGAAAAAGAAAGGAAATGCGACTAGGTTCATCCCGATATTTCAATTTTTCGAGCCGAGAGCGCAGATTGTATGTTACCTCTAAAATACAATTTTTCACATAACTAAGAAATCGATTATCTGTCGCAAAAAATTAAAAAAAAATCGTACTATTGTCCTAAATGCATGGAAATTGATGTGTTATCAAGCCTTGTTCGTTAGAAAGCCAAAGAGCAGCGGAAACAATCGTTATTAGCAAGGAAACGATAGATATCGTCATTTCAATGAACGTAAAGAAGGTGGTTTTCGGATAATTCGGTTTTCTGCGATTTTCTCAGCTCCTGTTGGAGATATCGCAAATCCACGGCCAGATTCGTTGTCAGTGCGACGAAATACATCAGGTAGGGTCCATCCGAAGTGCGAAATATCGAAAAAATCGTTTTTTGCGTTTTTCTCGGCTCCTATGGGAGATAGAGCGAAAAGGGGCCAAATACAGGATCCTTGATTTTCCCTGATTTTGTTAATCGATAAAAAGGTCATAACTTTTGAATGGTTCAACCGATCCTCAAAATTCTTTTTGCATTCGAAAGAGGACAGAAAAAGAAAGGAAATGCGACTAGGTTCATCCCGATATTTCAATTTTCGAGCCGAGAGCGCAGATTGTATGTTACCTCTAAAATACAATTTTTCACATAACTAAGAAATCGATTATCTGTCGCAAAAAATTAAAAAAAAATCGTACTATTGTCCTAAATGCATGGAAATTGATGTGTTATCAAGCCTTGTTCGTTAGAAAGTCAAAGAGCAGCGGAAACAATCGTTATTAGCAAGGAAACGATAGATATCGTCATTTCAATCAACGTAAAGAAGGTGGTTTTCGGATAATTCGGTTTTCTGCGATTTTCTCAGCTCCTGTTGGAGATATCGCAAATCCACGGCCAGATTCGTTGTCAGTGCGACGAAATACATCAGGTAGAGTCCATCCGAAGTGCGAAATATCGAAAAATTCGTTTTTTGCGTTTTTCTCGGCTCCTATGGGAGATAGAGCGAAAAGGGGCCAAATACAGGATCCTTGATTTTCCCTGATTTTGTTAATCGATAAAAAGGTCATAACTGTTGAATGGTTCAACCGATCCTCAAAATTCTTTTTGCATTCGAAAGAGGACAGAAAAAGAAAGGAAATGCGACTAGGTTCATCCCGATATTTCAATTTTTCGAGCCGAGAGCGCAGATTGTATGTTACCTCTAAAATACAATTTTTCACATAACTAAGAAATCGATTATCTGTCGCAAAAAATTAAAAAAAAATCGTACTATTGTCCTAAATGCATGGAAATTGATGTGTTATCAAGCCTTGTTCGTTAGAAAGCCAAAGAGCAGCGGAAACAATCGTTATTAGCAAGGAAACGATAGATATCGTCATTTCAATAAACGTAAAGAAGGTGGTTTTCGGATAATTCGGTTTTCTGCGATTTTCTCAGCTCCTGTTGGAGATATCGCAAATCCACGGCCAGATTCGTTGTCAGTGCGACGAAATACATCAGGTAGGGTCCATCCGAAGTGCGAAATATCGAAAAAATCGTTTTTTGCGTTTTTCTCGGCTCCTATGGGAGATAGAGCGAAAAGGGGCCAAATACAGGATCCTTGATTTTCCCTGATTTTGTTAATCGATAAAAAGGTCATAACTTTTGAATGGTTCAACCGATCCTCAAAATTCTTTTTGCATTCGAAAGAGGACAGAAAAAGAAAGGAAATGCGACTAGGTTCATCCCGATATTTCAATTTTCGAGCCGAGAGCGCAGATTGTATGTTACCTCTAAAATACAATTTTTCACATAACTAAGAAATCGATTATCTGTCGCAAAAAATTAAAAAAAAATCGTACTATTGTCCTAAATGCATGGAAATTGATGTGTTATCAAGCCTTGTTCGTTAGAAAGCCAAAGAGCAGCGGAAACAATCGTTATTAGCAAGGAAACGATAGATATCGTCATTTCAATAAACGTAAAGAAGGTGGTTTTCGGATAATTCGGTTTTCTGCGATTTTCTCAGCTCCTGTTGGAGATATCGCAAATCCACGGCCAGATTCGTTGTCAGTGCGACGAAATACATCAGGTAGGGTCCATCCGAAGTGCGAAATATCGAAAAAATCGTTTTTTGCGTTTTTCTCGGCTCCTATGGGAGATAGAGCGAAAAGGGGCCAAATACAGGATCCTTGATTTTCCCTGATTTTGTTAATCGATAAAAAGGTCATAACTTTTGAATGGTTCAACCGATCCTCAAAATTCTTTTTGCATTCGAAAGAGGACAGAAAAAGAAAGGAAATGCGACTAGGTTCATCCCGATATTTCAATTTTCGAGCCGAGAGCGCAGATTGTATGTTACCTCTAAAATACAATTTTTCACATAACTAAGAAATCGATTATCTGTCGCAAAAAATTAAAAAAAAATCGTACTATTGTCCTAAATGCATGGAAATTGATGTGTTATCAAGCCTTGTTCGTTAGAAAGTCAAAGAGCAGCGGAAACAATCGTTATTAGCAAGGAAACGATAGATATCGTCATTTCAATAAACGTAAAGAAGGTGGTTTTCGGATAATTCGGTTTTCTGCGATTTTCTCAGCTCCTGTTGGAGATATCGCAAATCCACGGCCAGATTCGTTGTCAGTGCGACGAAATACATCAGGTAGAGTCCATCCGAAGTGCGAAATATCGAAAAATTCGTTTTTTGCGTTTTTCTCGGCTCCTATGGGAGATAGAGCGAAAAGGGGCCAAATACAGGATCCTTGATTTTCCCTGATTTTGTTAATCGATAAAAAGGTCATAACTGTTGAATGGTTCAACCGATCCTCAAAATTCTTTTTGCATTCGAAAGAGGACAGAAAAAGAAAGGAAATGCGACTAGGTTCATCCCGATATTTCAATTTTTCGAGCCGAGAGCGCAGATTGTATGTTACCTCTAAAAAACAATTTTTCACATAACTAAGAAATCGATTATCTGTCGCAAAAAATTAAAAAAAAATCGTACTATTGTCCTAAATGCATGGAAATTGATGTGTTATCAAGCCTTGTTCGTTAGAAAGCCAAAGAGCAGCGGAAACAATCGTTATTAGCAAGGAAACGATAGATATCGTCATTTCAATAAACGTAAAGAAGGTGGTTTTCGGATAATTCGGTTTTCTGCGATTTTCTCAGCTCTTGTTGGAGATATCGCAAATCCACGGCCAGATTCGTTGTCAGTGCGACGAAATACATCAGGTAGAGTCCATCCGAAGTGCGAAATATCGAAAAATTCGTTTTTTGCGTTTTTCTCGGCTCCTATGGGAGATAGAGCGAAAAGGGGCCAAATACAGGATCCTTGATTTTCCCTGATTTTGTTAATCGATAAAAAGGTCATAACTTTTGAATGGTTCAACCGATCCTCAAAATTCTTTTTGCATTCGAAAGAGGACAGAAAAAGAAAGGAAATGCGACTAGGTTCATCCCGATATTTCAATTTTCGAGCCGAGAGCGCAGATTGTATGTTACCTCTAAAATACAATTTTTCACATAACTAAGAAATCGATTATCTGTCGCAAAAAATAAAAAAAAAATCGTACTATTGTCCTAAATGCATGGAAATTGATGTGTTATCAAGCCTTGTTCGTTAGAAAGTCAAAGAGCAGCGGAAACAATCGTTATTAGCAAGGAAACGATAGATATCGTCATTTCAATAAACGTAAAGAAGGTGGTTTTCGGATAATTCGGTTTTCTGCGATTTTCTCAGCTCCTGTTGGAGATATCGCAAATCCACGGCCAGATTCGTTGTCAGTGCGACGAAATACATCAGGTAGGGTCCATCCGAAGTGCGAAATATCGAAAAAATCGTTTTTTGCGTTTTTCTCGGCTCCTATGGGAGATAGAGCGAAAAGGGGCCAAATACAGGATCCTTGATTTTCCCTGATTTTGTTAATCGATAAAAAGGTCATAACTTTTGAATGGTTCAACCGATCCTCAAAATTCTTTTTGCATTCGAAAGAGGACAGAAAAAGAAAGGAAATGCGACTAGGTTCATCCCGATATTTCAATTTTCGAGCCGAGAGCGCAGATTGTATGTTACCTCTAAAATACAATTTTTCACATAACTAAGAAATCGATTATCTGTCGCAAAAAATTAAAAAAAAATCGTACTATTGTCCTAAATGCATGGAAATTGATGTGTTATCAAGCCTTGTTCGTTAGAAAGTCAAAGAGCAGCGGAAACAATCGTTATTAGCAAGGAAACGATAGATATCGTCATTTCAATAAACGTAAAGAAGGTGGTTTTCGGATAATTCGGTTTTCTGCGATTTTCTCAGCTCCTGTTGGAGATATCGCAAATCCACGGCCAGATTCGTTGTCAGTGCGACGAAATACATCAGGTAGAGTCCATCCGAAGTGCGAAATATCGAAAAATTCGTTTTTTGCGTTTTTCTCGGCTCCTATGGGAGATAGAGCGAAAAGGGGCCAAATACAGGATCCTTGATTTTCCCTGATTTTGTTAATCGATAAAAAGGTCATAACTGTTGAATGGTTCAACCGATCCTCAAAATTCTTTTTGCATTCGAAAGAGGACAGAAAAAGAAAGGAAATGCGACTAGGTTCATCCCGATATTTCAATTTTTCGAGCCGAGAGCGCAGATTGTATGTTACCTCTAAAAAACAATTTTTCACATAACTAAGAAATCGATTATCTGTCGCAAAAAATTAAAAAAAAATCGTACTATTGTCCTAAATGCATGGAAATTGATGTGTTATCAAGCCTTGTTCGTTAGAAAGCCAAAGAGCAGCGGAAACAATCGTTATTAGCAAGGAAACGATAGATATCGTCATTTCAATAAACGTAAAGAAGGTGGTTTTCGGATAATTCGGTTTTCTGCGATTTTCTCAGCTCTTGTTGGAGATATCGCAAATCCACGGCCAGATTCGTTGTCAGTGCGACGAAATACATCAGGTAGAGTCCATCCGAAGTGCGAAATATCGAAAAATTCGTTTTTTGCGTTTTTCTCGGCTCCTATGGGAGATAGAGCGAAAAGGGGCCAAATACAGGATCCTTGATTTTCCCTGATTTTGTTAATCGATAAAAAGGTCATAACTTTTGAATGGTTCAACCGATCCTCAAAATTCTTTTTGCATTCGAAAGAGGACAGAAAAAGAAAGGAAATGCGACTAGGTTCATCCCGATATTTCAATTTTTCGAGCCGAGAGCGCAGATTGTATGTTACCTCTAAAATACAATTTTTCACATAACTAAGAAATCGATTATCTGTCGCAAAAAATTAAAAAAAAATCGTACTATTGTCCTAAATGCATGGAAATTGATGTGTTATCAAGCCTTGTTCGTTAGAAAGTCAAAGAGCAGCGGAAACAATCGTTATTAGCAAGGAAACGATAGATATCGTCATTTCAATAAACGTAAAGAAGGTGGTTTTCGGATAATTCGGTTTTCTGCGATTTTCTCAGCTCCTGTTGGAAATATCGCAAATCCACGGCCAGATTCGTTGTCAGTGCGACGAAATACATCAGGTAGGGTCCATCCGAAGTGCGAAATATCGAAAAAATCGTTTTTTGCGTTTTTCTCGGCTCCTATGGGAGATAGAGCGAAAAGGGGCCAAATACAGGATCCTTGATTTTCCCTGATTTTGTTAATCGATAAAAAGGTCATAACTTTTGAATGGTTCAACCGATCCTCAAAATTCTTTTTGCATTCGAAAGAGGACAGAAAAAGAAAGGAAATGCGACTAGGTTCATCCCGATATTTCAATTTTCGAGCCGAGAGCGCAGATTGTATGTTACCTCTAAAATACAATTTTTCACATAACTAAGAAATCGATTATCTGTCGCAAAAAATTAAAAAAAAATCGTACTATTGTCCTAAATGCATGGAAATTGATGTGTTATCAAGCCTTGTTCGTTAGAAAGCCAAAGAGCAGCGGAAACAATCGTTATTAGCAAGGAAACGATAGATATCGTCATTTCAATGAACGTAAAGAAGGTGGTTTTCGGATAATTCGGTTTTCTGCGATTTTCTCAGCTCCTGTTGGAGATATCGCAAATCCACGGCCAGATTCGTTGTCAGTGCGACGAAATACATCAGGTAGGGTCCATCCGAAGTGCGAAATATCGAAAAAATCGTTTTTTGCGTTTTTCTCGGCTCCTATGGGAGATAGAGCGAAAAGGGGCCAAATACAGGATCCTTGATTTTCCCTGATTTTGTTAATCGATAAAAAGGTCATAACTTTTGAATGGTTCAACCGATCCTCAAAATTCTTTTTGCATTCGAAAGAGGACAGAAAAAGAAAGGAAATGCGACTAGGTTCATCCCGATATTTCAATTTTTCGAGCCGAGAGCGCAGATTGTATGTTACCTCTAAAAAACAATTTTTCACATAACTAAGAAATCGATTATCTGTCGCAAAAAATTAAAAAAAAATCGTACTATTGTCCTAAATGCATGGAAATTGATGTGTTATCAAGCCTTGTTCGTTAGAAAGCCAAAGAGCAGCGGAAACAATCGTTATTAGCAAGGAAACGATAGATATCGTCATTTCAATAAACGTAAAGAAGGTGGTTTTCGGATAATTCGGTTTTCTGCGATTTTCTCAGCTCTTGTTGGAGATATCGCAAATCCACGGCCAGATTCGTTGTCAGTGCGACGAAATACATCAGGTAGAGTCCATCCGAAGTGCGAAATATCGAAAAATTCGTTTTTTGCGTTTTTCTCGGCTCCTATGGGAGATAGAGCGAAAAGGGGCCAAATACAGGATCCTTGATTTTCCCTGATTTTGTTAATCGATAAAAAGGTCATAACTTTTGAATGGTTCAACCGATCCTCAAAATTCTTTTTGCATTCGAAAGAGGACAGAAAAAGAAAAGAAATGCGACTAGGTTCATCCCGATATTTCAATTTTCGAGCCGAGAGCGCAGATTGTATGTTACCTCTAAAATACAATTTTTCACATAACTAAGAAATCGATTATCTGTCGCAAAAAATTAAAAAAAAATCGTACTATTGTCCTAAATGCATGGAAATTGATGTGTTATCAAGCCTTGTTCGTTAGAAAGTCAAAGAGCAGCGGAAACAATCGTTATTAGCAAGGAAACGATAGATATCGTCATTTCAATCAACGTAAAGAAGGTGGTTTTCGGATAATTCGGTTTTCTGCGATTTTCTCAGCTCCTGTTGGAGATATCGCAAATCCACGGCCAGATTCGTACTCAGTGCGACGAAATACATCAGGTAGAGTCCATCCGAAGTGCGAAATATCGAAAAATTCGTTTTTTGCGTTTTTCTCGGCTCCTATGGGAGATAGAGCGAAAAGGGGCCAAATACAGGATCCTTGATTTTCCCTGATTTTGTTAATCGATAAAAAGGTCATAACTTTTGAATGGTTCAACCGATCCTCAAAATTCTTTTTGCATTCGAAAGAGGACAGAAAAAGAAAGGAAATGCGACTAGGTTCATCCCGATATTTCAATTTTCGAGCCGAGAGCGCAGATTGTATGTTACCTCTAAAATACAATTTTTCACATAACTAAGAAATCGATTATCTGTCGCAAAAAATAAAAAAAAAATCGTACTATTGTCCTAAATGCATGGAAATTGATGTGTTATCAAGCCTTGTTCGTTAGAAAGTCAAAGAGCAGCGGAAACAATCGTTATTAGCAAGGAAACGATAGATATCGTCATTTCAATAAACGTAAAGAAGGTGGTTTTCGGATAATTCGGTTTTCTGCGATTTTCTCAGCTCCTGTTGGAGATATCGCAAATCCACGGCCAGATTCGTTGTCAGTGCGACGAAATACATCAGGTAGAGTCCATCCGAAGTGCGAAATATCGAAAAATTCGTTTTTTGCGTTTTTCTCGGCTCCTATGGGAGATAGAGCGAAAAGGGGCCAAATACAGGATCCTTGATTTTCCCTGATTTTGTTAATCGATAAAAAGGTCATAACTGTTGAATGGTTCAACCGATCCTCAAAATTCTTTTTGCATTCGAAAGAGGACAGAAAAAGAAAGGAAATGCGACTAGGTTCATCCCGATTTTTCAATTTTTCGAGCCGAGAGCGCAGATTGTATGTTACCTCTAAAATACAATTTTTCACATAACTAAGAAATCGATTATCTGTCGCAAAAAATTAAAAAAAAATCGTACTATTGTCCTAAATGCATGGAAATTGATGTGTTATCAAGCCTTGTTCGTTAGAAAGCCAAAGAGCAGCGGAAACAATCGTTATTAGCAAGGAAACGATAGATATCGTCATTTCAATAAACGTAAAGAAGGTGGTTTTCGGATAATTCGGTTTTCTGCGATTTTCTCAGCTCCTGTTGGAGATATCGCAAATCCACGGCCAGATTCGTTGTCAGTGCGACGAAATACATCAGGTAGGGTCCATCCGAAGTGCGAAATATCGAAAAAATCGTTTTTTGCGTTTTTCTCGGCTCCTATGGGAGATAGAGCGAAAAGGGGCCAAATACAGGATCCTTGATTTTCCCTGATTTTGTTAATCGATAAAAAGGTCATAACTTTTGAATGGTTCAACCGATCCTCAAAATTCTTTTTGCATTCGAAAGAGGACAGAAAAAGAAAGGAAATGCGACTAGGTTCATCCCGATATTTCAATTTTCGAGCCGAGAGCGCAGATTGTATGTTACCTCTAAAATACAATTTTTCACATAACTAAGAAATCGATTATCTGTCGCAAAAAATTAAAAAAAAATCGTACTATTGTCCTAAATGCATGGAAATTGATGTGTTATCAAGCCTTGTTCGTTAGAAAGCCAAAGAGCAGCGGAAACAATCGTTATTAGCAAGGAAACGATAGATATCGTCATTTCAATGAACGTAAAGAAGGTGGTTTTCGGATAATTCGGTTTTCTGCGATTTTCTCAGCTCCTGTTGGAGATATCGCAAATCCACGGCCAGATTCGTTGTCAGTGCGACGAAATACATCAGGTAGGGTCCATCCGAAGTGCGAAATATCGAAAAAATCGTTTTTTGCGTTTTTCTCGGCTCCTATGGGAGATAGAGCGAAAAGGGGCCAAATACAGGATCCTTGATTTTCCCTGATTTTGTTAATCGATAAAAAGGTCATAACTTTTGAATGGTTCAACCGATCCTCAAAATTCTTTTTGCATTCGAAAGAGGACAGAAAAAGAAAGGAAATGCGACTAGGTTCATCCCGATATTTCAATTTTTCGAGCCGAGAGCGCAGATTGTATGTTACCTCTAAAAAACAATTTTTCACATAACTAAGAAATCGATTATCTGTCGCAAAAAATTAAAAAAAAATCGTACTATTGTCCTAAATGCATGGAAATTGATGTGTTATCAAGCCTTGTTCGTTAGAAAGCCAAAGAGCAGCGGAAACAATCGTTATTAGCAAGGAAACGATAGATATCGTCATTTCAATAAACGTAAAGAAGGTGGTTTTCGGATAATTCGGTTTTCTGCGATTTTCTCAGCTCTTGTTGGAGATATCGCAAATCCACGGCCAGATTCGTTGTCAGTGCGACGAAATACATCAGGTAGAGTCCATCCGAAGTGCGAAATATCGAAAAATTCGTTTTTTGCGTTTTTCTCGGCTCCTATGGGAGATAGAGCGAAAAGGGGCCAAATACAGGATCCTTGATTTTCCCTGATTTTGTTAATCGATAAAAAGGTCATAACTTTTGAATGGTTCAACCGATCCTCAAAATTCTTTTTGCATTCGAAAGAGGACAGAAAAAGAAAGGAAATGCGACTAGGTTCATCCCGATATTTCAATTTTCGAGCCGAGAGCGCAGATTGTATGTTACCTCTAAAATACAATTTTTCACATAACTAAGAAATCGATTATCTGTCGCAAAAAATAAAAAAAAAATCGTACTATTGTCCTAAATGCATGGAAATTGATGTGTTATCAAGCCTTGTTCGTTAGAAAGTCAAAGAGCAGCGGAAACAATCGTTATTAGCAAGGAAACGATAGATATCGTCATTTCAATAAACGTAAAGAAGGTGGTTTTCGGATAATTCGGTTTTCTGCGATTTTCTCAGCTCCTGTTGGAGATATCGCAAATCCACGGCCAGATTCGTTGTCAGTGCGACGAAATACATCAGGTAGAGTCCATCCGAAGTGCGAAATATCGAAAAATTCGTTTTTTGCGTTTTTCTCGGCTCCTATGGGAGATAGAGCGAAAAGGGGCCAAATACAGGATCCTTGATTTTCCCTGATTTTGTTAATCGATAAAAAGGTCATAACTGTTGAATGGTTCAACCGATCCTCAAAATTCTTTTTGCATTCGAAAGAGGACAGAAAAAGAAAGGAAATGCGACTAGGTTCATCCCGATATTTCAATTTTTCGAGCCGAGAGCGCAGATTGTATGTTACCTCTAAAATACAATTTTTCACATAACTAAGAAATCGATTATCTGTCGCAAAAAATTAAAAAAAAATCGTACTATTGTCCTAAATGCATGGAAATTGATGTGTTATCAAGCCTTGTTCGTTAGAAAGCCAAAGAGCAGCGGAAACAATCGTTATTAGCAAGGAAACGATAGATATCGTCATTTCAATAAACGTAAAGAAGGTGGTTTTCGGATAATTCGGTTTTCTGCGATTTTCTCAGCTCCTGTTGGAGATATCGCAAATCCACGGCCAGATTCGTTGTCAGTGCGACGAAATACATCAGGTAGGGTCCATCCGAAGTGCGAAATATCGAAAAAATCGTTTTTTGCGTTTTTCTCGGCTCCTATGGGAGATAGAGCGAAAAGGGGCCAAATACAGGATCCTTGATTTTCCCTGATTTTGTTAATCGATAAAAAGGTCATAACTTTTGAATGGTTCAACCGATCCTCAAAATTCTTTTTGCATTCGAAAGAGGACAGAAAAAGAAAGGAAATGCGACTAGGTTCATCCCGATATTTCAATTTTCGAGCCGAGAGCGCAGATTGTATGTTACCTCTAAAATACAATTTTTCACATAACTAAGAAATCGATTATCTGTCGCAAAAAATTAAAAAAAAATCGTACTATTGTCCTAAATGCATGGAAATTGATGTGTTATCAAGCCTTGTTCGTTAGAAAGTCAAAGAGCAGCGGAAACAATCGTTATTAGCAAGGAAACGATAGATATCGTCATTTCAATAAACGTAAAGAAGGTGGTTTTCGGATAATTCGGTTTTCTGCGATTTTCTCAGCTCCTGTTGGAGATATCGCAAATCCACGGCCAGATTCGTTGTCAGTGCGACGAAATACATCAGGTAGAGTCCATCCGAAGTGCGAAATATCGAAAAATTCGTTTTTTGCGTTTTTCTCGGCTCCTATGGGAGATAGAGCGAAAAGGGGCCAAATACAGGATCCTTGATTTTCCCTGATTTTGTTAATCGATAAAAAGGTCATAACTGTTGAATGGTTCAACCGATCCTCAAAATTCTTTTTGCATTCGAAAGAGGACAGAAAAAGAAAGGAAATGCGACTAGGTTCATCCCGATATTTCAATTTTTCGAGCCGAGAGCGCAGATTGTATGTTACCTCTAAAAAACAATTTTTCACATAACTAAGAAATCGATTATCTGTCGCAAAAAATTAAAAAAAAATCGTACTATTGTCCTAAATGCATGGAAATTGATGTGTTATCAAGCCTTGTTCGTTAGAAAGCCAAAGAGCAGCGGAAACAATCGTTATTAGCAAGGAAACGATAGATATCGTCATTTCAATAAACGTAAAGAAGGTGGTTTTCGGATAATTCGGTTTTCTGCGATTTTCTCAGCTCTTGTTGGAGATATCGCAAATCCACGGCCAGATTCGTTGTCAGTGCGACGAAATACATCAGGTAGAGTCCATCCGAAGTGCGAAATATCGAAAAATTCGTTTTTTGCGTTTTTCTCGGCTCCTATGGGAGATAGAGCGAAAAGGGGCCAAATACAGGATCCTTGATTTTCCCTGATTTTGTTAATCGATAAAAAGGTCATAACTTTTGAATGGTTCAACCGATCCTCAAAATTCTTTTTGCATTCGAAAGAGGACAGAAAAAGAAAGGAAATGCGACTAGGTTCATCCCGATATTTCAATTTTTCGAGCCGAGAGCGCAGATTGTATGTTACCTCTAAAATACAATTTTTCACATAACTAAGAAATCGATTATCTGTCGCAAAAAATTAAAAAAAAATCGTACTATTGTCCTAAATGCATGGAAATTGATGTGTTATCAAGCCTTGTTCGTTAGAAAGTCAAAGAGCAGCGGAAACAATCGTTATTAGCAAGGAAACGATAGATATCGTCATTTCAATAAACGTAAAGAAGGTGGTTTTCGGATAATTCGGTTTTCTGCGATTTTCTCAGCTCCTGTTGGAAATATCGCAAATCCACGGCCAGATTCGTTGTCAGTGCGACGAAATACATCAGGTAGGGTCCATCCGAAGTGCGAAATATCGAAAAAATCGTTTTTTGCGTTTTTCTCGGCTCCTATGGGAGATAGAGCGAAAAGGGGCCAAATACAGGATCCTTGATTTTCCCTGATTTTGTTAATCGATAAAAAGGTCATAACTTTTGAATGGTTCAACCGATCCTCAAAATTCTTTTTGCATTCGAAAGAGGACAGAAAAAGAAAGGAAATGCGACTAGGTTCATCCCGATATTTCAATTTTCGAGCCGAGAGCGCAGATTGTATGTTACCTCTAAAATACAATTTTTCACATAACTAAGAAATCGATTATCTGTCGCAAAAAATTAAAAAAAAATCGTACTATTGTCCTAAATGCATGGAAATTGATGTGTTATCAAGCCTTGTTCGTTAGAAAGCCAAAGAGCAGCGGAAACAATCGTTATTAGCAAGGAAACGATAGATATCGTCATTTCAATGAACGTAAAGAAGGTGGTTTTCGGATAATTCGGTTTTCTGCGATTTTCTCAGCTCCTGTTGGAGATATCGCAAATCCACGGCCAGATTCGTTGTCAGTGCGACGAAATACATCAGGTAGGGTCCATCCGAAGTGCGAAATATCGAAAAAATCGTTTTTTGCGTTTTTCTCGGCTCCTATGGGAGATAGAGCGAAAAGGGGCCAAATACAGGATCCTTGATTTTCCCTGATTTTGTTAATCGATAAAAAGGTCATAACTTTTGAATGGTTCAACCGATCCTCAAAATTCTTTTTGCATTCGAAAGAGGACAGAAAAAGAAAGGAAATGCGACTAGGTTCATCCCGATATTTCAATTTTCGAGCCGAGAGCGCAGATTGTATGTTACCTCTAAAATACAATTTTTCACATAACTAAGAAATCGATTATCTGTCGCAAAAAATTAAAAAAAAATCGTACTATTGTCCTAAATGCATGGAAATTGATGTGTTATCAAGCCTTGTTCGTTAGAAAGTCAAAGAGCAGCGGAAACAATCGTTATTAGCAAGGAAACGATAGATATCGTCATTTCAATAAACGTAAAGAAGGTGGTTTTCGGATAATTCGGTTTTCTGCGATTTTCTCAGCTCCTGTTGGAGATATCGCAAATCCACGGCCAGATTCGTTGTCAGTGCGACGAAATACATCAGGTAGAGTCCATCCGAAGTGCGAAATATCGAAAAATTCGTTTTTTGCGTTTTTCTCGGCTCCTATGGGAGATAGAGCGAAAAGGGGCCAAATACAGGATCCTTGATTTTCCCTGATTTTGTTAATCGATAAAAAGGTCATAACTTTTGAATGGTTCAACCGATCCTCAAAATTCTTTTTGCATTCGAAAGAGGACAGAAAAAGAAAGGAAATGCGACTAGGTTCATCCCGATATTTTAATTTTTCGAGCCGAGAGCGCAGATTGTATGTTACCTCTAAAATACAATTTTTCACATAACTAAGAAATCGATTATCTGTCGCAAAAAATTAAAAAAAAATCGTACTATTGTCCTAAATGCATGGAAATTGATGTGTTATCAAGCCTTGTTCGTTAGAAAGCCAAAGAGCAGCGGAAACAATCGTTATTAGCAAGGAAACGATAGATATCGTCATTTCAATAAACGTAAAGAAGGTGGTTTTCGGATAATTCGGTTTTCTGCGATTTTCTCAGCTCCTGTCGGAGATATCGCAAATCCACGGCCAGATTCGTTGTCAGTGCGACGAAATACATCAGGTAGAGTCCATCCGAAGTGCGAAATATCGAAAAATTCGTTTTTTGCGTTTTTCTCGGCTCCTATGGGAGATAGAGCGAAAAGGGGCCAAATACAGGATCCTTGATTTTCCCTGATTTTGTTAATCGATAAAAAGGTCATAACTTTTGAATGGTTCAACCGATCCTCAAAATTCTTTTTGCATTCGAAAGAGCACAGAAAACCAAATAAAATGCGATTAAGCTGATCCCGATATCTCAATGTTTTGAACCGAGAGCGCAGATTTTATAGTACGTGTAAAATACAATTTTTCAAATAATTAAGAATCCGATCATCTGTCGCAAAAAAATTGAAAAAAATTCTGCTATCGTCCTAAATGCGTGGAATGTGATCTGTTGTCAAGCCTTGTTCGTTAGAAAGCCAAAAAGCAGCGAAAACAGTCGCTATTAGAGGGAAAACGATAGATATCTTCATTTCAGTAAACATAGAGAAGGTAAATTTCGGTTAATTCGGTTTTCTGCTATTATCTCTGCTCCTGTTGGAGATTCCAAATTCAACGATTAATATTGTGCTGAATGGACAGCCGCTAAACTCTCGTAATAATTAAACCGACAATGCGATGGAATATCAACTGGGGTGTAAATGAAAGCTTGCGGTAACTTGTGACAGCGGTGGACACACTAGTAGTAAACAATTGTAATATCGAACGTAAAGAAGCGACTCGGCGGAACAACTAATTTCATTCAGCCGGCGGAACTCGCTCTAGACTTTGACTCTTCCATCTTGTCGAGGTATCTAACGTCCTTTTCTGGTAAAGCGAACGACAAATCTGATGAATTTTTTTTTTTTAGTTTCTTATTTGTCTAGAGAATAATAACATTTACAAGAGTCAACTGTCCTATAAATTCAGCAGTAAACTAGGCTACAGAATGTCAGTACATGGTTGCAATAATCTAAACGTTGGTCCGTTATTTAGAGTGCGATGCGACGCAGAAACGTTTATTATGTCTAGTGCGGTGAATATTGAACAAGCAGTGTCCACTGTCAACTGTTGACAAACTTTGATCGATATTTCTGTTACAAATACAGGAATATATGGAGTAATATCGAGATATTGAGTTAAACTTGAATGTCAAATAGAACAGATCGAGAATGAACCAGCAGTACCACCACTATACGGCCATAGCTATACGCGAATGCTGGTTCTTCGCTTCCGCTTCCGGTACCTACACAGGTACCAATACCGCGTATCCTGTCAACTATAGTTATAGCGCTATTAGTGTTTCAGGCACTTACGTACACGCGTTTCCAACGTCTCTAACAGTTTGCCAATATCAATTCGCTCGAATGATATACTTTTGCTGATACGGGAATAATATAGGAGGCCTAGAAAAATATTTACGATCGTTCTTCACGATGTTTTGTTTAACAAAAAGTTTTTATTATCGATAAAGGATTTACTTCGTAGTGATAAGAAGTGAATGAGATTTTGGCATCGTATCGATATTTTCTAAGATAGAAAATTGCATCTTGTACATGAGTACCTGTAATTGAGATTCATATTGCAGCGATTAATGAAATTGACTATGCAAGATATCATTCTATTCGTAGGAACATTATTTATAGCTTGACAGCAGTAATTTTGAAATTGCTCTTATCGAATATATTTATTGCTTTACTACGAATATTATGTAATTTCTTACATCGTTTTTCTTTATAGACATAATTTTTTTCCGTTGTAAATAAAAGTGTTGTAATTAAATCTGTTGGAGTGTAATCCATCTAAAGTAAAAGATAACTTGTCGTAAAGAACTCATGCTCATGGTAGAGCAAAGAGGGTAGGAAACGTCCCCAAACGTTTGGCAAGTTCGCATCGGAAGGTCCCCAGTCGTAGAAGTCGACCTGGTATCTCCGTCGTACACTGCACGAAACGGAAGTTTATAGTCTCACGTTTGTCTGGTATCCGCACTGTCGAGTCGTAGAGAAAAGGTAGTGAACCCACTGCCAATTTAGCTTAAGAAGAACCTGTCAGGCGACGCCGAAGATCCGAACTCAAAACAAGGTTAAGAAAGTTCGTCGCAGCCTGAGGTGAATCGCGAATTCTCACGAGATTTCCTGCTGCTTCCGCAGCTTCTTCTTTCGAACTCTTGCTGCGGAACGTCCGTTCCTTCGTTGACGCCACGGCGATCGAGTTAAAGTCATAATGTCATTTTTTTCTTTACAAAAAAAAAAAAATACAACAAGAAGCGAAGTAACAGTAATTACTTCAAAGGTAGAGGACATCAGAAGGCACTGGTTCAATCACTAATGAATCAAATTGGCTGTTGAGTTCTCAAAGAGGCCATCTTACCAAATTTCAAACGCTTTATCTCACGACACTCGATTGATTGGCACTTAATTACTATTGCCCGTGGAAATAGTTTCATAAAGTACGTGCTTTCAACCATTTTAAATATGATCATAAATATTTCCAATGACAGCAAGAACTGAGATTTTTTGTTTCATCGCATAGTACATGAGGCTGATGAGCACTCGTGTAAAGTTTCATTTTTCAGGGTAAACCAAAGTGAAAATGTCGACGATATTCGACATAAAAATCATACAGAATTCGAGCAGAAATTTATACTACTATTGACGTGATTCTTTAAATAAATCATTGATCGATTCACATCCGACCTTCTTCACCAAGTTAACAATTTCAGTTTATAACACATATATGCACTGTACAGAGCTTCGAGTACCGAGGCAATATCAGTAGCTCATATATCAGAGATATACGATCGAGTTAAGCGTCTGTAAACTCTTCATATATGAACCCGCAAAGTGTATAGAACCCTTCGACACGATAAGTACAATACAGTCTGGAGAATACGATCGCCTTTAGTGCAAGCAAAAAAGATGGAGTGTTCTCTCATCTTGCCGCTCCAAAGCGGAGGTAGTTAGGTGCACAGTTGCGGATAACCGCACATTATTAAAACTGTGTGCACAGTGCTAGTGCAGCGTGTAGAGTACAGCAGCAACCAGAAGCAGTATATAGCATATTTCCTCTTTGCTTCGTAAGTGCTTCCGGTAGACCACGATATGTGTATTATACATTTCAGTCCTGGTGAGTATGTTATATCTTTATGTGTATATTCCGGAGATACCGTACTCAAATGGTACGAGAGTATTGGTTGAGACAGCGGAGCATTCGACATTCGCATTTTATAGTAAATATAGACGTAGTACAGATACGAATAACCATGGGACGGCATTATAACGCAGGCATAACTCGAGACCCACGGTAACGACCGACTTCCCGTCTAGACCATGGAAGAAACCACGCAGCAAGAATTCAAATAAGACTCCGCGGGTGAATCCTGGGATGATCGTTAGCTCGGGAAATATTCTGGAATAGCCCGGGCACACGATTCGTTCATCTTCTCGACGAGCGTAGCACTCTTTATGGACTTCTAGCATCCTTCGTTTTCGATCAAAAGGATGAGGAGAAAAGCATATATCTTCACAGGTATCGCGTATCGCACACCATAAAGTCTCGCGGCCCTTATATCTTTTTTTTTATTGAGCTTTCGATATCGAGGGACTATTTATAGTGTTAATAAAAATAACGACCCTCAACGCACTTAAGCTTGAAACGCAGGAACGCTATCGTGCACTTTTGAGATAATTATAGATACGTTCGTGCAATTCTTGAGTAAATAAAATTAATTACATATTAACAACTAAAGGAGAAGTTGGAAAACGTTCATGTCCACATCTAATGGAATATACTGCGAATGTTGTATGCACGTCCAAATATTTTTAGGACATCATATGGATATCGTGCGGACCACATTTTCTATAAAACGGATATGTCCTTTAAAACTTTAATGTCATTCAAAAACGATTTTTTAAATGAGTCCATTAAGATACCGGATCATCGAGGCAAGCGGTATCCTTGCTAACTTAATTAAAACCTCGACTTAAATAATCTGAAAATAAAATTTGTTCAATCATCGTAGCTTCCGAATTCCAATGCCATGTTAAAGCTTAAATGATAACCAAAAAAAAAAAAAAAAACTGTGCACCGAACCCTGCGGTAAGTCCCATCGGGAGGAAAAATTTATCGGAAAGACGTTGGGAAAAAATATTCAACTAACTAGAATTAATGAACAATTTTACGTCGTGTCAATAAACGCACTTGTTGCCACTGAATATTTTACACAACGAAGGTAAAGTAAAATACGCGACTACGCTAACCAATTATTTTATATCTCATTGTTAAGCGCGAAAGTTTGGCCTCGTAGCCAATTTTTCACACCGAAACTCTCGTGAGATCCTGCAAATCACTGTCGTACGTGGTGTTACACGTAATGCAATGTATATATGTATGTGTAGTAGTGCACTACACACATATGATTTTCCACTCGCGGCCTCGCTCTTTCTGTTTCATTATTATTTTTCCCTCTATCTCAACAAGATCCATTTACCCGCGGTGGATTTATCGTTTGGATACACGAACATTTGTAACGTTTCACGGGTAATCGGAAGTTCGTAGAGAGGAGGGCTGAGTTGAGCGTGTAGCTCATATACCAATGCTGTATACCTGGGCTATTTCCACTTTATCAACCACTTTGCACGCTGAATTAATGGAGTACGCACTTAGTGCTATTATTATTATTATTATTACTATTTACAATTAAACCACAGTTTACCGAGCAGGCGGTATTTTAAAACCATTCTGCATGACTGTTCCTCCAACCCGGAAGTACGCAATCAGGCTAATCCAGAATTGTATAACATCAGTAAACGGATAGAAAATAACCGCGTTCTGCATTTTATTTTCCAAAGAGTGATCATGCTGCCGAGAGGTCGGGATCATCTTCAGGTTCGTTACAAACGACGTTCACTTTATTCTTCATTATTATTACTATTATTGCTATGAGATCAGCCATTCAACGAAACCCAATTTACCCGATCAAACCTTTTCGAATTTCTTTCCTCGTGATGTGTTGACTAAAATGTGTTAAAAGTCATATTTTTGCAGTTTAATCGAAAGATCCATCAAAGTGGGGCTAATAATGACAACAGATACTTGTTAAATATTTTTTGAATAAAGATTCAACGTCCAAAAAATATTAAATTCGATCCAAATGACAATTATTGCCGAAGATGATATCTGGAACGTTTTATGAACATGAAGTTCTTGGAGGTTATATACAGAAGTAACGGGAAAGGAAGATGGCGCATACGTAGCGGGAACGGACTCGGTACAAGTGGATTAGTAACACACAGGTAGATGGCGCGTTCGACTTATAACCGGTGGATAGATAGACGGACCACGCTGGAAACGGGTAAAAATATCTACTATGTTTTTATTTATTTATGCAAAACATCGGCTGGTTACGCGAAGACATTGATAAGATCGAGACCTGACAGACGCTGGTGGGTATACTAGCAATCGGGAGAAGTTTGAATTGGATCCAGAATAATAAAAAAAAAGGAAGCTGCGTGTGTTGAATGAGACAAGTGAATTGTGAGTTAGAATAGTCCCTGTCCCCTTAAAATGTACGGCGGTACGTTTAAGAGGGTTTGGAAAAAGCTGGAACTCTACAGGGGGGTTGGAAACATGGGATAGAAACACTGGAGATTTTATTATGGAAATACACGTGAGGGATGCGAGTTGGTGGAAATATATAAATGAATAATATATATGTATAATAGAAAAAACAAATTTGCGGAGTAACATTGGTGAATTGAACGAGAGACATTTCAAGCACGTAGTTTCGTGTACAAATAAACCGCTGGACGAGCACAGCGGGCATGAAGATGTGTGCTAATGCGAAGAAGTTAATGAGAGACATGTCGTGATGAGGAATTTGGCGATGGAAAGTTTGTGTTAAAGTTGTGTGCCAAAGGACGCTGAACGATCGTGGCAGGCACGAGTAGGAGAATTCAGTAAAAATAAAAGTGAGAAAGAAGAAGAAGTTAGATAGAAATAACTTTGAAAAGAGATGTGAAGGGAGTTCGGGAAAAGTTCGAACTTTGTAGGGAGTTGGAATAACGGGATGGAAACACGTGAGGTTTTATTGCGGAAATAAATGTGAGGGGGATGGATTATGAAAACGTAGATGAAAAAAAGCAAAATTCCGGAGGTATATACAGAGGAATGGACGAGAGTCTTTGCAAAAACTGAGTTTCGTGTAAACATAATGTCGCTGAAGGAGCGCGTTGAGCATGAAGATCCGTGTTTGGTGAAGAAGATTTTATTGAGAGACTTACATGGTAATTGGCGTTGAAAAGTTTACAAATGCAGACTTTTGGGCTAAATTCAACTGGACGATCGTGGCAGATACAAGTGGGGTTGATACGTGAAGATTAGGGATGGGAAATAAAACGTTTTATGGAAATGAATTTGAATGGAGATGTTTATCTCAAAAATGTTTACATATTTAGGTTCCTGCGCATTAAGCCGTTTAAAACGGCGAACCGCGTCAACATGCGTTTTGTATAGCAGAAGCCTATCTTTGGAATACACTTTCTCTTGGAGCGATTATTCTCAGCAAGGGTCTGTTTCATCGTGTAGTTCTTAACGAATTAAGGGCAGCAACTCAGTAGTTTTTACGTAATTTTTCGGTATGCTTCTTATTTATTGGCGACGTCAACGTATATGTGCTTGGCTAAGGCCTCTTTGGTTGCTCTTTTTTGTATTATTTCGAGTCTAAGTTTTCACCTTACTGCGCGTTGTTTTTTTTTTTTTGTAGTTACTTATCCATGGGAGAATATGTTCTTCTTGTATCATATTCCACTTTCGGATGCCTGCGGGCTGGTATGAGCCTAGAGCATAATAATGCTATCTATTTAGAATAACTAAATTTAGGTTGCTCAGCTTGAAAGATTGTATGAAAATGATTACATCTGAAATGATTATATGAAAGTGTTTAAGTATGGATTTAGTGATTTCACCGATCACCAAAGATCGGATGTTTCGTCACGCCACGCCACGTACGGAGAATAAGCTGACCACATCGAATCAAAGCCAACTTTCCAGATTTTTTCTGCAAAGTATCTTTTGTTCTTTCGAGATACCTGACGCTAGCCTCTCCTGCAACGATCTCTTTTAACGGTCTTTCTTATCTGGTCGCAAGGGTGGTACGTGAATCCGATGTTATCCGACAAAGTCGTTATCCTCGCAAGCTATCGGCTCCCTCAATTATCACAAGTGCAGTTACGAGTGAGCTGGTTCACGAGTACTAAACGTATAGTAGCTATACACGTGTGCTTATATCACGCCTAGCATATTACGATATTATTAATAATAATAACTAAATAATAATAATAACAATAATAATAATGTTGAATTCTAATTGTAACTAGTGCCTGATCCTAGATATAGTTTGGCATTTTGCTTAATTAACGTAGACGGGTACAGCGCCGATAAGAAACCGTGACAAGTACTTCTAGCAGTCGTGATTTTGAACTTGCCATTAAAAAAGTTGTTCACTGCCTCTGTGCCTCGCGCGTTTCCTAATAGGTGGACAAGTTCCCGACTCGAGAATTATTCAAGTGCTCGAGATATCGGGTTTGTCGATTGTCGACTACGTCTAATTAAAATCAATAAATCGTAAGTTGTCACGAACATTTGATTGACATACATACAGATGGGTGCTGACAATTTAAAAAAAAATGATAAAAGAGAGAATAAAAAAGTGTTACATCACGAAAGCAATAGAAGTGCGCATTTGTTCTTTATCAGAGAATTCGGATTGTTAAATTTAGATATGATTTTATCTTTTGCTTCCTCGTGGAGGAAACTTTGTTTTCGTTAAAGACATTTTTCTCGAAATTTTGACGTCAGAGTACTTAAAATGTTCCAAAAAGTCGAGAAATTATATTTAGAAAAAATGTCCGTGATTATGCGTGTGACGAGCTTGCACAATTGAAATGGCTATATCTCGAGAACGAGTTACTGAATGTTTCTGAAACTTTGTACACGAGTCGGGTCGCAACCTCCCTCGGTTTGCTGCTGTTTTTGCCAAAATCGCTGACGGGTTTCTAATTTTATGGTTGTTTCAATCCTTCAAAAAAGGGATCTCTCCAACTTTCGTAAACTTTGAGCTATCGAATTAAAACTTTCTACAAGGATAGACCAGGAAACAAAGTTGTTCGGTATTGAGTTTGACAAGAATCGATCAACGCGTTTACATTTTATAGAATTATGAGTTTTCGTAATTTTTTGAAAATAATCTATTTTCGCTCTAATTTTAACGATCGATAAAGTTTATCGATCAAATCGAAAGTTGTCATACAAATTGGCTAGGATACGAGGATACTTAACCTTGGATTTGATGAAAGGGGATCGAAGGGCTGTTTAAAATTTGCAATTTTACTAGATTCTTAATTCTATTGAAAATTTTAATACCGTTTCCTTCATGAGGAAGCCACAATTGACATAACCATTATCCATATAAGAGAATCTGTGGGTGGGCAACCAATTAATTTGATTGACCTAACCGATTAATTGGTTGGCAACCAACTAATTTGTTGGTACAATAAATGAATTGATTGACAGTCAACAAATATATTGGCGCAATTGATTAATTCGTTGGCCTAACCAAATGAATCGCGTGTGGTTGGTAACAATGCGATTGATTGGAGCAATCAATAATTTTTTTCCGTGTACAAGAACCTTTCTTTTGATTTTATTCAAACGATATGTTTTTTACTTTATATAAATTAATACTAATCGAATGTATTTACAAACCGGAAGACATGCTTTCAGTATTAAACGTTGAAAATACTTTTTTCCAATGTACCAGAATATAGTAAAGTGCGAGAAAGTGTAAGCACAGTGGTAGGTGCGATCCATCGTTTGACATCGGAGCTGTTGAACCGAGTATGCATTGTGTCTCGAGTGTCACGTTCAACTGGACATTCACCACAGAGGAATCTACGCTATATTCGCACCTCTATTGTCGCACCGATCAAGAGAGAGAGAGAGAGAGAGTGCGAAAGACAGACAAAAAAAGGGTGCCTGCCGAGATAGAGAGTCGAACAAAGCAGCAATATTCGGAAATAGCACCAACGACGAGAGTTCGGACCATCTCCCTGAGGAGTCCTGAAAGCATCGGAGCGCAGTTTCCTCGTTTGGTTCATCGAGTTCGATCTGTCTCGCTGCATTTGTGTGCGTATGTATACAGGGTATCGGGACGTTTGTGTTAGCGGCTTCGTAGTCTCTCTCGAACCCTCGTTATATCGGTATTGGTGAAACCTCAAAAGGATAGTAGCATCGCGGAGAGGAGAAGAAGATAAAGAAGAAGAAGAAGAAGAAGCAGAAGAAGAATTGGAAGAACATTCGAGGGGGCAAGAGGGATCGCCGATGTCGACCCGCCTGACGGCCGTGATAGGGCACGAGCTTACCTCCAAGATCGATACGATGGCACTGATTATCCTGCTACCTTCCGACGAGACCTCAGATGTAGTAAGCCTAGCCAACCTCTTCGGCAACCGCTCGCCTTGTTCACCTCTGAACAGCTCCGAAGACAAGAAAAATACAAAATCCACGTAGAAAAACGAATAAGGAAGCGAAAAAGCAACCAGATAAGAAACAAACCGCTTGAAATTACATATTTTTCCGTTGACACGTTAATACCAATACGTTTTCGTAACGCGCTTCTATTTTCTTGATCTGAATTGTCGGGAAAAACGTTTAAAAACGGTGGATACTGAAACAAGATTAAAGGATTTTGGATAGTTTGACGATAATGCGAAGGCGAATAAAGGAATGTCGAGTGCCATCGTCTCTAATAAATGGGGATTATGGAGAAACGTGTGAGAAGAAAAAAAATTAACCGGTCCCTTGGCATACGGCTGGGGCAGAAGTGGCTATTCTGCTTGGATGTATAATCGGATTTGGGGGGAGAGACCGCGAATCGGGGGCTTCCTCTTCTTTCGAAATCCTACGGAGTACGTTCTAGTGGTACAACTGGCTGTGTATAGCAATCGTGTGGTAGCCTCGTTAAGCTCCTCGTCGAAGAATCATTTAATCCGAAGAAAAACCCGATTAAATATTCAATTACCGTTGTAGATTCGAGGTGGTCGAATAAAAGGGTCGTTAGATGTGGTACGAGACAGCACGAAATGGGAATATCATTCGTTGCCTTTGATGAAACGATTACGTATTATAGATTTTAACGAACCCAACATTCCTAACGAAATTGCTAAACTTTGCGAGATTCAAAGGTTTCGTCGATTTTTATCAACGTCATTATTATTATCATTATGACACTACGAGGAGATTTCTATCTAAAATATTTTAACCAATTTAACTACGCGAAGTCTGATTTAACTTATTAGCAATTTTAAGGTTTTAATCGACTCATGAATTCTGCTACTTTCGTTCGATTCATCCAGGAATTTTTTTTCGAATTCTGAATCACATTTGGTCGAGTAAAAATCGTTACAGTTAAAAAACTGCAACGTAGATATATAATACCCGTCATTGAGGGTTTAATTCGGAAATTAGTTGTTCTTGAAAAAAAAAAATCTTTCCTGTGTGGATTAAGCATCTGATAGAATTCAAAGGATGTCGAATAAAAGTCTCTTCGGTTGTAAAGGGTGATTTTTTAAGAGCTTGAGAACTTTTTTTTAAAAAAAAACGCATAAAATTTGCAAAATCTCATCGGTTCTTTATTTGAAACGTTAGATTGGTCCATGACATTTACTTTTTGAAGATAATTTCATTTAAATGTTGACCGCGGCTGCGTCTTAGGTGGTCCATTCGGAAAGTCCAATTTTGGGCAACTTTTTCGAGCATTTCGGCCGGAATAGCCCGAATTTCTTCGGAAATGTTGTCTTCCAAAACTGGAATAGTTGCTGGCTTATTTCTGTAGACTTTAGACTTGACGTAGCCCCACAAAAAATAGTCTAAAGGCGTCAAATCGCATGATCTTGGTGGCCAACTTACCGGGCCATTTCTTGAGATGAATTGTTCTCCGAAGTTTTCGCTCAAAATGGCCATAGAATCGCGAGCTGTGTGGCATGTAGCGCCATCTTGTTGAAACCACATGTCAACTAAGTTCAGTTCTTCCATTTTTGGCAACAAAAAGTTTGTTAGCATCGAACGATAGCGATCGCCATTCACCGTAACGTTGCGTCCAACAGCATCTTTGAAAAAATACGGTCCAATGATTCCACCAGCGTACAAACCACACCAAACAGTGCATTTTTCGGGATGCATGGGCAGTTCTTGAACGGCTTCTGGTTGCTCTTCACTCCAAATGCGGCAATTTTGCCTATTTACGTAGCCATTCAACCAGAAATGAGCCTCATCGCTGAACAAAATTTGTCGATAAAAAAGCGGATTTTCTGCCAACTTTTCTAGGGCCCATTCGCGGTCAACATTTAAATGAAATTATCTTCAAAAAGTAAATGTCATGGACCAATCTAACGTTTCAAATAAAGAACCGATGAGATTTTGCAAATTTTATGCGTTTTTTTTTTAAAAAAAGTTCTCAAGCTCTTAAAAAATCACCCTATAGTATGGGATCCATGAAATGGGAACATTAATTGTTGGCTCTGGGATGCATTCCGAATGCCAGGCCGAAATACTTTTCTCTTTTTCCAACAGCGGTTTATAGAAGAAAAGAAAAGTCGTTCGGATTGAGATTCGGAACGGACTCCAAATGGTACAATCAACCATTATGAATTTTAATGGTTGATTGGACACGTTCGTAACGAACTGGCAATACGTTTTTGAAATCTAAAGGACACGATCATTTATATTGCTCTCCGTATTTTGTAATTCGCGAATTCTTCTTAAGAGGCGAAAGTCACTGTTACGTCCTGGCCACTTGTCCCTACATACATTCCTAATTATCCCGCTTGCTATTATTTCTGGTTAGTTCTACGCTCCCTTCGTTCTACGATATATTATCATTTTTATGTTGTAAATCTCTTTCCACTTCTATCCTCAACTTTCAGCTGTCCGCCAATGGAAATCGTAGAGACGTTAATCACGCGATTGCGCTGGACGTTAATATTCAATTTCTGTCGACTCGCATTCGCAAACTTTCAATATACGCTAATTTTTCTTATACCGCCTCCGACGTCAAGGCATCGTTCGAAACGCAACGATTCAGCAGCGACGAATATCAAAGATCCGATTTCCGCCAAGCCATATTCGTTTGCAATAATTGGCACTGTCAGCATTTTTGGGCTGCCTCATGGCACACCTGAACCTCTACCTTCTCTTTCATCCATGCTTTCTTTGCTAACTCAACCAATCTTTTTAGTCAGTCTGTAATTATGTGTTAATCTATCTACTTCGAATGCTTAATAAAATGTGAGTTCGGTTACGAATCTTTGTTTTCATTATTCCAAGTGTGAATTCTGTTATTGGATCGAGGCCATAAACGTTGGCAATCTTGAAATTTGTTCCGACATTAATAAGTAATAAATATTTATACGCGTAAATATTCACAATCCAAGTTTTAACTTTTAATCGGACAACGAATCTCATCTTTAATAATAGTAAATAAAATAACCATTTGGAAACATTTGTCATAGTGTTTGTTTTTAAATTGATACTTTTCTCGCTTGATATTTTTTACCATATTTGACTGTGCTTTTTCTTTTTTCTCTTGCTTGATTAACTTTTTCTTTTTGCACTGTTGTCTTTTTAGCTTTGTTTCTCTTGTATCAAATTTTGTATTTGCTCAGTTTTGTAGGAGATTTACCTCTGGGACTAATCAATTATTTATGTAACTATCCGTCTACCTCCGTTCGGTCCAGACCTTTTTTCGACAAATTTATCGATCACATTTACCAACACAAAAAAGCATGCAAAGTAGAATCTCGCACGTTGCTTCCTCATTATTTTCTACCTTTGACAAAGTCATCTTTGTGAGGAAGTACGTTGGTTGACTTCCTTATATAGAGGAATATTTGTCAAACCGAATATTTGACAAACCGACCTATTCTTATAGGTCGGTTTATCAAGTGTTTTGGAAATAGAATCAGTCATTGGAAAAATAAAAAGTTTAAATTGTTATAAAATCTGAACCGATCTGAACTTTAACCGATCATCAATAAACTTAATATATAATACATCTGAACGCTAGTTCATTTGTGTACAAGGTTTGAGTCCAACTGATTAATCTTTACGCGAGTGGAGTGAGAATATTAATCTTTCAAAACATTTAAAATTTCGTAAAATCTTTAAATCTTTATAGATTCGTCTAAAATTCAATCCCAAAGGTCCTTGAACATTAATCTCTTTGTAAAGAACTATTTAACTGGATAGCTAAAAATTTGCGACAACTAGAGTAAGTAGACATTGAAGCGTATCGTACAAAGAATCTCAAAATTAATAAAATATTATTAAATAAATTCAATTTAATTATAGAAATAGAATTTGTTTTATAAATTGATAATTCAATCATTTTTCATAATTTAATCTACAATTGGTCACCCACTCCTCTTATGTAATATAAATTATAGGAATGAGAATCCGATTGATTCGTTGCATAACATCAAATCCCTCTCATCGAGTGAAAACTCCATGAGAGAGTTGTCGAATTATACCTTCCTATCTATAAATCTATGGGGTCTCCATACAATTGAGTGGTGCACCATGAATTATGACTAAAATTATATCAAACAAAGAGATATTTCTGCGTTACCTGTGTGCCAAATTTGAGTCCTTTCGGCTGAGTAATTATAAAGAAACAGAAGTTAATATTTTCAAAGTTTCAAATTCACACGCGCACACATACGGACATTTTTCTGTAAACCACTTTTCTCGATGTTTTAAATTATTTTTAGTGTCTTTACAAGAAAATCTCAAGAAGAATATCTTCATGAATACAAAGCTTTTTTCCAAGCCTTCTAAGGAAGCAAACCATTCGTTAAAGTTTTAATTCGAAAAACCAACTAGCCTGTCGTGAAGAAAAAAAAATTAAAATTCGTGTGAATGTAGCGTCTGATTGGATTCGAAGCTCCCGAATAAAAAGTATTTCTCGTGTAGTATGAGATCCATGGAATGAGAATATTATTCGTTGGTTCTGATGAAGCGATTGAGCATTGTCAATTTTATCGGAAGCGATATAACCAGCAGAATTGTTATACATTATGAAATTCAATAACTTCAGATATTCTTTATTAGCATCAGTGATCTCCAATTTCCGTAAAGATTGTCTTGAAAAATCGATCATGAGGAAATTAAACGTTCGATTTGCCGAGTTGATGAACACTCGAGGTATTAATGGGCTTAACGGTGGAATATTGAACTAACGTTTATATGTTTGATACACGTGTGCCAGTGTACATTACAACGAGGCAGAAGAATTATTGTAATAAGCCAAAAGGAAGCAGAGCAACGTGAGGTGGAGTCAGGTTGCTCGGGGCTACATTAATTACAAACATAAATCGAGAGGGGCAAGGGGTGTCTGCTCGGTGAATACGAACTACCTTATTCCACGGATCATAAAATCAGAACGTGGCAGTGACTAACTCTCGTTACTCATACGCGACATGGGAATAAAGAAAAAAATGCTTGTATTCTGTCAAGAAAACCCGGGGCAGTCAACATGGGTTTTTTTGAATGGAGTCGGCGAATACGAGTAATAAACGTCGAGGATTGGTCAAACGACATTAAGGAAAGTGCTGATCTTTCGTAAATACACGGCGATCGATTAATTGTATTGTACCGTTGGAGGAAAGTAGGAAAATTTATGCAACTCCGACTTCGTGCTTAGTAGCTACGGGTTTTCCTGGGCAAACATCGAACGTTTTAATCCTAATTTTTTAATAGAAATTTTTAAAAGAATTAATAATTGGTTATTACAAAGAGTCAGATGCATTAATGATAAATCATGAAGCGTCTAGTACAAGGAATCGAAAAATTAATAAACTATTATTAAATAAATTCAATTTAATTATAAAGATAGAATTTGTTTTATAAATTGAGAATTCAATAATTTTTCATAATTAAATCTACAATCGATCAACCACTCTTCTTAAATAATATTAATAATAGGAATGAGCGTCGGATTAATTAGAAATATTCCTGTCGTTCGTCTAAAAAGAAAGCTTTCTCATCGAGCAAACAATTTTTATCTCGTTAACATCAATTGCATGGTGCATCGAACCCCCATAAAGGTACAAATAACAAGATACAATTCAAAGTTCGGCGGGTCGTCGCAGACGGTAATACCGACGCGAATCCTCGTTCCTCGTCCTTCTTATCAGGGCCTCGCAGAACGAACTGCCGCTTGCCCGCGTTTGTCGCGTACGTTGGAGAACGTAGCGCGGGAAATTGTCAGAAAATCGTAATTGATGACGGCCCCAGGTGTCAGGGTTCCTTCTCGCGGCTTGCATAGCCCTCTGCCCCTCGCTTTACGGATCCAATGATTTATACGCGAAACCCGGTTGGCCAAGAAACGAGCCACCCTCGACAGCAACCCCTGCTGTTGGTTCTCGTCGTCTGTATCAAATCGCTCCTTCCCTCTCGACATTCCCGTGCTATTTCTACATTACGTCACACCACTGTACCCAGCATGATATAGCTGCGGCTGTAAACGCCTAAGGCGAAGTGGCGGACGCGACGAAGCAGACCTTAATCTCGAACGGTAAAGCAGTGTACCTTCCCTCTCGTTTTACGCCCTCTCACGTATATCGTAGTTGTATGCGTATGGCATACGATACACGGGAAGCTTCAAGCCCATCGCTTTCCTCGAATAGCCGTGTAATTGTTTGCTGTTATCTACGCCAATTAATCGTCAGGCTGGACGTACTCCGATTACTCTTCTGAATCAGACGTCTCGATACTACAAGTGGTTCGCGATTATTTGCTATTTCTTTTGCATCGCCCTTAATTAATAGTCAGCACTAAATCCACCAAAAAGAAATATATATTACAATGGAAAGATGTAATCGTAAATACCAATGGTATAAAATGGCCACAATTTGATATTTCGCATCTAGTGAAAAATTGGAAAAACATTATTTAGCATTTATTTTGTATTGAAATTTACGTTGATAAATAATAATTTCTTTTGATTATCAATAAAATGCCTTTTTATTCAGAAACAAATATGTTTTTGTGTTGTATTTAAGGGGGTCGAGTCATCTGAAAATCATGAAAATAATATTGTGTTCCATTACACGTATGAAATTTTACAACTTGATGAAGGTTGTACCATGAATGATGAAGGTAAATACCATTTTACAAGCACCAAAAAAAAAATGAAACATTTTAATGAGTTAAATTTTTTTTTGTGGTCCAGTTCGTTGAAACAAATTTTTTTTTTCTGTTAACAACTTGTTGTAAAAGCTTCAGGTTGCACCAATGGAACAAATTAGCTTTGCGAGGTCTCATTCTCTTTGTAAAAAAGAAACTGTCCGGTCCGAGTATAGGGATTTCGATTGAAAGCTCTTGCGCACAAGTTACTTTGTCAAGTTCTTTGTAGTACATTTTTTTACGCACTAATTTTCAATGTAATTTCCTCTGATACTTCTGCGTAAAAGCTTCAAACGAAATTTTCCTATACTCGAATCGTTTCGGATCGAACAGTCTTTGTATAGAGAGAATTAAACCTAGCGAAGCGAATTTAATCGAATGGCGTAACCTAAACCTTACGACAAGTAATAAATGGAAAAGGTTTCGAACATTTTTTTTTTTTAAAGAGAACTAAACCTCGCGAAGCGAATTTAATACATTGGTGCAACCTGAACCTTACGACAAATAAAAAATGGAAACAATTTCTTTTCCATTAAAACCGACGAACTGGATAAAAAATATTTAATATATGAAAATATTTTATTGTTATTTGTGCTTGTCACGTGGTAGATTTTCATCGAGTTATAAGATTTCATACGTGTAATGATACACTATTTTATTTTCATGATTTTCAGATGATTCGAAACCCTTGAGTAATCCGCGATTGAATGAGCTGATCGGCTGATCAACAGAGAGTCGAATCAATTGGTATTTAGAATTCATAGTAGATCGAAATAACAAAAGAGTGATTTTCATTCATCGTTTCGTCCGGCTTCCGGAAGCAATTTTATCCGCACTTTTGTCACCGATATATATCTGTTATACATGCGAGTAATCCGCGTACACGTGTTACGGAAAGCAGCATTTTTGATTGGTTAACAACGGAGGTTCGAACGATAGGTATACACTGATTAATAACACCTGTATACGTATAATTGCGTGGGGGAAGGGAGAGTTTGAGGGAAACTTTCCCATGCGCAATTAATTTCTGCGTGATGTCCAGCAAGCTGCCCGCTCCGCCGGGAGATAATTCAAGGACGACAACGCGTACTGGTTCGACACTGGCCAGCCAACCGGACCGATGAATTTTCAATACCGTACCAGAGTCAATATTTCTGATTGATTCGAAATGTACACGCAGCGACGTTGAACCCCTGTACATCAATCGAGAGAGCCCGAACTCACGATTTCCAGCAGTTCATCGTACGCTGTACAATCAAAACCAACACAGCCAATGTAAATCATTCGAGAGTGACCAATCTCAACTGGCCTCCACCAGTTATATACCACATTTTTCAATATCGTGTTTTTCATCTTCGGTTATTATACAGAGTCAGTCAGAATTACTGTCCCTGTTGTACCTGAGTTTAGGTTCTTTATCTTTATATTCATTCACTTGGATTGACTCTTGAATTAGTTTTCTATTTTTATTTTAAGCCTGATACTCTGGAATACGGATGTACCGTAATAGAATTTTTATTTACCATCTTCGATCAACGACCAGATGACATATTCGTTTTGAGAACTGTCGGTGAATGCAGTCATCGGTTTTATTTCGCACGGGGTACGCTTTATACCTTGGAGTTTATCGTCAATGTTAATGTTTTCTGTTAGGTAATTCACTTTTTTTTAAATAATAGGTCGTATGTTTGATGTTTAACTTTGTAATTTAAAAATTTCTAATCTTATAACTTAAATTATAGTACGACTTTCGTATTTTATGATCCGTAATAAAATAAACATCTCAATGGGGCTAAAATAAAACGATAGGGCGAAGCAATGTATCAAATGCCATTGTCATGATTAAATTATCATGATATATGTATATTTTTTTTCTATGTTATAATTTAATTTATATATTTTCATACATTTCGATTAAAAAATATTAAGACAGAGGTGTAAAAAAAATTATTTATAGTGATTCTTTCGAGTCTTATAGATGAATATGTAATAGGATGTTCGTATTTTATGACCGATAACTAAAATATAGTAATTCTCGACAAGCGACCGTATAAGTTTAACATTTTATATAGATATAGCGTATATATCCGGTCAGTAGGATCGATATTTTTTGCGAAACACAACTCAGGGTGCGAGATACGTGATCGCGATTGTAAGCGCGGGAATCAAGGACCTAATTCAAATTCCGGATTTGCGAATCATTATAACTATCGGGTATAATTGCTTGAACGAATTAAATTAAAATTGATTGAGCAATCACATTTTTTTTCACATGATTCGCAAATGCGGAATTTGAATCAGGCATCCCATTCCCGGGCTTAGAATCGCGATCACGTATCTCGGATCCTGTTTTGTGTTTCGCAAAAAATATCTATCCTACTGACCGCACATAGACGCTATTTCCATTTAAAATGATAAATGAAATAAATATCTCAGTGGGTGAAATAGCGAAAGTTATTCCCACTCTGTATGATAACAACAAGGCGTGTAAATTTGAAATTTTCTTATTGCTTTCTCGTGATTCTCGACAACCTACGGATTCTCCTCTACGAGGTATGGTTATCTCAATTCTGGCTTCCTCACAGCGGAAGTGGTATTCAAATTTTCAATAACATTAAAAATTTGTCAAAATTACGATTTTCATAAAGTTTTAAATCCTCAATCGATTCTTATCAAATTGAAAACGAAATATCCTTGTACCGTAGCCAATTCGTATACCAAGTTCCAGTTTGATAAATGAAAATTTACCAAAGTTAGAGTAAAATCTGAAGGCCTTGATCGATTGTTGCCAAACTCAATACCGAATAACCTTATACCTTAGCCTATTCTTGTAGAAAGTTTTAAATCGATAGCTAAAAATTTACGAAAGCTAGAGAGCGTACTTCCTTTTTTTTCTGTCTGACGGGGGTTGCGACCCGACCCGTGTACAAAGGTTCAGGATGATCGAGTAACCCGTTCTCTAGATATATCCATTGCAATTTTGCAAGCTCATCACACACATAGGTACACACGTGCCCACGCACACGCACGGACATGATTTATCGAAGTTTTGGAACTTTTTAAGTACTCTGACATCAAAATTTGAAGACAAATATTGAACGCGAAAACATAGCTCTATTTATGAGTAATAAAGAAGAAATTAATCTCTATTAAAGTACTATTCTTACTCACAGGAGGGCTTGGTACACTACGTAACGCTTGAGGTACATTTTTACTTTGGAGTATCATACGAAGGAAAAAAAGGAGTATCGGTCTAGGGTTTTATTCGTATAAAAAAATTAAGTATTCAATCGTTTTTCATCTACTGTCATCTAGAGACACTACAGAGGGGACTGTAAACTGTCTATAAGCATTCATTCTTTGTACTCATTTTCGAAAGTAACAAAACCATTTTAATGTTCTCCTTGCGAATAAAAAAAAATGTTCATGCCAATTGATAAATTTGCAGCGCTCTAGAATCCATAATAATATTTTTTAACTGTATCGAATATTAATTCGGTTAGTGAAAAGAGCAGCCGTGTTTATTCAAACGTGTGCGCGCGCGCGTGCGTGCGTGCGTGCGTGCGTACGTGTGTGTGTGTGCATGTGCGTGTGCGTGTGTGTGAGATATGTCGGTAGAAAAATTATGCAATTGCACTATACAATGTATAAACGTTATATACGCGAGGGAACGCTTGTACCAGAAGGGACGCACGTGCGTGTCTACGAGGATTTTAATGGACCGTATTTGGGGTCCGGAAGACGTAGGCTCTCTCCCTATAATTTATAACACCAGAGTCGCTCGCGTACAAGCTGTATAAATGCAAATGTTGTATACGAGCTTTCCGACGCTCTTTATGGAGATCTGGCAGTTTCGAAAAGTCATCATGCCACGATTTTCGACGAAGAAAATCTCAAACCCAAGTTTCAACCACAAATTAATTTTACGGACGGATTGAAAACTTTGCCCGGTTTTTAGTTCCTTCGCTCGACCCTTATTTCAATATTTCGTCAGTATTTTCATTTTTACTTTTAACAATCTTACGCTAAAGAAATTTTTTTTAAAAACATACGATTTCGTTCATATGTGAAATGGCTTGGAACTTTATTATAAGTGAAATTGGATATTATCGAGATGTTCAATGGTCGTGGGAGTCGAGAGTGACTCGTAGACTGGACAATAGCAAAATGACAATAGAGATGTCGAAAAGAAGTTGTACAAACGCTTGGTTCCCGTGGGGACCTCTCACCTTTCATAGCTCCTGAGTCAACGTTGCGAATAAAAACTCTCGAGAAAAGGT
This sequence comes from Cylloceria caligata, assembly GCA_963942595.1. Classification (NCBI taxonomy): domain Eukaryota; kingdom Metazoa; phylum Arthropoda; class Insecta; order Hymenoptera; family Ichneumonidae; genus Cylloceria; species Cylloceria caligata. The sequence continues at coordinate 5,108,325 of OZ012704.1, forward strand.
CTTTCCTAGGTGAGATCTTTAAACTGTGCCAACATTTTCAAGAACCACCTGAGAAAAGTATAGTTGACAAAATTCTCCATAGACTTTACACTTTACGTTATATATATATATATACGTCTACATAGTATAATATTGTAGGAAGAACGAGTAAACTGGCACGAATTTTTAAGATAGCGAGTTTGCCAGATTTAAAAAAATTTTCGTATTAACATAAAGAAAAATTGTTCCCTCGAGATCTGCGAGTGAATTTCTGAGCGAGGAGTCCAGGATCTTGCTAGATAATTGAATGGACCGAGAGCCAAATACTCCCACGAGCCCCATCAGACGTCGTTCGTTATTGTAACAATGACGAAAAGCACTTTTTTTCTCTGTCAATTAGTTTTACTGCATAATGGCGGTAGATTTCATATTTAAAAAAAAAACGAAAATTGTTATCGAAATTATTTAAGCAGCTCTGGTCGTGTTAAATCTGTTTTAAAATAAATTTTTTGACTGAAAAAGAGTTAGTTTACTTAAGGAAAATAAATAATTATTATTTTCTTCAATTATAAATTTTAATTAGCAATTTTAGCGAATTGTAAGCGCTTTAACGAAAAATAAACATTTTTTTATTACATTTTTCATTATTAGTCGATATCAGCAGTAAGCGATTAATAATAAACGCGAGATCGGATGCTGGATTTATAATGAATGTGTTGCACTTTCATTTTTCTACCGCAAGCAACGTTTGCTCTATTTGAGATTCAAATGGCGTTGGAAACTCTGTCACTGTTGAATGTGTGTATAGGTACTGACGAGCTTTTCCAATCTCGACTGCAAATCGGGCACCTCGCAAATATATATCTGTATATACATATATATAGAATGTACTATAGATACAGTATGTACTATAGATATAGTATGTGTTATATATATATATATATAGTATGCAGTATATATATGAATGAGCGACCAAACGCATTCGTCTGGAATAGAATCGAAAGCTCTCGATGTAAACTGATAAATATGCATAAAGAGCCGTCCGCACGCGAGAACGCTTTCATTGGTTCTAAAGAGAATGTCGAGCACACTTCTACCGGCTGTAAGCCGGAAGCCTTGAAAAAAAAAAAAAAACGAGAAAACCTCAATTCTGTAGAATTAAAAAATAATATTATATCGAAAAATCCGATTTTATTCAATAATCAATCTTAATAATCTGCATACAACGATATCGTCTCCTCCAGTATCGACTATACAACTAAAAAAAAATACAATTCAACAGCCAACTTAATTAAAATTGGTTAATAGAAAATGGTATCAAGTTAAAAAAAATTTTGTTGGTATCAGAGCTTTTGAAAAAAATATTTTTACGTTAATAATATGATATAATGATTAGCAATAAATGTTAGTTTTATCAACGAATATTATTTACAAATCATAGCGTAGAAGTCGAGGAGTAGTCTTGCGATATCGCCCCATTAGCGACGCCCCAATTAGCTCGGGGTCCGGGCGCGTCAAGTGCTTTCTCGTGTTTCGTGGCATAACGAAGCGGGACGGGGAATCAAAGTTCTCGTCGGCGTTGTTGGCACACGTTGAAGTCGCGAAGAGAAGCCACGACACACAGACCTGGATATAGACACGCCGGTGGAGCGTCTACCCATAATACACACGTGGCTCAACCACTTAGCCCGAACTTCCTACACTCGAGTGAATACACCCGGGTAATTAGTAAGTACGAGTGTGTGTAATCGTTGGGAGTGGTTGCGGTGCGCACAATCGCTTACGAAGAAAAGACGCCAGGGGTTAACTACGATTGTTCCGAGGTTCCTTCTTACCAAACTTGGAACTTATAATACTCGGCTAATCATGCTACGGATGCATAATTCAAATCGATACATTCGCGCCATTTTTTCAGCTGAGTACAAAACGAAGTAGAAAACTGAGTAAAAAACGAAAACCTCTTCAGTCTCGAATAAAAATTGGCCCAAAAATGAACAAGCAGTTCGCAATAGGTTCTTCACTGAAATTGCAACAATCTTCAATCGACATTCACCTTTTTATCAGCGCGTTTTTTAACGCTTTTTCTACTTTTTTTTCGGTATCAATTATCTTTTTTGTAGTCGAAGTTACCGATTTAAAAAAAAAACATTTACCGCATCCTGCTAATGGAATATTTCAGCTTTTTTGTCTATGGCAAAAACAATCAAACAGTCGTCGGATACGAACAGCAAAAACTAGCACGTGAATGTGTTTCATTCAACGCTGTGGTTGCCAACGTTGTCGCTGCTGCTGCTGCTGCTGCTTCTGCGCTATCCTCACTGCAACCGACGGCTTTATCAAACTCGACGATACTGTCAACGCGCGAAGTGCTACTCGTATTTTTTCAGGGAATCACGAGCATTTAGTCCGGAAGTTTCTATTGAACTTTAGGCGGACAATGTACATATACTCCATTATACAAGTCGTATTACTGCGTTGTTTGTATAGTCAACAAGCGCCGAGCTTTGTGTGATTAACATTTTATCAATAATTTAAAAACCAAAAAAACTTGTGATCGTGTGTCACTGGAATGTTGGAAAAATTGTTATTTATTCTTAAAAAATTAAACAACCGTCGCCGATTGTAACAACGAGAAAGATTTTTTTTTTTCAAATATTACTATTTCACGCTTTTACATGTCTTTAATGGAAGGAAATTTTCCTATCGTCGAACTTTCATTTTTAATGACTGGTAAAGCGATAGTTAATTTCATAAACGTCATGGATCTGTTGGGTATATTTACAATTCGTCTCTTGTTCGAGGATTTTGTGCCAATTATCGACCCATATTGATTACTTCCGCGGTTTCAGCGGATGCTTTGAGCACATGCATCAAACTGCAATATGTAAATGTGAACTGCAAACGCGGAGATATCAGGAAATAGTGATGAGAGCCAATTTGTCAAGCGTATGTAATATATTGAAAAATTGTAATTTTAATATCTTGCCGTGATTGTTGAATTCTGCCTTTGCCAAATGCTTTTACTGTAATAAAAATTGTAAGAATTGTAATATTAAGGTTAAAACAAGAAGATCAAAGATTAAAATATCGATTAGTGCATCAACTATTTAGCAATTTAACACATTAACCGCCATAACAATTTCTAGTGTATTGTTGTTATTATTATTTATTAACAGGCGCCTCGTCCGCCTGCCAGATCATTTTACTCTGTTTTAGTTTAATTTAATACGCCATACGAATGATTAAAACTTCTCTGGTACAGGTTACTTTGTATGAGTAGTAGAAAAGTTCAGAAATATTTTCTTTATCACATTTTTTAATGCAGTAAGCATACTATACGAAGAGAGTCTCTATAATACACATCGTATTGTAAATTAAACTAAAATAAAATAAACTAATCTAGTCGAAAGGTGCGTACTGACTGTATCTAGTGACATCAAAAAAGTATGGTCTAAGTCCTTGAGTACTCTCCCCCAATCGGTTCCCACGATTTTTCAACAGATCGGGGTACGTGACAGAATTACTATCGACACAATGCGACTTATATGACCATTTTTATTTAAATCACTATTATGTACTATTAAATTAGTATTATGAAATGTCCAGCGATATTCAAAACGGGTTTCAAAGCAAATTTTGGTCAACTAGACATCCATATGAATACGGAAACGAGTTTGTTCCTCCGTATTCGTCAGATTCTATCGTAATACCGATTACGACCGGAAAGTGTGAAATACGAATTCTCCAGAGACATTGGAATCTGTTTTCGAGCGCTAAGACGTCCGTGTGAATGCACAAAGGACTTAATTCTTTCGTATTCATCCGGTCCCGTAAGCCAGACCATTTGATGCCAGAAAAGTGCAGAATGCAAAATGTCTGACACGACATTGGTTTTAAAGTTTTTTTTCTTGGCTCCGCATGTTCGTGTGCTCTCAAAAACGAGTTTATTCGATTGTCCCCGTATAGCCCCATATTTTGTAACCATTTAACGACAATCTCACAAAATTCGGAACTTGTTTAAAAATCAGAACGACTTTGAGAATGAATTTTAGCGCAAATACGCAATCGCAAGCTGTGTGAGGCTTTTACAGCGTTTTCCACTGATGCAATGAGTGCTCAACCTGGTCAGTTTACGGAATGGAAACCCGTGAGACAAGAATGCACTAACAACAAGTGAATAAGTATATATTTGTCTCACTTGCTCCCATTCGGCAAATTGGTCAGCGTGCGCACTCGATTCATCAGTGGAAAACGCTACGAAAGTGTCCCAGTATTATGCTCGGTGTATACTTGTCTCGCTTTCTTTCATCGTAAGACGTGTGACGTTCACCCCTTTTACCACTCGATTAATTGTAATCATTCATTAACCGCTACATGGCACTCGAAAATGTAAGATAAAGTTTTTAAAATATTAATTTTATTGTATCTATAATAATTATTATTATAATAATTACTATTCGTATTTATTTCAAACGTTGACTATTTATTTTGTTATCATTTATTTCAAATACCATCTTGTATGCATATGCGACTGCTGCGAATGCAAAACTTTTCGCTACATTGCATCACTTGGATATGACAATTTGCGTCGGAAGCTCAGTACGTTAGGTATCGGATCTGAGTTTATAGCTGGTGAAGTGTCAGTTGAGAATTCACGATATGAGAGTGCATGCGACATTGTTGAATCGTATTTCATTGTGAGGTAAAAGCGAAAGCTTTTTCGCAGATGCCTGGCAGCTCTTTTGTTGAGATAAAACTACTATCGCTTTATAGTGACACTTAATTCTTCTTCAATCTTGATATTGAAATGGACAATAAAACAGTGATGACATATATATTTTTACTAAATGACATTCACATTTTGTACTGAGAGAAATATCAACTTCGTCACTCACCGCTTCTGTCTCTCTGCATATCGACAAACGTGTCATACTCATAATAACTGTCAATATACATCACACTCTTTATAACTATAAAAAATAAGATGTACGTTACTACATGAAAATATAACACATCACTAATTGCGAGTAGCGAATGATACATTGGAATTTCTTAATTGGGAAACCGTGTCAACGAGAATTTAGAACAGAACGGTTAGTAATAATGACAACAATAGTACTGGACGACGAACGTGTTTTACCCAATCGTCAATATACATCACGCTTTTTATAACAATAAAAAATTATGTAAATTATTACATGAGAATATAACGCATCACTGATCGTGAATAACGAACAATTCACGGGAATTTCTTAATTAAGAAACCGTCCAAACGAGAATTTAGAACGGAAGAACTAGTAATAATGACAGTCATACCACTGGACGACAAACGTCTTACCCAATCGTCAAGATATGTCACGATCTTTGTAACCACAAAAAAGACGATGTGCTACTTGAGAATATAACGCGTCGTTAATTGTGATTAAAAAACACTGCACTGAATTTTCTTAATCGGGAAATCGTCACAACTAGAATTTAGAACAGTAGAGTTAGTAATAATAACAATAATATCACTGGGCGTTCAACATCTTGTTCACCGACTTTCGGTGTTGACACTTCATTTAGAATATGCAAAGGTTGTCCTTCTCACTACGGAAAATCCAAAGGATCTTATTCACATCGACCATTTACAGAGGTTTATAGAGGATTTCAACACATCTACACAGCTTCACGGCTACGGGTATAAACACTTGGAATTCCTCTTTAGCATATTCACGTTCTATAAATCACGTGATTCTACGTTTCACGGGTGCTAACAGCAGCTATATTCTTGAGTTGTTGGCGCTAGGAGTCACAATGTATTGCAAAACTCTTCACAGGCCCAGGAGACGAAAGCTGTGAAGTCGAGTGTCGAACTATTTTACATACACTCGCGTCGCTCTATCGACCGTTCATTCAATCGAGTTTTCATCGTGTAAAATGAACCTCAAGCTGCTCCTTGACGTGCGTATAATCTGCTTGCTCTGGAAAATAATTTTTCAATAGAAAAAATATCATACGAAGAGGGCGTATCATAATACCGGCGTGTACTTCGCGCGATGTTTCGACAGACGAAGGTCATTTATTTACAATATTTCACTGTATATTTACCATTTATTCAATGCATTTTACTTTTATCTTTTGCAAGCCCTCATCCATCCACAACCACCAGTCACTTGAAACAATGGCGTCGTTTGCCTTTGTGAAAAGTTTTACTCGTAGCATGTACCAACCGGTTGGTTATAGACGGAAAGCGAGTGGCAATGGAAACCAATTCGCAGATTGCCGGTAATATCCAAATACTTGTCGCAGCTACCACCTGACAGTTCGTAGTTGCGTTAGTACTGTGATTAGTTAGAGGAATCAAGTTGTTAGTCTTTGGTACTATTTTTCGCTAACCAATCGAAAATAATTGGGAATACTATTTCGATTTGGTTTCTGTAACTAACGTGCAACACAGCATATGCTGAAAATGGTCATCGCAGCTACTTTTTTCCCGTGTATAGGGATTAACCAAAACTCTATATAATAATAAAAATGGTCGCGATGACGAAGCTTTGATGATTATAAAATATATAATAACTACTCCGGTAATAATAAGGAAATAATGATTCGTCTGTTATCGATTCAGCGTTGATTAACCAGTAGATTACGAAAAAGTTTTCACGTCCTTACTCGAGGGCAAATAATTCCAGTCATAAATTATTCATTTGAGAAACATGTAAAAAAGTGTTTCTCCAAAGCTACAGAAGTTGGTTGTTGTTTTTTTTTCGTGTCTCATTTAGAGACACGTTTCTCTTGAGAATATATACTTTCTTATTTAAATAATTATTAATAGAAAAAGTAATAATTTCAAATTACCGTATTCATGAAAGAGCGTATCCTTGGCCTTCGAAACTAGTCTACTATGCGACTGCCTTGTTTTCCGCTTCTCGTACTTTCTCATCGTTCTTCCCATCCGCCTCTCCTTTATATTAGTTCTCGTAAGCATCCTCCGACATCAGTTCTTTGGCGGGTTGACTCACACTATTGGGTTTGGCTAATCCCTGTTTGCTCTGAAACGTTCGTTTGCACTTGGGGCGATAATGTTTCATTTATCCCACTCGCCATCGCGTGTCTTTGTATCAACTCGAGAATATAAATCGTCGCAGTTCTCACATATTTCATATTTGCTACATGCATTCGTAGTCTTTTACGCGAATGAATTTTTTATGGATTTATTTACAGCATTTTTGCGTGTCTGCCTTGCTGTTGTCCTACTTATTGCGCCTAATCCATTACGACTGAAATGCAAAACCTCTGGCAATTGAATCTAAATACCCGTTATACGAGATACACAAAGACAGCAGCGAAATAAAAATCATCACCAGTATTATCTATACTATAATTCTTAAAGTTTGGATTTCCGTCCTTTAAACTCCTCCTAGACGGAGCGTGTTAGGAAGGTGATCTTGGACATTTTGGAAAGGTCTCCTGATTTCTAGGTCAACGCAACTATTTTCAGCTCTTCAAGTTGAGTCCTTAAGGAGTTACGGACATTTGAATTTTCTAAGAGTATTATTGAATTTTTACGTTTAATTTTAATTTTCAAAAAAGCAAAGTTATTCTTCGTAGTAGGTATAGCGTGCGCTTTTAAAAAAAAAAAAAGGTTACTATGATACAGTGAAAGGAAATGTCTGTTTTTGTTTGACATGAATTTGCAAATGCAATTCACATTTTAGTGAAGCAGTAAACAGTCAAGTCATTAAAAATAAAATTGGTTTTATTTAAGGTAACGATACTAAAAATAAACCTGGGTGAAAGCGGGTACGATACTAGTACATTATAAGCGCGTAGTTCTGCTAAATACAAGTATCCCCACCTAGACAGCAAACTAGGCCATTTTTTTTTCATCATTGAATAAAAAATTACAACCTCACGTCTATCTAATTGTATGCTGCTATCTAATGTGCCATTAGTACAAAATTGGTCACAAGTTACGCCACTAGGCTTCGTGCACATTACTAATTTAAATGAAGCCGTATACTCGTCGTTCTGATTGGCTATCAGTGTCGGGCTCGAAGTGACTATGCGCTAATGTTCAGATCGTACAGGAGTAATCTAACGTAACAAACAACACAACACCACTGGTACACAATAAATTATATTAAATAAAATAATAATATAAAAGAAAAGTATGCGGTAGTCCCACGTGTAACATCTGCGCTCGTGCTATCGTATATTAGTATCCTTAAGAGGAGGCAACACCTCCATGAGTGCGAAAGAGATGGAATTAGTATGGCGATGTCTGTGAAGTAAAAAAGAAGCAGCACATCTGTGTAAGTATGGAGGTTTCGCGAAGCATCCAGTCTCTTCCCACGAACTACTAATTAAACCGAGAGCAAGAAATGAACTAAACATAGGTCACATACAGATTTTTTATCGTCAACCGCTATACAGAAATTTTTTTTCACGTTCATCAAAGAGGGTGCATAACTTAAAAAATATATTTCGACCTTGTAGGGTTTCATGACAGGCGTATAGGGCTTTTGCACGATATTTTCAATGAGTCGTGGCGAGAGGAAAAGATGCACCCTCCTCCTCCTCGCTTTTCGGTTGCACTCTGTTCCACTGACGAGCGCAAAAGCGCTGTGTGCCACAATGAAAACCCAGGTTAACGAAAATAGAGAATAATCGAAAGCACGTTGATTAGCCAAAGGTAGGAAACTCCCTGTTTCGTATATGTAGATTTATAGAAGACTAGCGAATTTCTCGCTCGTCGAGAGTTCTATCGAATTAAAAAAGTAAGGAAACTAATCCAGTTAGTGACTGGCCACTTACCTCAGTTGGCATAGCAAGAGAGAAGTTATTGCACCGGTAAGCTCGGAAGTAACCGCACACAGCACGAGGGCACGTGACCCTTTGCTCGCGTTGAGGCCAACACGCGTTAACTCTTTGTACAACCCCCACGTGGCAAGTGACGTGATGTTACTCTGTTAGGACTTAAACGGCGACGTGCGTTGCGCGAAAGCTCATTTATTTAAATATAATAATTTCACATCTAACGTGCCTTTGAGCAGAGTTCGTTAAAACCCGTCTACGGTGACGCTTCTGTTGGCTTCCTTCCGTACAACCGCGGCTATGCTATTTGCACTTGGTATATGCCGCATGGTCTCTGTATTCGCAGCTTAGAAAGCCAAAGGCGAGCAGCTACCGATGATTGCTGTGCCGCGTCACAGAGCTTGCGTTAATTCCCCAAGCATCAGTACCAGAGGTTTCATCACCTTTTGATCGTGACCTTTCACCAGCTTTCTCAGCATTCATCGGGTAATCATTCCCACATTTTTATTTACCATCTCATTCAGACTCACCCGGAAGCCGTACGGTATACTCCTTTTACCACTACAGCTCTATATAATTCTCGCAATAAAAAGAAAAAAAGTATTTGAAATCTTTAACTCAGAGTATCGCAGTCTGCAAAGGGTTTATACAATTGCCTTACCACAAAATGTAGAGAAATCTATGTCGAGTACTAATAATTATATAACTTATTATTATAAATTATTAATTATAATCAGAACAATAAATGGTACAATTATAAAATAAGTAAAATATTAATTATGTAGTTATTATTATACGATAAAAATAAATCAACCGACGTCTGTATTCAATTAATAAGGTAATTTTTTAAATCCGTAAGCAGATATACATAAAATCTGATCGTAATAGTAAGAACGAACGCAGAGTTAATTAAATTTTTTAACCGTTTATCAAGTTATACTCCGTAATCGAGAATCACGGAAAATTAGCGAAATTAATTGACGGAGATTCGTGTTCCCGCAGATTAATTCGTTCGTGTAGTTTCCGGATCGACGCTAACAATCTCTTTTTACGAGAACACCTCGGTCTACAGATATAGCGCCCCTCGATTACACCAGGACGAAGTAACTGGGGACGAGGTATAGTACGATCGTCGTGTACCGTAAGACATGTAATTCAATTTAGCAAGAGCGTCGTTGGGGGTGGAAGTGGGGGCGGGCTTGGCGAGGAGAGAATAAGTTTTTTAAATTTGCGTTGAAGCGTCCCCTGCGGGTAGAGCAGACCTTAACTCCGGTGGGGATACAAAGTTTTACCTTAACTGCTGCTCTAAATATCTAGCAGGGCGACAAAGTTCCTCGCCGATAATGGAGCTTCTCTCTCGTTCCACGAGACAAAAGGTGCGGCGTGACCTCGCAGCTCTATAGGAACTCGTGATGTATATTCATATATACATCCTGGCTTCACTGTACTTCTTAGAATTGCTCAAACTATAGATATACTCTTGTATTATATATAGCTAAAGATAAAAGGGGTCCAAGAGTTTACGGATCGTCATTCTCCTCGATGAAACTCTTCGATCAAACTCGACCGGGATTACCCTCGTACTTTGTCAAACAAGTGATATCTCGTGACAATAATTGCGATGCTATTAAAGTTGATCTTGTCCTCGTAACGTTGTTCAATTTTAATGCCTACGTGTATTATCAGATTTTTTTATATTTTTGATTTGTTTTTAAGGTTTTTTTTTTTAGAAAAAGGTTTTTAAGAGATTTTATAATGATTTTTTTACGTACTTGACAGCGTGACGGTGATCTCTAGCAATCACAGAATTTTTACCAGTCCATAAAACTGACATTACCAGCGAATTTTTTTCAATGTCCGTTTTTTTTTTATTTCAGGGGTTTTTCATTTCTAACGTAAATACGAATTTATTGTATTCGGAGTCGATCACTCTTGTAGAATTGAAAAAACTGTTAGACAACATTCTTCATGCGTCGCTGAACGTTGCTATTCGCTAAAAAAATATTTGGAGTACTTCACCAAACTCTGTTTTTACTTCCAGATAAAACATCATCGTCGGCTGATACGCAAATAAGGAAAATTAAAAGCGCATCCTGGTTTCGGCGAATTGAATGAAAAATATTTATTAAGCAGAACCAACAAAAGTGCGAACAATCGATGATCGAATACCGACATTCCATTGCATTTTTTAAACGAAATAAAATTATTCTATTCAATCAAAAAATATATTTAGGTATTGACTTAATAGAAATTTCTAATGCCAACATTGAAAGATATTTAATAAATCAAATCAATTAATTTAAATTCATCAAATCTTTTTTTGTTTCCTTGCAAAATATGTTTAATTATAAAAAATTTATAAAGAGAGTGCGTTCAGATCCGTAGAGACTGCCGAAATACAAATATACAAGATTACTTTTACAGATTACTTTAAAAATATATTCGTTATTAAAATTCATGAAATACTAATGATAAAATCGAATCAATAATTTCCAGCTTATAAAAGTGCATTCCATACTTTTTACAGATATCCTCCATTACTTTTCCATACTTTTTACAGATATCGCTCCATTAACCGAATGTGTTCTGACAATCGGTAAATACTGAAGGGTTATGGGTGTAATGGTGTCGTTGCATGGCACCGTTATTTCGGTAACAGTCAACGTAAGGAATTGGATCAAAGTTTTATCGCTGTCTCATGATCGTCGATCGAATGGATACCACATTGAGCAAGGATCGGGGTACTTGAGATTGCCAAGTCCACAGGAACTCACACCGTCTGTGCATAAGTTAGGCTGCATCCCGTTGAATTGTTAATGGCAAATACATAGTGATTAGTTATAGTTCTGCAAGAGATTCCACATCAAAACTTTCCTCCGTGATCGAAGGGAGCAATTTCCTTCATACACGACGAAGTTGATTGAGTTTTCAACGAACGAATTCCACCACATCGCTTCTGTGGTCAGAGATCATGACGAAGAGATTGATGGGGATACCTTCCCTGATGCCCTTGGGGTATCAGCGTGTGTTGAGGTCATCCGCAACCATAGAAACTCGATTGTCGATGGTATCAACGTCGACCGGTCGATTGTTCTCGGTATTGTTGAAGGTTCTCTCGAATGGAATTGTTACCGAGAACTTGGTAAAGCTTCGTTCGATTGTGTTTTCTCAGGGGCAAACTGTAGAAAAAAAAATGACAATAAAAATAACATATGATGATCAAAATGATCCAGACAAATTGGAAATAGGGTTTTCTTGCGAGTAATGATGAATTTGCGCGATCTCGATCATAAGATTGAGATGATTGAATCTAACGAGAACTACAAGGACCGTGGGTCGCGAATTCATACGAATTGTGGAGAGGTCGAGATCGCTATAAGTTCCGAAGATGTTGAGAGCGTTGACCGCTGTGTTTGACATTTCTATCTTGATATCGGTTATCTTGACGCCACGAAAAGTTAACTGTAATACAGAAAGGCGTCCAATTTCAACAAAATTTTTCATATCGTTATAATTTACTCCAAGAGCCAATATCTCACCCACTGGACGCTGTACTCGGACTAAGTGTTCTCGTACTCTATGAAAATATCGTTTATGAAGGTGTGCTATCTGTCGAAGATCGGGTCTCTCACAGTGGTCACGGAATCTCCCATAATCGTGAAACTCTTCTAAAATTATAAAAACAAATAATGATTTATCGTTGATCGAATGCTAAAGCGAAGAGTGTAGTTTAGAGTCGGGTGAAGCGGTGAACGAAGTAGCGACGGTCCAGGTCGTAGCAATAGGTGATTGCCATTTGTCCAGAATTGTAGAGATTACCGTAGAGGTTCTGGTTGGACGAAAGATTGCTGGATTCCATCATGTTGCCGAGTACGTCGATATCATCCTTCTTCGTGAATGTAATTCGCTGCCCCTACGCGTTTATCATCGCTCCCATGTGGATAGCTTCGTAAATCCTGTCCCTCCGTCTCCAGTGATCCTGGAGATCGAATCGAAGCTTATTGAACCGTCGGTTTATATCCTTGAAGCTCGTGTCGCTAGGATGGAACAACGAGATCCTGCCCGTCACTCGAGAATCCAGTTTTTCGAGATACAACCCTCCGGTATCATTTCACGAAGATTGTTTAACCTTTTCACCCGATCGAGATCATTACAGAGACGTTCGTAGTTGTATCTGCCGCTATTCGATTGAGAGAAGATACTATTTTCGTTAAATATTACGAAATGTAAAGGGTGAAACGAGTAATTCGATAAATAGCTTACCTGAGATCTACCCCGTTAAGAGGTAGATAAAATGCTAGTGCCAATAATGATGATTTGCACCAACGCCTTCGTGCCAGTAGGCAATTCGGTGCTCGTGCGGTGAACGACCGACGCGGTTTACCCACGTGAGGTTCTGCCAATGATGAAACATCGGCCGCGAATGGCGCAGCGTTGGCTGTCGAACCTCGAAATGTAACAACTTGCCGAATCATCCTGATAAATGTTACTAAAGCTGGGCAAAATCCTTTAAAGTTAATGCTCCTATTACGGATTATTACGTACCAATTCCTAGTCAGGGTCTCTCCACCAATTATCATAGCCAGTTTATCTCCATGATTCCACAAATGGCCAATGGATAATCAACGATAGCCCATTGGTACTCGAAGCAATCCTACAAGCTTGTTCATAATTATCATCTTACACAGTCGGATTAAGAGTGCATGATATTGCACCAACTGGTCGCACCGAGGCTTGTCCGAAGCTGTGCTGCCTTTCTGTCTTCAAACAGGCTCCGTTTAGTCAATAACACAGTTGTTAATAATGGCTGAATGACTGGCCCAACGTCCATATCCCGTCCAACGTTATCCCCGCATGCTGTTGCAATCCAGCGTTTGTGTAAGACAGGCTCAAGCGCGACAGTACTGTCAGCAGCCGGATCTAAGTTACAATCGTGTACAAGCGCTGTATTGTAATCGTATCGCCGAAATTGGTGCAGCGTTGACAATGGGCGCTGATCCATTATTAACACTCCGTAACAGTACCAACGTTCCAACAATGTCGATAATGAGTTGGGTACAAGGCAGAAGCTTTGGCAGCCAGGACTGGCCTAGTGTCACTCATGAAATCCCACCTGGGTAGTTCCTGAGATCTTAATGAGAACCTACGAAGCCACGAAGAGCATTTACATTAAGCTAATATAATAGAACTGCATCTACTCAGAAATTTTACGAATATGTTATCATATTTTTTAACAAATTCTTCCATGGACAAGAAATATATCCAAAAATAATTCCCACAAATAAAATTTTTCATTTTAACTTTATCTAAGATATATTTTTTAAATATTTTTCATATATTTTATTTCAGTGAGCTTTTGATCACTGGATGTTACAACTACAAATGTATTGATGTTGTATTACCATTATTAGCCACTTTTTTACATACCCCGTGTATCAAACTTACATTGGTGAATAATTGAAATTGAATTTAAGCCAATCTAACGGGCAAGATGTTGGCCTCTTTGCTACGGAGATTATTTCGATGCTGGCGTGCCTGTAGAGGAATACCACTGATAGCGAAGGAATTGAAAGATTCTTCGTGTCCGGACGTTGGAGAATCGCAATTGACAAGGCGTAGATGAACATGTTAAGGTTGAAACGAACGCGGCTATCCTCATAGGTTGGCATACCCATGAATAGGGTATATCGATGAGATAGGCAGCGATCGTGTTATATGCTTCGGCTCGCGACTGAGTTGCATGGGGATGCTCAGAACCGGCACATTTATCCGCATCACCAAAGTCTTGGTGTTCGTGTCATCGTTGAAGCGACTCAACACCAGTACCAAGGTCGCCGAACAACATTTCTCTGTTAAGGTCTATATAAAATAATTTATTTAAGAATCTGTTTAAATTTCGCGTACGTATAATTGAATGTATCATCTGAACTTCTGCGCAATTTAAACAATATTTACTATTTCCAAGTCAAGATAATTATACATAAAGTTAGTATATTTGCATGTATCTCTTACAGCAAATACGCACAAACGACGCATTTTGCTTTATACCGTCCAAACAAAGATTCTAGAATTGAATAAAAAAAACCAGATTTTTTTACCGGACGTTAAAACGAATATACTAAAGAAATGTTAGATTGTTAGAAATGTTAGACGCGTCTGTTATGCATAATCCCCTTGCACATCGCGCACCGATGCAACCCCTCCGACCGTTGTGATGCGAAGCTAATACCTTAAACGTAGATAAAAATAATTCAAGTTAAATATATTTAAAAAGTGAACCATTGTCACGATATATTATCCGAACTGATAATAATAAATATGACAATCAACAAGATAGTCGATAAGAATATCGAATTCACCTTGAATTTCTGCAGATAGACCAACTCGAATGGGCAAAGTGTCATAAGATTGCGTTCTGTCTGTCGTCCGTCATATTTTCACCAACGATTTTTATGTTTATGCAAAATTTAAAAGAAATAACAAATCGGAGTTACAAAATCAAAGGTTTTTCTAGTTCTTGATTCTACTCTTCCGTCTCGTACTCGTACGGAGGATTTGATAGAAATAAAACTACACGTGTTGGGACAGAAGAAGTAGAAAGAACCGTAAAACTCGATGTTCGAGTGAACGTGAACTGTATGATGATCCACCGTCGAATGAATCCCTACTTTCAACTGGGATTCCTATAGAATCCAACGGTTTCCCGATAAATGCGAACGGGAGACAAACACCACAGTCGCAAATTCCATTCCGGAACTACGTGTCTAGCTTCTTGGCTTTCGAAGCTCTTTTTCTCTCTCGCTCGTTCCAACACGGATTCGTTAGCTTTTCTTTCTACGTATTTTTATCTTCCCTCTGCTAATTCTCTTATTCCTTTAGCGCTCATCTCTTAAACCTCAAGCCAGGCTGACTCACGCCGTGTTTAATGCATGCGCTCGAATTAATCGGTGTTGCATTCTGTTTTTCCTCGAAATATCCTGTGGGCGTACAGATAGCCGAGCGATTTAGGGGTTTTAGTGACTCGGGTAATAAGTGCGTTCACCGAAATACACGAAACGCATATTCTAACCATATATATACACACATACACATACTCATTCTATTCAGTTCCATTTGAGTATAAAGTACGAACGGATAGTGCGGTCATGCGTATGAAGCATTTCTGATTATAGCTTTGGAGTTCAATGATTCTCTTACAGCCCGTAGAACTATGCTAGTAAGTTTATAAGTTAACTTCTGAATCATCAGTGAGCTACGTTCTAGGTTCAATTAAAGTACTCGATCCATATGAAATCAAAACTACGCCACAAAGTTTATATGAAATGCTTTGATATTCTTTATAAACAATTTTAAAAAATGTTATTGATTCAATAACAATTCTATCACGAACTGTGACAAGCATACATCGTTATAAAACCATTGTGTAAAATTATAATACGGTGCTGGTGATCAATAATTTCTGTTTTATTTTTAACATCATTTTATAGATTTGGAACATATTTGTACGTGTTAGTCATGGAAAACATGAAAATCAGGTGAAAATATACGAATAATAAGTGTAAATAGGAATGGATTGATGGAAAAGTACTGGAGCATCAATGTTCGTCAATGATTATCAATTATTTAAGATATCCTGTTAAATTTTAGTTGGATTGAACATTGTATTTCCGAAATATTTACAATTAAGTTAGTCGTGTAACGATTTCTTCAAAATATTAAGCTCCCATATTGTGTAATTAAATAGTTTGAAGCTTGCGGGCAAGAAAACTCTGTAGATACGTGCGGAAGTTTAATCAGTCAATTGGTCCCGTTTGCAGAATTTTTAGAGGAGTGATTTGGATTTTTTTCACACGAATAAAATAGTTGATTCGTATTTCTAACGTCCGGGGTTCTTCTTCTTTGAGAAATCCTCTCTCAAACATTCGCAAACGTCTTAACTAGACTGTATCGCATTTACCAAAAGCTTACCGTGTTTACGATAGATTTTACAGTTAAATTAACTCTCGGGACTCTTCTCAGAGGGATAGAACCGACCGATAGAAAAATTGGCCGCAGGCAGTGCAACGTTTGAACACCATAAGTAAATAATAGTATTCCCACAGTGCGGTGACTACATCGCGCGGTTAATGCTCTTCTTATCCTCCGGGAACTTCGATGCTAGGATTCGAACACTCGATATCCGTAGTTTGATCGTTCTTAAATAAACGCTATCCGGATGTTTATGTGATAAGGAGTTGTCGGTGGTTCGAGTCTATGAGTGTCCCTAACTCGTGTTAAGAACCTGCCGAAAGTATCGCTGACAAGTGACTCATCCATAAGTGCATCGCACTACGAGTCTACTCGCATTAAAAGCATCGTCCCGAAAATTATTGAATGTAGCAGATGTGAAATAAAACAATAACTAAAAAGCTTCGAAGAGACTATCTCTCTATGTATTATAAAAATATCTCTCTGTCGCCGCCGCGTAGAAGAATCGAGAGGGAGGATCGTAAAGTGGGTCAGGAGGAGGGTGTCAGAAAGGGGGTCAAAAGGGGGGGGGGTCAGGGTGACCGTTATGGAATAAAGCTTCGGTTCCCATAGGAGGGTTGGTGTACGGAGCGCGCAAGGGAGCTAAGCCCCCCTAGTGTTATTCTATTAATTTCTTATGGAGTTGTAGGAATTAGGAGTAGATTCAAAGATACAAAATATATGTTTGTAGCGGAATTTTATTGGGTCAACGATTTTTTTTTCTTCGGAATATACATTGCGGAATATACATTCTGTAGATCAATCGAGGAGCAGAAAATTCATGCGGTATTGCTGTAGTGCTAAGACGAAAAAATGTCGATTGTCGTGGAGTATTGGCGCGAATAAGAATCAGTCGAAAAAACACAGAGCGATTCAGATGGAAAAATGTAAATGGAGACAGAGAGGAGATCCTAGCAGTAGTAGCAAAAAACCAGGCGTTAAGTGACGCGATTACTCCAAGCTAGCCGAGACAGGTGGAAGGGTCTCTCTCTCTCTCTCTCTCTCTCTCTCTCTCTCTCAACGGAAATCCGGACTAGTGGAAAATCCCTTTCCTCGAAGGGGTTGGTGCACGGCGAGTGACTGCTGCGACACGTCACGTCGCGCGTGAATGCCGAGCAACGCGGCAACCGGTGCGGGTACTCGTTGCTGCTGCTGCTGCTGCAAAACCCTGGGCTCTGAGCAAAACTAATTTGCAGTTAGCGTTCGCAGTTATCACGGTGCTGCTCTCTCTTTTTCTATCTCTCTCTATACCGCTCTTTCTACTCTTACACTACATGAAACCTCGTTCACTATATATTTCCTCCCTTTTACTCGCTTCACGCAACGGCTGTTATACGCATCGAGAAGGTTTCCGTCGCTCAAACGTCGTCCCTTTACCACCCGTACACCATTTTCTGTATAGCTATTATATTTCTTTTTATTACTTAAAGTTTTTTTATTTCTAAACATCAATACCCACGAACGATAACGCTTCCGAGAAGTCGAATAAAAAGTTTTTATCAAAGGCGGAAAGTCCTTTACCTTTGAGTTTATTTGCTATGAGCTGTTTTTCTTAATGGTTTAAGTTTATTAAATGTCTTTGTTGAAACTTTATAATCGAAATATTATTGAGTCCACCCGTTAACTCGACGAATAGACTCGTTGAACTCTGATTCATTATTGGAATCATAGATTATAGAAAGAACTTGTTACATAATTAAATAGTATAATAAATTTAGTTTCATAAATTGTTAACTTAATAAAGAAGAATGCAAAGTAGAATTTTATACATTATTTTCTCATTACTTTTCAGTTTTCACAAAGCAATCTCTACGTGTAAGTAACCTCATCAATTTTCCTTTTCTTATAAAGACTTTATCGGAAAGATAAAAAATAATAAAATATATAGTTAAAAAAAAATAATAGCATTAAGCTAGTAATTATACAAATTAAAGTTTAACAATTTTTCGCGCATTCGAACATTTTTTTTCGAAATTTATTATCCGAATTTGTAAAGATTCGTGATACGAGTCAATTAATTAATTGATAAGCAATCAATTATAATTCGTAGGCTCAATCAAAATAAATGCCTGGAGCGTAACGATGCAGATGGTTGAAACGATCAATAAATTATTTCCGTGTGCGACCGGTATGGAAAAATACGAAATGAAATTCGCATTTCTGAAAAAGTTGCATTTTTTATAGAACCACAAGTTGTATATGATATATATATTTATATATATACGCAACATGTATTTAATATAAGCGGACAGTTGAATGGACGTCGGACGGAGAAAGCAAGTACAGTGTAGGAATGGAATATATACCGTCAGCACTTCCGCCATCCGGGTAAAAACAAAGCCATCCCTCCGCGTAGACCCGAAGTGGCTGTTACGGCATTCGTTGAACCGTGGAACAATAGTCAGCTGGTTGTTCCACACGTTCTTGCCGCCCTGGGAAAACTGTACGTTTCCGAGGGTGGCTATTACGAACCGTTAGCGAGCTCTCTCGAATTTTCGGACGTGAGGAAAGCCCAAAGCCATAGTCGTGAAGCTTCGCTTGGCCTCCATCAGCCCGAAACGTTAAAAAGTTCTGTCCGTGATTGAAAAAGCGGATGAATGAGAAAAACGAAATGTTCACGGGACAAAAGGGAAACGAACGAGTGGGACAATAGCCCCCAGTCCTATAAACCAGGTACGCAAGTACCTACCTGGTTTCTGCTATTTTACGTAATACGAAAATATTATTTTTTCGAAAAAAAAACCATAGTTTATTGTCATTTTTTCCAACTCACGGCTCAGCTAGGAATATTTTCTGAATTGTTATTCTCATTCTCGATTATATCATGGACCTGGGGTAGATTTCTCGCTGTTCAATCTAATCAAGTAGCTTCACAACCGAGATAATCCGCACGAAAAATAAAAGAATTTGTATCCTCTGTTTACGATACTGTACAGTCTATTGCATATTTTATCGAAGAAGCGAAGAGAGTAAGTAAGAATGCGACTATGTTACTCAATTTTATTTATTTCATGAAATTACAAGTTTTTTATTTATTCGAAGGACACGTTTAATTTTTTTTTTTTTTTTTTGATATGTCGTACGGTGTCTCTCTTCGTCACTCTTTTTAAAGATTTTTACTTTCGCACGATCATGCATCCACACTTAATTGATTAATTAAATTTAAAAAGAATAAGACATATTTTTTTATCGCCACGAGATGTTTTCGCTTATCCAACATAAAATATTTGCAATTAACGTTACACGAGGTACATTTTCTTATTCTTTTTTCTTACACGTTGCACTAAGGAACACGATAATATACTTAATGGCTATTGTTGATTTTTTTATGTTGGTTATGGTCAAAAATAATAATTGTACAGTTAAATAATCAGCCCTTGTTCCAGTTATTTACAATTGCTACGATAGACGGGCTTTATTCGGCAACAATGCCAAATAAATGCTTTTCAATGGATTCGTGGGGTCGGTTGGGTCTCTCTTTCGATCGACTCGTTGAATCCGTTAAGAGGAGGTGAAACATCCATGAGTGCGAAGTGATATAACTAGTACAGCGCTCACAGCGGAAGTGAGAGAGAAGCAGCACATCTGTGTGCAAGTATGGAGGTTTCGCCTTCCCGTAAGTTGAACGTCGATCGATAGATCGGAACCTTCGAGAGTCGGTGGTTCACACGCATATGAATATTCTAATTTCAAACGAACACGAGACGACGCGTACCGTCTCGACAAGCCGGCGCTGATTCGCATTGACTTTTAGAGTTCGTGCCTCCGATCCATTTCCCATGACATCGAGCCGATGTCGATGTTATCATTTTCCATCTGCCGATTCCCGCGAGTCTCGGGGAATGTCCGTTGTCCGGGCATTTCGTTGTCCTCGCGTCAGCTCGACACATTACGCAGATTTGTGATCCTAAAAAAGAAAGAAAGAAAGAGAAAGTTGTAAAAAAAAAATATTTTACACAGTTTTGTTGTAAAAAAAAAATATTTTACACAGTTTTTTGCGTATACTGCTGACATGAAAATGAGTAATTTGCAGGTCATTTAAAAAAATTTATAGTTAAACTGTTGACAGGCTTAATAAAAGTTCCTTTCATGGACCAACACTTTTCAATTTATCATTTTTCTGATAGAAAATCGCCTGAATACTCCCGATTAGTTCGGTTAACCGAAGCATAATTAAGAAAAACTTAGCACGACCAATTTATTATCGGAGAGTAATTAGAACAGAAAATCGTGGCGCTCAGTTTTTTTTTGTATGCACAGAATGAAGTGTATATGACAGCAATGCACACATCGATATAACTCTCGTCTTTATAAATGTATCTTTAATAAATAACTTGAATCGGTGACTATACCAAGTGTACTCAGATGTATAATAAGCAAACCAGAAAGGACATTACGTTCTTATTAGGATCAACCAGAAACTGACGGAAAAAATCCCTTCATTTTATTTTCTTGAGTTGATTTTCTTCTTTTTCCACATAAAAATATATAATTTTTCCCACACGTTGCAGAAAAAAAATCAATCGTTAATAATTTTTAATTATATTGTTAAAAAAATGCAGCATACGTCTAAATCGTTGTTGCGTTTTAAGTCGTCTTAAAGCGTTAGTGAATAACCAGTCATTTTACTACGATAAAGCTAGTCAACCTCCTTAATATACATTAACATTGACTGAATGCATAAGCGCTTGTGTGAATTTGGAAGCGTATGACTATACCGAATGGATCCCGTTGTATAAGCAAACCGGAAACGACATTACGTTCTTATTGGGATCAAACAGAAACTTGGAGAAAACCGCTTAGTTTTATTGCCGTGAGTTGGTTTTCCCCTCTTTTCACATAAAATTGTGTAACGTTTACCACACACGTTGTAAAAATAAAACTCAATCGTTAATCATTTTGAATTAAATTGTAAAAAGAAAAATTCAGCGTACGTTTTTCTACAAAGAAATTGGAGTTCCAACGCGATCGAAAGTAATCTAGTTTAACACATACATCCTCAATGAATTATTTTATTAATAATGCGAGACTCACGTGTTTCCATTCTCTCTAAAAGTATTGTCATGAGTTAAAAAAACTTTGATTAAATAGATCGAATAAATGATCCAAAAGATTAATCGTCGAAAGTCTTTAGAATATATTTTCAAGTTATTTAAAAAATTATGAGCTAGCAGCTGATGTGTATGTTCAATGAAAATTACGAATTCTACGAAGTACCGTTCTATAGACAATCAAATAAATACTAAAGTTTCTATTTTTCATTCACAAACCATTGCACCGGTGTTTGTGAGCCGCTGAACTACAATCCATCCGTCAAAAGTCACAGAATTTTTCTCAAACAATGTTGAGAGCAGTGAAGATGAAAGGGGAAAAACGACGAAGCTGTGATCGACCGAGTTCATAGAGAATATATATACCGAGGAACTCTCTAAATTTTACTTTTTATTTTTTTTCGCACGATTACATTTTCTCCCACTCTGTGGGAGAAGACACGAAGAATCACGAAGAGCGCGAGTGACAAAAAATATGACAAAAAGCTCACATATGCGCCACCGCGATTATCCTCTTTTAAAAGTAGATTGCAAAAATTTTATTTTAAAAGCGCAGTAGTATTTATGTAAAAGTACGTATGAGTAGTGTACATATACCCCCCCCCCCCCTCCTCTTTCCCCCACCGGTGTATGCACACAGTCCAATGCCTAGTTTGGTTCTTTTGTGATCGTTACTTTCCGAGCTTAATGCCGTCTTTATGCTCACGCGCGATATATTCGTGTCTAACAATGTAAAGGGAAAATAGTACGACATCGTACTAAGCACGACCTGATTATTTAATGCGCGAGCACGCGAGGAAGGTCGATAAAGTAGTGGGTGCTCTCGTAAACTTTTACTCGGAACGCCATCGTAGAGTAATTTCCATCTGAGTGAGGATTCGTGTAAGAGGAAAGGACGGAAAAGGGTTGTAAAGCCTCCTAAGGAGATAAAATAGAATGAAAGACGAACAAGTAAGCTACACTAATTCTAACGTAGCATATATAACATAATTATATGCAGAAGTATGGATTAGTTATGTTGCACAAAAGTGTTTTAGACACGTTTTTGATGCATACTTCGACACCAGAGTTATGCTAGAAAGAGCGAGCTCACTTCACTACACAAATGCAAATGCTGTGGCCACGTAATTTTTATTGTTGTTACTCCGGTGCGATACATCGCTTGGGAAAAGGTTTAGCGTTTTCTCTCCGATCCAGTGAGCATAAAACCTAATTGAAGCGAACGTGAGATAAGGCAAGAGCCAGCGAGCCAGGGGAACCATGCAATTATTTAATGCTTAGACACGCGAGGGAGGTCGATTAAAGGAGTTCATGGTAAAAGTTCCACGCTTCTCCCTGTGTGAAATATATTTGTATATTGAAATATTTATGACGACGAAGAATGGTGTACGAACAATGCGATCAAAAATGTATTGTTACGTTATCGATGGTTATGGTGGACGTAAATATAAATAAATATGTCAAAAGAGTAGAAAAGTTTTCTCGCTTCTGATAAATATTATTTATGGCGAGGATATTATTCGCAATGGAAATTGAAAAATGTATGAATACGGTGTATATCGTTTGCGCCAGTAAAAAATAAAGAAATAATGTCCAATAGAGTAAATGTGAGATGGAGATTCTAGAAAATTGCAATTTTCGATCAATTGACATTTAAAAAGCCCATGAAAGTTGTAGACGCGTTAACCTTGCATCTAAATGATAATATTTATGATAAATGGTTTTTTTATCAACATAATTATAACTCATAATGTTAATAAATAGTTTTTTTACTACCAGTTGATATTGTCCTTTTGAAAATAGTTGCCTAGTTTCTTAATTTAGACTAGGCCAATTAATGTCAATTAATAAGTAAAAAAATACACCAGAAATGAATGATTATTCATAGTCCATATGAATTGACTATACGAGAATGCGTTATTAATGAGCAGAAGAAACTAGAGAACAATGAATGTGCTAAGGTATAATATGCAGGGAGACACAAATGATTAATAAGTAAAATTAATAAGTAAAAATTAATCAATTAATAAGTAAAAAAAATACACCAGAAATGAATGATTATTCGTAGTCCATATGAATTGACTATACGAGAATGCGTTATTAATGAGCAGAAAAAACTAGGGAACAATGAATGTGCTAAGGTATAATATGCAGGGAGCCACAAATGAGGAGGTAGAAACCCACTGGAAGCTCCGACCACTCGGAAAAAGCCTCGTTGACCCCCGCAAGACTCGAGTCACGAGCTCCATGTGCTCGACAAACAACTACCCGCTCCCAGCGCTGAAACCCTTCAAATCCTCCCTGCTCGAGCTTTCATCCTGTCACCGGGCTGGACGCTCGGGACATACGGTATTTATTATTCAGAGTATAGCGTCCCGAGGCTTAAAAGCACTGCACCATTTCTTATTGAAACTTTATACGATGGTACAGTAAGCCAATGAGAAATTGTTTATTTAAGTGGAACTGGAACTACTTCGATTAGATTAGATAGTTTATTAGTGCAATAGGATTCGATTGGCCCTTTGATACGCAATTCTCAATATAGAATTGCAATACTAAAAAGAAACAAAACGAGGTACAATGAATACAGGATGAAAATTTGAAATTTCCATAGTGCTTTCTTGTGCTTCTCGCCCACGCACAGATTTTTCTTTATGGACAATGGTTATCTCGATTCTAGTTTTCTCATAAGGGAAGTGGTATTAAAATTTTTCAATATAACTAAAAATTTAGCAAAATTGCAAATATCGTTCAGCTCAAACCCCTCGATCGATTCTCACCAAATCTAAGACCAAGTATCCTTGTATTCTAGACATTTTTTATGCCAAGTTTAAGTTTGATAGATAAAAAATTACGAAAGATAGATCAAAGATAATTTTTATTTACGAAAAATTAACAAAATTCATTATTCTATAAAATCTGAACACCATTATCGATGATTGACAAACTCAATACCGAACAACTTTGTCCTCTGGACTATTCTTGTGAAAAGTTTTAACTCGATAGCTCAAAGTTAACGAAAGTTAGAGAGTTCATAACCTTTTTCCAGATCTCCGGCAACCCGTTCTCGAGATATAGCTATTTCAATTTTGCAAGCTCATCACACACAAAGACGCACACGCACACATACGCGCGAGTGCGTATTCGAACGCAGATACGTACACGGACATTTTTTCTACATATATAATTTCTCGACGTTTTGAAACATGTTAAGATAGTTCTGTCGTGAGAACGATTTGAACTATCGTAACTTAATTTTTTATATACTCAACTTTAAGTAATTACGGAGATGTTAGCCAAGTCTCAAGTTCGATCGCGGGCTATCGGTAAGAGAAATAAAATGTCAAAAATCGATATTTTACTATGGAGTCTTATGACAGAAGTATCGAATCGCGACTTTGGATCAATTATTTGTATACTTTGAAACGAGATTAATAAAATAGAAAACACATCAGGCGTTTGTTAGACATTACGGATATTTGTTGTTAAAGAAAAAGGGAGGTCGCGGGACATTTTGGAGGAGTTATTTCACGCTAACGGACACGGGAATAGATCAGATTGACGTACGCGTTACGGTACGAAAATGGCGCGGAAGTTTGGCAAGAGCGCATCGTAACAGTCTTTCGACTGAACCACTATATATGTATGTTATCATACCAATGAACCATGTGTAAGTACAAAAACTATCAGAAAATAATAAATATGTACATAATACCGCCTAACATTCCTTTTTTTGGGTTCGGGAATCACTGATTGAAATTTATTATAATTATTCCTCACGAAAAAAACTGACTTGAGATTACCAGGAGAAATATCTCAAGTACTTTGACATGAAAATCTCGAGAACATTTGTTTTCACGAAAACAAAGATTCCCCTACGAGGAAAAAATTCATTCGAATAAATTAAAACGAATATATCTTACGTCACAATTATCGTTAAAATATATCAAAACAATGAAATTTTCGAGTACATTTAATTATATTTTAGTTCTTAATCAGATGCAACTTTCGTTAAACTTTAATTTCTACAATTTTTTAAAACAAGTATACAAAGTAGAAGCTTTTGCAAATTGCTTCTTCATTGTTTCCAATTTTTTACACAGCTCTCTTTATGAGGAAACCAAAATTTATTAACATACACCATAATTCAGAAAAACACTGTGAAAAATGGAAAATAATGAGAAAGTTATGTTCCACGTTGCTTTTGCTTATTTAGCTATTTAGATAAAACATTTAACTAAACAAAAGGATTTCAAAATTACACTGTTTGAGTTTTAATAAACTTTGTAAATATCAGAGGATTTTGTCGATTAATTGCTGAAATGTCTAAGGTACAAAAATTCAATTAAAATCTATTTCTCAATCTTCTAATCGTTATTCATATAAAGAAGCACTGTACACTTCAGATTTTATTCATAACGGCTTTAAATACGCGCTGGTACAGTCGAGTAGGGTAGAATTCTTTACCCATACTCTGTATACCGTAATATCATCCACCAAAAATTAAATAAAAATTCATTTCTCCATTTTCTCATTGTTATCGTAATGAAGAAGCATATTATACTTCAGGTTTTATTCATAACGGCTTAAAAATACGCGCTGATTTAGTCGAGTGGAGTAAAATTCTTTACCTATACTCTGTATACCCTAATATTCTCCACCAAAAATGAAATAACAATTCATTTCTCCATCTTCTCATCGATATCGATATAAAGAAGTACGATATACTTCAAATTTTATTCATAACGACTGTAAATACGCGTTGTTAGAGTCAGGTAGAATATAATTCTTCACCTTTACTCTGTGTACCCTAATATTGTTCACCCTTCATAACTCTACCAATAATTGCTCTACTCAGAACCAACTCTACCATAATATAATACGAAGCTAAAAAGTCTGATGCTAATAAATCAGGAAGTTCTTGCCTAGTTCTTGGGTTATAATTTACTAATTTTGTAATACAGTAAAATCGTAATGTGGTAAAGATATTTGTCGGAATTAAATCGTGGCAGAGTGGTTCTTAGGTAAAGTTACAAATGTGTCTTTTACGTTACTGCGAGTACTGGTATTCTGCTAAAATATACGTATGCACAGCTGTAATATAACAGTTGCACGCTTATCTTTTCCGTTTCGTAACGACGCCACGTATCGATGTTCCGTGGAAGACTGAAAGACTTATCGATATATGTCGTACTAAAGGTGTGTGACCCACACGCGAAAAGTGTCGTTGACTCTCAGAGATTATTCTAACTATATGTGAAAAGTCGGGATTTTGCGTTCACAAACAGAGGGAGAACGAAATGCGCCAGGAAATAATAATCAAAGGACACGGTCGACCACGCGGTCAATGGAGCATTCTTCTTTTTGGATCACTCACTACACTTCGTTCTTTGTCTGTTCATAGACGAAATAGACTCCTACCGCATTACGATCTTATGGTTTAATATCATAAAATTCCAAGTCGTTTATCGAAAGTTAGGAAGCAGAGATAAGTACAGTAATCGTGACCACTACCTTAGAACCTTGACCGTTGGTTCTTCATCGTCCGCAAAGCTTCCTCTATGGGAAAGCCAAAAATCATCAACGGATCGCCATGAACTTTCCGGGAATATCATAGTTTTATCAGCATTTTAATTACGTTCAGTGGTGAACACTTTATAAAGTGTGCGTTATCAAGATTTCAATGGGAAACACCTGCTGGAGTGGGGACATCGAGGACATCTATAAGATAGAGAATTTCGCTTAGTGAATTTTAGTTGTCGAGTTGTCGAAAATCCAAGCAATTGAACGCTTAAAAATCGAGTATTTAATATGAAAAAAGCAATTGTGGCTTGTGTGTTGATTGTGGCTTCCTGCCTGTGCTATCAACAAAATGTTCAACTACTTCACGGAATAAGTGAGTTTAAAAATCAACAATTACACACATCTCCGTCTTACTCATGGAGCATACTATCGTTAACAATATTCAAAATTTTGCACAATAAATCTAAAACGTTAATATAAATTTTGACAATAGTAATCAACAATTGTAATTGACTACAAGATGTAATTTTGTTCAATAAATTCAATGCAATTGTGTTTTAATACGTATCACAAAAATGAGGACAGATACTCAGCAAGAAAACCAATATTTTCTCTGTGTTATATTTTCATTTTCCAGTCAACTGATAAATATAATAAAACATCTATCATTTAACCATCGTTAAACGTTTATTATTTATTAATTGAAATGAAGAATTTTTTTAATAATGTCTACCAATAATCCCGCGCACTATTTTCTTGTTATAGCTACCGACTGTGAATTAACATATGATCGTGCATCGAAAGGATGTATGGGTCACTATTGTAATACGAATACGGGTTTTTACTTGATAGTCACGTAAGTAACATTCGATTCACGAAAATTTCGCAAACAGCGCGAAGCCATTCCATCGAACAACGACGCAACATGTTTCTTCGATCTTTGCTAATAGTTTGACGCGAGATTTTCTTGATAATGTTATATCATAAATTGTATTATAAATAGTATTGTCAGTCAGTGTCGATGATGCGTTGTTTACGTTTGTTTACGTAATATATAACGATAATATAAATCTTCCAATCAATAGTTTTTATTACAGATCGCATATATTTTCTAATGATTAACATTTATTGTATTTTTTAGTTGCAATGACGTTGGACGCGATTGCCCAGAAGGAACCGTTCCCGAACCCGGTTCGATAAATTTAACAAATTTGTGGCCCGACTGCTGTCCCAAGTCTTGTCGCAACAAAACAGAAAATACAAATCGTACAAGTCACTATGATTATATGTATTCAAAAATGATATTATAAATTTGGTTCGTGTTGCTGTGACCCATCAAATACCATCTTTCTTATTATTATGATATAATATTATAAATTCATATTAAAATGATTTTTTAATTTTCGTTAATTATTTTGTTACATGCGGACTAATTACGAATTCGTGTAAATGCATTGTAACATTTTCGCTTCAACCGCGCATACGCGCATCTATTCTTATGCGAGCCTGTTCTTATGTAATTTTTAAAGAGTGCCATAGACAAAGTAATGATCGGAATGACTTGAAATTTTAACGGTATACATATGTCAAGGGAATCTATCGGACGGCGAAAGAAATATTTTTTCTACAGTTACTTTATGTCGATGAGGCCGAAAACTTTTCAAATGGCCCACGTATTGTAGTTGTATTAAATAAAATAGAGTTTATTTAATACTTAATTTAATATTTGTATTAAATAAAAAAGAGTTTATTTAATATTGAAATTAAATTGGCAGTTTCAATGTTCAAGATAGTGATTTCGTCTTATTCGGATTCGTCCAGAGTGATATTAAAAACTGTACACGACATGCCGTCCGTGAGTAAATAAAAATGTAAGATATGCTATCTCCAATTTATCAACTTCAGCTATGCAAAGACCAGGTTTCCTTGAAGCGTATAATGAAAGCTCTACAATATTCTCTGATGTTCTTAGATTTCGAAAGAATCGTTTACCGAAATATTTTGCTCTGATGTTAAACAAGTAGTAAATTCAATCGCATACGGCTTATTTTTAAATATGTATACGTCATCAAAAATGATGACTTGATTGAATAAATCAAGTTCGACTGCTGTAATAAAAAATTTTTAATGAATAAATAGTACTATATGATGTAAACTGTGTGAAAGAGAAGATGATACTTTAGAATATATGTGCAAATGTGAGGAAGCAAAGGCGGAACGCACCGAGAAAACTAGTGAAAGGTATGGACAATTAGAGAAAACAAGCGACAGGAGAGAGACTCGGAAAAAAGTGGATAATATGTTTACAAGGAAAACCGATACTTGAGCTTTGCCAATGTGTCAGAGAATTTGAACGAAACGGTATAAAAAAAGAAAATTTTTAATTAACAGAAAGGTGAGAAAGAAGAAGAAAAAATAACGAAAAACAAAGTTATAAATAAGAATGATGTGCAACAATTATAAAATAATATCACTGCTATGTATAATGAGAGACGCAACATAATAGGGAGGGGTCTAATGTATAAATCTATAAGGGTTTTACTCTGGAATGCTTTGGAAGACATTTACTCTGGAATACTCTCGAAGGATTTTACTCTGGAATACTCTGGAATAAAGATATTACCAATACTAATTTTATATGATTAATTTATGCGAGTAAAATCACATTAAATTCTTATAATTATTGGCATGTTGTAATACCTTTATTTACAATTATCTAATTATAGAATGTTATTTTACTAATTGCTTCGAAAGGACCTTAAGATAGTCTTTCGTTGCCTCAAGAGAGAGGTTAGGCATCGTTTTGTAAGGCGACCTGTGGCGTATTGGTCAGGGTACAGCCAGTCGGAGAAACCGCTAAATTGATACCGCAACTTAATAACTCGACACGGATAATCGAAGAATTCTTTTTAAAATATACGGGGAGCATACTTTTTGATAAGATGTACAAAATCGTTAACATCTAAGGAATATTTTGATCCTTTGTTTAAATATGCATCTAATCGTGAAAAACGAAAAATATACAACGAAGATGCGTACGCACTTTACGATTCTGCCTAAAGCAAATGTTCGATTATCGATCTTACAGTTATTTCGATATACATAACACTGTAATTGTACACTATAACTGTATCATATAACAAATTCAGATACCCGTTTAATTGCAATGATCGTGAAAAGAAAAGCCTCAGTGAAATAATTTAAAGAACTTTAAAATATCATTGCTTGAATATTTTTTAATGAACATCGTAGTATGCAATGAGATCTTACTGCATGTCACATTACATTAGCGCGTGCATTTAATGAGAAAATTTATTTGTTAAGCCGACTGGATGCTACTGACATAATGTACACTTTGACATTGCCTCTGGCTGAAATCTTTAAGAGACTTTCAAACATAAATATTAAGACTTCAAAAGAGCAAAATTGATTTTTATTGGCTTTATTTAATATAAAAATTTATCATAAATAATATTTAATATAAAATATAAATAATGGAGTTTCTTAATTAAGATTTATCGAACTTCATTTGTTCTATATTATTCTTATATTATTCGAGGAGTCAACTCTACGCTCTGAAAACTAAATGAATAAATGAAAAGTCAGCAGAATGGTTTCGATTTCGAGATTGGAAACGTTGGCACCTTTGGTAACGTGGAAAGTTGTTTGTTTGCTCTCGGGAATGATTTATCACGCGTATGAATCCTCGTTCCATTGTAAATATGTCAAGGTTGGGATGATGCATGATGCCAACTCGCCATAAGTATGAAAATCGTAGGATCGTAGATGTATAAAACGACAAATAAATTTATTAGAAATTATCATTTATACTAACAAATATTGTTAAAGATGTTACAAAAGTCACCGAATAGCACACGATACGAGCTCGCCAGAAGTATAAAAATCGTAGGAAAATGTATAAAACGAAAAATGAGCTTACTAGAAATGATCGTTTGTAACAACAAATATTGAAAAAGAATATCTCAAAAGGCATCGAATAGCACATGATGCCAACTCGTCAAAAGTATAAAAATCGTAGGTTCGTAGATGTATAAAACGACAAATAAATTTATTAGAAATTATCATTTATACCAACAAATATTGTAAAAGATGTTACAAAAGTCACCGAATAGCACACGAAGCGAACTCGCCAGAAGTATAAAAATCGTAGGAAGATGTATAAAAAGATGTAAAAGATGTGTAAAGAATATCACAAAAGTCATCGAATAGTACATACCGACGAGTAGATTATAATCAGAAAAGATTCAGCTTACCCTCTGTCAAAGCGGAGAAGTCTTTGTTGCAAGCTCTCGAAGCTCGAACGATCGTGAAAGTGGCGCAATACCTAAAACACAAAAATCACAATATTGGATGACATTGAATTATAAACGATTTACATAGAAAATTCCACAAAGAACGGTATATCGTTATAAAAATATTTTTCATCGCATATAAAAATTGAAGGACAATAAATCGAAGAATCGATGACACGCTTGACGTAACGGTGTACTGTCGTGCAACGTAAACATGTGAATAATGTAGAAACTGTACCGCAGATCACTATGGCTACTCTATCGTAGACGTCGAATAATCGATATGGAATAATGCAAACCATCGACTTTACCAATTCTCTGAAAGTAACTCAACCAATTATGTTAGCTACTGCTCCTTCCTAACATAGCAAAGTCTATAAATGCGTTGATTTGGTTCTCTTAAAATTTCACCAATAATCACAAATTTTGGTAAACATTGAATTCCAATAAATGTAGAATTGAAATATAATAAAATCTTTATTTAACCCTCGCCGGTCACACTTCCGTAGAATTTCACGGCGTTCATACTGTATAAAATGTACCCAGCTAATTTTCAAAAGACGACTGTGTGAAAACTATCTGTCCGATCGAGACCAAAAAATCATAACTTTTTCAATTGTCAATATTTTTAAGCAAAATATGGAAACAATACTCTTAACATATGATACTTTAAGAGGAAAAAATAATGGCATAGTGGGCTTTTGAAAAAAAAGTATTTTTTAATTTACACGAATCCGCGTACAATGTTGAGTCACCGGCTGCCAGTTCGATACGGTTGCTTCATTTAAATGTTTAACGGTATGTACCTGTAGTGGATACTTGAAACCCTCGGTAGATAATGGGACAAGTTCGATTCGAACCAGGCCCATAGCATATTTTTACATCTGAGATCCAAACTTGATCGATGGGTCAAATTTACCCAGTGTGATCGCGAAAGGTTAATATAACAATAAAATAATTTATTAAGGTTCTCTGGGTTCTTCCAGCCATCTTTAAAAATATAATCCATATTACTGAATATCCGACTTCCAAAGTAGCTGAATTTCCAATAAAATAAATGTAAATTAGTGCTATATCTATTGATAATATCAATGTGCTTCGTAAACACTAGAAATAATAATTTCATGACTTTATATTCAATTTTTCAAACGTTTTAAGTTATTTTTGTTTCACCAACGAATTAATCTAAATTATAAATATCAATCTACAGACGACGTTGGCGTGCTCTTCGCCTTTAATTTGCGCCTGATCATTAATTTGTAACCCAATTGATTACCAATTCGTAAGTTGAGTCCTTCTGACTTGAGATCTTTCATAAAAATTCATACATTTCCATGTGTATGGCATCACGATTATAGATTCTGCGGAGGTACCCAGAATGTTTTTTTTCTTTTATTTATTAAAAAACGTCTCATACAAAATTGAAATGATCTTTTGTACAGAAAATTTCAGATCAATAATCAATATTCACTAATTTTTGTGATAAACGATGTCAAATAAGCTTCTAATATAAATTCAATTGAATTTGTCTGCTGTCTTTTTTTTTTTTAAACTTAACAGGAAAATATATTTTTTCGACGTTGCTGCATTTATTGGTAAATAAGGTGTCGTACGACACTCAAAATTAAGTGCAACTGGTTTCTCGCTGCATTTCCTCGAATCCAACACTTCGGCGTCAGTGTTAATTGCACAACCATTTCGGTACACTATAGCGAGAATAGCATTCGAAATAGGAATCCTCGTGTTAAACCTGCGCGTAGTAAGGACGTCGAGCCAATTCGTTGGTTTAACCGGCAGCCAATTCACCTCCGAAACCAGTATTTCCCTCTATATCTGGTGATGGGTACAAGCAGCCAAACGCCATAAATATTTCAATGCTTTCAGTATTACACCCAACAACTCAGTGATACCATGCACTTTTAGCATCAACGTAATATGCAATCTAAACTTAATCCAATTGTACAACATGTTTTCTCACGTCTGTTACTATCGCATTTAAATAGAATACGATTTTCTAACCAGAAAATGGAAATAACATGAAAATATCAATAGAATTTCGACAATATTCCAATATAAACCATTTTGTTATAAATAATAATTTTTCATGAAGGCAATGCAACATCGAGTGCCTGGTGCCCCATCAACGCCCCTGTTTCAAAAGGACCCTTAAGGACCAATATGGACTTCGATACGGAGAACTCGGCACTCTCGAAGGCCGAGAGGTGGACCATTTAGCTTACACTGGTTCCGAATACCAACCGAAATTGTTAGCATAGCGCCAACTACTCGATTGGTTTAAACAAACTACAATGTCGTTGGTAAAATATCGTGATTCCTTTCTTAAAAAATTGTCAAATCTGATTGCTCAATCAATTTTAATTTAACTGGTTCAAGCAATCAGACACGATATTTATAATGATTTGCAAATACGGAATATCAATTAGACCTCTCACTTCCGCGTTTAGAATCGCGATCACGTATCTCGCACCCTGAGTTGTGTTTTGCAAAAAATATCTATCCTATTGACCGGATATCGACGCAATATTTATACAAATGAGAATAATTGGTATTTCCAAATACTTTTCGTCTGCGATCTCGGTGTTTCTGAGCCCACCTTAATGCGATGTAACACAGCTCTCCCCTCTTTCCGCCCATCTCGTAGCCACTTGGTATTAAAAAATGCAATCCAATCTACTCAAAGACGATTTATATCTGAGATAAAAGCCAATTCGGTTCTACTGCGGTTCGATGGCAATTGATCCTGCGACAATTTGTCACAAAAGGACCTACGACCAAAAATCCATTGACTACTTAATCATTCTGACAAGATATTCAAAAGAAGCAAATATTCTCAATAAGAAAGACAGACAAATTTAATAAATACACGGATAGATAAATCTCATAATAAAATTTACAAAGCTTAAGAATCAAAATAAAATGTAACGAACCTAACGAACCAAAAGAATCTAAAGGTGTATAAACGTTGCCTTCGAACGGTTAAATATTGAAGACAACGAGTCCGGGATAGAATCAACGTATTTTCAACAGACCGCCGATTAGCGAAATATATTATGTACGATCGTTGTGATTGATTTTTACGGAATATATCGTCGCAGGAATCATTCTGTCGAGAGATATTTTGTCCCAGGACCATTTGTCGCAGGATCTATTTGCCAGATCATCAATTGCCGCGTAAACTTCCACTGCATAGCAGATACACGTAGAGGAATCGTATTTGCTTTTGTTTACAATATATTAACCGCCTCTGATTAAATTGATACATTACAGTTTCTGTTACGAATTAACAATTAGTTTTTGTTACCAATTACAGTTCTTATTACGTATTGCAGTTCCTGAAGTGTCTGCCACATCATTAAAAACATTGCAAGTCCCCAAAAATACTTTGGACTGGTGAAAACGTTGAGAAATAAATAAAAACTAAGAGTACAAAGAGGAACAAAAAAAAACTATAAAGCGAAGTACGATATGATGAATCTTCTTGCCGTTACGATAAGAATTGGTGCCTTATCCCTTCATCCATCCATCCCTATTACTAATATTTATATAACACTTTCTTGAGTCATAAATATTATATATCCTACGTATATTGGTGTAGGAGTATACAAAGCTCGTATTGTGCTGGAGATATTCAAGAGTGGTTAAGCGCGAGCGTGTAAACTTGTGGTTACAGGACAAATATCTGTATATCCAGCCCTTCGATATATCTATGTACGCAAAACCATGCGCGTGAACTTTATGCTCGAGTGATATAGGCAACGAGAGAAGGAGGAGAGCCTGTCTTCGTGTCACACTCGTACGGATAATGGAGTGGTTTCGGGTGGCTGCTGTGACCATGATCGCGGTGAAGACGATGAGAAATGGAAATTTACAGAAACGAAATGAATACTACGAATGTCGTAGAAAATTACGAACGTTACGATAAAGTAAATGTCGCTCTGGCTTGAGCTACCCCACATGCGATTGCTATAATACCAAATATAAATTTGGCAAAATATATTAGCAGCTCTGTACAATGTACAGTGCACTAACACTGTCGTACATGAGGGGTACACGAAGCTAATGTGGCTCTTGTCCTTGTCAACAGATTCAAAAGGAAATAGCAATTAATTTGTGATCTGCAATCCAACGAAGCTCTGACAATTGGAATTTACTATAAATTTAGAATTATGTGTTTAAAAAATAAAAACGTGGCACGAAAATATCTTTAGTAAACAGCGTATTTACTTTTGGAATCAACGAGCTAATTTTGGTTGAGCTATTTGTCGTGGTTTTGGAGTAAAGCGGAGGACATTGGTAATCGTTTCGATCTACTGATCACCGGTAAACGCATTAATTAAAACCTTTTGTAAGTCACAAGAATAGCTTTTTGGCTTCGCCTTAAAAACGCGTTACCTCTGTTCTTCATAGTTTCATTTCGGGACGGTTTCGGGCGTTGTGACTTATAAAGGATTGATAGAACTTTTTTTTTTCATTTCTCTCTCACAATAAAGGACAGTTTGGTGTCTCCCTCCGATTTTGATGAAACTCACGTATGTTGTAGAGCATTAAAAACTAAAAGACACGTATTTTTTTTATCGGCGGAAAAACATTTCTAAGGGGCGAAATCGCACTTCAAAGTTAGGGGTGATTATGCAGTTTCACCCCTGCAAATGAATTTTTTTCTTCAACTTCATGTGGAATTTTTATTGTCTTCAATGAGTATTTTGATTTTTGTTTCATTAAAATCGGTTAACGCCTTCTGGGTGAAATTGCATAATCACCACTCGACATGCCTAACTTCGAAGGGCGATTTCACCCCTTAGAAATGTTTTTCCGCCGATAAAAAAATACGTGTCTTTTAGTTTTCGATGCTCTACAACATACGTGAGTTTCATCAAAATCGGCGGGGGACACCAAACTATCCTTCCTTGTTAGAGAAAATATATGGTGTTCTGCACCAGGGATCAAACCCGGATTTTTTAGGTACCGAGTAAGAGCGGTAATCACTGCATCGACCTAACCTATATATTCTTGTCATTCGAATCGTCTACTAATATTGTAAGGCGGGCATCGTTACACACCTCCGCTCAATGAACTCGACGTCTTCGTCGACTGTGCGGATGAGATGGATATAGCGTTATGCGATTATAATCGAGCTATGCATGTGTAC
This sequence comes from Cylloceria caligata, assembly GCA_963942595.1. Taxonomy (NCBI): domain Eukaryota; kingdom Metazoa; phylum Arthropoda; class Insecta; order Hymenoptera; family Ichneumonidae; genus Cylloceria; species Cylloceria caligata. The sequence continues at coordinate 5,145,167 of OZ012704.1, forward strand.
CTCGTTGGGTTTTTATGTGTGCCTCGTTGAACTTTTTTTATGTGTGCCTCGTTAGGTTTTTTGTATGTGTACCTCGTTGGGTTTCCATTGCTCCAGCTGTACAATTTGTGCGTATGATGATGTGTTTTTGTATTCACGAACACTTCTGACACCGTGTGATGACCGGACGGAGAATTTGGGAAAACGTGTAGAACGATAGTGACGCCCGGATTGTTCGGATATCGAGTAAAAGGGTTAATCACTTTACCGATGTCACTTATATATTCTTTTTATTCGAATCGTATACTTATATGCATCGCGGGCATCGTTGCAAAAGAAATAAAATAAAATATTGACATCAATAGATTTTTTTTTATAAATAAATCAAGTTCAATTGAACTTGACAAACATAACAAAATTTTCTTATAGTTCGACAAAGAAATTGTTCGAAGGTTTGTCTCGCAAAGTATAGTTCGTTCTTATCACTTGATTCATTTATTCACGAACAGTTAAAAGTAACGATAGATATATATCAATGGGTGTAGATTGTAATTGATATAACGACGATAAAATGATATAACTTGTTTGTTTCCTGTATACACACTGAGCCGTAAAGTGTATTCGGCAGAGAATGGAATTGAAATTGCGGGTACTTCTCCGCTGTTGGTAACTAGAATACTTGAGGGACGACCGAAGCGTGTCGGGTCCACCAGCGTACTTGATCCAATAAGACTTACTCGAAATTCTCAACAGCTATACAATGCGCACTCTATTCCACACCACCAACATCGTGTAGAGCACGACGATCTATATGCTAAATAAATTCTGTGCGCAGCAGAGAAGCGACGAATAGTGCACTCCACTGGTCTTTTATTTCTATACAGAGAAAATTTTGTTTTCATTTTAAAACATTCGAGATTTCTTAATGACAAGGTGCTCGAAATACTTAAAAACGTCCAGAAATCACATTTCGAAGATATGTCATGCCTGGCTAAAATTTTTAGACGTAAGTAGACTAACTATCAAACAATATTCGGCATAAAATTTGGTAAAAATCAATCGAGGAATCTTTCGTAACGATAAAAATTTATTGAATTTTAATAATAAATGAGAATATGAAGAAAACTTTTGACGCAGACTATCTCACTTGATTCTCCCGGCTTCTTCGGTATCTTTTTCAATTTTTTGATACTTTTAATTCTAAGTTGTACATAATATAAAAACACTGTCCCGTCAAATGTTAAAAAAAAAAAAACGTTGCAATGCAGAGCCTCGCACATTACTTCCTAACTTTTTGAGTTCATAGTATACAAAGCTTCCTCCGTGAGGAAGCAAAAATTAATAACGTACTTTATCATCGAGGAGATTGTGTATGCCGATGATCTAAAAAAAAAAAAACAAGAAACGATTTGCAAGATTCTACTTTGTAATTTAACGAAAAAAATTAATTAAAAAATAATTTTTCCCGTAGGAGAAACTATGGAACTGGATCATTGACCTCGGATGATCAGAAATTAATCTCCTCGTCTGTATTCCTCGCTATTATGCTCCGCTTTCTCCAAAATTCAATTTAGTATCCAGAGGTATATCTAAAGTTTAAACACCGCAGAAACTTTGCGCAATACTTCGCAAGAACTTACCGTTGACTCAGCTGTTCTGTTAGCACGTATATAAAAGATCCCGAGTAGAAAATCCGTAGCGTTACATCAGAGGCAAATCAGGCACAGCTGAGGCCCTGTCAAGGTAGATATAAGTTTTAACTGGACTTTGGCAGTGCCTGATTCCCGTCGGATGTAACCCTGCAAGGGTTTATACGCGAGTTATCCTACTGGGCAACTTTTTCAGCAAGTAAAATACAGGGTTTTTGCTTCATTACCAAGCGATGAGTGAGAAATAAAGAATTAACGCGTTCTAAAAAGTAATTTTACGCAGTCTTTTTTGGGTCGCTCATTCCAAAATATCAGAATCCAAATTAGGCTCGAGCAAAAATTGCTCAGATTATGTGGAAATAAATAGTAATTATTTATTTATTTATTTAATTGTTACGTCCTAGCCATTTTCCCCTAATCTCTTATTAACATCCTCTGCTAACGCTCCACATTGTGCTCCACATAAAAACCTTTAACGTCCGCCGTTCCACAATTAATTATCACTTTAATTCTCATAGGCTCATTCTTGTGCAACACTGAAACTTCAACTGCCTGTTAAAGGAAATTATCCAGATGCTAATGACGCGGTCACACCGGACGTTGATATCAATTTTCTGTCAACACGCATTCGCTCGTGAGATACCACGAATCTTCAACATATTCAAACATCTTTTACTTATCACGCATATTATATCTCCAACGTCAAGGCGTCGTCCGAAAGATAAGTTATTTAGCTGCGCCATATGCTAAAGATCTGATTTCCGCCAATTCATATCCGCTTGCAATAATTGTCGCGAGGGACCGACTCTCCTCTTCAAGTCTTCTGGAATACTGGAATACTGGAACCGCTATCCCTGCACTACGTCAGCATTCTTGGGTTTCAGCTTCCCGTGCCACGCAAACCTCCACCTTTGCTATCATCCATGCTTTTTTCCTTAACTCGACCAATCTCTTTGGTTAGTCTACAGTCGTGTGTTATACGATCAACTTGTAGGTCACACTCAAATGTGAGTTTGATTATTGAATCTTTGTTCTTTTTGTTAACTACAAGTTCTTATTTGAAATGTGAAGTTTGTCATTGTCTCGGCCATAAACGTTGGTAATCGTGAAATTTGTCCTTAACATTATTAATAACTAATAAATATTTATACGCGTAATAATTAAGAATCTGAGTTTTAACTATTAATCGAAAAACGAATCCTTTAACATGATGTGTTACACGTTTCTGTCATTCTCTCTCACTCCCTCATGATCGCTAATGGTGGTATCTCACTTACACTCATGTGCGGCTCAGTCAGTATACCGCATCACCTTAATAATAATAAAATAACGAAGCCCTCGCGTGCAGTTATCCCGAGACGTAACATTAATATATCGATATTTTAATGTTGATTCATATTAACACTTTTATATTGCATTTAATATGTAAATAAATGTTTATTTATTTACATATTAATTTATGTTTCAGAAGAATTCAATGTGGTGCCTTGAAATAATTTTCCATAGACAACGATTCAAGGTAAAAACTCAAGGGCTCATTGGCTACTAACTCTTCGTTCGATACTTCGTTCGAGCTCGTCAGGTTGAAATTTTCCATTTAATATGTAAATAAATTTTCATTTATTGACATATTAATTTATGTTTCAAAAGAATTCAATCCGTTACCTTGAAATATTTTTTCACAGGGAACGTTCAACGGGCAAAACTCAAGGGCTTAATGGCTACACACCCTTCGTTCGATACTTCGTTCGAGCTCATCAGATCAAAATTTTTCATTTAATATGTAAATAAATTTTCATTTATTGACATATTAATTTATGTTTGAGAAAAATTCAATCCGTTGTCTTGAAATAATTTTTGACAGGCAACGATTCAGGGTAAAAATTTAAGGGCTCAATGGCTACTCACCCTTCGTTCGATACTTCGTTCGAGCTCGTCATGTCAAAATTTTCCATGCTCGCTGAAGCGACGAGTGTCACCTCTGAAAGAAACAAAAGCAAAAGAAATTAAATTACTTATTTTTTTCATTCGTTTATCATAGCTAGAGCTTTTTTTCTTCAAAAAACAAATTAAAATATTAACGATGTAGCATCATGAAGTTCTTATCGAACAAAACAAAATAATTCTACCGAGATACGCCGGAAAAATCCGGAAATAGAAACAGTTTTTCAACATTTTTGTTTCTTTCTAATTTTTTATAATAAAAAAAAACATAAGAACGACAATTCTGTCACAACATTTTGACAACATTTTTCTCGCGAATACAATGGCGTCGATTAAAACTGCCGAAAAGGCTTTTGCGATTATTAACATTTGGACAATAAAACGCGATTGATGTTTTTTTTTGCAAATTTGTTTAACAGCAACGAGTAATCAATGTATCTACTGCATACGATTTTGAATATCTTGATTCGAATGTGCAATTGTTGAACTTATACCGATCAGTTAACCTCTCGAGATATCGTATAGTCGGAAGACGACAAAAAAAAACTAAAAAGTGGCCGTAAAATGTATTGAAAAGGGTTAATTTACATATGAGCGATGTGTATTCTCGACGGTTTCATCGAG